>CM071639.1:22091552-23520133 GCA_036419045.1 Scirpophaga incertulas | reverse complement strand
CGCATCAGCAATCAGCCATAACAAAAAAAATGCTGTCATAAACTTAATCATAACCATAGACAAAATAAATTTCTCAAAATTAATACTTTTAATCATTTAACCGCTTTGTGTGTACTGCATAAAGTGAAAAATTATCTATTTCGTGCATCCAAATTTTGAAACCTCATATCTAGCTGCACTTTAATACAATAGGATCCATGTAAACACTAAGTCACCCAGGATCTCCGACATAAATTCTCCCAGCTAATTAATCCCCGACTATTACTCCAGTCACGTCCCAGAATTAACTATTAGAGCTGCTATCTCGAGACAACTTTACTGTTTGTTCGGGGAATACCGCCCGTAAAACGTTACGTCCGGTTACACGGCAGGTTGACCCTTGTTAGACACAAGATATGACACTAAGAAATTCCAAGATTCCTTCTTCTACCGTACTTCCCGCACTTGGAATTCTCTACCTGCGTATGTGTTTCCTACATCCTACAACATGGGTTCCTTCAAAAGAGGCGTGAAAAAGCATCTTTTGGGCCGGCATGGATAGGGCAGGTAGGAGAGTGGAGTACCGTCACTATCCTATCTGTCATCTCATTTGGGCCTCTTTCACCGCCTAACATCAGGCGGGAGGAAGTCACCTGCCGGGCATAAAAGCATAAAAAAAATTTTTTAAGAAGCATTTGTCTTCTCTATGCTTATTGTGTCAGTTATTAAAATAGGGCATGTGGAACGGATGGATGAAAGTAGACTGACCAAAATGATTTATGAAGCTGGAGTGAGTGGAGATACGGGACGAGGAAGACCTAGGCGAACATATTTCGAACAAATCGAAAGTGTCCTCAAAAAAGGCCAAGTCAAAAGTACCCGCAATCGTCGAGCATGTATGAGGAATGTTATGAAAGTAGATGGAGCGAAAGAGATATGTAAAGACCGTAGCAAGTGGAAAGACGTAATCTCTGCCTACCCCCATGGGAAAAAGGCGTGAGTGTATGTATGTATGTATGTATGTATTAAAATAAGTTTAAATTAAAGGTCTTTTAAACAATGTTTGATTAAAGGTCGTTTCTTAGATCCTTCGTCTCATTTATGCCGCAAAATAGCAATTTTCACGTTGAACTCTCTCTACTAACATTATACACGCGAACGTTTGTAAGTATGGATGTTTGTTACGCTTTCACACAAAAACTACTGAATAAATGTAAATAAAACTTTACAATAACATAACTTATACATCAGAATAACATATGTAATGGAAGCTTTTGTTAGAATAAATAAGCAAAATGAGTGGAATCAACTTATTTAATCGGGATCCAATTAATTAGGTTCACAAAACCATGGGTTATAAAAAATTTTTTCGTAAAAATTGGAATAACCAGAATCAACAAGAAGCCAGTGCTTAGCAACGTGACCATAAATAAAATATCTGTCACAACATATAGACTACAATTTGTAAAGATAGACGCTACGCTAATATAAGCTATTAGAAATACTGATCATACACCAACGAAGTCGCGGGCTCGAGCTAGCTTATAAAAACTTGTTTTCTATCTATATATCTATCTGAACTCGTTCACAAAACCAATGCTGAAGCATATTGATGCTAATTTACTGCAAAATTTCTGTAGCTAGTAGTATCTTGAACGTCAATGGAGAAATGCGGCAAAAAACGGGTATAGATATAAAAGTTATGTTTAATAAACTGCAATCCGACTACGAAAAAAAGAAATCAATAAAGAACGAAACAAGAAAATATATAGTTGAAGAAACTGTGAACGCTGGTTACACCGGAACGTACCCTCAGTCTCCCGCTATTTTGTGACATATGACAGCTATATATAGGCTTGTTATAACCTCTATGAAAATGTGCTCTCTCATTGTAATAGGTACTAATACTGTTCGGTGATTAAATAAAAGTACATTTAATAAGTATCATTCTTTATTTTTTTAATAATAGTTCAGATAGAAATCCAAAAATTGAACATATATTTTAAATTAAGCGATATGACACAAATATTTGTAATGTGCTCACCAAAACCTTTCTTTTGATGTTCAAATTCCTTCATACTAAGTATTTTATAGCTTATGTCACACGGACATCATTCATTGAAATTGTATAGTAGTACCAAAATCACTACTTTCCTAATTCACTTGATCGTAGTTCCGTACAATGTAATGTTATGTCGCTTCATCATCAGAGGAACTTGTTGATGATGATAAGGTAAGGAAGATTGTAATAATCGTCTCAAGTACTATAGAAAATAACATATTATAAAATATAATAGTTTATGTATGTAATATGTAAATGGCAAAACGTTATAACGGCACTGTGAGCTTCTGTGAAATTCGCTTTACTAACTTCTCAGGAAACGCTTTAACGAGTTGCAAGATTACAAACAACGAACAAACGAGCAAGCAAATAAATGAGAAAATGACTTGATAAAACTATGAGATAAAAGTTTTATATATATATATATATATGTAAGCTGTTCCTATGAAATTTCAACTTTTTAGTTTAAGAGCTATCTATAGAAACTATTTTGCATTTAAATTTTACCCAACTGTACAATTTCTGATTAAATACTAATGAATCTTTCCTAAAAATAAATATTTCGTTCAAAATGATATATAATTATTTTAATTTCTATTGACATTTAAGTAAAAATTTCCTTAAATTTAAGTCCTTATTCATTGAATAGCTAAGGAGCATAAAGTGCTCCTTAGCTACACTACTACACACTACACTAAAGTGTGAGAAAGCAACATTCTTATAAATATTTATATTTTATATTCAAACATCTATTACAATTTTCTGTAATTTCATCTTTGTACGAAAAAGCACAAGCCTCTAAAAAAAGATTATAGACGATCAACTTCTAAAAGAAAGTTCTCTTACAATGTTCACCTACACCTTTGTTTTATTATACTCGTATAACCTTTTTTTTTTTTTTTAATTACCTTAACAAAATCTTTAACTTAACTTTTCAAAAAAAATCAAATCAAAAATTTGTTCATCAAATAGGATTTTACAATTACTTTTGCACTTCAAAGATGCTACGCCATTAGTTCACAAGTCTACCGCGTCAGACCTCGTACTAGAAAGAACCAGCAAGGGCTATTATTTTTACAGAGTCGTGCAATTAAATTCTGGCCACAGGTAAATAGTCTGAACCCTTACAAGTAGTCCTTTACAAGTTTGAACAAGTTCACATTATACCTATAAAAGTTATTTCAAAATTTAATTGTGTTATTTACTACAGTCAAAATATTTGGCAACTATGGAGTCGTAAATATTATTCCAAACGTTGTTATAATTTAAGTAATCTTTAATAAAACCTTTCATAATTTATTGAAAACTAAACGTAAAAGGTAATATAATTAGGGCTTTAATACCTTTATCGAGTCTACGATTGCTTAAACCATAGTTCTCTTATTTATAGGTCTGCCTGACTTCTCTTGAGCGTATAAGCGCAGCGCACACTTTATTCCTGTCGCAGTAACTTTGCAGAAGTTATTGGACGAAATAAAATTCCTTGGCGGAATTTGTTGTTTGGCGTAAACTTCTCTAGTCTATTAGAAAACCATTTTCTCCGAAGTTTCCGGTTGGTACTTTGTAGAATTGTAAGTGAACTATATTGGAATAAAGTGTCGCCCCTTCTAATGTTTATGAACGGATTGAAAAAGGGTTTTTAGTATTATGGGCATTATTAAACTGACTTTTGATACCTTACCGCAGACTCCCTTCAATTATTACGTGCTGTAATTTAAGACCTCACTACCCACGTCCTAAGAAAATTCTGATTCCAGTATCGAGAGATAAATATCATAAATTCGATGATGGAAAGTACACGGAATCATTTGTTATACGAAAGTCAAAATCAACCACATAATTATAAGGCATTACTTTACTATTAAGTATCTGAATTCTTTTTTAATCAATCAAAAGTAACTTTTAATATCATAATCCAATCAATCCATATTTATTGCTGAAAGAAGTGCCAGTATACATATAGATAAATATTCCTTACGCTCGCACCAATTAGGGTAGCCCAAAATAAGCGCTGTAAATCTTGTGTTATGGGATCTAGGGTAACGGATATTTATATTAGAGATTGAGATAAGAGTTTTATATTATACATATAAAAATCTTTGTAGTCTTAATAACATATTGAGGCACAAATACTCGCATTCATCACACAAACATTTATCCCAACCTGGATTCGAACCGGGGACCTCTGAGATGGTGACACCTTGAAGCCGTTGTAATATTTTTTTTTCCTCTGGAGAGGAAGGCTGAGAATCCTCACAAGGAGCACGAAACGTGCCCAGGATACGGCCAGAGCGGTCTGACCACGTGCCCAGCGACTAAACTCAGCCTGTGCCTAAGTTCTCAGGAGTGGAGGCGATACAACGCTGACCCATAAAGCGCTCGAAAAAGGCGCGGGAAGCCAAAGTGGCGCTGGCCATATCATAAAGGGGACCTAGTCTTGGCGATGCTGAAAGCTGCCGAACTAAGAGATCACCACTCTTCTACTTCTCGGTTGTATAGTTGACGTCTTCTAAAAGCCTTGATTTTGTTGTAGGTTATAGTTAATGATACGATAGTAACCACGAAACTCTTAGACTACATAAAACTAATACAGTCACCAGATTAAGCAAATATTTAACACAGATAACGTAGAGCTTTAAGCTCCAGCAAAGTCATTTGGAACCAACCTGAAGTTTCTTTAACAACTTACTATTTGCATTTAATTTCATTCTCACGGGGAATGATAATTAGAAGGTAAACCGACCAAGTCCCAGCGCCGGACCAAGTCTTCCAGTTCATCCTAGTTTAATCTGATATCATGTAGCCGTAATTGCATTGTAGAGACTCCTCCAGAACCCTTTATGCTAATGAAAAACTGCAAGTATAGAACTTGGAGTTACTTAATTCATAGACTTCATTTTCCTCGTTTTCATTTTGTGAGCGCCTTTGTTTTCATTAAGACTCTTAGTTTGCCTCATTGAATATAACTGAGAAGTTTACATCGAGAGGAGTAGTGTATATTGCCTTAATAAGCAGTTTTATTCGGAAAGTAGTAATACCTCACACCAAATTTTTGTTCCTTTTTTATATAGTTTTATAAAATATTTTTAGGAATCAGAAGAGAAATTCCTTAAAAAAATAAACAATTTAACAAATCACTTATAAACACAAAAATTTGGCAACAAAATAATTTTACAGAGGAACAAAATCAGCCTAACGCCTACTTTACGAATTACGCAACGTTACGCAACGCGACACGTAATAACGGTACGACCGGTCTACCCGCTCCGAATGCCCGATGATAAGTAAGTCGCTAGCTAACCGCAGCGGCTTTTATAGGCAACGGTCGGTAACATTACGCAACGTATGGGGGTATCCGCTTATACGGCCTCTCCTGACATAGTGTCGTCCTCGACACGAGCCTCGGGGTTGTCACCCACTCAGTCATCCACATTCAAGCGTCCCCCTTTAGACAGTTGCCTATTCTGGAAAGACATTCGTAACCGTTCCAGTTATTCATCGACTTGGCACGATCGACTTCTTCACACCAATCTTCGAAGTTATGCAAATTAGGATCGAAACTAGAAATATAAAATATTTGGTTGGATCTCACCGTGCTGTTGATGGAGCGTATCGCGTCTACTATACGCTCGGTTACCGTGGCTGTGACGCTAACGTCACTGTTGGCGACCTCCGGCGCAGTCTCGGGCGGGCCCTCTGACGGCACGACCGGCGTCACAGGAACGTGCGGCGGCGGTTGCGACGGTCCCTGGCTCTGCGCAGGCGTCGTAACCGCACAGCGAGCCTCCAGCGGCCTCGCAGTCGTCGCGCGCGCCCTCTGACGGCACGACCGGCGTCACAGGAACGTGCGGCGGCGTGTGCGACGGTCCCTGGCTCTGCGCAGGCGTCGTAACCGCACAGCGAGCCTCCAGCGGCCTCGCAGTCGTCGCGCGCGCCCTCTGACGGCACGACCGGCGTCACAGGAACGTGCGGCGGCGTGTGCGACGGTCCCTGGCTCTGCGCAGGCGTCGTAACCGCACAGCGAGCCTCCAGCGGCCTCGCAGTCGTCGCGCGCGCGCCCTCTGACGGCACGACCGGCGTCACAGGAACGTGCGGCGGCGTGTGCGACGGTCCCTGGCTCTGCGCAGGCGTCGTAACCGCACAGCGAGCCTCCAGCGGCCTCGCAGTCGTCGCGCGCGCCCTCTGACGGCACGACCGGCGTCACAGGGACGTGCGGCGGCGTGTGCGACGGTCCCTGGCTCTGCGCAGGCGTCGTAACCGCACAGCGAGCCTCCAGCGGCCTCGCAGTCGTCGCGCGCCCAGACGGCGCCGATGAAGCGGGTGCGCAGACGGAGCGCCGCGTAGTCGGGCGCCGCATAGTCGGCGGCGTGTGCGCGCGGTCCGATCGCCTTGACAGCGACGCGGCGCTGCGGCGAGATGATGGCGGCATGTGCCCGCGGCTCGGGCACCGAGGTGATGTTGACGACTGGTCCCTCACGGACCGGTGGGCGTCCATGGCGAGCGTCCGCCTCTCCAAGGCATGGAGTCGGGATCGCATCGCCTCCATCTCTCGTCGTCGTTATCTAGCGCTACGGGCGGAAGACACACTTAACAACGCCCATGGACGGAAGACACACTTAACAACGTCCAAAGTTATTTAGCGCTACGGGCGGAAGACACACTTAACAACGCCCATGGACGGAAGACACACTTAACAACGTCCAAAGTTATTTAGCGCTACGGGCGGAAGACACACTTAACAACGCCCATGGACGGAAGACACACTTAACAACGTCCAAAGTTATTTAGCGCTACGGGCGGAAGACACACTTAACAACGCCCATGGACGGAAGACACACTTAACAACGTCCAAATTTATTTAGCGCTACGGGCGGAAGACACACTTAACAACGCCCATGGACGGAAGACACACTTAACAACGTCCAAAGTTATTTAGCGCTACGGGCGGAAGACACACTTAACAACGCCCATGGACGGAAGACACACTTAACAACGTCCAAAGTTATTTAGCGCTACGGGCGGAAGACACACTTAACAACGCCCATGGACGGAAGACACACTTAACAACGTCCAAAGTTATTTAGCGCTACGGGCGGAAGACACACTTAACAACGCCCATGTGCAGTCATATTTACCTTCGAAGAACGCTGCACAAGTCTCTGGGCACCACTCCCCTCGCCACGGCACCATATGCTGTGCTGTAGCTTGCGTAGTCTTTCCGTAGGCTCCGCTCAGCAAGCGTAGCTCGTAGCGACCATTCGGCAGGATCCTGACTACTTTGTACGGGCCACGCATGCCAGGATCAAGTTTTCCTGTGCTCTGCGAAAACTTTATAACAAAAACGCAGTCATTTATATTAAATTTCCGTGGAGGGTGTCGTTGCCGGTTCACGCGTTCATCCTATGAACGTCGTATGTACCCCCGAAAATAACTGGCTAAGCCCATAAACTGACTTACCTGCTTAACATTTTGAGGTTCAGCTGAAATTCAAAAAATCAAAGCTCTAACCTTCTCCTGACTCGGCCTAACCTGACCTTCACTTATATTGCTAAGATCGACGCAAGACGGTCCACGATCGAATTCAATGTGGAATGAATAGCCAAATCCGGGGTATGTGACCTGCTTGAAAACCGCGATCTGTTCAAGCGACGATGATGGCGATCACGATTAGGCGTTTTTTCTGACGGTGTGAAATTTTCATTACGCGTCCTACTATATGACCGACGTCGCGATCGGCGGTTCCTAGTGGACACCTCGTGACGGCTACGTGAACGGTGCCGCGACTTATCACGGGAACGACTTCGCGACCTACGGTCACTCCGACTGGATCCGCCAGCCATTATTACAAACATGAACACTAAAGTACGCAGAAGACTTTGTTCCTCGTAATTGTGGGCTAAGAGTTGCTTATCCCAGTTCTGATTTTAGGAATCAGAAGAGAAATTCCTTAAAAAAATAAACAATTTAACAAATCACTTATAAACACAAAAATTTGGCAACAAAATAATTTTACAGAGGAACAAAATCAGCCTAACGCCTACTTTACGAATTACGCAACGTTACGCAACGCGACACGTAATAACGGTACGACCGGTCTACCCGCTCCGAATGCCCGATGATAAGTAAGTCGCTAGCTAACCGCAGCGGCTTTTATAGGCAACGGTCGGTAACATTACGCAACGTATGGGGGTATCCGCTTATAATATATATAAAACACTAATACCTTCGACGACGACGAAAAAGCCGACTGCTTCGCTGACAGCATTGCCTCACAATGCTCGCCCAGCACCCAGCCATGTGACCCTAGCCACATCTCCCACGTAGAGACAGAGGTCCTCCGGAGGACCTCCCTCCCTCTACCTGATACCACCCCTCAAGACCCGATCTCCGAAGACGAGGTCTTCTTCATAATTAAAAAACTTAAAAACCGGAAGGCGCCCGGCGCCGACGGCATCTCTCATAAAGCCCTTAAGGCTCTCCCCCGTCAATTTTTGACCATACTCACCATCCTTTTTAACGCTTGCTATGACAAATGCCACTTCCGACTCCGTGGAAGCAAGCAGTTGTCATAGGCATCCCCAAACCCGGCAAGCCGCTCAACCTCCCTAGTAGCCACCGACCCATTAGCCTACTAAGCGCTCTTGGGAAAGTCTACGAGAGAGCGTTACTTAACAGACTCAAAGACTACCTCTTTGAGAACAATACAATAATACCAGAGCAATATGGCTTCCGTCCTAAACACTCCTGCCCTCAGCAGGTACACAGAATAGTGGAATACGTCCTCAACGGATTCCACCCCCGTAAACTCCTAACCGCAGCAGTCTTTTTCGATGTCGCCAAGGCCTTCGACAAGGTCTGGCATCAAGGCCTCCTATACAAATTGTATAACTGTGGAACGCCTGACCGATTAGTCCGTTCTATCGCGTCTTTCCTCAGCGACAGAACCTTTCGTTTTAAACACGAAGGCACCCTGTCGACCCCACGCTCCCTACTAGCAGGCGTCCCTCAAGGCTCTGCTCTCTCCCCTCTCCTTTACTCCATCTACACCAACGATATCCCCACCTCAGCTAACGTTCAGTTAGCGCTCTTTGCCGACGACACGGCCCTCTATTGCAGAGGCGTTAGTCGGCAACACATAATCCCACGCCTCCAAAACGCAGTCTCAGAGCTAGGTGCCTGGTTCCACCGATGGCGCATTGAAGTCAATCCGGAGAAAAGCTCCGCGATACTCTTTGACGTCAAACGGCGAAACAGGACAGTCCCTTACGGACTCCCTCACATCCGCCTACAGGGCAAAGCCATCCCATGGCAGCGCACTGTCAAATATCTAGGCGTCACGCTCGACAAGAGACTTACCTTCCGCCCTCACATAGAGAAAACCTCTAAAAACGCCCGCTATTACCTCTACCGCCTAGGTAATATGATAGGGCAAAAATCAAAAATGTCATTGCGTAACAAACGCACTCTGTACAAAGTATGCATCCGTCCGGTACTCACATACGCCTCGCCCGTCTTTGCCCACGCAAACCCCAATATCCTGCACAAACTCCAGGTAGTGCAGAATAAATTCTTAACCCGAGCTACCAACGCTCCATATTATGTTAGACGCCACGATCTCCATAGGGACGTGGACCTCCCCACCATCCAACAAACCCTTAAACAATTCTCGGAACGCTTCTTCAAAGCGGCATCCGTACACCCCAACCCGTTAGTCCGAGAGGCTGCAAACTATGCACCCTCCTCCTCCCCCTCATACCGTCGCCCTAGAAACGCGCTCACCGACCCTCCCGATCTCATTACTTGCAAATTGCAAACCCTGCTGGACGCGGCATCTGCGCCGCCGAACAGCACGGGTCACTAAGTACCTTCTGTACACAAACAAGCTGACCGACCCACTCTGGGAACCGGCCTATCCCCTGAAGCGTATGCACCGTTAAGGGCTGCGCTACCTCGCCCCTCCCCTGAGAGGGCGAGCGTTCCGATAAAGCCGATAGGGCCCCAGGCTTTCTGCCCGGCCAAAGGCATTAGGCAGTGTTTAGTTGGTAGGCTGACCTTCCGTCAGAGTCCAACATAACCACCCGCCGTAGACCGGGCGCGGGTGGTATCCGGTGCGAGGTCGTCCGAGCACCAGGGGGTTGTCAAAACGACCACTGTGGTGGCGTGCCCCCTATGAGGATTCACTGCCTCCCCCCGCGAGGAAAAAAAAAAAAAAAAAAAAAAAAAAACAGAACAATATGAATAACGCCTTATTATGTGTTGTAATTATTGTCCAGCAAATACATACGGCTACATATGATAAATCTATATCGCGCTGAACTGTCAAATTCCAATACAATTTTATCGTGTTTTGATAGTTTTTATCATATCGTTTTTTGGTGTTAACCAATCTACCTAACCCAGCAGTAGATTAATAAGCTCACTCTGAAAAATACCTTCTACCTCTATTATTCTTGGCTATTACAACTAGTAATTCACTTATCATAATGATGATTTGCGAAATTAACCAGATTACTTGCAACGTCAGCATTGATAGAAAATTTATAATTGAAACGTTTTTGATCTTATTATGTTCGATCCGTGGCAATTTTTCCACGCGACATATTGAACGCCATATATCAGACCTGAAAATTAAACACAAATAAACATAAAATATCTTTCCTTTTTAATTGTATTTAAATGACATTAAACAAAAGATGCACATAAACAAAGAATTAAAGATCAAATAAAGTATGAGCAATAAATCCTCTTTCGGTGTTTTGAATTAACGAAACATAAAGAAAGTATTCATAATTGCACTGCTGTAGCACCGATACATTTTATATAATATACAGAGCGTCCCACGGCCATGCCACATAGAGGGACAGTAGCTTAAATATTGTAGATAGAACATTTTACTAAAAGAAGACATTATTTTAATTAAAAAAAAAAATAAATACATTCATAGATTTTTGAATAATTACACGTTTGAACCGGGAATCAAACCCGCTAAACAAGAAAAAAAAATACCCTATTAGCTTTATCATACCGATCGAAAGGCTTCATCATAAGGATTATTTTTTTACTGTCTATCTGTGAATATAGGGACAGACATTATTGTTGACCATCAAACCAATGGATAGTTTCAATTATATGATTTTTCTTAAACGAAATGAGCAACATCGAATAGTAAATCGCAAACAGTAAATACGATCAAAGCCACGAAGGAAGGTATACGAAAAACATCTAGCAAAGGCTGAATACTAACAAAAACAATATTCATTAATATCTCCTGCCATCCAGATAAATGGGCTTCATCGGTCTGATTGGGGACAATCAATCCAGGGTAGCTGAGAAAGAAGGGCAAAAAAATTAATGATGGGAATCGAGGAAGATAAGGGAAAGCTATCACTCTCCAGCCGCGAGGGGCAGGCCGGGGCTGGGATATTGATACAAGTGCTGCGATTATGGTACTGGGTGATTGGGGCACGCGTAAATTGACTGGGACGACCGAAGCCGCGGGATCAGCTAACTTTTGCAGTGCGGTATTATATTTGTATACATATAAAGAATTTCAAAATGTTTATTTTTTTATTAGTTTTGGTAACTACATTTAACGTTACGAAAAACTAATAATAACTATATACAACATAACATACCATAACCCTTTATTGTATTCATAAAATACACACACAAAAAAAAAGAAAAAAACAAATGTACAAAAGGCGGCCTTATTGCTAAACAGCAATCTCTTCCTGGCAACCTAGGACCAGGGAAATATTAAAAGGAGATTTAAATGTAGGATGGGTACAGTAATTGGACAGGACAATAGGCTATAACTAGTTTAAGTTAAGGAATCTTTGACAGGAAGTGAACACGGACTTGATTCTTAAAGGACTCCAGCGTTCACACTCCCCTAATACCCTCAGGGAGAGAGTTCCACAACCGGACGACATAAGCCGAAAAAGAATATGAAAAATAGTCGGTACTTCGGGGCGGTATATCCAGAGTCAGATTAAAATTAGAACGCAGGGCACAACATGACGAATACAAATACAGAACATTAAACATGTTGCAATGAAATATAAATAAATTATGGAAATTCCGTGATAATTTTATTTATTTATTTAATAACTAGCTGTTGCCCGCGACTTCGTCTGCGTAAATTTTCGAGTTGAATGTTATTGATACACAAATCATATTAATATACGATTTTACCGATTAAAAATAATTTTGGTATAAAAGCAATTCCTTGAGGTAAAGTAAACTCAAATAGAAATTGATTAAATGAAACAGCGCCATCTAGTGATTTATGAAAAAAATATTTGAAAAAACTACAATAGCGCGTTGTAGAAATTGATTAAATGAAACAGCGCCATCTAGTGATTTATGAAAAAACTAACATGCGTAATGAAACTGATTTACACTTAAATATTTTTTCTGTTTATTATATGATGTATAGATTACTTTAAATAATCCAAAAAATGAACACCTACAAATGATAATTTGTTAGTTTATTCTATGGAATTAACACTGAAACTTAATTAGAAAGCAATAATACATCAAAAGAGCGTTATGAAGTTGGCAATTACACCAATTAAACCTAAACGCAAAGCAAAACAAAAGCCTAAAACACAGCAAAAGTCCGTCTTGAAATAAACTCAACCAGTAACACCAAATCCTAAACACAAAGAACAAAACAAAATCCGAAATCAACACAGAAGAAATTATTAAATTAATTAAAGCAAAATTCACAGAAAATTTCCTATTCGATTCTCAGCGCAAAGATCATGAAAAGATACGAAGGAGATTTTCGCCTTATGTCGAAACACATTCCTTTATTAGGCTTTATTTGAAAAAACTAC
This sequence comes from Scirpophaga incertulas, assembly GCA_036419045.1. NCBI lineage: Eukaryota > Metazoa > Arthropoda > Insecta > Lepidoptera > Crambidae > Scirpophaga > Scirpophaga incertulas. The sequence continues at coordinate 23,507,251 of CM071639.1, read as the reverse complement.
AATAGCGCGTTGTAGAAATTGATTAAATGAAACAGCGCCATCTAGTGATTTATGAAAAAACTAACATGCGTAATGAAACTGATTTACACTAAATATTTTTTCTGTTCTATTATATGTATAGATTAAGCGTGAAGAGGTAATAAACAAACAAACTTTCGCATTTATCATATTATTTTGATAAAAATGGTTTCGTTCATCGTATTTTGGTTCCCTGTTCCATCTCACTGCTCACGAACATGCTAAACGTGGCCTTTGGGTTCGCAATATTATCATGCCTTGAGTTCATTAAAATGACGATAACTTTTTTTTTAATGAACCGATTTTGATGAAACAAAGTTTAGATATTATTCTGAGTTAAAACAAAGCAAATAGTGAAAGTTTCAAGCAAATCGGTTCAGTACTTTCGGAGATAAACGTGAACAAACATACAGACAGACAGACAGACAGACAAAAAATTCCAAAAAATTTTTTTTGCTTTCTAATAATCTATTTAAGTGCCCTCTATCCATTTCAGTCAAAAATACTAAATGTACAGACAAAATATTTTACTGTCTTATATATATGTATAGATAAGTACAAAAACTGGTTACAGCCAATTAAAACAAGAATAATTTATACCAAACCTTTTTTTTTTTTTTTTTGTTTCCCTGAGGAAAATGCATTAAATTGCATACCCCGGCTGTGGCGAGCCGGCGGTTATGTGGGGCTCTCCTCCCAGAAGGGGGAGGCCTACCCACTAAAAACCTCAGGGATGGCCTTCCTCAGGCATGTAGGGAGCCCCCGGGAACAGCAAGCCACCTCCGGGAACCCCCAGCCTCTGCTCCCCTGCCTAGAGGGGAGCCCTCCTCAGGGGAGGCTACACTACCTCCCCGGTCTCCTCCACCGACGACGCCCCCCGGCCACGGAAGGGGCGTGGCCATCCGGGTCGCCGTAGCAGTCGCGACTTCCTCGCGCCCGCCGGCGACCCGCGGCGGCGCCGCAGCTGTGCTACCGAGCCCGGCGCCGCCTTCTTCGAGCGGGATCGGCCATCTCCCGACCCCGCTCGGCGGCCTCCTTCTGGAGCATCACTGCTTCACAGAAGGAGGCTACAGCCCCCAACCTCCCTCGTCCGCCAGCATTGCCGCAATCAATGCTGGCGGAGACAGATCTCGCCCGATCTCTGCGACCAAGACTCGGCGCTCGGAGGCCCACGCGGGGCACTCCGCCAGCGTGTGCTGGGCCGAGTCGAGAGTCGGATGCGCAGTGGTGACAATGTGTCGATCCCTCCCGTCCTATTCGACACAGATACTCACCGAAGCAGCCGTGCCCGGTGAGTATCTGAGTCAATCGGTAGGTGACCTCCTCCTTCCCGTGGAGCCAAGCTTCGAGGTGCGGGAGTACGGCACCGACGGCCCGCTGGCGCGCGCAGATCCGTAATTCGAGCTGCGCACGCCAGGCCGCCACAATCCGTCGGTGCCACTCCCGCTTAGGCACTTCGTGCGCGGGTTCCAGGGCGCTCCCCCCATCGCCCTCCCGGCCGACACGCAATTTATACCAAACCTTAAAAACTAGCTTGAAACCCAATATATGTAGGTACATTCTGCTAATTATATTATTAACGTGCAGCAAGTATATAACTGTCAAGTTGATATGTTGGAATAACAAAACCCAATTTCAGAATAACAAAGATAAACAAAAATAAACTTAGATAAAAATAAAAAAAAGAAACATACATACATTATTTACAATTAAACTATAACTTACCTTAAATTATTAGACAGTAAATACTTAAAACTATAAAAACTACAATGCAAAATGTAATAAAAAAAGATAATAAAATAAAACAACCATTTCTTTTTCACTTTACTTTTCGTAAATAAAAACATACCTACACTATTGGTACCAAGTACCAATCGTGATCGTTATTGGTCTGCTATTGGATTGTACTGCCATCATTTTGGTTTTGGTTTTCCAGGATTTTATAATAATTCGAAGAAGATAAGGAAGTACATATATTTGGATCGCAGCAAATGGAAATCTGTGATTTCCGCCCCCATGAGAAAGAGGCGTAAGTATATGTATATACTATGTATACATATGTATATATGTGCTACTTTTGTGAACTTTTAATATGTAACACATATTTAATTTCAGACTTGAATGACTAGCTTTTCTCTTGTTGCGTGACAGTATTACGCAACGAACCAGCGCTAAGATTAAACATAACGGCACCGCTTGCCGGAAGCGACGGCTCCGGAAGCAGCGGGCGCGCCCAGTTAGGGTAGGTAGTTATATCATCTGCCTTTGTTAGCTGCAGTAATCCTCTTTCTGGTGGTCATCTACTACAGCTACCTCATTGCGTTTTCTCCAGTCAATTGAAGACTTTTTCTTATTTTAACATATTGTAATTTCTAATAAGTGATCGGGCTAACCAAATACATTCCTATACGAAATATGCAATATCTTTGTTAGAGTATTTTGTATTTCTATGACAACGCACTAATTCGCACAGTATCTATTAACGAATATAATCATTTTTTTTTACACTTACACCTGTAACAACTGCACTGTAAAGCTATTCGGAATTCGCGCCCGCGGATACGGCGATCGGGAGGAATCGGGAGGGACCACGGCCCTTCCGTGGCCGGGGGATGTCATCGGTGGTGGAGATCGGGAGAGGTATTGTAGCCTCACCCGAGGAGAGCTCCCCTGTATCGGCGGGGGAGCGGTGGCTGGGGGTTCCCGGAAGTAGCTTGGCGTTCCCGGGGCTCCCTACATGCCTGAGGAAGGCCATCCCTGAGGTTCTTAGTGGGTAGGCCTCCCCCCTCTGAGGAGGAGAGCCCCACATAACCGCCGGCTCGCCACAGCCGGGGTATGCAACTTAATGCATTTTCTTCAGGGGGAACAAAAAAAAAGTGTTTGGGATCTAACACAACCGATAGACATACATAATAATCATACATAGACAAATATATATTAACAGCCTTGACTAAGGCACAAATGCTTGTACTTATCACACGAACATCTACTACTGAACACGAGCATCATCGGAACTCGTATCCGGGACTTTGAGATGAGGACGATGGTAGACGTCGATATGATGTTTTTCTTTGAACATAACGCAACATGTAATAATTTTATAGCCGCAATTTCAAACGTTATATGTTAACTCAGGCTGACTGGTATTTCCTCTATAACGAAGCGGTGTCATACAATGGAAATACTTCAAGATTAATTGTGACGTCAAGAATTGGCGAAAGCGGCGGGTGCCGGAACCGGCGGGGACGCTCGCCGGACGTCCGCTGAGGGTAGCTGGACATGTCATCTCCCTTTGTTAGCTGCCTTATTCCTCTTGTTAGCTTGGAAGACGCTTAAACGATTATTGGGTCTCGAAAAATGGTGCTGACGTAGCTTCATAATTGAAAAGCTCTTACATAAATGTAAAACGAGAGAAATAGAATAAATCGAAAGGTTAAATATATCAAATAAATTCGGTGGCGTTGTGGTTTTGATTCTGTCCTGTACCTATGTGGTTTTCTAGATAATTCATTTATATATTATATTTACTTTAAATCCGTCCATTCTAATAGCTTTACTTAAAAAATAATAAATCTTATTCCTTTCCAATAATGTTTACATAAAAAGATGTTTGAACAATCCATTGACTCAATAAGTACTTACAATGTAAGTCAAGGTGAAGCTTTGAAAGTCATTACAGCTGACAGAGTCAAACTATGAAGTAGTTTGTAGCTAGTGTGTACGACTGGTTCCCTAAATGACACACACGGCGCTTGAATGACTAGAATAGTTTCCATCAGAACACCTTGAAAGAAACATCCTGCGACTTCCTGTCGACTGTAATCACCCGCCATACAGAGCAGTGCTCAAACAAAACTCATAAAAGCCGGTACGTGTAACTCTCCACTTTAAAATTACAAACAGTCGGGCAAGTTTTAGAAAACTCATCCCTGTACTGCACTCGCCGCGGAACTAAGGCTGCTAGAATGGGTAACTACCACGGAGCTATGTTTTTTTTTTTCATTCTTATACAATTATTGTACAGGATATTTCTGGACCGGCAAAATTATTATTTAGGAGCCTATGAGTTAGATATTAGACCCTAGGTGATTATTTCGGACCCGAAAACCTAATATTTTCCGTCTTAAGCAACTTCAAAATAACAGCAAAATCTATCAAATGACACCAATGGTTAGCTGTTAAAAAGAAATGCAAAAAAAATCACGGTACACAATAATTTTCCCAAAACCGTTTTACCCTTCCCACTGGAACACAGCGTCATAAAAACTGTTGCTTTAAAGCTAAAATAGGTAAGATGAAGGTACCTACAACAAACGATCCTGGCGTAGACTTTTTCTTCAGCTGCCTGTAGGAAGAATAAGGTGACAAATACAGCAATGCTCATCAATCAAAAAATGGCCGCTACTAGACATAGTCCTATCCCAAGTCCCTTTCTACATCAATCGATCTTACAAGTATCAGACGTGTCGCATCAAGCTGCTCCAGTCCAGGTCGGTGACGAGCATCAATGCCTTGTCTGTTTGTTGGCAGGATGCACCGCGAGCAGTAATTCAGAACCATGTACACGAGGAATATCTCTTCCACGATTTAATTGGTCACATTTATTGGCTACGCCTATAGTAAACGTGGTTGCTACATCTAAGATTCTCAGCATTTGTGCAATCCCAAACAGTGTACGTACCAAGTAATTTCGCTGCCTTTTTTTTTTGTTCCCCTGAGGAAAATGCATTAAATTGCATACCCCGGCTGTGGCGAGCCGGTTGTTATGTGGGGCTCTCCTCCCCAGAAGGGGGAGGCCTACCCACTAAAAACCTCAGGGATAGCCTTCCTTAGGCATGTAGAGAACCCCCGGAACGCCAAGCGACTTCCGGGAACCCCCAGCCTCCGCTCCCCTGCGCTGAAACATAACAGTACGACAACAACACTGCTATTTTGCGGCGGAGATATATAGTGTGTTTCAAAAATAAGGAATTGAAGTTGGGAGCCGAGGTTACGTAATAGATCTACTAACACAATCTACTGAAACACACTATGAAAATGTATACCGCACTACAATAAAGTAATGTATCTTTAAACTGCCATCTTGACGACTAAGCATTAGAGCGAAGAGCTAGAGCCCCTATTTCATCAACTCCGACAGTTAACACAATGACAATTTGCGGCATATGAATAAAATGTAAAGTCGGACCCAGGTTGTTTATCGGACCTGATATACCATTCTACACACTAACCTTCTGTCTTTTTTTTTCCTTCGGAGAGGAAGGCTGAGAATCCGTCACAAGGAGTACGAAACGTATACCCTCGCAACGGCAGGTGTTACGAGGGTTAGGTTGGACACCACACAACCAGAGCGATCCGATCGCGTAACCTACCAACTAAACTCAGCCTGAGCCTTGGCCATAAAGACTCTACTTTCAGTAGACACTGCATCTTCCAGTAACTCTAGCTGCACGAATAGCAGAAACATTTTATAGCACTCCGCCATCGTCAAACCAGGGTTCGGCGGATTAGAGCGAGATAGCAAATGGGCGAATAATTAAATGGATGGAATTATCTTTACTGCACTCATGTGAGGATTCACGGCTCTATTTAACTCCAGACTGAACGAGACTAGTTGATGCACCGCCCACCGCCCAGGCCTTTGTTTAGTTGGTAGGTAACGAGACTAGTATTTTAGACTGAATCATTTTATTGCAGAGCCTCGTAACTAAAAATATAGTTCTGCGCAATCAAAATCACCAGAGCTGAATCCACGAGAAAATGAGAAAGATTTTTAATGCTTGTAATCAAATCAAAGTGCACCCATGACCTTGAGACCGCTTCTATTCCCAATGTAATAACTGTTTTCGTTGTTCGACTGCATACCTTGACGCTGTCCTGCTCCCCTGCTTACTACAGTCTCTTACAAATGTTAATAAATGGAACATAAACGGCAAATCTTTTTATTGCGTTGATTTTGAAATTTGATTTTTTCACTGATTTAAGAGACTTGTGTATGTGATATTACTTTCAGCTTGATATCCTGACGCGTTTCTGAGAAAAAGGGTCTTGACAGACGAACGGATGGGCAACAAAGTGATCTTGTAGCATTTTAGGAGTTATGAAATATACAAAAGAATTAAAAGTTATTTGCCAGCTAAGAAGTTCAGGGTGTGGGTATAATCCTTATCGGAATCGAACCGACCCGGTGATATATGTAGATATTTATAACCAATAATATGGGCGCTTCCACATAAATACAAACAGACCTTCAAATGGTTAGGTGATGAAATTAAACACAGAAATTTATATCTGTAATTTATAATTAAGCCCTTAAATAGGGTACTTTATGTAAACCATAACAAAAACTCTTTAAACATAAAGAAAAAAAACATAGATTCATTAAACAATCTCTATGATATGGGTACTTCGCACTAAAATATAGGTTTACTAGTTCATTTGTTAAGCTGAGCCATCCTCCACACGTCGCCTAAGATGGATGTCGAGAAACACCAATTCCTCCAAAATACGGCGGTTCACATACACGAAGGGATATAAATTGTATGAGGTTACCTTTTAAATTATGATTTAAATAGCCTAGACATCACCGTTTCATATCGGACACCACCGCATGGCTGTGTGCAGGAAGTCGAACTGAGATGGGGACGGAAACAAACGCCCTATATTTGGGATAATTCCTAGGTATCCCGTGAACCCTATAACAATATGTAAAACATAAAATTCCTACTCCACGAACACGTGGGAAATCTTAAAGTCGAACATAGGAAAGAAGTACAACTCACCATTATCTGGAAATGCTTGACGAAACTTTTAAGGCATTAAGCCGTTATTTATAGAACTATAAAAAAAGAAAAAATATAAAGAAAACAATGTTAAAATTTAAGATGGCCTAAAGCGGCTCATCCGCCAGGAGAGGAACGCCGAAAGACCCATCCTTCGCGACCTCATCGCCGACGCCAAAAGAATGAATAATCGTCAGCGAAACAGCCAATAAATAGCCAAGGAGGACTTACCATAGATTCAAGACGCCACGTTCCGAATTGGAGGCATCACCGAGTAAAACAAATACGAAATTGTCCAACAAGGAGATAAGAAATGAAAACTCCTTTTAACGAACCAAAACAAAGAAATTTGTTTTACGTAAACTCCCAATAAATAACGTTATGAAAATATGTCAAGACTTACCATTACCGTCTATGGCTTCACCCTATCAAATCTCTACCACCATAGATCTTGAAATTTAAGTTTTAAATTACAACTCAACCAAAACTCCTATCACAGACTTAACACCATCTGTATGTTTAATTAAATGAATACAGAAACTAAATGTTTTGTCTTTATGTCCATTTTGTTATAAGTAAAATTTATGAAATATAATTAAGACTAAAAAAAAAGTTGCACTTATGCTGAGGCTGTATAGGTTCCGATCCCTTCACTCTTACTTCCAATTAAAAAGTTAACAAAGGAAAAAATAATTATCTATCACAAAATCCTAATTTGCCTGCTCGATACGAGCGAAGATTAAAAAAAGAAACAAAATCCTAATAGAATATATAAACAAGAATGTAGATTTGTAAATTAATAATGAAATTATTCGTATTTTGTTGATTAAATTGTGCAGAAAGCAAAAGTAAAAAATACTACGCTGCAATCTTATAAGGTTCAGTTTGTACCTTTGGAGGTACGGACCCTAAAAATGTTGTTGCAAAAACCTATACATTTTCCAGAAACGTTATTTCTTTGTTTATTAGTAGGGATTGGTCAATTGTGCACAATATGAAGATAAGTGTCAAGTACCTAAGTAGGAAAAATCTACCATCTGTGCAGACGAAGTTGCCGGCAGCAGCTAGTTTACTTTATATATGTGTACATAAAATGTTACAAATATAACTTGCCAATATCATTTTTTTGTTCTAATTTTCTCTCAGATATTCTTTTCATTTCAATTTATAAATAGACGAACCTTGTTCAGACAATTCCTAACTAGTCTTCAAAAAGATACCTTGAAAATATACATGCAAAATTGACATCAAAGAACTTCCCGAGCCTTACAAAAGCTGCATTGTAAGGCTGAATGTCGGAGGCGTTTCATTAACTATTATCACTTCGGAACTGGCGAGGCGTCTTTATTGCGCGTAGCGTGCCGCACGCCACCTGGCGTGCTATCTGACTCTCATACCTGGTCATCTTTGACTATAATATTAATCATTTCACTATCCTTACAAAGTTCCGAACGTTTGATGTTACTTCGATTACGAATACGTAAGAACAACGGCGCTACCCCGTAACCTTAAGATAGATAAAAATATATACTAACTAGCGACCCGCCCCGGCTTCGCACGGGTGCAATGAAAAAATGCTTATAGTGGGTTATCCCTAAGAGATAGACATATACCATCGCGGACTTTTTTGTGGACTTTTGTAAGTTGTACAATAATGTAGTACATTATTTTGGTCTATCTCGTAGGGTTCAGCCAGCGTTTGCAATATAAGCGCAAAAAAACGTGCTTATTTACGACATCACATTAGAAACCTTTAAATTTATCAGTGTTTCTCTACTATATTATGCATTTATTATACATACAAACCTTCCTTAAGAATCACTCTATCTATTAAAAAAAACCGCGTCAAAATCCGTTGCGTAGTTTTAAAGATCTAAGCATACATACGGACATACAGCGAAAGCGACTTTGTTTTATACTATGTATTGATTCAAAGAATTTCTTTTATTCCATACTGGAGTTTTCCTATTTGCTTAACAACCAAGAGAGCAAACTTTATGAAATAATTGCACACACATCAATAGACATTCAACTAAGTAGTATAAGAAAGTTATAGTCAATAACTAGTGACCCGCCCCGGCTTCGCACGGGTGCAATGAAACAATGGTTATGGTGGTTTATCCTTAAGAGATAGACATATACCATCGTGGACTTTAATGTTGAACTTTTTAAGGTGGACAATACTGTAAAATAACAGTAATAATGGAATACATTACAACCAAATTTTGTATTCATATAAAACTTCACACATGAGTAAATATTTTTATTTTTACACTTAGACCAATTAGCCTAGCTCAAAGTAGCTGTAGCTGTAAGACTTGTGTTATAGGATCTTTCTTTTTTTGCAGGGGGATAATGCTCCTTATGCACCTTGTCACCGCGCTGGCTAGACGCGGCAGTGTGGGGCCTCTCCGGTAGAAGACCGGCCTTTTTTTTTTTGTTCCCCTGAGGAAAATGCATTAAATTGCATACCCCGGCTGTGGCGAGCCGGCGGTTATGTGGGGCTCTCCTCCCCAGAAGGGGGAGGCCTAACCACTAAAAACCTCAGGAATGGCCTTCCTCAGGCATGTAGGGAGCCGCCGGGAACATCAAGCCACTTCCGGGAACCCCCAGCCTCCGCTCCCCTGCCTAGAGGGGAGCCCTCCTCGGGGGAGGCTACTACCTCCCCCGGTCTCCTCCACCGACGACGCCCCCCGGCCACGGAAGGGGCGTGGTCCATCCCGGGTCGCCGTAGCAGTCGCGACTTCCTCGCGCCCGCCGGCGACCCGCGGGAGACCGGCCTACCCACTAAAAACCCCCCGGTGTCCTTCCAGCCCATATCGGGGCGCCACACGACCACGGGCTAGCTCGACCTTAGTCGGTCGAACCTTCGCCAAGGGGGATTTTCCCAGACACTAGGACAATCCCCAGGTAGAGAGGAACTTCAACGGCGTGCGCGGTAAGCCAGCCGCGCACGCTGCCTTCACGGGTGTTATAGGATCTAGGCTAGGGTAACAGATAGAAATACATATATTATATATATATATATATATATATAATATATATATATATAATATATATATAATATATATATATATAATATATAATATATATATATAATATATATATATAATATATATATATATATATATATATATATATTATATATATATTATATATATATATATATATATATTTTTGATAGGGATATATAATAACAACCATGACTAAGGTACAATGCTCGCATTCATCACGCAAACATCTACCCCCACCGGGATTCGAACCCGGGACCTCAGAGATGGCGACACCTTGAAACCGGTATACTAACCACTTGACTACGGAGGTCTTTCGGTGGTCGGAGGAATTATTCAAATGGTACACAATTAAAGGAAAAAATGATATCGATAATTCATTATTAAGATATTTTTATTTTGTATTTAAATACTATTTGATATTTTTCTACATAAACTGATTACATCCATGAGTCACTGCATTGTACAATCATACTATGCGTTATCTCATACAATATAGACTAAATCAGTTGCACGGCCTCGCTGAAACCACAACAGTAACGTTGATCTGCAAATAACAAGCAAAGTTTTGTAGGCATCTTAGAGATGTGACAGTGGCATAGACCATACTAAAATATCCCTTCCAGTATCCGTAAAATGTTACTAAGTGCTGCCAACATTGCAACCATAATGGCTAGTACAACGTATTTTAATCAATAACCAGAAAAGGACATGGACAAAAAGTGGGCCTCAATTATGTGCAGAGACGTAAGATATATTAATCGATAGGTAATTTTATGTTCATCAATTCACAATTTATTATATTTTTTTGAAATCCCCCGGTTTTCTGTAAATGATGTTTGAAAGTACCTAGATATTCAAGTAAACACATAAAATGATAATTGATTTAAATCTTATTAAAAAATGGTTATATAGTTAACAAAAGAAATGTAATTTGGTAATTATAAATTCATGAAGTTCTAGACATGTTGTTACTGACCACCCTGAATGTACATAGTCGGTGACCAATGATGACACTCGTCCGCTGTCAATACGACTTTGACAGCATGTCTTGCGCAAATTAATAACTAGAAAAAAAAATTAAAAGAAAAAGATTCCATCAACTTGCTAGTATCTATTAAATAATTTAAATTATTAATTACAAAAAAAAACGGGTGATAATTAAATTCTACAATAATTTATACTCTTCTTTGGTAAAGTTTCTTCGCTGCACATTACTCAGGCCCACTTTCCATACAAATTTTGACCATCACATTTACAATTGACGTAGCCCTTATTGTCAAATCACTAATTCATTTCTCAGAGAATATATGTCATCTATGAATAAACGATAATTGAATTCTATTTATAAAGAGAACAAGGTTTATGATTCAACATACCAAAATTTCACTTATTTAGCTATGCCACAGCTCATATACTCGTATCCCGCTCAGTGTAGAAATCTCGGCAACGTATGCTTTATATATGGACTAGCGACCCGTCCCGGCTTCGCACGGGTGCAATGCTTATATACTACAAAATGTATACCTACTACAAAATGTCCTTACACACAACGTTCACAGCTTTTTTGTCATTAGACAATACAAACATGTTTTGCTTAGAGGTTACTCTTGACAGCGCGACATACTCGTATAATTGGCCATGTGAAAAACACTCAACGCTCAAAAAATAATGTACTAAAGTTCGATTTTTAATTCGAGTCAGTAAAATGACATTTCCAGTGTCATGTGTCACAAATCATATTATTTAATATGGTATGTATTACATATTTACAAAAAAACTTTTTAAAAAACACGCTTTTTACGCAAAGACTAAAAAACGTTTGAAAAAACTTTTGTTTGTTATAAAGACTAAAAAACATTTGATCTAAAAAGTAGTAAATAAAAAAAAATTAAAAAAAACTTTTAAAAAAAACACGCTTTTATTAAAAAGACTAAAAACCGATCTAAAAACTTGAAAATAAAAATAAAGTCACGCTTTTAGAAAATTTGGGTACATATCAAGAAAAATTTCTGATGACAAAAAGAAATGTAACTCAAAAATTTGTCTATAAAATTTAGCAAATTAGTCCAAGAACTCAATGACTATAAAAGCGTGGGGTGTTCAAAATTAAACATTACTCATTTAATGGTCTTAACATTTACACCCCACGCTTTTATAGTCATTAAATAGTCAATAAAATCGATATTTATTCAATATATCGCCAAGTATCGATATAACAATATGATATATTAATATCGTAAAAAATATCGATATTTTTTTTACATGAACATCCTAGGACAGATTAAAACCGCGGGTGATGTTGTTCACAACTTTATTTTGCTTACACAAACACACACACCCTATTCCTTGAAGATCCGTTCTTCACGACACGGATCCACGATCAGTGTAAAACAAATACAGTGATATGGACAATTTCAAACTATTTCAAAGCCCTATTTATATAGAGACAAACAATTACGATGCCACCGAGATGCAGAACACAATTCCGCCATCTATTGACGCGTGCCCAAACCATTACAACACACAACCGTGCTTTTACTAACCTAATATAAATTGTAACCGTGCTTTCATTAACACTATCTGTTTGCTTCATTGAACCAATTCTCATATTAAAAAGTTTTTTAATTTATTACAACATAATTATGTATTTTTATGATTCGAAAATGATTGAATATTGTATTGTCATCTAGAATACACATGTAAAAAAAATTTGAGCTCGATTGGAGCAGTAGAAGTGGTCGAAAAAATCGATTACAAGATTTGAATCATGACAAACAACAAACAAACGGACAGAGTAAGTCAATTAACAGCGTGTAATAAAAAAAAACGCTTTGATACCTAATAAAATAAGCATGACAAATGTCTAAATAGCGGCGTTTTCCCTGAAAGAAAACGCATATTAAAATACTTACCTAATTCGAAGCTTATACATGAGATAGGCACTTCCGTTTCCCGTAGTTTTAGTCAATTTCATCTCCTTTTTACCTTATGATGACGTATTTCCTGTGGCTCAGCAGGCAGTGGCGCGACCGTTGTTTACAAAACGTAGAGCGGCGCCATTTCTTGCTCATTGGCTTTTAAAATCATCAGGCAGAATTAAAAAGTAAGCTTCGAATTAGGTAAGTATTTTAATATGCGTTTTCTTTCAGGGAAAACGCCGCTATTAAAGTACTTGACCGTAATTCGAAGCTTATACATGAGAAGTGTTTGTTTTCGCCTGGTGAGACATGGTAAAAATATGAAATAAAATATACGCCAATGTGACATAAAATATTATTTATTAACCCAACCAAATAATCACATAACATTCTAGGTATATACGAATAATTATTGAACATAAGTTTTATCAATCGTAGGTATACATATAGTACCAAATAAACACAATATGGCTTTTTCAATAAGTAATTATAGTACCAACACAACAGTAATTATCAATACCAAATACCTTGGTCTTGGTCGATTGAACCCAATGACAATCATTGAATAGCAAAACAAGATTATTTATAAGTACACCCACCTGCCTAGAGAATTTCACTACATGGTATATTCCGATATTCCACATACATTTACACAATTTTCGAAACATAAATGATCAACAAAAATTATATATATAAATATGCTCTTAATACTACACCTATTAGTGAACAGGTGTGAATAATCGTGATAACATGTTATTACCCGTCTCATTACTTGACCTTATTTCTCGCCTATAGAATGTCTCAAAAGTATTGGATGAACGCCAGTTACCCCTTGCTAGGACCTCATCTAAGGGATAATTTAACCAATTTTTCGATGCCACTGCCGACCGTACACTACCGGGGCTGAACTGGATTCTTGCGTCCTTGAATAAATGTTTGATCCAGCCAGATATGACTGTCCGTGATGCCGGTTTAGGCGCACCCCGAATCGTCATAAATAATTTAAACGAATTAACGGCTTCCCGACGACAACTTAGCAAGGATATCATAGTATTGATCCAAAAGATAGGGTCCAGTTGCGAATTGTTGTTATTGCACACTAACTTCCAGCCTGACTGTCTATGTTCACTATTATCAGTTTTAGACCCAAATTCTGGCCAAAAAGTTATAGAATTTTGAGTTTTAACACATGTGTTCTGGATCTACCCTAAGCAAAGTTAAATCATGGATGCGGCGACCTGAACACAATAGCAATAAGATAGCTGTATGACGTGAAACTTGATAAATATTACCCGTATCAACTGAATAAGAAGATAAATACTGAACTAGGTCCTCAATATCCCAAATCGGTGGCTTATTTTTCTTCGCATTCTTTAATGCAATTGATTTCAACATATGTTTTACCAAGACATGAGAACTAAGTTGACTTGACATATCAGCGTTACAAAGTGTAGATACAACTGATTTGTGTAAAAGAACAGTGTTATATGATAACTTATGAACTATATGTAGGTCAGCTAAAAACTTTGCAAGTTGAGACCCTGTAGGATTTCTAAAATCAATGCTTTGAGACTTCGCCCATCGTAGCCACCTATTCCACGCTGTTTTATATGTTTTAAGAGTAGACGGCCTCCAGGAATTTTTGAGAAGTGATAGTTGTCTTTCATTCCAGTCATTTACCTCCTTGTCCCACCCCCACATTTCCACACCTCCAGAGTCAGGTCCTCCAGATTCGGAGGCGGGAGACCTGTCGAAGTGTCGACCAGATTCTTGTGCAGGTCCTTCAGCACAAATGGAGCCTCGAGGGCTCTCGCTCTGAGATCTGCTCGCCAGAACACCTTGTGCCACCGGGGAACTACCAACAGAAAGATTCCTGTCGATCGGTTGAGGTGCGACAGGACTTTGGGCACCAGGAACGGTGGAGGAAACAGCCATGCTAACGGGTAATTCCATGTTACGCTGAACGCATCGTGAAATAATGCTTCCGGATCCTTCAGGTCTAGGGACACATAATTGCTGATGACATGGGCTGTTTTGGAGGCAAAGAGATCTATCATGGGAGTTCCCCATTTCTGAAATATCCTCTCCAAGCTTCCTGGTAGCAGATGCCACTCCGGCGGAAGTTGATATCTCGACAGGTGATCGGCATGATTGTTGTACCTGCCCGGGATATAGTGAATGGAAAAACAGATTTGGTACTTGTCCATAAGTCCCAATACCTGACGCGTTATCTCCATCAAAGGACCGACTTCGTACCCCCCTCTTTCCTCAAATGGGCCACCACCGTTTTGTTGTCGCACTGTATCAGGATTGAGCTGTGACTCAAAGTTTGAGCATGAGTTTGTAATACATGTAAGATGGCCAGCATCTCTTTTTGATTGCAGTGCAGATTCTTCTCCTCTTGTGCCCAAGAGCCGCTCAGAGGAATGTTGTCTAGCTGAGCACCCCACGCCAAGTCCGATGCGTCGGTTGTGAGAAAATGAGTTGGAGGAGGTGGATGCAGTACCGTCGAGAGATGACAGTTTTGAATCCACCACCCCAACTCTTTCTGAACCTTTTCTGGCAAAGAGACTCCTTTCGTTGGCTCTACTAACAGGGTATTCATGAACCGCAACAGATGACGATGGTGCAATCGGCCCCGTGGTACCACGAAACTGGCAAAGTTCAGAAGACCTACGAGACTTTGAACTTCTTTTAAGAAAACTCTCTTCATACTCAACATTTGACCAGCCTTTTTTACAACCGTGCGGATTTTGTCTGGTGGTAACGACTTGAGGTTGTCCCAAGTGTCCCATTGAATTCCCAAATACGCTAGAGACTTTTGGGGCATTGTTACCGACTTTTCTAGGTTGACGCACCAACCCAGCACCCGAAGGCAGTCCACGGTCATTTGAACGTGTTTTTGAAGAACGACAGGATCCTGATGTGTGATTAAGAAGTCGTCTAGATAAACAAGGATTCGCACGTTCCTTTGCCGTAAGGTTTGAGCTACCCAGTTGGTCAGAATTGAAAAGGTTTTGGGAGCTGAGCTCAAACCGAACGGGAGGCACGTCATTTCTAACAATTCCTTGTCGTAAATGAGCCGAAGAAATCTTCTGTGCACCTTTGCGATTTTCAAATGAAAGTAAGCTTGACTTAAATCTATTTTGCACATCCAATCTTGTTCTTGAAGAAAGTTTGGTACTTGATACATATTTATGAGACGAAATTTTTCGGTCTCCACAAACTCGTTCAATGCCTTTAAATTGAAGACCGGGCGGAGCGATCCGTCGGTCTTTGGTACCAGAAAAAGTGGCGAGATAAAACTGGGGGTCCACTGAGCTGGTCTTAGAATGCCTTGAGCCTTCATTTTTTGCACCAGTAAGGTCATTTCCTTTGAAACACGGGTGTGACCCGGTTGGTCTAACTTTGGGATGTACAGAGGAGGTTTCAGGACGAAAGGTATACGGTAGCCTTTTATCATTTTTAAAATTATTTCGGGAGCCCCCATTTTCTTCCACTCCTCGTAATAGTGAGCCAGCTGTCCGGCTTGGAATGACCTCGAGTCATTGTTCATACCGCTTGGAATGACCTCTAGGGGCGTGACTAGAAGTGGTTCTTCCTCTTCCTCCCCTAGTAAGCCCGCGAGGCCTCGAGCCTCGGTATTGAAATGACCCCCTTGCATTGACATTCCCATTACTTATGCCATTATCATGGTTAACATTGTAGAAACCACCCCTCGAGGGTGGTACATGCATAACCTTATTTGGGCAAGACGAATTACATGCCATTTGAGTGCCGCTCGACGGACCCGTAAATTTCTTGCTGTTCGCAACTCTAGAGGGTTGATAATTGATTTTATTTGTAAATTTTTTAGAATTTTCCGGCTTGTGGGGCCAAAAAGCTTTACGAATCCCACCCGCTTTTTCTAACGCGGATGCAAAAGCGTCAGTTTCAAAAATATGAGTAGCCGATGGGGCTATTCTATTAAGCGAAGCTTTCACTACAGGGTCCTTCACGTGTTTGAGAATTGCATCTCTTCTGACTTGAATTATCTCTGATCTATGACCACAGACCAATTGTAAAAGATCCGTTGAAATCTTATGAAAATCCCCCTGTAAGAACAATTGTTGCACCTTTTCAGCAAAATTGTCCAAATTATTCTCAGACTTCGCTAAAGTTATTAAGCTACGAATATTTTCTTGCAAGGATTCGTTTTGTTTGAACAGACAGAAGGTTATTGCCGCATATGCTTTCTCAGCTTTGGCCAAATGTGGGAAGGAATCATAATGTCTAATCTCTTCGTTAGATTCGAGATCTACAAAACCAGGCGTGTGGTTATAAAGCTTTTGGGTATCCGCATACCTCACTTCCGACCAATCCCTCTCACCAAAATGTTGGACACTGCTAAGCATCTTCAAAAAGTTTTGAGGGGTCTTTGGAACAGAAGGTTCCTTCAATTTTGTTTCTATATTAAATGTAAAGTCAGAATCTGATACTTTAGGAACGCCCTGCAACTGTTCACTACCTTCGTCGACATAAAGATCGCCACTGACCTCCGAACACAGAGACACGTGATCATCATAACTTATGTCCTTATTATAGGCGGGCTGAGATATAAAATTGCGTAACTCACAGATTTCCTTACTAAGCTGTCGAATTGAATGCCGTTTCTTGCTCCTCTTATTGCGGTGTCGACGGGACCGTTTACGCTTGGAGCACGGGCTGGCCGAACTCGAGCACGAACTGCTCGACGAGCTGCTGCTGCTGCTGCTGGTACTGCGTGTGCGTTTGCGCTGCACACCGCTTGGACCCGCCACTGGCTGCTCTTCAGCAAGTGGTGGTGAAAGTGGTTGAGGATATAGATCACTCATTCTGAAAATTATTCTACATTACATAAAATGTTCACACTAAATGCAGTTTATGAATTCTGAAACGGAAAAACCGTTAAAATAAATTCATTCCGTAATAAATTTTGTAAAATGTTGCAGTGAAATTATTTAGTTACCCAAAAAAACCGTTAAATAAGGGTAATTCGATATTAGTCTCGTAATAAACAATACTAGCTAACCTTAAAATCATCATTCGCAAAACAAATTGCTTTAGGAATACCGTTAATATATTTTCAAAATAAAACAAATTTTAATTAAACTAATTCCTTCTAACAATTCGCTTTTATGTAAAATTTTATTTAAAGGTAATTTGCAGAACAAAAAATTTTTAAAGTACTCACATTTTCACTCCGACACAATTTACCTTTTCACGGAACACTTCACTTATTTAAATTTTCTTATTTATGAAACCCAACACTCAGTCTAACTATATTCTTCGAGAATTTTGATGTACTGCGTAAGCAGCACAACCTTTCACTACGGGAGTCAAAACGCCAATGAGCAAGAAATGGCGCCGCTCTACGTTTTGTAAACAACGGTCGCGCCACTGCCTGCTGAGCCACAGGAAATACGTCATCATAAGGTAAAAAGGAGATGAAATTGACTAAAACTACGGGAAACGGAAGTGCCTATCTCATGTATAAGCTTCGAATTACGGTCAAGTACTTTAATCTATTGATTGCCGAAATCACTATTGTAGTGGGTCACTCTTTTTTTGTATCAGTGACAGTTTGCACTTGTCATTTTACTGACTCGAATTAAAGTCGTAGTTTACAGTATTGTATACTTTAAAAAGGACCTATAAAAGTGATGATATGGCTTAAAGATAACCCGCAATAACCACTTTTTGATCTTTACATTTACGAAAAATAATGGTTTATTTAAGAAGCGACTTTAAGCAATACTGAAAAAAACGTGCTTATTTACGACATCACATTAGAAACCTCTAACTTTATGAGTGTTTCTCTACTATATTATGCATGTATTATACACATGGGAGGTTACATGGTTTATAGAATCACTCTATTAAAAAAACCGCATCAAAATCCGTTGCGTAGTTTTAAAGATCTAAGCATACATACACGGGATAGACAGACGGCAGATAGCAACTTTGTTTTATACTATGTACTACATACATAGTATATAGTGATTATGCTAACAAATAAAGTAACTAACCAAGATATATTCGTTAGTAATATCATTCACCACTAAAGTTAAAGTTGAGCATAAATTAACAAAATGGACGGCAATATTGGATTTGATCGATATTTCGTACATTTATTTACTTATTCATTAAGCAAACTTAACCGCACATATACACATTTGCTTATAATACTCAATCAATAAACATACATAATAAATAAAAAAGATTGTCACATTAACATTTGCAGGTAATGTAGTTAATTATTGTTATAACAAAAATACATTAAACAAGGAATTACAAATAAAAACGGATTTAACAAACTAATCATGCGGAAAAGCATATTAGGTTCTATGAATAATATGAACGGTGCGAGATGACGAGTGTGAAAACGTATGTTTGCGTGTGTGTTTGTGTATGTATGTTGGTATATGAGTACCACATACTATTTCAGGCAAATGCTTTAAAATACTATTTATGAATTGGTTGCGAGTCGGAAAGAAAATATCGCATATATTCGATAACAAACTTTCGCACTGTGAGTATAAATTGACCACAATGACATTACCAGCTTAAATTGACAACAATTTGTTTTAAATGTAATAGATAAATTGGATACATTGAATAGTCATCTCGCATACCACTATAGTTTTATAGCAATAGAATAGAAATACACCCCCGCGGAAATAAACGGGATTAATTTTAATGTTTGAAATATATCGGCTATATCCGTTCTACATTTTGTTCAGAAATAATTTCCATTCCAACGTAATTTGATTTTTCAGATATCAGAGAGAGAAGTTCTCGGTCTTAATCTCTTTTACGGTAAGAGGTGATAAGACTGAAAGTGGAAATGAATTTCTGAGGTGAATTTCAGAAGATCTGAGGAACTTATCATCTCACATGCAATTGTTGAGCATAACTCGACAGACAAAAACAGTAAAGTTTTTCTTTAATTTTTTTTCTAGTTATTCTTGGCAAGCCCTTTTATTTGATACCCATATTGTAGGAGTGCATTAAAAATAATTGGCCCGCCATATTGGATACGCCGCCATGTTGGATTTAGAATGACGTCGTACAGTTAATCATTGCATTGTCATCCGAACTAAACGTGTATACAAATTTCAGCTCAATCGGAAACCGGGAAGTGGATTAAATTTAAGTTGCAAGATTTGATTACAGAACGACAGACAACGGGACAGGTGAAAGTAAATAATAAATAAAAGCTTGTAATAAAGACGTTTACGGATATATCGATATAAATATATCCGTCGGTATTCTCGCTCACCACTAAAGTTGTAGCGCAGTTGTCAAGAGTGCACCGCAGTTGGGCATAAATCGGCACAAATTGACGCAGCACAGGCGGGAAGAACGCGGATGGCTGCCAACTTCGTCGGATCTTTAACTCACTGGACGGAAAACTCGTCCGAGAAAATGTTACACATTTCCTTTGCGATACGATACGTACCTACAGCAGCTTCATTTTATTTTGTGGCTGTTTGGAATAACTTTCAAGATTTCAGAGATGTGGTGAAGTACAGCTAATAGAGATGTTAATAGCTAAAAGTCTTGTACGTGTAGTTTTACGTTTTGGTTTCCTTTTCAGTTTGCTGAATTTCTTTTTTTTCCTCAGGAGAGGAGGCTGAGAATCCTCATGGACACCACCGCAACGGCAAGTAGTGATGCGGTGATTATGTCGGACTCCTGGTGAATCGAGGCGGCTCGACCCAACAGACTTACCGACTAAACTCAGCCTGACCCTTTGGTCCTAATGACACTGCTGGCTTTAAGTGATAGAGAGCCGCACCTCAGGAGAGGTACGGTTAGCGCTGCCCCATGGAGAGGGCATATGCACTAGAAGAGGCTCGGTTACACCAAAGTGGAACCGGCCTATATTGACTGAGGACCTACTCGTGGCTAAGCAGAAGGCTGCCGATTAGGGGATGACAAAGGAGGCGACGGCTTAGACGCAGCCGCTTGCAGGTCTATAGTAGGTCCTGCGTGAGTTGATTAGGGGGATCGCTTAGGACATGTCGCGGTCTACGTATACTCTGCCGATATTGACTGTTGCCTAATGATAGGCTCACTGAAGGCGGTGTTGACGGAATTGCTGAATTTCATAATCATCACAACTTATATGTATACGTCTCCACCAAAGGGCTATATACTATCCTATATAAGGGCGATTAGGCCTTCGTCTAACACGTTAGCACAGTACAGATTCGTTGACATACACTATTGAGTTTCTTTGCAACTGTATGCATTTTTTCGTTGTGTTTTATGTTTTGTTTTTTTTTTTCTAGCGACCCTATAAGCGTCAGTTAATGTAAGTATGTCATTTAAAAAGCACATGGCAGATGCGACCCCAGACCCTCGAATCTTTAGATTCGAAGACCATTGCGCTACCAACGCTCTTAGTCAATTTAGATACTTTAATGTTTAGAATTATCAAACCATAGGTGGAAATACGTGTTAAAGAAAAAAAAAACAAGTTATTTGTGCAAAATGTTTCTGAAATTTACAATAAATATTAAATTTGGTTCTAATTAATTTGTTTGTGTTAATTTGTGTATTATCCATATACACATATTCTGAATAGCGCCATCCTGCGACTAAGCTTTGAACTAAAACTGCGAACATACCATTAACAAGCAAGCGTGCTTGTCTGAACTTATCATTTGGTATTTAGTTTTAGCACTAAAGAAAAGATGGCGTTTTCATATTTATCATCAACATTTATTGTTATTTTAAAGTCGCGTTTAAGTTAACTTTATGCTTGTTAAGTAATATAGTAGGTGAAGACCATGGTCCAAATAAAATATATCTGTATGATGTGTGATGTATAACAAAAGAGAGAGCTATTAGTTACTGAATAATAACATCAGCCTCAATCAGTGGCAGATCCAAGGGGGGTCATGGGGGTCATAACACCTCCCCCTGAGCTGGTTCCTCCGTGCCGTGCGTGATAGTGCTTCTCTGGATGTCAACAAGAGAAGATGGCAATATGTACTACGTGTATATGTACAAGTTATTATGACTGTGTTAATCCCAACTAATATTATAAATGCGAAAGTGTGTTTGTTTGTTTATTTGTTTGTTTGTTTGTTTGTTTGTTACCTCTTCACGCTTAAACTACTGGACCGATTTCAAAAATTCTTTCACCTTTGGAAAGCTACATTCTCCCGAGTAACATAGGCTACTTTTTATCCCGGAAAAATCGACAGATCCCACGGGATGCGCAATAAAGGCTTCGCTCAAAAACTACTGCACAGATTTTTATGCGGTTTTCATCAATAGATAGAGTGATTCTTGAGGAGTTTTGCGGCATTTTTTATCTCGGAAAAACGGATAGTCCCACGGGAAGCGCGATAAAATCTTCGCACCATAAACCGACTTCCGCGTATATGTAGCCGTGGGCAAAAGCTATGACCCTTAACCCTCTATACACCCAAGCCCGAAATCCACGCGGGCGAAGCCGCGGGCAGAAAGCTAGTAATAAATATTTTTAAGTACAGACTTAGGGGTCATCCATAAATTACGTCACACGAATTTCGTGATTTTTTGCTCCTCCCCCCGTCCTTGTCACAGCTAGTCACAGTTGTGAGACCCCACCCCCTAGTGTGACGTCACAAATTTTGAAATTATTGAATGAATAAAAGCGGTTTCGAAATCAGTTTTATTTTCATTTTAATAAAATTAACATCAAATCAATTAACAAAACAAAAAACGTGTACTTATATTAAATAAGTATATGGTCATTTCACGAGTTTCTTATTATATTTTTCAAAATCACGTACTATAATCAATTAGAAAAATAGTACGTTTCGGGAGTACCCCTATTAGTAGATAGAAGAAGATACTATTCCTTCATTTATTTATGAGAGTATAAAGACTTTACAATAAAAGTTAATATTTACAGCACTTCATACTAATAGTAATAATTTAAAGTTTGCGTTTTAACAGTTAGCTTATGATAGATTTTGAAATGTGACGTCACGAAATTTAAGATCCCTCCCACCCCCTTGTCACACAATGTCACACTTCGTCAACTCCCTCCCTCCCCCTTGCCATGTGACGTACTACGACCTACTTTTTATTTGTATATATTGTTATCAAAATTAAATTATAATTTCTTGACTTGACCACGACTAAGTGACCCCCCGCCTGGCGCCAAAGCTGGATTAGCCCTTGGCCTCAATAGTCATGTCCTACAAATGGCAGGTATTCTCACATACTGAAATCATTTAACGTCCAAGTTCAATTTTAAAAAACAGTACAAGTTACATATTTTAACATTACAAAAAATGGGCAACACGGTGCGTTCCTAGAGTAGGTATCGAATATATTATTATAATGTAATTAATTTTTATATTATTATTATACATTTATTAATTTCAATATCTTAAGTCTCAGATTTTAGAATATATACATATATAACATATAATATTACATTACTTTTTATTATTATGATAATTACATTATCTAATCAAATATGTAAAATTATTTTAACGATTATATTTTAAATATTCATTTTTATTGCTTTTTGCTGTTATGTAGGTGGTCCACTATTTGAGCACTCTGAGTATAAATATATTCAAACACTAAGGTTACAGCTGAAAATCAGCAATTTGCTTGTAACTGCAAGCAAATACTATGCTGAGCTGTCGCCTTATTTCGCCTGCTGCGGCGCACACACACACCAGCACTTGTGTTTACATCATTATAAGTATAACATATAGTTTAAGTCAATGGCTGTGTACTATACTGTGTTTTATATTGTATTTTATACTTTGTGTGTCTATGTTTTCATGTTATTGTATATATTGCGTTTACTGCTTTTGTTTAATGTGATGTCTTTGTTATACCCGTTTGCTTTGTGTGTGTGTTCTGTGGCAATGAAATAAAGTTATTATTATTATTATTATGTAGCTTAAATGACGTGTCTTTATAAGACACGGACCTTTATAAGGCGTGCGCGGGGATACAGATCCAACGCGTAGAGGCCATTTAAGCGAAATTTAATGAAAGTGTGCGTGGAAGTTAAAATATGTAGTTATTTTAGGTCGCTGGTTTTAAAATTTGTTCGTCTGGTAGTTAATATATCAATGTAAGAGATAAGTAAGAATTGTTCTTTTACCATAAATTACAAATGAAAACATATAATAAATATTGCTAAGCTTACCCCTTGAACGTTTTTCTTTATATTTTCATTAACCTTCCACAGTATTATTAATTTTCTTTCAAAATTATTATTATTATTATTTATGTAATAATAATAGCCTTTTATTTACAACGAAGAAATTTAGCAATAAACAAAAATAAAATGCAAATCATTGTGTGCATGCAGTAATAAAAAAAATCATTTTACATTTAACTTGAATTAATTAATTAAAAATTTATTGTTGACAATTAAATATTATAAGTGTTTGTATGTACTAATATTTATTTTACCCTTCGTGGGATGTCCATTTTCGGACAAAGGCCTCCTCCATGTTCTTCCATTGTTGTCTGTTCTGAGCGAGTCTTGTCCATGTGACTCCAGCTATTTCGGTTATATCGTCTGCCCATCGACGACGCCGGTCGCCCGGATGGCCGATTCTTGTCGCGTGGATACCAGTGAAACATTCGTTCACTCCATCTGTTGTCGCCATGTCTCGCTGTGTGTCCACTCCAGCGCCTTTTAAAGCGGCATAAAAAAATATACAAAAACACATATACACGCGCATACGTATAAACATTTACACATGTAGATGTAATGAGTGAATCCATGTGTGGTGCTCAAAAGGCTACTAGTTCGTCATAATTACCA
This sequence comes from Scirpophaga incertulas, assembly GCA_036419045.1. Taxonomy (NCBI): domain Eukaryota; kingdom Metazoa; phylum Arthropoda; class Insecta; order Lepidoptera; family Crambidae; genus Scirpophaga; species Scirpophaga incertulas. The sequence goes on along the minus strand of CM071639.1, from coordinate 23,482,698 downwards.
GCTAGTTGCACGTCGATATTCAGCTTCGGCCTAATAAGTAGTTCCCGGAGCCTAATAGAATCTGCTACATATATCAGTGGAAACAAAAACAAAGACGGCATGCCTGGCGTTTAACCAATGTAGGAGACTCGTTGGCAAGAAATGGGGCCTTAACCCAAAAATCACACTTTGGTTATACACCGCAGTAATAAGACCCTCTATAACTTATGGATCATTGGTATGGTGGCCCAGAACACAACTGATCACAGCAAAAGCGAAACTACAAAGACTACAACGCTTAGCAACCATATCCACTACTGGATGTATGAAGACCACACCATCAGACTCCCTGGAATACCTCTTGCAACTAAGGCCCTTAGACCTAGTAATACAAGAGGAGGCGAAATCAGCTGCCCTAAGACTGAGATCGCAGGGACTTTGGCGAAAACAATATAGGAAAAACACATACGACAATCCTAGGCTGGAGCACGAAAGACACTCCTATTCTAGATGCATATATGGATAGAATACCATGTCAACATATCTTTGACAGGAAATACCATATCCAATTAACAGCAGATTGGAAAGACTACTCTAACATCCAAGAAGTTAGGATATACACCGACGGCTCCAAGACCACTTCTGGATGCGGGACCGGCGTCTTTTCAAATGACCTAAACATCAAATTATCCATAACCCTAGATAAACGAAAATCTATCTTCCAAGCAGAATGCATTGGCATCACCCGAGCGGCACAGGCGAATGCGGCCAGAGGTCTTACAAACTCAAACATAAAGATAATCTCGGATAGCGCATCGGCCTTACAGGCCCTCCAAAACAATACTATCAACTCTGTCCTATATACTGGAGTGCCATAACACGCTCCAAGTCATTGCAGACACAAACCGGGTAACCCTGCAGTGAATAAAAGGACACACTGACTCACTCGGAAACGACGCGGCAGATGAGTTGGCAAAAAGGGGCACCAACATGAAAGTGTATGGACCAGAACCCCTAATGCCCATTCCACAGACAGAAGTAAAAACCTGGCTGCGCAAGAGAACAGAGGAACTACACCTAAAAGAATGGATAACCAAGGAGGGGTGCAAGCGAACGAAGGAAGCAGTCCCGATACCTTCCAAGAAGCTTGCCCGTTCCCTTATCAAACTAAAGAGAGACAAGATCCGAAAGGTCATAGCTACCATAACTGGACATTGCCTTTTAAACAAACACCTGTACAGAATTGGTATAACAGAGAGCCCCTTGTGCAGAGGGTGCATGGAGGCTAAGGACACGCCACAGCATGTTCTTATGGAATGTGCAAGTGTGGCCGACCAACGGGAGAAACTTCTCCATTCCCCGGCGTCCCTGCCAGAAGCATGCAGCAGCCCAGGGAGGCTGGTAGCGTTCTGGGAGGAACTGGGATGGATGGAGTAGGAAGAGGCAGACGCAGGAGCCTTCTCCTATGCGCACAATGGCCCAATCATGAGGCTAAGTGCGGTGGAACCCAGCTAAACTACTAACTACATATATCAGCAATAAAATAGTTAGAAATAGGAAAAACATTAATAATACTTAGTGGTCGCATCACGAAACAAAAAACCCAACTCTATTAATTAATAGAATTTCAATAAACAGCACCCACTCAATGACGCTCATGGAGAATAATTATTATTATTTGTTATTCAATGCCGATAGTTCACGTGTTAAATTTCTGTTTATTAAGCAAAAAAAAATTCATTATAATATGTACTAAAGTCTTGCAGACTACTAATGATAACATAATTATTTGATCTCTATGTTTACTTCATTCGAAAAATGTATAATCCCAATTAAATAACTCACCATAGGGGCTAATTCAATTACCGCTTTAATAAAGCTAATTTTATGGAGTCGGAAGTGACAAGCGTGTCAAATCTGTGGCTGGACATTACTTATAATCATTGCGAGCGAACATTACACAATCTTCCTTAATTCTAATTACATAGATGACAGTAATTTACATATAACCTGACCTTTACATACAGGATCTATATTGTTTAAAAACTATTACGGTCCGTTCAAACGTCTTACATGGTTTTTAAAACAATATCCCACGTACTCTTGACCCAACATTAACCGGCAACTCTTTTCGTATCAATTTGCGTTATTATTACACTCAATATCCATCAAGTTACCCCCTTGAGGGATATTGACAGTTCTTAAGTACTCATATCCCGTTTAATCCTAATTGTTTTGTGGTTCAAGCCGCTTTGTGATGAACAATGATGTTTTTTCATCATTATTAAGATGGTTTAACGAAAATTGATATCTCGACTACCTACTCCGGACTTTCGAAACAAATCAAGCGCCTTTCCTTATAAAATGGTTCTATATCTTGACATGTTGAATTTTTATACGAAACTAGCTTTCCGCCCGCGGCTTCGCCCGCGTTATATTCGAATTTCCACAGGAAGGATATGTTTTCCGTCGGTAAAATTATCTTATGTCCTTTCTCGGGTTTAGACTATCTGTGTACCAAATTTCATTTAAATCGGTTCAGTAGTTTTAACAATATTTCCATACAACCTATTATCCCTCCTTTCAACCTTTTACAACCCTTTACAACCTTTTTTGCATGAAAAAGTAGCCTATGTCTTTCTCAGGCTCTAGACTATCTGTGTACCAAATTTCATTTAAATCGGTTCAGTAGTTTTGGCGTGAAAGCGGAACAGACAGACAGACAGACAGAGTTACTTTCGCATTTATAATATGTGTGAAAATCGGCGCCTTGCATCGGAACTGTCATTTCACTGATACATTTCATGTACCTAGGATTTTCATCTCATAAACACCAACATAATAAGGGCGGGCAAAATTTTCCTTTATATACGACAAGCTCCGTAGTTGAATAGTCAGTACACCGGTTTCAAGGTGTCGCCATCTCTGAGGTCCCGGGTTCGAGTCCCGGTGGGGGCAGATGTTTGTGTGATGAATAAGAACATTTGTATCTTAGTCATGGTTTACAACCATGACTAAACCATGACTATATAATTCTATCAATATTTATATATGTATAACTAGCGACCGCCCCGGCTTCGTATGGGTGCAATGATGATACTACTCGTAAATACACTACAGAAAAACTGTGAACGCGGTTTTATATTTATAATCCATACTAATATTATAAATGCGATAGTAACTCTGTCTGTCTGTCTGTTCCGCTTTCACGCCAAAACTACTGAACCGATTTAAATGAAATTTGGTACACAGATAGTCTAGAGCCGGAGAAAGGACATAGGCTACTTTTTTTTATACAAAATAGGTTGTAAAGGGTTGTAAAAGGTTAAAAGAAGGGATGCTAGGTTGTATGGAAATATTGTTAAAACTACTGAACCGATTTTAATGAAATTTGGTACACAGATAGTCTAGAGGCTGAGACAGGACAGAGGCTACCATTTCATACCAAAGCAGAAAAGGGCTGTAAAGGGTTGAAAAGGGTTGAAGGATTGTTTTACGTTTGGTATATACGGGGTAACCACCCCGTATATACCAATCGTAAAACCCGAGGACCCAAGGAAGGAAATAAGATAATTTTACCGACGGAAAACATATCTTTCCCGTGGGAAATTCGAATATAACGCGGGCGAAGCCGCGGGCGGAAAGCTAGTAAGAGATAAACATATACCATCGCGGAGTTTTCTGTAGACCTTTTCAATGTGTACAATACTTAGTACATTATTTTGATAAATCTCGTAGGGTTCAGCCTGCGTTTGCAATGTAAGCGGAAAAAATGTAATTATTTACGACATCACATTAGAAACCTCAAAAATAACAGTATTTCTCCACTATTTAATGGATGTTATTATACATATAAACCTTCCTCTTCAATCACTCTATCTATTAAAAAACCGCATCAAAATCCGTTGCGTAGTTTTAAAGATTTAAGCATACATAGGGGTATACTCGTATATATATGTCTATCCGTTACCATAGATCCCATAACACAAACCTTATATTGCTTACTTTGGTTAGGCTAATTGGTGTAATTGTAATAAATATTATTTACTTATTATTGTTATGTCTGATGCATTGGAACACAAATGGAGGACAGTTCCTCCATCCACGCCGATGTCATCAGCACCTTTAGAAACCTTTGCATCGCCTTGTTTAGCAGACCCACAGATTCAACAAATAAGCTTTCAAAGTTTTCCATAATACATGCTTAGTATATAAGTACCCAAAAATATCGTACAAGTTTGGACAGATAGCAATCCTCCGACCTCGACTCACCGGTGTGAAGTTAGCAGCCAAAAGTAGCAGCCACTGTATAACCCGACCAATTTAAAATGTCGATTTTAAAACATATATTTAATTCTAAGATTTTGCGTCTAGAATGCTAATTAATTTCGACGACATCAAATTGATGAAGATATCCAGGGGATAGATTAGCTAAATCGCCCAGCAGCCACTTCTATGTCTTGAAAATGTTCCGTATTATTTGCAAATTATAAAGTTGGATGTTAGAAAATTTCTAGCTCAAAAACAAAGCCGCGTACCACTTTAGAACCTTTTAGGTATTGAAGGCATATTCCTGTTCTATTAGAAAACATTCAATTTAAGAAGATATCTAGGGGATAGATTAGCTAAATCGCCCAGCAGCCACTTCTATGTCTTGAAAATGTTCCGTATTATTTGCAAATTATAAAGTTGGATGTTACAAAATTTCTAGCTCAAAAACAAAGCCGCGTACCACTTTAGGACCTATTAGGTATTGAAGGCATATTCCCGTTCTATTAGAAAACATTCAATTTAAGAAGATATCTAGGGGATAGATTAGCTAAATCGCCCAGCAGCCACTTCTATGTCTTGAAAATGTTCCGTATTATTTGCAAATTATAAAGTTGGATGTTAGAAAATTTCTAGCTCAAAAACAAAGCCGCGTACCACTTAAGGATCTATTAGATATTGTAGGTATATTTCTGTTCTATCAAAAAACATCAAATTTATGAAGATATCTAGGGGATAGATTAGCTATATCGCCCAGCAGCCACTTCTATGTCTTGAAAATGTTCCGTATTATTTGCAAATTTTAAAGTTGGATTTTAGAAAATTTCTACTTCAAAAACAAAGCGGCGTACCACTTAAGGATCTATACGATATTGTAGGTATATTCCTGTTCTATCAAAATACATTAAATCTATGAAGATATCTAGGGGATAGATTAGCTAAATCGCCCAGCAGCCACTTCTATGTCTTGAAAATGTTCCGTATTATTTGCAAATTATAAAGTTGGATGTTAGAAAATTTCTAGCTCAAAAACAGAGCCGCGTACCACTTTGGAACCTATTAGGTATTGAAGGCATATTCCTTTTCTATTAGAAAACATTCAATTTAAGAAGATATCTAGGGGATAGATTAGCTAAATCGCCCAGCAGCCACTTCTATGTCTTGAAAATGTTCCGTATTATTTGCAAATTATAAAGTTGGATGTTAGAAAATTCTAGCTCAAAAACAAAGCGGCGTACCACTTAAGGATCTATACGATATTGTAGGTATATTCCTGTTCTATCAAAAACATTAAATTCTATGAAGATATCTAGGGGATAGATTAGCTAAATCGCCCAGCAGCCACTTCTATGTCTTGAAAATGTTCCGTATTATTTGCAAATTATAAAGTTGGATGTTAGAAAATTTCTAGCTCAAAAACAGAGCCGCGTACCACTTTGGAACCTATTAGGTATTGAAGGCATATTCCTTTTCTATTAGAAAACATTCAATTTAAGAAGATATCTAGGGGATAGATTAGCTAAATCGCCCAGCAGCCACTTCTATGTCTTGAAAATGTTCCGTATTATTTGCAAATTATAAAGTTGGATGTTAGAAAATTTCTAGCTCAAAAAAAAAGCGGCGTACCACTTAAGGATCTATACGATATTGTAGGTATATTCCTGTTCTATCAAAATACATTAAATCTATGAAGATATCTAGGGGATAGATTAGCTAAATCGCCCAGCAGCCACTTCTATGTCTTGAAAATGTTCCGTATTATTTGCAAATTATAAAGTTGGATGTTAGAAAATTTCTAGCTCAAAAACAGAGCCGCGTACCACTTTGGAACCTATTAGGTATTGAAGGCATATTCCTTTTCTATTAGAAAACATTCAATTTAAGAAGATATCTAGGGGATAGATTAGCTAAATCGCCCAGCAGCCACTTCTATGTCTTGAAAATGTTCCGTATTATTTGCAAATTATAAAGTTGGATGTTAGAAAATTTCTAGCTCAAAAACAAGCCGCGTACCACTTAAGACCTATTAGATATTGTAGGCATATTCCTGTTCTATCAAAAAACATTAATCTATGAAGATATCTAGGGGATAGATTAGCTAAATCGCCCAGCAGCCACTTCTATGTCTTGAAAATGTTCCGTATTATTTGCAAATTATAAAGTTGGATGTTAGAAAATTTCTAGCTCAAAAACAAGCCGCGTACCACTTTGGAACCTATTAGGTATTGAAGGCATATTCCTTTTTCTATTAGAAAACATTCAATTAAGAAGATATCTAGGGGATAGATTAGCTAAATCGCCCAGCAGCCACTTCTATGTCTTGAAAATGTTCCGTATTATTTGCAAATTAAAAGTTGGATGTTAGAAAATTTCTAGCTCAAAAAAGCGGCGTACCACTTAAGGATCTATAGGATATTGTAGGTATATTCTGTTCTATCAAAAACATTAATCTATGAAGATATCTAGGGGATAGATTAGCTAAATCGCCCAGCAGCCACTTCTATGTCTTGAAAATGTTCCGTATTATTTGCAAATTATAAAGTTGGATGTTAGAAAATTTCTAGCTCAAAAACAGAGCCGCGTACCACTTTGGAACCTATTAGGTATTGAAGGCATATTCCTGTTCTATTAGAAAACATTCAATTTAAGAAGATATCTAGGGGATAGATTAGCTAAATCGCCCAGCAGCCACTTCTATGTCTTGAAAATGTTCCGTATTATTTGCAAATTATAAAGTTGGATGTTAGAAAATTTCTAGCTCAAAAACAAAGCCGCGTACCACTTTAGGACCTATTAGATATTGAAGGCATATTCCTGTTCTATTAGAAAACATTCAATTTAAGAAGATATCTAGGGGATAGATTAGCTAAATCGCCCAGCAGCCACTTCTATGTCTTGAAAATGTTCCGTATTATTTGCAAATTATAAAGTTGGATGTTAGAAAATTTCTAGCTCAAAAACAAAGCCGCGTACCACTTTAGGACCTATTAGGTATTGAAGGCATATTCCTGTTCTATTAGAAAACATTCAATTTAAGAAAGATATCTAGGGGATAGATTAGCTAAATCGCCCAGCAGCCACTTCTATGTCTTGAAAATGTTCCGTATTATTTGCAAATTATAAAGTTGGATGTTAGAAAATTTCTAGCTCAAAAACAAAGCCGCGTACCACTTTAGGACCTATTAGGTATTGAAGGCATATTCCTGTTCTATGAAAACATTCAATTTAAGAAGATATCTAGGGGATAGATTAGCTAAATCGCCCAGCAGCCACTTCTATGTCTTGAAAATGTTCCGTATTATTTGCAAATTATAAAGTTGGATGTTAGAAAATTTCTAGCTCAAAAACAAAGCCGCGTACCACTTAGGAACTATTAGGTATTGAAGGCATATTCCTGTTCTATTAGAAACATTCAATTTAAGAAGATATCTAGGGGATAGATTAGCTAAATCGCCCAGCAGCCACTTCTATGTCTTGAAAATGTTCCGTATTATTTGCAAATTATAAAGTTGGATGTTAGAAAATTTCTAGCTCAAAAACAAAGCCGCGTACCACTTTGGGACCTATTAGGTATTGAAGGCATATTCCTGTTCTATTAGAAGACATTCAATTAAGAAGATATCTAGGGGATAGATTAGCTAAATCGCCCAGCAGCCACTTCTATGTCTTGAAAATGTTCCGTATTATTTGCAAATTATAAAGTTGGATGTTAGAAAATTTCTAGCTCAAAAACAAAGCCGCGTACCACTTTACGACCTATTAGGTATTGAAGGCATATTCCTGTTCTATTAGAAACATTCAATTTAAGAAGATATCTAGGGGATAGATTAGCTAAATCGCCGAGCAGCCACTTCTATGTCTTGAAAATGTTCCGTATTATTTGCAAATATAAAGTTGGATGTTAGAAAATTTCTAGCTCAAAAACAAAGCCGCGTACCACTTAAGGATCTATTAGATATTGTAGGTATATTTCTGTTCTATCAAAAAAACATCAAATTTATGAAGATATCTAGGGGATAGATTAGCTAAATCGCCCAGCAGCCACTTCTATGTCTTGAAAATGTTCCGTATTATTTGCAAATTATAAAGTTGGATGTTAGAAAATTTCTAGCTCAAAAAACAAGCCGCGTACCACTTTAAGACCTATTAGGTATTGAAGGCATATTCCTGTTCTATCAGAAGACATCCAATTGAAAAAGATATCTAGGGGATAGATTAGCTAAATCGCCGAGCAGCCACTTCTATGTCTTGAAAATGTTCCCTATTATTTGCAAATGTTAAAGTTGGATGTTAGAAAATTTCTAGCTCAAAAAAAGGCGCGTACCACTTAAGGATCTATTAGATATTGTAGGTATATTCCTGTTCTATCAAAAGACATCAAACTGATGAAGATATCTAGGGGATAGATTAGCTAAATCGCCCAGCAGCCACTTCTATGTCTTGAAAATGTTCCGTATTATTTGCAAATTATAAAGTTGGATGTTAGAAAATTTCTAGCTCAAAAACAAAGCCGCGTACCACTTTAGGACCTATTAGATATTGAAGGCATATTCCTGTTCTATTAGAAAACATTCAATTTAAGAAGATATCTAGGGGATAGATTAGCTAAATCGCCCAGCAGCCACTTCTATGTCTTGAAAATGTTCCGTATTATTTGCAAATTATAAAGTTGGATTTTAGAAAATTTCTAGCTCAAAAACAAAGCCGCGTACCACTTTAGGACCTATTAGATATTGAGGCATATTCCTGTTCTATTAGAAAACATTCAATTTAAGAAGATATCTAGGGGATAGATTAGCTAAATCGCCCAGCAGCCACTTCTATGTCTTGAAAATGTTCCGTATTATTTGCAAATTATAAAGTTGGATGTTAGAAAATTTCTAGCTCAAAAACAAAGCCGCGTACCACTTAAGGATCTATTAGATATTGTAGGTATATTCTGTTCTATCAAAAAACATCAATTTTGAAGATATCTAGGGGATAGATTAGCTAAATCGCCCAGCAGCCACTTCTATGTCTTGAAAATGTTCCGTATTATTTGCAAATTATAAAGTTGGATGTTAGAAAATTTCTAGCTCAAAAACAAAGCCGCGTACCACTTTGGGACCTATTAGGTATTGAAGGCATATTCCTGTTCTATTAGAAAATTCAATTTAAGAAGATATCTAGGGGATAGATTAGCTAAATCGCCCAGCAGCCACTTCTATGTCTTGAAAATGTTCCGTATTATTTGCAAATTATAAAGTTGGATGTTAGAAAATTTCTAGCTCAAAAAAAAGGCGCGTACCACTTAAAGATCTATTAGATATTGTAGGTATATTCCTGTTCTATCAAAAACATTAAATTATGAAGATATCTAGGGGATAGATTAGCTAAATCGCCCAGCAGCCACTTCTATGTCTTGAAAATGTTCCGTATTATTTGCAAATTATAAAGTTGGATGTTAGAAAATTTCTAGCTCAAAAACAAAGCCGCGTACCACTTGAGGACCTATTAGGTATTGAAGGCATATTCCTGTTCTATTAGAAAACATTCAATTTAAGAAGATATCTAGGGGATAGATTAGCTAAATCGCCCAGCAGCCACTTCTATGTCTTGAAAATGTTCCGTATTATTTGCAAATTATAAAGTTGGATGTTAGAAAATTTCTAGCTCAAAAACAAAGCCGCGTACCACTTTAGGACCTATTAGGTATTGAAGGCATATTCCTGTTCTATTAGAAACATTCAATTTAAGAAGATATCTAGGGGATAGATTAGCTAAATCGCCCAGCAGCCACTTATGTCTTGAAAATGTTCCGTATTATTTGCAAATTAAAAGTTGGATGTTAGAAAATTTCTAGCTCAAAAACAAAGCCGCGTACCACTTGAGGACCTATTAGGTATTGAAGGCATATTCCTGTTCTATTAGAAAACATTCAATTTAAGAAGATATCTAGGGGATAGATTAGCTAAATCGCCCAGCAGCCACTTCTATGTCTTGAAAATGTTCCGTATTATTTGCAAATTATAAAGTTGGATGTTAGAAAATTTCTAGCTCAAAAACAAAGCCGCGTACCACTTTAGGACCTATTAGGTATTGAAGGCATATTCCTGTTCTATTAGAAAACATTCAACTTAAGAAGATATCTAGGGGATAGATTAGCTAAATCGCCCAGCAGCCACTTCTATGTCTTGAAAATGTTCCGTATTATTTGCAAATTATAAAGTTGGATGTTAGAAAATTTCTAGCTCAAAAACAAAGCCGCGTACCACTTTAAGACCTATTAGGTATTGAAGGCATATTCCTGTTCTATTAGAAGACATTCAATTTAAGAAGATATCTAGGGGATAGATTAGCTAAATCTACAGCAGCCACTTCTATGTGTTGAAAATGTTCCGTATTATTTGCAATTATAAAGTTGGATTTAGAAAATTTCTACTTCAAAAACAAAGGCGCGTACCACTTAAGGATCTATTAGATATTGTAGGTATATTTCTGTTCTATCAAAACATCACAATTTATGAAGATATCTAGGGGATAGATTAGCTAAATCGCCCAGCAGCCACTTCTATGTCTTGAAAATGTTCCGTATTATTTGCAAATTATAAAGTTGGATGTTAGAAAATTTCTAGCTCAAAAACAAAGCCGCGTACCACTTTAAGACCTATTAGGTATTGAAGGCATATTCCTGTTCTATCAGAAGACATCCAATTGAAAAGATATCTAGGGGATAGATTAGCTAAATCACGAGCAGCCACTTCTATGTCTTGAAAATGTTCCGTATTATTTGCAATTATAAAGTTGGATGTTAGAAAATTTCTAGCTCAAAAACAAAGGCGCGTACCACTTAAGGATCTATTAGATATTGTAGGTATATTCCTGTTCTATCAAAAGACATCAAACTGATGAAGATATCTAGGGGATAGATTAGCTAAATCGCCCAGCAGCCACTTCTATGTCTTGAAAATGTTCCGTATTATTTGCAAATTATAAAGTTGGATGTTAGAAAATTTCTAGCTCAAAAACAAAGCCGCGTACCACTTTAGGGACCTATTAGATATTGAAGGCATATTCCTTTTCTATTAGAAACATTCAATTTAAGAAGATATCTAGGGGATAGATTAGCTAAATCGCCCAGCAGCCACTTCTATGTCTTGAAAATGTTCCGTATTATTTGCAAATTATAAAGTTGGATTTTAGAAAATTTCTAGCTCAAAAACAAAGCCGCGTACCACTTAGGACCTATTAGGTATTGAAGGCATATTCCTGTTCTTTAGAAAACATTCAATTTAAGAAGATATCTAGGGGATAGATTAGCTAAATCAACGAGCAGCCACTTCTATGTGTTGAAAATGTTCCCTATTATTTGCAAATTATAAAGTTGGATTTTAGAAAATTTCTAGCTCAAAAACAAAGGCGCGTACCACTTATTATCCTATTAGATATTGTAGGTATATTCCTGTTCTATCAAAAGACATCAAACTGATGAAGATATCTAGGGGATAGATTAGCTAAATCGCCCAGCAGCCACTTCTATGTCTTGAAAATGTTCCGTATTATTTGCAAATTATAAAGTTGGATGTTAGAAATTTCTAGCTCAAAAACAAAGCCGCGTACCACTTTGGACCTATTAGGTATTGAAGGCATATTCCTGTTCTATTAGAAAACATTCAATTAAGAAGATATCTAGGGGATAGATTAGCTAAATCGCCCAGCAGCCACTTCTATGTCTTGAAAATGTTCCGTATTATTTGCAAATTATAAAGTTGGATGTTAGAAAATTTCTAGCTCAAAAACAAAGCCGCGTACCACTTTAAGGACTATTAGATATTGTAGGTATATTCCTGTTCTATCAAAAACATCAAATTTTGAAGATATCTAGGGGATAGATTAGCTAAATCGCCCAGCAGCCACTTCTATGTCTTGAAAATGTTCCGTATTATTTGCAAATTATAAAGTTGGATGTTAGAAAATTTCTAGCTCAAAAACAAAGCCGCGTACCACTTTAGGACCTATTAGATATTAAGGCATATTCCTGTTCTATTAGAAAACATTCAATTTAAGAAGATATCTAGGGGATAGATTAGCTAAATCGCCAGCAGCCACTTCTATGTGTTGAAAATGTTCCGTATTATTTGCAATGTATAAAGTTGGATTTTATAAAATTTCTAGCTTCAAAAACTTAGGACTATTAGGTATTATAGTATATTCCTGTTCTATCAAAAAACATCAAATTTAAGAAGATATCTAGGGGATAGATTAGCTAAATCGCCAGCAGCCACTTCTATGTCTTGAAAATGTTCCGTATTATTTGCGATTTAGCTAATCTATCCTAGATATCTTCATAAATTTGATAGTGTCTGATAGAAAAGGAATATACTTACAATACTTATAGGTTCTAAGTGGTACGCGGCTTTGTTTTAGCTAGAAATTTTCTAAATCCAACTTTATATTTGCAAAATAATAGGGAACATTTTCAAGACATAGAAGTGGCTGCTGGGCGATTTAGCTAATCTATCCCCTAGATATATTCAAAATTTGATGATTTTTGATAGAACAGGAATATATCTACAATACCTAATAGATCCTTAAGTGGTCGCGGCTTTGTTTTTGAAGTAGAAATTTTCTAAAATCCAACGTTATAATTTGCAAATAATACGGAACATTTTCAAGTGATAGAAGTGGCTGCACGGTGATTTAGCTAATCTATCCCCTGGATATCTTTTTCAATTGGATGTCCTCTGATAGAACAGGAATATGCCTTTAATACCTAATACGTCCTAAAGTGGTACGCGGCTTTGTTTTTGAGCTAGAAATTTTCAAACATCCAACTTTATAATTTGCAAATAATACGGAACATTTTCAAGACATAGAAGTGGCTGCTGGGCGATTTAGCTAATCTATCCCCTAGATATCTTCAAAAATTTGATGATTTTTGATAGAACTGGAATATATCTACAATATATAATAGATCCTTAAGTGGTACGCGCTTTGTTTTGAAGTAGAATTTTTCTAAAATCCAACTTTATAATTTGCAAATAATACGGAACATTTTCAAGACATAGAAGTGGCTGCTGGGCGATTTAGCTAATCTATCCCCTAGATATCTTCTTAAATTGAATGTTCTCTAATAGAACAGGAATATGCTTCAATACCTAATAGGTCCCAAAGTGGTACGCGGCTTTGTTTTTGAGCTAGAAATTTTCTAACATCCAACTTTATAATTTGCAAATAATACGGAACATTTTCAAGACATAGAAGTGGCTGCTGGGCGATTTAGCTAATCTATCCCCTAGATATCTTCTTAATTGAATGTTTTCTAATAACGGGAATATGCCTTCAATACCTAATAGGTATAAAGTGGTACGCGGCTTTGTTTTTGAGCTAGAAATTTTCTAACATCCCTTTATAATTTGCAAATAATACGGAACATTTTCAAGACATAGAAGTGGCTGCTGGGCGATTTAGCTAATCTATCCCCTAGATATCTTCTTTTTGAATGTTTTCTATAGAACGGGAATATGCCTTCAATACCTAATAGGTCCAAAGTGGTACGCGGCTTTGTTTTTGAGCTAGAAATTTTCTAACATCCAACTTTATAATTTGCAAATAATACGGAACATTTTCAAGACATAGAAGTGGCTGCTGGGCGATTTAGCTAATCTATCCCCTAGATATCTTCATCAGTTTGATGTCTTTTGATAGAACAGGAATATACCTACAATATCTAATAGATCCTTAAGTGGTACGCGCCTTTGTTTTTGAGCTAGAAATTTTCTAACATCCAACTTTATAATTTGCAAATAATGGGAACATTTTCAACACATAGAAGTGGCTGCTGGGCGATTTAGCTAATCTATTCCCTAGATATCTTCTTAAATTGAATGTTTTCTATAGAACAGGAATATGCCTTCAATCCAAATAGGTCCCAAAGTGGTACGCGGCTTTGTTTTTGAGCTAGAAATTTTCTAACATCCAACTTTATAATTTGCAAATAATACGGAACATTTTCAAGACATAGAAGTGGCTGCTGGGCGATTTAGCTAATCTATCCCCTAGATATCTTCTTAAATTGAATGTTTTCTAATAGAACAGGAATATGCCTTCAATACCTAATAGGTCCTAAAGTGGTACGCGGCTTTGTTTTTGAGCTAGAAATTTTCTAACATCCAACTTTATAATTTGCAAATAATACGGAACATTTTCAAGACATAGAAGTGGCTGCTGGGCGATTTAGCTAATCTATCCCTAGATATCTTCTTAAATTGAATGTTTTCTAATAGAACGGAATATGCCTTCAATACCTAATAGGTCCTAAGTGGTACGCGCTTTGTTTTTGAGCTAGAAATTTTCTAACATCCAACTTTATAATTTGCAAATAATACGGAACATTTTCAAGACATAGAAGTGGCTGCTGGGCGATTTAGCTAATCTATCCCCTAGATATCTTCTCAAATTGAATGTTTTCTAATAGAACAGGAATATGCCTTCAATACCTAAAAGGTCCCAAAGTGGTACGCGGCTTTGTTTTTGAGCTAGAAATTTTCTAACATCCAACTTTATAATTTGCAAATAATACGGAACATTTTCAAGACATAGAAGTGGCTGCTGGGCGATTTAGCTAATCTATCCCCTAGATATCTTCTTAATTGAATGTTTTCTAATAGAACAGGAAATATGCCTTCAATACCTAAAAGGTCCCAAAGTGGTACGCGGCTTTGTTTTTGAGCTAGAAATTTTCTAAAATCCAACTTTATAATTTGCAAATAATACGGAACATTTTCAAGACATAGAAGTGGCTGCTGGGCGATTTAGCTAATCTATCCCCTAGATATCTTCTTAAATTGAATGTTTTCTAATAGAACGGAATATGCCTTCAATACCTAATAGGTCCTAAAGTGGTACGCGGCTTTGTTTTTGAGCTAGAAATTTTTCTAACATCCAACTTTATAATTTGCAAATAATACGGAACATTTTCAAGACATAGAAGTGGCTGCTGGGCGATTTAGCTAATCTATCCCCTAGATATCTTCTTAATTTGAATGTTTCTAATAGAACAGGAATATGCCTTCAATACCTAATAGGTCCTAAAGTGGTACGCGGCTTTGTTTTTGAGCTAGAAATTTTCTAACATCCAACTTTATAATTTGCAAATAATACGGAACATTTTCAAGACATAGAAGTGGCTGCTGGGCGATTTAGCTAATCTATCCCCTAGATATCTTCTTAAGTTGAATGTTTTCAAATAGAACAGGAATATGCCTTCAATACCTAATAGATCGCAAAGTGGTACGCGGCTTTGTTTTTGAGCTAGAAATTTTCTAACATCCAACTTTATAATTTGCAAATAATACGGAACATTTTCAAGACATAGAAGTGGCTGCTGGGCGATTTAGCTAACTATCCCTAGATATCTTCATCAGTTTGATGTCTTTTGATAGAACAGGAACATACCTACAATATCTAATAGATAATTAAGTGGTACGCGCCTTTGTTTTTGAGCTAGAAATTTTCTAATATCCAACTTTATAATTTGCAAATAATAGGGAACATTTTCAACACATAGAAGTGGCTGCTGGGCGATTTAGCTAATCTATCCCCTAGATATCTTCTTAAATTGAATGTCTTCAAATAGAACAGGAATATGCCTTCAATACCTAATAGGTCATAAAGTGGTACGCGGCTTTGTTTTTGAGCTAGAAATTTTCTAACATCCAACTTTATAATTTGCAAATAATACGGAACATTTTCAAGACATAGAAGTGGCTGCTTGGCGATTTAGCTAATCTATCCCCTAGATATCTTCTTAAATTGAATGTTTTCTAATAGAACGGGAATATGCCTTCAATACCTAATAGGTCCTAAAGTGGTACGCGGCTTTGTTTTTGAGCTAGGAATTTTCTAACATCCAACTTTATAATTTGCAAATAATACGGAACATTTTCAAGACATAGAAGTGGCTGCTGGGCGATTTAGCTAATCTATCCCCTGGATATCTTCATAAATTTGATGTCGTCTATATTAATTAGCATTCTAGACGCAAAATCTTAGAATTAAATTTATGTTTTAAAATCGACATTTTAAATTGGTCGGGTTATACAGTGGCTGCTATTTTTGGCTGCTAACTTCACACCGGTCCTCGACTCGGCCCAGCACACGCTGGCGGAGTGCCCCGCGTGGGCTCCGAGCGCCGAGTCTTGGTCGCAGAGATCGGGCGAGATCTGTCTCCGCCGCATTGATTGCGGCAATGCTGGCGGACGAGGGAGGTTGGAGGGCTGTGGCCTCCTTCTGTGAAGCAGTGATGCTCCAGAAGGAGGCCGCCGAGCGGGTCGGGAGATGGCCGATCCCGCTCGAAGAAGGCGGCGCCGGGCTCGGTAGCACAGCTGCGGCGCCGCCGCGGGTCGCCGACGGGCGCGAGGAAGTCGCGACTGCTACGGCGACCCGGGATGGACCACGCCCCTTCCGTGGCCGGGGGACGTCGTCGGTGGAGGAGACCGGGGAGGTAGTAGCCTCCCCCGAGGAGGGCTCCTCTCTAGGCATGGGAGCGGAGGATGGGGGTTCCCGGAAGTGGCTTGATGTTCCCGGGGGCTCCCTACATGCCTGAGGAAGGCCATCCCTGAGGTTTTTTAGTGGGTAGGCCTCCCCTTCTGGGAGGAGAGCCCCACATAACCGCCGGCCCGCCACAGCCGGGGTATGCAATTTAAATGCATTTTCCTCAGGGGGAAAAAAAGAAAGGCCTCCCCTTCTGGGGAGGAGAGCCCCACATAACCCCGGCTCGCCACAGCCGGGGTATGCAATTTAATGCATTTTCCTCAGATGAACAAAAAAAAAAAAAAGATAGCAATCCTGCAGAACCAAATAAACCACCTAACACGGACTGCATTCACTGCATTTTAAAACCCAGTTGATGAATTCTTTATATTAGTGTCGACTTTGAAATTGAATGACAGTGTAGACACCAGAAACGCAAAGGAAGCGATATAATTGTTATATATATACGTATGCCGAGTCCCTAGAGGTCGTTACTCGTTACTATAATGCATTATTCACTTAGCCTGATAACACTTAAGACTGTTTTACCGCTAATAAAAATGTAATGTCTTGTTTCCGAGTGGAGACGGGACTCGAGGTGACCGAAGAACGTAACAATATCAATATGACTTTGAAAATGTTATATGTTTTATACAGTTTTATTTAGCTTGCCCTATTTATTTGGCTCAAATTATAATAATAGTTGAAATTTTTTTCCTGCTAATAAATAACCGGACTCCAGATTGATCTGAAATTGGTACACACCTTTACTTTTTATGACAATATTTTGTAATATATTCAGTATCACTATAAACGCAAGATGTCCGCCGCTTACTATATGACAGATTACATATTTCATCACTACTTACTATCACTATCTTACGTGCATATGGTCATCTTCATCATTTCGACCCAGATAAACTCCGAATATAGCCTTCTCCATTGTTATTTGGGTGACTTTGCCCACTCAATTAGCTTAGCTTTCATTATAATCTATACTATACTAATATTATATTATTTGTTAAATTGTAAGGGGTAATCTCGGTATCTACTGAACCGATTTTAAAAATTCTTTTACCAATAGAAAGACACATTATTGCTGAGTAATCATAGGTATATAAAAATCCGAAAAATAAAAAGGCTTTATTTTGTAGTCCGTTTTGCAAAGTGAATCGGAGAAAAAACGGTCGAATGAAAGCGTTTCTTACGAACGCTGCCTTAACTATGAAAGATACTAGCTTTTGCCCGCGACTTCGTTCGCGTGGACTTCAGGTTCGTCCCGTCTAGTCTAGTAATAAGTAAGAAATACGGTAACTAAGCACTGCAGAGCCCTAATCATAGGCCTATAGGTAGCTACTGCAGTATGCTCCTATAAACTTAATCTTCTCCTATAAACTTAATCTTATTAACTGCTCCTATAAACTTAATCTTATTACTGAGCTCAACGGGACGTTGGATCTCATCTCCGAATGGGGCTCCAGCAATCTCGTTGAGTTCAATGCTAAGAAAACTCAGGTGTGCGCGTTCTCGGCTAAAAAGTGCCCTCCCCCTTCCCTGTCTTCAGGGCGCTACTCTTCCCGCCCAGAGCACCATCTCCTTGCTTGGTATGAACATTCGCTGTGATCTGAATACCAGAGACTACATAGAGTCCGTCATAACCACTGCCTCAAGGAAACTCGGTGTCCTGAACAGGGTGCGACGGTATTTTACCCCGGACCAACTCTGCCTGCTTTATAAAACTCAGGTCAGGTCCTGTGTGGAATATTGCTCGCACCTATGGGACGGCTCCGCTCAATACCTTCTTGAAGCTCTGGACAGATTGCAGCGGCGCGCAATCCGCATAATCGGCGATGTAGAGGCAACCAACACCCTCGAGCCTCTACAACTTCGTCGTGATATCGCCTCTCTTAGCGCCTTCTATCGGATGTTTCATGGGGAATGCTCTGAAGAACTCTTTAGCCTTATCCCTCCCTCTCCTTTCCTTTTAAGGACACACACGTAAGGGCCTTCGGAGCCATCCGTACACTACGTCCCCCATTCCACACCGCACTAAGAAATTCCAAGATTCCTTCTTCTGTCGTACTTCCCGCACTTGGAATTCTCTGCCTGCGTATGTGTTTCCTACATCCTACAACATGGGTTCCTTCAAAAGAGGCGTGAAAAGGCATCTTTTGGGCCGGCAGGATAGGGCAGGTGGGAGAGTGGAGTAAAGTCACTATCCCATCTGTCATCTCATTTGGGCCTCTTTCACCGCTTAACATCAGGCGGGAGGAGGTCATCTGCCGCGCCTAGAATATAAAAAAAAAAAAAAAAAACTACATTTAACGATCTTTTTCCTTCAGCATAAACATGCAGATTTGTAAGGCAACAAAAATGAGTTTTTTATACGACCTCACATTAGAAACCTCAAAAATTGTAGCCTATGTGTTATTCTGATGTATAAGCTATATTGTGGTAAAGTTTCATTCAAATCCATTCAGTAGTTTTTACGTGAAAGAGTAACAAACATCCATACATCCATACTTACAAAACTTTCGCCTTTATAATAGTAGTAGGATATTTATGAGTTCTAGAGAAAAGATGTGGAGCTTGAAAACGCCTACAAAAAAAATCAATGACAGCATATGTCTAACTTTTATATTTAAGTTACAAAAAGTAGATTATTTTAATATTACAGTTGGAAATTAAAACATAACACTCTGTACTAAAAAGGGTTATTAATTTTATGCCCAACGAAGTGGGCACAGGTCAGCTAGTACCCCATATAAGTAACCAGATTTCGCTGACGCGTGTCATCGAGCTGCGAAAAATATCTTCACTGTGTATCGCGGTAATACTAGTACTGTTTACTAGTATTCAGATTTAAAAAAAACAGTAAGGTGTGTATAATTTTTACTAGAGCATTAAACAATTGCTCCAAAAAAATCAGATCTAACCAACGGACATCGCAAATTCGGTAATCTGAGTGTATTGGGTGACGCATCTCTTAACAGACGACGACGTACTTACCGGCACAATTAACCCTGCAAAAGTCAAATGCATTTAAAAAAGTATTCGTCTTTATTATAACTCTTTTTTTAAATTACCTCTTTTAGATTGTTAGCTTTTATTTAATAATACATTAATAATATTGCACTTCACTTTCAAATGAGCAAAGAAATGGCGAAGAAGATTGACAAAAAATTCAATCGCTAGAATGCAAATAAACGTGCTTATTTTTTAAATATTAAAATGGTACACTGAAAAAGAAAAAGCGACGAATTTATAGTTAACAAACCATCTCTTAATTAAAACCGCTACTCTTTTAATTTAGATAACAAAAAAACCACCCCAATCATATTATTTAACAGCCCCTAGCGATGTCAATTTATCTATTAATTAAAATTTTAATTCCTCGACACTAGTAGCGGGGATGGCAGTGATCCTCCGAATGCTTAAGTGTTAGCTCAATAAACTGATTAATTAAGCGAGTGTCACTCCCGCGCCGCGGCGGGTTCAGTGCGGCGCGCGCGCGCTCCCTGGCACCATGCTTACCAAATTCCCATTTATCCCGACACTGGTATACCTCGCGCACATTGCAACCGTGACAGCTCTCAACATCACACACTTTTACGTACCACCTCTAGTACCGACGGACCAACAGAGCATCGACATTATATGTAGTTACGACGCTAAATTCACGATCCTTAATTGGTTCAAGGGACACTTCGAATTTTTTCGCTACCAGCCTGGTAAGTCGCCTGTAACTAAGATATTTCCATTGCGCGGCGTTGATAAAATCGAGGTGCTCCGGTGTAACCCCGCAGAATGCCGTTTGAGGCTCAGTGGACTGACGGAGGAAGCAACAGGGATGTACAGGTGTGATCTGGAGTACGATAAGGCACCCTACTATTTTGATTCGAGGACGGGTTATTTGCGAGTGTACAAGCATCCGCGAAGGACCCCCGTCGTGATTGGACTGGCCGAAGAGTTTGGTAAAGGAGACACTATTGAGGCAATATGTAGCGCGGAGAATGACGCCGAGATAAATTGGTATGTAAATGGTTATGAAGTAGTAAACCAAAGAGGCAGCTTTTCTTTATCGATGGCTAGTGATATATTACATTTTCAAGGAATAACAAAGCCGTCGATTGCAGTGCAGTGCGCAGAGAGGCTCGGAGACCAATTAGTAGGCTCGCGAGAAGTAGTGGCTTACTGGAAGAGCACGGAAGATAATGATAAAGGCGCAACATTCCAAGCTAAAGGGAGCCCTTGTCTACCAAAACATATGAATTATTCAAATGTTAATGGCGAATACTCAATATTAGGGGATTTCAGAAAAATCGTGTTATGTCTCCTAGTGCAAAACCTTTTAACTATACACTTTTAGTGAAATAAGTGCGAGATATTTATTTGTTTTCACGTCAAAATAATCAATTCGCTTTTGAAGTGTTAGTACGCTATTTAAATGTTATGTAAATAATAAATAACTTCAACGTGGATTAAGTTTTTTACATTTAAAGATGGACAGTAGTGGAGGGGTATTTAATTTAGCTGCACTAGATATCATTGTTGTAAAGTTGGAATTTGTGAAATTATCTAGAATACCAATAGTATTATACAAATAGTATTATCCGGTACAGATATTTCAATTGTTTACTCGAGTTAATCACCTTATTATGATAACGAATCTAAAAGTATATTATTTTAATGTATGAATATATATATATATATATATATATATGTTTGATGAAAAATTTATTAATTATTAATTAAATGATTTGATTATTATTTAATGTAATTAAATTATCAACAGGAATAAACGTATAAATCATTTAATCGAACCTGGCAGACAGTCTTTGACTTACGCACCGAGACTTCGCGCAAATTTGAATTATTTGAGCCCGTATTCATAAAATCGAATTATCGATATATGGTTGTCGTTTCGCCATACGTCTCGCTCTTACTTCACTATGTGTATATACGTTAGAGTAGGACGTGGCGCGATAATGGCAATGATATATCGAATTTGTATACTTAGAATACAGGACCTACAGGGACAATAAAAGATAGCAAACTCATAGTTGAGGTTTTGATTCCCTTGCCAAACATAAATCGTATCTTTTAATTATGTCGACTTTGAAGTCTACTGCTGCAAGGGATTGCAAACCTGACTATTTAATATTAATTTGAAACTGACACCTCCATGCGTTTTTAAGAAAAAGGGTCTTGACAGACGGACAACGATCTTATTGCTGTCCTGTTTTGTTACGGCGTACGAAATCATAAAAACAATAACTTTTCATACTTAATATTTGGTATTAAACACAGTTGTTAAATTAATGAGATTATAAATTAAATTAAACAGTAAGTTAACCTCACTATTTGCTACCTGTTGACATTGTGCCTTTTAATTTAATTTTCACATCCTGGATGGCCTTCCTCAGGCATGTAGGGAGCCCCCGGGAATAACAAGCGGCTTCCGGGAACCCCCAGCCTCCGCCGAGCAAAGCTCGGCATCGGCAGGGGAGCCCTCCTCGGGGGAGACAAATACCTCCCCCGATCTAAGCCTACCCTACCTATATTACAGCGATTAGGAACTTAGTCAACCACATTGGCCCAATGCTGGTTGACTACATACAGCTTTGAATTTTCTTCGCAGGTGTATGCAGGTTGCCTTGTACATGGTAGGATCAACCGCAGATCCTTTCAATCATCTCATTCATAGACCAGTGTCAAAACCACAGCGCCACCTACGCTTATAAGAATAACCTTGTAAAAATCAACCAGCAAAGTACAGACCTAAGTATTCTCCGGCTTAGTATTCTATTATAGGTCGTCACACATTCACATCTAATATTCGAACTATCCAAATTATCAGAGTAATGACAAAGTAAAGACTTTTTCTTTATCTCTCCTCTGACTTGCACGACTTGTGCATTAGCCACAAACAAGGGTTAAAGGTAGGGAAACGAATGACATATGTAAGGATTGGAATATATATAATTACAACATAATATTCTAATAATATTGTAACTATAGATTTCTAAATTATGTCCCTACTGAAATGATTTATAATGTTATTATTGTTTATTGTATCCATAATAGGTTGTTCTGCGATCTACTTATTTTGTATGTATGCTCTATTAATTAAGTGGAAACTTCACTGGTAATTGATATATGTTTTTATGTACTTCAGTTGTAAGTAAAATGTAAACTGTTTGTTTCCCTAATAAATAAATAAATAAATAAATAAATAAATAAATATGAGGATTAGGATCAAGATCAATAGGTAAATAAATGTGTATTATAATCAAACTAGCTTTCTGCCCGCGGCTTCGCCCGCGTGGATTTCGGGATTGGGTCTATAGAGGGTTAAGGGTCATAGCTTTTGCCCACGGCTACATATGCGCGGAAGTCGGTTTATGGCGCGAAGGTTTTATCGCGCTTCCCGTGGGACTAAACAGATAAAAAATACCGCAAAACCTTGCTCAAGAATCAGTCTATCTATTGATGAATGAAATCCGCATGAAAATCTGTGCAGTAGTTTTCGTGCGAAGCCTTTATTGTGCATCCCGTGGGATCTGTCGATTTTTCCGGGATAAAAAGTAGCCTATTATTTAATCCGGACTTTTATCTTTACGTCTGCTAAATTTCAAAGCAATCGGTTCAGGAGTTACGGCGTGAAAGCGGAACAAACAAACAAACAAACTAACTCACTTTCCGATTTATAATATTAGTAAGGATTACACTGTTAGTAGCCCGCCCGTGTTAATTTAGATCCCACGGGAACAGATAAAAGGTGTCCTATGTCCTTTCTCGTTCCGCAGACTATGTGTATGCAAATATTAAATATTATTAAATAATTATATTGTTATTTCTTGCCCGTGGCTCCGCCCGTCGTTGCTCCGTCCGCGTTAATTTCGATCCCACGGGAACAGTAGCTACTTTCTTCCGGGATAAAATGTGATATCCTTCCCCGTACCACAGACTATGTGTATGCAAATTTTCGTGATGATCGGTGCAGTAGTTTAAGCGTGAAGAGGTAACAAACAAACAAACAAACAAACAAATAAACAAACAAACAAACAAACACACTTTCGCATTTATAATATTAGTTGGGATAGAATATTTGATTATAAAACACATTTATTGTTACAAAAATAATACAGAAATAGCATTATATACATTGGGATTAATCGACAAAATTGAGGTTAAATAAATATAGAAATAGGAAGTAAATAAGGTTAGATTATAATTTGATATTATTGTTACATAAATATATAGAAATAGCATTATATACATTGGGGTTAATCGACAAAATTAAAGTTAAATAAATGTAGAAATAGGAAGTAAATAAGGTTAGATTATAATTTGATATTATTGTTACATAAATATATCGAAATAGCATTATATACATTAGAAAAGACTTGAATATGTGCGGATATTCGGATATCGGGTTATTCGGATTGCAAACTCTATACACATTTGCACTATGTTTTGGAATGAATCTTTTTCTATGTTAGAAAAAAATGTAGTGCAGTTTAGTTTTTTAAAAACTTAAAACTACTTGGGAGGTAAGGCTTAACGGAGTTTACTAGCTAATTAGCAATAACCTTTCTTTCGAATAAGCCACCAGATGGACCTCCGCCAGAAACAGCTTTAGTGTTCCCACGAGAAAGTAAGAGAGCGCTCATCGATGGGTTATAGCCTACTAGCTTTCTGCCCGCGGCTTCGCCCGCGTGGATTTCGGGATTGGGTGTATAGAGGGTTAAGGGTCATAGCTTTTGCCCACGGCTACATATACGCGGAAGTCGGTTTATGGTGCGAAGATTTTATCGCGCTTCCCGTGGGACTATCCGTTTTTCCGAGATAAAAAATGCCGCAAAACTCCTCAAGAATCACTCTATCTATTGATGAAAACCGCATAAAAATCTGTGCAGTAGTTTTTGAGCGAAGCCTTTATTGCGCATCCCGTGGGATCTGTCGATTTTTCCGGGATAAAAAGTAGCCTATGTTACTCGGGGAGAATGTAGCTTTCCAAAGGTGAAAGAATTTTTGAAATCGGTCCAGTAGTTTAAGCGTGAAGAGGTAACAAACAAACAAACAAACACACTTTCGCATTTATAATATTAGTTGGGATATCTTAGCTGTGATGACTCGGTGGGGAATGAAGTCGACAACGGAGCGAATCATTGCTAGCGTCCATAATGTATGATTATAACCTTCCATCAAGTGACTATGTACTTCTACGGCGGAGGTGAACAACCCACAATTGCCCTGGGAGTTATAAAAATTGTCTGGCTAACCTGTCTAGGATAAAGATACAGGCGTCATTATATGTAATATATACTCGTATGTATAAATTATCTCCAGACGAGGTGACCTATAATAGCGATCCATCTTAGTGAGTCACAGCACTGGCTACACACCGGTCTTCTACCACTTAGGCGACTGCCTCAAAAAAGGTGAAATTTTCGCTCGCTCTCCGTTGTCTCATTTTGCGGCAATGCATCCAAACAAAAGTTGGATTATTTTATTAATATTTTTATTATCTTATTATATTATATAATTATTTAATGCACTCTATTGTACAAAAAGTAAGAAAAACATAATCCTAAAGGAAGTTTAAAATCGATGGACTTATCTCTAATAGGGATTTCTTCCAGCCAACCCATAGCTGTGTAAGTAGTAGAGTAGTGAGGTGACACTAAAGTGTATTGAAAACTGTGTAAAAATATATATTATAACATAATATCTTTATGTATCTTTAATAATATTAATACTAGCTTTCCGCCCGCGGCTTCGCCCGCGTTATATTCGAATTTCCCACAGGAAGGATATGTTTTAACAATACTGCCATACAACCTTTCACCCCCTCCTTTCAACCTTTTACAACCCTTTTCTGCTTTAAAAGGTAGCCTCTGTCCTTTCTCAGCCTCTAGACTATCTGTGTACCAAATTTCATTTAAATCGGTTCAGTAGTTTTAACAATATTTCCATACAACCAATAATCCCTCCTTTCAACCTTTTACAACCCTTTACAACCTTTTTTGCATGAAAAAGTAGCCTATGTCCTTTCTCAGGCTCCAGACTATCTGTGTACCAAATTTCATTTAAATCGGTTCAGTAGTTTTAACAATATTTCCATACAACCAATAATCCCTCCTTTCAACCTTTTACAACCCTTTACAACCTTTTTTGCATGAAAAAGTAGCCTATGTCCTTTCTCAGGCTCCAGACTATCTGTGTACCAAATTTCATTTAAATCGGTTCAGTAGTTTTGGTGTGAAAGCGGAACAGACAGACAGACAGACAGACAGAGTTACTTTCGCATTTATAATATTAGTATGTATGTATGTATAGTATGGCACAAAACAATGAGCTTTTCCACAAATACTATTTTCACAGTACTTTTGATTAAAATTTCACCGTCTTCAATTTTCACAGATGACACTCCAGTTTTATTTATTTGAGTTCATTAAAATGACGATAACTTTTTTTTTAATGAACTGATTTTGATGAAACAAAGTTTAGATATTATTCTGAGTTAAAACAAAGCAAATAGTGAAAGTTTCAAGCAAATCGGTTCAGTACTTTCGGAGATAAACGTGAACATACATACAGACAGACAGACAAAAAATTCCAACAAAATTTTTGCTTTCTAATAATCTATTTAAGTGCCCCTCTATCCATTTCAGTCAAAAATACTAAATGTACAGACAAAAATTTTTTACTGTCTTATTATATGTATAGATATTGCTGTATATACAAAATCCAATGTCATGTAATACACACATACAATAAATATTAATACAACAATATATGAGAAACAGTATGTGTTGCTTTGCAAGAGGTAATAAATACCTCTGCAATTAATTAAACTGAAGCTTGAACGAATGTATGGATGGACAGTTTTCAATATGTTGGGATTTGGTTCGAGTTGAGTGGCGCGAAAAGCGAGACTTACTAATGGGAAGTTCAAGCATTCTTGTAATGCTCGTACATGTACGCTAAGGACGATTAGAAGGTGTTTTGGGAACTGGAATTACGTCCCAATAATACGACATACTCGTAAACTACGGGTGTGGTTGTTAATGCCGGCAGCGTCGTTATAATTAAAAACATTGATGTGTGATAAACTATGTAATAACTGTTTTCATGAATATTTACAAAAGAACAAAATGTAAGAGGGTGAATATACGCTATTGGGATTTTTCTTGGCCCACTTGAAAAAAATTACCTTTTGATTTGAAATTCATTATTAAGATGAGCAGATCGAGTGTTTCATTGATATTTTCAAGGGCTAGAAGATATTTAATTTTTTGACAGGTTTATGTCTTCCCCCCAATAATCGCCCCAATCGCCATGATGTCGTCGCGTTAGTAGAACAAACAGCAAACTAAAACAAATGAAACTAAATCTTATATCGATTTATTAACATCAAATCTAATTTGTGACACTAGCCTGGCTCGCTTGTATTTCCCTTAGCACTTAAACTGCCAGAGGAGTGACGCCAGGGGGTGACAAAATAATATATAACCTAAAAAAAAACATCACGCAAACTTTATACTGGAATAATACGAAATACAGGATCTCTACTCATTTTTTAACAATACATTGTATAATTAATGCCATACATAACAGTAATATATAAAAAAATAAACTTTCCAGAGGAAATTCAGCAACTACTGACACAAACACATTGTTCACCAGTGCACCGGTAACTGACCAAAGAGTAAAGTAACTATACCAGAGGAAACTGAAAGTTATCAAATGTAGTTTAAAAAGTGACTGTTGAAAACTTCACTCAACTTGATGGGCAACATCACGACATCTAGGTACGTTACATGGAACTAAATCAGTTTGAAGTTGTTGGATTTCGGATATAGATGGCGGCTTAAACCTTGACTATGACTAAGACATAAATATGTATGGCACTGTCTCGCCCCTGTAACTGACATAACATTATTCAAATTATGTACAACGCCATTGGTGTGTATCTAATTTCACTCTGTCCAACGCGCGCTACTCAAGGCCAATGAGGCGCGTAAGCGGTTTTTTCCGGAAAATTTTGAAATTTAAATTGAGCCAGAGGAGGTGACACTTTTTTAAGGCCTCGAAAAAAGGTTTTAACTGATAATTTTTTTTTTGATAAAATATATTGTGCTGTTTGTTTAGTTATAATATTACATTGAAAAAACTATATAATAGGTCAAATAATTAAAAAATAATGTGATAATTATAGTAAAATGTATGTATGGGGCCAGCCAGGGAGTATACATTTAGTACTATTTTCCATCTATGTAAACAAAATTATCATGCTTATCAATAGAATATTCTGCGGGACAAATAAAAGACACTATTATGTATTAATTACAAATAAAATAACAATAATTTCAATAATTTTATATTTTTTAATTCAATGCCCATCAGAGTACAACAAAACAATTAAATTATCAATTTTACGTCATCCGAGACCATAGACTCATCGTCATTTCCATATTCAACCTCTAAGGGCAACCACGCAGGGTCGCTACCACAGAACACAGAAAGAGGTTAGAATGGCGAACATGCATCGTTTGTACGGGAGCCGCTGTCGCCAGTTTAAGAAGCCAGCGCTGCGTCTGTAAAGTCACGCATAACCAATCAGGAGACGTACGCATCGCGCGATAACGAACTGAACCAATCACAGCACTGCACTCACCAGATTCAAATAATTCCGTCTAAAAACGATATTATTACCTTAGTGATTGACAAAAATGAAAAATTATCGATATAAAATGTCGATAGCAAATTTAATATTACAAATATTTTCAATACTGAAAACGAAATATTACATTCATGTAGGTATTTAAAATTTAATAATTAATTTAATTGTATATACCAAACTATAATGATGAAACAAACTTATTAAGTGAAATAGATGTAGGTTGGAAGCAAAGTAAACTATATTTCTGTAAATCTTGTTTCCATAAAAAACATATACAGGCACTTTTATATGTGTGCGATAGGACATTTTTCCGACATGTTCATACATTTTGCGATTTTGCAGTGGCTATCTTTTCACAATTTTATAATTTATTATGCCCTAGCTATCTGTAATATCATTCATTTAATACATTTACATATAGTATGCCCAAATTCAATAATAGTTTTTATATATTTAACGTATTTTCCCTAAAATCTTATACTCAATCTCAATCTCTTTTATTGCTTACGCTACTATCTCCGTCTAAGGGTTTTTAATCAATATATGTATTATTATTACATACTATATGTTTTCTTCCTGCTATGGGAACCATTCTATATACTTTATTTATTTCCTAAGCTAAAACTTATCTTTATTTATCAACTATGCTTAGTGCTATTCTTACTATTATTTCGCCGTTTAATATGTTTTATTATTATCTTAATTCTATTGTTTTATACATTTTTATTTATTAACTATTCTATCCGGAACACATATTTTAAATTAATTTGATGATAATCTTGAATCAGTAATTTTTTCTCTTTTTTTTGATATACCGTACATATACATGGGCCAAACTGGAACATGTTCTTTCAGTGTAAAATATCATAAATTTTTTAAATAACAGCAAAAAGCAAGAAGCCTGTTTCGCCGTTTTCACCTACTAAGACCCCTTAAGTGGTGCCTTGCAGCCATTCGTAATAAATTAGCGCAGTCGAAGTTGACGTCTGTCAATCGGAGCCATAATTGCGACAGCTATTCACAGTTTCGAGAATATATACCAAAAATATACAATAAAATTAAATTTTAGAATTAACAAGAACAATAAAAATGTCCTGACAACCGTTAAAACAAAAACCTGTAGGTAGGACAGAGAATATTTACTGGCCTTGAAAAAGTATATATTTATTTAGAAGCTCTCTTTTTGTTTCTTTTTTTAAAGTAGTATTTAGTAAATAGTGAATTCTTATATTTAAATATTTGTCAATCACAACTTTAATCAAGTCTGTGACATGATTAGAAGTCGGGAATTCATCGAGTTGATGAAATGATATGTTATCAAATATATTCCCTACCAGAATATAAAAAAATATATTTATCGATAAAACATAATGCGTACGTTTTTTGGTAAGCACAGCACTATGGCCTTTTACTACGTTTATTGCTGTTATTCAAATGCGTCGCTACCGAATTCAGTGTACTACATTACGCGCTCTGAGTAATGTAATTAGACGCATGCGCGTACATAGCCGGCAATGTATATTTTTTAGAAGAATATTATGTGTCTTATCGTTACGATCAAGCTTTGATAATTTTTTTGTAAAACGTTAGTTATTACGATCAAATTTGCTATTTACCGATGAAAAGATATTCCATCTTTAGCTACACTTGAGACCTGACTTCTTGCTTTGCAGGTAATTACAGCGCAAGTAGGCATTTTCATTAATAAACGCGCAGCACTTCGTAAAACACTCTCCGTGATCACTCGTGACTGACTAAGCAACAATAACAACATTTAAGTCATGCGTCACACTTATCTATGCCATTTCCTAAAAGTAATTTATCAATACTGTAGTAATGTTGTCACTTTCTTATCTACGTGTTGGTACCGATGTTACTTTAATTAATCGAAAAAGCGTAAGTAATACGGTGCACCCGTGGCACGCAAGCAACTGCTTTATTTCACCTAAAGTATTTGGGGATGTTGGCGAAAGCAAACAAGCGTAGTTCATAGTGATTGTCAGATGTGAGCAAAATATTAAGCGATATCTTACTACTTTTCACCATTCAATATCAGGGCTCGTCGTTCTCTAACTTTATTGCCATTTCTTACCCTTCAAACCGGAACTTTTGCTTTAATTTACAGCAATAGGTCAAAGAAGTGCCCAAGAAGCGACCCTGGCACTAGCGCCACATCAAGATTACATGTACGACGTGTAATGGGTAAAATGTGTCAATATTTACATAACTAAAACCATCGTTATTACAAGCGGCATAAAAGTGATTCAAAACTCAAACATTCTAACTTATCATTATTACATATCATACAGAGGCTCTTACAGAACTTAACAATATCTAATAAAGAATAAAAAATCGTTGGTAAGAGTACATGTATTTTCATATAAGTAAACTGCTTACTTTTACGTCACTGACTACAAAGGCGCTGACGTACTCTTGAATCGATAATGTGACATCACTAAGAGGTAGGTATTTCACATTTTCGATAATAAACTCTTGAGTCTTAGTTCGCTGTATGTTACTTCGAGCAGTCTTTCCGCGTACAAATAGCGCACTCATAGGAGCATTGTACAGTAAACATCGAATGAGAAATATCAACAATGGATTTCGACGACATTATAATAGACGACATTACATATTACGACGTAGGTGGTGAATGTCGTCATTACGTCTCACCGGTAGGTGTAACATGATGACGTCACAGCACGGGCGGCGGCAGTCGACGTCAACCTATAAATCGATTTGTGCAACACAAAACAAAGTGACTCATCATACTTTCCTCTAAGAATTTATAAGGCTTACACAACAATTGCGCAACTATATATAATAATTATCAATGTACGCGTAAGTGATTCCTGTACACATAGTTTTTGTAATTCGTAAAATATAAAAGAAAGAAAGTGTTAATTTCGTGCAAAAACATATCACCTCGACTAAACTTTGGCCGAAATCTCACTATTGATCTACACTTACCAGCTTAGGTTACGCTTAGAGATGCAGCTCTGGCAAATGGAGCATAGGTCATTGATACTTTGACTCCTTCATACAAAACAAGGCTTCAAATTGTACTGTTATAAAAAAAACAATTGTCTAAAATTATTATAGGCTCAATTTGTGGCGTAACATTTTACAATCTCCACGTCCAGTGATAATTAGTGTTCGGAATAGGTAGTTTAATTTTATGTACTTACTTGCGATTTTGTGACATCAATAGTATGGATATGCCTGGGAACTTACTATTTTCAGAGATTGTAAAAAATATTATATTGAACTTTGAAAATAGTATTTCATCTTTTAGCTTATTTTTGTAATAATAAGATGTAAACATAAATGGGAAAGTGCAAGTGGGAAATTACTCAGAGGTAGAATGGATAATGCATATTTATTAGAAAAGATAAAACTAAACGTTCCGGATAATTTCGTAGAGCGCCGGCGGCGGCCGCCACTGCTGGCGGTGCCGCACGCTCGCACGCGACTTTTGAGCGAGGCGACGTTCACACGCGCACTTCGCAAACTTAATTCACTTGCGGAGAAAATTGATTTATTTTCATGTTCACTGAGGGAGTTCACAATAATGGCGTTATTTGTTATATGTTATGAATAGGATTAGTTTTAAGAATAATTAATTTAGGTGAGTGCAACTGTCGCATTAGGTCAGGCCTGTAATGATAGTTGTAAGCTTTTTGTTGAAATAAATAAATAAATAAAATAAATAAATTTTACAATAAAATCGTAAAGAAAAATAACAAATAAAAACAGAACATTTTAGGCTTATCCATGTTACGCTTACATTGACTTTCTTTCTGCAAGTACATAAAATTAAACTACCTATTTCGAGCACTAGTGATAATGCACGGGCATCAATATTTCAAAGTTGATACCTGATGATCAGTGATTGCTGGTGACTGGCGTGGAGTAAAATCTCGTCCGTCAGCAGGACTTACTGGAACACCAAGTGCAAGCAAGTTAGATTTAAGACACCTTTAAATGTATGCCGTCCTTAATGGGCAAAAGCACATTATGTATATATTTTTAATATACATCCAGTCAGTAGTAGGCGCATCAGTTGTGCCATCCTTCTTTGAAAGTTATCATTAGAGATCGGATAATCGGATGCATATTTACCTAAAGTTAGTTTAAGACAAAGTATGGAAACGGCTTTTTATTGTTTTGTTAAATAAAAATCCCGGGATTGCGGAATTGGATAGCCGGATGTTTGTTTATTTACCTAATTTAGTTTTTGTCAAAGTATGGAACTGTCTTTTTATTTTATTTCCATAAATAAAAATCCCGGAATTCCGGTACTGTAGAACATTTTGGTAAATACGTATGCATAGTTGTATAAATGAACCCGGAGTCTCGGTCTTTTGAAAATAAATACCACGTTATAATTTAGTAATTTTTAAACAATATCACTACGTTAAATTTGCAGTCCCGTATTTTCCCGAGATTTTTATTTAACAAAATATATTTTAAAAAGCCGCTTCCATAATTTGTGAGCCAAAAATTAACTTTAGGTAAATATGCATCCGATTATCCGATCTCTAGTTATCATACAACTAAAAATTCCGTCACGCAAATACCTTTTTTATTATTGCAACATTTCTACAAGTATTTTCAACATGGCGACACAGTGTGACGCATCGATTCTCCCCCTCTCCATATAAATGACAGTTGACAACAGCATTGCGCAAAGCGAAGTTGAACGTGCATGAAACACGGTTAAAATGTTAAAAAGTTTTTCTGAAAAATCAGTTTTATGTTGTATTCAGTGTTCGTTTTGCTCTATAAGAACTGTAATATTGAACTGTTCTCCATCTTGATCTAGTGATTATCCTAGAAAATCAATTGATAGTGATATTTAAATTGTCTGCTTTGCTTTAGATTTACCCATACCCAAGTCGTTTTTTGTACCGCGAACAATCATGCATCGGGGAAAGAAAAAACGTGACAGAACAGGTGAGTACTAAAATTGCACGTTTTGGTGTGAGTTGATGAGATTGCATACCTGAAATTTGCCAAGAATGAGATCACGCGGCGACCTTGTGGCAGCTAACTTTCCGCGCTGTAATGACAGGTCCGCATAATATTCCCTCAAGCGTGGTAGTTATATTTCTCATTGACTTTACCCCTAGCTTTTATTTTAAATGTTTCGAAAACATTTCTAAATATCTTATGAAAAATGCAAGTGCAGCATAAATATACAAATTCTCTGATGATCACTATTCGCAAATTTTGCAAAAAACTACAGACTGCCAAGTAGTTACCTATTTCTTTGTTTCCGGTATGTAGTAAATCAGTTGTGAAGGTCTGACATATCTAAATATATTATTCTTAAACATTTGTTTATTTTACTGGTATAATATTACAAAATATATGAACCATATGTTCTGATATTGCATTTTATTATGCAACATTTTGTTTGATATATTGATAATTATATTTAGATTAAATTATACAGCTATATGGTTTATTCTATAGTATATTATACCTATAATGCATCTTGCCTTAAACAAAACAAATACTTGTTACCATACAATGATTATTATGTTGTTTGTTACCATTGTATACAAACATTCATACCAACAATGCAAAGTAAAAAAAAAAACAAAATGCTTTCCAGTACTAAACTAATTTATATAAACTAATATTTTTTTTTAAACTTAAGATTTTGGTAAAAATATAATTATAAATATAAGAATGGTAACATTTTGGTTATTTATAGAACAAACCCGTATCCCAATAGAAGAAGATGCTGGAATCGATCTCTCCAATGACAATTGCTCTGAGACATCTGGTCAGTCTGACACCAGAAGCAACCAAGATGAAGCAGGTTAGTATCGATTTAATAAATCTAAAATACAGTGTACTGATGGAAATTCTTAGAAAAACTTAAGATATTCCATAAAAACTGAACTCTGGAAAAAATTTACTAAGTTATACTACTTTGCCAAATAATTTGGTTCTGTGATAAAGAAAATTTGTTCTTTTGTAGTAATTCTTGACTTATGAACACTTCAGGTGAATGTCACTTGGTGAAGGCCACTCACCTGCACACATTCTTAGACAAAAGCACACATTGTCATGTAGTGTAATGTAGTGATAATTATATATTATAATGAAATACCTACATGTGTTATACATTAACTATTGTTATAGTAATGAATTCATATAGATATAATTTCATTGTAAGGAACAATAGTAGAAGTTTCACCTTAAAAGAGTAATTAAGAGTAATAAATCATGAAATATGTTTATTTTAGTTGTACTTATTATTTTATTTTGTATTTGATTAGTTATATAACCATAACTTTAACATTTTAAAAATAGTTTTTAGGTTTTAATCAGTGTTTCCAATTTCAGAAACTCATAGACAGTAGAACATTTTATAACACATTTAGTCTATATAATTTTAAACATTTAACTAACATACATAAATCAGTATTAATTTACTAATCAAAAGATGCTGTGTATTATATTATTGTTGATATATTTTTATTAACATTGAAGACCTACATATAATTACATTATGAAAACTATTTTGGTCACCAAGGTTACACAAGTCGTACATCTATAACATAGTGCAACATATTTTCTATTTCTGACAACAGTGATGTCATTGTTACTAATTACACATTGAACTTTTTTTGTGTATGTTCTTGTATAACAGTTGGTAGTTTCATACTGTTGTCACTTCCTTTATTATTTGCAGTCAATGAGCAGGTTTCATTGCATACTTCTTAATGTCACATTGCCAATTTTTGTGATGTGAATGTCTATAGATTTGCCAATAAGTACTGTTTTTGTGACATTTTTAGTGAGACAGATCAATTTGTGTTAATAATTAATTCTAATCAATCGAAGTCATCTGAAACATTTTAAATTTATATGCCAAACATTTCATATCAAAAGTGGATCAATGATATATAATTAACCCCGGACAACCAATCACTTCTATTATTGTATTATCATCATAATAAGTTAAAATTATGTTTAACTTCCAGTTTCCTAAACAATATGCTATTTCACCTAATATAATAATATATTTGCTTTTTATTATGTCACATTGAATGTTATATTGATCTGAATTAGTTAAAATCTAAGTGTTACATGATAAGGATGTGACACATTACTAAATAATTTAATAACATCTATTTGATTACACAAGTTGAAACTAACTTTCATACTTTTGTTAGTCTTCTTTTAAGAATAACTTTCATTTTGTTGTATTAGTCTTATACACATCTTTATTTATTAAATCGTTTACAACTTGTCATGAAAAATCAAATATATTTAATAATTTATCATGCATCTATTTAATATTGTTGTTAGTATGTACGACTTTACATTTTCTATACTAAACTATAAAAAAATTGTTCTGACATCAACCTCATCATGACAGCTTCATATCTGTCCCCATTGAGAGGCATATACCTATCCTATGCTTGGATAATCAAGCCTTGTTAAGCCACACTGGGATAGAGTAGAGACTTTTCATATTGTCTCATAATATTTACATTCATCATAGGAACATCAGATACATCATAAGCACATAAGAAGTTCGAAACACATTAATATGCCCGTGGAGGTGTCTCCGTCTCCTAATAATTTCAAGTAATTTATAACTTGATTTGCATTCAATGTCACATAAGTCTGAATAATTCTTCTAAGATTAAGACCATTTTAGTTCTAGTGTGATTAAGACTTTGGACTGATAAGTTAGCTCAGACGATACCGGGTATGGCTGCTTCGGTGAGTATCTGTGTGAAATAGGAAGGGAGGGATCGACACATTGCCACCACTGCGCATCCGACCTCGACTCGGCCCAGCACACGCTGACGGAGTGCCCCTCGTGGGCCTCCGAGCGCCGAGTCTTGGTCGCTGAGATCGGGCGGCCGGGGTATGCAATTTAATGCATTTTCCTCAGGGCAACAAAAAAAAATTTCAGACGATATCTCTCTATACGAAATACAACCCTGGAATCGCATCTTCCCCAACAGCCATAGAGAACGAAACAGAAAAGTTTGAGGAGAAAGTAATGGAGGTGATCGACAATTTGTCGGCGCGATCGGCGGCGGCACGCGCGTCGTCGTTCACGGCGCTGCACGTCGCGCTGCAGCGGCGCTTCGTAGGCGAGCTGCTCACCAACCAGCGCGCCACGCTCGCCGACCACGTGACGCGCGCGTTGCGCCGCGGCCGTGACGCCGAGCGGCGCGCCGCCGCTGCGCTTGCGCCGCTGCTCGCCTTGCAGGTACACGAAGCACACAGTCCCCAGCACTCAACATGCCAGTTTACACTTTATCAAAAATATAATCTTCAACATAAACATATCCCGACATGTTTCTTGAACACTTGGTTTTAAGGTCTACCCATCTCAGGTCCTGAAGAGGACAGATGTGTGATAAATACGATCATATGTGCCTTAGCTGTTAATGAAGTAAACATTAAATATATAATGAATAATATAGCGCACCTCCTCTAAAAAAGTGTCATAACACATAAAAAGTCGATATCGAAGTAATAATACAGAAACGTTTATTTTTATCTTATGTATATTGTGTAAAAACGCCATATCGTTTATTTCAATATTACCGGTTAGAGGGCGCTAGGGTCTCTTTTGTTCCGAGCGACTTCGACGCAGGCTCAATCTAAAACAGAGCCATAACAGTGTTCCATACTTTTTGCTCGCGAGTGTAGTTTTAATAATTCATATTTAAATTAGAGAAGAAGAATAGAAGTGAGATTTACGTAATTGACTACCACAAAGTATTCAATTATGAAGGCTGTTCTAAGCAATTTTATAGTGCCTTAGGTACATTTTTATTCTTAAGTACAAATATTCTATTTCAAGTTACTTTTGAATAGTGTTTATGAGTGTTCAGATTATATCATTGTTTTCTATTGTATACTACAAACTTAAAGTTGATGTGTCATTAACTAAGTAAATTGATACTTAATTTTAGTTAATCTTTAAACTTAGACTTAAACCTCTTCTGCCTCTGTCAAAATGATACTACATAGTAGAGACAGAAGAGTTTAAACCCAAGACTAAAGGTAGATCTCGTTTAGTAATAAGGTATAATATGTCGAAGTCCTGCGGGATTTATTGAGAAGAAATGTTTTTAAAGAGATATTTTTATATTCCTACAAAATAATTGGTAAAGTAAGGTATTAAACGTATTGATTCATATTGTACCGATTTATTCATTTTCGAAATATCGTCTTTTTAGAATGTAGAAAACTGACATAACATAAGACTTTTTCAGTTTTTCCTAAAATTAAACAATATATTCGTTGAGAAATAATATTTTTAACTTACTGTCATAAAGTCAAATAAATTGTAAATCAATATAAATCATAAAAACAAAATTAATTATAGTAACCAATTCACAAGACGATGGAATATACAAAAAAATCCTAATTTTCTCAATACCGCTTGTTTTGTGTCCTGACACTTTGTTAGAGGAGGTGCGATATGTATTTATCTATCTGTAACCTTAGATGCCATAACACAAGCCTTATGGCCGTTTTCACCAAATTTGTCTTAGCTTAGGCGACTCCTAAGAGACATGCTGTCTCACTCTTTTCAGTTAATACAAAAAGTGACAGCATGTCACTTAGAAGTCGCCTAAGCTAAGACAAAGTTGGTAAAAACGGCCATTAGAGTGCTCAAATTGGGATAATTGGTGGCAGTGTAAGAAATATACATATATATATAATAGAGAAATTTCATTTGCGACCCACCTGAGCTTGAATATCATCTAGCTAACTAATAAATATCATTGAAGTATGTATATTGGTAGACAACATTGCGTATTTAATGGTTTACACACAACAAGTAGTAATTAATTGATATTTCTGGATTTATAAATTTAAATTTCTACTTGCATACATTTCAGTACCTGGCAATATTTCTACAAAATTGGTCAAAAATGAAATACCTTCATGATCTACAAATTTTCCCCCAAATGCCAAAACCTTACCAAGTTGGTTTGCAGGAAATATATGGTTACCACACATGTTGGTAACTATGCAGCGCAGTACACTGTAATTACACCAAACTATAGTATGCCAGATGTGTTGTATAACTTATGTTAAATACCTAATTAAAGACTTCTACATTAAGACAGATACTTCATCATTTGCACAGAAAATATGGAATAGTACAGAAACCCACTGAACTTTGCCCTCATAATTTGGTGGGGTGATTATCAAACAGTTTTAGATGTTCCCTACGAAGAACAGAATTTAATATTTTGATCAAAGCCTATTGTATATAAAAATAACATTATCACAACAGATCGGTGAAGACGGCTATGAAGACTTTCTGGCAGAAGTACGTCCAGTTTTAACAGCTACAGCTGTGGACCGCTCGGCATCCATAGAAACTCGAACTGAGGTACTAATTTATTATTGAACAAAATAAACTATAACAATAAATACATTATGATACAATAGTACAAAATAAAACAATTCATCTTTTTTCAATATAATTCAACTAACCAAAAGATTTAATATTGACTGTATATCAAGGAAAAATCGGAGTATTAGACCAAATAAAGTTTACACATTCTGATAACATTAATTGTGATATATGATTGTATACATATCAAACAGCTGTTCCATTTAAGCATTACGTTTTGCAGGTCTGTTCGTCCTTGGCAGTTCTGTGTTACTTGCTTGAAGAAGACATCACTGAAATCATAGAAATCATGAAAATGTACGAAACCATATTCAGTGGCAGCTATCTTAAGGTAAGTTCTATAATGATCCCACATTTTAGAACATTAAACTGGAATTATGTACCTATTGCTATCAAATACATTGATGCTTTATTAAGATAATATTATCTGGAGAAAGCAGCAACTGCACAATCTATCAATTTTAATCTAAAATTTCATAGGAAACATGATAAAATTCATAATGAATGAATTAAAAAAGAAACTAATGTAAATTGCTGTTTTCTTACTCCATGTAAATGTGATACTGGTGTATTTGAACAGCTGTAACTTAATTAAATACATTATTTGTATATTGACATAACTCCAGCGAGATGTAGAGTTATACAACACAGTCCATAATTAATAACTTGTTTTTGTAACTATATTTTTCTTTTATCCTTCGTAATAATATTGTGAACTTTTTGTGATATTTTTAATGATTTATTTGTATACACATGAAAAATAGCTTATCTGATAATGTGTTATCTGGTCACTATTAGTCAACCTCTTCGATAGCTGTAGATTAGCTGTATATTTAATGAAACTGATAATACACTTGGCTAGCAACAGCGTATATAATGAAATTTACTTTGTTTTTATTGTTATAGTACTACTGTAGCTTTAAATTAGTGTTACATTAAAAAAACAAAAAGGTTACGATCTGTTTTAAGATATTAGTTTTAATGTGACTGTAAATATATTTAAAAATTATGCTTGACTGTGATAACATTAAAATGTTAAATGTATATATACAACATTAAATTTACTAAAATATGGTTTCTTTATTTTAAATGGGTGTATGAAATGTTCCACAGTCTAGTGGTTGAGACTGCTGGGTGCTTATTGCATAGAATTTCTAAAATAAAATTGTTGAACTGAGTATGTAGTAAGGGCCAGCCTAGATATTGTAGCGTACCAAGGTATCGTACTATTAACTATATTGATATTGTAATTGTGTTGTGGCTAATGGCAACACAGCTGTTGAATCATTGAGGTATCCAGATTCAACTAAGTCTACCTTTGGCCTTACATTTAATCATTAAATGGTGATAATTGTCAACAGGGCGACGGCAGCGTAAAGGTGTCGGGTGCAGCCGTAGAGGAGGGCGTCCTGCACGCGGCGGCGCTGGACGGGTGGGCGCTGCTGCTGGCGCTGCTGGAGGCGCCGCTGGCCGCGCACACGCTGCGCACCGGCCCGCCCTCGCTGCACCGCCTGGCCGACCTGCTGGCCGCCCACAGCATCGAGGTAACGGAGTG
Source organism: Scirpophaga incertulas (assembly GCA_036419045.1). Classification (NCBI taxonomy): domain Eukaryota; kingdom Metazoa; phylum Arthropoda; class Insecta; order Lepidoptera; family Crambidae; genus Scirpophaga; species Scirpophaga incertulas. The sequence continues at coordinate 23,442,270 of CM071639.1, read as the reverse complement.
TTTGAGTGCTGCTGGCGCTGCTGGAGGCGCCGCTGGCCGCGCACACGCTGCGCACCGGCCCGCCCTCGCTGCACCGCCTGGCCGACCTGCTGGCCGCCCACAGCATCGAGGTAACGGAGTGTTTGAGTGCTGCTGGCGCTGCTGGAGGCGCCGCTGGCCGCGCACACGCTGCGCACCGGCCCGCCCTCGCTGCACCGCCTGGCCGACCTGCTGGCCGCCCACAGCATCGAGGTAACGGAGTGTTTGAGTGCTGCTGGCGCTGCTGGAGGCGCCGCTGGCCGCGCACACGCTGCGCACCGGCCCGCCCTCGCTGCACCGCCTGGCCGACCTGCTGGCCGCCCACAGCATCGAGGTAACGGAGTGTTTGAGTGCTGCTGGCGCTGCTGGAGGCGCCGCTGGCCGCGCACACGCTGCGCACCGGCCCGCCCTCGCTGCACCGCCTGGCCGACCTGCTGGCCGCCCACAGCATCGAGGTAACGGAGTGTTTGAGTGCTGCTGGCGCTGCTGGAGGCGCCGCTGGCCGCGCACACGCGCTGCGCACCGGCCCGCCCTCGCTGCACCGCCTGGCCGATCTGCTGGCCGCCCACAGCATCGAGGTAACGGAGTGTTTGAGTGCTGCTGGCGCTGCTGGAGGCGCCGCTGGCCGCGCACACGCTGCGCACCGGCCCGCCCTCGCTGCACCGCCTGGCCGACCTGCTGGCCGCCCACAGCATCGAGGTAACGGAGTGTTTGAGTGCTGCTGGCGCTGCTGGAGGCGCCGCTGGCCGCGCACACGCTGCGCACCGGCCCGCCCTCGCTGCACCGCCTGGCCGACCTGCTGGCCGCCCACAGCATCGAGGTAACGGAGTGTTTGAGTGCTGCTGGCGCTGCTGGAGGCGCCGCTGGCCGCGCACACGCTGCGCACCGGCCCGCCCTCGCTGCACCGCCTGGCCGACCTGCTGGCCGCCCACAGCATCGAGGTAACGGAGTGTCGTCAACGCCCACGTGACATGCGACACGAGCAAAATCGGCGTCTCAATGCTTTGGTTTTGATTAAATCGTCGCAATGTCTCAATGACTGCCCAAGTATCTCTATTGAATCCTCCCCCGAGAAGGGCCGGTAGCGGAGGTGGGGGGTTCTCGGAAGTCTTTGTTCCCTGGGGCTCCCTACATACCTGAGGAAGGCTATCGCTGAGGTTTTTAATGGGTAGGCCTCCCCCTTCTGGGGAGGAGAGTCCCATATAACCGCCGGCTCTCGGCAACGGGAGTATGCATTTTAAAAAAAAGTGCAATAAAATAGTAAAATAAAAATGTTCAAGTCTTGCTGTAATAGAAAGAGGCATAAGATATAAGAAGGTCAGTGGTGATGGATTGTGTCCCTGTGCAGGTGCGCGTGGCGGGCGGCGGGGCGCTGTGCGTGGCGTACGAGCAGGTGGTGGCGGCCGGCGAGGCCGAGGGCGAGGCGGGCTCGCAGCTGCTGGCCGCGGCCGAGGCGGCGCGCCCGCGGCTGCAGCAGCTGGCGCGCGAGTCGCACAAGTACCGCGCCAAGCGCGACCGCAAGGTGCAGCGCGCCACCTTCCGCGACATCCTGCAGTACTTTGACGTGAGCGCGCTTGTTTTTACCTCGCAGTGCAGGTACACTTGGGCTACTCTGACACATTTGGTTTACAGATGACCCATCCCATACTTAAAAGAGTGATCTACCTATACATATACAATGAAAAAGGATAATTTTTATAACAGACGCATTCATTAAAATAAAAAGTGTGCGTGTCATATGCTGTCCACTACACTGTAGTAATTAATAAGCTTCATGTTGAGGTTTTCCCCGAGGTACAGTATGGGGTCGTCGAGAAAACAGTAAATAGATTAAAAATAGTAAAGTCTTTTTTTGCGAATTCCCTCTGGCTGACTGGCTAAAGCAAGACATATACTCCTCTGAAGAATATATCTGAATGAATTAATTATTATTATTAGGAGGAAGAGGTGGAGCCTATGGGTGTACGCGTGGGGGCGGAACAGGTGTGGTGCTCGGGGTGGGGGGCGCGCGCGGCGTACGGCGCCTTGGCCGGCGCGCTGGGCGGCGGGCTGGCCGCGCTGCTGCCGCACGCCGCGCCGCTACGCCATGCCCTGCGTCTGCCGCGCGCGCCGCCGCAGGCCGCACCGCGCCCGCCGCGCCTGCAGCGGGTGAGTGTGCGAGAGGTGTGCCTAGTGTGGCGTGCAGCGGGTGAGTGTGTGAGAGGTGTGCCTAGTGTGGCGTGCAGCGGGTGAGTGTGTGAGAGGTGTGCCTAGTGTGGCGTGCAGCGGGTGAGTGTGTGAGAGGTGTGCCTAGTGTGGCGTGCAGCGGGTGAGTGTGTGAGAGGTGTGCCTAGTGTGGCGTGCAGCGGGTGAGTGTGTGAGAGGTGTGCCTAGTGTGGCGTGCAGCGGGTGAGTGTGCGAGAGGTGTGCCTAGTGTGGCGTGCAGCGGGTGAGTGTGTGAGAGGTGTGCCTAGTGTGGCGTGCAGCGGGTGAGTGTGTGAGAGGTGTGCTAGTGTGGCGTGCAGCGGGTGAGTGTGTGAGAGGTGTGCCTAGTGTGGCGTGCAGCGGGTGAGTGTGTGAGAGGTGTGCCTAGTGTGGCGTGCAGCGGGTGAGTGTGTGAGAGGTGTGCCTAGTGTGGCGTGCAGCGGGTGAGTGTGTGAGAGGTGTGCCTAGTGTGGCGTGCAGCGGGTGAGTGTGTGAGAGGTGTGCCTAGTGTGGCGTGCAGCGGGTGAGTGTGTGAGAGGTGTGCCTAGTGTGGCGTGCAGCGGGTGAGTGTGTGAGAGGTGTGCGCTAGTGTGGCGTGCAGCGGGTGAGTGTGTGAGAGGTGTGCCTAGTGTGGCGTGCAGCGGGTGAGTGTGTGAGAGGTGTGCCTAGTGTGGCGTGCAGCGGGTGAGTGTGTGAGAGGTGTGCCTAGTGTGGCGTGCAGCGGGTGAGTGTGTGAGAGGTGTGCCTAGTGTGGCGTGCAGCGGGCTGGCCGCGCCACACTACATTCATACGATCCAACCAGCCGTATTATAATATATGCAAGACTTGCAAACTAAATTCTGCCCATTAGACCTTGCACTTTGCTGGCTTTATGGCGAACTCAGAAAAGGCAACACTGCTCTAAAAAGGGCCTTAAAAGTAGACTTCTATAAATTAGAATATTTCAAAAACGCTACTACCCGTTTTTCTCTACGACATAATTATATGGTCTCTTACTTTTTATCAATATATTTCCAAATTTATCCATTATATTATAAATCGCCCTAACGTTGTTGCCCCATCTCACCGCGGCCCGTCCCCTCCACAGCACCTGCAGAACAGCGCGGCGTCCAAGGCGCGCACGCTGGCGCGCAACAAGAGCCGCGACAAGCGCTGCGTCGCGCTCGCCGTCTGAACTCCCACCAAGTGGACCGAAAGCTGCTTTATGAAAACCTTTATCGGAGTACAACACCGCGAGACTTGAACTTTACGTGACCGATGTTGCCTGTGTAAATTACTAATAACCAGTGAATAATCTACTTTGTCATGTTCACTCACCACAGACCACACATACAATTTCACTCTACTCATACAGATGGATGAAATCTTGTGAATGTGAATCATTGTAGTAATAAAACATTGTTTATGTATATAAAGCAATTCACAAAGAAACACTTGACATAAACTGAATAAACAAATATAAAAAAACGTTAATTATCTAAACGTCATAGGGTCGATTTTCCAATTGTCAGTTATCTCCTTTAAAATATATAAAAATAAAGTAAATTATACAGAATATATAAAACAACTTTACAGATTGTCTACATAAAAACTGTCCCATCTTATATTTGAAACTGGCTAGAACAGAACTGGCAAATCCTTTGACAGTATATTTTTTAACAACAGCTCATTTTGTACTTCGACAAGATTTTCATGAGAACAGGCGGCTGTCTGATAAGTTCCAACCGCTTTAGATATCGGACAACTGTTGGCTCATTTATAAATTGTTTATAGGGCTCATGAAGAGTGCTGCTCTAATGTTACTTGCAGCTATAAATTTATATCACTAGCTATTACACGAACAGGAAACTCACCATTGTCATTAAGAACAGTGCAGTGAATGTGTTGACTCTCGCAAGATCAAATTAGGACCAATGTTTTATATAAGTCAGTAATAAATGATTTTGTTTGATTGCTCAAATATTCAAACCAAGTAATTTGCACAAAGTGGCAAAAATGTCAAATTAGACGGAGTCTTAAAGGATTACTATAATTCCACAGTCACATTTTATGCGACAGGAGTCCAAGTGCACACTATTGGCTAGCGAGTACTTTCCACCACTTACCACACACTTTCAGCCCCAAAATTTTCATCTCGCCTTACTGTCACACTAGAATCCACCGCCAACCCCAGTGACAGTCGGGCCAGCTTGGCACCAAAGATAAAGGAATCGAATTGGTACTGTTTTAAAATTTATTTATAGTCCTTAGTAAATTATTTACATTAATCAATTTATTTGTCGGCATGTAAAACCAGTATTCACACTTTTATATACATACACTTTTCACAGATTTTTAATGTATATTTGATGTCTACCAGAATATAAATGTTTTTGTGTCTATATTTATAGATTGCATAACACACTTGCTCTTGTTAGTAAAGTTGATTTAAGCTTAGTTAATCTAAGTCATTTTTACTTTTTAGCTTATAATATTCATTAAAAGTGAACGAGAGATCAACATGGAATAACAAAACGAAACTTAAAAAATCTTTATTAATTCGAGCCATAATATACACACAATTACGGACCAGTACTAACCTATTTAAGAACATGTATAATTTGACATTATTTGTAATATAATCTCATTTTAGCTCTCACTGTGACAGAGATAATTTCTATTGTTTACTTTCTCATTATAAACGATGTTGTGGATGACGTAGAAATTAATAGTAAATTTTGAGTCGTTTGGGATAATATTACGTTTGCTCGGCCGTTATTTAATTTTATGTATATAAGTAGTAAAATTTTTGTTAATACTATTTGTCCGATTTTTAAATCGTTGCATGTGGTATCATAAATAATTTCGGTTAAGTAAATTTTAATGTATTATTTTTTATATAAAATTTAAAAATAAATATACAAAAACTAATTAGGAATCTTAAGTGTGATTGAATGATCACGTTAATTTAATGTTATAGGATATAAACCTTTGTTGGATAATTGGTATACTGTATCAATTTTATGTTTAGATTATTTGTCTATTTACTTATGTACATTAATTTAATCCGACATTTGGTACGTATATTCACAAATTTCTATGGTCTGTACTATTAAATATTTTTTAAACCTTGTTATAAATGTATGTAAAGATGACAGAAGGCAACAACATGAATACACCCGGTTTAATAAGTGTTTATTAATATAGGCCTACATGTAATGAAAATCGTAACAAGTTAGAATAAGGACTCATACATACGTAACAATGTTTATGGCTAACATTAACATTCAATGAACTGCATCGTGAAAGATAAAATTAGTTAATGTACAGAGATCATACACAAACAGTCCATTTTACCGATGTAATAAATGGTGTTTAGATATAAAATTCTCTGTAAATATTATTTTAATTTTAAATGTATTCGTCGTTACGGCCGCCTCATGTTGTACATTAATTAGGCTTTACAGAATGTTGAAATAATATTTATTCTGAGAATCATTTGCATTTTATTTATCCTTGTCCTTTTCCGTTCAATCTATTGCTCCTAAATTATTTCTCAAAGAGCAATATATAATAAAGTAATAAATACCTTTTAGGTAATAGACGATCTCCGTGGTGTGATTAAAAATACGCCAGTTTAGAGGTGTCGCTATCTCTGAGGTTCTAGTCCTTGTGGGAGCATTTATGCAAAGTCATGTATATATTTCTATTTAACATATATATATGTCTATCCGTTTTCTGTGCACTAGGCTAACTGGCGTAAGAATTTTTGTCTCAATTATATTACTTTTATTAAAAAATATATTCTCTTCTTTTGCAATAAATAACTAATGAAAAAGTGCAAACTGCAAAGATTAAAATTTCATCTCTTCTAGCAGAATAGGCGCCATGCATCAGCTGTCGGTTTAGGTAACACTTACTAGGCTTACAAAAGCTAATTCACTTATTTTTTAACACTAATACCACAATAATGGAAGATGGCAAAATACTGGATATTCAATAGAAAAAAAGTGAATAACATTAATTTTATCAAATAATGCGGTTTTTCGTTAATTTCAGGCAAAGGAGACGTTCTTTTTTGGGCCACATTTTTTATTATTTTTCTACACTTACTGTGTGATGTTTTTCTGATGGATCTCCCCTCTAAGACAAAGTTTCCAAAAAGAAAAAAAATATAAAACCTGCAAACTTTTAAAAAATAATATTTAAAGTCTCGAATATTGATTCTTTTTTACAAGCTTTTATTTAGTTTCACCTGTCCCGTTGTCTGTCGTTCTGTAATCAAATCTTGCAACTTAAATTTGATCCACCGATTGATTGGTTTCTGATTGAGCTGAAATTTGGTATACACGTTTAGTTCGGATGACAATGCATGATTAACTATGTGACGTCATTCTAAATCCAACATGGCGGCGTATCCAATATGGCGGACCAATTATTTTTAATGCACTCCTACAATATGGGTATCAAATAAAAGGGCTTGCAAGAATAACTAGAAAAATAATGTGACGTCATTCTAAATCCAATATGGCGGACCAATTATTTTTAATGCACTCCTACAATATGGGTATCAAATAAAAGGGCTTGCCAAGAATAACTAGAAAAAAATAATGTGACGTCATTCTAAATCCAACATAGCGGCGTATCCAATATGGCGGACCAATTATTTTTAATGCACTCCTACATATGGATATCAAATAAAAGGGCTTGCCAAGAATAACTAGAAAAAAATAGTGTTAGGTACGTCACTCTTAATCCAATACGGCGGAAGACCATAAATGGCGGATAATTTTCTTTTATTCGTTCCTACAATATGGGTATCAAATGAAAGGGTTTGTTCTGAGCAAGCCTGTAGAGGTACTAAAAAGTTAAAAATAAAATTAAAGAAAAAAATTGGTTGTCTGTAGAACTCCGTCTACTGCCGATATTTGAACGTGACAACGTCTATTACATGGTAATTTTTTCTGGGTGCAATGAAATTATTTAAAATAAAGTAATGTATAACATTTATATTTTTATTTAATAGTTGTTTAAATTTTCTGCTTCTGAAGTTATACATAAATTAATTATTATGAGTAATGTGCACTTGCACACTAATACAATAAGCATATGATTGCACATACATATGAACATACATTCATTCATCTTCATACAGAAGTTTATAGTTTTTTTTTTTTTTTTAATGTGATAGGGGGCAAACGAGCAGACGGATCACCCGATGGTAAGCAATTACCGCCGCCCATGAACGCCCGCAACACCAGAGGAGTCACAAGCGCGTTGCCGGCCTTTTAATTTACAATAAAATTAAGCGTGGACTCCGTGTGGCGTCAGATTCGGCCGTTACGGTGTTTTCGAGAATAACTCCACGCCGTACCCATTTAATAGACGTTGTCACGTCAAAATATATTATATTTATTGATACATAATATAACACAAGCTTTTTCAATTGTTCCTCAGAAAAGCAATATTTGACTGCGAAAACTGACAGATAGTGCAGTAAGTTGCTTTATGAAGATTCTGAAATTAAAAATCTAAAAATCATCAGAAAATTAATAAGGCTAATTTCACGAAAAAGTAAATGAATTAACCAATAGTATAGATGACAATGAATATGGCCGTTTTTATACTATAATTGTGTAATTTGAACAATTTATATCTCCTGAAAGTATGTCAATATAGAAATTTCAGTTAAATATTTCATTGAAACAGTTTTAAGATTTCAAAAATATGTGCAATCATTTTTTACGTAATTTTAATGAAAAGAAACACATTTCTAGCATTCTCACATTAAATGTAACATTTTTTATATAGAAAGTATACCTATAAACGTACAAAAAATTAAGATGTCACGATTGGCAGTATTTTTATTTTTAGCGTTTTTGAGCAATCCTTTTTCTGATTGCATGATATATCTTCAAAAGTAATAAGCTATTATTATTATTTGTAGTAAATAAAGTAATGTATAACATTTATATTTTTATTACGTTGCCGTGAGGCGTCAGATCGGCCGTTACGCCGTTCGTGGACTCCGTGTGGCGTCAGATTAGGCCGTTACGGTGTTTTCGAGAATGACTCCACGCCGTACCAATTTAATAGACGTTGTCACGTCAAAAAACCTTTTTTAAAAACAGGCTTTTATTATTTGTTTATAAAATGAACTAAAAAGTTAAAAATAAAATGAACTAAAAAGTTAAAAATAAATTAACTCTAAAAAGAAATATAACACTTTGTAACTTGATTGTAACCTTTAACGACAAATAAGCGTCTTCGTCTAGGACAAAATAATTCATATTGTACAAATTTATTTAATTTTAACACTAAAACTTTTCACCAATACATAATTATTCAATCTTGTCCCCCTCTTTATCATAGTCCCCATTTATAAATAAAAGCGTGTTACATGTATTAAAATATTAATATTTAATATTTCTTTTTAGAGTTAATTTATTTTTAACTTTTTAGTTCATTTTATAAACAAATAGTAAAAGCTTGTTTTTAAAAAGGTTTTTTTTATATTTATAGGTTTTAATGAAGGCGTCAAGCAATTTATATTATTTTTCCGAAACTATTAATAAATTCTGATAATAGTTTCATTATAGATCTGAAAATGAAAACTGTAGATACTGGCTGTAATGGGTAAGTTCTTTTGCATTTTTTTAATAATGAGTTTAACTCCTATCATCGTAATGTCGTTGTCAGTGTGACAGTGACATCCTTCTATTTACAAATTAAACTGAAAATAAAATCTGTTAGTTCAATTAAAATAATGATTGTCTTCTTAAATCAAATGAATAAAATAATCGTAGCCAAAAGTCGTTCCAGAAAATATCAAATCCAAAGCACTGAGAAGAGAAATGTCTGTGAGGAAGCCAAGTCGTAGGAGAAATCACAAAACACCTGAAAAGCAACCGAACACATGAGAGAGAATATCAATGACGATTGATGTGATGATTGAAAAAATGGCACGGCACGCCATTTTGATTTTGCTAGAGGCGGTGAAGCTTTTGACATCTGTCATGTCACTCATTGTGACAATCAAAATCGAAGTTGCCAATATAGAAAAAGCTTTGGGTTACTGTTTTATTGATCTTAACTTCAAAACCTTTTCTTTTTTTTACAATGTTTTGCAGGTTTTAAACAAATATCTTCTTACGGGTAAAGGTTCCTAATTTTTTGTTCTATCCATAAAATATTATTTTATTACTGTAGGCTAAGAGGGCCCAGCCTCCATACGAAAATGGAACATCTTTTATTTTAACTGTTTTCATTAACGATATAACTAACGCCATCTACAACTTTTAAACCATAGCAAGTTTTATACATGGATTTGTAATTCTGCGTAGCTTCATATACGTTTTCAGTGTCTGCACTGTAGAATTATATCATCGGGGATATCATATAGGCATTCAACAGTGGGTGATACATCTCGTAACAGAACGCAACTTATATTGCAATACTAGAACGCGAGCAAAGCGAAAAGGTTTGCGAATGTATGACCTTACCGATGACAAAAGCCATCCTTGTCTAAGAAAATCTTCTTTTATCGATTTTATTTTTTTTTTCTCTCCGGAGACTGAATCCTCACAAGGAGCACGAAACGTGCCCAAGATACCCCCGCAACGTATAAGTGTTACGAGGGTTATGTTGGACACAACACTTGACCAAAAAAACCGGAGGAACCTACCGACTAAACTCAGCCCGTGCCTAAGTTCTAAGAACCATATAGGCAAATCGTGACGGCGAGTTGTTGAATTTCTTAGCTGTTAAATTGAGTTCTATATGCTCGCACTGGTAGAACGATGCGGTGTGAATAAGTATTGTTATATTGTAAACAACATGTAACGACACTGTGAACTATCATACATTGTTCATTCAGTGTCTACATCACATTGGATATTTTAACGAGATTTCCCTTAAATTCATTAACATTGGCATTAAGTGTTATATTAATGAAGTAGGTATAAATTGAGCTATTTCTGATGAAAGTACTTTGGTACAGCTATACTAAGTAGGCTGCCGCGTGAATTAACTATGTTTAACGACGCCAAGTCTATTGAGTGCACACTACCATAGTCCTGTTGATTTAGAAAGCACACGAAGCTGCTGCAAATAATATAGTACGAGCACTCTCAAAATACATACGAATGAGTGGGTACACCGATATATCCCGAACCTTTTGTGCCACGTTCTGGAGTCTTAGTGTAGTTATAGGGATAAGTAGTTCTGTGTATTGTCTTATTTTGATATTTCCGTAGCCGTACGGTATACGGTCAACAAATATTTTCATTTCGACATATTTAACAATTTCAGTTTGTTAAAGGAGTTTTATAAATAAAACAACACAAGTATTACACATGACTAGGTTTTATTTCAGATATTTAAATTGTTCGCGTGTATACATCAATTGTGAACAATTATACGTAGTTATGCCACTTCCTAACACCACTCCAATTCAATGGTCTGCACGCCTACACTTGTTGACTAGATCACCGTGATATGCCGTCGATTGACGTTTTTACTTTGGAATTTCAATTCATTTCCTATAGCAATGCAGACCATTCAATTCCTTCAGCAATTTAAACATCTGGTAAGTAATGGATGAAATTTGAGACCTTTACCTAAATTGGTATAAAAGTGTAAGCTCATGTGTCAGATAACCACCTACTGTAGCTATATTTTATTTATTCTCATCGCGCCCGATTCTCATTTCGTACTGAATTAGAACATCGCACTATTTAATTAACGTCAAACAAATATTTATCCGGAAGTTTCCAAACATACATAAGCTCCCCTCTATTGCTTTCATATTCATTCAAAAACTAGAATAAAACTCTTTGTATGTGTTCAGAAAACAAATGTTCGTGAAAATTCTACTTTAGTTTTCTAAGACCACCTTTTATCAAGATATTATAAAGAGGAAGATTTATAATTTGGTACCTGTGTGCAATGACTAAACTAAAAAACAGTATTTCACCATTACTACATTTCCCCTGGGTGACATAGAATATATTTAACATAAATATCTAATAATAATAATAAGAAGAATATAGAGAGAAGCTAGTTCTAAAATAGACATGACAAGTTTTTTATTTATCAAGTTTCTATTAAAAATAGAGTAGCTATTTCAAGCAACAAATTATTTTTACTGTTGAAATATTAATCTGGCGAGATGAAAATATGCGAAACGCGGACACATCATATTTGATAATCTAGTAAACATTCTGCGATAAGTGTGCATGTAACTGTGAATTTTCGAAGTATTGTTTTCTTAAGAATTCCAATGGCAAAAACAACTCAAAATATAAAACATATGGACTTAATAAATGTATGCCGTAAATTTTCGTCTAAAGATCTTAGGAAACTTCAGTTTATACTTGCGCTGCATAGGCTATTTTCATGTTATAACATAAAAATGTGACATAATTTTATTTATATAGTTTTTGTACTGAGCAATGCAAAAATTGCATTATTTTTTCATAAAAACGTAAGATTAATTTAAATTTCTAATTTAAAATCGAAGTTTTATTATCTAATATATCACGAGACCGAAAACACCGACCGCCATTATTTTCTCGGTATGACGTCATTAGTACTAAAACAAAGTTATGTTTGTAAACAAATGAGCCAGATAACATAGCAACCAATGTAAGCAATAACCTCAATTTCTCGGTTATGTACATTTTTGTATTAAAAGTGTATTTTAAGAGAAGACTCATAAAAAAAAAAACTTATGTACTTACATTAAAATGATCCTCACAAAGCTATATAAATGAGATTTAAGAGAGTATTTTGTTGGATTTTGTCCTGCGAGTTCTAACCAAACATATCTCATAGAATCGCTATTCGGAACCTTAATAAACAACTTTTCTGGTGTTTTCAAAGTAGAATTCTTGCAATTCAACGCTACACACCAACGATACGGATTATAGAAACTCATTTTATTTTATAAGTAATCTTTCAACACGAACTTTTTACAAACCTAAAATAAGCGTCTTTTCCCTATTATCTTCGGCGTTTGACAACTTTGACATTTCTTTATTTTAGTACAATTGACATCACAAACATGGCGGTCGCGGTCGGCATTTTGGCGCCTTTATTTTACGATAATATTTTGATCTTTTTGCAAAAAAAAAACACTTGACTGTCGCATGTAAACGAACGTTTAAAAAAATATTTGATAAAATAGTAGAATAACCTATTGCATACGCTAGGAACTATTTCGGACATCCTCAAAAGACCCTCCGAAAGTTTAATTAGAATTGAACAAATTATTTTGCATAAAAATTACAAAACGGTTCGAACAAATCTCAATATGTCTTGTCAGAGATCACAAATTTTGACATTAATATATAAAAAAATATATAATGCAAAGGAAATCAATGCGTATAACGTTTTAATTAAATCCTAATGTTCCGAGTTGTGATTGACATGGGAACTCTGAGGAAACAAAACATTGAGCTACATCGAACATCCACAGTAACAGAACATAAGTCACTAAACGAAATTAAAGGTAAGCGAGTACATCAATATAAATAGTATAGTCTAACCAAACAGCGAATTACATATTAAAAACTTACGTTAAAAAAACCACTCCAAAATGCAATAAATTGCATTTGTTTCAAAATAGAAATTACATATTGTATTGTCCTATTACAAATTTTCCAGTTTTTATATTCCGTAGAATATGAAAACTGCGCCTCTACTTTGCATTTTAGCTTAGAATGGCAACACTTCTGATATGTCAACTTCCCGAAATGCCAACTTCTTGGAGTGTATAATAATATTTAAGCGGAGTGATTTTTTGCACGAAAGTGTGTTCAAAACGGTGCAGTTTATTTCCAGCCACAGAAAACACCCACGTACCTTCCACAAGTCCCTTAATGCCTAAACACTACCGTTTTCTTGTCTTGTGGCAACACTCAATTCGACGAACGTTCGCTCAATCCCGTGCGCGATCTACACAAACACTTCGATGTGGTGCTATCGCATAACACGTCTATAATTATTGTAATGACATCGAATAACATGAGTAACACTCACAGTTATACACAACATTTAATCCTTATACGTCTAGTGCAATTCCACAAAATATATAGCTACTGAAAAAATATAAATAAACAATTTTTATTACAATATAAGTAAAATGACAAAAATAAAATTTTAAGTGGATTAAAATAGTAGTTACGCTAAAATTATTACTTTGTGTATCTATGCACTTACATTTTAAACAAAGTATGCTTTTATAATGTGTCGGTGCGCTCAAGCCGATTATGATCTTCTGTTTCAGGGCCTACATTCACACCATATGTACTTATGCACTGACTGTGATCCGTTGCTCTACTAATCTCAACTATACAGTGTGTTAGGGATCGGACTTCCGATACTTTACCAACGTGTTGTATGTTAAGTTTTATCGACAAAAACCTATACAAATGGGGGTCGCATCCCTCACCCCTATGAATGAGAGCTATTTTAAAATTTTATTTCTCGTATTTTAAGGAGTTTATTAAATCTTGCTGTTTTACGATTTTATTTGGTCTACATACACAAAAGTGGCCTTATTTCAAAGTTAATGAGCTGTGCTAGCATTTAACAATAAATTTGTTAAGAAATTCTTTACAATAATAAACAAAATCCTTTGATTTAGACGGAAAACTGGCTAAAATTAACTTTAAAATTTTAAAATTTATTTAAAAATAAAATAATACCTTCGAAATATTACCTTCTTATGAATAGGGTTTTTTTTGTCAATTTTGACTTGTTTTGTTAGACCCGTTTCTTAACTATTTGCCTGTTTAGCGGTACTTATTTTATTTAGAACTTATTTTGTTTACGTTTATTTACAAGCTCAACTCATTGCCAATAAATTAAAACAAAAAAAATGATATGTCAAGGGCCCGGAATTTTAGGTAGAGCCTAATAACTAAAAAAAAAATACATAATTTTACCCAGTTTTCCGTCTAAATCAAGGGATTTTGTTTATTATTGTAAAGAATTTCTTAACAAATTTATTGTTAAATGCTAGCACAGCTCATTAACTTTGAAATAAGGCCACTTTTGTGTATGTAGACCAAATAAAATCGTAAAACAGCAAGATTTAATAAACTCCTTAAAATACGAGAAATAAAATTTTAAAATAGCTCTCATTCATAGGGGTGAAGGATGCGACCCCCATTTGTATAGGTTTTTGTCGATAAAACTTAACATACAACACGTTGGTAAAGTATCGGAAGTCCGATCCCTAACACACTGTATATTGTGCACGTAGGGTTACCAACGACAAAAACAAAAGCCGGGCTGATGACAAGACAACACAATTACTAAAATCTTATTTCATTGCTAAATAAGTTGAACACAAGGAGAGGGGACAGGTAACACCCTTGCCACAATAACAGCAAGGCGTTCCCCCACGTTGCTAACGCGATTATGGCTAACGTGTTGCAACTTGTCAACCAACTTGCCTATAAAAAGCATGTAACTAAGTTTCATTCTTTCTATAGCCATATAGTACACGCACACCATTGCTTGTACGTGCATGTTCCGTTTAGAAACACGGGTTAGAATTACGGACTAGGTCATTCTGTACCGGTGCGTGCGTGAGATATAAATTGGGACAGATGACAGACAACCCTATGTGCACGTCACATGTGGGGTCATCCATTAATTACGTCACACGAATTTCTTGATTTTTTGCCCCTCCCCCGTCCTTGTCACAGTTAGTCACATTTGTGAGACTCCCCCCCCCCCCCCTAGTATGACGTCACAAATTTTGAAATTATAGAAATTATTGAATGATAAAAGCGGTTTCGAAATCAGTCTTATTTTCATTTTAATAAAATTAACATTAAATCAATTAACAAAACAATAAAACGATTACTTATATTAAATAAGTATATGGTCATTTCATGATTTTCTTATTATATTTTTCAAAATCACCTACTATAATCAATTAGAAAAATAGTACGTTTCGGAGTACCTACCCCTATTAATAGATAGAAGAAGATACTATTCCTTTATTTATTTATGAGAGTATACATACTTTACAGTAAAAGTTAATATTTACAGCACTTTTCATACTAATAGTAATAATTTAAAGTTTGTGTTTTAACAGTTTGCTTATTTGATTTAATAGATTTTGTAATGTGACGTCACGAAATTTAAGATCCCTCCCACCCCTTGTCACACCCCTTGTCACACTTCGTCAACCCCCTCCCCCCCTAACCGTGTGACGTAATTTATGGATGGCCCCTACTTCGATAGAAAACTTTCGTACATCACGCTCTCAATCGACGCCTCGCTGGAGAATCAACATAGGACCTCAGTTTTTTAATTAAATCGGTTCACGGTAGCATTATCCAAGGACTTTAATTTCGTGTTATTTTTTAAACTAGGACAGCAAACCTAGTGTTCTCAGCGCAGCATAGCAAAGAAGTATCCAACTTGGGGCATACATGGCTTGATTATTTAAGATCAGATAAGGTTGTGCTAAACTAATCCAGTTTGAACGTTCTCAAACATGTATTGATACGCGTGCACGATTTCGTAATTTCGGAAATTTTCAAATAAATTGTTTTCTCTTATATTTAAGCTGTTTTTATTAGGAACACAGAAAACACGTCCACAGTTTGTTTTTTTTTTTCAATTTCCACTCCGTGTATAATCGGGTGAATGTAAGGCATCAACTCACACAACCGACCTCTAGAACACTCCTCACTGCGTCCTGTTCTAATACAATGAGCAACAACTATTGTCAATTTCAAACACTTTTACAAGTTTACAACATGCTACACATGTAAACATTTCTTTATCAACCAATACAAAACAATCACAACGTTTGTTAGCATTTATTTGCTCTGAAACACAACCTACCAGTGATCGATCACCGACTACTAATAACAGGAGGTATGTACCGTTTTAAGGCAACGACAAAGGCAGTAATAAATCTGCTATTTTATACCAGAAATATAAAAAATATACATTTATTGGGGTAATTAATGATAATATGCAAACTAAATTGATTAATAATTAATTTAATATGTATTTTGTCTAAAAATGGCGATAAGTAATAATCTAATAATGTACATTGCACGAAAGTCAGCGTGTGATGGTCCGTAGCAGCAGCTCATAGATGCCACTATATTTATTTACTTTTGTAAGCGATTAGAAATCGTGTATCCATACAAATAAGACTCAAATTTAATTGCCTTTAATTACATAAAGTCGGTATCAATTAAATTTGATCCCTAGCTGTCGCACTCAGAGATGATCTTGTTATATAAAAAAAAAGAATAGAAGTCAAATTATACATGTTAACCTTGATACCGCCTCTATTCCCTACGTAGTAAAATCTGTTTTTGTAGTTTTCAACCGTGCTAATTTTAATGAGTAATTAAAAATTAAGTAGCGTTTATGATAGGGATTGCAATCCGGAAAAACGGATCCGGCATCATTTAATGGTTATCGGATCCGGTACCAATATACCGGAACCGGTGCTATAAGACTTGTTTGTTAGCATTCCCAAATACTTTAATAATGATTTTGATCTTATTTCAGTTAATCACGTAAGGTTAATTGTATCTATTAGATATTATAGTTACTTGATAATTAATATTGTTATTTATACATTGATCTATTTGTGAAAGTGAAATCTAGAAAAACTGAGCTACTCGTTACGACGCAAAATTATTACTAGTTATCTACACTATTAAATTTTAATTGTTTTCTTGTTGTATATTTGTCTTAACATTGGTTAGGAAATAAAGTCGATTTTATATATTTGTGATTTGTTTTTTATAAACTACCTACATATAAGTGCAGTGACACTTGATTAACTCACTTATTTAGTACTAAAAGCGAAAACCATCTTAATTTAATCAATCCGGACGGAGCCGGCCGGATTGATGGGAATCCTGTCGTATCCGGCCGGACAGATAATGACGCCGGATTGCAATCACTAGTTTATGAGTACGGCTTGTCAGTGTATATGAGCATCGCCGACGATCGACGGCCGCTGGGCGGCCAACACACGCAACACAAAACTAAGCTATAAGCATACCGCACGTACTGACAACACCAATAGTAGCTGACCGCTTTAGTACGCGGCATACCAAGTCTATATATTCTGTACCAGATCAGAACAGGAAAACCGTTGACCGTTCAGCTACTGGGAAGTGACGACAAGGTCCAATATTGAATGCAAGCTTTACTAGATGGCCGATTATATAACTGTTGCTGTAAGGGCCAATGTCTGTACATTCCGCGCGGTCAGCGCTTTACGCCACCGGGCGGTTTCATAATCAGTTCACATACATCATTCGTAGCGTACACTCGTATAGCATATAATATCGATATCAATTAATAAAGGTAGTGTTCAAACATTCTCGTATCATTTGATCAGTACGCTACCCGTACATATTATGGTTCTCCTGAGATCCGGCTCGAAGGACCAATATCGAAGACAATTGTCACATTGAATCTAAATACAGCAGCGATATAACTCAATAAATTTAATAGCAATAGTTACATAATCGCAGCCTAATTAACCGCCTTCCTGAACGGTTCCAGTATCAGCATATGAGTCGAAGTAACTAATGCATAAAGATCCATCGGTATTTGCGGTACATTATTAGAGAGATAAATAGCCTCATCCCCCCCTCCCCTCACCTCCCATTGGTCACAACAACTGAACAACGGAGGTAAACGACTTTGACGTATGGCTCTAACGTGGTCAGCTACGAACCAAGTATGTTGTATATTTAGCATATAACTGTTAGTGATATATGTCATAGTAACTTAACTATACCAATGCCATAATTGGAACGTCTTTGGACAACTATTCATAATAATAATATGGTATACGCATTGTCTGCTTATAACTTGCTACCTTACTAAGTCTAAGGAATATAGTATTACTGTTAACACATCGACTTAGGCCAATAATAGTAAGACTTAGATTAATATACACGTAGATATAATTAGTTAATTATAAAATATAGGTAAGTATCCCAATATAACGCACAACAACCCCTGTGCGGATACAATACCCACTAATGGATCGAATTAGATACCAAGATACAAAATACACCCCCTCTATCGGAATGTACAGTTGAACAAAGTTAAATAACTTAAAAGTTAATATTAAATTAATAATCTAGAAAACTAGATATTTATTACCCTACCGTTGTCCGTTCTTTTCATCACATCTTCGTTTCTAATTGTATCAGTCCATGACGTTTACAGTATCGATATAAACCCACAATAGGAAAGCATCTAACCGTTACTTTGCGAATTTATCCACATTTCTCGTCTGGATGCTGAAATGATTTTATTAAGCCCAAATCTCTCTCGACTCTTTAGGTAACCCGGTTTTATACCGTATCAATTCAAACGTCTATCGCCTAACTAAATCTTATAATCATTCCGATAGAGAGAAAATAATATATATATATATACATATATATATATATATATATATATATATATAATATATATATATATATATAATATATATATATACATATATATACCAAAATAACTTGACGTTCGCGTTGAATTGACCTCGAGCGATTACGTAAGACAATTTCATTGCAGTGACCAAGAAGTATATCTGAGTGAGACTGTCCCATGTTAGGCAAGTCTAGATTATTCGGGACAACATACCATATTGTTAATAAGTGTTGCTTTGTTGGCCATGCCTGTGTTATATCGTTCGTTCTATGTCGGCCAAACAGTTGCCAGTCACTCGAGCGTCAAATAAATGTGAACAGACAAGAGGCGATTCACGTAAACTAATTATTAATTATATCGCTTCAATATACAGCGAAAATTATTTTATCTGGAAATTTGTTGACATCTGTCACTTTTAATGCGATTTTATCCATCAGTAATGTCAAAAAATCCGATCATTATTATTTCCACTAAAACTGTGAATAGGATGGATTAATTTACTTTTAACGTTATAAGTTTCAGCGATTTTACGTGAACCTGCCCCAAACAGTAATATATGGATAATATCGACAAATATGTATATACTATTTAGTGACGAATATTTACAGATCGATTATTCAAAATTGTTAGCAAATCACCACATATTATCAATTTACAAAACACCCTCGTCTAGGAATGTGACATTTGTATAATTCCAAAAAGGCTTTCTTTTGATCCGCAATGTGGATCTCGCATACCATAAACAAATACTAATATATAAAGACTATAGATAATCCTAAATACTGTGATGTCACTTGTTGTCTCAAATGAAAAGAGCGAGACAGCAAGCCACTTGCCCTAAGACAAGGTTACTGGGATTAACCATAAGATTACTGTCATTACATCCACATACAAAGGGATCCGAAACTTATTCAATTGATGAAAATGACTGATTTAATAACGCTACAAGTTTAGCGAAACTAATAATTCTTTGGTATAATAATATTTTTTTTACAACTAATAGGTCAACTACACAGAAAATCTATATAGATACCTTAGTATCTGCACGAAGGCTAAACAAAAAAAAAACTTAACAAAAACGTGTAATGATCCAAAATCAACGACATAACTATAAACACATACCAGAATGCATATGCTGCTATACAGGAGGAATATTTCAAAACATTACATGCGCCCTAAATATATATCAAATGCGCCCCAATCGGCCATAATTAAACGTACTATTCGACGTGAATACACCGCGTGTTGTTCCAAAACAACCCCACGCGCTAACGATACATATTTACACTACAAATGCGTATTTGGTATGAGAGCTTACCATTGGTACACTTTGGTATCATCCCAATGTTATATAGGGACCAGTGTAAAACACCTTTCAATACAAAACTCAGTTGTCATATCTTTCAAGATACATTGTTCGAAAATGAATTTATATTTATACTATCCGCTACGCACTCACCGGTCAACGTTGAATTGTTGTACAACACCAAATTCAATAGTTCTATCCAACGCGATAATTTGATCAAAATATTAAAATTTCACCGAATACATCTCATTTGTCCCATTTAAATACTAACGTACCTCGGACAAGAGTTTAACGTAACACATATTAAAATAGAGGAACTTATTTAGACATATCCATAGCCCATTAATGATTTAACACAACATAGAATAATTGTTAAACAAGCATTACTACCCGATATTTAATTAAATACTTCAGAAAGTGTTGCAAATCAACCAGAATCAAGCAAACGTGATTATAGATTCATAGCCTACTTACATTGACATAATAATAGTATTATTTCTATTTCTTGTTATGTAAAACGGCGAAATAAACGAAGCTATTTATGACACTAAAATAATTGTAAAACATATATATTATCAATTTGTGCATAAAATTATTACCTGGCTACACTGGCGACTCGAACATCCTATCAAACAAATAGAATCGAAATCGTCAAACTGACAAAACAACTGTGGAATACTTTGTGCCAAGCGCAATTACTACAATATCGCAATACCTTACACTAGTCTCTTGTAAAATAAAAATTAAACTACCTTTACCAATAACTTACTTACAATCTAGTTACCCTAAAGCCGTCAGCTATTGTAAATTAACAAGATTCACATTTTTCAAACGGAAAATCTTCACTCTTGACATTTTCTAGTACGTGTCAGGGTGTCCAACTGAAAGCAAACAATTTTTAATTATTATAAAAATCTACATCTAGAATCTTTTTACGAAATTATGCAAATAGACATTAAGTTACCTGCTTAAGGTATGGAAACGAGCTATTTCGATACCTTGTCTCAAATAGACATTAAGTTGCCTGCTTAAGGTATGGAAACGAGCTATTTCGATACCTTGTCTCAAATAGACATTAAGTTACCTGCTTAAGGTATGGAAACGAGCTATTTCGATACCTTGTCTCAAATAGACATTAAGTTACCTGCTTAAGGTATGGAAACGAGCTATTTCGATACCTTGTCTCAAATAGACATTAAGTTACTTGCTTAAGGTATGGAAACGAGCTATTTCGATACCTTGTCTCAAATAGACGTTAAGTTACCTGCTTAAGGTATGGAAACTAGCGCTTTCGATACCTTATCTCAAATAGACGTTAAGTTACCTGCTTAAGGTATGGAAACGAGCTATTTCGATACCTTGTCTCAAATAGACATTAAGTTACCTGCTTAAGGTATGGAAACGAGCTATTTCGATACCTTGTCTCAAATAGACATTAAGTTACCTGCTTAAGGTATGGAATTATTGTCATTAAAACTAGTTAAAAATCACAAAGACCTATAGTTCTTACTTTTTTATTCACATATAAAAGTTTAAAGATCAACTTGAATTGAATTTGAAATCAAAGATTAGGAAGCCAATTCGGAGGATGTTAGTATGTAGGTCAAATAAAAACATATTTGTATTTGCAGATTTCAGCATAAATTTTTATATCTGCCATCTCTGACCAATAAGGTAATTAATATTTTAAAATTAAAATCATTCGATCTGCATGACATTTTAACGAAACAACTAGAATGACAAAGATAATATTTTTTGCAATTGCATAGTGGTGGAACGTGCTGTGATAAGCTGTATTAACTCTGACCACAGCGGACGACTAGCCAGGCCCGAGCACCGCCATGACAGCTCTAAGGCCGATGTGACTTAATAAGCTTTATAAAACTAGCTAATTGTTCTTGGGGAAATGTATATCCTCTTTAATAGCGTTCAAGTATTACGTAACGCAATTTTTGAAGATTTTTGACCCCCCTCCCTCCTTTGTAACGCACCGCAACGTGTTCTGTGCCCCCCCCCCCCCTGTAAACGTTACGTAACACTCAAATGATCATTTTACCCTAAAGTTGCAAAAAGTTATGTTATAATTTTTATCCTTGCTATACATAAACACTAACGAATACTGACAGCGAAAACAACATTAAATGACGTACAATACAATCTAGGGATTCCCCGTGAAATATAAACGAAAGGATTTGCCAACTTGCGGGAACAAATTAAAAATGACGACCAGACTAATACAATCGAGGGATTGCCCGTAAAACGTAAACGAAAAGAGTTGCCAATTTGGGAGTTATAATTCCCTAATTTTTTATTTAAAAAAAACTATGTTGTAAGAAGGGGGTCTTTCTTCCCGCCTCTGTAACGCATCGTAACGTTTTACGAGACCCCCCCTCCCCCCAAATTGCGTTACGTAATACTTGAATGCCCCCCTACAATAATATTGCACAATATATCTGCATGCACAATATTATTGAACGTTTAGGGATAGTATTGAAACATTGCACAATGATTGAACAAAAAATTGAGCGAGCTTAATATTTATTGGGCAACATTTTTCTCTCGCACTGTATAGGCTTAACATTGCGCAGTATTTTTCATTTTAGTTTTCGGAGCAATCGCGATCGGTCAATCACGGTATTATTTTTTTAATTTTTTTGTCTATGGTCGTGTTGTGAAATTGAACAAAATGGCGGGCAATACTGTGAATGTGAAAGATAAAGAGCGGGAGTTTATAATTGAGTGTATAGAATTATAAAAAATAAACTTTATCATAACCGGGATCAAAAAAGTGTGGCTTATGTTATGATGTATTGTTAGCGAAATATAATGACTAGTTGCTCGCACGAAAATATTGTTCAGACTGGTTTGCCAATTTTATTGAGAGAATTTATTGAACGTTTGGAATCAAAGGGGTTATTCAATATTATTGCACAATTAAAGGATTGTACAATATTATTGTAGGTATATGGGGCGCCTAACTTTTCCTAACACCAAGAAGTTAAGACGAATTCACATCTTGATGAGCCTGTAAGTAAGAGCGAGAAAAAGTTCACTTTCTTGCATTATAAATAATGGCATATATACATATATGTAGTAAATGACAGTGCAATGTGTATAACAATGTCATATGTATTCATATAGATAGATAACAACTTAAGGCTTACTGTTCGAGTAGCTAATCAGCGAGCTTGGTCCTCTTGGCCTCGGGCTCATCGTCTTCCTCCTCATCATCATCCCACTCCCACTCTGGATCATCCTCGTCGGCGTCATCATCCCCACGATCGTCCCCGCGACCTTCCGCACGGTCCTCGTTGGGTTCCTCGTCTTCTTCATCGTCCTATAGACACGACAATAAAAAAAACCCTTTTTTTTAATCATAGTACATTGATGCTTAATCCTTATACATTTATCTAAAATAATAATAATAAAATTATCATATGCTCCGAATGACTTTTTACACAAAAAGTGTATTTAGGGTACCTTAAATTCTATACTGACGCATTACAATACATACAAATTATAGAATACAATCATATTTGAACAGAGTACTAGCTAATTTTAACTGTAATCACTCTATGCATGTTGATTTATTCATGACAAAACACAATTACTTCATTCATAGGAGGATTAATACAAGTAACATTGTTATTATTGTTGTAAGATAAAAAAGGTACTATTAATGAAAACTGCGTAAGGCATGCTTGTTCCATATTTTTAGTTCTACTTTTTGTAACAAATGTTGATTGTTTTTCATGAAAAAAAAATAAATAAATATCGAATGTCACCCC
Organism: Scirpophaga incertulas; assembly: GCA_036419045.1. NCBI lineage: Eukaryota > Metazoa > Arthropoda > Insecta > Lepidoptera > Crambidae > Scirpophaga > Scirpophaga incertulas. The sequence goes on along the minus strand of CM071639.1, from coordinate 23,418,549 downwards.
TTAGCAATTTACTTTTAAAAAGACCCTTTGTTTGAAGTTTAATATCATCAAGTATAGTCATCATCGTATCAGTCCGTAGATCCACTGTTCCCCATAGACTCCAAGGTAGGAGGTATAGGACTCCAAGGACCAGCCCTGCGCTGCCGAAACGTAGAGCCTTCCTACAATTTTCACTAAATCATCGATCCTAACCTTGTGGGAAGCCCGACATATACCGACCGACATATCGGCGGCTTAAAATCAAAACATAGCAACTCCTTCCAAAAAAATGTTCAGGAGAGCAAAAAAACGGGTCGGCTACTTCGATTCGTTAGCCCGACGAAACCAGAAGAGATAACGATTTGGGGGTTTGACGAAAAGTTGTGCTATATGGTTGACATTTTACTTTGTAATACTCGTAATCTTTTTGGAGTATAGTTACACAAAAATCGCTCATACTTTATTGTTCTTCGTGAATTTACACAAATATAACTATAAAAATAGTATCAAAACTTAAAGGATTGTGGATTGTGGTTGTAGTAAATAATTAAAGCGTATTTTTTACTATATAAGGAAGATTTATTACGTTGTTCAAAAGGGGCGAACCAAGACATCTAGAGAGAATACAAGAGTGGGGTCATAGACAAAAAAATCATTTTTGCGGTTGCGTTCCTATTTACCAACAAAACTTCGTAAGTCTGCTTGACTGGTTTATTTGGATATTTATTAATTTATTAGTCGTTTTTACTTTGCGCCATTATTACGCCAAATTCAAAACATAGCAAGTTGGTATTTCAACTTCATAACATAGTAAGTCGCTTGAGATGCTAGTGTTTTAAATTTGTATTCTGACATAGTAAGTTTAGAATTTGTACTTCAAAGAAATTCTAGTAATCATGACAAATTGTTTAGAAATAATATCTTAAAAAGTACGTGTGAAAATGGGTGTTTTTGGTCCACATCGTTTCGGCACTACCTAGTAATTCGAAAAATGCCAAAAACCGTATTTTTTTTTCAAAATAGGTGTTGCTAGGTTTTGAATTTGAGCAACCGATATACCTACTATTCAGACCATTCCGCCTCAACGGTCGCCAGTCCTACGCACTGCCACTCAAGGTTCAAAGTCACTTGTGTACGCGAGTATTATTCAACTTTTTTTTTATAGGATAGTGCAGCAAACGAGCAAACGGAACACCTGATGGTAAGCGATAACCTCTGCCCATAGACACCCGCAACACCAGAGGAAACACAGATGCGTTGCCGGCCTTTTAAAAGGGAATAAGGGGGGAAGGGAAGTGCTGGGCCTCCGGTACCCTCACTCCCTCGGCGAAACACAACGCAAGCGCTATTTTACGCCGGTTTTTTGTGAGGCCGTGGTATCACTCCGGTCGAGTGTGTGTGAGTGAGTGTGTGTGTATGTGGGTGTGAGTGAGTGAGTGTGTGTGTGTGTGGGTGTGAGTGAGTGTGTGTGTGTGTGTGTGTGTGAGTAAGTGTGTGTGTATGTGAATGAGTGAGTGAGTGTGTGTGTGAGTGAGTGAGTGTGTGTATGTGAATGAGTGAGTGTGTGTGTGTGTGTGTGTGAGTGAGTGTGTGTGTATGTGAATGAGTGAGTGGGTGTGTGTGTGTGTGGGTGTGAGTGAGTGTGTGTGTGTGTGTGAGTGAGTGAGTGTGTGTGTGTGTACTCACGCTAGCGGGCTGCATGACGGCTATGGGCGGCGCCTGCAAGTGGGCGGCCACGCGGCGCTCGATCAAGTACGACACGTACTCGTCGTACAGCAGCCGGATCAGGTGGAACGAGCCGAACGACGCCGCGGACCTGGCCAGGGGGGGCACGGTGTAATACGTACAATACAGTCTAATCAATAACACCAAATTATATGACTTTCTGTAAAATATGAAATTAAATTTATATTTTTTGGTCGAATTGGTCGAACCCTGTCCCAGTATTTACTTTTAGTTTACAATTGAAACCGGCTTGATTTTCGGAAAAAGAATCCCATTAAAAACTTGCGATTTTTTTTTTTAATTTTTGAATATACATGTACTTAAAATTAATTACTATATATAGTAATAATATTTATAAGTCATAAAACTGCAAACGGCATTCTAAAAATCGGACGTGATACGGAGTGTAATTAATCAGAATTAGTATCATTAGGACACCGCGATGTGCGGCGCGGCGCGCGGCGCGCACGCAGCCGTCTAGCAGCAGCAGCAGCAGGAGCAGTAGGAGCAGCAGCAGCAGCAGCAGCAGCAGCAGCAGCAGCAGCAGCAGCGGCAGCGCTACCTGAGCGTGAGCTCGCGGATGACGAGCGACGAGTAGAAGGACCAGTCGAGCAGCAGGCGCCGCGCGCGGGCGGGGTAGTCGGGCCGCGAGGCGTGCGGCGCCAGCGCGGCGCGCACGCAGCCGTCCAGCAGCAGCAGCGGCAGCAGCGGCAGCGCTACCTGAGCGTTGAGCTCGCGGATGACGAGCGACGAGTAGAAGGACCAGTCGAGCAGCAGGCCGCGCGCGCGGCGGGGTAGTCGGGCCGCGAGGCGTGCGGCGCCAGCGCGGCGCGCACGCAGCCGTCCAGCAGCAGCAGCGGCAGCAGCGGCAGCGCTACCTGAGCGTGAGCTCGCGGATGACGAGCGACGAGTAGAAGGACCAGTCGAGCAGCAGGCGCCGCGCGCGGGCGGGGTAGTCGGGCCGCGAGGCGTGCGGCGCCAGCGCGGCGCGCACGCAGCCGTCCAGCAGCAGCAGCGGCAGCGCTACCTGAGCGTGAGCTCGCGGATGACGAGCGACGAGTAGAAGGACCAGTCGAGCAGCAGGCGCCGCGCGCGGGCGGGGTAGTCGGGCCGCGAGGCGTGCGGCGCCAGCGCGGCGCGCACGCAGCCGTCCAGCAGCAGCAGCGGCAGCGCTACCTGAGCGTGAGCTCGCGGATGACGAGCGACGAGTAGAAGGACCAGTCGAGCAGCAGGCGCCGCGCGCGGGCGGGGTAGTCGGGCCGCGAGGCGTGCGGCGCCAGCGCGGCGCGCACGCAGCCGTCCAGCAGCAGCAGCAGGCAGCAGCGGCCAGCGCTACCTGAGCGTGAGCTCGCGGATGACGAGCGACGAGTAGAAGGACCAGTCGAGCAGCAGGCGCCGCGCGCGGGCGGGGTAGTCGGGCCGCGAGGCGTGCGGCGCCAGCGCGGCGCGCACGCAGCCGTCCAGCAGCAGCAGCGGCAGCAGCGGCAGCGCTACCTGAGCGTGAGCTCGCGGATGACGAGCGACGAGTAGAAGGACCAGTCGAGCAGCAGGCGCCGCGCGCGGGCGGGGTAGTCGGGCCGCGAGGCGTGCGGCGCCAGCGCGGCGCGCACGCAGCCGTCCAGCAGCAGCAGCGGCAGCAGCGGCAGCGCTACCTGAGCGTGAGCTCGCGGATGACGAGCGACGAGTAGAAGGACCAGTCGAGCAGCAGGCGCCGCGCGCGGGCGGGGTAGTCGGGCCGCGAGGCGTGCGGCGCCAGCGCGGCGCGCACGCAGCCGTCCAGCAGCAGCAGCGGCAGCAGCGGCAGCGCTACCTGAGCGTGAGCTCGCGGATGACGAGCGACGAGTAGAAGGACCAGTCGAGCAGCAGGCGCCGCGCGCGGGCGGGGTAGTCGGGCCGCGAGGCGTGCGGCGCCAGCGCGGCGCGCACGCAGCCGTCCAGCAGCAGCAGCAGCAGCGGCCGCGCTACCTGAGCGTGAGCTCGCGGATGACGAGCGACGAGTAGAAGGACCAGTCGAGCAGCAGGCGCCGCGCGCGGGCGGGGTAGTCGGGCCGCGAGGCGTGCGGCGCCAGCGCGGCCGCACGCAGCCGTCCAGCAGCAGCGAAGCAGCAGCGGCCGCGCTACCTGAGCGTGAGCTCGCGGATGACGAGCGACGAGTAGAAGGACCAGTCGAGCAGCAGGCGCCGCGCGCGGGCGGGGTAGTCGGGCCGCGAGGCGTGCGGCGCCAGCGCGGCGCGCACGCAGCCGTCCAGCAGCAGCAGCAGCAGCGGCCGCGCTACCTGAGCGTGAGCTCGCGGATGACGAGCGACGAGTAGAAGGACCAGTCGAGCAGCAGGCGCCGCGCGCGGGCGGGGTAGTCGGGCCGCGAGGCGTGCGGCGCCAGCGCGGCGCGCACGCAGCCGTCCAGCAGCAGCAGCAGCAGCGGCCGCGCTACCTGAGCGTGAGCTCGCGGATGACGAGCGACGAGTAGAAGGACCAGTCGAGCAGCAGGCGCCGCGCGCGGGCGGGGTAGTCGGGCCGCGAGGCGTGCGGCGCCAGCGCGGCGCGCACGCAGCCGTCCAGCAGCAGCAGCAGCAGCGGCCGCGCTACCTGAGCGTGAGCTCGCGGATGACGAGCGACGAGTAGAAGGACCAGTCGAGCAGCAGGCGCCGCGCGCGGGCGGGGTAGTCGGGCCGCGAGGCGTGCGGCGCCAGCGCGGCGCGCACGCAGCCGTCCAGCCAGGCCGCCCACTGCTCCAGCGTGGCGCCGCGCCCCAGCGTGGCCTGACAACACCCAACCACCGCAGCTGTCACAACTGCACATTGACGAGCAAACGAGCAACCTGCCCACCCGATGCCACTTCATGTAAAAAAATATCAACCCTAATGTATGGCTGCTTTTAAGACTCTAGTACCAGGCTACATTAAAGCTACGAGGAGATCGCGCGGCTACGGGTCGTTGTAGTAGCCGCGCGCCGCCAGTACCTCAGAGCCCGTTGAAGACGGCAAGCCCCAGTCGACGAAGTCTTGAGCGCCAGAAGCACGTACGGAGCCGCGGCCAAGGCGCTCGGCGTCGCCATCGCCGACGCCAAGGCGCGGTCCTGGCGCGAGCTGCTGGGGGGACTGGAGAGGGACCCATGGGAGCGCCCGTACCAGATGGTACTGGGCAAGCTCCGACCGTGGGTCCCTCCGCTGACTCCGCTCCGCTGGGAAGAGCGGTGAATACGCTCTTCCCGAAGGTCCGGGACAGTCCCCCCGCCGCCCCGTCGCCCGGCCCTTGGTCGGACGACCTCCTCCGGAACTCGCCGGGGCCGTTTCGCGGCACTCTGCGCGCAACACTGGCCCAGGACCGCATGGGGTCCCGGGAAAGGTGCTAGCGCTGCCGCTCAGGGCGTTCGGGAGCACGGTGAGGCAGCTCTTCACGAGCTGTCTCCGCGAGGGCGTGTTCCCCGTCGACTGGAAGTCGGCCAGGCTGGTGCTCCTCAGGAAGGAGGGAAGGACCGGCGACGTTACGTCTTTCGTTCCGTCCGATCTGCTTGCTGAACGAGGCGGGGAAACTCTTCGAGAGAGTTATCTCCGCTCGTATCAGCGAGCACCTGTCGCGCGCGTGTTCGTTCCCTGTCGGGGTCCGCAGTCCGATCGGGAGAGTGGCGTTGGCGGTGTCGTTAGACATCGTCTGCTACGCTGACGACACTCTCATCGTGACGACTAGGGCCGACTTCGGGCCGGTGCTCAGGCTTGCCGAGCTTGGGGTGGCATGTGTCGTGCGGGCGATCCGCCGGTTGGGTTTAGAAATAGCGCCTCACAAAACCGAGGCGCTATGGTTCCACGGCCTTCCGAGGCGCCGGGAACTACCCAGTTGCCGGATCCGGGTGGGTGAAGCAGTGGTCTCGGTGGGGCCGTACATCAAGTACCTGGGCCTCACCCTGGACCGCCGCTGAAGCTTCGAGGAGCATTTCGTGCGGTTGGTCCCCCGAGCCAAAAGTGTGGCGGGCGCATTGCATCGCCTGCTCCCCAATCTCGGGGGACCGAGGGATGGAGTTCGCCGCCTGTACGAGGGCGTCGTGCGATCTGTGGCCATGTATGGGGCTCCCGTGTGGTCGCAAGACTGCGCGAGGTCCCCCCGCTGCAGAGCTCTGCTACGGAGCCTGCAGCGGATAATGGCCATACGGATCGTACGAGGCTACGGTACAATCTCGTACGAGGCGGCGACGGTTCTGGGACGCTCCTCCCCATTGGACATCCTGGCCGACATGTACGCGGCGACGTATGTGTCGCGGCGTGTCGACCGGGGAGCGATGGGGGGAGCGCCCTGGAACCCGCGCACGAAGTGCCTAAGCGGAAGTGGCACCGACGGATTGTGGCTTCCTGGCGTGCGCAGCTCGAATTACGGATCTGCGCGCGCCAGCGGGCCGTCGGTGCCGTACTCCCGCACCTCGAAGCTTGGCTCCACGGGAAGAAGGAGGTTACCTACCGATTGACTCAGATAATCACCGGGCACAGCTGCTTCGGTGAGTATCTGTGTCGAATAGGACGGAAGGAATCGACACATTGCCAGCACTGCGCATCCGACCTCGACTCGGCCCAGCACACGCTGGCGGAGTGCCCCGCGTGGGCCTCCGAGCGCCGAGTCTTGGTCCGAGATCTGTCTCCGCCGGCATTGATTGTGGCAATGCTGGCGGACGAGGGAGGTTGGAGGGCTGTAGCCTCCTTCTGTGAAGCAGTGAGGCCGCCGAGCGGGGTCGGGAGATGGCCGATCCCGCTCAAAGGAGGCGGCGCCGGGCTCGGTAGCACAGCTGCGGCGCCGCCGCGGGCGCGAGGAAATCGCCCCCGCGGCTACGGTGACCCGGGAGGGACCACGCCCCTTCCGTGGCCGGGGGGCGTCGTCGGTGGTGGAGATCGGGGGAAGTGGTAGCCTCCCCCGAGGAGGGCTCCCCTCTAGAGAGGGGAGCGGAGGCTGGGGGTTCCCGGAAGTGGCCTTTGTGTTCCCGGGGGCTCCCTACATGTCTTAGGAAGGCCATCCCTGAGGTTTTTAGTGGGTAGGCCTCCCCCTTCTGGGGAGGAGAGCCCCACATAACCGCTAGCTCGCCACAGCCGGGGTATGCAACTTAATGAATTTTTCTCAGAGGGAACAAAACAAAAAAAAAGGCTACATTACAGCCATTCGGTAAGGAAGTAAAGTTGACGACGGTCAAGACCGAATGAGCCAACGGCGACGTCCATAACTATCGAGAGATACTCGTGGTTAACTGCTAGCCAGTTGTAAAACCCCACAACCACTGCTTATCTTCGCCATGAAAAGTGTGGGGCGACGTATTTTAAATAAATAAAATAGTAATGCCATCTAAATATATTAGTACTCTAAAACAATTTTTAAGTCTCGAACAAAAGTGAAGATTGGATAGATCTATGTAAAAAAAAAAAACAACTTTCAACGTGTTATACTGGATATGGGATATGAAAATTTTTACAAGTAACAATCGCTAAGCTTTATGAAATATTATCTGCTTATTTCGAAAGAAGTCAAGCCAACATATTAGTTCTTCGCTATCGAAGCCAAATTAATTTTCATGCAATTACGTTTGTGGACCTCCATTTTTTGTTATGCAAGAAATACACTCGCGTCGAGTCTGCCGTGGACCCCAAGGGGACCTGGACCACTTTGAGAATGACTACTCTAACCGTTGTGGAAATAAGAACAGAAGATGTAAAATAGGCCACCCTAACCTATAAGATACTATGGATTAAGCAAACTATTGTACGTTTAATCACCTTGAAGTCAGCTTCGAGCCGGTGCGCGGTGGCGCCGCCGGCGCAGGAGCAGGCCCAGGCCGCCTGCTCGCGCACCACGCGGAAGTCCACGCGGTTCAGGTCCGACAGCATCTGGATGCATCAAATGAAGTGGAACCTTCCATTTATTTATACGTCGCTCATTTACTTTATCATACGTTGTCGGAGTCAACTTGAAAGAAGAGTTGTGAAAGGGAATCAAGTAAATGGTGTTGCATATTATGTGTTGATGGACTGGATTCTTAATGAAAACACTAGCACGATCACTCACAATGTTTATTTGTATAATTTATTACTTTTCACAGTTCTAAACGCACAATTTTCCTTAATATTAATTATTGCAATGGAGCTCGTCCGCGCACACAATTAGTTGACAACGAAAAAGAGGCCGGGCGCGAGAAGCGACATCTATTGATAGGAAATAGTTTAGTTTTAATACTAAACATTCTCGCCCCTCTTAATGTGCAAGGGAAGCTTGCTTACAAATGTTAATTGGCACAGAAACTAAATAACAATGGAGTTGCAATTTAAATAAGTTATATGTAAGTTAACAATAAAGTAAAATGAAAATAGCTTAAGGCTTGGACAATTAATTCTATATTATTACGAATAAAATTAGGCAAGTAATGGGTTCAAGGGTGACAATGATTTGATTTTTGTACTTTAATTAAATTATATGATTGTAAATTATTTTAACATTTCATTGTCGCATTTTTCTCAACAAACCTAACTTGTAAGAAAATCAGTATTGTTTATTCTTAATCATAGTGAGCTTTTTTTTTTAATTATTAATTTATACAAACATACTAGTTATGTAGAAAGCATTATATTACATCATGTAGTTGTATACACAAGTAGATACATTATGTAAGAACAGAATAATGTTAGAATACTTAAAAATAAGCTTATTTATTAATAACAATCTTATGGATAATTGTAAGCATCTAGTCACAATAGCGTATTACACGCATTTTTGAAATGTATTCTAAATAAATTCTACAGTCCTAATATATCACAAAAATGTTTTTAAATATTTTTTTTCACGGCTTAATGTACGAATATTAAATAATTATTTATCATTAATTTCAAACTTCCGCGCGTATTTCGCGAAAACGCGGCAAAACAGCGGAAGCCATAAATTGTTGTGGAGTCATTAACTAATTAATGTAAGTTAAATAAAAACATAAACCCTCTTATTGATTGAATTAAAATATTTCTATTAGAATATGAAATGAAATGAGCGGGCGGGATGCAGAAATTGGAGCAAGTGTTAAGTATTATTTAATTATACGTTTAAAGGTTAGATACATTTCAAGTTGACATTGCACAACAAACACTTTTGTTTACTAACGTAATGACGTCATTATTCAAATGCGGCGAAAGTTTTTTTTTTTAAATTAGATAAAAAAACCTAAAAACGTTAAACTGCAATAATAAAAAAAATTCAGTACTGTATGAAGTGAACTAACATTTTACCAGATTTCTTTTAATCTAAATAACATTGTAATACACTTTTAAATTTTTTCATCAGACTATAGTACACAATTGCTTTATAATTTTTTTCTTATAAAGGAATACAAACTAATTATTATTAACAGGTAGCAAAATTAATTTATGTATGGGCCTAGTGTAAATGCCGTTTGATGTACGTATAGACACTGATCGAACAAGTCCATCTGACTTATTAATATTTGTAGCAATTACTTTTCCCAGGGGCCAGAAAGTGGGCAATGTACATTCATCCTTAACAATTACTAAATCCCCTATTTTTAAATTAGTTTTAGAATATAGCCATTTATTTCTTGTTTGTAATTCAGATAAGTAGTTAAAGTAAAATTGTTTCCAAAATTTTTGCTTATAATATATGACTTGTTTATACATATTTAGTCTATTCTCATTATTATTTAACAAGCAGGGTTCTGGCAGGTCTGATAAAGAAGAACCAATTATGAAATGAGCAGGTGTTAAGCATGTTATATCATCTGGAACATCATTGATAGGACACAGTGGTCTGGAGTTTAGAATACCTTCAATTTGAACCAAGATTGTATACAATAATTCGTAAGTTAATTTAGTAGAGAATAAATGTCTTTTTAACAAAGATTTTACCGATTTTATTCCTGCTTCATATATTCCACCCATGTGGCTAGCTAGAGGCACTGTGAATTTAAATTCTATTGAATTATTTGTACAGAAATTGACAATATTGCTATATGAAGTATCATTTTTAAACATTTTATACAGTTCATGTAATTCAGTCTTAGAACCTCTAAAATTAGTTGCATTATCAGTGTATAAACACAATGGAATACCTCTACGGGATATAAATCTTTTTAAACTGCAAATAAATGCTTGGCAACTTAAGTCACTCACTAATTCTAGATGTATGGCTTTTGTCGCTAGACAAACAAATAAACATATGTAGCCTTTTGTAAATTTACAATTGCGTGTCATAGCATTCCTGACAGATATTGCACCACTGAAGTCTATGCCTACGTAATAAAAAGCTCGTTTTAATGTTACCCTAGGGGCTGGGAGACTTGACATTTGTTGGATACAGGTTTGACCTCTGAATCTAGTGCAACGAACACATGAATAAATAATCTTCTTAACTTCACTTCTGCCATTAATTATCCAATACTTTAATCTGATATGATAAAGTGTATTTTGTATTCCAGAATGAAGTAGTTTTAAATGATATTGTCTGACAATTAATGAGGTTATGTAATCACAAGCTGGTAGAACTATAGGGTGTGCTTGTTTATATGGTATGTCAGAGTGTTGAATGCGACCACCTATTCTTATAATCTTTTGTTCATCGATAAATGGATTAAATTTTCTTAATGGACTGGACTTAAATGTATAAGATTTTTCTTTATCTATACTGGAAAGTTCTGAATATTCTTTGAAAAATGCTTTATTTTGAACTGTTCGAATTATAAAGTTAGTAGCTCTGTCCAGCTCTTTAACAGATAAATGATGTGGAAAGCTACTCATTTTTTTGGTTGTTTTATCAATAAACCTAAAAACATAAGCTATTGTTCTAGTTAATTTGGTAAAATTTGAAAATTTGCTAAATAGATCATAAACATAGGTATAATTTATCTGATAGTGTTGTATGTGAGATGTGACAGATGAAACTTTGTGTGTTTGGAGTAGTGTATCTTCATTTTCTGTAATATTAACAATCTCTGGATCTGAGATGGGCCATGAACTTTGATTATCCAATACCCACGAAGGGCCTTGCCACCATTGTTTACAAGAAGGCAAATCTTTGGGCATGACACCTCGTGTTATCAAGTCTGCTGGATTCTGTTTAGTATTTATATAGTACCATTTGTGAGTAGAAACTGTTTCTATAATTTTATTTAACCGATGTGTAACATAAGAGTCTTGTTTTTTCTTATATGGTGATTTGATCCAGTGTAGAACAATGTTTGAGTCTGTGAAAAAGAAAGTTTGCTCAATTTGAATTCTGTCTTTAATGGAATTAACAAATTTATTATGTATATCACAAAGTAAAACAGCTCCACATAATTCAAGACGTGGTATAGATTGTTTTTTTAATTGGTGCAACTTTTGACTTGGACATAACTAAGTTACAAGAAGGACTTTTGTTAGAATATTCTGCTCTTAAATATAGGCAAGCACCATAAGCCTTTTTCGATGCATCACAAAACCCAATCAATGTTATATAATTAGGTGTGTCAGTGAAATACCATCTGGGAATTTCTATGGATTTTAAATAAATAAATTGCTCAATGAACCTTTTCCACTGTAACTGTAAATCACTAGGTAATAATGAATCCCAGTCTGTGCCTTCTTTCCAAATGTCTTGCATCAGAATTTTTGCAATGATTACTGTGGGCGCTAAAATACCTATTGGATCAAATATTTGTGCAATTTGTGATAATATATTTCTCTTAGTAGGTAAAGTATCAGAAATGTTTGGTGTATGGATTAGTAGAGTGTCACGAATAGGTAACCAGTTTAGACCAAGTGTTTTGACTATATCTTGCTTACTGAAACTGTAAGTGTTGGTTTGCAAATCACAGTTTTTTGGTGAAATGGATTCAATTGTATGTGTCATACAGTTTGAAAACATATTTATATCTTGACAGTTACTTGACCATTTATGTAGGTAAAAACCAGCTTTACTCAGTACATTTCTCAACTGCGAACAGACTTGAATACACTCATCAACTGTATTTTCACTTCGAAGAAAATCGTCCATATATGAACTATTTCTTATACAATCAGCAGCTAAACTGTGGCTATCATTAAATTTTGAAGCTAGGTCAAATAGGGTACGACATGCTAAATAAGGAGCACACTTAGTACCATATGTTACAGTACTTAGTTCTATGCATTGCAAAGGTTGAGATTTAGATTCTCTCCACAAAATTCTCTGTAATTTTCTCTGTTCTGGGTTTATAAATATGCATCTAAACATTTTAATTATATCACAAGAAAAGGCATACTTGAATAATCTAAAACGAATTATAATGTCAAGTAGATCATTGTAAATATTTGGACCTTCATAAAGTATATCATTTAAAGATACTCCAGTCGATGATTTTGAACTAGCATTAAAAACTACTCGTAGCTTAGTAGTTTTGCTTTCAGACCGTATGACCGGTAAGTGAGGTAGGTAATGTGAGTTTTTATCAGTGTATGAAAAGTTATCTATGTAATTGGCATGTCCTAGTTGTATATACTCATCAATAAATGCTTTGTATTGAGTAAACAAGCAAAAATCTTTTTGGAATCTAGATTCTAATTGTAATAAGCATCGATAAGCTGAATTGAAAGAATAACCTAAATTTTTTAACTTATCCTTTTGAATTGGTAAATTCACAGTGTATGTTCCATAGTTGTCAATTGTAGTTGTAGCCTGATATAAATCCTCACAGTATTTGTCCTCTGGAGACTGTAGTTTTGCTAAGTTAATTTCTTCTTGCTCCCAAAATGATTGTAGAAGTTGATCTGTGGATTGTGGAAACATACTCAAATGCAAGGCAATTTTATAGCTATGTGTTTCACACAAATACGAGCCAGAGATAATCCATCAAAAAACAGTATTTATCATGACAGGTAAGTTAGGACCTAGTTTTATACGGCCATCGATTAATAGTAAATAGAAAAGCTCTGCTCCTATAAGCAAATCAATTGTAGCAGGTGTGAAGAATGAAGGATCAGCCAATTTGCATGCCTGTGCATGTGGAATATTCCAGGAATATGTGGGTATGAATTTATGTGGCAATGGTATGGTGATGTTGTTCATTACTAAAAGTGTAATGTTAGTTTGATAGTCATTGTAGCGTGAGGCTATAGTTGTATTTATGCTTGTTTGTAAAAAATTGCTGCTTTTGCCAATGCCATGAATTTGACAAGAATTATTCATTAAAGGAAGATTTAAAGAAGCTGCAAGCTTATGTGTGATTAAGTTGACTTCACTCCCTGAGTCTAATAAAGCTCGTGCAAATGTCCACTTACTCTCTGCGTCTTTGATTTTGACAATGGCAGTAGATAGTAATATTTGTTGTTTATTAGCATTAGACAAATGCACTGTTGGCTGTGGGCTGTGTTCAGTACTTGTTGAAGCTTGAATGTTATTGTGATAACTTTGTGAGTTTAGAGGTGTGCATTGATCAGCATTTGTTAACGTTTGAGTGCTATTGTGATAGCTTTGTGTTGTGTCAGAGGAGCTGTGTTCAGCTTGAGGAGATGATTGAACAGAGTAGTTAGCTTGAGCAAGAGTGCTTAACGTGTTATTATGTGATAAACTAGAAGTCAATGATGCAATAGCTTTAGGTTTCGAACTGACCTGGTAATTAGGGTTATCCATATGTAAAGTTGTATGATGTCTGCGACGACATCTAAAACAAGTATTCTTTGAACAGACATGTTTATCTTTATAAGGCTGCAAACAATTGAAACATAAAGTTTTAGCACGTATAAAATCAAGGCGTTGTAATACAGACATCTGTAAAAAATTAGGACATTTATGTAGATAATGATTTTGCTGACACATAATACAATTTATTTGATTTGATCCGATATTAAATGCATGAGACGTTTTTATAATTTTATCATTATATTTATCGTTTAACAGTTCAAATGCTGTTCTTCTTTGATTGAGAAAGTCTAGTAATTCTGACAATTTGGCAATAGAATTATCTTTTCTATTAATTTCCCAAGCAGCTCTTAAGGAATTATCTAATTTTTGTGAAATCAAAAAGACTAATATTACATCCCATTTATCAACTTCTAAACTAATGGCTTTTAATGAATCTAAACTTTGTTGTAATGTAACCAAAAAATCTTTAAGATTATATTTTGAAATAACACTGAAATTGGTAATAGCTTTTAGGTGAAAGTTGACAATAAGCGTTTGATTTTCATACCTCTTTGATAGAATTTCTAGAGCCTTTGTGTAGTTTTCGTCTGTTATTAGTAAAGAGGAAATCAATCCAGCCGCTTCACCACTTAGGGCAGACTTTAGGTATTGTAATTTATTGACTGAGGGCAGGTCGGCTCCATCCACTGATGCGTAAAATATGTTTTTAAAGGCTGTCCACTCACGAATGTCACCTCCAAACCTGGGCAGCTCTAGTTGTGGCAATTTCACCTTTGGTTTCCTGTTCGTACTGCAGTCATGAGGGAAGTATGGTAGCGTTGTTGAGTGAAATTGATCATTGTCATTAGATGTTGATGGAGGTTGAAAAGTAAAAGCTGAAAGAAAAGATTCGATTTTGGCTTTGACTGCGAAATAACGATCTTCTGTTGTTTGGCGTTCTTGTTCATGCGTGGTTAGGTCGCCATCTTGGCATTCTATGCTCAGTTGTATTTCTTCATAGCGAGCCATGGCAGAGTTCAAATCTTGTAATCTAACTTTCAGTTCGGTGGGCGTATTTATCTCCATATTGAATGAATTGACAAAGTTTGCAATTCTTGTAATTTTGCCTTTGTAGGTGGCACGTTGAGTTTTCAATAAATCCATATCGTCGGTGGCCATTGTGATGCCAATTGTTGTAAATGATTGCTTCTCAGTGTGGTTGAAACTATGTTTAACTTTGTAAGTTTACAATATAATGCAACAATTTGAAAGATAATTATGTCTTGTGAGACTGAACACTGTGGGTTCTTGAAACAGAATATAGCGGAAGGAAATGTTCTTGTTTGAATGTTATATATTGAATTGATTGAGCGTTGTCACGAGTCTTGGTGGGTAGCTTGTAGATGGCGTTAGTGTATTGATGTGGCGCCTGATTGGACGATCCGAGTGTGTCGGTAAAGTAGTAGACGTTTAGCTTCGCTGTTGCGATCGTTGATTGGATGTTTCCGAATGTGTCGGTAAAGTAGTAGATGCTGAAGTGCGTTTCGAACGTTGATAGTTTCCGAATGTGTCGGTAAAGTTCTAATGGCGCTGATACCTGTATGCCTTTTGTGGATTTCCGGTTCTAGACTCTTCCTGCCCGCGGCCAATGACGAAGCGCTATCGGAGACAAACCAAACCAACAATTCCACAAAATGGCGTCTTCACTCTGAAGGACCACATTTTTATGTTGCATATTATGTGTTGATGGACTGGATTCTTAATGAAAACACTAGCACGATCACTCACAATGTTTATTTGTATAATTTATTACTTTTCACAGTTCTAAACGCACAATTTTCCTTAATATTAATTATTGCAATGGAGCTCGTCCGCGCACACAATTAGTTGACAACGAAAAAGAGGCCGGGCGCGAGAAGCGACATCTATTGATAGGAAATAGTTTAGTTTTAATACTAAACAAATGGGGCACTTCATAACTTCATGAATAGCCAGAACGTATCACAAAGAGCACGACTGGCTGTGCATGGAGGCGTGTTGATCCCCACATTGATGTATGCTAATGAATGTTGGCTGTGGCAGAAGAAACATGAAAGTAGGATTAATGCTGTGGAGATGAGAAGCTTGACAAGTATAATTGGAGTGAATCTGAAGGATAAAATCAGGAACAGTGTGATAAGGGAGCGATGCGGCGTAGTTGAAGATGTAGTGACAAAGATAGAGAAAGGGATGCTTAGACGGTTCGGTCATGTTGAAAGAATTAATGAAGGAAGATTAACGAAAGAGATACACAAGGTAAGAATGATAGGACGAATCGGTGCAGGTCGACCTAGACGGCCATATCTCGATCAAATCGAAGATGTCCTAAAGAAAGGCCGGGACAGGGAAAGGCTAAAAGGGACCACCCTTTTAGCAGCTATAAAGCAAGCAATTCCTCAGTTCAACATTGAGCTCATGAACACCTCGAATAAATATGGCCAGTTGAGCTGTGTCAGAAAAAAAATAAAAGATGTACCGGCGCAGCGCGGCGGTGGCACTGTGCACGCACCTGCTGTATCTGGTGGTGGTTGGTGAGCACGGCGCGCGCGGCCTGCGCCAGGTGGTTGAGGGAGGTGTACCGGCGCAGCGCGGCGGTGGGACTGTGCACGCACCTGCTGTATCTGGTGGTGGTTGGTGAGCACGGCGGCGCGCGGCCTGCGCCAGGTTGGTTGAGGGAGGTGTACCGGCGCAGCCGGGCGGTGGGACTGTGCACGCACCTGCTGTATCTTGGTGGTGGTTGCGTGAGCACGGCGCGCGCGCGGCCTGCGCCAGGTGGTTGAGGGAGGTGTACCGGCGCAGCGCGGCGCGTGGGACTGTGCACGCACCTGCTGTATCTGGTGGTGGTTGGTGAGCACGGCGCGCGCGGCCTGCGCCAGGTGGTTGAGGGAGGTGTACCGGCGCAGCGCGGCGGTGGGACTGTGCACGCACCTGCTGTATCTGGTGGTGGTTGGTGAGCACGGCGCGCGCGGCCTGCGCCAGGTGGTTGAGGGAGGTGTACCGGCGCAGCGCGGCGGTGGGACTGTGCACGCACCTGCTGTATCTGGTGGTGGTTGGTGAGCACGGCGCGCGCGGCCTGCGCCAGGTGGTTGAGGGAGGTGTACCGGCGCCAGCGCGGCGGTGGGACTGTGCACGCACCTGCTGTATCTGGTGGTGGTTGGTGAGCACGGCGCGCGCGGCCTGCGCCAGGTGGTTGAGGGAGGTGTACCGGCGCAGCGCGGCGGTGGGACTGTGCACGCACCTGCTGTATCTGGTGGTGGTTGTGAGCACGGCGCGCGCGGCCTGCGCCAGGTGGTTGAGGGAGGTGTACCGGCGCAGCGCGGCGGTGGGACTGTGCACGCACCTGCTGTATCTGGTGGTGGTTGGTGAGCACGGCGCGCGCGGCCTGCGCCAGGTGGTTGAGGGAGGTGTACCGGCGCAGCGCGGCGGTGGGACTGTGCACGCACCTGCTGTATCTGGTGGTGGTTGGTGAGCACGGCGCGCGCGGCCTGCGCCAGGTGGTTGAGGGAGGTGTACCGGCGCAGCGCGGCGGTGGGACTGTGCACGCACCTGCTGTATCTGGTGGTGGTTGGTGAGCACGGCGCGCGCGGCCTGCGCCAGGTGGTTGAGGGAGGTGTACCGGCGCAGCGCGGCGCCCAGGGCGGCGGCGGCGCGGGCCTGCGCGCGCGCGCCCAGCGCCGGGGCGCCGCCCGCCCCGCCCGCCAGTGCCGGCTCTAGACTCTTCGCGAAGTTACGAATCGCCTGTCAAATCAAACAGGAACACATTGCAATAATGTTTTTACACATTTTTATCCCTACTATGGCTTTAAAGATATTGAATAACATTTTGAGTTTTTGGTCCTTCGTGAGTAGTAAACGACTACTTTAGTAATAATGACACGTGATCTAGTTCGGACTCCTATCAATATAGGCCGGAGCCACTTTGGTATACCGTGCCTGTTCTAGCACAAATTCCCTCTGTATAGGGCAGCGCTAACCGTGCTTCTCCTGAGGTGCGGGCTCTATCACGTCAAGCCATAGGGTCAATAGGACCAACGGCTTAGGCTAAGTTTAGTCGGTAGGTCTGTCGGGTCGAGCCGCCTCGATTCGCCAGGAGCCCGACATAATCACCGTGAGACTTGCCGATGCGGTGGTGTCAATGAGGATTCTCAGCCTCTTCTCCTGAGCAAAAACAAGTTCGGGCAAGCGAGCAGCGAGCAGCGTGCATGTGCGTGCCTGCGTGAGCGGCGGCGGGATGGGCCGCAGCACGTCGGGCAGCAGCAGCGCCACGGCGGCCTGGTGCAGGCGCAGGTCGGCGGCGCGCAGCCAGGCGGCGCCGGCGGGCCGCGCGGCCAGGCGGCGCGCCGCCGCGGGCAGGCGCCGCCAGAACGAGCGCCGCGCGCGCTCCACCGCGCCCGCGTCCAGCGCCGCCACGCCCTCCAGGAACTCCGCGCCGTGCAACCTGCCGACGGCGACGTTCACTAGCATCAGAAAATCGACGCACACTTATCGTTAATACAAACATTTCTATCTGAATATACTTATATTCAAAATAACAATTTCTCACCAAAAAGACTAACGTATAAACAATATAATCTACTACATCATCCGTGCCGTGCAAACAAAGTATTTGTACGAGCTAGCTACGTACAACCCATTTTCCTATATCATCACATTTTTGTATTGACCTTAGCATCACTGCACGAAATTATATTGCACAATTTTCAGTTCGCCTTAATCAACCATACCAGTCGCGCGTACTCAAACCACATTTATTTTAGTTAATCAGTTTTTTTTAGTTTTTATATAATATACCAGTTATCACATTAATACAAATTTCATTTCTCGGGGCAACCCGAAGAACATTGGTCCTTCGAGCCTTCCGAAAAGGTGGGATCAGCAGCACGTGTCGGTTTCGTGGACTGTGACAATTACGATTTTCGAGAATAGCATGTGTCGTGCTTCCGATCTACGACCTATTGGAAAAAGCGCGTAGAGCTTATATTACATAACTTGTCGCGGTAAATCCTGTACTATCAAGAAGGCACACATATTGGAGGAGCATCAAGATCCTTCACTAACCAGTTTACCAGCATCGCAAGCGTGTCTAACTGCTTTTAACTTCTTCATCGTGTCACACACTGACAAATTACGATGTCAAGTAGGGACACAGTATTGGCAATGATCAACAGCGGTGCAGCGGTACGACAGGTGGGTGGTGGGTCGCCACTCACCGGTGGTGGTCGCGCAGCTGCGTGGCGCCGGGCTGGGCGGGCGCGGGCGGCGGCGAGGGCGGCGCGCCGTCGCCCAGGTACTGGCGGTGCGCGATGCCGGCCAGCCCCGCGGGGGACGCCGCGGCACCGCGCTCGCGCGCCCCGCTACGCGAGTCGGGCCCATCCGGCTCCTGCGGACAAAAAAACTACGTAACATTTTTGAAAAAAAGTAAAAACATTAATGCGTTATGATGGTTATAACATGCGAGGCGAAATTTTTGACCCGAGTCGAAGGCGAGGGCGTAGTGCAGCCGAAAATATTATAACCAATACGCACGTATATCGTACGACGTTTTTTAACACATTAGCGAGGAATCAGAAAAAAAAAAACAATTAAACAAACTCAATCTGTGAAAGCACACTGTTGCTTTCCCGCCATTTTACTACTGACTGGCGCAGCGCGGCGATTAATTCGAAACTTGAATAGCAACAGCGCGCGAAATGGCAAATAATATTGTTATTGAATTTGTATGGACTATAACTTAACTATTTGCTTTGGTAACAACACACGCGTTTTTTTATTACTCGCTTAACATATTTAAAACGGTGGAATTGCATCAGCTTGCAAAAGGAAAAAAATACATATTACAAAACATTTTTTAGCAATAAAGTGCCCTAAGAAGGAGTTACAGTTCACAGAAAAAGAAATGTTCAGTTTAACGTAACGCTATTGGGTAGACGACAATTATTTAAATTCTATATATAATAAGAGTACTGTTTTAAGTGAGAAATATTGTAGAACCAACAGTACATCTGCACTTATTACTTTTGAAGATACATCGCCATGTTGACGGCGCTGTCGCGGGTCGCTCAAAAACGCTCCATACTAAAAACACCAACCGTGACGTCATAACTCAGTAAACTCTGTCACAAATTTGTATGAGCGTATAAACTAATTTTAAAATAACTTGTTTATTTGTACGTTATAGGTATACTTTCTATATAAAAAAAATGTTATATTTAATGTGAGAATACTAGAAATGTGTTCGTTTCATTAGAATTACGTAAATAATAAATGCTCATTTTTTTTAAATCTAAAAACAATATAAATTAATAATTAAACTGAAATTTCTATATCGACATACTTTCATGAGATATAAATTGCTCAAATCAGATAATTATAGTATAAAACGGCCATAATCAGTTGTAGTCGTCTACCCTATTGTAATGTACAACCGCTGCCGCTGCGCTCGGTTGTGTGTGGGCGCCGACCTGCGAGGAAGAGTCGGCGACGTCCGTCTTGTCGTCGTGCGCGTCGTGCGGCGGGTCGGGCGCGTCGGGCGCGTCGGGCGCGTCGGGCGCGGCGAGCGCGTCGTCGGCGGCGTCGGCGCCGGCCTTGGCGCGGATGCCGTAGTAGTGGTACTTGGAGTTGCCGCGCGTGCCCAGCCGCCGCGTGCGCAGCCCCACGAACACGGAGCGGATGAGCTTGCCGAACGACGCCGCGTTCACCGGCTCCAGCCGGTGCGCCGTGCAGTGCCGCAGGTAGTGCGCGTACAGCGTCGACCGCGGCAGCGACACGCCTGCGACCAAACCGATCATCCTGTCACCATCTTCACAGCTCGTGCGACTCCTCGCCGAGGAGAACGAGGTGACCCAACTTAACATTATTGGGCTGCAGTTAATTGCGGTGACCCATGAGGATTGGTTTTTTATGCTAGGGCCGGCAGATTACTTCCTCCCACCTGATGTTAAGCGGTGAAAGAGGCCCAAATGAGATGACAGATAGAATAGTGACGTTACTCCACTCTCCTACCTGCCCTATCCCTGCCGGCCCAAAAGATGCTTTTTCACGCCTCTTTTGAAGGAACCCATGTTATAGGATGAAGGAAACACATACGCAGGCAGAGAATTCCAAGTGCGGGAAGTACGACAGAAGAAGGAATCTTGGATTTTTTCTTTTTGGTTTGTTTCATATACACCACTGAGTTGCTATGCGTGTTTCTTTCTCAAATAGAAGAAAAAAGCACTTGTTTGTACATTTATCGGGTACTCCTACGGTAAAAGAAAACATGAGTCAACCTGCTAAATTAGGAAAAAAACAAACGTGTAAATGATATGGACAACTCCTCACTGGATTAATGTGACTAACTGAGATCGAATCGCTTCTCACCTAGGGTAGACGCCAGACCCCAGTGTCTAATTAACTCTTAGGCTAATTAGGCTGCAGCCTAGTGCGCGAGGATCAAGAGAGCGGACAATTAATTTTGAAATGTAAAAAAACGCGCGTAAAACAAACCCTGACTTGACTCGAATCGGTTCTTTTTAGGCCGACCGTAACACACCTGGCGGGGGCGCGTTCTTACAATTAGCCTAGGGCGGTCAGGAGACGTATTTTTGAATTATTAGACGTGACTTTGAAATTCGAATACGAATACAAATCGTGCGCGAAATTATTTTCTACTGCTTACAATTTTATACATTTTTGAATCACTCGAATTCAGTGTTGTCATTAAGAACAAATTCTTAATCAAATTCCGTTTCACGCAGAAAAATTTAAAACCACAAGAACAAAAACAAAAAATCTGGCGATGTCTCACACGTGAAACGGATCACTGTCAAGGTCACGTCAGCGTTGGATATTCTACTAGTAGAAATAAAAAACGAGTGGGTTGAACCACTCGTTGCACAACGCACGAAATGAAAATTCAGAAATAGTGAAATCGGTAATTCGTATACGAATCTCACGATTTCGAATGCGAATTGGTTTTCTATTGTTTCAAAAATTCGTCTCCAGAACTCTTGATCAGTCGCTGCCAGTCCCTCGATGGGGATGTATACAAGTTGTGATGATCGTAAATTTAAAGAATGTAGAGAACAAAGAGTATGTTTCAGCCGTAAGAAGTGGGTAGTGAAATCGTGTGATCGTGACAAAATAGGCAACGTGTGTAGGAGAAGCGCGTACCCTCGGCGGTCTCGTAGTGGTCGAGCAGCCACTGCACGGTGGCGGGCGGCATGCGCGGCGGCGCGCCGGCCGGCGTGGCGGGCGACGCGGGCGCCTCCGCCTCGTCGCCGGCCACCTACACGCGAGACACGCTTACACTTTAGTGTCTGTTTGCTGTTTATTGACTCTAGAAACTGATTGCGCACTATGATTAGACCTAATAATGCTGCAATGTTTCATTATTATAAACTATTTTTTTTTAATAATCATTCTCGAAAATATAGTTCAGCACCTTATTCTCGGCCCATCTACCGCAGTGCCTCAAGACGAAAGTCTTCGATTCGTGCGTGTTGCCAGTGATGACATACGGAACAGAAACCTGGCCACTCACAATGGGCCTTATAAGGCGGCTCAAAGTCACCCAGAGGGCAATGGAGAGGGCTATGCTCGGAGTTTCTCTGCGTGATCGAATCAGAAATGATGAAATCCGCAGAAGAACCAGGGTCACCGACATAGCCCGAAGAATTGCGAACCTTAAGTGGCAATGGGCGCGGCACATTGCTCGCAGGACTGACGGCCGTTGGGGCGGAAAGGTCCTGGAGTGGCAGGCATATGCTGGACACCGCAACGTTGGTAGGCCTCCCACAAGGTGGACCGACGATTCGATGAAGATCGCGGGAAGGCGCTGGACGGTTGCAGCGCAGGACCGATCTGCGTGGAGATCCTTGGGGGAGGCCTATGTCCAACAGTGGGCGTCTATTGGCTGAACTGAACCTTATTGGCTATAACATTCTGAAAACAAATTGTCTGGGTTTCAATATTTATTTATGGTGCACATAATTACTGATGTGCCGAGTCGGTCAATTCGAGTCAGTTTATACGGTATTCGAATCAGAACTCGATTCCCTGATTTGAGCCCAGTACTCGAATTCTTTCTTTGGTATATCGAATATTTGTAGACTCGACTCCGATTCATAGACTCGAATCAAGAAATTCGAGTCTGCAAATTCTAATCCAGTCCAGTCATTGTG
Organism: Scirpophaga incertulas; assembly: GCA_036419045.1. Classification (NCBI taxonomy): domain Eukaryota; kingdom Metazoa; phylum Arthropoda; class Insecta; order Lepidoptera; family Crambidae; genus Scirpophaga; species Scirpophaga incertulas. The sequence goes on along the minus strand of CM071639.1, from coordinate 23,396,041 downwards.
AATGTACGTCTGTCAAATTCAATTCATCGTTGTCATTTGAGGCTTCCTTATGTCAAAATCCATTGAAATGTTTTAAACGATAGTACCTAACAGTAAGATACGACACTACGAAGTCCACGATATATCGAAAATCGTTTTTAACAGTACGCCCACAGAACTAGAGTCCGATTTCAGAACAAAAAGGAAACATAGAAAGGCTTCAAACAGCGTGCAGGTTAGCTTAAGCACAATGACACAAAAATAATAATACTGTAATTTTTATCTATATATATAAAAATCAATTGCTGTTCGTTAGTCTCGCTAAAACTCGAGAACGGCTGGGCCGATTGAGCTGATTTTGGTTTTAAAATGTTTGTCGTAGTCCAGGGTAGGTCTAAACGGTGAGCAAATAAGGGAAAATTGCGAGTAAGATAGAGTAAGACGACAATTTCATTTTCCCATATAAAAGTTGATCACTTACTTTCTGTCAAACATTTGACGGTATTTGTACTCTCAGTTCCACTCGAATTGAAGAACGCATTAAAACAAGACTTTTGAATCGACAACATAATATCAACTTTGCTTATAACATCGAGTATTTAAATTTCAAAATATAAAAATAATTAATGTGTTGACATATTTGATGGGTGCCAACCTATTGTCTATGGTAAAATGTCACTTGAAATGTAAACGCCTCTTTGCTGTGCACCTATACTATAATTCTTTAATATTCCTAAAAATCTAAAAGCAACAAATTTCAATAAAATTAAAAAAGTATTGTGTCGTGTGTTTGTGACTTACTAAATATGCCTCCAATAATAAGGCGGTACGAAGTTCACCGGGTCAGCTATCTTATATATAAAAATGAATAAAAAAGAAAAAAGTGACGTTAGTTCTGTCAAACAAATTTAATGTCATCATATGTCATTTCAAGTAGGAACAAAAAACTGCCACTTTACAAATCTTTTTGACAGGACGAAGTCTGTCGGGTCCGCTAGTTAAAAGATAATAAACATTGAATCAAGACATAGAGCATAGGAGCTTATGTAAACAGTTTGCGAGTACAAGCGAGTTAACCAAACTCAAATACTCAAATACCCGAGTCATTAGGACTCGTATAAATAGAATCAAGTTACCGAGTACGAATCGATTCTTCCTCACTCGAGTACCGGAATCGAGTCCCGCGTATTCGAATCAAAATAAATTGGTATTCGAGTACAGCAACGCAGGAATCGAGTCTGACTCGAGTCAAACCGTACTCGGCACATCGCTACACATAATGCCTAAATACTACAAGCAGTACAAATGACAACGTAAGTACAACGATGCTTTCTTTTCGTGGGCGGGCGGAATCTCGATCGAGAATGTGAGCGAGCAAACGACGTCGCGCCCCGACGATGCCAGTACGTCTACTAGCTCGATCCATTACCATATTAAATGCTGAGATAAATGATATTTGAAATTTTTGTATGAGTGAGCTGATGAAGCTGAAAACACAAAATGGCAGAGTCATATCTCGACCTGGAAAAGTGTTTTTGAATCAGTAGACGTGAATTTGGAATTCGAATACGAATACAAATCGTGCGCAAAATTATTTTCTACTGCTTACAATTTTATAGATTTTTGAATCACTGGAATTCAGTGTTGTCATTAAGAACAAATTCTTAATCAAATTCCGTTTCACGCAGAAAAATTTAAAATCACAACAACTAAAACAAAAAAACCGGCGATGACCCACACATGAAACGGATCACTGTCAATATCACTTCAGCGTTGGATATTCTACTAGTAGAAATAAAAAACGAGTGGGTTGAACCACTCGTTGAACAATGCACGAAATGAAAGTTCAGAAATAGTGAATTCGGTAATTCGTATACGAATCACACGATTTCGAATGCGAATTAGTTTTCTATTGTTTCAAAAATTCGTCTTCTGAGTTTATGGCCAAAGTCGAACGCTTCTACAGACAGCTATACGAGACGTCGTTAACATGTTATTCAGGTCTGAGACCCTAGACCCAATTATACATGAAAGAAAACATGGAACAGAACCAAAACGGGAACATAACCCAATTGAAAAACTACAGGCCTATCACGCTCCATCCCATCAGTCATGTTTATAGCTGTTCTCGAGTCATCGTAAATGATTCCGCGCGCTACCTCCAAAACAAACTAATTCCGAAAAGGATAAAGTACCATAGACCACATATATTCGATGCGACAGATAGGTTATTATAAAAAAAACTAAGAGATTAGCTTGTCGCTACGCATGGAATTTGTGGTCTATGAAAAACTCTTTGGTTCGGTCGAGAGCTGATCGGTGCTTCGATCTCTCCAGAGATTCCATACAGAGTATCAAACTCATTCATGTCCTGCAGTCGCTGCACAAAAACCCACCAATGCTCAAAATCGATGACTCCAACAAGATGACAGGGTGATATCGTCAAAATTGATCAGCTGCGCTTTGAGGATGTGGTTAAGCTATCCAACTGGAGAAGATTGAGCACTAGCTTCAGCGGCGGAGAAGATGATGTACCTTCGTTTTGCTGACGAAATCGTGGTCATGACTGAATCTATATGGGAGACAAGGTTTCAAGACCTTGGTACATCAGTTTCCCAACAGTAATCTTAAAATCCTTGTTCAGCAATGGGCATCTGTCAGCTACATGATGAGGATATTAATGTGTAAATGACAAATAGTAAATTCAACATCTAGTTTGTGAAAGGAGCAATTCTAAAGTTTCCATAGGAAACCAATAGACCTTTAATTGAACAGTTAATATCTTTATAGTTATTTATGCAACTGGTTGTATAATCAGGGGTATTAAATAAAACACGAATGAGGGTTTATCACACGAGGCGTAGCCGACTGTGATAATAGTGTCACATGAGTGTTTTAATACCTATATTATAACAGTTGCATACAAGACTTTATCTACAATCCTGATGTGAATCCTCTATAAAAGATTCTCATACCATAGGGTGTTGTACAGTGTTGTAAGAACTGTGTAAATTCAAGAAAAGTCTAATTGCGAAGCATTTAAAATAAACAAACCTTAATAATTATAATCCTTAATAATTATTAATTAAGAATCCGAAATTACGAATTAGTCTACAATTTATTGTTATTTTTCCAAAATTTTTGCGATCTGGTGATGAAAATGTCATTGCATAAGAATATTCTTTTTTTGAAATTCATAATATCACGCGTTTGGATGATTATAATGATCATAATATCATTAAGTATTTTAATGTTGGCAATAAGCTAATTGTTATAGGTTCTTTTATAGAGGATTAATAGCATGATAGTAGATAAAATAAATAAAGTTACATAGCTTTAGAAAAAAAAATTGAGGATCGTGTACGTGTTAGTATTTAATTTACTAACAATTACTTCACCATAAACTAATAGTCTAATTTAAAAAAAAAAACTCCTACTAAGAAATATTACGAACGAAGCGACCACACGACACTAATCGCGGAAACATGGGAACGAATCAAGTAATTAAAACAGCATATGTTTATTATATATCGATACATTAAATTAATATAACTATGAAGAACATTACACTAAATACACTATGATATAACACAAAAGCGCAAGCAACATTGATGTTTCGGTTCGACGGTGGATTAATTTTACTAATTGGCAAAATTGATCCTCTGCCAGCGCGCCTGCGGGATGACGCTATCATCCAGGAATTAATATTTTTTTCAAGCTGTATTCATTGTACTTGATTACATTGCCCATGTCGCCTTCAACTATAGCCTCCACAACATAAGGTTCAAAACAATAATATGATCCAATATTCTCCGGTCCTAGCCCACTGGATATTTGAATTAAAAGGATAAAGCATTCACAAGTCTTCATCAATAAACACGTTACGGAGAGATATTGCATTTTTTTAAGGGAAGCATTTATTATTATTATTATATATTTAAATACTCTTATGGCCGTTTTCACCAACCTTGTCTTAGCTTAGGCGACTCTTAAGTGACATGCTGTCACTTTTTATATTAACTGAAAAGAGTGAGATAACATGTCTCTTAGGAGTCGCCTAAGCCAAGACAAAGTTGGTGAAAACGGCCATTAATCTCCTTACTCCTAAAATCCAAATCTTAATTAAAATAAAAACACCTACAAAGCAGGGTAGAGAACTGCTAATGCTTACAAATATCTAAAGAATATTAAAGCTAACAATCAGTATTTCTCATTTGTTAAGATTAAACAGACCGACAATAAAAAAAACTGTGTTACATAAAAATTAATCAAATCAAAAGAGATTGATAAATTAAAGAAATCAAAAATCCTTAATTTATCAATAATGTTTCTAACATACCTTTTACTAACAAATGTTAGGAATTCTTACATTGTTATCAAAATTGTTAGCTGTTTTAAGAGTCGCGCTAAACTGATAGAAAATGTTTGAAACCTGTATAAAATATGAAAACAGGATATCAGCTCACACTTACTTATTAAGTACACCGCTGCCATTTTGTGACGCAATCAATGCATATACGATAATGGAATAAGATATGCTTATTGGATTAGCTTTTATATTATTAAAGGTAATATAACTGTTATGGTAAGGTTGGATAAATGTTTACAGACAAAACTTACCATATACTTATTAAGTACTACCGCTGCCATTTTGTGACGCAATCAATGCATATACGATAATGGAATAAGATATGCTTATTGGATTAGCTTTTATATTATTAATGGTAATATAACTGTTATGGGAAGGTTGGATAAATGTTTACAGACAAAACTTAACCATATACTTATTAAGTACCACCGCTGCCATTTTGTGACGCAATCAATGCATGCACGTGTGATCATTTGAGCTTTGTTGTGTCGAAATATACCGACAATATACGTATTACCACATAAGTCTCTTAGCTACACAATTTGAAGCGTTCAAAATGTTATACTTGTACATCAGAACCTTGAATAGTACACACGAGACCGTATACACAAATGCACTAAACATGGCATGCAACTTTATACTAAAGCATAGAAACATCGAAGTCAATAGTTACCAAACGTCTTAGGAATCGTAAAATTCTCTTATTACCAAATCTGCACTGCACTTTATAAATGACGAGTAATAAAGATAATTACAGAAAAAACACTTTGATGTAATAACTTCCCAACAGAGAACGTCAAAACTGGCAGCGTACAGATGCTCGTGCGAAAAGATATGGCCAGATATATGTAAACGTAGATCGCGGTAGCATAGGTACATATATGATGTATGGGTGTATAAATTGGGGCTACTCGTATCGATAATATGATCGATGTTTCGTATACATCGGTTTCGAATGACGCCGAAGCACGCGCTTATTATTATGCGGAGAGTGAACGCAGCAATGTACTGCACGAGGCTTCGATTCTGCAGACTAGCCCCGACATTCTGAATACAAACATTGGAACGCGTTGCGTCCTACTCTAGCTTACCAGTGCACAGCGAAATTAGAACGAGATGGGTGTCGAATGTCTGTGAAGAGTATAGCCAGAAACACCAACCTCTCGCATTACAAAAACTGTCGCTATTACGAGCGTCATAAGAGCTACGTGTGCAGGAGGCCGGTGTGTGTGTGTGTGTGTGCGTGGGTGTAGTGTGCGTTACCACAAGTCCGTAGGCGGTGTAGTCGGCGTCGGCGGCGGGCGGCCAGGCGTCGGGCGCGGCGTCGCCCCCCGCGCCGCCCGCCGCGGCCACGCCGACGCCGTACACCGGGTACGAGCGCAGCGGCTCCCTGCGCAAAAACAACCGCTTACCAACTGTTCCTCGTCTACTAACCACAAAGGTGTAGCTTAGAAGACGCTTTTTCTACATACTTAAGATAGCTGTTCCTTTACCAAAACGAAACCTTAGAATAAAATGTAAAAAAAAAAATAGTTCATTCAAATCAAATTCTCCATGAACTGAATGTTTTTATTTTCATCATAAATACTTTGGACGATTATTGATTATTACTAAAAAAAAAACTGAAAAATCACTGTTTTGAGTTGCACGGTGTTAGAACTTAAGTGACCTTTATTTAAGCCGAGATACCCACTGCTGGATGTAGACCTCTCTCAAGATCTTCATTTTGTCATCATGGATAATATCAATTTATCATTTGCACCTGTTCAATTGCACAGACATGTTATAAAACTAACCATGCTTGAAGTATAGAGTTCATGAGTTATGTTCAGGTAATCGGATCCAATTCTATTAAAATTAGCCTGAAAGTTACCACGTGAAAATATTTCATTCCTTTATGAAAATCCAATATAATGCAGTCAAAGCCGCAGACGGAGGGCTTGATCCATAGTACTGCTTTTTTTTTTACTTGAATGAAAGTTAAACAAAGTTAAGGCTATAAAGCTGATTCAAATAATAAACATTTAATCTAACGATGAACGTATGTTACAGACCACACTAAATGAGCACGTTTAAAGACAGTTATCGTGCTTCGATTTTTTATTTTAAATTAACAGCCTGGATGTAGCATACGACACTTCGTATGCTACATTCAGGCTCATTAATTCAACTCATACACCACTATGTACGAGTTGAATTAGTCATTTTCGCTATTCATATCCGCCATCATAAGTTGGCCTATGATTTCGGTATAAAGCTTTGTCGATTAAATTAAACTTCTTATACAGTAAAGCTCAAGAAAACTTAATTTGCCCAGAATAATCAATGCCATACAAATTGCTTTGATTAAAAATCAGCTGACATGGTAACAAACGAGTCAGACTCAGAAAACCCGGCGGATTTTCTTCAGGTGGATTCGATCTAATTATTTTATTATTGGCAGCTCAATAACTAATGACTGCGTTAAGTTTTACAAGAATTCTAATGTGACTCATACGAATATTGATCCTAATCCTATTTTGTAGCAGCACATTGTAATTATAATATATCTTGGATTATAAAGACAGTGTTCGTAGGGCTTAAATTCTAAGCAACTCAAGAAAACATTATTCAAGATAGAGACCTTTCAAAGCACTTGTTGTCAAAATGGTTTGATGGCAGTAAACTCAACTGCTACACTTCTTCGACTATTAGAAGCCCGTTGACTTGACAAATAAGAAACTAATTTATAAAAATTGAATTTTTTTGTCCTATTTTCAATTACCAACAGTAACTATTATATACATATAATGAAAGTAACTATCATTAATTTTAGTTATAAGTTTACTGTATTATATATAACCTTCATGTTGATACCAGTTAAAATGTCAGTGCAGTAGTTGACGGCACGTCAATCGAGATAAAGTCAAAAGATTTAGAAACTATATAATATTACAATACCTTTATTAATTTTAAAACAATATAAAAACATTAAGTGTCGTTTCTCTCATTTTCAGAGCAACGCACATGTATTTTTAATGTACCAATATATAAGTGAGAAACACACTTATATACATATTTGGCATTCGAAACAAAGGAATTAATGAAAACATAAGCAAAACGAAAATGATATTTGTAGCAAGCGATATATACAGCACGATATTCTGTAGTTTTCTAAAAAGCTATACGGTTAAGTTATTGTCGTAATTTACTGCGTGATTAAGAAAAATACTCAAAATGTCATGTAAAATTTGTTCTTCCGTTCCGCACATCTGTGACATCACAGACAATATGTCCAACGAGTGATCAGTATGCATCTCTTTTACACAAGCGGCGTTTCAATATTGTTAGAAGGAAACGACACGTTAATTGATAGATACCCGTCAAAGTATTATATAATACATATGTATACAGTATACAGGTATACAACAGGGCGTCTCCACACATTTTAATGTTTGATAACCATTTGACCTTCCAAATGCCAAATTCATTTTTCAGCTTATATTTAGTCTATTACGTGAACTGTAATTTTGCCTTTTTACAGAATTTCTCCTATCAAGTTTGGAAAATCCTTCATTAGAAGTAGTCTGCGTTCTACATTAATACCATAATCAAAGACCAAAGCGATAGATAGAAAACTCCGTTTATTTTCAATACTAGCTCTCTGCCCGCGGCTTCGGGATTGGGTTAAGGGTTATAGCTTTTGCCCACGGCTACATTTGCGCGGAATGGTTTACGGCGCGAAGGTTTTATCGCGCTTCCCGTAGGACTATCCGTTTTTCTGAGATAAAAAATACCGCAGAACCTTGCTCAAGAATCACTATCTATTGATGAAAACTGCAGGAAAATTCGAACAGTAGTTTTTGAATAATCTTTATCGCGCATCCTACGGGACTCTGTCGGTTTTCTGGGATAAAAATAGCCTAAAACTTTCCTCGAGAATCACATCATCTATTGAAGAAAAACCATGCAGTAGTTTTTGAGCGAAACCTTTATTGCGCATCCCGTGGGATCTGTCGATTTTTTCGGGATAAAAAGTAGTCTACGTTACTCTCCACCCCTTCAACTATCTCCACGTAAATCACGTCAATTCGTCGCTCCGTTTTGCCGTGAAAGACGGACAAACAGACAGACACACATTCTGCTTTATAATATTAGTATGGATGCTACATAATTATATACGATGGTAATCATAAAATAACATTTATTCAGATCACTCTACGGTCAGTGATCAGCCATTGTGAGAATGCTGAAGTGTTCAAAACTTCGAGCTTATAAATAATCTATTCTTTCAAAAATTATAAAGCTAAGTTTGGTTGAGTGAGCTGGCAAGTGCCAAGAACTCCTAGATCGCTTTCGAAAATTAATTTTGTGTTCAATAACTTATTTATAGAGGACGACTCTCCCTGTTAATATTATTAACGCAAAAGGTTGTATGGATGGATGTTTGTAACTCTTTCACGTAAAAACTGAATGGGGGTAGGATATCTATGTCGCCTTACTAACTTATAAATTTAACACGTCAGTCATTTTTCGTCCATCCTTTGTACTTCTTTAGATTTTATTAGTAGATATATAAACAACAGCTCGCCTCATCATTCTCTTGCCCATTTCCCATTATCTGGGGTCGGCGCAGTAGATCTTTTTCTTCCATTCCTCTCTATCAGCCGTCATTTCCATGCTTACTCCTTTCATTCTTATATCATTCTTCACACAATCGATCCATCTTTTATTCGGCCTTCCTCTGCCCGTGTATCCCTCCACTATCATATTCAACACTCGTTTTGTGACATGACTTTCATCCCTCCGCATCACATGTCCAAACCATGCTAATCTACTTCCTCTCACTTTTTCTACCACTGGCGCTACTTTGAGACTTCCTCTTATATACACATTCCTTATCTTATCCATCCTTGTCACACCACACATCCATCGTAACATTCTCATTTCATTCGTACGCTGTCTATTTTCATCCTTCTTCTTGACAGCCCAGCATTCACTTCCATACATGACAAGTCGCATGATCGATTTGTAAATTTTCCCCTTCAGCCTTATTGGCATTCGGGGATCGCACGTTGTAGCTGTGACCTGCCGCAAAACAACAGCTCGCCTGATTTTAAAAATAAAACCTAGACTCTATTCTGTAGCAGGTAAGGTATTCTTAAAACATTTATAAACCATAGACAAATAGATTATATTTATACAAATAGATATAATGAACGCAAGTTAGTAACCTCATAATACAATATTATATTAACAACCAAGAAGCGAAGTTGGGAATGGTCTAGCTTTTGTGGACATTGTGCAACTGCAAGTAATTCCTTTTCTTATCATTCAACATTTACTGCATCATTATTGCCTCCATTTAAATGGTACAAATAACTATTACACTGTTTTATTCAATTTAAAAATATATATATTTAATTTCAGTATCACTACATTACTAAAACAAAGTCGTTATCCGCCGTCTGTCTGTCCCTATGTATGCTTAGATCATTAAAACTACGCAACGGATTTTGATGCGTTTTTTAATAGATAGTGTGATTCTTAAGAAAGGTTTATATGTATAATACATGTATAATATAGTAGAGAAACACTGATCAATTTAGAGGTTTCTAAGGTATTGTCTATACTAATATTATAAAGAGGAAAGATTTGTTTGTTTGTTTGTTTGTAATGAATAGGCTCCGAAACTACTGGACCGATTTCAAAAATTCTTTCACCTTTGGAAAGCTACATTATCCTCGAGTAACATAAGCTACTTTTTATCCCGGAAAAATCGACAGATCCCACGGGATGCGCAATAAAGGCTTCGCTCAAAAACTACTGCACAGATTGTCATGCGTTTTTCATTAACAGATAGAGTGATTCTTGAGCAAGGTTTTGCGGTATTTTTTATCTCGGAAAAATGGATAGTCCCACGGGAAGCGCGATAAAACCTTCGCGGCATAAACCGACTTCCGAGCATATGTAGCCGTGGGCAAAAGCTATGACCCTTAACCCTCTATAGACCCAATCCCGAAATCCACGCAGGCGAAGCCGCGGGCAGAAAGCTAGTCGTAAATAAGCACATTTTTTTGCTCTTTTATTGCAAAAACGCTGGCTGTACCCTACGAGATAGACCAAAATAATGTACTACAGTATTGTCCACCTTAAAAAGTTCAACAAAAAAGTCTGCGATTGCATATGTCTATCTCTTAGGGATAACCCACCATAATTATTTTTTCATTGCACCCGTGCGAAGCCGGTACGGGTCGCTAGTTCTATCTAAACCGAAAAACATTCTAATAAAATTCTATGTATAATACTCTTGTGAAAGTTATAAACACCACTTTCTTTCATATCTTATCATCTCCACTTGCATCAATTATAAATCTAGTAATGTGAGGGCAGTCATGCTGTGTGCATAGTGTCAAATTTTGTTACCAGAGCTCGACGATTTTAATGAAATTTAAAAGCAAACGAACAGAGATAAAGCTAGTGATCAACGTTGGTCATTATAGATAGCCGCAACTACGGTACGCGCCTTTCGTATCACAATATATTTGTATATACACGAGTTAAAACTAGAATGTTCACTTAATTATCCAGTTCAAGTGCATTTAAATGGCAGCATTATTAAAAATACACGGCATCATTAACATTCAGCTTACATATTTTTGACATATACGATGAAACCTTTTGCGGTCTAAACATATTTATGACTTCTACCGTTAAGTTTAATAATAAATTAAAGGAAATAATTGTTTTCTAATGTCCATTATTGTTTGGGAATTTTTTATAGCATTAATAGCAAATGCAAATGCTAAGTTTTGATCAATGAAATAATGGCTTTCATGTTATAAAAGTTCTAAGGCTAAAATCGATGACAGGCCCTCTGGTTCTGTCACTCGACGTACTACGCAATACTCACATTTGGGGCTGATGTCCTTGACCGTAGATCTCTTGGGGCTCCACATACTGTATTTGGTAGTTGACGCCGCTGCCCCCTTCGCCTGCGGATGATACGCTGATTAATTTAAACGAACCAAAAACCCAGGTCCATCTAGATTGGCAAATTTAATCAGAGTCGCGTATTGTACAGGGGTCATAATGAACACCACCCATGAAGAATGGCCGTGCCGAGTACGTATGTGCACGGCCGCGCCCGTCCAGAAACAAAGAGCCAGTAATTACGAGCGAACGCTCTGGCGCTCAGGCGCTCAGGCGCTCAGGCCCCGGGGAGGCACTCACAGGGGTAGTACGACCGGTAGCGAGGCACCTCCATCCCGCCGGAGATCTCCCAGGCAACTTGCCTCGGAGCCCGCTTCCCAGAAGCGCGCACCGAGCCGCCGCACGGCCGTCTCCCTCGCGCAACGGCCTCCTCGCCACTCCCCCTAACTCATCCCACCTCCACCCTACCTGCTATTTTGACCATTGTAAAAGAGATGTAAGCGATATAATTGCACTTTCCCCCTTTATAAAGTGTTTTATTGGTTATATACGGAGGTGCGTTTAGTACAGGGTGTTCTTGTAACTCACCTCAAAAAAAATCGTAAAACCAACAATATTGTTCATAAACGAACTACGAAAAAAATCTTTATCGGGTTACAAAATAAAAATACTGAGATAGAAATGTCCACAAAGTGACGAAACGAAGAAATCAAACACGAGATGAAAAAAATTAAGAACAATATACAACCCATGAACGTAATCAATTTCGATAATTTGTCGTAAAGCTCAAATAGCAAGCATAAAAAGAGAAATATTACCAATAGAGTAACCTCTTATGGACATACCAATACAATCAACCTCAATCGAATACGACAATTATACAACACAATTATAGACAAATATTTGCAAAACCATAAATATCTAAAATGGAGCCGCCCAGTTGAAACTTAACAAGGCAAGCGCGCGACTGGCACGCGTCCCATCAAAGGTAGCCAGCCAGACAGGTGCGTATCACATGTCACAATGCGTTACGCGCTATTCTGCACGTTCGCCCAGGTAGATAATCCGAGGGGCACCGACAATTATTCTCATTATTATATCTCGTTGCACCCCTTGAACAGATGGCGCGATAACAAAAATTGCACTTGCCCCGCGTCCGTAAAGCACATATTTAAACGAGTGCAATATTTTTAATACTTTACAGGGAAGACTTAATACGGTATCATCTGACAGGTTGGAGATAATCAGATCGAGAAGCAGCGGCGAGGGTGATTTGTTGTGCAGCGCCAGTAGACCGTCACAGGCTTCCGAGACGTTTACAGCACTTTGTGAGGATTGATTCACAAAGAATAAGCACATCAAAGGGAGGCGATAACACAAATGTGAGTAGATTTATGATCTTTTTTTATTTACGAGGCTAGCAATTTATTATTATTACATTTTCTCCGACCAAAACACGACGTTTAAAACTTATATGTATGTATGTAGATAAATCCTCACAATAAGCGCGAGGATTATGTATATGGTTGAAGTTGTATTACTATCCAAAGATTAAGAATCTTTGGATAATATCTTCAGACGAAAAACATTATAAATTGAATAAAACAACTTTTATTCGTGTTAGCCTGTAAGTAAGCTGATTGTAAAGTGAGTTTAATGGGTGAACTGATGAAAACATTATTTACAAAAAAAAACGATTAACTTTGATAACATACCAAACTACAAAAAAGTCAATTATTCAGATTATTCATGAAAAGACAGTTTGTGAGTTGACAGTTTAATGTATGCTTAATATATTTCAATTAATATGATGCATTAGGTACAATGATCGCTTTTGTAACGTTGTAAGATAATCAATGTTATTCAGTATGGTGAGCGTGGTTATTATTAAGTGATGGTTTGCCGGCCGGTTAAGTATCGATTATAGTTTATAATAATAAGCTTTTGAGCGGTAGTGTATATACATATTAATAAAATATATTATTAATATGTATATACACTACCGCTCAAAAGTATTTGACCACCTGCATTTTGTATCCCAACTAATATTAAAAAATGCGAACGCTACGCTTTCCCGCTTAAGCCTCGCAACCGATTTTGATAAAATTTGGTACAGACAATATAGACCCTGAGACAGAACATAGGCTACTTTTTATTTCGAAAAAACGGATGAAGGGTTTGAAATAGAGGTTGAAAGTTTGTATGGGATTTCTGAATTTTAAAAGATAAAACTATGTAACTTTATATTTAACCACTTGATAAGAAATCATTAGGAGCGTCGGTGGCACTGTGGTCTCGGCACTGGTTTGTGCGCCGCATAGAATCGGGAGGCCCGCGATCTAATCCCCACCGTGTACCAATGTGTTTTTCGTTCCGAATTTCACATGTGCATTTATCCGACGCTCCTACGGTGAAGGAAAACATCGTGAGGAAACCTGCGTACATCTGCGAAGCGATTCAAAGGTGTACGTAGTCAACCAACCCGCACTGGGCCAGCGTGGTTGACTTAGGCCTAATCGCCCTACCGTAGTTAGGGCAGACTCGAGCCCCTCGGTGGGGACGTATATGAGCAGTGATGATGAAGAAACCATTTAACATTTGTTCTAGCATTTTTGAAATTTCGACCAGCTAGGGGGTGAAATAAAGTTCGCCAAATATCACGTCATAAGAAACAAAAAATCGTTTGTTCTAGCATTTTTAAATTTTTCCAGTGTGGGGGTGAAATAGGGGTTAAATTGAAGATAAGACCATGAATCTTGGTACCTTAGACATAAGGGACCAGGATTGAGAAAAACTAATTTCACGCGGGCGAACAATACATTTATAAACAATACATTTAAAAAAAAAAGCAATATTAGGTTTCATTGTGATTAGTCCAAAATTTTAAAAATGTATTATTGTTATGACAAAAAAAAGCTAACAAACAGTTACACAACATATATATATAGTAGTTTTTTCAGTAGTAATCTAAATATTTAATCCGACGAGTTATTCTGCCTGTGACAGTTCATATCTCATTTAATAATAATACTCCTTGTCTGGCAGTAGAATTATAACATGAACAATTGCTGGCATATCTCTTACCTTCATAAATCTAGAGTTCTTATTAGTTATTTACAACCTTTCTTCTGTCAATTTCTCGTCTAGTTTACAATTTGCCCTAAGTACGTTTGTATAACCGTTAGAGTGCTCAGCAGCGATTATGCGCTGCGGTGATTTGTATTGAAAAGCGCGACGCACTTTTTTCTGTATAACCCAAAAAAATTTATTAAAATTGATTAATATTTGTCTAAATGATAGTGTTTTATTTGTCACCATAATTTTTTCATTTAGAGTAATCAAAATATGCATAGCATTTTCCAAGTGCAGGCGTTAGTTTGAATTGCACATAACCCTGACAAGCGTCAGTGGGTAGCTGTAAGATCTAAATAACAGTTACATTAAAAATAATACCAAAAAAAATTTCATTTTCCACTATCGTAAAGATATTAGTTCTATATATGGATAACAGAGTTAAAGCAGGCGAACAACTTCCATATTAGTTTTGCATATTACATATGTATATAATAAATCTTATACATGTAAAATATGTGCTATTAGTTACGTCGTTCCAAAACGGCTGAATTGATGTAAAATCACCCATTTGTTGGATTCGTCTCCGTCAGGAATAGCGGAACAACTGTTTATGAAATGAATTTATTTATTACTAGCTTCCTGCCCGCGGCTTCGCCCGCGTGGATTTCGGGATTGGGTCTATAGAGGGTTAAGGGTCATAGCTTTTGCCCACGACTTTTTTTATCGCGCTTCCCGTGGGACTATCCGTTTTTCCGAGATAAAAAATACCGCAAAACCTTGCTCAAGAATCACTCTATCTATTGATGAAAACCATATGAAAATCTGTGCAGTAGTTTTTGAACGATGCCTTTATTGCGCATCCCGAGGGATCTGACGATTTTTTCGGGTTAAAAAGTACCCTATTATTTAATCCGGACTTAAAAGTCCGGATTAAATAATAGGTCCGGATTTACGTCTGCAAAATTTCAAAGTTACGGCGTGAAAGCGGAACAAATAAACAAACAAATTTACTTTCCGATTTATAATGTTAGTAAGGTTTAAAATATCAGTTTTAGAATTATCTATCGCCGTTAACATGTGACGTTACTAACATGTCATTGGCTGTTATGTGGCAAAACTTCGCCGGGTCAGGTGGTTGTCCATAAAATGATGTATCATATGGTCAGGTGGTTGTCCATAAAATTATGTATGATGAAAAGGTTGTCCATAATATGTAATGATGAATCCATAAAACATGTTAGTTATTGCTTCACAATATAGACAAGAAATATCGGAGGCGCCTCTTTCTTCCCAAAATGGTGTCAGTACAAAAAAATAAAAACTAGACTGGATTAGACACGACATATATGTTATCATTAGAGATCGGATAATCGGATGCATATTTACCTAAAGTTAGTTTAAGACAAAGTATGGAACTGTCTTTTTATTTTATTTCCATAAATAAATCCCGGAATTCCGGTACTGTAGAACATGTTGCATAAATAAAGTTGTATAAATGAACCCGGAGTCTCGGTCTTTTGAAAATAAATACCACGTGCCAATTTAGTAATTTTCAAACAATATCACTACGTTAAATTTGCAGTCCCGTATTTTCCCGGGATTTTTATTTAACAAAATGTATTTTAAAAAGCCGCTTCCATAATTTGTGAGCCATAAATTAACTTTAGGTAAATATGCATCCGATTATCCGATCTCTAGTTATAATGTATGTACACCTGTATACATGTGACGAACAAAATAAAATGCATTTCAAGGTTGTTTAATTGAGTCAGACTTACCACTAGCACCAAATAGATAATTAGCAAGCAAGCTGTGCCAAACCCTCACCCAACCAAGCCAAGGCGGCATGCTCAAGCGCATATGAAAAGTAAAATAAAAAGAATAGACTTGCTTTCGTGGTCGCTTAGCTGTTCCTGCTTGAGCCGCAGCGCGCCGGCGCGGGCGGCCCGCCACGCGCCCTGCACTGCGCGACACCGACACAACACCGTCAACACAACTACCCCTCAATATAATCCGACAACGTTAGGGGGCGTTCAAGTATTACGTAACGCAATTTGGGGGGGGGGGGGGCGGTCTCAGTAAAATGTTACGATGCATTACAGGGGCAGGAGCGGGTCTTTCTTACAACACCGTATGTAACATTGTTTCTTTTTTATAACAAATTGGCAACCCTTTTGGTTTACGTTTTACGGGGAATCCCTCGATTGTATTAGTCTGGTCGTCATTTTTAATTTTTTCACGCAAGTTGTTTAACGTTACGGTGCGTTACAAGGGGGGGGGGGTCAAACATCTTCAACAATTGCGTTACGTAATACTTGAACGCTCCCTTAGCGGCACCACCGCGCAATCGATTGTGTTTAGGGGTACATTCCGTTGTGTTCACCTGGGTGACCGTAATCAATTGATGGTGTTTCCATTACACCTTAGTCGCATTACACCTATGCGATATAACGAGGGCTATCCAGTAAGTAGATTACGTTTTGGAATAAAAAATAAACAAAGTATAGGAAACAAATTTTATTATATACAGATGAAAGCCACACTCAAATACTACTTTTCTGCAGTCACCATTCAAATTAAGGCATTTATCGTAGCGATGTACGAGCTTGGAAATTCCTTTGTCGAAAAATTCGGCAGCCTGCGCCTTCAACCACTTCTACGCTACATAGCCAGCCACTTCATCATTGCTGGGAATAGGTGGAAGTCGTTCGGTGCCTTCAACCACTTTGTTTTTCGTGCGATTGCCAAACTCTCCAAAACCTCAGAAGAGCAATTCAAAACAAGCGCAGAGGAATGTTGAGCTCTATGATCTTGTTGATTTACGACAACGCCCGGCCCCACATGGCAAATGTCACTCGTGAAGTTCTTGAATCTTTTAAGTGGGAGTTGTTTCCTCATCCGCCGTACAGTCCCGACCTAGCACCGAACGACTTCCACCTATTGCCAGCAATGATGAAGTGGCTGGCTATGTAGCGTAGAAGTGGTTGAAGGCGCAGGCTGCCGAATTTATCGATGAAGAAATTTCCAAGCTCGTACATCGCTACGATAAATGCCTTAATTTGAATGGTGACTATGTAGAAAAGTAGTATTTGAGTGTGGCTTTCATCTGTATATAATAAAATTTGTTTCCTATACTTTGTTTATTTTTTATTCCAAAACGTAATCTACTTTCTGGATAGCCCTCGTATTTTCAACCCCACTAGCGATGTGCCGAGTACGGTTTGACTCGATTCAGACTCGATTCCTGCTTTGGACTCGCCTACTCGAATACTATTTTATTTTGATTCGAGTATGCCGGACTCGATTCCAGTACTCGAGTCAGGAAGAATCGGTTACTACTCGCTAATTCCATTCTATTTATACGAGTCCTACTGACTCGAGCCTAGTATTCGAGTTTGATTAACTCGCTTATACTCTCAAATTGTTTACATAAATTCCAATGCTCTATATCTTGATTCAATGTTTATTACTTTTAAATAAAGATTACAGTATTATTATTTTTGTCATTGTGCTTAACCTAACCTACACGCTGTTTGAAGCTAACTCCTTTCTATTTTTCCTTTTTGTTCTAAAATCTGACTCTAGTTCTGGATTGGAGTAGAATTTCCAGACTCGAATTTAGACTCGAGTCTAGGAATCGGACTCGAGTCTGGAAATATTATGGAGAATACCAAACATAGAATCCGAGTACTGATTCGAATACCGTGTAAACTGACTCGAATCGAAATCGAAAATGATGTATGGTAGTGAATGTTGGGTGTGGCAGAAGAAACATGAAAGTAGGATTAATGCTGTGGAGATGAGAAGCTTGACAAGTATAATTAGAGTGAATCTGAAGGACAATGTCAGGAACAGTGTGATAAGGGAGCGATGCGGCGTAGTTGAAGATGTAGTGACAATGGTAGAGAAAGGGATGCTTAAATGGTTCGGCCATGTTGAAAGAATGAATGAAGGAAGGTTAACGAAAGAGATACACAAGGTAAGATCGATAGGTCGAATAGGTGCAGGTCAAGTTAGGCGGACATATCTCGATCAAATCGAAGATGTCCTAAAGAAAGGCCGGGTCAAGAGTACTCGCAACCGACGAGCATGCATGAAGACGCCCATGAAAGTGGAGGAAACCAAGAAAAGTGTGCCAGGATCGTAGCAAGTGGAGAGAAATGGTCTCTGCTTACCCCATTGGGAACAAGGCGTGACATATATGTATGTATGTATGATATATGCGGTGAACAAAGGACAGATTTTTTTAACTATTCCTTTGGATTTATTTGTCTATATGTTAGTCTACACTAATATTATAAAGAGGAAAGATTTGTATTTTTGTATGTAACGAATAAACTCAAAAAGTAATGGACCGATTTTAATAATTCTTTTTTCATTAGAAAGCTATATTATAACTGAGTAACATAGGCTATATTTAGTACTAGATTACTATAGAAATCTTTAAAAATTCTTATTAAAACCAGTCGAAGGTGTGAAAAAATTATCCATAAAATGTCTTTCATCGCATACGCTGCGAAGAGTATTAATGATATAAATAATAAAATGAATGAATGTATTTAAATTGTTTTTAGAAAATATTAATTTGATTGTACCAAAGAATTAGTAAAAAGTTCGTTGAATGTATTATGATTACTGAACCACAGCAACGCGTGGTTGGGTCAGCTAGTATCTCATAAAGTAAATTAATTATAAATGATTTGTAATCAAACTGACAGTATATTTTTTAGCGTTAAATAAAATATGTAAAACGATCATCAACAAAAAGATCAGTTAACATATTGTTTTTATTACAGTTCCCCCGGTTAACCCATTTTGCTGAAAATAATCCATGGTATAATATGGACACCATAAATTCAAAATAATTCACCGGCGTGAACACAGTGGAATAAAGTCTTTTAACAGACGTTAATCAGTCTAATTTACCACCAATTGCGAATCGATCGTTTGGTATGGCAACACACTCATTGCGTGGTTTACTTAAAATGTGTTTTATTAACACAAGGTTGAAATTCAGTTTCGCGTCATCAAGATAGTTTTACTAGAAATGCTATTCTAACATTTACGCCTATAGCACACCGACGCCGCGAATAGCTAAAGGAAAATCCCAATAATCTGTCGTACATTATAAACGTACGTCTCTTTCCATTTATCTGTCACTGTCGTATAATTGTCCTGTAAGTGCATCTCTGCTTGTATGGTGCAGGTGTTATTGGCGAATCTCTCATTACATGAACACCACATTGCATGACATTTAAATTTCGCCGCTGGAGTAGGAATTGGCAATCCGGAAAAGGCATCATTTAATGGTTACCGGATCCGGTACCAATATACCGGATCCGAAGACGGATTCCGGTGCTAGCAGTTAGTAATCATGATGGGATCTGTCTTAATCATAAATACCTATAAGACTTGTTTGTTAGCATTCTCAAATACTTTAATAGTGATTTTGATCTCATTTCAGTTACCTACGTAATGTTAATAGGCTTGTTGCCTAAATTTCAGTAGTTAGATACTAATATACCTTGATGCCTATTCTATACAAAATAATTATTATTTTTGAAAAAAATGCTTATTTATAAGAATAATTTTGCATTTAATTAAATATTTGACATTAGTCATCAAAAACGCTCATGACTGTCATGGCGTCTGAATGACGTCACGCCGTGCAAACACAGCTGTTTTAGTATCGGAATATTCGGTATTTGAAGTTATTTTAATAAAAAATGGATTCCTCGTATTACAAGTACTGCATAGTGCCCCAGTGTACAAGCACAAGTATAAAAACCCACAAAAAATTATTTATATTACGTGCCAAACAATCAGCAGATACGTAAAAAGTGGCTAACACTCGCGAGAAGAAGGAATGATGCCATTCTTTTTCGCACTTCCACAAGACACTTGGGAATGACATTTTGACTTTGACGTTTCGCACGGCGTGACGTAACACTTTTTAATTGGTGTTTGCTGTCACGTGACTTATGGCTTATTTTGTGCAATTTTATTTTATAAAAAATATAAATAATCAGAAGTTATTATTTTATAAAACTTTGTTTTTTCATAATTAAATGATCATCTTAATAGTTATTCAACCTAATGCATCAGATTTGTTCATAGTGGATACAAGCCTATTGTATCTATTAGATATTATAGTTACTTGATAATTAATATTGTTACTTATAAATTGATCTATCTGTGAAAGTGAAATCTACAAAGACTGAGCTACTCGTTACGTCGCAAAAATTATTACTAGTTACCTACACTACTAAATTTTAATTGTTTTCTTGTTGTATATTTGTCTTAATATTTGTTAGGAAATAAAGTCGATTTTATATATTGTGATTTATTTTTTATAAACTACCTACATATAAGTGCAGTGACACTTGATTAACTCACTTATTTTGTACTAAAAAGCGAAAACCATCTTGATATAATCAATCCGGATTGATGGGAATCCGGTCGTATCCGGCTAAACTGAAAATGACGCCGGATTGCAATCACTAGTTGGGAAGAAATATAAAAAAAATTGAATAGTGTTGAATTACATTTAATGGACCGTCTACAATAAAAGAATCAATATATCATAGAAGTAGGATCGCGATAAAAAGTTGTATGTCGACAATAAGTTTAATATGATTCCAACAGCTTGTAATGAAAATCACCGCAGTTACTATTTGCACGCTGGTCCAGTAGATACGGATTGGTCGACATATACACCTTTTGAATTTCTTCATTAGTATATGCAAATTGTGTTACCCCCTCAGGGCCAGCGACGGAAATAAAAATGTGAACTAGCGAGATTGATGTATGGTGTGATTTCGCTATTTCGAGTGGGAACGCGTTTCGCTAGGAAGTTGGCTGATCGTATCGAAGTATCGAGTGTTGAAGACGTCGGTGGGCTAAAGGCGTAATAAACGTATCCGAATGCCCTCCCATGCAACGATTTGACGGAAATTGTTGACAAAACATAGTATCAACATCTGCGTGTATTCTATGCTCACGTTATCTTTAAGGTTCTAATATTGTCGGATTATATTGACAAATACTACATATAAACAAAGTGCACAATCACATACATTTTAATCAGTACAAAAAATACAGGCCGAAATAAAAATATATGGAAGAAAGCTATTTTAAGCTGGCTTTGGGAAAAGCTGGAGGACTGGTTAAAAATAAAGAAAAATTGGTTTCATTTTCATTTTCAGGTACATTTACCATTAAAATCTTCTGATTTTTCAAAAAACAGTAAACTGATTTACATGTAATGCTGATTGTAAAGAGATACTTGTTAGTTATTTTTTGTACAAATTAAAAAGTGTGTGTGTTTAAAAACAAAAATTAAAACAATAAATAATTCATGCTGAATGTTTTTGATCATAAAGTGACCAACAATGCTTTTTATAATAAAATTCATAATATTGATACAATCAACATGTGATTGTTGAAAAAATTGTGGTCCATAACACGCTTTATTGTGTTACGTAGGGCATAAACGCATATGTGTGTTAATGAAATTCACTGATGTTATGTATATGCTTAAATACGTGTAGTAATCACTTTTCATTGTAATTTTTTTTAACAAATTTTACTAGACGTCTAGTTAGTTTGGCTGGGCTCCACCGCACTTAGCCTCACGATTGGGCCATTGTGCGTATGATAGAAGGCTCCTGCCTTCTTCCTACTCCATCCATCCCAGTTCCTCCCAGAACGCTAGCAGCCTCTGTGGGCTGCTGCATGCTTCTGGCAGGGACGCCGGGGAATGGAGAAGTTTCTCCCGTTGGTCGGCCACACTTGCACATTCCATAAGAACATGTTGTGGCGTTTCCTCAGCCTCCATGCACCCTCTGCACAGGGGGCTGTCTGTTATACCTATTGTGTACAGGTGTTTGTTTAAAAGGCAATGTCCGGTTATGGTGGCTATGACCTTTCGGATCTTGTCTCTCTTTAGTTTGATAAGGGAACGGGCAAGCTTCTTGGAAGGTACCGGGACTGCTTCCTTCGTTCGCTTGCACCCCTTCTTAGTTGTCCATTCTTTTAGGTGTAGTTCCTCTGTTCTCTTGCGCAGCCAGGCTTTTACTTCTGCCTGTGGAATAGGCATTAGGGGTTCTGGTCCATACACTTTCGTGTTGGAGCCTCTTTTTGCCAACTCATCTGCCGCGTCGTTTCCGAGTGAGTTGCTGTGTCCTTTTATCCACTGCAGGATTACCCGGTTTGTATCTGCAATGGCTTGGAGCGTATTATGACACTCCAGTATGAGGACAGAGTTGATAGTATTGTTTTGGAGGGCCTGTAAGGCCGATGCGCTATCCGAGATTATCTTTATGTTTGAGTTTGTAAGACCTCTGGCCGCAATCGCCTGTGCCGCTCGGGTGATGCCAATGCATTCTGCTTGGAAGATTGTATTTCGTTTATCTAAGGTTATGGATAGTTTGATGTTTAGGTCATTTGAAAAGACGCCGGCCCCGGTTCCAGAAATGGTCTTGGAGCCGTCGGTGTATATCCTAACTTCTTGGATGTTAGAATAATCTTTCCATTCTGCTGTTAGTTGGATATGGTATTTCCTGTCAAATATATGTTGACATGGTATTCTATCCATGGGTGCATCTAGAAGAGGAGTGTCTTACTAGACGTCTAATGGAATACATATTACATATACTGTTCCTGCATTAGTCAATACACATTAATTACAAATAAATATATATTATTTGTATGTATAGTAATAATATAAGGATAAATTCAACATTATACAATTGCATTCCTCTACATTTCACAACCAATATAAGTGTATATATAATGAAATTACTAAACACAAAAAAAAAAAAATTCCATGCCAACATAGACAAACTGTGCAAAACTACGCGGCCAATAAATGTTTTATGCAATAACCGACGATGAAGACTTACAAATCGAATAATATACCAACTGATACAGTTTACAAAAGAATTAAATGTTAAATAAATCTCTTGGAGAGTGCACACATTGGCAGCATTAATCAGTTATAACTTTGTTAATACTTAAAGATATTGAACAACTTGTTAAAAAAAAATATCTTCAAATTAACGTCTATGTTAGCAGACTGGTTTAAAACACAATTCGTCAGTTTGTATATTTATCTCTTTTAGTATACTGCTATTCAGCTGATATCTTTCTACGGCATCCATCTTATCTGTTAATAGACATTTAGTCAATAGTTCCTAAGTTATGTCAAATAGAATAATATGATAATGTATCCACATATGCAATGAGTATCGAGACAGATGCTTACAGTAACAGTGTTTCTCTTTCGGTCAATGAGTGTGCCCTATCTAACAACAGAAACGTCTTCGTCGCAGTTTCTAAGCTAAAGCAGAAGTGTAAAAGAAGAAACGGCGACTCACTGGTGACCGCGATGAACGCGTGGGGCGCGTCCGTGGCGGGGCTGGACTGCCCCGAGCTGTCGCCGAGGTCCCCGTTCACGTCCACCACGGTGCTCGACACCTGCAATCAAAATCAACATAATCTTTATTCAACATAGACCTTTACAGGCACTTATTGACGTCAAAATAAACAAAACAAAAAAAGAAGAAAAGCTTATACAAAAAAAAAACATATTGGTTCTACACCTGTTCGGAAATTGGGAGAGCCTTTTTGAGAAGAACAGGCAAGAAACTCTGAAGGGCAAGAAGGTCAATATTCACACGCAGTTCGTAATGGTCGTTATTTCAATAACAGATAATATAATTAATTATTTTCCCGTAACGAATAACACATTATTTAACAACGGCTTATACTGTTATCCTGCTGTTGCTGTTGACAAAAGAATCGCCTAGTCGCATTGTTGTTGTTGCCACTTGAACCGTTGTGTAGGCGTGGGCGCTCGCTCTGTTGCCCGACTGCTCATTCTTATAATATTAACCTTTCTCACAAGGAAATACAGTTCCTATTTGTTTATTTCTTATAGTAATTTTAGTAATACCAAATTCACAATTTTGTACCTTCGCGCGTATGACAATTAGACTCATTATGATTCACAGTGTGATTTGAAATAACAATTAGGTAAACTGTTGCTGGCTTGCTGGTGCGTAAGCTGTTGTAATTTTTTTACTTACGCATTATTTGCCGTTGTGTGATCGTTGCAATAATTAGTGTCGTGTACTTTTGAAGTAACTAATAAATAATTAGAGTAGATATTATAAATAAATGGAAATTGAAAAATATTGCATGTAAATAATGAATGTAAATAACAAATTATGTAAGAATAACAAATTATGTAGGAAGATCAATGAACTTTTAAATACACCAGAATATTATATTGATTAATTAGTTTTAAGTTATTTAAATTACTGCCTAATATTCTGACAGTCCTAAGCCTGAAAAAGTATGAAGGAAAGTTCATTGTTAAAAATAACTAGCTATAATAACAATAACAATCGTACTCAACAACATTTGTCAAAACAGCAAAATAACAGGATAACAGAGAACAGTTTACAATAACAGTTATAGGAAAATAACACAACAGTGTTATTCGTTATTACAAAACAGTCATTATTGCCATTACTACACGCAGTGTATAGGTGTGTGATAGTGGTCATATGGAGCTTCAATTCATATGTAGTGATTTCAACATTATAAATACATGTGAACTTCAATGAACCTTGCCCATAACATACTTCACAAACATTCACGATAATCACGGACACCGTCTGGAGCAACAGAAGTTTATAATTTAAAGTTGACATATTTATTTATTTGACACACAAAACAAAATATAATCTATTATTGATACCTTTTTTGTATATAATATAACATACCAGATTACATTCCTAGGCATGTGTGTACAACATTAACGACACATAAATAGAGTAGTACACATATATGGCAATATATAACCTTAATTTACTTTACTTATTGTACTTTAATTATAAAACAAAAACATTCAATATATTGATCACATATTACACAATATGTTCATCACACTCTTTTTATTTTTTTTGAAATTTTGTCCAAATGTGTCTATTGTCTCGTGATGATTCTTTGAGACATCATTGTATTGACGACACATCCTGACTATTGGACTGTAAAAGTATTATTTTTGAATACCTGCAGTGAGATAACATATACATTTATATTACCTATATAAGTTTAACAAACTCAATAAATAATTTATTTAGCAAAACACCAAAATGGCTGCTTAATTTCTATTCACCCAGCTAATAAGAGCAAAATGGTCAATCAGTCACTTCAGGTGTGATGATACGATGTGAGCAAAAATTATAATTATTGAGTTTGAAGAGTTTGTAAATACAACAAGATACAAACTAAAAATGTAATTATAGATATATAATACATAATTATTATAGGTACAAACAGCTTACATCTTGAGACAGGGCGAGACAATACAAATTTAAATCACAGCAGTAATGAGCTGGAATGTAATCAAACAATATACACAGTATGAATAAGAAAAATGTAATAAAAGATAAAAAAAAATTAAAACAAAAAATAGTGACAATTAGAACATATAGTTAAATTAAGTATTATATATCAGTAAATTAACAGCGGCAATAATAAAAAGAATTTGGCTTAATAGGATTCAAACATCAAGGATGGTATACTAAATAGTTAATTTACTATATTGTTATTCCAACTATTATTCAAGTTAATCAAATTCAAACAACAAAGCTGATCCTGAATAATATTTGAACAATGGGTCCAAAAACATTATTCATTGCTTAACTGCATTATTTTTCAGGATAGATCACTATTACCTGCTGTATAGCATGCTGGAGATGTATGGAGTTAGGCAGTTCAGGAATAACGATGAGTTCGCGCACAGGATTTGGTGAACTAGCATCCCCCGCGCCCGTAGTGGTGCTCTGTATAAAACCATGTGTTAGATAATAATATGGCACAGAATATATTGGTATTGTTACAACATGTTTTAATGAGTCCTCCTTCATGCAGTGACAATAATGTATTGCAGTATAGCATTGCCATAAATTAATTTATTAAGACATTATAATTAATATATTAAGACAAGTTCAGCATTTCATACTAATACCATTCTCTTAGTTAAAAAGTAAATGTACCAATACCAAAAGATGATGCATAGTATCTAATTTTCATGATTACGGAACCCTACTATCACCTACGGACCTGCGCGGGGGCCGCCAATCGGGTCGACATGTCGGGCGAGGCAGGAGGTGACGACTCCACTAACACCTCGTCGCCGCACTCAAAGTCTGAAATATCCACAACAAAAAAATATTTGATTTTCAGTAACAGAAAAATAACTAAACAAAGATCAATATAGTTATTTACCAAACAGTTTAATACTTACATGTATTTGGCATATAAACAATACTATTTTATTAAAGTATAAAGTTTAAAAATTACCAAATAAAAACCAATAAATATTTTAAGACATATAATTAGTAATGAAGAAAGGGGAATAGGGACATAAAACCATTGGTAATTTAATATAATGTCTGTGTATGTAAAAAAATCCATTTTATTTCATATTAGGAACATTACATAATAATTAGATATTTAGTATTATTTCATGCATGCACATAATATGTTATGTGCATTACTACATTATTTATCCAATAATTAAGACTAACAATCAGAATCATGGAAATATCAATTTCTTAGTTAAAGAATTTGACAGAAACCTCTGTGAATTCAGAACATTTAGTAAAAAAATAGCATTATAATTAATTTTTTTCATATCATTAAAATGAGAAACCAAAAGTTACAAAATACAAAACATGTTTCTTTTTTCTATTATATGAATGAAACAGCTTTCTCTATTAATAATTATGTACATCATCAATATAAAACATAATGTGTAAATAAACCTTAAATAGAAATTAGATAAATTAATTCTTTTAAAACTTATATAACTGCATAAAGCCATCCCGGCTATAGAGATGTTATTGATCTGGAAGGTGCTCAAGTAACGGAGATCACCCACAGAGCGTATCTAGGCAACACCTCATCCACCCTCCGTACCTTTACTCTCAAATCACAATGGCTCTAAAACACACTCACTTTCTAAATAGAACACGTTCTCAAATCCCATTTCAGACATTATGTCTACTTTAACAGTTTAAATTGTTGAAATAGCACTCTGACACAATGAATACATGATAGTTGGTGCAGCAATAGATAAATACTGTGTCTGGTATTGATCAAACAACCGTTACTAGGTGGTTGCTATGTGAAGTGAGATTATTACCACTTTGTTTTTTGGTGCTTACTGCATGAGTGTGTGGGGTGTGTAATTTTAATTTGTTGGGGTTCCTAATGCAGGTGTAGTAAAGTCACGCTTCAGTGGAACCACCTGCCACCATTTGCATGTCAAGTAAGCAACATGCTTTTGTAATATATTTTAATTGTAATAATACAGTTTATAATGCTCTCATTATATAATTTATATATTTTTAATATCATAATCTTTTTTCTTGTTGTATTTGTTTCATATTCTTGTTTTATGTATTATAAGTAAAGACAAAAAAAATCATTGTTCTTTTATATGAAAAAAAGATAAATGAAAACATTGTCATTGCATACAGATAGATGAGATCATAAAGATATAATTCGCAAAACTTCATTCAATTTAGTAGCAATTAGAGAAAGATTTTGACAAAATATATTTCCTATGAAAGAATATTTCATAAGGTATGTATGTAAACATGTTATTGATCCGATACGCATGAATAATACTTATAGACTGATAATTCGTCCCTCGTGCCGTGCCAGGTACCACCGCCCGTGATCCCTAACGTCGAAATAGATAAGGGAGAAAGCAGTCGTTCTTTTCATTACGATCGAAGGGGAATCATTTGGGAAGACATTCGCCATCAATGTTAGACGTGTAATGAGGTTCCTTGGCGTTGATTACCTACTCCTATTTAGCAGAACCTTAATTATTTCATATAACCATTTGACAAATAATACATCCAGCAAAATGAAGACAGACTCAATTTAACCCACCTGTCAGCCATACTCTAAAATGTCAAATTTGTTCGCACCAGATGATTGTTCTTGGAATACACAATTTCACAGAAATAGATCTGAGAAGCCGATTTTAACCCAATCTTTTAAGATTCTATAATGTAAGATTTTGTTAACACGATAAGAAATTTCACTCATCAGTGTTGTTGTCTTATACCTACACTCGTTTCCTAGGCTACGAACCACAAAACTCCTCACAGAAAGTAGTAAAAAAGGGGGAGAAAACGAAGAAAAATTGTGTAATAATCGCTAGGTGGCGCACAAGCTCAAAACACAGACTATGTATGTATTACGTATTACAATTTTGATTAATCTGTGTTGTTTTAAATTTTTATCCATAAATGTTTAATATGTAGATAATTTAATCACTAAAATATAACTTTTGTTTATTTATAATTTTACAGTAATCCGAATAAAATAAAAATTAGAAACATTAGTTTAAAATTTTAAAATTATGAAATAAATAATAAAATAAAATCATTTTTTAAAACACTTCAATTTAATTAATTCAAGGATTTTTGGTAATTATACAAATCTGTAGATCATACACGTCTGCACTATTTGTAATAACTCATTGAGTGCTTAAAACTAATTACAATAATTAAAAGAAAATGTTAATGCGGCGATTAATAGCAGTGCATGCGTAGGAATAGTGTAGCGTAGTGATAAAATTCCTTACTCTCACAGGTGGAAATAATGGAATTGGACTTCAACATGTATTGCCTCCTTCTACAAACATTTTACATCATAATATTATATTCAGATCAGACTCGTCTTTTAGCGGTGGACGAGTGATACAAAGTTGTAAACCGGTCTTACACTGTAGGCCTTATCAGCGACTAACTTAGGGACACTATTGGATCTCTACAAACACAATCATCACGGTCCCTCATGCACAAGAATACCGGTCGTTTTACTAGACTTGCTTAGATAAATAATACTATCCATCGAGCTCTTATGATCATAGGAAGGCCAGCCACTTTGAATGTTATTGATTATATGCGTGCTGATAGGTGATGATGGGAAGAAACCCGGCGGCAGACGGCATGACCCTATTGCAGAAGCAACTCTGTTTCAGGGAATCTAAACAAGTTTTTTTCCTTTGTAAGTAGTTTGCTTTTTTATTTTCTTTTAGATCAGATTGTTAATTTATTATTTAATTTCTATTTTATAAGACGACATAATTAATTTATATTTTAATACAATGATGTTACTTACTAACCACTAAACATAACGCGATAGATATGTACTAATTGGGTATAAAAATCAAATCCATTGCAAGCCTCCACTACTACGGATTAAATAGCTGTACAACTTACCTTCCACTTCAAATGCATAAACTGTTTCGTCCGAATCCAAATATTCTATTTTAGGTTCCATTGTAAATTTTAAAACACTTCTCGTTATCAATCCTTAACATATATTATCATAACATGTAAATAAATAAATAATAGTAAAAAAAAGGAAATTATTTGAGACATCTTTAGATGTCATGATAAATTTTTTAAATCATGTAATTTAAGTATTGAACCTCCTTTCTTCAGTATCAAAAAGTTTTCATTCGATATAATTATTAACTCTGGTTACCGTTAATTCTTTTCTATGTAACATTCGATGTTTTATAGAGAATATTTTCTGCCGATCCAAATAATATCTGCCTTATAAACATTTTTTATCGATTATAGAATTAAGTTAATATCGGATGAAATAAATACAAATTAAAGTATCATTACATTGTACAACTCGACCTAAAATAAATATATTAATATTATTATTTTATATTCATTAAATAAAAAAAACTATCACTGTTAGTAATACACCAATAATTTAATTGAAATTGATTTCTTTATTTTCTAACGTAATTTTCTATAAAATGTAATAAAAATAAGTGCAAACAAAAAACTCATATCCTGAGCCAATGAATGCATCGACAAGTCGCGCACATAACAGCAACGATATTATTGTAAGGTATTATTTTTGTAAGTACGATAACCGTAAGATACTCAATTTTCAAATAAATATTTTTAAATGTAAACTTTCGTTTGTTAATATGTTATTTCTTTTGATATTTGCACATCTTGTGTTGGCACAGACTGGATCATTAATTGTACGTGAAACAATTTTACAATTTACAATATCCAAGCGCGTATTTACGTGTAAACTATTTGAAATTTAAACTTTGTTTTAAAGTGATTAGAAACAAATTGGTTAAAATTGGAAATGAACATGAAATTTGGTTTCAACTTAATTTACTGTTTTAATCTTTAATTTATAATATTTTTTTTGTCCCATGAGTTTCTCATTAGAATACTATTTCAAAACATAAGTGAAATATTTTTGGATATTCACAACACAGCCAGGTTGAACCAATAGGTAAAGTACTCTCTCCACAAAAGGTGAAATGAGGGGCTACGGCCCGTGGGGCTATGCCATGAATAATCTGCCGAGTGTATAAAGGAAGCACTCCGCTTACCCCGAGTGCTTCCGTACTTCTATGTAGTTGCGAAGGATCACCTGAATGGTAGGATAAACTTTTAAGAGGGTGGATGGTTTCACCCATTCTTGGGCAATAGCGGCATGTATGCCCCAGGGCTCTATACTAGGTTCTCTATTATGGAACCTGGGGTACAACTGAGTCTTACAAGGTAACCTCCATTCAGCCCCACTCAGGCGGGTTCCTCCTAATCTGAGAACCAGGATCAAAGTGCCTGTGAACCACTAACTACCACTAGGTGGCTGTAGAAGGTCATAGCAGCCCGGGACGTTATCCACACGGAGTGCCACGGCGCGCCTTGCATGTTTACAGGGAAGTATATCGCCATCCGAGATATAAGAAGACGATCAACTCCAAAAGAAGTATAATGATTTAGGCAGTAAACCTGACACTGTAGTCTGTAAAATATATAGCTATAAAATATGTCGAAATGGCTTGGCTAGAGTGGAGCTAAGTAAAGCTTTTCTTGATTTAATTAATGTTTTAATATGTCAACCTACGCGTCTCCTCCATCCATACCTAAGCATCCCATCCGCTTAATATGTGCCTACTTCATTTAAAATCAATCCTTTTAATAATACATAAAATAATAGGCATAGATTAGGAAATAATTACATTGTGTACAGATGTATGTACACAATAACAAATATAACAAAACCGTAAATATTTTATAATTTGATTTTCAATTTCATCGGTTAGTTATAAACCTGAAAATCGATTGAATAAACTTGTCATTTTGTGATAAACTGACCTGCGTATTTGATGTATATGTCGCATTTATACCTAAAGATTTCTTTTAAATTCACCATCTTGAGCCTCATATGCTGATTGGATTAACCAAGTTTGCATAGGAGCAACTACTAATTGCGATATTAAATCTCGCTGTTTGCTGCAGACATTTTGATAAAATATAGGTACCAAAATCGAAGTCGGGCGCGATTTTGATAATAATTTATTGAAACATCAAATAAACAAATCTAATTATTAAGTTTTATTTGTTAGAAGTATTTGTGTAGTTTCAATAATATTTTAATGAAGAAATATTTAGATTATTGTAGGTATGTTTAATATAAATAATCATTAGTTTTAGATATTACACAAAATATAAGAATAATTAATTAGTTTCTAATATTTATATAAATATGTACACACGTCTGTCACGTTTCTCAGCACATCTCCTATCGTATTCGTCAGCTTAAGATTTATTTATTTTTATAAAATGTTGTTACCTTGTTGTTAACCTTTAATATGTTGTTAACTTTCGTTTAAATGTCCAAAGGCATTAGGAAGTGTTTAGTTGATAAGCTGGTTTTCTACTAAAGTCCATGATAACCACCCGCCGTAAGTCGCAAGTCTTAAATCTAAACCCAACAAGTTAAATTTTGAAACAGCGGTTACAATTAGATTTGTTGAAAATTTTCTAGATGCAAAAACAAAAAAATGTCTTTCAAATCAAAATAAGAATAATAGGTAAGTTTTTCTAAAAGTATGTTTCATCGATGAGTACTTGTTTTATGTGCTGTTTTACCATTTATGCCTCCAATACAATACAATGGTTCAAGAAAGGTGGTCTTATGTGACTCATGAAATAAATGAAAGGTTTGTAAAGTAAAAGAATTATATTAAAAATTATTGTCTGAACAATTTATATATTACGGATATCTGGAATATATTTGGAGAATGCCATTCAACAAATACTTGTATTGAAGGTTGACATTTTGCTTTAAATAAGACTGTGGGTAAAATATAACAAAATTTTATTATTTGATACAAATTACAGCAAGAAGCAGACTTCATCGCTTTAAGCGATCAACCAAATGTTGCCTTACAATGTTTTCTTTCCCTTAGGAGCATCAGATAAATGTACGTATGTAATTTGAAAATAAAAAAACAAATTGGCACTTGGCCGGAGAAGTTAGTTCGGGAGATTTTTCCGAATTCCGACGAGACTATGGCGCTATCGATCTTCTATCTATCTGATTACTGATTTGGTACTAAATTTATTATACTCTGCTGTTGTATAGTGCCTAAATAGTAAGTCGATGATCCGATTTAATAGATTAGGCAATCATCTTTAAGCCATTAGTAATAGTTTTACAAAATAGTATAACCTAAGTACATAAAGGAAAAAATTGAACATGTACTAAGCGAAAGGAATCACAAAATAAGTATTAATTATTTCGTGACGGAACCATAAGTTTTTGCAAAAATAAATATTTTTTGTGTGGGTTGAAAACCTCATGTATTTGAGCGCGCTAATATCGCTGACAGATAATGAGCGGTTTCTGGACCGCATGAAGTTTTTATTGACTCATTGACTGACAGCACAGATTAGTATACGACTGACAGTTCTTTGTCTTCGATTTCAGCAACATATTCCAAATTTTATTTGATTCACTGTGCTAATACAATAATTTACCTACCACTTGCGTTCTGCATTGAATCACCTACAACTCATTGCCATCAAAGAAAGTACTATAATTATAAAATAATTATCACAAGTGTTTAATATTAGCAAGAGTAAATAAGTATGAAGATAACTGTTAAGAAATTACAAGGAGGGGAATGTAGTTTGGAGGTATTATTTTGTAAATTCACCATACTCTAAGGTAATCTAAGAACATAGTATAGTTTTATGGTTGCTTAAAATAATTATTGTTTTAGGTTCTTCCAACTACATCCATATTGGAAATCAAAAAGCAAGTTTCGGAAAAGTTAGGAATTCCTCCAGAAGATCAAAAGTTATTATTGCTTGGAAGAACTCTTGCTGATGAACAAAGAGTGCAGTCATATCCCACTATTAAAGAGGGCTCTAAACTTAATCTCGTGGTAAAGAAATCGGATAATCTGCAAACACTTTTAGTAAAACATTATAAACAATCTGGAATGTCTGATTCAGATGCAAACACCACTGTGAACAAGATTTTGAAAAATATGCAAGAGAAATTCGACAGATTATCATGGGATGATATTGAACGCCTATGTTATGACTGCCTGCTAGAAGAAAGAGGAGAAACACGACAAAGTGCACCCCATGACAGAGATCGTGAAGACACTTTCAGTTTATGATTTTTGAAAGAAGTCTTGTCTGATATTTAAATAAGGAGATGAAATTATACTAGACATCTTATTCACATTCTGAAATATAAAAGAAATCAATTATGCAAGCATATTTATAATGATACTACATCACTTAGTTGCTGTAAATAAAAATAGATTTTTTGTTAGTAGTATTTGGCTGAGTTGTCTGCATATTTTATTTGTTCCTACTTCCTATTTTAAGTAATAGTAATAATATTGGAATTAAAACTAGCTTGTAAACATAAAAATTGTCTATCTTAGTACATATATCAAGAAATTGATAATCAGAAGCTAGCCAATTTAATATAGTTTCAGGTAAATGGCATCAACTGCAGATAAGTAATGATGCAGTTCATCTTTGGTGAAACAAACTTGAAGTTGATAAGTTCATTTCATTGATAACAAATATTATGGTAATTTGAAATCCTGGGTTTTACTAAAGCTTATATAACTATTTGTGTTTTAATAGTGTTAAAATTTTATATAGGTGCTCAGTGTTGAGTGTGAGTGTTGAAAGTTAATAATAAAATACAAATTATAATATTAATTGATATAGAACTAAAGTGATATTGAACTTTATGAATATAGAAAACCTGCTTAGTCTCAAAAAAGATCATATTAAATTCTTAATTAAGTGAAATTCTATTAAATATATATTTATATTTAGAATAATTTTGTAGTTAAAGAAAAAAATAATTCTTGTGATCTTTTGCTAATGTTGGATTGACAAATACATTTTTATTTGAAAGGACGAATAGTGTTTCAATGTTACTTTTATGGTTTATTGCAGTGACAATAATATTTTATCAGGGTGTCCACAGCTATTGTTCAAAAAAATTCCCTGACTATCCCTGACTTTCCCTGACCATTATTTCAAATTTCCCTGACCAAACGTATTTATAACCATATTTAAAATTAGTCATCATTCACTTGCACTGTTTCCACACTTAGTGAGGTCGGCATTTTTAGGGTTCCCTAGTAATTCCTAGTTTACTAGGGAACCCTAAAAATGCCGACCTTATAGTTTCGCCATGGCTGTCTGTCCGTTCGTCCATCCGCGGATTATCTCAGTGACCGTTAGCACTAGAGTTGAAATTTAGAACAAATATGTAAGTATAATAATAAGGCCGACAATGTGCACAAATAAAAAAAATAAATTAAGGGGGATACACGTGATTGAGGGACTAATTTTTTTTCGTCTGTACTCTAACTCTGTGATTTATCGTTGGATAGCTATTAATAGGGGTTTAAATATAAATAGGGGTTTTCTAACATTATTTTATGATAAAATTTATTTTTCCTGAAATAATTGCCCTAAAAGTTAAAAACGAAGTGTCAAACTTTTGAACCATAAGTTCAAAAAATATGAAATAATTCTCAATATACAATGTAAACATCAGTGTAAATTACAATGCGTAAGCAGGCATCAATTAAAATAGCTATCTTATTTATTATTATTATTGAAAATTTAGTTATTATTGCGATAATGGCTTAGGTTTTCTATGTCCATCTCGACATGCATTTTACGCACACATAAACAGTATAGCAGGTTATTCCTTATTATTTTTGTGTAATGGCTATTAGTAAGTACTATTCATTTCAATTTATAGTTTGATAAATTTTGCAATGACTTGATTTTGTTTTTTACAAAAATATCAATAATTTTCCCTGACTTTCCAGGTAGCTCCTCAATATCCCTGACTTTCCCTGACCACCTCAAGCGTCCCTGACTTTTCCATGACTTTCCCTGACTTTCCAGAATGTGGACACCCTGTTTATGTACACAGAAGCAGACTTTATAACAATATTATTCTCCACCACTCAGTTTGAGGAGCAAAATAAGTTGTTTATATAAGGGTTTGTCCATTAATCACGTGAGACGATGAATGGACGAGAAAAATCACGAAAATAACTTCGTCTCACGAAACTAGTCTTAAACCTCACTACGTATCACCAAGGGGGTGAGGGGGGCAAAAAAATGCTAAAAAATAAAATCACGTGATTAATGGACGGCCCCTACTGTAGGTAGATCATTATTTTTATTATGTGCAATATATTACATAGGTGACGTTGATGTGTAACAGCAGCCCCGCGGTGAGTGCCTTCCCTAGGTGGGCGCTTACTAAGCTCCGAAGTGGCGGAGGAGGCGGCGATGATGCGGGCGTGGTCGGATCCGCCCGCACACATTGCCGAGTATGTCGACGGCATGGCGGAGCTCTTCGCGGACGACATGAGGGTCGTCTGCCAAGCCGCCATGCCGAGGACGCGCACCTGCCCCGACAGGGGGCAGGTATACTGGTGGACGCAGGAGGTTGCGGACCTGCGTACCACTAGTATGAGGGCCCAGCGCGCCTACGTTCGTTGTCGTAGGCGCGCTGTCACCACACCTGACGAAGAACAGGCACTCGTCAGGTGTACGCAGCAGCCAAGAAGGCCCTGCAGGATGGAATACGCGGGGCCAAAGAGGAGTCCAGGGAAGCTTTCATAGCGACCTTGGACAACGACCCGTGGGGGCGTCCATACTTGGTGGTGAGGGGGTCCATACTTGGTGGTGAGGGGGAAATTTAAATTTTCTGCCCCCTCTACCTCCGCTATGGACCGGGGATGGACTCGACCGGGTGATGGGGACGCTGTTCCCGGATCCTGGTCCGTTCGAGCCCCCCAGAATGCCCCCCTTCCCCACGAGAGCATACAGGAGGCACTCAAATTCCATGGAGTGCCTCCGTACCTCCGCGCCCTCGTGGAGGACTACCTGCAAGGCAGGTCAGTTCTGTACGAGGGGCCGGACGGTGGCGTTGTTACGTGGAGAATGGCGGGTGTGCCCCAGGGTTCTGTATTGGGTCCCCTGCTATGGAACCTGGGGTACAATTGGGTCCTGCGAGGCAACCTCCTGCCGCGAACGGAGGCTGTCTGCTTCGCCGACGACACGCTGGTCGTGGCGAAGGGAAAAATCGGGGAGAAGGCGGCCGACCGTGCGTCAGTCACCGCGTCGCTAGTGGTCGCACGCATCCGCCTCCTGGGTCTGGAAGTGGCCGTCGACAAACCGAGGGCCATAATGTTCCGGCCACCTCGTCGCGTCCGAGTGGAAGGAGTCCGTATACCGGTCGAGGCACGCCTCAAGTACCTCGGCCTGATGATGACTCCCGATGGACTTTCGAGGAGCATTTCAAGCTCCTCGCTCCACGGCTGATCGCCGCTGGAGCCGCACTCGGGCGGGTCCTCCCTAACGTGGGAGGGCCAGGATAGGCATGCCGTCGGCTGTATCACGAGATGATACGGTCGATGGCACTCTACGGAACCCCTGTATGGGCGGAGTGCCTCTCCCCCCGCACGGTGGCTCTCTTGCGAAGTCCGCAGAGGGTCATCGCGACCCGTCAGAGCGAGAGTCATCTTGCAGAAGGAGGCCGCGGAGAGGGAGCGGGAGGAGGACGTCGAGGCCGCTCCCCTCCGCCGCAGACGGATTGGTAGGCGACGGCGGGCACACGCAAGCGCGGTGTTGCCTGTCTAGTGACCCTACCGTGAGGCTGCGTGCGCGTCCGGCTAAGCGCGCACGCCGTGGTGAAGTCTCTCTGTCTGGGGGACTGTCCAGGGGTTCTCGGACAGTCGCTCCTTTGGCGGTGGCTTGACCAACTCTTGGACGAGCCGGCCCCGGGACACATGGCGGTCGAATCGCGAGAGCGCACCCCGCCATGTGCCGCACATGAAAGATTTTGCAATTGTCGAAAGATAAAGTGAGTATGATAAACCTTTTTTTAGTAGTACTGGAAAGAAGTCAAAAGAACAACAGCTTAAGTAATATTTTTTAGTTCTCTGAATTATTTTGTAAGAATATAGATACTCTATATTCTTACAAAATAATTCAGAGAACTCAAGTGATTATTAATAAAAATTTAGATCGAGCAGAAAATATAATGGTAGTGTATGTATTATACGTGCCCTTTAGGTATTGTATTTCCCCTAGTATAATTAACCAAGCCCAAACAGAATTTCTCTTGTAAATCATTTTATATATCAAACACGCGGACAGAGTATTTATGTACAGGTGAGCGGTTTTACACAATTACCATAATATTCAATTTGCTAATGTAACGCTTTTAGCGACATTCAGTGACATTAGCAAATATCCTCTTTGCCCCCTGTGGCAAAGAATGCAAAACCTTTCCAGTGGGAAGTAATTACTTTAACTTTGCCCTAGCAGGTCTCAGATATACTTATATCGATGTCAACCACAATTATTAAAACAATTAGATCACTCGTCAACTTTTATTCTTGTTCTTATACTTAACTAAAATACATAAGAAATGGCAAGTTAACCCATAGTGGAAAATAAAAATATTTACTTACAAGTAGTAGCATCGGTAATTATTATTAGTGAAGAATCATTACATTGTGACCTTCTAAAATGACATAGCGTATATCTAGTGACTCCACATTTATCAATAAATAAATGCACATTTATATTTAATAAACTACTAGTGCGTGAATAAACCCGTGCTGTTACATGACCACGATATGATAGAGCGAATCATTACTGAGTTCTCAAATTACAATAGATAAAATTCAAGATGCCTGTTATACACCACGATAAGCGCTATATCATATCGAATCTATTAAATAATAACTGTAATATATATTTGAAGCCTGGTTTAGAGTCCATGTTGTTGTCTCATTATAATGAGGAAATAATAGATACAGAATACAGGCTTCAAAAACTTTTTTAAAAGGCCCCCTGTATTTCAGCACACGTGTTGTTATACGGGGCTGGTGTGGTTAAATTTAAATTCCTTATTACATATTAATGGACAGTCAATAAGTTGTATCATTTTTTAATTCCAACCTTCGTTTCTTAAAATCACACCATACATTTACCTATGCGTATTATATTAAAGATATATGTGATTCCGATTACGTATGATTATTAGTAATAACTAGAGATCGGATAATCGGATGCATATTTACCTAAAGTTAGTTTAAGACAAAGTATGGAAACGGCTTTTTATTTGTTTGTTAAATAAAAATCCCGGGATTGCGGAATTGGATAGCCGGATGTTTATTTATTTACCTAATATAGTTTTTGACAAAGTATGGAACTGTCTTTTTATTTTATTTCTATAAATAAAAATCCCGGAATTCCGGTACTGTAGAACATGTTGCATAAATAAAGTTGTATAAATGAACCCGGAGTCTCGGTCTTTTGAAAATAAATACCACGTGCTAATTTAGTAATTTTCAAACAATATCAGTACGTTAAATTTGCAGTCCCGTATTTTCCCGGGATTTTTATTTAACAAAATGTATTTTAAAAAGCCGCTTCCATAATTTGTGAGCCAAAAATTAACTTTAGGTAAATATGCATCCGATTATCCGATCTCTAGTAATAATAGTAAAAATGTAATACACCTTATTCTAATAGTTCATTTGGCCTATTGAAATATTAAGTAATGGATAATAGATTCTTACAACTATTTGCAGCGACAATCTAACACACTTACGTACATAAGAACAACAAACAACCTTGGAATATTGTGTCGATTAACTTATTAAATTTTTCGATAAAAAATATATCACATTGTATTTATCAATTTGGCCAACTATAAATTAGCCAAGTGCACTAACGTGTAGCTATGGTTATAGGTAAATAACCCAGGCTCTTTGGACTAAAAGGTATCCTTCAAGGCGAATTGCTGATCTCGCAGGCACTTCAGTTAAACATCTACACCCAAACAATCACAACCATACATGAGCTTAGTCCATTTTACTAGAAAACACAAGAAAATTTTAAATTGCATCCAACATTAATGAGGTTTAATACTGAGAAAATTTTGCATTATATTTGAATTTCTATTACACTTTACAGAAAATAAAAAAGTATGGTATATATGTCGCAGCCAACTGGTTAAAATAGCCGTTCAATGAAACAGCTAGCCATTTGACTGAACAACAAAATTCAACCATACGTCTAGCTTATTAATTGACTTTGAGTCGCTCAAAACGTTCAACACTATAGCTGATTCAAAAGCTACCGTCTAATTGAATTAGTGCAGCGCTCACCGCCGCAGCGCTAGGTGCGTTTTGTTCTCAATATGGCGTCAACTAGCCGTGGTTTGTGATTGTTTCAAGATAGTAGAAAGTAAGTAGTAAATTTACGTTACACATGTTATTAAAGACACATAAATTATGAGGTCACTTACGAGTGATACGAGTGAATCAAAATTTAAACAAATATTCGAGGAGAAATTACGTTATTATGTAATGATTCCTGCTACGTAAATTTTTGAGTTTGTAATTTTTTGCTTGGTGCAATAAACAATATTATGATTATTAATTTGTTTTTTATTTTCACTTATATCATCAAACTTTTGGTCATTTCTTAAACTTAATTCAAGAATAACCTCCCAAGAAATTACAAAACGTCTTCCTATTTTCTCAAATTAAGTACTAAACTAATGGTCACCTTAGTTAATTTGCAATTTAACCAGTTAGCTAAGCGTCGTCTAGCTGTAATGTTGAACGTTGCAATCAACAAGTCGGCTAAACGACGCATAGCTGTGTGATTGAATGACGTTGTTCAGTCAAAGGACGGCTATTTTAACCAGTTGACTGCGACATATACATACATGAATTTTATGTGAATAATGATTGGAAGATCAGTAGAAAACTACTTAACAATTAGACAATAAAGTACAAATAGGTTAATCTTGTTGTGGTGGTCCAGTGGAGAAACGGTAAAGGAGCAGTACGAAATATGCGCCGGTTTTTTTATTATCATACTGGCAATACTTTTATAAAAGACAAACAACCTAGTTATATAAAATAGTTGTAAAAAAAAAGCAAAGTTATAAAGCTTTTAAAAACCCGACATGGATGGTAGCGTTATAAAAATGTTCCCCATATTACTTGGCACGAATTTTGAAGTTTCGTTTAGTAATGAAACTGTTTTACATTTTATTAAGATTTGTGACAGTAAGATATCTAAGATATTCATGCTTGGAGTTTTGAGTATTTAGTATTGACATCGATTCTATTAAGGGCAGGTTTGAAATTCAATATTGATAAACCCTTATTTGTACACGGTATTTAAAAAATAAATTAATCAAACGCAATATAGTTATAGTCATGACATGGTGTAGTTA
Source organism: Scirpophaga incertulas (assembly GCA_036419045.1). Lineage (NCBI taxonomy): Eukaryota > Metazoa > Arthropoda > Insecta > Lepidoptera > Crambidae > Scirpophaga > Scirpophaga incertulas. The sequence goes on along the minus strand of CM071639.1, from coordinate 23,355,000 downwards.
AAGCTTTTAATTGACAGTCTAAAAATCAGATCAAATTCCCGGGTATAACTCAGCAATTCGACATCGATTTTACATTAAATAATTTAGTAAACACAAACGACCACTTAATTGAAAAAGTGTTAATATAACCTAAGTCAAATTTACGTTCAATAAGCACCTTTTAATATTGCTTTGAAGTGCATAATGTTATTATACAGGTTATATTTTTTTAAGTGCTTGTGAATGGCGAATCTGAAACTATAGGGAATAGCAAAAAGCATTAAAACTTACAATATAATTAATTATGATTAGATTTTCCGAAGATCGTTTCAATTTATTGTATAATTTTCTTAAGTTTACTGTAATATATATAGATTTGTAAAGTGAAATGATGCCATTTTAGTTTTTATTAAAATTAGGTTCGACACTAATTCGAACACATTTTGATATTCCTCCGTTACAGATATCACCATCCATACCCACTTTAAAATTCACTTTGTGTATGAAATGGATTTTACCTTAAGTAAAGGGTTTCTCAGTGATCGTGATTTTTTTATTTAAACTTATCAAATATGTGAAAGTCTAAAGATATCCCTGAACATCCTACCTTCGTTGCACTTTATTAGATAGTAAGTCACAAATAAAACAAATACATCTATTATTTAAACGATTATATACAATATGAAATAGTAAAATATCATAAGGTAGTCATTAAAACAATGTAAATTTACGTTAAGAGTTGACAATAATTGAGAAAATATTTACAATATTATTATTATTTAATCATAACAAATAACATCAAAAGTTGTAGCTACATTCCTTTAAATTTAGATAGTTATCGAGACAATTATGCTGATTCATGGCCGATTTAATATTGCATTAAATAACTTAATTAGTGTTGCTATTCAATAGTTGAAGCAAATTTACTTATTCCTTTATCGAGAATTTTCTGTCTGACACTGCATAAAGACTTTCATTTATTTAATTTTAAAAACGTCGCCTCGCAATTGAATCACACCCAAACAGGAACATATTTCTTGAAATCATATAAATTATTTTGGCACGGTTCGTGCGGAAACAAATCCACGAACCGTGACATGACCATCAACCCACACTATCGGTACTTTAATACAATATAAGATAGTATTGCTGCTTACCGATAGAATTACTCTAAATAAGAGACAGATACTTACTATCTATATAAAATGACATATTAGGGATATACCAATTGATAGATCATAAACATATCGATAGTATGCCATTTTTAGATCGCCGAAAAATCCAGTTTTACTATCGACTTTTCGGTAACACTAATTTCAATACCATTTATTGAGTATGTTTGTTCAACCAATCAGGATGTGTCTAAACCAATGATTCCCAAAATTGGCTATATCGACCCCTAGGGTTCTATCATAACCTGCAAGTGGTATACGGCAGCGAAAAAACAATTTGGGGGCCCATTAAACGAAAATAGGGATCTACGATAATGAGTACCCATTTATTTTAATTATACTATCTTCTAATATAAAGACATACTTAATTTATAAAAATATGTATGAAGTAAAATTGTTTTTATATATGTTTATGAAGTTTCGTAAGTTGTAGGATTCAATATCAGGTATTCAATATCAGGTAAGTAGGGGGCCTACCCGAAACGGAAAAACATACAAAGGGTCTACGACACAAAAAGTTTGGGATCCTCTGGTCTATACATATGTTTCTATATATGACTGGTATAGGGTTTGCATGTTTACCTGAATGGGTTGCCTACGTCCTATTGAAGTATATAGTAACAATAACAATGTCGATAGCATTCTCCATTTAGATGATTAGAGGTAAGATCTTAAACCTTGTTACATTCCATTTTATGTAACAATAGGTAGGAGCAATTTGAATCAAACAATATGGCTACATCCTGGCTGGTTAAATTCTACATACCGATTTTGATCCCCATCCAACAGCCTCGTTCAACTAACACATTTGTTTCACAAGCTAGTACAACCATAAAAGTGTTCGTCCTACACTTCACTATATATTCTCATTGTGTCACTATCACAAAGGTTTGAGCACTGTCACTAGTTCAATCGTAGTCACTGTCGTCGTCCGTAGAAGACTCGGACTCAGAGCTGTCCGGGTGGTTCTTGGTGATTTCAATACAGTTGTCCACATCGGTAAGCCTCTTCAACGAGCGACCTTTAACGTGATAAACCATTATTAAAAGCAAGAAGTTCACAAAATTACAAAAACACGATTTAAGATTGAGAGTAAGCAAATGTTCATAAATATACTTAACTAGCAGTCCTGGTGTAACACAGGTTAAATATTATGTTATACTAGGTGACCCATGCCTACTTCGTTGGGCATAATATTGATAATCCTTTTTTAGTATAGAAGTAGCATTCTACTTCTATACTAAAAAAGGATTATCAATATACAAGTAAGCTGAGACTTACTATTAATATAAGTCATTACTTATATTAATAGTAAGTCTCAGCTGACAAAAGATACATTATATCTTTCAATGTTCTCTCGAAAACAACTAACGCTTTCGCTACGTTTTTATTTTGTAACTTTAGCTAAGAGTATGGCTATTAATCCTTACGTTGACAATGCTTTTTCTAAGTCAAATATATTTTATAATATTTTGGAAGAAGTTCCAAGTAATTTAAATTAAGTTTTAAGACAAAAGAGGTAGCCTCTTGCGGAGTATTGACTAAAGAAAGGATATTTAAGGGTTGTTCATCAGAATATTGACTCAGATACAAATACTGATACAAATGAATCAATTTCAATATTTATATCAGTGTATTTATATCTCAGATATCAGTATATTTGTATCAGATATATTAGAATATTTGTATCAGTAACTAAACCGATTATATCGGTTCATAGTCACTGATACAAATCAAGCACTTTACTGAATCGATTCCTTCTACTGATCCGGATCCAATCTCAACAAAGATACGTTTTTTCCATCATTATTCAAATCAAATCAAAATAATTTTTATTCAACATAGACCTTTACAGGCACTTATTGACGTCAAAACAAACAAAACAAAAAAAAGCTTAAAAATAAACAAAAACCTTGTGTGCACGTACGAACAAGGAAAAAAAAATGACTACACCTGTTCGAATTGGGAGAGCCTTCTCGAGAAGAACAGGCAAGTACCTCTGAAGGCCATTTTTATGGTGATATTGTTGGTACCTGTCAAAGTGGTTAGGAGCCTGGTCTCGTTGCCGGGCGGCATGTTGATTGGGCCCAGCGTCTTGGCCAGTTCCCTAGCTCTATCGGCTCCTGAAACTGGAAGGAAACTTTATACCGTCTTCTTGCGGACACTCTGTTAATGATCATTAGTGATGCAACGGACCTCCGTTTCTGCTTCCGTGAGTGCGGAAGTTCCGCGCGTTTTTCAACATCCGTTTCTGCTTGTTTCCGCAACTTTTATAACGGAGATTTAAACGGAAGTTTATATTTACGGTAGAGTTCCGCGTGCGCGGCGCGAGGCGCGTGCGTTCGCCGGTCAGATTGTTAGGTGCAAAAGCGGCCAAATTACTTTTTATAAAATATAACTTGCACTACAAAATTTTGAATATTGATAAAATGTGCAGTTGCAAAGTTGCAATATTGTTTTCTATAGTAGATTTCTAATATATCCATTTCTTTCTAGATTTGGTGTATTTGATACTTAATAAAGAATTATATATGTAAATTTGTTTTCTTTTTTCACATTATTTACACTTCCGTTTCTGCATCCGTTTCCGTCTCTGTTTCTGCTAAAATTTACTTTTGACATCTGTTTCCGTTTCTGGTTCCGCAAAGACTCTTTGCATCACTAATGATAATATATTTCTTAAATATCGTAAGGAAACAGAGGGCCTAGACAAGATGCCTTTCTATTTTCGTAATCGCATCGCTAAAATAAAAAATGTATGGTATTGACATAACCGATCGCTTGACTTTTCGAGTGGTTATGTCAATACCATACATTTTTTATGTTAGCGATGCGATTAGGCCGAAGAGGCCTATGTCCAGCAGTGGACGAAGAGGGGCTGATGATGATGATGATGATGATGATGATGCGATTACGATTATCGACAGGTATCTTGTCTAGGCCCTCTGGGCCTATTAACATAGGACGATTTGTACTCAATATTTATGTAATTTACAAAGACCCCGTGTAAAACTAACAGTATCAAGAGATGTTTCAATTACGGACATGATATTTATAATAAATTATCAGATTAATAAATATGGTTATAGAGCAACTTTCTAGTGATGTGGCATCGCGTACTAGGTAGGTATATTATATCAATATTTTTTCCACGCAACAAAATAAGAGTAGCATTAATTAAATAAGGTTTACTATAGTAAAACGAAAATTAATCAAATTAATTCAGTTTAGGCTATTGTGGTATTGTTTTCGATATTAGCCCAGATTTATTCACGTTACTGCAGAAATTGCATTCGCTGTTACCTCTTCCAGTTATGTCATTACCTCTTCCAGTTATGTCAAACACAAATAGCTCTTTATGTTATGTTCTCTTACGAAACCTTCAGCAGAATTTAAATCACACATAAATGGAGGTAATCTTATTATAATACCATGGCCATGTGCTTTAATTATATTGTCAATTTAATAAATGATATCAACGGGTTTGTGTTGTTCTATAATTTTAAATAAATCTGGTCGATGTGAGCTCGTGCAAAACTATTATATAATTATGCGGGGTGTCCCTTCCCCCCGCGCCTCACCTCATACCCCGATTGCCATGTATGTACATGGAAACCGATACAGTTTTTAATGATCGCACAGTATGGATATGCCTGATCTATATTAAAACCATAAGTGACCTTTGTATATATAACATGCACATTCCCCTTGTACCATAAGCGATTATACTTTACCCCTAGATCCTTCCTGGCTGTTGTCTTCGGTCATGGTAGCTCTCTCCGTCCTGTACTCGCCGCTGAGGAGGTCCCACACGAACAGACACTGAAATTATCGATATGAATCTATTGGGTTATCGACATTACAAATCGTTTTATATTTTAACCATGATATACGAGACCGTACCGTACTGAAAGCGATCTTAAGCGTCCGAGCCACGAGACGGCGAGCTCAACTTGTGTCGAGTCTCTTTGACCCGATCCTAACGACCCCAGGGCCGCTAGGGCCGCCAGGGCCGCTAGGGCCGCCAGGGCCGCTAGCAGGCGAGGTGTCGAACCCTCAGTTCGTACGCCTTCCACAAACACACTCACGGTAAAGCTGAACATAGCATTTGCGGCTTCAGCATATGTCACTCACAAAAAAAGTACTGCATAAATTATGATTTTTAGTTCGATGGAGCTGCTATTGAAAAATTACCAGTTCTTATTAATTAGATCTAGGTTCTAGCTATCAGTTTGATAAAACTTTTTACACCTTATCACTTTCCAGATATATTCCACCGAATTTTTACAATAAAAATGCATATAAAACTGTTGTTCAATCAACATCTAAATATGTTGTTATAAGTGCAATTTAATGAGTTTGTTTTTATTCAAAGTAGTTTAGGTATTAGTTTAGGTGGGCTTTTTCTACTTCACGATTGGGTCATTGTGTGTCTACTTTAGGTTTAGTTTCCGCTAATTCCGACCATCCGGGGAGCTCTCGGAAGACCAGCTCCTTTTGTGGGTTACTGCGTGCTTTTGCTACAGATGATGGCATGTTAGGAAATAAAAATGTTTCGCTCGTTGATCAATCGTTTGAGCAGTCGAGTTCTGCAATGCAGTATTATGAGGATGTGCTGTGGCGAATTTGATAAGTAATTGGTCGGCGTTATATAAAAAAAAAAAACAGTATTCTGAGACAAAAGAGATCAATCGCAAATATTGTATGAACAATCATACTGGCGGTTACAATAATGGCGAAGTCCGATATTATATTTAAAAAGAAAGAAAATGCGAGAAGTTTTCTCCTGCACATAAATTAGAAAACGTTTTCAAGCAGTGACGACAATTTGAATTCAATGCGTGAAAATATGATGGATTATTAAAAAAAACAATGCATTGCCCACAAAATATTTAAAAATACACTTAAAAGTTAACAAATAAATATTTCTTACACTTACACCAAAATAGCCCAGCCCAAAGTAAGCTAAGGCTTGTGTTATGGTATCTAGGGCAACGAATAGACATACATATATTATACATTTTTACAATAAAATTCGCTACGTATATATCGCACTCGCCGTAAAAATGTCATTTCACACCTTTATAATACAATCTAATATTATTTTATGAAAACACACTTCTATCCAAGAGCTTGCTCCATGAATTGGAGACGTCAATTTTGGATGGTGTACAAATTAAAAAAATAAAACAGATTAGCTTTTATTTTTTCACAAACAGGCAAGCCGGGCTCTGGATCCACAACATAACCTAACAGTAACTATAGATAACGCTCAAGGTGGATGAAAACTTTCATGCATTCCGCAACATCTTGCTATCTTACTTCGTTTTCTGAGCACTGACAACACAATTAAGGGGGGCGTTCAAGTATTACGTAACGCAATTTAGGGGGAGAGGGGGGTCTATATAGAGGATGCGCTATAGGGACAGGACTTCTTTCTTACAACAAGTTATGTACCATTGTTTCTTTTTTTTAATAAAAAATTAGGGAATTTAAACTCCCAAATTGGCAACCCTTTTCGTTTACGTTTTACGGGGAATCCCTCGATTGTATTAGTCTGGTCGTCATTTTTAATTTGTTAAACGTTACGGTGCGTTACAATGTTGGTGTCAAACATCTTCAAAAATTGCGTTACGTAATACTTGAACGTTCCCTAAGCGAGACGGCCGAAAAAAATAGTTCAAATCAAATCAAATCATTTATTAGCATACTAAGTGTTGACATGAGATCTTATAAATTTATTTGCACTTATAACTTAGTTACCGTTAGGTATAGCTAATTGTTCTCTTGGAGAACTAGAATTAATGTCATGCAATTATAATTAAATCTGCATACTGATATGATAATAACATCTACATTATAATTTAAACTCTACTATAATTAATATTCACATAATATATACTGAATTTATAAATTTTATATATGAGATCTTTTTAAATTAATTTTAATTATTCTTAGTAACCATTTTGTGTCGTTTGGCCCTTTAGGAAGGCATAATTTAACTTACATAACGTTTTGTAACATCTAATAGCAATTACAGTACTATACCAACAACAATGCATTCATAGCTAGCAAATAATTTATATATATAATATATATCTACAATATTCATTTAGTGACACCAAATGACAATTTGAAGAAAAACAATGTCGATAGACAGCAAAGTATAAGGTTGACGAGGGAGCGCCTCACCTGAGCCGCGTACTGCGCGCGGTGCTGCAGGCAGCGCGCGGGCGCGTCGCAGTCGCCGCCCGCGCACGACGACGCCCACAGCCACATCGCGCACAGCTGCCGCCCGGGAATCATGTGGATTTCGAATTCGAATACAAATCGTGCGCGAAATTATTTTCTACTGCTTACCGTCTGCTAAAGTATAGCTTGATACCTGTGACAGTTATCTGACTGACATAACTAGTGCTGTACGTAACCAAGTATAATTTTATCGATAGTGAAGTAGCATTTGAACATAATGTTTTATTACGAAATCAAACTGAAATTGCTTATATTAAGTAAATTTATTCAGTAAAAGGTACACAACCCAAATCATCGTCATAATCGGAATCAGATTCCGATTGTAATAAGGAGTAACTTAAGCTACAAAAAAATTTTTTTACTACATTCCACGCGGACGAAGTCGCGGACACAGCAAGTCTAAAATATACGTTAGAGTATTTGGTTTGTGCAGTCCAACGAGTCTTCAACAATTCGTTTTTGAGCATTGTTTCGTTGGCTTCTATTTCCTTTTCTTGCAGCCATGCAATAATTTATAACTTTCTGTTTGCTGAAGTTGGTGACTTTGGACCGAGTGATATGGAGTGTTATCCATACAAATATAATGTGGCTCTTTTAAAGTACCTAACAAATTAAAAAGCCACTCCTCAAACTTACTATTAAATTTATTATTTGTATTTTAATAATTCAATTTTATTTTCCATCAAGTATAGTACAAATGTAAATAAAGGTTTTATGATAAACAATAAAATTAAATAATACATTTATTTTAAAATAACTGTGTCTAACTAGCGGTTTATATTGTTTTGTGCTCTTAACTTGTGCTCTTAACTTTTTATTTTATCTTTGTTTTGTATATGTCTTTGGTTGTCGAATATATGTCATACAATTATTTATTTAAAAGAACAGAAAACACAGAAAAATACAAGATTTATAGTACGGAAATAATAATATTCTAAACCCGACCAAACCGTTAATAAAAAGTTTTATTTACAAATTCGATAGTAAATATTTTGCGTCAACGATGATTCATCGCATCACTAATTAGGTTGACATGCCCATAAAGAATGACATTAACAAGTTCTGTGTGTGCTAGTATGAAATTCTGTACTTCATGGGCGTGATTTTAGTGACAACTGTCACAGATATCAAGCTATATTTTACGGACTGTACAATTTTATAGATTTTTGAATCACTCGTATTCAGTGTTGTCATTAAAAACATTTCTTTTTGAGATGTTTTACTGGCTTCTAGTTGAATTCCAGTCCTTTAAGCCAAAAAAGAATAATTAAAAACAACTTAATTAGATTCCGTTTCACGCACAAAAATTAAAAATCACAATAACAAAAACAAAAAAGCGATGATGACCCACACGTGAAACGGAATGTAAATTGAAAAATTGTTTGGCTGTTACTCAACTGTCAAAACATATTATTTTTGTTAAAACTTTTAAAAAAATCCTCTTCATCTTCGCTAAGGTCGTATAATTTAATAAAATGTACTCTTCTAAGCTCACCATATCATAAAATAAATATTTCGACTATCTTTAAATTAAAATATATGTACTCATTAACCAGAATAAATTTATTACTGTCAACGTCACTTTAGCGTTGGATCCTCTACTAGTAGAAATCAAAAACGAGTGGGTTAAAACACTCGTTGCATAACGCACGAAATGAAAGTTCAGAAATAGTGAATTCGGTAATTCGTATACGAATCTCACGATTTCGAATTCGAATTGGTTTTCTGTTGTTTCAAAAATTCGTCTCCAGGCCAACCCACTGATTCTATTCTGGCGATAGCGAGGCGATAGAGCTCGGCCAATGAGATAATACGACATGCGAGCACTGCCATTTTTAAAAGGAGCGTCATTTGAAATATTAGGTTTGTTATCTCATAGGCAAGTCTAAATTTAGTCATCATTTGAAAAAAAAAATATTTGTTATACGTTGTGAACGACTGTTTTGGCCTAAGTTACTTTAAAAATGTATTTAGTATAAGTTTATATATAAGTTGGTTGTTGTTGTTCCTTAATAAATAAAAAGTAAATAAATGTAATTAAGACCTTGAACACAATACTTCAAACTGATGTCTAGACTACACCTGACCACTCAGAACAATTGCACAAACTTCCATAAAAATGACTGAGTTCCCCATGTCCCGTGTACTGTGTCCTGTTCTGGTATATTAACGGTTACCATTTTAAAAATGTATTATAAGAATTATGCGAAAATCGGCTCTCAAGCTCTCAATACTCTTTCAGGCTTCGCTTTGGATGACACGAGTAACGATTGCGTACATGCTTACATACATACTCCCTTTAGTAGTTACCTAACTTATAATTAATTTATAGTACTGTTATTTTATGTATATGTCGCAGCCAACTAGTTAAAATAGCCATTCAATCAAACGTCGTTTAGCTGACTTGTTGATTGCAACGTTCAACATTACAGCTAGACGATGCTTAGCCAACTGCGACAATTAACAAAATGGTAAATTAACTAAGGTGACCATTAGTTTAGTACTCAATTTGAGAGAATAGGAAGACTTTTTGTAATTTTTTGAGAGGTTATTCTTGAATTAAGTTTAAAAGGTGACCAAAAGTTTAAACAAAAAAGTAAAAATGAAAAACAAATTATTAATAATAATATTGTTTATTACACCAAGCAAAAAATTACAAACTCAAAAATTTACGAAGCAAGAATCATTTCATAATCCCGTAATTTCTCCTCGAACATTAATTTGTTTAAATTTTGATTCACTCGTAAGTGACCTCAATTTCTGTGTCTTTAATAACACGGTGTAACATATATTTACTACTTACATTGCGAAAATTATCTTTAAACAATCACAAACCACGGCTAGTTAACGCCATATTGAAAACAAAACGCACCTAGCGCTGCGGTGGTGAGCGCTGAATTAATTAAATTAGACGGCGGCTTTTGAATCAGCTGTAGTGTTGAACGTTTTGAGCGACTCAAATATTCAATTAATAAGCTAGACGTATAGTTGAATGGCGTTGTTCAGTCAAATGGCTAGCTGTTTGATTGAACTGCTATTTTAACCGGTTGGCTGCGACATATATAAAAGAAGCAATTTTATATGGCGAACATTTTGATTTATTTTGTGATACAGGTTAGAAGAGGCTAAACTGAACCAGTTGAGAATGTTGATTCACTCGTAAGTAGCCTCATAATTTCTGTGTCTAATAACACGTGTAACGTATCTAACGTGTAACTTATAAAATATCTTGAAACAATCACAAACCACGGCTAGTCAACGCCATATTGAAAAAAAAACGCACCTAGCGCTGAACTAATTAAATTACACGGCGGCTTTTGAATTAGCTGTAGTGTTGAATGTTTTAAGCGATTCAATTAATAAACTAGACGTACGGTTGAATGGCGTTGTTCAGTTAAAGGGCTAGCTGTTTGATTGAACGGCTATTTTAAACAAGTTGGCTGCGACATATATAAATTATAAATTAGGTAACTACAAAGAAACTGTCTGACAACAGTGTAAGGTTCTTAAAAATAGAGATTCCAAAATACAGCGCAGCTAATTTTATGAATCCTGTATTCAGATTATTGAAACCACTGTTTTTATTGAATGTGCGATAGTTTCTGTACACTAAAACTGAATTGTCATAAATATATTGGTAATCAGATAATGTTATAATATTAATTTCTGTAAACAATTGTCGAAATGGCACGAATTGTTTATTTCTGTAAGATGAAGATAGTCTCTTTGAACTTTAGTAAAAACCTGTGACACAACACAAACAAATAAAAAACTTACCCCAGAAAGGCATCCGCTGGACTGGCACACGTCAATCACATGACAGCCCCAGTCGAAACAGTAGATGAACTTTTTCTTGTATATGTTGCAGAGGCGGCCGCAGACTTCGTTGCAAAGCAGCTCGGTGTCGAGCGAGCGCTGGCGGGCGCGCACGGTGAGGCCGCTCATGTTGGCAGCGCTGGCGCCGCTTATGTTGGCACCGCCGGCAACATTGGCGCCGTCACCCCGCGCGCCCGCCACCGCCAGTCGGCCCCACGCTGCCGTGCTGACCGCCTGCAGCGGCGCGTACCCTGCCCCATGAGCGGTAAGGTGCAAAGCCACGTGGTAGCCAGACATGCAGTCGTCTGATGGGACAAATAGCGGCATATATTACATTCAAAATATTGTTTGATTTAAAAAGACCACAACTATATAACCAGACCAGAGAATACAAATGGAAATGTTGGTAATAGAACGCAGCCCTAGTTAATGGCGGCAACTGTCTATGGTCAATGTCCTACGATAACCTTTGTGTGTCTATGTTGTTGTGGCAAACTTCACTTAAATATAATTGTTATTAAAACTAGTAAACCAATCAATCAGGAATATCAAAAACCTTCAGGAAAGGTTTTTCAAATATATAAATGTACTTTGTTCACTATCAGTAACGCCGGCGTAGTTGAGTGAAAGCAATTAAAAAGAATAAATAAAAAATGCAAAACAATGTTATAATTTGAATTTAACTCACCTTCAGAATCTGTTATTATCGACGTGATTTCGTCGTCGCTCTCTACAAAATACCTAGTAAAAAATTTACTGCAGTTTGAGTTTCCCGAGTGCACTAAATATGGATCTTGAGGACTGACCGAACAGTCTGACAGGGTTTTAGATGTATTATCGTGAACAGCCACCGTTTTGAGAGAGCCATCGTCTAACATTTCCATTATTCTATATTCAGATTCGCTATTACGGTCAGATTCCAGAGCGCAGAGGCTGGTGGACTTTAAGTGGGAGCTAGTGGTAGGAGAGGACGGGCGGCCGATTTGGTTGTGGGCGCGCAACACCACGCATTCAACGGGCGGAGACTTGGCTCGTCGCGGCTGACTTTTACTCGTAGATCCTATAAAATATTTCCTATTGCTTCTTAACACTCTGTAAGGTACTATATTCTCGTTATTGTCCTCTGAGAATTCGTATTTCTTATCGGCTAATCTACGCTTTCTGAACATGCTCAATTTCTCGCATTTAGTCTCCGTCTCCTCAACGAATTCGTAAGCTTTTTCCGCGTTGATTCTATGCGTCTCATTGAACCTAGACATGCTTTCGGCAGGCCGCCGCCTCGGAGACCTCAGAGGTGGACTGATTAACGTTCGTATTGATGGCGATGGCCCTTCCCATTCTTCTACTAAATTGTGAGATATTGATGACGCTTGGATGCATAGCTCTTGACCCAACATGTCGGCGAGCTGCACAGGTCGTGATGTTTGATAAGGTTCCATCTCTAGGTCCGAGAAGTCTGCTAATATGTTTTGGACCACATTATTTTGATATTTAGGAGATTGGAAAGGAGCCGAAAAGTCTGAGCCGGGAGTACTTGGATTTGTGTCTATAGAATTTGTTTCTTCTCTATCTAAACAAGTTTTACTATCCTCTATTACGTCCTTTCCATCTTCATCGGGTTTAACAAAATCTATTTCTAATATATGTATGAAATCAGTGTAAATAATAATTTGATTTGAGTATGCCAGTTGAACCACTGGTTCATACATACTGGAATCCGACGTGCAGAAAAATTTTGTATGTATTGCAAAATTATGCTCAAGACATCTTTTACCCCAATCGAGATCATCTGCAATTAATAAATGGTGTTACGCTGGTTTCAACTGTAAATATTATTTTGTCTGATTTAGTAACATTACCTTCATTTTTAGAATAAAGGGCACATTTCTTACATCCTAGACGAGGAACTCCGATTACACTGAGGTAGGATCTTTCGGAACATGAGTCGCTAAAGAAAAGAACAAAACATTGTGTGAATTCAGATTACTCTGTTCAAAATCTTATGAAGCTATTGAAACAATTATCGAGATTTAAATGGAAAGTTTGAATTGTAAGTAAATATCAGTAAAATCGATACAGTACAATAGTACAAAATAATTTGGTATTCTTATTTTCTTTTTGAATGCCTAATTTATTAATAAAAATTATAATTTACCCATAATTGCATTCAAGGATTACTTACGCAATGCCATAAACAACTAAAACTCCAGGGTTATGCTTCCACTGCGCCATAGATATGGTCACTTTGCTGTCAACACAATCATCACCAAATAATGGTGTTTTATGTACAGGCTTTACTACACGACCTGGTACCCACAGTAAAAAATGCAATCTGAAATCATTTTTTTAAATATTTAACATATCATTTATAAAATCACTGTAACTCTCAACCATAGCAGGGGCAAAGATATTATAAAGAGTTTATCGTGCAATGTAATCGACAGAGGAACAGAAAAAAGCTTTACTTACGTAAATTTTGAGCTCTCTCTGAAATACACCTGTGTGTTATGAAATGTAGTAAAACTTAACAGAAACTGCCCACATTGAGAAAAGCCCATGAATACATGCTCTCTCAAGTATGACATAGGCACAATATCCATAAGACAGAACCGTAATCGTGGAGGTATTTTGTCAAATACTTTTTTACTCTTTTCATAAGGTTTTCTTGAGGTGCCACCATAAACCTAAAACAAACACTAGAACTGAGATATGATTTATATTTCCTTATTTACTTTAGATTGGAGAAGCCGGCTTTCACCTCACATAATTGTAAGTGACAACCAGGTTAAAGTATTTACATGTATTCGGTAACAACTGTAAAACTATCAGCATATCTCTAATGTTTGGTACATAAAAATTTCAGCATTGTTAATAAGCCAAGGTAAGTAGTAGATAATAGCATATTTTTCGCTAATTTAATTTATCATTTGAATTTGTATATTTTGTCATAGCATTATGAAAACTATATTCATAAAAAAAAATAGACAGGGATACGTCTGTCAGCTGAAATTAATTTGATGAAGTGAGTGGCGAGCCAAGTCACTCACTTCATCCACTTACTCGACATAGTTTATTCAATTAAGAGATTATATTAAATTCCTTAAAATAGCATTTACCCATTGTATGTATATCCTAATGCACGCATTATAAGGGGATTTTAGATAATAATAACAAATATTTCACAATGTCTAGAATTACTAGAACAGCTAGGTGGACAGAGCACAGTATGATTTAGTACCAATCCCACTATATTCGAATCTCTCTCACCATATTTATTATGGATTTGAACTTGTTATGTTTAAATTAAGGATCCAAACCAGAACTGAAAATGAGCTTTATAGTTAGGCCCATGCCTTTATGCACATTTATTTCATTCTCTAAAGCAGCATTCAAACCATCTATGACTCATAGCATTCATTTCCTATTTGTTGTTTGATATTCATGATACTATGTGTGGCGCAGACACTCTCTACTCAGTCTTAGTTTATGTCTAAAGTTCCTACAGACTCAAAGCAGCAATGTAGTTTGATTAAGTAACTGAACTCACCTAGCTAACTCATTATTATAATATCAATTGAGTAAATATTTTGATGATCATTTAAGTAAGATCATCAAAATATTTAGTTATATATTAATAAAAAAACTCCCCAATCAAAAGATTACAGCAGCTGCATTTCCAAATCATGTTAACATTTTTTTAACAGTTTTTACATATGTATTATTGTGTATGCCAATGGAATTAGAAATAATTTAAATAATTCAAGCAGAAAGTTGATAATTACATGATCAATGGCTTTTAATTCTATAGTAACAATAATGTATTATTCAACATATGTCTATATGGGTATACATGCATTGATGTCAAAAGAAATCTAATAATAAGAAAATACAAAGAGTTACTTAATCTACATAAAATCATACAGAGAAAAAAACTACTATACAACTGAATTGGGAAACTGAAGCTATGTTTTTTTAATAGTTATGTACACATGCTATATGTGAGTATATCAAATTTGCCTGTCACCTTTGAAGACTAATAGTATATCATTTGCAAATGGAATTACATTCCACAAGATGTTAGTGTTATAGGAGATCATCAAAGTAAATTAGAATAACCAATGGTTCCAATATCAATCCCTGGGGCATACCCATAATTATCAGAACACCAGTAAACTCAATTTTGTTAATGACAACTTTATGTATCCTATTAGATTATGCTATAAGATTTAACTAATAAGGTAAATCTATTAATATACTAATCCCTCAGCAGTCACAATAATACTTGAATGATTATGATTTAAAAGATTGTGAGACTCATTAGATAAATCTGCATTAGATAAATTACAGACTACTTGAGACAGACTATACTAGAGTCTATCTTTTATGTCACATGTTGACAACATAAACTGTGGTTTTTGTGAGGATTGCAGATCCCGTGCTTGTCAGCTACATTCACACATTTGGATGAAAAACAACTGATAAAAAAATTATAAGGCAAATACAACTGGGCAAGTAAGGGACCTTGGATAAACTATTTATGAAGACAGTTCAAACAACTTTCTATTATTTATGTATATGTCTTCCATAATCACAAAATTACATTTTTTTTCTTGTACATATATGTGTACAAGCTTATGTAACTCTAACTCTTAAGTTCTTTGTGTTTTAAATAAAGCTTTATATTTTTGAGATGGCATTAAGTGCCATTAAAGGTCTGTTGAATAAAAATTATTTAACATAGGCTGATTGCTGTCAAAACCTCTAAAAAATATAAAAACACTAAAACTACTTAACCTTTTGCAAGTACAAGAAAAAACCAAATACACAGGATACATCAACTCTTCTCTCTTTATGTAGAAATATCTGATTTCTGCCTCGTCACACAACATAAAGAAAACTCTTAGTAATCCCAGATCTTTTAAATACTATATTATAATCAAAACAGATCTGTGGTTTGTTCAATACAGCAAAAAAACAATATTTTTTCGCTCGTGTAAAATTATTTGGGATCTATCACTTCAGATTTTCTAGTGAATGAACTCACAATCTTATATAAGTATACAAGGTCTACTATATATATAAGCGTATGTAGCGCAGTACCGGATTAAAGAGGGTCTCCTCTTTAATCCGGCATTGCGTTAATCCGTCACTCCAGTAATCCGACGCTCTCAGATGGGCGTGATGAGGGAATCATGTTGAGACATGATATATACATATACTAACAAACGTCGATCGGCCTAGTAGCCTCTTATTTCGTGTGTCGCGAACATCTATTGTTTTAGTGTTATTTTCAACGTTGCTGTTTAGTGAGTTTATTCGTGGGAAAAATGTCATTACAGTGTAAACGAAAACACAAAACATTAACGTTGCTTGAAAAAAACGAGATTCTGAAAAGACTTAAGAAAGGTGAAAAGCTATCTAACCTTGCAAATGAATACGGAGTCGGCCGTGCTACGGTACACGACATACGAAAAAACGGTGACAAAATTAAATTATTTTTCAAAAACCTTGATGATTTAAAAACTTCAAGAAAAACATTGAAAACCGGAGAGTTTCCTCAGGTTGAAGACAGCTTATATGCTTGGTTTCTTCAAGAGCGAAACAGGCATACACCGATCTCGGGAGAAATTCTCAAAGAAAAAGCGAAATTCTTCTACGGTAAAATAATGGGAAAAGATGATTTTCAAGCCAGTGAAGGATGGCTTGAAAAATTCAAAAAGCGATTTGGAGTTCGTCTGCTATATATGACAGGCGAAAAACTCTCTTGTGATACCGCAGCGGTTGACACATATAAAGAGAAGTTCAAGAATATTGTCGAAGAACTATGCCTAACTCCTGACCAAATCTATAATGCAGATGAGAGCGGTTTATTTTGGCGGTTTTTGCCTAAAAAAACAAGTGTCCATCTTGCCGAAACAGGTGCTCTGGGTCGAAAACTGGCAAAAGACAGGATAACGTTTATGCCATGTTCGAATGCAAGTGGCACACATAAACTGAATCTATTGGTGATTGGAACTGCGAAAAATCCCAGGCCATTCAAAAATGTTAATCTACCTGTTAATTATAAAAACCAAAGTAAGGGATGGATGACGCAAGCTGTTTTTAAGGACTGGTTTCATAGACAATTTGTGCCATCAGTAAAAAATTTTCTTAAGAAAGTGAAATTGCCACAGAAGGCCCTGCTTATTTTGGATAACTGCCCTGGTCACCCAGAAGAATCCGAGTTGAAATGCTTAGGTATTCAAGTGATGTTCTTGCCCCCTAATGTAACTCCTCTTTTACAACCAATGGATCAGCATGTCATCCAAGCAGTAAAAATGCAATATAAAAAAACTTTGCTGTACAAAGTTTTGTCAAAGGAAGACAGTGCCCTGAAATCATTAAAAGAAATGAACTTGAAAGATGTGGTTTTTTCACTTGCCAACGCTTGGGAAAATCTACCCGAAAAAGTAATTGTTTGTTCATGGAGAAACTTATGGCCAAATATGACACTATTAGAGCAATACAAAAAAAAGAGTGATAGAAAAGCAAATGATGCTCAAGATATAGAAGATGAAGTTTTTGTTCCTATTGAAGAACCTGAGGAAAATGTCGATTGTGAACTGATAGAGCTAAGAGAAGCGATCACTGAAAAACTTGTTGATGAAAGCGAAAGTTTAACTACAGATGATGTGAACCTGTGGCTAGCCGGCGAGGTAGAAGAAAACGGCCAGTTTATGACAGACAGCGAAATAATCGAAGATGTGTTGAGTAGGGAAGAAGAAGAAGATGAAGATAGTGACAATCGAAATGAAGCATCTGCTGTTCATTTAGTTAGCCATGATGCTGCAATGGGAGCCTTCGCTACTTCCATAAAGTGGGCAGAAGAAAATAATGCCTCTGCAAATGATATTCTTATTTTAAAGAGGCTTCAACAGAATGTATTGAAAGTGTCGTATCAAGCCAAGAAGCAAAAGAAAATTGACAGTTTCTTTACTCCAATAGAATAGTCCACAGAACTGAAAGTTTTGGTATGCTTATGTTTCTGTTTACAGTAAGCCTAAGACGATTATGTATTTTAATAATTTTTTTTTAAAGAGACAAACTCTTTTTGTCTGTAATTCAATAAATATGTACTTTTTACTTAAATCTTGAAAATAAAACTCGACTTCTTTTGTACTTTTTGTGTATTTTTATGTATGGATATATATGTACTATTATTTTACAGTAATCCAGTGTTTTTACTAATCAGGCACAACCCTAGTCTGATATCTGCCAGATTCATGAGAGTCTAGTGTATATCTAAAGTAATAATTCATAATTTTTTAATCACTGCAGTAAAGTACAAATACATTTCCACACTTTAAAAATGGATAAAAAGATGAAAAATTTAATAAAGATAAGCAAATCAAATTTAATTGAAATAAAACCATTGTCATTAAGGACTAGTTGATTGTAATAGTAATCCTGCTAAATGGTTTTTGAAAATTTTATCTTTTGTCAGATAAAAATAATTTTTTCATCTTATTTTATATATGTTAATTAAATTACAGTTTTTAGATTAGCATAATAATAAAACCATAATAAATTTATTTCTGAAGTCATTCTCAAGTCAAGGCAATTTCTTATGATGTCAAGTTTAGTTATTTTACTTAGATTCAGGCTTTGTGCAAATTCATGTAAAATTTAGAATTTTAATTGTAGGCTCTCATAGAAGTTAGGTGTAGAATTTATTTTTTGAGTATGACTATAAAGCAAAGACATTTAGTTTAAATTAATTAGTAAAAATGCTCCATCTCTGTGTACACTCTATTATTTATATGTAGTTGCAGTATATTTAATATTAATACAAATAAATCTTAAAATGTTAAAGCAAAGCAAGAACTGATAACAAGCTATGTGTACTAAAATAAGGAGAAAATGAAAGTGGTGGCGTATGAACAAATTCAAATAAAAGGAGAGAATACAGAGAATTGGCAATAGCTCAAGAGATATAAGTTTTCACTAGTAAATATGAATGAATCAATAATAAAAATGACATTTATGTCATCAGCCTTGTAGGTAGTAATTACTTGGATGACTATCTTAAATTTAAAATGTAAATAAAAAACATAAAAACCTAAATCGTAAGTTTTGTTCTGTATCTATCACAGAATCATTGCGAATGAACGAAAACTTTAGTAGACGTATAAAATTGGAAAACTGTTATGACATTTTGAGTATTTTATTTATCTATTATTTTTTCCGGAATAAATGAAAGACATAAAATATAAACAATAAGAAAATACTCCCAAAAATAAAATATGGTTAATAATCGATCGAATGATCTTACCTCTCTATTAAATATTTTATTCACAATATTAGTATTACAATTACACATATTTTTAGGAACACCGACACTATCTGAATTACATTCATTTTTATTAGATTTTTCAATATTTTCAAGATCATCTGAAGAATCCATGTTCGTTTGTTTGACGATTTTTTTTGACATTACAAATTGGTAAGCAATTGTAACAACATTTAGATAAAAATATTATAGAGTATGCAATTACTAATATACATTTAAAATAGACTAGAGATTACTTTTCTCTATGGACTAGAGTCTGTAAAAGAGAATGCCATAGCAAGCACGATAACGACATCCGACTAAAAAAACTTCTTATTTGTCTATGGCGTTTGGTAGTTCTTGTTTATTCTGGTAAATAGAACCAGCTGGCCTATTATGCAATGCAACTCATATAATTCAAAATACATTATTTCATTGTCATTTCTACAACTTAATATTAGATAATAAATTTTAAATCGTTTACGGCGATAATAATAATAGGCATGAAGTTCAGCAATCTTTTATTTTTATTCTTAGAAATAGAAATAATTACTTACACGTAATAAGAACATACAAAATGGCTTTTATAGCAATTTGAAGACGGAATTATAATAAGTCGTCTAGCCTATAGACCGAGCTTAACAGTTTTCTTGCGGATAGGTATCATTAACATCCCCCGAGCCAAAAGGGTGGCGGGCGCATTGCATCGCCTTTTGCCCAATCTCGGGGGACCGAGGGATGGAGTTCGCTGCCTATACGAGGGTGTCGTGCGATCCGTGGTCATGTATGGGGCTCCCGTGTGGTCGCAAGACTGCGCGAGGTCCCCCCACTGCAAAGCTCTGCTACGGAGCCTGCAGCGGATAATGGCAATACGGATCGTACGAGGTTATCGTACCATCTCCTACCAGGCGGCGACGGTTCTGGGACGCTCCCCCCCATTCGACATCCTGGCCGACATGTACGCAGCGACGTATGCGTCGCGGCGTGGGGAGCGATGGGGAGAGCGCCCTGGAACCCGCGCACAAAGTGCCTAAGCGGGAGTGGCACCGATGGATTGTAGCGGCCTAGCATGCGCTGCTCAAATTACGGAACTGCGCGCGCCAGCGGGCCGTCGGTGCCGTACTCCCGCACCTTGAAGCTTGGCGCCACGGGAAGGAGGAGGTCACCTACCGATTGACTCAGATACTCACGGGCACGGCTGCTTCGGTGAGTATATCTGTATCGAATAGGACGGGAGGGATCGACACATTGCCACTACTGCGCATCCGACCTCGACTCGGCCCAGTACACGCTGGTTGAGTGCCCCGCGTGGGCCTCCGAGCGCCGAATCTTGGTCGCAGAGATCGGGCGAGATCGAGACGAGGGAGGTTGGAGGGCTGTGGCCTCCTTCTGTGAAGCAGTGATGCTCCAGAAGGAGGCCGCCGAGCGGGGTCTGAGATGGCCGATCCCGCTCAAAGGAGGCGGCGCTGGGCTCGGTAGCACAGCTGCGGCGCCGCCGCGGGTTGCCGGCGGGCGCAAGGAAATCGCGCCCGCGGATACGGCGACCCGGGAGGGACCACGCCCCTTCCGTGGCTGGGGGGCGTCGTCCGTGGTGGAGATCGGGGGAGGTATTGTAGCCTCTCTCGAGGAGGGCTCCCCTGTCTGAGCGGAGGCTGGGGGTTCCCGGAAGTAGCTTGGCGTTCCCGGGGGCTCCCTACATGCCTGAGGAAGGCCATTCCTGAGGTTTCTAGTGGGTAGGCCTCCCCCTTCTGGGGAGGAGAGCCCCACATAACCGCCGGCTCGCCACAGCTGGGGTATACAACTTAATGCATTTTCCTCAGGGGGAACAAAAAAAAGGTATCACTGACAATGTTCCCAAGGCCGTTAAGAGTCACCAAATCGTTTATTTAGATCTTAGCTGTCAATGTTTGTTTATTGAGTTCCATGATCGCGCTACAGCTATATTACTAACGCTCATAATAGTTCCATCAACTCGAATCGGAATGTAATAGTATTTTTATTTAGGTTTGACAGTTAAATTTAATTACGTCAATAATCTTAAAATTTTGTTCGAAGTAAAAACACGTTGTATTTGCCCTGACCTTTAATTTATATTTGCTTTTAAGTGTATTTAATAATTTCATTTATGATTATGATTTTGCGTATTAAACGTACACAAAAGTCCCCATTCAACATCTTGCATCGACTTTGTTTACAACAAAGATGAGTAAAAATGAGAATTAAATCAATCGGAGAGCAGTCTGATTGGTGTCAAGTAAGATTAAGAAAAAAATATATAATATCGCCTTTGGACGGGCTTTGTAAATCATTCAGTCAATCACCAGCTTGTTTATTTTTGAACAGCTTGGTGTGAAAATACATACTTTTGAGAATACTCTTTTTCAGAATCACAACAAATTATCAGTCTGAGCTACGGCTGTGGAGTGTAATTCTATTGCTTTGTTCCCGTTGAAAGAAGTAACATTTCTCAAGTGTCAGTTAACTGTCATACTGTTTTTGAAAACCATCATTTTAATTTGTTCGCTACTTGATCCGTGGTCATTTACCATTTTCAATAGCTTGGTGACAGCGTGTGCGAGATCTACTATTGGAAATTGCAATATTAATTAATATTCAATATAATTTATTAATAAAATGGAGCCGATGACGTTAGGTAGTCCACCGCATTCTCCTTCAGGGAGCCCTAACGTTGGCTATTTACCACCATTCCTACTAGGCGAAATAAATCCACCTACAACACCAAGAACAAATAGTTTATCCCCTACAAAAGGACGAAATCTTGCCTTTGGTAAGTTAAAAATTTACATTATTAAAATATTGAATCAATATTTTACAGCAGTATTTACACTGTATCTGCAATGTTAAAAATACCATTAAAGCTTATAATAGGCTTATATTTTTCAATGTAAGTTGCTTGATGTGCCACAAACTTCAATTTTTTTATATTCAACTACTATAACATAAAAATAGGTTCACCAAGCAGTCCCCAGACTTCAACTCCAGAACAGAAGATCTATAAACAAAGTATGACAATGCACCAACAAGCTCTGTATAACCATCAAAATACATATTCCAATATACCCTCATCTCCTAATATGTCATATACAAGCAAACCAAATGGACCACCTATAGAAGATTTATTTGATACTATAAAAAGTAATGATAACAATCAATCTATATATCAAGAGCACAGTTTAATTGGGTATGGTAATAACAACTCCATGTTGCAGTCTTCATATACAAATCAAATGAATGCATCTGTTAACAATCAGTCATTGGTTTCACCGTGGCAGAATGGGTATCAAGAGCAAGAAGAATATTGGGTTACAATTTTTGGTTTTCCCCCAAATGCTGCAAATACAGTACTAGCTAGATTCAGTAATTGTGGTGCTATACTTGGTAAGATATCTGACATATATAACATATATCTTGTATCAATGATGTTTACATAAAAAAAATTACTTTTCTATAACTCTCATATTAATTAATGTGATATATGGTATTCTTTAGATAAACAATACCCAACTCAAGGCAACTGGGCTCATATACGATATGCAACAAGGGCAGAAAAGGAAAGAGCTATGGGCCTCAGTGGGCGCCAAATACTTCCTGGCATTATGGTAGGAGTTGTAGAATGTAGGGATGTGCCAAGAATTAATCTTGCCAGCCCTCATATTACCTCTCCAGAAAGGTGAGTCATGAGTAACCACTATTTCTCTATAAATAAATAGTCTAAAAAAAGTATGTAAAATTATGGTAAAAAGTAAATAAAAATATTCAGTTATTAATATACTAATTTGAAGTAATCATACATAAAAGGAATTATTTGTGCATAAGATATAGGTATTACCATTACAGGCAAACAACTGGAGCAAGATCACTATGTCCTACACCAATTCCATCTGCTCCTGTACCACAGCGATCCAACGGAATTATCTCTAAAGCTTTAGATTATGTTTTAGGATGGTAAAAGTTACGAGATCAGATAGGCAAATATATCACATCCACTAGACTTCCATTAAAACAGCAGCAATAATTATAAAGGTTTTGTTCCTTTTTATGTTATGATTTTATGATGATATGATTTAATGAAATGAAACCGAAACTAATTTCACTATTATCCAATATTAATATTGAATTATATTTTATATGAATGTGTCATGTTATTTTTATAAAATCATTAAATAATTGTATATTCTATATAAATATTGATTAATGACAATTGGTACTGTATAAAAATATTGTAATTTGCATGTAATAACAAAATGGGATATGGAATAATATATAGTGTTTTATTTTATTACTATTTGGCTACAATGAATGTAAATTAAGTTTCTGCACAACCAAAATTTACTGTATATTAGTTTGATTCTCTTTTCATATAAAGCCTGTTCAGAATTTTAAACATTTTTTGATCAATCAATGCTTAAAAGATATCACATTAATATTTAAAATGAAAATAATTCCATACAGCTGAAAGTTAACTGTAATTATTTGCAATTCTATTATTAAAAAATTAAAATGGTTTGATTTAACATAATAATAAATAAAATACAATAAAAATAAAACAAAAATGTTGCTTTACAATGGTATTAGTCATGGAGTTCGAAGGTTCACTTTATCAAAACCCACCATTAAAATGGGGTAAAAAATTTGCATAGTTATGTATGATGTAAATCATATATTTGTATGCAATCTACACTGTTTATGGTATAAGAACAGCAACAGCCTTCTATACAATCCTTAGACATTGTCAAATTTAAAGAAAATTTAATACAACTGTTTGTCTTTATTTCAGTAATTCCATGGTTGGTCCACTGTGTACAAAATCTGATCTCAAAGTATTTATACACTTGTCTAAACACAGATGTCAGTTGATTCAAACATAATTTGACCAATGAGAATGAATATTGCCATTATCAAAGTCTAAAATATTTATATAACATACACCTTTGCAGGTACTTTTTAATGATGTAAAACAATAATTGTTATCAATACCTAAAAAATCTAAGATATCAAATTATTAATTATTTAATTCTTTGACACCTACTATGCTTTACTTATTAATTGTAAAATTCTACTTTCACATTAGGGTATAATGCAGAAATGCACTTACAATATGTACACTCAAGGTAAATAAAATTACGGCACGGCACTTAAACAATAATAGTATGTATTAATCTGATCAATTCATAGTGAAATTTTTTGTGAAGTTATCATACTATGTAAATGTCAATAATCTAGATTAGTATTTTAAACAAGTGTTCAGACATTTTTAATTAATCGTATTTTACACAAAAGGATTCAGATTTTTGTATTAAATCTAATTTATATCTTGATTCATTATTTTATTTTTATGTTTTAAAATTATCTATATACCTCGAAAGATATTTTGTGAATTGCCTGTTCTATGTGTGAAATGTAGCAAATGCAATTTTATTCAGTTCACATAATTTGGCAAAGTACATAATCTGCATCTAAAGCCTAGATTTATCATATTATAAATGTGTTTAAAAAAATTACATATTTCTAATATTTGAACTAAAATATTGCTTTTATGTAATATACATATTAATATTTCAAATAAATTTGAAATATTGATCTACAATAGTGGTTGAGACCATCTATCTGGTATAACCCAATCTACTAGTTCTGGGTTTGAATCCCAATGAGGGTCAACAGTTTTCTACCTGATTTGGTTGTTTGTTGGTCTGGCTATTTATCACTATAATAAAATTGTTTTGATTGATAACAATCCACATAATTAGATGTGAGATAAGATTTCTTGGTTATTCAGGAATCTTAGGTGTGTTACTCTGATCCACCATCAAATGCAATCAAGGCTAAGAGCTACCTTAGTGTATGTGGAAAGTAATATGTATTTTCAAATTTATTACTATCAGATTCATTATGCAGAAATTATGATTCTAAAGACTCATGGTTTGACCTATATTCCACCATTGCGCCAGAATGATCTAGTAGGCTATATATTACCATCTATATTAATTAAAATGTGCTACCATCCTATAAGACAATTAAATTACACTAAAATGATAATGAAAAATTTAAACTCCTAGAGCACATATGCAAAACTATTAGATACTTATATATATATGTATATTGTTACAGGAAGAAAATTCACTTTGGTTGCTCGATTGTTGCATTAGCCAGGTCTGTCATTTTTGGATACTTGATGTTATGTTTGTCCAGTTCACTTTGAGACCACAGAATCATCCGGAGCAGGCTGCACAGCTTAGGATTTGTGTACTCCTGATTTTCCATTTTCAAAATTGCAGCATTAAGTTCACTAGCAATCTAAAAAAATATTTAAATCAATAACAAAATTTAATTTTTCTCACATTTTGTCAATGAAATGTACTTATTCTAGTAGCAAAAGGTTGGTAATTATTGATACTATAAGGGTTTATATTAACCTTCTGGCTATGTGAGGGTAGCAAAAGGTCAGCAAAAGGTGATGCATGAGGATCTGGGAAGGCCAGAAGTGCAAGAGACCTCTCTAGCTCTGTCAATGCATTGGCATCGTTTGCTCCAGCTTCTGCTAGTGTTGCACTTGCAAATGCCAAAGCTTCTTCCGCTCTACCAGATCGAATCAATTCTAGAAGCTGTAATTGCTGAAAGTGAAAATATATATTTAAATACTTAAATAGTACCAGATTGATATTGCTGGTGTGGTTTACTTAAGTACATGGTGCTGAGGCAAAAAAGGTTTTAGTAAATTATTGAGTTTCTGCTATTAATAGATAAGATCTGAATACATTTATATAATTAACAGTTAAATAATGGTTGACTATCATTTAGATCAGGTGAACTTTCATAAATGTCAGTTTCTTTATTGCCTTTGGTTCACTTTCCTAGTCCATACAGAAAATTCTTTTCGCTTTTGTTAGTATAATGTTATAAGATATTCTTTATATAATTGTATTATTATTATAGCTTGCACCTAGCCCCTTAGTACCTTACCTGCAAGTGAAAATAAAGATATCTGTCATTGTCTAACAGTTCAGGATGTAGTGCATTGACCA
Source organism: Scirpophaga incertulas (assembly GCA_036419045.1). Lineage (NCBI taxonomy): Eukaryota > Metazoa > Arthropoda > Insecta > Lepidoptera > Crambidae > Scirpophaga > Scirpophaga incertulas. Next base: position 23,328,430 of record CM071639.1, on the reverse strand, counting down.
TGGCAATTGCCTCAGGGATTCTTCCTCCCTGAACCGCTTCGCGGATCATAATGCGCTCATCCAGGGAGCTGCATAGGGCTGGCTCTTGAAGACCTGCTTCTTGTTGGAACTTCAGAGCTGCTTCCTTGAAGCCCTCTGTAAGTTCAGAAAATAATATAGTTGAAGATTGCTTTTAAGAAATGTCTAAAATTGACTATGTCAGTATCTTGACTATGAAAAGAATCACAAGAAAATCTTGAAAAGTTAACCAAGTATGTTTGACTAGGTAATGTTCTCACAAACTTTAGTATTTTGAAAATTTGTACTTAGATATTAGAACATTCATAGTTCATTACCTGTTACTAAATAATTCATTATGAGCATATTCATGTCGGTCCTTGATATCCTTCGATCTTCTTTGTCATATGGATCATTTGGATTGAGCATTGAATTATTCAAATTCATTGTAACCACAAATAGCGTAGGCACTGAAGTACAGAAACCTTCACAGATTGGAAATGACAGAACAAATTAGCTTAATATTATTTTAAGTACAAAAATTAATGTTTACATTTAAAATCGGAAGAAAATCCAGAATGTTTATTTGATTGATTTGACACTGTCAAGTTCTAAAAAAAAAATATTGGTTACTAGATACAAGTCGTTTTAGATATCTAGTACTGCCCTGCAGTGTGACCACTTAAAAATCGTTTCGTCAATTGTTTCTACTGAAATGAAAACAAAATCTACATTAATTTTACAACCTATGTACTGGTATAATTGGTCAAAACAAAATAAGCTTCGATATTTTTTAAATTATATCCATAATATTTGGGCGACCTCCGTAGTCGACTGGTTAGTACAACGGTTTCAAGTTATCACCATTGCCGAGGTCTCGCGTTCGAGTCCAGGGCAGATGTTTGTGTGATGAATAAGAGCATTTGTGCCACAGATATAACACAAGCCACATAGTGCTTACTGTGAGTTACGGTAATTGGTAATAAGTGTAAGAAATATTTATTTTATTATTAATTTAATTATTATTCTTAAATTTAAGTTTTTTACAATATAGATGTATAAAATAAACATAAATACTATAAAAAACTTAAACCTAGTATGCCGCCGATAGCGAGGCAAGGCCAAACAAACCGATGGTTAGGGTTAATTATTATTTTATATTAGTGTATTATTATAAAATTCAATGTTTATGTAATTTTCCCCACTTTTAAATAGGTATATACTCCATTGTTTTAGCTGTAAAAATGATTATATGTGTGTTGATTGCAAAATGCACCATAATAGGGTGTTTTTAAAATGATCTAAAATTTTATTTTTGTAAATATTCAGAATGTATATTTTTTTAAATTGTACAATATAATATAAATAACGTAATAAATTCGACACAAACACATTTTTTAATCTAGTACTAATTCTTTTGTGACAATAATATTTCAAAATGCAATAATACATCAATCAGAAATTTCCATCAGCATATAAACATAGATTATTATTATGTACTCTTCCTGTTCCAAAGTCTCTTTCTTACGAGTACATTTTTATTTATTTAATAGTTGTTCAAGCTTTCCACTTTTATTGTAAATAAACAAATACACCTGCTTTTTAAAGTAATTTAAAATATATTTTCTGTTTTACTTTATTAAAACTGTCTATTATTGTTAGGCATAGACAACTTAGAGATCTTTTGACGTCACGTAGGTGATTTTTACCATCATGAGTTGACAAATGATTTTTACAATGTTATTAATAATTATATGGTATGAGTAGAGAAACGTAAAAAAGGTTTTCTCGATAAATTTATCTTACAAGGCTTTTCTTAGACCTTAACAATTATTTATAATTTTAGCATTCCAATATTGTCAGATTCAATTTACATACACTTTATGCTTTATTCCTTACGAAAAATATTTTCTGCACGGCGCCTGTCTTGAGAAGTGGTCGCTTTTGCTTTGTAGTGTTAGCCTTTGTCATAATGACCGTAGAGTTATTGTCGCAGGTCAACAAGGCCTTTTTTTTTTTTTTTTTTTTTTTTTTTTTTTTTTTTTTTTTTTTTTTTTTTTTTTTTTTTTTTTTTTTTTTTTTTGTTCCCCTGAGGAAAATGCATTAAATTGCATACCCCGGCTGTGGCGAGCCGGGGTTATGTGGGGCTCTCCTCCCCAGAAGGGGGAGGCCTACCCACTAAAAACCTCAGGGATGGCCTTCCTCAGGCATGTAGGAGCCCCCGGGAAACAAAAGGCCACTTCCGGGAACCCCCAGCCTCCGCTCCCCTCTCTAAAGGGGAGCCCTCCTCGGGGGAAGCTACCACCTCCCCCGGTCCCCTCCACCGACGACGCCCCCGGCCACGGAAGGGGCGTGGTCCATCCCGGGTCGCCGTAGCGGTCGCGACTTCCTCGCGCCCGCCGGCGACCCGCGGCGGCGCCGCAGCTGTGCTACCGAGCCCGGCGCCGCCTCCTTCGAGCGGGATCGGCCATCTCCCGACCCCGCTCGGCGGCCTCCTTCTGGAGCATTACTGCTTCACAGAAGGAGGCCACAGCCCTCCAACCTCCCTCGTCCGCCAGCATTGCCGCAATCAATGCCGGCGGAGACAGATCTCGCCCGATCTCTGCGACCAAGACTCGGCGCTCGGAGGCCCACGCGGGGCACTCCGCCAGCGTGTGCTGGGCCGAGTCGAGGTCGGATGCGCAGTGGTGACAATGTGTCGATCCCTCCCGTCCTATTCGACACAGATACTCACCGAAGCAGCCGTGCCCGGTGAGTATCTGAGTCAATCGGTAGGTGACCTCCTCCTTCCCGTTGAGCCAAGCTTCGAGGTGCGGGAGTACGGCACCGACGGCCCGCTGGCGCGCGCAGATCCGTAATTCGAGCTGCGCACGCCAGGCCGCCACAATCCGTCGGTGCCACTCCCGCTTAGGCACTTCAGGTCAACAAGGCCTGCAGACGGCTTTGGTGATGGAGGGCTTTACTACACTTACTTACCACACTGACTTACAAGCCAGCTGACTGTTATTACGTGATCTGTCCATTAGTGGGTCAATGACAGTGTAAATTAATGTACCATGCACACTTCTAAGGAGTCGCTCTCACTGCAAACTGACTGACTGACTGGGGATTCTGGACGAGATTCCCGCTTTTTAGTGAGGATTCTTCGGGTCTCCTCTTTGAATCTTTCCAGCAATTGAATGATCTCATACAAATGAGATCATTGTTGTTGTTTTTTGTTACCAGAGAACTATATCATTCCACTTTCAATTCATAATATTAAGGTTAAATTAATTTTCAATCTGTTTCTCTATCATGCTTTATTTATAATTTACGAGCAAGTGATTCTCTTGGAGATTAATATAATGACTAGCGGGTCAGTATATTTATGAAAAGATTTACGTGTATTGTAATTGTCACACATTTCATACTAATTTCCAAATGCATAATTTAAACAAGAAATAAAAATAAACTTGCCGTTCCAATGTACAGGCTACATAAAACTAGAGGTTCGTTTGTGGGCAAATGTATAAATTTTTATAACAAGATTCCACATAGTGTATATAGTGTATACATAGTGTATAATAGCTGAATTGCCTTTTCATAGGTTCAAGGTACATGTTAAAAAGACGCTAATGAGTAAGGGCTATTACAAATTCAATGAATATTTAAATGATGCCAATGCTTGGTATTGATTTGAAGATAAATTGTAAACACATATGTACATTGTATGATAACGACATAATTTATTGTAAATGTTGTTATTACTTTTGATAAAGCTGATAAGTTTCTTGCGCTCATTCTTCTTATTAGCTAAAAAATAAGTCCTGAATGGGTGTTAGGGGAAAAAATATTGACCAATTCAAAAGAGCTTTGTATAAAGTCATATTTGAATAAAGTTAATTTTGATACCTATTTAGCCTGCGTCCTGCATGATCATTACTACTCGTATGCTATATTAATATATTAGATACGTACGTATCCGTAGCAACTTACCACTAGGGTGTGCAAAACCGGGAGATATCCAAAACCGGTTTTAAATTAACCTAACCTAAAACCGGGAACCGGTTTTAGAAATATATATTATGTTTTTTTTTTTAATACAGTTGAATTTCAACAAGAAAAGAATATTCTTAGATATCCACATAATCTACAAATAAAACAAATTGTGTGATATACTGTTTTTAATCAACCATTTATCCCTACTAAGTAGACCACATAAATAATCTGGTTAACATTAACTAAAAATAATATGAATATTAAATAACTAAGATCAAATCAACAATTAGTAGGTTTAAGCTTTAGTAACGATTCTGTTATCACTAATAATATTAAACAATAATAGTTTTTTAAGAAACCAAACAACTTTAAAAAACTATGTACAAAAAAAATAAAACGCAACTAAAAAAGTCTTCATTACTTATACCTTGAGAGAGAATCTTAATTATAAACTACGTTATTAAAGGATTTGTAACATTGATATAAAATGAGATCAAATCAATTGTGTATCATAAACTGAGATCAAATCAACTTAGTACTATTTAACAATAAACAATAATAATTTTTCCCCTAGAGAGCGCTGTTCTTGATATTGTGTTCTTAAGAAAAGAAGTGCATCTAACATTTTGTCAGATAGCGTACTTCTTATTTTATTACGGAAGTAATCAGCACTCGAAAATGCCATCTCACTCTCAACACTTGTTGGTAGTATACACATCAAATAATTGTAAGCTTCTGTGAGATACACACCGCGTTGCCCTCCACTTTCATACATGGCTTGCTTTACCCTGACTAACCCTGCAAGGTCGAAATCAGATCGATTCTTGGAGGTTTTCTTGCATTTATCCAACTCCTTATCAAGTTGCTCTTGAAGAGTTAGCTCATCAACTACGACTTCACCGTCAGATGATGATGAGGACAAGGATACGGACTGCCCAGAGAGAACCACGGGTATGGTATAAGAGTCCTCGAGCTTATATTTTAGCTGCTGCAATAAATTTGTAATTGTTTCTGAAATGTAAGCACCATTGGGTTTGGGAAAAGTATCATCGTCATCTTGTGTGGAGTAGGCATCCCAATTGTGCAAATAATTCAAAACACCTGCTAACAGGAGACGCCTTTGCTTGATACACCTTCTCAAATTCATAGCTAGTTTCAAGCTCAAAACACTCGTTGTTCATCAAATTTCTTGAGCATGAATTTTAAAGTTGTATCAGCTGTGTGGAGATTTGCATCGCGACGGCATAAGGACAGAACGGCGAGCTTAACAACATTTGGGCTGTTGTAAATTTCAGACAGAGTTCAAATTTCGTCATCGGAAAAACATATTTCAGATTTCCAATCTATCTCGGCTTTTAGGACAGAGTTTTTTATCTTTAAAAACACTCCGATCATATCTGACATGCTTGACCATCGCGTGCAACAATCGAGTTGCAATTGTATGTCTTTTTTGTGTTCTTGTAAGACATAGTCACGCAATGCATCAGCTTTTATGGGAGATTTCCTTATAGATTTTACCAATTTTTAAACTTTTGTGATTGTCTCCCCTTATAATTCTGAATTTGCTGGAACGGCAGAGCTCTCGATTTTTAAATTTCCGCAGAGATTTTCTTCTGCTTGATCGTCGTTATCGTTACTATCACTTTCTGATTCGTCCTGTGAATGTGTTGGGGATGCTTGAATAGACGTTTCTGTATACTGTTCGGGCTCGGGTTCTTTTCTTATTTTATACAGGGTATCGATCACCGCCAGCTGGATGCCGTGGGCGAGACAAACCTGGTGTTGGCATTTTATATATCTTCCCATCTTTACCATCACACTCGCTCCATCGGTTGTTACTGACACGATGTCCTCATCTAAAGACACGTTGAATTTTGCTAGATGGACGCGCAGTATGCTTAGAGCTTCTAATGCTGACATCAAACCGGTGATTTTCTCTATTCCGAGATATTTATAATTAAACCCTCCAAAAGCATTAGAATGCAGATTTAAGTTCATGTATCTTTTGTTCCTCAATGACATCCCCTCATCTAAAGTTATTAAGAATCTATGTCCTGCCTGTTTTAGAACTAATATTTTGTTTTTTGTCTCTGTTTTTAATTCGTTTGCTTGAGTGAGGACTATATTTGCGATAGTGTTTGGTGATTTAGGTAGTTCCAAGCCACTTGTTTTGAAGACGTTTCGAAGATCTTGGCTTTCTGTAAATAATCTAAAGGTACAGCCGTCTAATGCTATCATTCGGGAAATGATCAGCTCCATCGATTCGCTTGACTTGAAAAAGTCTGTCATCAGTTTTCGTTTCTTTGTTTCTGTTGGCAAAAGATTTTCTTTCAAAGTTCCTGGTATGACAGCCACACTAGATTTTGATGGTGTAAAATCAGAAGAAGCTATATTTGTGTGGACTGACCGAATATGCGTGTGTAAAGCGGAAGTGGAATCACCTCCCGTTTTTATGATTTTGTCACATGTATTGCACTTAGCAGACTGTCCATCAGTTGCTCGCAGGAAATGTTTCCATATATTATTTAGTCTTGCTCTTATGAAATTCAAAGTATTGATCATTTTTTGGAGTTGACCTAAAATAAAAGAAATAGAATGTGGTGTAGTGTAAAAGATGCTTAAATGCCTATTGCACAAAAACTTTGGAATTTCCTAAGTTGTTGTTTAAAACCTTAAAACATTTCAATACACCATGTCTTTTATACCATTACATGTTGATACATGTTGCATGATGAGATATTGTTTTACTTTGTTTTTAAATTTTATTTAATTATTTATTAGAAACCATACAGCGTTACAGTAAGTATATTATAACATTTGTGCATAAACAATAAGGTCAATTAATAGGTCTCCTTAAACGTAAATAGCGATCATGGATGTTATAAGTTTAACATGAAGCTAAATAAATGAGCTATATATGAGTAGGTAAGAAGTAGCTCTGCTAATTAAAACAAAGAGTAATCGTACACACACACATTATATATAAATTATATGTATTAAATATACGCAACACAAATACTCATAATACACATTGCCAAAGAAATAAAGTACTATATACTGATCCTTTATCGTCCTATCCGACGAAAAGTATGTATATTACAAAAGATTATTTCTAATCGGCAAAACTCTTTCTTGTTGCGAGCTAGTAAGACTTTAAATGATTTGTGTAAATGTAAAAACATTGATATATATAATTGTAGCTTGGCGACAGTGAGGCGTGTACTTAGTGAGGATTTTTAAGATGATTAGTTCGAATCTTAAATATTTAATAGTAATTGTTCACACCTAATCTTAGTTCAATGTATGTTTCCATACGTGAAGACCCAGTATTGGCCAACTGTTATATATATAAAAAAAAATCTTATTATTTATTTATTTATTTCAACAAAAGCTTACAACTATCATTACAGGCCTGGCCTAATGCGACAGTTGCACTCACCTTAATTAATTATTCTTAAAACTAATCCTATTCATAAGATATAACAAACAACGCCATTATTGTGAACTCCCTCAATGAACATGAAAATAAATCAATTTTCTCCGCAAGTAAATTAAGTTTGCGAAGTGCGCGTGTGAACGTCGCCTCGCTCAAAAGTCGCGTGCAAGCGTGCGGCACCGCCAGCAGTGGCGGCCGCCGCCGGCGCTCTACGAATTTATCCGGAAGGTTTAGTTTCATCTTTTCCAGTAAATAAGCATTATCCATTCTACCTCTGAGTAATTTCCATATATATGACACTATAGCGAGATCCCTTCTCACCCTTAGCTCATTATATCCCACCATTCCTAATATAAATAGCGTCGGATACTTCAGCGGATAAAAAGGATAGACCCCGTACAATCTCATGTACAAATATCTGAAATTTGTTCTGCACGCGCTCCAGCATGAGTTTATGTTTTGTATCACTTGGAGCCCAAATAACTGCATTACATTCCAAGTGGCTTCTTACTAATGCATTATATAGTGATATAATCGTTCCCATGCTTGTAAAGCCCAGAGCGTTGCGCAGAACAAACCCCAGATTTCGAAACGCTTTTTTGCATACCTTAGTCACGTAATCTCGAAAAGAGAGATCCGACGTAACCTCGACACCCAGATCGCGAACCTTCCCAACCCTAGCCAGCAACACCCCGCCTGCCCTATACTCGTACCGAACAGGACTGTGTGATCTGGAGAAAGATATAATAACACATTTGGTCTCATTAAATTGTAAGTGGTTTTCTTTACTCCATTTCACCAGCCCGTCGATATCCTGTTGCAGTCTACGACAGTCTTCAGGACTTTCCACCTTAATATAAAGTTTCAGGTCGTCCGCAAATAACAAACATTTAGCATTTTGCACTACCGTTGGTAAATCGTTTATCATGATATTGAACTCTAAGGGTCCAAGATTACTACCCTGACTCACCCCCGATCTTGTGTAGTATGGATCTGATATATATCCAGCATATTCTACATATTGCTGCCTATCTGTCATGTAGCTGGCGAAAAATTTCAGCAGTTGAGGTGTAAATCCTGCTACCACCAACTTTTTAAATAGTATGTTGTGGTCTACCAGGTCAAATGCCTTCCTGAAATCAAAGTAGACTGCATCAACCTGCCCACCACTGTCGACTACCGGTATAATATCCGCCATGTAATTGAGTAGATTGCTAGTAGTACTTCTATTCGGCCGAAACCCATGCTGCTCCTCAGATAATTGCGACTTTATTTGTGGATAAATGCTACCGCAAATGACCGACTCCAGGACTTTGGCCGGAGACGATAGCACGGCCACCGGTCTATGCCCACTAACATCCGACGACGATCCAGCTTTAGGGACTGGCACCACTCGAGACATTTTCCATCTATCCGGAAAAACAGCCGACCCGACACACAGATTGAATATGTGTAAAAGTGGCTCTGCCAACACCCCCCTACAATCCTTAATAATAAACGTTGGAATACCATCAGGGCCAGCAGATGTCTTAGACTTAAGTCGTTTCAGAGCGGCGTTAACGTCCTTTAGCTGAAGCTGGCCTACGTGTATGCGTGCGCTTACGTTAGAGTCTACTTCGTGAGGTAGGTTAGCAATGTTCAAATGAGCTCTTTCTGTACTATACACTGAGTGAAAATACTTCGCGAACCCATCTACACACTTTTGACCTGTCAGTAAACTGCCGTTACTGTAGACGTTTTTTGAGCTTTTGGTTTTCCGTTTAGACTTAATATACTGCCAGAAAGCCTTCGGGTCTTGTTTTAGGTGACTCTGTACTCGCAGTTGATGCTGTTCTTGTGCCACTTTAATCATATCTTTAACCCTAGCCCTACACTGTGAATATTTATCATAATCATTTTTTGCTCTAGTTTGTTTATACTGCTTGTGTAGAACTGCCTTTAATTTTATGTTTTTTATTATTTCTTTTGTATACCAGTCTGGGTAAATATACTTAAAATTTTCGCCTACCTGTCTCTTTTTCGGTGTACATTTACTAATAGCTGAATTAATATTCTCATAAAAAAAATCTAAACTGGTTTCGAGATCTAAACTTTTTATAATATTCCAATCAATATTTTCAATTTCCCTATACAATGAACATAAATCCGCTTTTCTAAAGTTCCACCTGGTTGGTGTTCCGCTCATACCTGGTTTATCTGGATCCCTACCGTCGCGGGTCGCGGCGGCGGTGGCCGGCCGCACGCTCACAGCGAGCGCGGGGTGATACGGGTCCTCTGCTACCAGCGGCATCGCCGGGCCCACCCGCGCTCCGCCTCCAATTGTACATAACACTTGATCTAACATCCGGCCGTTACAATTTTCAATTTCATTGCACTGAGTGAATCCACAATAACTTAGTAAATATTCATAATAATTATTAACAGCTAACGAACTCGAATATAAATTTAAATCACCTAAAACTATTACATCTTTATACTTATCACAACATTGCTCAATAATTCTAAACATATGTGTATTCTAAACGTATGTTTTATGTGCTGTCGGTCTTCCAAAACAATAATAAATATTATACCTAATAATAAGTTAATAATATGTAGTAAGGTAATAGGTACTCACATTTTGTCTTAGCGTCGCACGCGTGGCATGTGCACTCACAGCAAGTGTATTTGTTCCACTGACTGACAGACAAATGACATCGCGGCGGGAGTAGACATGAGCGTTAAATAGACGGACTAGTTAAATCAACCGTCGACGTGCATTCAACGCTTCGACGGTCTACCGTTCTCTGATCTACTAGTTAAATTCGTAAACGACTACAGTCGGGTCAATTTAATAGGCCACATTTGACATTTGTTCATAGTGAGGTGACCTGTTTAAACACTCCGATTATGGTGAAAAAATCGATATTTACTTCAAACATATGTGAATCGAATACAGTTATTATGGAAAAGTACTTTTTTTATAAGATCCCTGTCTTATAAAAAAAGTACTTTTCCACAATAACTGTAATAGGCAAACGAGCAAATGGATTACTTGATAGTAAGTGATTATCGCTGCCCGCAACAACAGACGTGTTGCCGGCCTTTTAAATGTGAATACGCTCTTTTTTATAGGTACTGTATTAATATATTTTACGAGTTTAATTGCCTTAAAATTTTTTAATACCAATTATTTCTCTGTTAAAGAAGTTATTATTGTTTTTTTATTATAAAACAAAAGAATAACATGTTTTATTTTAATAAAAATTTGACTCAAAAAAATAAAAAACAAAATAATCTTTATTCAACATAGACCTTTACAGGCACTTATTGACGTCAACAGACAAAACAAAAAAAACAAAGCTTAAAAAAAGAAAACAAAAACCTTGTCCGTACGTACGAATAAGGAAAAAAAATAAAAAAATTGACTCGACACCTGTTCGGAAATTGGGAGAGCCTTCTCGAGAAGAACAGGCAAGAAACTCTGAAGGTCTATTTTTTATCTCCTCTTTACAATGTTAATAATTACAATAATATAATACAATATAGTATAAGATACAATCATACCTAATACGATTACAGTCGTATGTATGTTTACATACAAAAATAATACAATAAACTAACTGACTGACTATTAATTCATGGTGAATAATCCCTTCACAAGTAATCATTGCATTCATTCGATTTTTTGAGGGACATCACTTACGTATAGACTTCACTGAACGCAACATTGTAACAACGGTCATTTGTGCATTTCCAAACTAAAAAAAATATTGAATATTTTATGTCCGCCATTACAAGGTTAGTTGAGGAATTTTAATGAAATGTCAAATGTGGCCTATTAAATTGACCCGACTTTAGTTCTCGTACTCGAAGGAGACGAGTCTCACGTTCTTATCAACGCGCAATGTAATGCAACGTCGATTTCATGACGTGGCCGCTACTTACGTTACTTTACGTTGAATCAAATTAAAATAAACTCTAACTTTAAAGCAATAGGTACGTTTTATTATCTCAAAATGGGTCGTCGCGACGGGTCAGGTCAACGGAACAAACAGTTGACACAATCTAAAGTAAGCTCTAAATATAGATGAGTAAGATCTTAATTATTAAAATAAACGCTCTAAGATGTTACGCCTTTTAGGCCCGCGTTAATGAGAAATACGGATAGAATAATAGAAGCGGATGCGAAAGGCCGTGTTAGTGTGCGTGAGAGCACACAAACAACCGCAACGTGTCATCTACTCGTAAGTTAATCGTTAAGTCTATCGTTTAATACAACGATAATAGCCGCCTGGACGACCCGTTAACTAGTCGACGAATTTAACTAGTAGATAGACCCGTCCATTAATAAAATTTAACGGTCTAGTTTCGTCGACTGTAAAGACGTCGACGACCCATCTCTAGGCGGGAGCGCTTGAGTCGCATCGCGGGTGTAGGGTCGCGGGGGGAGGAGTGAAAGGAAGTATAGGTTGCGTTCGGATATATTTTGATGTCCCAAAGTAATAATTATAAACAGCTTGAGTGCGCTCGAAGTTGATTAATATTAGTTTTTTTTTAAATAACGGAAAACCCAGAGCTACCTCCGGTTTTGCGTCTCAACCCCGGTTTTCCCCAGACCGATAAATAAACCGAAAACCGGTTTTCTACGCCCTACTTACCACGGAGGCGGGCAGCAGCTGCTCGTATGTATATTTAAAAAATCCAAATCAGCTATAGTGGTAGTATTTAAAATGAAACAAGTAGTATAACAGTAAGCCTCCATTCAAGTCCTAGGGCCCTTATGGCTAAGGCTAACCTGTTTCAAGGTGTCGCTATTTCGATTCTTGATATACATTTTTATAAAAAATATATTCATGTGTGCCTGTTACCCTAAATCCTATAACCCAAGTCTAAAAGAGCGTACTTTCGGATAGGCTAATTCAAGGGTCGCCGACTTGATCAGTATCAGTCCCGAGATCTACTGTTATCTGGCGAAACCCTGTGCGATCTATCAATTACATAATTGAAAACTTAAATGGAACTGCATAGTTTATTACAAAAATAATGTAGTTTATATTTTGTTAAAAGAAAATACATAAAAAATAATTACTTTTAATTAGTTAGCTATTAGTGTGAGCATTGCGCTTGAATATCTTCCGCTAGCTTAGCAAAATCAGGTATGTAGTGTCTCCTACAGTTTCCTGTAGGAAAATGCCGACTCATATTGTGCAGTCTGTTCTACGTATTAATATTTTTTGCCTAGTCGAGATCGACTGGACTAATGGTCGTGATCGACCGGTTGGCCACCCTTGGGGTAATTGGTGTGAATAACAAATATGATTATATGAATTCCTATATAAAGAAACGTTTCTTGAAATAAACATGTTTGTTTGTATAGCCTTCAAACTTTAATTCCAAACTAACTTTTGTGTTATGTATATAGTTGTAAAATACAATTTGCAATGTCAGATTTATGCAATTATAGACAATAGGGTAACTTATTGTAGGTTTTACACTAGATTATTCGACATTATTCAATGTTTGGGTTTACATCATACACAGCCCTTACACTTGGTGCATTTTGTAGTGAGCATTGATCACATGTATTTTGTTTTTATTAGTTGTCCGGTATGTTTTAGAGTAGAAACATTAAATATGTTATTATTTATTTTGAATGCCCATAAGATCAAAAAATGTGCTTTCCTAAATGTGCCGCGAAAATTCCATGAGTAATAGTTTAAATTGAGAGATATTGCCTTTAAATGCCGTTATTCCGATTGACACAATAAATTACTCACGTTGAACATTAATGGAAATGTGACAAATGTCAGAGTTGCATTAAACCAATCGCAGACATTTTACGACTTCTAAAATGAATCATATTATTATTTTACCGATACGACCCCTATCAAAGATCGACAGTTTTTGTAATACGATAATGAAATTAAAGCACTCGTTTAATTTAGCTAAATTTTATTTTCAGTTCTTAAACGCCAATAACCTACAATAATGAGCTGATAATAATACAATAAAAAAAACTAAGCTATTTTTCATTGAATAATGCTTGGTAACAAATTATATCTGTTTGTATTCAATAAAAAATTACAACTAAACAAGAATATAAAACAAGCCTCCCAACAGCCCGGTCCAAAACGGTCGCCATCTAAGTTGGTGCGTGACATCATCATATTGAAATTTGGCTAAAAGGAGGTATAACTTAAAATTTAAATAAAGCTAAATTGATATTTTTCTAATTATAAGCCTATTGTTGCATCAGTACAGTGTAATTTTGAGGTCTTCCTTCATAAGTTGTCCCAAAGATACAAATATTTTGAAACTGTCCGACACAAGGCTTCCCTCTTCAATAACAGCTACACATTGTCACAGCTCCTCGACTTCAAAGCCAGACGGTGAAAAGAAAAAATAATTTATTTACTACAACTATAATTCGACATTACTAAAGTAAAAATTATATTTAACTATACCAATCAAAAATTATGGCTAATAGCAAAAAATAACATGTAGGACGTTGATATTCTTAACAGGCACTCGGTGTGATTTATTGTGTTAATCTAAGTAGCTACAGGTCTCATGTTAATTTACAAAACGATTATATAGTGTCAGTGAGGACACAAAGTTGTGTCGCTGTCGATTTGATAAATCCATTAATATAATTATAATAAAAATACAATAATTAAATTGCTTTTGTCGGAGACGGCAGCCCTCGCAGTCTATGAACACAATTATCCAGCGAACCTTATATATCTAAAGCGTTAAAAGCTAATTTATGTGTATGTGGCATGAACAAACCATGGAATTCATCCAGGAAAATAAAGTAAGTACAAAGTCTCAACATAATCAATGTTTAGTTGTTTAGCTCTCTATTACTTTGCTCTACAGTATCATATTATTCAACACAATTCTATTTAACATTATAACTGTATAATATGAACAATATAGAGTGATAGATGAATTCCATAAGTAATCACAAATTCTCAATATATTTCCGCATATATTATTCACATATACCAAAATATGTTTGTCTTGATATATTTGCCGCGTCACACCGCATCACCGACTCTTTTATTGTTAATTAGGACAGATCTGAAAAAATAAAAGATTTATATAATTTCAAGCATCTAAGTATGTAATAAAACCTAAGTTGCAGTTGTAGTCATAATTTATGAGGGGATATGTGTGCTAACATACAAAATACAAAAACTAAAGCATATAGTCGAACAGACTGTACTGGGACAATAGGTTAGACGACTACAACTGATTATGGGTGTTTTTATACTATAATTATCTGATTTGAGCAATTTATATCTCATGAAAATATGTCAATATAGAAATTTCAGTTTAATTATTAATTTATATTGTTTTTAGATTACTAAAAAATGAGCAATTATTATTTACGTAATTCTAATGAAACAAACACATTTCTAACATTCTCACATTAAATGTCACATTTTCTTATATAGAAAGTATATATATATATATAAACATACAAATAATAAAGTTATTTTAAATTTGTTTATACGCTTATACAAATTTGACGAGTTTACTTAGTGACGTCACGATTGCAGTGTTTTTAGTATGGAGCGTTTTTGAGCGACCCGCGACAGCGCCGCAAACATGTCGATGTTTCTTCAAAAGTAATAGGTGCAGGTGTACTGTTGGTTCTACAATATTTCTCACTTAAAAGAGTATTCTTATTATATACTAGCTGTGCTAACAACTTCGTCCGCGTGGAATAATTTTTTTAGCATCACATTTATTTTTGCAAACAACCACCTCAGCTGTTACCCGATCTTGACAACGCAACATATCCAAATTTGGTCATCATAAAAAAGATTCTAGTGAGTTAACATTAAAAGATAGACATATACTGTCGCGGACATTTTCTTAAGATCATTTTAAGAGGAATAATTCTTCCATACATATTTTTTTGGTATCTAGAACCATTTTCGCACCGCACGCAACGGAAGCCCTCAAAGATGATGAATAATTTTCCCCGTTTTTTCCATTATTTATTCGCTCCTATTACTGTATTGACTGTACTGGGACATAGTTCTTTAATAATACTGAATCGATTTTCAAATTTCATACATACTTTAACTCAGAAGGAAACGAGTAAGAAATAAATACCCAACTCGAGATGGGCTCAAGCTTTACAGTGAACGATATAAGCTGCTTAATTAAAAATTATACTATGATAATAGTGTACTTACAGCTGGGCACAAGGTCCTGGTGCATGTGGTCGGCATCCATACCGAATGACGCGCAAGTGGCTGGCGGTGGGCGGCGCTGCACCTATTGACATTATATTTTTAGCTTTCCTGTATTAAATTTCAAATCTTATTCTCCTTGCAGCCTAGGATGTTGTAAAAAGAATTGTCAAACAATTTTAGAAAGATATTACTAATATTTTTTTTATTAATTAAACATTACTTGGGTTTTTAAGTAACCTGGTAGTGATTGTCATTTAGCTACAGGAAATTTTTAACTTGATCATTTTTTAGGAATTTTTCGTGTAATAAAATTTTCACAATATTTTTTTAAAGTGTAAAATACATACATACATACACTCACGCCTTTTTCCCACGGGGGTAGGCAGAGATTACGTCCTTCCACTTGCTACGGTCCTTACATATCTCTTTCGCTTCATCTACTTTCATAACATTCCTCATACATGCTCGACGATTGCGGGTACTTCTGACCTGGCCTTTTTTGAGGACTCTTTCGATTTGTTCGAAATATGTTCGCCTAGGTCTTCCTCGTCCCGTGTCTCCACTCACTCCAGCTTCATAAATCATTTTGGTTAGTCTACTTTCATCCATCCGTTCCACATGCCCAAACCACCCAAGCATCCCTTTCTCTATTCTTGTCACGATATCCTCTTTCAAACCACATTTCTTTCTAATCACTTCATTATACAATCTGTCACTCAGTTTTACTCCTGCCATACTCCGCAAAGCTCTCATTTCTACTGCATTTATTCTGCTTTCATGTCGTTTCTCCCATACCCAACTTTCACTTCCGTACATTAATGTTGGGACCAGCACGCCCTCATGCACTGCTAGTCGCGCTTTTTCTGAAATTTTCTGACTACTCAGAAACGTATGCATGGCCCCATTCACCATGTTACCAGCTTTCACTCGCTTCTCTATATCATTATCACACCTTCCATCCCTTGTAAACATACATCCCAAATATACAAACTCTTCTACTTGTTCTACTTTTTCTCCTTCTATCATAATGTCACACAATGTCATATTTACATCTCTTTCAAACACCAATACCTTGGTCTTACTTACGTTCACTTTCATTCCTTTATCATTTAAAGCGTCATTCATAACAGTTACCATCTCCTGCAACTCACTGGCCGATGATGCCAATATTACTTGGTCATCAGCGTATAGTAGGCATTTGACAAGTAACTCATTCATGCGTAAACCACATTCACTCTCTTTCAAATTCGACAGGCACTGATCCATGAATAGGTTAAACAGCCATGGAGATACTACACACCCTTGCCTCACACCTTTTTCGATGTGAAACGGTTCCGTGTATGCACCATTTATCCTAACACGAGCATTAGAATTCACATAGAGAGATTTTAATGCTCAAATTAGGCTGCCGCTCACTCCATGCATGGACAATGCCGACCACAACTCATTTCTCACCACTCTGTCATAAGCCTTTTCCAAGTCCACGAATATGCAATATACTCGTTGGCTTTTGGCCAGAAATTTCTGAGTAATGCATCGTAAGGAAAAGACTTGATCCGTACATCCCATTCCCTTTCTAAATCCTGCTTGCACGTCCCAGATTCTATCACTCGTCTCTTTTATGACTCTTTCTATCAGAACCTTAGCATACAATTTGCCAACGACGCTGACAAGACTTATTCCTCGATAGTTTTTGCAATCCAACCGCGACCCTTTTCCTTTGTATAGTGGGACTATGACGGCTTCGCACCAATCTTTAGGTACTCGGCCGTTCACCCAACACAAGTT
This sequence comes from Scirpophaga incertulas, assembly GCA_036419045.1. Taxonomy (NCBI): domain Eukaryota; kingdom Metazoa; phylum Arthropoda; class Insecta; order Lepidoptera; family Crambidae; genus Scirpophaga; species Scirpophaga incertulas. The sequence goes on along the minus strand of CM071639.1, from coordinate 23,311,039 downwards.
GAAAAGGCAGTGCAGCTGTTTTGCGACGGGACCTTTTCCAGCTCGTAGCATCTCTACCACAATCCTGTCATACCCAGCAGATTTTCCCGCTTTCATACTTTTGAGAGCTTTCACTATCTCTTCCATACTTATTTCACTTTCATTCCAATCCTGTTCCATGTACACATAATCATCCTGTTCGCCCTGGTCTGCTCTTTCATACAAACTTTCAAAATACTCCTTCCATCTCTTCATCACTCTTTCCTCACCCTTAATCATACCTCCATCGTGGCCCCTGATATTACCCAGCTCCGAGTTTGTACTCTTTCCTCGAGCTGTCCTAATGGACTTCCAAAAACACTTTATGTTGGAACGGAAATTATCAGAGAGCCTGCGATCAAACTCATCTTTACGTTCTTCTTTCTTTCTATTCACTACATCCTTCACTAATGCCTTCACACTTTTGTACTTCTTTCTGGCTTCCTCTGTATCTTCAGCTGTACTCACTTGCATTCTCTGGTTAGCTCTTTGTGCCAACCAATCTCTCCATGCTTTCTTCTTGTCTTGCACTACTTTTTGCACGTCTTCATCCATCCATACTCTCTTCTCTTGTCGTCCTTTTTTTCTTTTAATCACACCACATACGTCAGTTGCCACACTCACTATTTGCTCCTTGACAAACTTCCATATGTTTTCTATCTCACAAACTTCGTTCATACTCTCAAGTCTATCACGCAACTTTCGCTCATATTCTTCTTCTATTCTTTTCTCTTGCAATTTTTCCACTTTTATGCGTTGCAGAATACTAGTCGTTTCCTTGGTTCGATGTCGCCATTTATTTAAAAGGCCACTTATTCGGCTAACAACCAAAAAGTGGTCTGTATCCAGGCCGACACCTCGAAACACTCTTGTATCCCGCACCTTACTCTTCAGTCTCTCATCCACAATCACGAAATCAATCATGCTCTTCGAACATTCATCTTCTCTTGTGTACATATGAATCATCTTGTGAGCAAACATTGTGTTTGTCACCACAAGATTCCATTCCAGACATACATCTAATAAACTTTCCCCATTCGCATTTATTCTCTTATCTCCAAATTTACCTAACACTTTTTCATACCCATCTCGCTGTATACCTACCCAGCTATTAAAATCTCCAAGCATAACAATCCTCTCATTCTCCTTACATTGCGACAGAGTATCTTTCATACCTTCCCAGAACTCCTCTTGCTGTTTTACGGCTTTTTGGGACCTCCTTAAACCAAAATCTGTTGGTGCATATACACACAACAGAAAAATTCTGGTAAGTCCCATCTTTAGCCTTACCCAAAGGAGTCGGGGGTTCACGCACTTATACTCGGTCACACACTCTGTTATTCTTTCGGAAAGGAGGACACCAACTCCCTTTTGGCCTCGATCGAATATGGGAACTCCCGACCAATACGCCGTATAGGGTCCATGCTTAGTGGTATCGCATCCTTTCCTTTTGGTTTCATTTACACAGAGCACGTCGATATGCCTTTCGTCCATCATCTGACATACTTCATCTATTTTACTATTCATTCCTCCTCTAACATTCAATGTAGCAAAGCGGTTTTCCGCAAGCCACTTTCCGCCCTTAAGTGTAAAATAAAGAAACATATAAATTGATATGTAATAAGCTGACATATCAGGTAATTATTTTAGGATAATATATGAGAAGGAACTTTCAATTCTTATTATATAGAATGTTATTGTTAAGTTTGTAGTGCAAATTATTTTTGTGTAATTAATACAGGGATAGTATCGCCTCATAGTTCCTATGGTAAAATCTATAAAAATAATAAAAAGAGGTGAATCAATTGTTGAGCTATAAAATTTGTTTTGGCATAGTTTAAGACCTGAAGAACAACTGGATAATTTTTAACTAAGAAAAGCTAGTGCAAAATTTAATTTAAAATAATATCTACAGTGGTACCTCGACATACGAGTTTTTCAAATACGAGCCGACGAGCAAGTGATTTTTTGCTTTAAGTTACGAGCGAAATTTGAAATACGAGTCCGGTTCGGTTCGGTAGTAACACGCAGTCGCGCCAACACGATCAGTTAGCAGCGTGCTTTTATGAAAACGTGAAAAAAAAAACACCCAGAGAAAGTTGCAACAGGTCGTGCATCTGACCTTTTTAATGACACTTGCCTAACTCATTTCCGGAACATTCTGAGAGGGAGGAAGAAACAAACCTCCTTGGACATGTCTTTTTCTAAACGGCCTACAGGTGAAAGATGTAGCCAAGACCAGTGAGGGCAAAGACCAGTAAGGGCAAAGACCAGTGAGGATATCTAATTTATTTCTTTACATTCTCTTTTTTGTTTTTGTCCAATAAATATTTGATATTTATAAATACGTTTTTATTATTCAAAACCACGTAACAAAAATAACCGGGGTGACATTTTGGAGGTTGGAATGGATTAATGGTAGTTCAATTGTTTTGTAGGGGAAATTTGCTTCGAGATATGAGTAATTCAAGATACAAGCAAGGTTGCAGAACGAATTAAACTCGTATGTCGAGGTACCACTGTATCTGCTGCTTTATAAAATCATAATAACAATTGATTACTTAACAACAAATAATTGAATACTTTTTAAATTAATGCAAGCAATAGCAATGATTTGAAACTAAAAGCAATATTTACCTGGTCCAAATTGAAACGAACAAATGCTTCGTACTGTTCAGCAAGTTTGCTGCTCAATGCATGTTCATACTCTACCCGGAGTGCCGCCTCCTGGTCACGGAGCATCCTTTCACAGATCATGCGAACCTGATACAATTATTAATGATGAGCCATTTAAAACACAATAACTACATTGATCAAATTAAAATGTTATTCTTCAAATCGGATATTTACATAAAATTTTTGACAACCTCCTAGTAGAGTGGACAGTATACCGGTTTCAAGGTGTTGCCATCTCTGAGGTCCCGGGTTCGAATCCCGGTGGGAGCAGATGTTTGTGTGATGAATGCCAGCATTTGTACCTTAGTTGTGGTTGTTGATATATACTTAAAAATAAAATTATACATGTCTATCTGTTACCCTAGATCCCATAGCACAAGCGTTACAGAGCTTAGTTTGGGCTAGGCTAATTAGTGTAAGTGTAAAAAATATTAATTTATTTATTTAAATATGCTATGTCATACATTTACAAGTGGATTACATCAGTGGATCTATTGCTGGAAAGAACCAGCAAGGGCTATTTTTTCACCATTTATACAGGGCATCCCACTGCCATGCCACATGGAGGGAAAGTACCTTAAATATTGTAGATATAACATTTTAGTGAAAGAAGACATTATTTTAATTTCAAAAAACAATTTTAACGGCATTCATAGATTTTAGAATAATTACATGTTTGAACCGGGTATCGAACCTGCTACACAAGAAAAAAAAAACCCTGTTAGCTTTATCATACCGATCGAAAGGCTTCATCATAAGGATTATTTTTTGCTAAATAACATAGTGTCGGAAATAAAAGAAAGACTATGAATTTTAACATTTGATGTGGAATTTCATTCTGATAATCTAGTACATAAACAATATGTATCGTCTACAATTGACAGTTGTGTATTAGGTAGTAGCTAGCAATTAGGTTAGGTGATTAAGTTGCTTACTTTCCTCACCACTGTATGTATTTGATGTTCCTATATATATATATTTTCAACCTATCTAACTGTACCATAATATCCACATTCTAAGTGTCCCTTAAGGAACATTATTTGAAACAATGTTACGAATCATAACAGCCATTATGTAGTTTTTATATATATATATATATACACATATAGTATAATTATGGTAGTATAGATATATTTTGTAATATTATTATGTATGTGTGTAAGTATATAAATATGTATTTGACTTTGTATGTGTACATAAATGTATGTATATATTCTCTTATTTATGTGATGCTTATACATTTATTTATATCTATTTTTAGGTAATATTTAGTATGTTTAGAAAGTAGGTACACACAGTGTCTAACTCGTTATGTTTACCTGTCCACCTGGGTCTGCAGGAAGAAATATACTAGGGAAATATGCAGTACCTTTTGCTCAATATTATAAATCAATTTTTCCTTTAATGTGTGTGCAAAAATAAATAAAAACTAAAATAAGGGCTTGGGGACCAAACTTTGATCCTAAGTTTGGTCAAACACTGAAGCATTATAGTATCTTTGAAGCAGATAATCAATGTATCTTGATTAATACATTAATATCCAGTAACTGTAAATTAAGATTGAAAATTGAAGAATTTGTTGTATCATTTAGATACTAACCTGTTTAAATGTGAACAAAGCACGATTGTGCACTTTCTGTGAGTTGTGAGTTGAGCGGTGTGGTGGTGAACAATCACCCTCGCTTCCACTTGAAGAGGAACATGAGGCTGCAGCTCCACTTGCCAATCGCAGTTGACGGCGACGTTGTAGTCTCTTAATTTCATCACATATCTCTTGTGCCATGCGTTCTGTTAAATAACAATTTGTTATTTTTCATATTATTCCGAATTAGAAAATTTCATTCATACTAAGAAATTATAGAGGTTTCTGGGTCTCTGAAAACTACACTCCTGAGATCATACATTCAAATTTATGAAAAGAATGAACAATATAATAGTGTAAAAACAGAGTTAGTATAGGTTAACATACCATAGGAAAAAAAAAATACCGTAAAATATAATTAGCAGCAACATAAGCTATAAAGCTTTCAACTTGAGAGTGGAGGATCATCATTACTATGTAACTATAGTTTCTATTAATATTAATCTCATATTTGGGGATTTTAATCAGACTTGTCTAAATGTTACACTATGTCCAATTTATTTTTAACTAGTTTGGTGATGATATATGCAATTGCAAAATAATTTGAGGATCTGTTTTATAGTATAATTACATCTTCATAAATCAAGTTTTACTTACATACTTATTCAAGAACTGTGTAGAACTTTAAGTACCTATAGGTTTTACTAACAACTTCAAGAAATTGAAAGGTGATTGTACATACCACCAATCATATTTTGCTGTTTATAATCAAAACAATTATTATTATATATACATGGTATATAAGTTTATGTGGTAGCTAGTTAATTGAAGAAGTAATAATAACTAGAATATAATATTTTGAATCATTGTCTTGTCAATATACTATAAAAATGGTTCATGTGGTATTAATTGGTTTGTATTCAACCATAATCCTTCTACATCTTTTGTTTTAACAAAGGATGAAATATCACCTTGCCAATAATTGAAGAAGAATTTCTTTGTTGTAATATACGACGAAATCATCAGCCATTTTACGTTTCACATTACTTAAATAATGGCTGCGGAGATTGTGTAAAGAAATTACAGAATGAAAAAAACCCGTCAACGGTTTAACAGTATTCTCTTTCTCGCTCTAATGCGATAAAACTATTCATGAAATCACAGAATTAATAAACGACATAGTAGATTAATTTAAAAAATATATCTTATTTGTTCATATTTCAATCTGGTTTACGTCAAACTAACCATTTTGAAATAAAAGCAACGCAATTCAATCAAAAACAAACAAACCTGGAGTCAATTTTGCAGGAGCACTGACTGTGTCTCCAAATGTAGATTGTCTATTTTCAGCAATTTTTAGCCCTGGGCTTGTACTAGGGCTTGCTGCAAATGGAGCACACCTTCTTCTTTTCGCTGGGACTAACTGCGACATTGATTCCCAATCTAAATTTCTTTTAAGTGTAGCACACGCCATTTTCTTTTACTTATAGTGAATATCCTTTCAACAACTCTATACAATGTTTGTAATTTCGACTTTTGTCACAAGCTTAACAAAACAAAAATATAATTTAAACGTAATATAAAATGGTGCGTTAATATTAAAAATTAGATCTAATCACTATAAAATTACAGGATTTCTTAGAATTTGAGAGATTATTTTGGTGCTGTACAACTTGCAATTCGAAAATCCGGCAGCTGTCTTCTCACTTCTTCCAATTTATTTTGACATTTTGTTGATGTTTTTAATCATGATGGCCAACCTACAGAACTAAAAAGCATAGATAAAAAATATTAAGGTGACCATAATTGCTCAGACACAATTTTATAAAACATTTTAATTTTATTTACAGTCAAAATTTGCTAATGAAATTTTATTTTGCGATCTTATCTAAGTAGTTATCAAATAATTACTTAAAAAGTGTGTGTTTTTAATGTAAGCACATTATAAATATAATGAATCAAAAATCCTTTGTCATTTCAAATTAAAAAAATACGTGACAATGACATGTTTTGAATTTTGATTTTGTTTTGAGTGTGACGATTCACGAGTTGGTAGTACCTAATAAATTATATATGACTCATCGAGTTGATTGATTGAAATACTACTTTTACGTTTAACGTACTACTTAAAGTTAAAGAAGGCTTAGTGCCTGATTTTTCACGCGAAAAGTTTTATAAAATCCGTCAAACTGGGGAACGAAATGTCTTCATCTGCAATGGAAAGTATCCTTTTTATATGAGTCATTTGTGTACACCTAAATTCCAATTTAATATTATTTTGTAAAATATAATTTTATCCTACCTTTAGAATGTGTATAATTAGTGATATTTTATTTGAAAAAGTCAAGGTTTCTCTGATTCGTTTCATTTTGAAATGTGACAGGCCTGTCTGAATTTTTAAACAAATCATTTTCTGCTATGATGCTTACCAGGTTAATATAGTGGAATATACAATAAAAAAGTTCTTGTGAAATTTGGTAGGTTTCTATTTTTTTCTATTTTTATTACAATATTATTCTTTACAATTCCTTAACTCAAAATGTCAGAACACCTATTTAATTTAAAATTTGCGGTCAAAGAGTTAGAAAGGAATTCAAAAAAATGTGAGAAGGAGGAGAAATTAGAGAAAGAGAAAGCAAAGAAAGCAATCCAAAAGGGTAACATGGAAGGAGCAAGGATTCATGCAGAAAATGCAATACGTCAAAAAAATCAAGCTCTGAACTATCTAAGGATGTCAGCCCGTGTTGATGCAGTGTCTAGCAGAGTTCAAACAGCACTTACAACTAGGAAGGTATGTCAATCTTAGAACAAATCTTTATTTTGAACAACCTACAATTAAAGTATACATAAAAGCAATGGAAGTGATTGAATAATCTTAAGTCATTCAAATAAATAGCAACTTTTGCTATAACATAGCCTACCATACTGTAAATAAGAGGCAAGTCATTACTAAATCTCATTTCTGATATGAAGGCCTGTGTAATGTGTAGTGTAATGTAATGTAAGGCCTTCTGTATACTAAGAACTATAAGCAAAACTGCAAAGTAATACACCCATGCCATTTTTGTCAGATATATAAAACTGGTCTGTTCTGCTTCTATTTTTATTAATTATATAGCTTTTCGTAAAATATAATAAAAAAAAAATTCTATAGGATAACAAGGCAGAAAAGTAATATATTAATTAAATTCACTAGAGTTATGTATTCTTTTTCTTAAATTAGATTCAACAGAGCACTCACTGTCTACATAAAAACTGCATTTAAAGCCAGATATCCATATTGATGCTTGAACTGTTATAATTCCATTATTACCAGAATATAAATTATTTTACTTTATCATTTAGGTCACAAACTCTATGGCTGGAGTGGTAAAAGCCATGGATGCAGCAATGAAATCAATGAATTTAGAGAAAATTTCTACCTTAATGGACAAATTTGAGAGTCAATTTGAAGATTTGGATGTACAGTCATCATATATGGAGAATGCAATGTCACAAACAACCACAACCACTGTACCTCAAGGAGATGTTGACAACCTTCTCCAGCAAGTGGCAGATGAGGCTGGGTATGTTTTTTATAAAGTGCAACCATTCAAATTGAAGAGGAGTGTAAAATTTATAAATAAAAGTATAAATAAGAAAAAATGCAAACAAAATATTTTGAATATATTCAGGATGGAGAAACATTTGGCTACTAGGCACTATCCATCTCAATCGAATACTTCACCTGTATTGTTCATTTTTTACTTATTCAGTAAATAAAGTCTACTTTGCTACTAATACAGTGTGTAGTTTGTGGTATATATGACAATGACTTTGACATAATTAAGAAAGGTGCCAATCTAAGTTGTATCCCTATATCTACCATTTAGGACATCCCTCATTATAAGTATGTGGCAAAAACTACCTACCTAAGCGGTTATTGTAATGTAGTGACTTTCAATTAGTCACTTTTAGGCCAAGAGCTAGTGAACCCTGTGAGTAATGGTATTCTGGTTAGAAATTTGTATACATATGATTTATAGCATGCTAAGAGCAATAGCCATGACCTGGCAGGCGTCAACCCTACACGTCATCAGCCCCTTTATATTTTGAACTGTTAAGTAAATTGAGTTTAAATACTTGTTTCTTTAAGTATAAAAAATTAATAGAATGAAGTTTATTTATTGTAATTTAAAAAAAATTGACAGGTGCTTGATATATCATATTATTTTCTTAGAATAATAAGATGCTATATGTACTTTCTCATATCTGGGTCACGTCTTCTTGTCAAATATGGTTACTGCAATGTCTATATATGTATAATTTGACTTTGAACTAGTTGCTTTTATGACTATACGCTTGGATAAGTTAATTTCGATTTGATTTGATCTAACAATAATCTTTTTATCAGACTAATAAGATGCTATATAATATGTACTTCTAATATTTGGATATTCATATTTCACATTGTGATCAAAATTTTACCAACCTTACATCAGCATTCTTTGTTTTGATGGTTGTTCCAATTGTTTTACAGGCTGGAACTTAATATGGAGCTACCGTCTGGTGTACCTAGCACGTCCATCGGAACCGCTACAGTTGTGTCACAAGAGCAAGATGAGCTAACGCAACGACTTGCACGTTTGCGACAAGCAGAATAACAGTTTACACTTGTCCAGATGTTATAAATATATTTTCGAACATGTTTATTCTTGAAGTGACTAATCCCACGGCAATGAGTCTATAATTAGCGAAAATTAGAAACTACAATAGATGGACCTTGATATTTTAATATCTGCTATAGATTGATTATGGATCTGACATGTGAGTAGAATTTCACACATGTATATTTGTGATATCCCATTTACCCATATGTTTCATTGATATACATACATTATTTCCTGTTCTAATTATAGTAAGCCTGATCAGTATGTTGAATTATGGCAAACTCCCTAAGTAGACTTACAACATTAATAAAAGAAAAAGAAAATGAGAAGATATATTTTTACTTTATTGCTAGATAGAGATTAATATGTACATATAAATTTTTAAAACGCTCTTTGCCTGTGAGGTGGGTCAGATTAGTGGTTTAAGTCAGTATATTGAATGTGAAATTGTCTTTTGGGGAAAATATGAACAAATAATCTTTCTTCATTTCTCAAATTATCTTTGGTAAAATCTTGAAAATTTTTTTGATTTATATAATATACAATAAAATCTTTTACTGTATTTTAAAAGATTATCGAAGGTGTCAAACAATCCTATTCAGATCTAGAAAATCTATTCAGACCTTTTAACTAATGATAAGAATGCAATAGCCGAAACAGTCTTACATATATTATATTAGTTAGAATACTGGGGGGCAATCGCACTAACAAATCGCAACTGAAACGAAACCAAATCGTTCCACTCAACCAATCCGAGGGCTAGAATGTCACGTCATCGAACAGATGACGTGATATTGTGGCGTTCGGATTGGTTAAGCCGAACGGTTCGGTTGCGTTTCGCTTGCGATTTATTAGTGCGATCGCCCCTCTGGAATGATTTTGAGTTCTACAAATGTAGAAACTTGTGCAGTGACCTAGTTTCTTCAATGTCATCATTCTATAATATCCTCGTATTTGTAACCATAAAATTAAAAAAAAAAGACAAAAACCACAGTTTTACTATGATGTGGAATCTGGCGTCAGGCAATCAGTTATTATCAATATTCCCAACTCTTGTTCTCGTAGGAGTCATCTGTCACGAATGACACGTCTAACTGCTATGTGAATAATAATTTGTTATGTTTGGAAGATTTACTTGAATTGTACAGAACAATTTTATCATTTTGCTGTCTTAAGATATTATTACTAAGTGAAAATAATCTCCTGATCTTTGAATCGGTGAATGATTTTAATTAAATTTTAGTTATAATTTGTGCTTAGTACTTTCAATAAATTGCAGAGGGTCCTATATATATATTATATATATATTATAAATATATATATATATATATTATATATAATATATATATATATATATACACATATATATGTACATATATATATATTTCATTTCAAAACTATTACAAATTTTATTCAATATATATATATTATGAACGAGTTTCAAGGTCCGACGCAAAATAATAAACTGTTCACGATAAACTATGTTTAATAAGTACAATGGTCTTTATGGCTCATTAAAAAACACAAAATTTTGAGGCTGTTATATACACCCTCCACGTACATCGCATAGCCGCGATGCAGCATTCATTATCAACAAAAAACAACGCCATCGAGCGATCGTGTACAAAATCTTTTTATACATTATTCTACGATTACGTTTGCTTAATCGCTAGATGGCATACATGTGGTCGACATACCGCCCGCCAAGGACATATTGGGAAGATGTCCTTTACAAAATGTATTTAACATAAACTAAAACTATATAAACCAAATGCAACAAGAAACTAATACATACAAAATAAAAAATCAATTAAACAAGTACAAGGATATGACCTTTTACTTATGCTGTGATTACAGGTAAGATACACAGCTTGGAGGTGGGTCTCTTGAAGGTGGAGGAACTTGTGCGTATTGTAACGACACGCGTAAGATTGTCCTGACCAGGATGTTTTTGAACTACTTTGCCCAGTAACCATCTACAAGGAGGCAAATTGTCCTCCTTTATTAAAACAATATCGCCTATGTTAGGCTCGGGCCTTTGTTGGGACCATTTATATCTATGTAGTAGAGTCGTCAAGTATTCGCTGGACCAACGCCGCCAAAATACCTGCATCATTTTTTGGATTAAGCGCCATCTTCTTAAGTTAGATACCTTTTCCGATTCGAAATTATAATCTGGTACGCTGACCATTGCCTCGCCTATCAGAAAATGACCCGGAGTCAATGGGTCAGTGGAGTCTGTGTCTGGAACTCGGTATAACGGACGAGAATTCAAACAAGCTTCAATTTGGTACAACAAAGTTGCCATTTCCTCGTACGTTAACTTAGAGTCTCCAATCACCTTACGTAAATGCCTTTTGCATGATTTTATCCCCGCTTCCCATAGCCCGCCAAAATTCGGGGAATGGGGCGGGATAAAATGCCAAGTCGTGCCGGCATTTGCTAGGGATGCAGCTACTTCTGTGGCGATACCTGACCCTTCGGATTGTAGCAGTATTGACAGTTCCTTAGAGGCCCCCTGAAAATTCGTGCCATTGTCGCTCCAAATGTTTTTGCAGTGTCCTCGTCGAGCCACAAATCTTTTAAAAGCAGCAAGAAACCCTTCCGTAGATAGGTCACTTACTACTTCCAGGTGAACTGCTTTAGTGGCCATGCACACAAACAAACAAATATAGCCCTTGTATGCATGGTGACCCCTACCCTTGGATGTACGCAAATTAATGGGGCCTGCGTAATCCACTCCGCTGTTCGTGAATGGTCTACTTGGCGTTACACGGGCCGAAGGTAACTGTCCCATTAGCTGATTTTTAGTAGCAGCTGCGTACCGGATGCAAGTGACACATTTTCGCACATAAGCCTTCACTAATTTTTTAACACCTTGAATATAATATTTTGTACCTAAATAACTTAGCATTAACCTTGGACCCCCATGAAGCGTAATACGATGGGCGTCTGCAATTAAAAGATTGGTTAAGTGAGAATCACGCGGTATCACAATGGGATGTTTTCTCTCTAGGTTTAGATCAGACAACTCTAACCTACCGCCCACCCTCAAGATATCAGAGGAATCTAGGTAAGGATTAAGAGAATTTAATTTCGATCGCTTAAAATAAGTTTTATTTTTAATATTTCTAATTTCTTCACTAAAGTTTTGCTTCTGACATTGCTTTATACACGTGTCTAAAGCTACCTTCAATTCCATTGCCGTTAAATAAGAATAATTTCTTTCTCCTTTAGGTTTTCTCCATTCCAGCACACGTCTGCAATAGGCAATCACCCTAACTAATTTTGTCAGTGAGGAATATTTCTCCCAAATCCAAATCCAATTATCGATCGATGTCGTGCAATCGTTCGATACCTCCAAGTGAACTTTTATTGCTTCGACATTAGTAGTACCATAGGTACGTTTTATACATATAATATTTCTTTTTTTCAGGAACTCAGGACCTTCCAACCATAGCGGTGTTCTCAACAATTCCGACGGATAAAGACCACGTGACGCACAATCAGCAGGATTTTGCTTAGATTGAACGTGATTCCATTGTTGAGGTTCACTCTTATTCAAAATATCTGATACGCGATTTGCCACAAACGTCTTCCATTTATTCGGATGGCTATTTAGCCAGGCCAGTACTATCTCCGAATCGGTCCAGGCATATACATTAGATCTATTGATTCCCATTACTTCCGATGTTTCCAGCAAAAGTTTGGCCAGTAATACAGCGCCGCATAATTCTAGCCGGGGAATCGAAACTGTTTTAATGGGCGCTACCTTGGTTTTAGCGGTAAGTAAATTGACATGAACCATATCGTTTGAGTCCACTACACGGACATAAACAACCGCCGCATAGGCATTTTTGGAAGCATCACAAAAGCCATGCAATTCCACTTGTTTGTCACTTACCTTCATGCCCAACCATCGAGGTACAGAAAACTCTATTAAGCACTGTAGCTCGTTTCGGTAAGTATACCATTCCTTAACTATTTCATTTGATACAGCTTCGTCCCAACCAATGCCTGCAATCCATAACTTTTGTATATACATTTTTGCTATTATTACTACTGGGGCAACCCATCCTAATGGATCATATAATCTTGCAATATCTGATAATATTTTTCTTTTCGTTACAGGTTCCTGCAGAGGAGTTAGCTGAACGCGATACCGGAACGTGTCATCACTTCGATACCAGGTAAGTCCTAAAGTTTTTAAGATCTCATCTTGCTTTATTGGATAGCTTGCATCTATGCTATTTTTATCTTTTAAACTTTCTAGTAATTCATTGCTATTGCTTGACCATTTTTGTAACTTAAACCCTGCCTGAGATAATAAACTGTTCATTTGATGATATACCTCTATACCTTCTGTAATTGTTTGACAGCCTGTCATTAGATCATCCATGTAATAATCATGAAGTACTCTTTCAGCAGCTAAAGGATAACTCTTACTTTCTTCATACGCTAGTTGCTGCATCGACCTAACAGCTAAAAATGGTGCACAAGCTGTTCCGAACGTAACAGTAAGTAATTTGAAATCTTGAATTTCAGAGTTCTTGTCATCTCTCCACAATATGCGTTGAAAATCTGTATGTTCATCAGCTACTCTTACTTGACGGTACATTTTCACGATATCTGAAATAAGACAAATCGGATGAACTCTCCAACGTATAAGCAAATGTCGTAAGTCAGATTGTATAGTAGGCCCAATCAACAATTCATCATTAAGAGATACCCCATTGGTTCCCTTACTGGAGGCATCAAATACTACGCGAACTTTAGTAGTATCCTTGTCGTTTCTTACCACGGCGTGGTGAGGTAAGTACACAACACGCTCATTTTCTTCATCTGACTTAGCGACCGGTTTCATGTGACCTAAAGACAAATACTCATGGATAACGGCTGTATATTTATTTTTTAAGTCTTGGTCTTTGCTAAGTTTACTTTCCAATGCTTCAAACCTTTTCATCGCTATTTGCCGTGAATTACCGTAAATACATTGTTGGTCACCATTACGAAAAGGTAAATTTACCACAAAACGGCCATCCTCATCACGTTTGGTGGTCGCTGTAAACAATCTCTCGCATTCCCTTTCTTCTTCTGTAAATATTTTCTTTCTAGATGGCTCAGCTTCTAATTCCCAGAACCCTTTGAGTATGTCTTCGGCTTCAATACAAGAATGCAACACCGTGATATGTTGTTGCTTGTTAAGCGAACTATCTACCTCATAGACACCAGACATAATCCATCCGAATGCCGTGTTTTGAGCCAACAAAGATCCACTTGGATCTCTTTTAATGCCTTCTTGGATAATTTGACTGTATATTTCAGCACCTAATAAAACATCTATCTTATTAGGTCTATCAAATTCAGGATCAGCCAAATTCTCTAACTCCATATTTACCCATTCTACCCTCGTTACATTCGTAACTGGGATTATGGAGGTTATAGACTTTAAAACGTAGGCATTAATCTCAAATTTACATTGAGGATTATACCTCGACCGTATATTAATGGTGACTGTAGATCTTGAGATCACACCTTTATCACCACCTACACCTGTTAACCGGTGTTTAACCGCAATTCTTTTAAGTCCCAAATATTGAGCCATTGACTCATTAATAAAAGAACCCTGCGATCCTTGATCCAGCAAAGCCCTTACCGTTTGGTAAGTCCCATCTTTCGACTTAGCTTGCACCACAGCAGTAGCTAATAAAACCATTTTTGAATTATTATTACCTGTCGAAAGGCAAGACACCACAGGTCTGCTAGATCCCTCCGCTTCCGCGGTAATTTTGTGACCAATATCTGCCACATCCTCCTTCGTCGTACCCTTATAGGGTGACGAGGCTACCTCGTGAACTGTATTATTATTTCCGTTTTCTAAAGGCCCTGAAACATAACTAGGGTGTAATAATGAATGGTGGCGCCGATTGCACGCCTGACATCGGACATTGTTTTTGCAATACTTTGCAGAGTGGTTACTATTTAAACAAACAAAACATAGATTTTTTTTCATAGCAAAAGTTCGTCGATTCTCATTAGATTCTTTGCAGAACTTCTTGCAATTAACTATTTTATGCTCTGCCGCACAATACGCACAAGTTACTACCGTCTGTTTATCTTTAACAACATGAAAGGTTTTAGTACTTCTTTTTTCTATATTAGGCTTATCTCTGTATTCTAAGTTTTCTAAACCTCGGAATCGACCTATTAAAAAATCAGAAAACTGCTGAAAGGTGGGCAAACTATCAGTGGAATCTGAAGATACACTAAATTCCCAAGCCTTTCGCGTATCCTTATCTAACTTTGAACTTACAATATGTATGATAAGTATATCCCATGACGATACATCTACACCAATGTTTTTCATACATTCTAGGCAATCTGATGTAGTGCTTACAAGTTTCTTAATTTCAAAGGCTGACTCCGATATCAAACATTTTTGAGTTAATAATCGTTTCAATATACCATTTGCCAAAAACCGTTTATTGTTATAAGTTTTATTTAACTTTTCCCAAGCAACGTTGTAGCTGTCTGAAGTTGTCTGAAAATTCCTTAACAATTGTTCGGCTTCACCTGTCAATTGAGCCTTCAAATAATAAAACCTTTGTGCATCATCCAAAGACCGGTTCTTATGAACTAAGCCTAAAAACAAGTCTCTGAACGTCTGCCACTCTGTATATTTTCCCGAAAATATTGGAATTTTAATTTCAGGCAACTTCATACGCTCTATCCGATTACCATCTGTAGCTGTTATTGTACCACTTGACATAGTTTCGACGGATTTACGTTTTGATAATAATTCTTTTAAATCAGATTTGAATTGAACGTACAATTCTTGCACATCGTCATATACATCCTTTTTATAATAGTCGGAATTGCACAAATCACTCCGAGCTACTTGGCTTATTATTTGTGTATTAGTTTTAAAGAATAATTCCCATTGCTGTTCTAAGTTTTCTAACCTAGTTTCTATATATGCAGTAGTTAACCGTTCTTTAGGTGATTTTTTAAAGTTAGTTTTTATTTTAATTATTTGAGCTTTAATGTTTTCTTGAAATGCAGCTAAAGACTCCATATTTTACAAATAAAATGTAAACAATATAAATAACAAGAACAGCAAAATAAAAATATCACAAATAAATCAATAACAACCAAATTAAAATAGGTAAATTATATAACATATAATAATGTAACATATAATTATGTAAACATCAAATTATTAATATTCGAAGTACAGTAAAATCCTTCCAATAAATTACAAGCTTCAATGCAATCAAATCAATACAACTAAAATATTCCAACTGTTTGGTTCTAGAAAATATTCTAAGTCCATAATATGTTTTCAAATTTTTATAAGTCTTTGAAGTTATTATTTAGGTGAAATCCGGCATGGATTCCCCGTCTAAACCACTTTTGCCTTAAAACTATTATAAGTCCTAAAACACCAAAGAAATTTCTAAGTTCCAACAAAACAACCAAGCAAATATTCTAAGTCCCAATAATGACTTTAAAATTTTACAAGTGTTTGGAGCTATTATTTCTAGGCGAAATCCGGCATGGATTCCCCGTCCAAACCACTTTTAACTTAAAACTATTACAAGTCCCAACACTAGAGGAAATTTCAAAGTTCTAACACTACATTACTATTAATTTTGAAAGTTTTATTCCTCTTGAATTTAAAGTTCACAATTGCTTGAATTTACACTTGTTTACTCTTGAAAATATAAGAACACGAAATGTACTCACGATTTGTTATGCACTCACTGAACTCCAACTTTGATGACGTAATTTCCGTGTGGCGCCCTCTAGCGCCTTTCCCGTCAAACTGTGTGCGTCTTATTTCCTGCTTGTTTCGACGTAACCAACAGTGGCGCCCTCTTGCGCCTGCACCTTCCAACTCTGCTCCTGTATTGGCGTTCCCTGCTTGTGGCACTCCTTCGGTCACCAAGTACCGATTCCACCAACAACGAGAACCGCAGCGGCTCACTGTGGGGGTGCTTCCAGGCACTCCGGATTACTCCAGTTCCACCAACTATGATACCACCCACAGTCTCTCACTGAGGGGATGCTCTGATCAGCGATCCACTGACCAGTAATAACCGCAGCAGGTAGTGCTACTACCACTCGAACGCCTACAAAAAAATGCGTCCAGCCAAATCCGGCTCGTAAGGACCATGAACGAGTTTCAAGGTCCGACGCAAAATAATAAACTGTTCACGATAAACTATGTTTAATAAGTACAATGGTCTTTATGGCTCATTAAAAAACACAAAATTTTGAGGCTGTTATATACACCCTCCACGTACATCGCATAGCCGCGATGCAGCATTCATTATCAACAAAAAACAACGCCATCGAGCGATCGTGTACAAAATCTTTTTATACATTATTCTACGATTACGTTTGCTTAATCGCTAGATGGCATACATGTGGTCGACAATATATATTGAATAAAATTTGTAATAGTTTTGAAATAAGTGAGCAGCTTAGCTTTTTATAATAATTATGTTGATGAAATGTTAATAAATTGTATTCCAGAAAATCATCATTTAAGTGATTTATCAACATTTTGTACATTAAATTATACATATTGTTTACATAAATTGCGAATTTTTATTTTCTAACGAACTACATCAAATAATATAATAAGTAGTTTAATTACTCAGACTATAAATAAAATCAAAGCTACTGTCTTTGCATATGACAATAGGAAAGCGAATTAGAACGTTGCCTTTAACATAAGATATATATCGTTTGTTATGTTTGCTGTACGTATGTTATGTTCATCAGTTCGCAGTAGAAACGACTCGCCTTTATTCTTAATTTTTAATTGTGTAAAGTGCACAAACATTATGCAAGTGCACAGTTAAGAATGGAACATTCTTATACAAAATTGCAAATAATATGTACATTTTTCAAATATTTCTATTATTTAATCATCATTCATCATCATTAAGGTCCTTTGCCCCCTAGCTGGCGCAGAGCGCGTCCACAGCGTCTCCATCCCGCACGGTCTTGAGCATCGCGTTTGATTTCACTCCAGGTTTTTCCAATGGCCTTCGCTTCGCCAACGACAGTCCGCCGCCAGGTCTGTTTTGGACGACCACGTTTGCGCTTTCCTTGGGGATTCCAGTCTAGAGCTTGCTTCGGTATGTGGTTTGGATCCCTTCGGAGAGTATGGCCTATTCAACTCCATTTGCGGCGTTTGATCTGCTGGTCGATCCGGACTTCATCACAACGTCCCCAAAGTTGCTCGTTGGGAATTTTTTCTGGCCAGTAAATATCCAAGATGCTGTGAAGACATCGGTTGACGTAAACCTGGAGTCTGTGCGAGATGTCCTTTGTGACCTTCCACGTCTCACACCCGTACAGTAACATTTCACGTTTGGCCGGAATATCTTGAGTTTAACTCTCCAAGTCAATTTCCGTGATTTCCATACGGGCCTAAGCTGTTCAAAAGTTGCTCGTGCCTTGGCTATCCGCGAAGTGATGTCCTCTTCTGTTCCACCAGTCTCCGACACGCAGCTACCGAGGTAGGTGAATTTGTGGACACGCTCCACTCCCTCTGTGCCGATGACCAACGGGAAAGTAGTCCTTACCTCGCATCTCATTTCCTTAGTCTTCCCGATTTTGATTTTAAGTCCTATCCTCTCGGCTTCTCCTTGAAGGTCGTCTAGTTTGGTCTGCATGTCTGCCAGAGTGTGGCTTAAGAGGCATATATCGTCGAGGATGTTGGTTAGTTCCAACTATGCCGGGGCGCTTGTTTTCTGTGGTTTTAAGCAGAACACCATCCAAGGCGACAAGAAAGAGGAGTGGCGAAAGAAGGCAGCCCCGGCGAACACCTGCATGAACTTTAATGTCCTCCGAAATTATTTAATAGAATTTTTATTATTTACTTCTTCTGACTTCTTAATTTCCAGATGAAATTAAGAAGTCGACAGATGTACTGTTTCACACCTCAGATGAAGAATATAAACTGTATTGCAATGTCAACAGAGGTCAGTCAAGTACACTACAAAGAAATTTTGTGAGAACCAATATCCCTATAAACTTAAGAAATGCTGCCATAAAAGAAGTGTTTTTCCCCGATATACTAAAAACTCTACTCTACCAACAGGTTCAGTTCATGACTTAAAAATAAATGTAATGTTCATTTAACCGATTCATTGCGTACCACACTTTTTAGGACTTTCGCGCATGGCGGCTAACAAATCTTCTGTGACGCCTCCGTGCGTCAGCCGCCACCCGTTAAAGTGACGCCTTTACGCGTCTTCAGCCATGAGCGAACACATTTTGCTTCATGGTACGATTTTGGCTTGTTTACTCGTGATTACATTCAATTGGCATCGAATGTCTAACGTGAAGGGCTTATTAAATTGTTTGGTGCGTTTTAAAGTAACTTCGCTACGAGATTTAGCTGGAATGGCTGGTAAGTGATTTATTTAGATCAGTTGTTGGAAACCTTTTGTGTATTTTAAGTACAGTTTTCTGAAAAAAGTATCTTTATATAGGTCATTAATTTGGATCTGTGTACACTGACAGATATATTGATCGGAATATATATTTTACATATACTTTCATATGCAGAATTCAATTTTAATATTTCTGGTATCGTAAATTACCTAATATAGGTATATACCTATATATAAATAAGAATACATCCACTTGAGTATGTTCGTGTGGGTTAAATAAATGTGTAGTTAACTTCAAATCCAGTACCTATTGTAAATTTATATATTTGCAACACCAGAGGCCTATAAGGAGGGAATACGCTCTTTTCTTGACGCCAGGTCGTATCTAGTCGGAAATCCATAGAGTATCTGTAGTCTTAAAACTGGCGGATTCCATGCTGGCACCAGAAGAAATTCCAATTATTTGGAAAGGTCTAACATTTTGTGGCGTCTACTCTCTTCCTTTTTAAAGTTATACCGATATATACATCTTTCAAATAAGATGTGGAGGGGAACGTCTTCATGGATGGCGATAACTAAACTTTAAAGCACGTGTAGGTATCTCAGGAAGCTATCAATTTTTATTTCAGGTAAAAGGAGCGCATCGCCCAACCTCTTTGATACAGAAGGGTGGCCAGAGGTAAAGAATCCCAAACTGGTACGGAAAGTAAAAAAAAATATGGAAAACCAAACTATGGAAGGAAAAACTCTTGAAAAAAATTTAGTGGAAGAAAACATTGAGACGAAGAAAACAATTGCTAAAGGATTGTTCTGATTGTGATGTACTGAATAATTCTGTTAGCGACTTTGACAAACGGCAAGATTTGTTTTCACAAGTAATAGGTGAAGAATTAAAATTAATTCAACCATGTATACGTACTCGAACTTTTATTCGCATCATGAATTCTAAAGCATTTAATATTTATGGTACCGCAAATGGGCTTTTTAATATTTTGGGTATTCAGAAAATTAACGCCAAAACCGTATGTTGTATATTATCGTTTATCGTCCGACATCAGTAGCTATCATAGAAAATTACAAATCGAATTGTTTATGACTTCAAGCAAATCCACAATAATAATGAAAGTTCTGCTAATTTCAACTCTGTAGAAATACTTTATGAAGTAATTCTTAAAGTTATTTATAAGTAATTCTAAATTTTCAGAGGATTATTCTTTATGACGCAATATGGCGTCAAACGCCATACACAAAAGATTTAGAAATTGGGAGCCAAAGGTTTGCCACTTCTGAAATGTTTAAACTTGTACTATATCCTAAAACTATTGACACAGGCATAACTTAAGTGCTAAATAATAAATGTTCTGTTAATTAGAACTCTCTAAATGGTAATTCTATAAAATAACATAGGAATTATTTATGACGCCATTTGGCGTCAGACGCCATACGCAAAAGATATCAATGACGCTCCATGGCGTCATCCGCAATGAATCGGTTAAAAAAAATCTAGGAACTTTAGCGTCTCAAATTTCTTATATGGCGTGTAGTATCTCTTTACGTCTAATGGACAATGTTAGGTCTAACTACCATTACTTGAACAAACATAACGTCCATGGGTCATTGTTATGTATTGCCATCATCGATCTTGGAACAGAAAGAGGAATCTTTGTTTATAGTCAAAAGCACATAAGTTATCTTTTGTACGGAATGAAAGTTGGGAAAGAGTTCAAGAAAGTAAATAGATCAGATCTTTTGAAAGGAGTTTTAGAAAGATATAGATTTATAAGATAAAGATTATATAATTATATATATAGCAATTGAGGAGAAGAGACTCAACTGTTAGCAAATTAGAGTTAAAAAGAGACGAGATAGAAGAGGAGGAAGTGATTAACGTCTACGTAGGTGTATCCATTAAGGTGGTATCCATTAACATCTTAAATACATCCCGTATTTAAGATGTTAATGGATTCATCAATCAAAAGTAATGTAAGTAGTACTATAAACCGCCTCATGAGTGAAATCGTATGAACACGAGGGAAAAAGTGGCTCGAATACTGGGGAGATTGATTCAGATCACCTTTGGAGGAAAAAGGAAGAGGAAAGTATAAACAGAGTACACTGATAAGGTTCTGGTTGGAAGTTCTACTTAAGAGGAAGATGTACAGTTGACACATTTGACACTGATGGAAATTAATACAAAAAATTGTTGGAATCAAATTATTTATTTACACAAACAAGAGTAGGTGCCACGGCTTTATTATAACAAATAATGTTAATACTTAAGTTTAAATGCAAATATTGTAAACGAAAAGTTTAGTTTCCAAACTACTCATTTTGTCGCACTGTATAGAGGCGCATGTCGCTGGCGCTATTGTCTCAAAGTTCCAAACCAGAGACAATAGTTGATGTGTTTTTTCAGTTTTATATGTACATTTATCGAACGCTCTTACGGTGAATTTAAACATCATATGGAATTTTACAAAAATTCAAAGAAATCCAAAGGTGTATGTATAAACCACACCTGGCTACTGAGGTGGACTAAGCCTTACTTGTCCTAACATAGTATGCGCATGCCCTTTAGCAGGGACGTATATGAGCTATGATGTAGTGTTACAAGGATTATAATGAACTATAACACAACCTGAAGTACATTGGAGAACTAGTACGTACTTATGCTGTTGTATCGAAGACAACTTTCATTTCTTGTACTCGGAAAATAGTATTTATGATTTGAAGGAAGGAGTTGTAACATTTTCAACTCTGTGGTAGGGTAATAAGGTGGTAATGAATTTATAATATACAACAAATTTTGTAAAAAAATATTGAACGGAACTTTTTACTTTAAACTGTCCGACCCGGCAAACTTCCACCCGACACTCAATGGAAAGATGGGAGCTGTCACCTACGGAACATAGCAGAATTAAAGGTTGATGTTTAAATAAATAACATCTGTTTCTGACATTTTATCATTTTTCTTGACTAAGACAAATCCAACAAATAGGTGATAATTTATTTAGTTGCTGATAATGTAACTCTGCTGCTATCAAATCATTATTGAAACTTTATTTTATTATATTAATTTATTTTTACCACATAGTTTATAGGTATAAACTTATAATTAGCAAGCTCTGCACTTATTTTGGCTTATATCACAGAGTTCAGACTACACTTACCAAGATGATCTACAATGTTCCATAGCTCGAGTGAACCAAACAACAATTTAGATGTTGTCTATATCCCAACGAATATTATAAATGCGAAAGTAACTCTGTCTGTCTGTCTGTTACGCTTTCCCGCTTAAACATCACAACTGATTTTGATGAAATTTAGTACAGACAATCTTTAAAGCCTGAGACAGAACATAGGCAACTTTTTATTTCGAAAAAAAGGGATGAAGGGGGTGAAATAAGGGTTGAAAGTTTGTATGCAAGTTCGTCAAATATCACGTCATAAGAAACAAAAAATCGTTTGTTCTAGCATTTTGAAATTTTTACCAGTGTGGGGGTGAAAGCTAGTACAGATATATATATATACTAGCTGACCCGCGCCCACTTCGTTGGGCATAATATTAATAATCCCCGAAGCGAGCACGAAAGCGAACTGAATTAAACCCGAAGCCATCGCGCGCCGTCCGCTGCTGATGATGATGATGATGATGATGACACTCCGCAATAATGTGGCTTTCTATTGGTGAAAGAATTTTTAAAATTGATGATGATGATGATGATGATGATGACACTCAGCAATTTGAGATTTAAACTATCCTATCTCTCAAGTTGGATCGAACTGCACATGGTGTGCGAATTTTATTATAATCGGTTAAGTAGTTTAGGAGTTCATTGAGCACAAACATTGTGACATGAGATTTATATATATTAGATATATATACATATAAATAGGCAGTAAAAACTAAAGTAGTTATATAAAAGAATTGGGGTAATAAGAAATAATATAGTGTGTTTCTGCGGGTTTGCGTGTGTGAATGTATATATTTGTAATTGTGTAATGCGCGCGTTGCATGTTCGAGTCAGTTGGCTAGCAAGTTCATTATGATTTAGACCCATAAGCCAAGAATGCAGAATATACTTCGGAAACTTTATACGCTGTAAATACCTATTATAATAGGGAAGATTCAATATTTTTATTTTTGTGCTCATTTTAAAGAACTCCACGTAGAGTAGACCACAAGTATATTAAAAAAATGAAAAGACTATATTACTGAAAAAATGCGGTTTAAAATTGTCAATTTAAATTTTCACCTATAGTTCGTATGACGTCACTTCTGTCTGTCATTGCCACTGGCTCACTGATTGTACTGCGCGTATCATTGCTGGCTTTAGTTGTTTCTTCATTTATCTCGACTTTCAAGGTATTATTTTGTAAAAATTTACAATGGACTATCCATCAACATCCGGTGATCATAAATATGCCTTGTTTTTGATTGGACCTTCTGACCCAAAACTGAGAAAAATGTGGTTTCAAGCGGCGAAGAGGAATGACATTTATTCCCTAAGCCCTAAAGGCTATCATTCTATGCAGTGAAGACGACTTTGACGTAAGTCGGCGGATATATTTATTGTAAACTTAGTTAATCTGCTTGTACACAAAAGAAACAGTTACCTACCTAACACTTACCCAAACTTTTCAATGTCTTTTTGTTTAGTCCCTTTCATTGCTACACTTGAAAACTCTGCACTTTCGACAAGAAATGTCACTACAGTGTCAACATAAATATTTGGCAGAGTCCTAGAATCTGCTTTGGCAAACCCAACTTCTATTTTTATTCAAAAAACGCAATTAACTTTGGTTTAATTGTTCACTTTTACTACAACTTATAACCTCAAATAAGTTGTCATAACAGGAATGACGTCACTCAACGCTGGTTGGTGTTTTAAATCCGTTCCGTTTCACGTTACTCATGATTCGTAATTATTGTTAAAAAACAACATTATTTTAAATATAAACCTTGCAGTGACCCTACTTTTATATTTTATTAAGCATTTTAATAACAAAGTTCCATAAATATTATTATTGCATGTTCCCCATTGGATAATAATACATACTTTAAAAAACGGACTGGAATAATTCCTTATCATTGACAATCAGCTGGAAATAAAGCACTCGGTATAATTGCGTTAGTTTCTCATATGATAAGTTCATTATGATCCTAGTCGCACACATTTCTAACAAGAACGTCGTCTAAGAAAACTGGTCATTAGTGTAACAACATAACAAATTATTTATGTAACAACTAGTATTAGAAAACAATCCAAACAAAAACTTAAAATAATAGTGATAATAATACTATTTGCAAAAATCATAGATTCGTTGTAAAGCTGCGTGTGTATGATTAAGCATCCTTAATAATAATCAAGAACATGGCATTTGGTAAAATTGTAAAGGAACATTTGCGTCTTAAATCTTTGGTGCGGATTTTGTGTTAAGCGCCTTCATTATTGCGGTCGAAGGCTATGTGATAGAATATCCACTCCTCAAGAAAGGACGGCACGAACGCTTTGCTCTTGGTGAACTTGACGGCGGGTTTTAGTTTTACTAATTCCTGCTCGTACAGTTCTAACGATTCGGGTGAAGTAGCACCATTTCCCTGGAAACAAATTTAATAAAAATTATTTGATATTAATTTTATTATATTACTATGTGAATCCAAAATAATATCAGCTTGCGAATTGCAAGTGTAACTGTTTATAGTTAATTAATCGAAATGCTTTGATTGTATACCTACTGGTTCATCAATAAGACAACTATGATATACATATAAAATAATGGATACTATATACAATTTATTCCTTATCACATTTAGGCATGAGTTGTGTTATTATAAAAGTATATATATGTTTACCTTAATATTCTTTTGACATTACTGTTAATGTAACTCTAAAAGGAATTGTACCTAGGTACAAAACAGAAGCAATAACCCTGTCCCAGGTGGCAATATAAAGCAGCAGTTGCATTAAGAATTTATTTATTTATTTATTTCAGTAATCCAACAGCGTTACAATAAATATATGTCACAAAAATTTTTATACATAGTAAGGCCAAAAACGGATTAGAAATCTAGATAACAATAATGACTTAAAGAGAACTACATTTCGTACTACAATACTATATAAGTCGGTTCCTATATATTAATTAATTACAAAATAGTTTTAATGTTATTTTCTAGGTGTGCATATGTGTGTCTTTCTGTTTGTTTGTGTGTGTGTTTGTGTCTTATGTGCTTGTTTTGTGTGTATGCTTCCATCTTCGTATTTCATGATTAAGGCTGACTTATGTTTCTAGATAAATAAAAAAGGTCTAATTCAGAATATTGGCTGTTATAAGCTTGGGTAGCTCGGCTTAAGACAGAGTTTTTAGCGTATCTCGTGTGCGAGTGGGGAACGTGGAAGAGTGGAGTAGATATTATAGCATGGAGACCATATACTGCAGGCATGTTCTAGTATGCTCCGCACGTAGGTAAAGTATAAGACTTTAATACAACTGATATCTTTAAAAAGCTGGCAAGCACGCTTTATAAATCCAAGTTGTTTGTATGCTTTGTCCACAATGAAATTAACATGTTCAACTAACATCATCTTAGAATCCAGTTTAACACCTAAGTCTCTCACCGTATCCACCTTTGTGATGTCCATATTATTAATTGAATAAGTATTTAAGATATTTTTAGTTTTGCGTGAGAAAGTTATGTGGAGACATTTACTTGTGTTTACTGTGATTCTATTGCGATTGTAGTAGTCAAGGAGATTGTTTAGGTCGTTTTGGATTTTTATGCAATCAGCGATAATATTAACTTTGCAGTAGATTTTTTTGTCATCAGCGAACATAATAAATTTTGAAGAATTAAACCAAGTACAGATGTCAAAAAGATAAGCGTTATACAACAAGGGCCCAAGCAGTGACCCCTGTGGTACACCACAATTGATGATTACATAATCACTTCGAGTACTATCCTAGCTTCTTTCCAGATTTCTAGACAATCTCCAAATACATTAACTGAAAGCATAAATATTTTGTATAACGGTTTACTGAGGGAGTTTGCTGTTCGATATCTGCCTTGTTCATTTACATTGAGGTTTTATGTCGGTTTGTATAGTGTCTGCTTACAGCGAAAAAGGCATGCCAAAGGCCTTTTTCGCTGTCAAAGCGCGTCATAGAATTTGACAACAAGAAGAAATTTTTTACCATCCTAGCGGTCCGTGACCGTCCGTAAAAAGACTGCTGTGAACATAAATTATTTACAAGAAAATTCTGGACTGCGTATACGGAGTGGACAGACAACAGACAATTTATACCGCGTGGCCCGGTTACTTTCGCCACATTCGCACATTTCTTTATGAAAAGTGCTGGGACGCCATCATTACCTGGTCCCTTATTAATATCTATCGATTGCATTATATTTAAAACATCGTTTTCTGAAATATTTAGTTTATGTATCGTGTCATTTGGTTCTGGATATGCAAGTAAATTATTGATATATGTCGATGCTGGTAGTTGAAATGTACTTTTAAAAAAATCGTTAAATCCGTTGCATATTTCTTGTTCCGATGATTTTATCTCCTAAGGTTCTCCTAAAACACTAGGCAAATCCGAGCTATTACTATGTAATGATTTTATGTACGACCATAAATGTTTAGGATTTTTTAAAGATGTAATTGCATAGAGTTAATATGTGCCTGTAAACATTTTTTCTGTTTAATTTTTTTCCTGGCTCTAAGCATGGAAAACTCAACATAGCCTCTGGGATTACCCCCATTCTTCCAACGAGAATGTGCATAAAATTTTCTGATAATATGTATAAGAGCTTTTGAATACCAAACAGGATAAGTACCAGAGAGAGTGTACGTTGTTTTTGGGACAAATCCTTCAATAGCTTGACGTACCTTAGAGTAGAACTGGTGCACAATAATATTTATAGAATCACCCATTAGAACAGAGTCCCAATCTACATGGCAAAATATTTATTTATTTCGTCATAGTTGGCATTTTTAAAACAGTATTTGGTGGTTGGTTTCTATTTCTTATTCGGTAACACTAAGTCTGTTGCGTCCAAATCTAAAGAGGGGTGATATTCTTTAAATAGGATTTATACATTCACTTTGCAAATTGGTAGGTCTGGTCGAGCCGCCTCGATCAGTTTAGGAGTCCGACATAATTATCGCGCCACTTGTTTACAGTGGTATCCATGAGGAAAAAATACTTCCTTTACAAATTTAAATGTGAAAATCAGTAGCAGCAAATCGGTAACACTTTATTGTGTACTTACATGCGTCATAAACTTCCCGTTAGCATTGAGGATTTTGAAGGCGGACTGAAGGATGTCGATCATGAACTCCCAGAGTTCCCCACAGGCGGACTCAGCGATTGGGATGTCTGTCAAATCGCCAAATATGTAGTCCACCTTCTTGCCGTCTTTTATAAACTTCTTCACAGTCAACATACAGTCTTCTACGATTATCTAGGAGTTGGAAGGATAGATCTGAGAAACTGTTGCATGTCTGAATTTATAAAATATGATAAATTCGGTTTTAAATCTATATGTATATGAGATACTATCGCACAGAGTAAATCTTGTAATGACTGAAGAGATATGAGAGCGAACGGCGACATTTACAATAGGGTATTACGCACTATGAAAAATAAAATCTAAATTTATGTTTTTATAGTTCATTTATGAAAAAACAAACGAAAAATATTAATTTCTATTCATAAAACTGCAAAATAAATTAAATATTTCAATTTGAAAATACAAGTTTTTTTATCTGTGCTTCGAATGTGAAAAACGCTGTACGCCATGTTTGCATTCGCTGTGACGTCACTGGACTTGTAAATAAACAACCTCGGTTTTTGTTGTACATGTCTACTGTGTAATTTATTAGATTAACGAAGTTTCTCAGTTATTACTATCACGTTTCTTGCACTAGAACTCATTATTTATTTCGAAAATATGTTTATTTCTTTCAGCGAAGCGTAATGTTTACAATGCCCGTGACGTCACAGACATGGCGGCCTGAGAATTGGCGTTTTCGCGCCCAAATTTGAATTGTAAAATTAAAACACGTTTTTATGAAATAATTGGAATAAAAAAAATGTATTTATATTTTTTTGTGGTATTTTATCAATAACAGATTAAATTAAAACACTTTTTGAATTAGACTGTAATACCCTATTGCACGTTTCATACAAATTATTAATCGTGCAATGTGTTTGGCCAAAAATTGCCAATGCTAATAAAGTTACATAAATATAACAGCGTCATTAAAATAGTAAAATTACAAGGGCAAAGACACACACACATATATACGTCCGAGACAACCAAGTGGACAGCCGTAGCTAGGGCCTTTACTTACTTCATAGTTGGGTCCCTTCTTAGTCTCTAGAACCTCTCCGCAGATGGACCGTAGGTGCTTATTGCACGCTTTCATTACCAGCTCGTCTATCTCCAACATCCACACGAATTTGGGCTTTTCTTTCAACAGCTCGTACAACAAAGCGCCGTCACCGCCGCCTGAGGGTAGTTGGGGAAGTCATTATCAGCGCAACCCACAGCTGACCTTCTTTTGTTTAAGAGGGGAAATACACCGTGACACCGCGCTGGATAGGCGCGGCCGTGTGTAAAAAAAAAGTTAAAAAAAGCCGCTTTTTTTTCCGTTCCCCTGAGGAAAGTGCATTAAATTGCATACCCCGGCTGTGGCGACCCGGCGGTTATGTGGGGCTCTCCTTCCCAGAAGGGGGAGGCCTACCCACTTAAAACCTCAGGGATGGCGTTCCTCAGGTATGTAGGGAGCCCCCGGGAACTGACAGGACTGGCCTACCCACTAAAACCCCCCGAGTTTCTCTAGGCGGGGCACATGGCGGGGTGCGCTTTCGCGATTCTACTGCCGAAGTGTCGGGCCAGGAATTTATCGCATAATGTGCAAGTTTGATGCAAAAATCATCGCATGATTTTTGCATCAAACTTGACATGTACTATCGGGGACTTTTCCGCCTGATCACTAAAGTTTTCTCGCTTGAATCCTGAGTAAGCACTAAGGCACGCTTTTATTAACGAAATTTGATAACTATGCGTAGCGTTGCTATCACTCACTCCACAACCAAATTCAGACCTTATTGCTTTACATCACTACATAGTATAAAAAAAAGTCGCTATCCGCCGTCTGTCTGTCCCTATGTACGCTTAAATCTTTAAAACTACGTAACGGATTATGATGCGGTTTTTTAAATAGATAGAGTGATTCTTAAGGAAGGTTTATATGTATAATACATGCATAATATAGCAGAGAAAGACTGATAAAGTAGATGATAGTGTTTATAAGGCCAAGTGGTTTTCGGGAGCCAGGTCTAAATTTTGAATATGTTGTACTATGGGTCGAGCTGAGCAAAAAATGTAATGGTCGCAAAAAAAGTTAACGACGCATTTTCCCGCTAAGGGGCTCTGAAGTATGTATTAGAAAATCGTGGTTTTCGGCAGAATCAGCAGATTTTTGCATATGTTGTTCTCCTTGACGAGCTGATTCAGAATATTTTAGAAAAAGATAACGACTCATTTTCCCGCTAGGGGGCTATGAAGTTTCGGTAAAAAAAGTCTGATATACTAGATTTTACAAACTATTATATTTTTAAAAATAATATATTATTTTGAGGTATTGTATATATAATACTAGCTGTTGCCCGCGATTTCGTCTGCGTAAATTTCGAGTTGAATGTTATTGATACACAAATCATATTAATATACGATTTTACCGATTAAAATATTTTTGGTATAAAGCAATTCCTTGAGGTAAAGTAAACTCAAAGAATTTCTTTATATACCACATTATTCGTTTTTCCTTCAGGGGCTCAATTAAACCCTAAACGCAAAGCAAAACAAAAGCCTAAAACACAGCAAAAGTCCGTCTTGAAATAAACTCAACCAGTAACACCAAATCCTAAACACAAAGCAAAACAAAATCCGAAATCAACACAGAAGAAATTATTAAATTAATTAAAGCAAAATTCACAGAAAATTTCCTATTCGATTCTCAGCGCAAAGATCATGAAAAGATACGAAGGAGATTTTCGCCTTATGTCGAAACACATTGCTTTATTAGGCTTTATTTGAAAAAACTACAATAGCGCGTTGTAGAAATTGATTAAATGAAACAGCGCCATCTAGTGATTTATGAAAAAACTAACATGCGTAATGAAACTGATTTACAGTTTCTGAGAGTTTCTTGCCAGTTCTTCTCTAGGGCCTCCCAATTTCCGAACTGGTGGTAGAGTTTGACGTCAATAAGTGCCTGCAAAGGTCTATGTTGAATAAAGAATTTTTGAATTTGAATTTTGAATTGAATTTGAATTTACACTTAAATATTTTTTCTGTTCTATTATATGTATAGATTAAGCGTGTAGAGGTAATAAACAAACAAACTTTCGCATTTATCATATTATTTTGATAAAAACTGGTTTCGTTTCATCGTATTTTGGTTCCCTGTTCCATCTCACTGCCCACGAACATCCTAATCGTGGCCTTTGGGGTCTTATAACCTGTGGCTCTGTCTACCCCGCAGGGGATAAAGACGTTATCTTATGTATGTATTGTATCATGATGATGAATTGTCTTTAGATTTTAAATTTCCCATGTAACTTATTTAAGAATGGTGTAACATTATAATTCGCAATATTATCATGCCTTGAGTTCATTAAAATGACGATAACTTTTTTTAATGAACCGATTTTGATGAAACAAAGTTTAGATATTATTCTGAGTTAAAACAAAGCAAATAGTGAAAGTTTCAAGCAAATCGGTTCAGTACTTTCGGAGATAACTTTCGGACAGACAGACAAAAAATTCCAAAAATTTTTTTTTGCTTTCCAATAATCTATTTAAGTGCCCCTCTATCCATTTCAGTCAAAAATACTAAATGTACAGACAAAATATTTTTACTGTCTTATTATATGTATAGATTATAAAACGTTCACAGGTTTTTTGCAGTGTATTTAGTATCTGCATTGTACCCGTGCGAAGTCGGGGCGGGTCGCTAGTTAAAGCTTAAATGGGATTTAATTAATTTATTAACATCAATATGCTTGTAATAAAAATGCAAACGGCGGTCCAAAATGTCCACCACAATAGTGATGGTCCTCATTCATGTTAATTTAATGACATTTGGGCGCGGTTAAAGATCGCTCAATATTTGAATGCAAACGAAAGTTAGCGTAGTCGTCCGCGGCAGTACAAAGGTATTTTGCGAATTTCTTATGTGCATTTATTCGACGCTCCAAGGAAAATATCTGTTTGCAAAGAAATTGGGGTGTATGAGAAGTCACATTGGACGAGAGTAATTATCAAGGCATATAAGTTGTAAACTAGTTATGACTGGCCGTTTTGGTTCCCATAAACCAAATACCGTCTTAATCATATGTATAAAAAAAAATCGAAAATGTTTAGATTTATTTATGATGCTAGTGAACTCACCTAGTATTACGATTTCCTTTCCTTCATAATTCTCTTTTCCTCTTTGCATTAAAGTCTCCGTGTAAATAAGGTCCACTTCAGATATATCTGTACAGATTTAAATTGTTTTAGAACTGTTATTGGCTCTATGATCCGTTGTTGCGGCAAATTCAATCCGCAAAGAATTGTGTATCTAGGAACATTAACATTATTTTGTATATGCGTAATTCAACCGCGACATAATCCTGGCTTGAGCTTTTAGGCCAACCATATTTTACTACCTATAAAGTCAAATATTAATCAAATTGACCTATAACGTGTAACTACAAAATGGAAGTACTTAACAAAGCAACACGACCGTTTTCTGTTAGTTTTTGGCGGCAACTAAATTGGTTCGATTAATCAATTCGACTGAAACGTGCGAAAGAGATAGCAATTATGCGTTTATGTGTAGGTAAAATTCACCTACATTCGACTTTTAGGGTTAAGTAATAAATAATAAGTATTTCAATTAGTAAAATTGTAACTTACTTTGTAAGTCATCAAGCACCAACATGTTACCCAAAGTCTTGGAATGTACAATCTGAACTCTTTGGAAGGGTGACTGCTCGTCAAACAAGACTTTGTCAATATCATATTCAAGTAATCTTTCATCTGAAATAGCGTGCAAACATTACATTATTCAGTTATAATCGAGTTAAAGCTTAGAATCGCCTACAGCCAGCAGCGCAGTGTGATATAAGTTTCAGAAACCTGGCCAAAAAAAATATCAAGACTACACGACGACAGAACAATTTTATTTGAAAGATAAACTAAAAATTCGTGGTACATAAATTTTGGGACATCTTCTGTTTAGGAAAACTAGTCCTAATTCATACGTATGAACAAATGGTGTTTATAAACCAAGGTTTTTGACAATATTATTGTTGTTTTTAGTTGTATCCTAATCTTATAACCTTCTATTTATGACTTATAAATAATGAGAAACTATTTTAACTCCGCAAGTACAATTCTTAAATATCAAAACTAAAGCTGTTTGTGCCTTAATCATGGCTAATAATGTTCATATTTCTATCACAAAATATTTATTTATATATGATAAATATATGTATGGCTATTCGTTACACTAGATCTCATAAACAAGTCTCATTTAGGCAGTGTATGAAATATTCATTTATTTATTAATAAACCTTTAACAAGTTTATATGTGAAATCAAAGTAGTTAAACGAAAAAAGAACATGATTATCAGACGAACGGCCAGCTCCGATTGAGCGTTTGGCCAAATAAGGTGCTCTGTCTAGTTGCATATTGGTGAACTAGATTTTTACTACAGTTACCCATAACTCTGTGAAGAAAAAGTATATGAGAACTGGTTTGTTGAAACAATTTTGACCAGCTTTTTGAATACAACGCTGCAGCTGTAGGTAGAAGCCGTATACAGTGGCAAAATAAAGCACAAAGTTACTACTTATCTGTCAAACATATTTCACTTATCAAAAGGCTTATCACGGCATTGGAAACAAGTATAAAGCAACATATAAGCTTAATACAAATAGACTGCACCTAATTTGCAAGCCGACATGAAAATTGTAATTCAGTTGTTGTGTATCTTGTTTGCAATCTTGATGCAATGAGGACCGCGATGGCGGATCATCGCGGCCAGCCTTCAGCTAACCATTGAAAGAAAGAAATCAAACAACGGTGTAAGTTTGACATAATAAGAAATGTGTACATCTCGACAAATATTTTTGCGATAATCGCTAGATTTGAGTTCCTTAACCGGTGGTCTGCGTAATACTGGTGGTCTTTGGAAGCTTCCCAAGTTATCCTTCACAATAATTAAGTGACAACGAGTCGCGCTGTAACTAAATATCAAAAGTTTAGGCATTTATTTGTGTTTGGATTTTGCATATTAACTCTAAGCCACCGAGGTAGTACAAGGCAACATATAGGTACATTTTGTCGAATAAATCCCTTATTCGATTAAAAGGTAGGGTCACTTTGTTGTCCGACTGTCAAGATACTTTTTCTCAGAAAGGCGTGCAGGTATATTTTTGGTTTTTCGGAATTTTTATTATATTTTTTAGGGTTCCATACTCCAAAGGTAAAAACGGAAACTTGTAAGATCACTTTGTTGTCCATCCGTCCGTCCGTCTCTCAAGACCCTTTTTCTCAGAAACGCATCGAGATATCAAGTTGAAATTAATATCACATACTTAGGTCTCCATCTTTCAAAGCAGAGAAAAAATCAAATTTCTAAATCAACGCAATAAAAAGATATGTCCGTTTATGTTCCATTTATCTTGTATCCGGAAACCGTAAATTTGTAGTTATTTCACAAAAATTTTTTTTTTTTACATCATAATTGGGAAAAACAGGAAATATCTTTGAGACTTAATTCTAGTAATGAACGAATTTATATGTCGACAAATTTGTTCGGAACCCTCGTTGCGCGAGTCCGACTCGCACTTGACCTGTTTCGATACTGCTAGTCCACCTGTTTTAATAAACTCCTGCTTAAAAACCGGCTGTAACTCCATCATCATACGGCGTTTTGTTGTTGGGTAGCTTTAGAAACTAGGTCTCATATACGCTCCCCCCCCCCAGGATGTCTTAGGTATTAAATTTAGCTGGGTCTGAGGCCTAAATAACAGGTGGTTCGATCTTGGTCATAAGCACAAATCTCGATGTGATGAGATTTTCTAAAGGTCCACTGTTTTTAGCGTCGTCAGAACTCTGTCCAAGTTATCTGTAACTCTTACGAACACCTGGGAACGTGCATTTCGTTCTGTAATCAATTTACACTTCATATATTAAATCGACGTATATGGCGATTTAATTTTTATTTTATTTAATTTTATCTATTTATCTTCGAGATCCATCATGCGCCGCATTTAGTCCATTCGTCTTTATGTATAATATCCTCATACATTGCTCTGAGCATAGCCCTCTCCATTGCCTTTTCGGTGACTTTGAGCCTGATTATAAGGCCCATAGGAAGTGGTCAGGTTTCGTTTTCATATGTGATCACTAGAGATCGGATAATCGGATGCATATTTACCTAAAGTTAGTTTAAGACAAAGTATGGAAA
This sequence comes from Scirpophaga incertulas, assembly GCA_036419045.1. NCBI lineage: Eukaryota > Metazoa > Arthropoda > Insecta > Lepidoptera > Crambidae > Scirpophaga > Scirpophaga incertulas. The sequence continues at coordinate 23,276,162 of CM071639.1, read as the reverse complement.
CGGCTTTTTATTGTTTTGTTAAATAAAACTTTTCATCATTTCTGTTTTTTTATTCCATTACTTAATTGATTATTGTTTTAGTTAAACTAGCTCACTACTTTCGTATAACACTCTTCATGTAATAAATCGTACATTCATAAATCGCACGGGGAACTGAAACTAAACTTCATGTAAATACGTAGGCATAGTTGTATAAATGAACCCGGAGTCTCGGTCTTTTGAAAATAAATACCACGTGCTAATTTAGTAATTTTCAAACAATATCACTACGTTAAATTTGCAGTCCCGTATTTTCCCGGGATTTTTATTTAACAAAATGTATTTTAAAAAGCCGCTTCCATAATTTGTGAGCCAAAAATTAACTTTAGGTAAATATGCATCCGATTATCCGATCTCTAGTGATCACTGGCAACTCGCATGAATAATTACGTTGCATTTATTTACCGTTACGGTAACCGTAACGGTAAACGTAACGGATCACGTGGACTTTTATACCCGTAACGGTACGGGTATAAAAGTCCAAAATTTTTCTTATTGTTTTTACGTGTAAAATTTTTAAGCACCATCTTTCGGCCCGCTTATTATTTCGTAAGTTAATAACACAACTTTAAAATTTTTGTGGGTATGCAGTTGAAAATATTAGACGTCGGTCTCTAACTTGGCAAGGATCTTATATCATATTTAAAGAACACATCACCTTATTTACTTATATCCAAAAAGAAATTGTTATTTAAAATATTCAATGACTATATTTTACATCAATACACGAAATCTTTGCCAAGTTAGTTATCGGCTAGTGTAGTCCACTTGTGTTAACAAAACTTCATTTTATCATTTGTTTCAAAAATCCATTGCCCGTGATAATCCTTGTGAAGTGTTATGTGAGTGGCTCACCTGACGTCGGGTAATATCTGCCAAACAGGCATCGTTTAATCGGTACATAAGCTTGCGATTTTATGAAAGTGATGTACTTTTTCAGCTGACTTTCCAATACTCTGGCAGACTATCAACAAAATAATATTACGAGGAAAGAAAAAATGGTAAACTGATTAACGCATAGCTACGTGCAATTGTATTAAACCTCGCTTCCACCAACCATAATAGCAACAGTTGCAGATCTTGATATAACAAAATGTATACAAGACATTTTGTAATAAACTTTGGAGACAGGTTGGTGTGAATTAGTTTAGATACAAAAAAATGATGCATACAAGAAATTAGGGTTGAGCGTTTTGGTTAATGAAAGAATATTCTAAATTTAATATCAAGATAGTTTGTTACGCAGTGGCAACTAGTCGTTTTAACACCAGAAAGAGCAAAATATAATATACCGGTATGGTGTGCAAAAAATGACGTAAAGTGTATATCTAAAAGTGCAATCATTTATATACATTTACAAAGCGATTTTAAACGAGAAGCTTGGGCTTTATTATGTTATTGGAAATTTTACGGAATTGATTATTATGGTATACATAACTCGGACCTCTATGGAGATAAGATATAGAAGTGGAAGATGATTTGTCGACTTTATCTACCTCGGTTCGTATCACCTCTGCTAACTTTTACCTCACCTATTAATATTAAAGAATATAACTAGAGAAGCCGACTACTCTATTTGATTATCGTTCAGCGAGGAGTATTCTAATAGTCTCCCTCGATACTTTTTCACGCGCGTACGAGTTATTTCCCCCACACTTTAAGAGTTTCAAACACTATACACCCAAGAATAGTACCCACATACGGCACTCGTGGAACAAGTGTCCGAAGACTTTGCAACACAGGCAACGTCAGGCCTTTGAGCCTCTAACGACGTGCTTTATTTAATAGAGCGTACGAATCGCCTTGTTCGACTAGACTCTATTCGTCCAGGGGACTCCAATCAGCGGTGATATTTACCTGATAAAAATCCACCTTGTTGTGCTTTCCAGGCTAAGAACTGTCCAAAATTGTTGTCTTCAAGTTGCAATAGTCAATAAATGCTAACAACAGAAAGTCGTCAAAAAATGATTTTGATCAAGTTTGACCATCCATTAACTGATAAGTTAATAAAGGACATTAATATAATTGCTACACCTTCAAAAACCCTCGGGAGACTTATAGCAAGTACAAAAATAGCAAGGTGCTTATTTAATGTTTAGTAGCGTCATTCGTAGCGCTAATGTACGTGACGTTTTCCTGACTGTTCTTAGTGACATATTTCCTAGATATGCGTCTTCTTTCGGCGGAGTTCGATTGAAATGTGTCAACGTCTCTCACTTGCTAAACAGGAGATAATGAGGCCACCTAACATTATTTACTATTAATATATTTGGGTTAGCAAAATCTTTTGAGAAGTTTTCAAGGAGGAAGGTAAAGAACCACAATCATTCCAGCTAATAGAAGATATTGCTGGACATTGGTATACCTAAGGATCTCACTGATCGGTCCTACCCTGTTACCCTAACAGGTATGAGATAACACATGAGCATAGTGTAGATTGTAACTAGGGTATGAATTTCAGATATCTGTATTGATTTTTCAATATATTAATTCCAGAGCTGTATACAGTATAATATTGTAGTATTTTTTGTACTTTAAACAGTGAATAAACCTATGTGTCATTTATACTTAACCTCTTTTTATATTTTAAATAGTATTGTATATGTATACATAATAATTATAATAAGTTAAAATTAACAATTAAGATTGACATTGAGGAAAAGTAAGAATTTGAATTGAGGATGTTTATTCAATGTTTACATGAAATATATTTTTTAACTAATATTATTAAAATGTATTTTTTGTAGCCATTTGTATGGGATAATTTAGATAGTAAATGTAAGAGAGTAGCAGGACGATTTATTTAGATACATGCATGCACTTAATCATTAAGTTATTATTGAAGGGTGATCGAGCTTGGTAAATTAAGCTAATTAGATTATTTAAATTGATTTTCACCTTAATTTTGATTTCAGTTCTAGTTTCTATTGAAATGAAATGAAATGATTTATAGAGACCTATGTAGTACTGAAGCCAGTAAATTTATTCAATTAGTCCTCATAACAAAAATGGAAGTAAAAAGCTATCCATATCCACAAGTTAAGAAAAGGTCTAATCCATCCTCCACATGCTTTAGCAGTAAAACACAGATAGTGGAGCAAGGCCAAACATTTCTTGAGAACACCATTCAAAATGTTGAAAAAAACTAATTTGACTATGTTTAAGACTATTAGAATTATATCAATTAGATATTAAAAATTAAAATTTAACTCTGTGGAAGCTGGATGTGCTGAACTATGCTTTCAACAACTGCTTGAAATATAGCATAATTAAAAAAATATTTAAACATATGCATGTGCCATATTATACAGTTATAAGGCACAGTAGAAGAAAAATATATACATTAATATTATTTTGTACAGTACAGTTTATTAATAACTATAAAATCAATAGCAGTCTTGAAAAGAGTATAAAATTTCAAGACTAACCTGAAGTAGTTAGATACACATCATATTTAGAACCACGTTTGATGGTTGGCATCAGCTTTATTCGTTTACACTGCAAGGACATTTTTACTGAACTTTCCAGTAGTTTAGAGCTCTAAAAAAATGTTACGCTCAACCTTAATATTATGCTGTTAATGAGAAATAAATTTGTCATTTGCTTACTCATTAGTTTTACTGGTATCCAATAACCATCCACTGCTCTGATTAAATTTAATGTAAGCCTGAACTATAGGTAATAGTGGGAGGCTTGCTTGTTTGTGTAATGAATGAAATCTTTATGACCTTCACTACCAAGGATGTCAACTAACATTTTGTAGGCTGTTCGTAGAATCTTAATATAAAACACGTAACATATTAATATATTTACCTTGAAACTTATTAGTGGCTCCTCATTATCTTCTTTGTAATATTCAATATTTATAGTGACTAGCCCACGGTCAAACAACCTTACTGAAACTGTGGTACCTTTTTTACCCGTCATAACTTTTAGTGAACCAGAATCTACTTTAATATCAGCCGTGAGTATTAGGTTTGGTAAATATTCTTTTAAAACTGTTTCAAGTAGACCAAATACAGATTTTTGACCACTTTCGTCTCCTAGACGAGCAGGATCAATTGAAAAGTCTAAAAGTATAGTTTGTACTGACATCTTATTTGTCAAGATATTATTGTATTATTTATAAAAATTAAATATAAATTGGACGGGACCGGGAACTATAATACCAACAGCGGTATAAAAAAAGTACTCTGAGCAGCCGGTATCGGCAAAATGTTGTTAGGTAATAGTTTTTTTTTCTTTTAATTTTTACATTTCATAGTCTCGCTTTGTAAAGGGTAATTAATCCATACGGACAATATCATACGTTTAGTATTTAACTGGTATATATAACGTGTGCAGGAAGATAAATTTGCATTTTGTTTTGATTTATAACATATATACAAATAATTGTATTAATCCAAAAAACTTTATATCTAAAAACGACATGACCACACACATAATGGTTACTTTGCTATATGTTAAACAATACCCTTTGCTTCTTATAGATAAGTAATAAAAGTATGGCGACATTTTTTAATCTGCAGTGTCTTTCAGCCTTTTTGTAAAAAATTTGGCCCCTAAGCGATTTTTGTGACATGGCTGGAAATAATACCGAAGAAGTTGAGGTGGGTAAATTGAAATTATCTCACAAAATTTGTTTCCCGTTATATTTTGCTACCCACATTTTATTAATTCTTTTTCGCACTAGCTTCATTTATCACTTTATTTGGTGATGTGGCTGAGCTTCCTTTCACCAGACCAATAGTTTCAAACTGTTTTTTTTAACAAAACAACGTGTTCAGATATTATTTATATCTAGTAAAGCCTAATAAACGAATAGTTATTTTTATATATTTAGTTATCAACTAACTTATAGGTTAGAATTTGTATGAAAAATGACTTGTGTGTTTAAGGGGTCTACTACAACCGAGACCAAGCCAAGTAGCAACACAGAAATTCCACCGGAATTTTTGATAAAGCATCCATTACAAAATACTTGGAGTCTTTGGTTCTATGATAATGACAGAAATAAAACCTGGGAAGAAAATTTAATTGAGCTGACTACATTTGACACTGTAGAAGATTTCTGGAGGTAAGAATAAGACCTTAACTCGATACTATTCCAAATGTACTTTATTTGTAATCACTACTTACTAATCATAAATATTAATATAGTTATTACCATATTTTATCAATCACCTTGTTGATAATTAAGTATGTATTCCTTAATACAAATAATAACTTTACCATTATGCATTATACATGCTTTTACCCAATGATGTTATACATACAACAGGTAGATATTGCACTATTATTGCACAGGGTATTATTGAAAATTTGATTTATGTGTTTAAAATTGTAATACATTTCATACTAATTTTCAAAAGCATAATTTAAATACAAGAAATAAACTTGCCGTTCCAACATACAGGCTACAAAAAACTAGAGGTTTGTTTATGGGCAAATGTATAATTTTTTATAATAAGATTCCACATATTTGCTGAAGTGCCTTCATAAGTTCAAGGTATATGTTATAAAGACTAATGAGTAAGGGCAAAGTCAATGATTATTTAAATGATGCCAATGCTTGGTGTTGAAGACAAGAAAGTGTAAATATTTGTTTTCCCATATAAATTGTATATTGTATGATAACAACATAATTTATTGTAAATGTTGTTATTACTTTTGATAAAGCTGATAAGTTTCTTGCACCTATTCTTTTTATCAGCTAAAAAATACGAAAATTGGGCGATTCAAAAGAGCTATCTATAAAGTTATATTTGAATAAAGTTAATTTTGATTTTGACTAGTGCATCGAAAATAAGGCATTTAAATTTAGGTAATTTGTAATTTTATTTAGTCTCATAGCAAAAGTGAGTGAGGGAAGATATCATTATTTGCTCTAATGCTATGCTTAGCTAGTGTAACTTTATATTTTTTCATTCCATATTTTCTGTATGATGAATGTACAGTAGAATCCAGTCACTATGAATATAGACAGTCATAATAAATGGATTGTACTGTATATGCCAACTGGTATCAGTTTTTAAATGTTACGGTATAGAGTAACAGACTGGATGAAGTTGTAAGATATTAATATGTCAATACTTTTAGCATTATTAAAACAAATAATTTTATACTGTTGGAACTTAAAGGTCATATTTGCATTTAAGATGAAATCTCTGAGACAGTTTTAGTTACAACTGTATTAACTTGAAATGTGGAAATAGTTGGAATAGTGAAATAGTTTTTAGAGCCTTGGGGTGGTAACTCTGTCTCTCAGAAGATTGTAGCTAAAATGCTTTGAACTTGTGCATCCATCCCTCTTTGTTGGATTGCTGTAACTAGTGTTGTAATGTTGTAGTAAGTGTTGCAAGCATTAATAGGCATCTCATGATTAGTATGAGGCAACCAAAAGCTTTTCTACATTTTTGCAGTACATAAAATAGTAAACATAATATCACTTTCATTTGTGGGATTTTAAACCAATAGTTTTATATATTCTTTACTCAAAGATTTAATTAATGTTTGTGTTAGTATAACAACATTATCAGTATCTAGAAAAAAATACACAATCCTGTTCTTACTTATTATATTATCAGAAATGAATAAATTGTTAATGTACATTTACAGATTGTACCATCACATTAAGTTGCCCTCAGAACTACGTCAAGGTCATGACTATGCTGTGTTCAAACAAGGTATACGTCCGATGTGGGAAGATGATGCAAATAAGATGGGTGGCCGTTGGCTTATCAGTTTAGAGAAGAAGCAACGAAATTCTGATCTCGACCGATTCTGGTTAGATGTTGTAAGTAACTTGAAATGTTGTTTATATTATATATAAACAAATTAAAATTAATGTATGGATTGACTCATAAAGTGGAAGCAACAACTGCAATATTATAATTTTTCTATTAAATTCCGTCAATTGCTATGAAGTATTCTATTTTGACATATTTAATTTTGTTAACTTCAGGTTTTACTACTGATTGGGGAAAATTTTGAACATCCTGAAGAAATATGTGGGGCAGTTGTAAATGTAAGACCTAAGTTGGACAAAATTGGTAAGTTAAAGTAGGTGTTGAAGTATAATTGTAATTTTCATATGTTAGAAAATTGAGACTAGTAGAGAATATAATTCTGCAATCCATTATTATATACTTTATCGATTTATCTTTTTATCTTTGCTGTAACTAGCGATAAAGGTTTCATACATCTATTCATAAGCAAATTAAAACAAACTCATCATGCTTAAGTCTGATCAAATAATTACCATTTATCAGAATCCATGTAAGACTGAGAAGATGAAACTAATTTATATTTTTAATCTAACATAACCTATCCATAACATTTATAATAGTATTATTACAGGCATAAACATTTCACTTGACTGAAGAATGATTATGATATATCATAGTATCATTGTATACAGCATACTAGAAAGCATAAATATAGTAAATAAGGGATGATCCAAAAGTAATGATAAGCAGATATTTGTGAAGCATATAAAAATATGTACTAGTTCATACAAAAAATATATAATTCAGCTATGCCTATTGGGAGGTACATTCATTTCAATACCATCAGTCGCAAACTAAACATCAAAATGGAGAAAAATGAAATCAGAGCTGTTCTGAAAAGTACCTCTGTTTGAAAATAATGTCTACCAAAGACATACACTGTGACCTAGTGGAAACATTGGGAACTCTGCTCCTCTATATTCCACAGTTGCCACTGGGCAATCGAGTTCAAGTTTGGTAGAATGTCCAGAGAATATGAACATTGTCGTGCACATCCCTCACTGAAAATTTCAAAAAAGTAGAAGTCATCATATTGGCAGATTCAAGAGTCACCATAACCCATTAGCTGTTCAAGTGCAAGTTCAGCAGGAAAGGTTATGGCATCCTTTTTGGAATGCTAAAAAATACTTCCAAAAAAGTAGTCACAGTTACAGGCTTTTACTACGCAGACCAAATAAGAGGTTGTGGTAGGCCATTGAAAAAAATAGATGATGCAAAGTCAGAGTCGCCGTCGCAGTGGCGGTGGTTCTAGAAACGGGATTCAAATTGCTAAAAAACCTACACTTTTCACCAGACTTGACTCCCAGCGACTTTTACCTATTTCCTTCGCTCAAGGAACACCTCTGAGACAAACATTTTATAAAGATAGCGTGGTGTAGAGGACTTTTGAATAGTTAAGACAAATAATTTTTTTTAAAGGAATTTATGGGTTTAGAAAAAAGATGGACAAAATGTTAACTGGTTGACTGGTTAGGAGAGTACATTGAGAAATAATTTTTTTTTAGGTAAAATATCCATATTTCGAATTGATTATCATTATTTTTGGATCGCCGCTCATTACTACTACTGCTATTCTTAATTTACGTTCCTTCCTGTGAATCTTGTTCATTGTTATCTTTTATTGCGATTATTGTCTAAATATAATTTTAATAATTAACCATTTATTTGTTGTGTTATAGGCATTTGGACCGCGGATGCAACTAAACAACACGCCAATTTGGAAATCGGTCGGAAATTGAAGGACCAATTGGGTATTCACGGAAAAATAGGCTTTCAAGTGCACAGAGATACTATGGTCAAGCATAGTTCGGCCACAAAGAATCTGTACACTGTGTAGAGTAATACCAGTTATCTAATCAAGTGGTGTGATAACAATTCGAGCTGGAACTAAGGACTTGTAGCAGATCCTTATGGAGTATGAAGGATGACACTGTGCTAGTCTGTTGTCTCTGTTTAGTTATCTCATAGCAGTTGTTGCTTTTGTGGGGATACCTTTAATACTACACTTATATTGTCTGTTATGCTATAATAAAATTTAGTAAAATTACAAGTACATATTTTCACAATTTAATAATATTTACATATCCACAAATTATAAATCTAATTATTTAATTCTATACAGTTATTAAATTACACGCAATGTGAACGCGAATTAACTGTCACTTTTAAATGTCAAAGATGTTACGCCATTGGTTCACAAGTCTACGGCGGGAGACCTTGTACTGGAAAGAACCAACAAGGGCAATTTTTTTTTATCTCCCTGTATCATTACAGAGTCATCAGTTGGAAGCCGGCTTGAGATACACAATCTTGTAACAATTGTTGCATCACAGCCAAACAGCTCACTGGAGTCTGGCAAACTTATCAGATCGTGTTCACGATATGATTGCGCCTACCTTTCAAACGGTCGCTATACCTGCACCTAGTGTGCAAACTATGGTTTTAGAAATATCTGAAATGAAGGAATCTGTTAAGAGTTTGACTGTTCAGATGAATCTAGCATATACGTTCTCCATCCAGTTATATGAAACACTTGTCTGTTGGTATCACTAAAAATTTTGATTGAAGACTACCCGCTGTTTGCATTTTCCGACGCAAGATGTCGCTGGTGTCGTTAGCAGGGAAGCCATTTGAGGCTTCAGCATAGGTCCGTCCAAAAAAAAATAGTCCTGTGATTGTGATAATAAAATGTTCTGATATTTCATGCATGCATACTCACAACACCGGTATACTTTATCAGGATCATTTCTGGTTGGCCTATTTTAAATATCTGTACAGAATTAAATATTTAGAATGATTATTAGATTTACAATTTCTGTATTTATGAGTTTTTATGATATAATATGTATAGTACATTACTGCAGCGGCCGGGAATAGAGGCATTGAGGGACATACGTAAGTCCATCAATGCCTAGTTATGGCCAAGGCTTGTATAGTACTTTTCTCAAATAATGCGCGGAAATTAAAACTAAGTTTTATTTGACCAACAATGAACAAAATTTTTTACGCGCCAAAGGATTCCTTTGTTTTTTTTTTCTCATTATAAAACAGGTATTTTTTCGAGTTCGATATTTAAATAAAACTCTCATAAGTTGCCTCCTTGGGTTGCCATTTTTCGGAGCACCAAATCGTGGTTCCATTTTTAAAATACACGATAGATATGAATTTACTTCGATTTATCTCGAAGAAGGTTGTCAAAATAATGCTCAAATTTCCAAGCATGTTAGAGAAAAATATTATTAAATTGTGAAAATATTTATATTTTACTATATGTTATAATAGAATAACATAATACAAGTGTAGTATTAAAGGATACTTTCATAGAACGATAATATTTTTATTTAATGAAATAGGTATTCTTTAGTTGACTTCTCGATAGTTTGTTTTCTTTAATTATGTATACCTACTTGATGTACTTGTGGTGATGTACATGTTACAAGCTATTGAATGAAAGTCTGATTTTTCTACTAGGCAATGCTGATGCTGGAGTATGTTTGTTTATACGGTCACATAGAATAAGTCATTGGGCCACCTGAGGCCAATTTGGCAGATATCTAAACTCATGTTTCAATGAAAAAGATAGCTGCCAAAGCTTTATTTAAATATAAAACAAAAATCAATTAAACATAGCATGTATTGCATTATGTAACCGAAATATATACGAATATATATAGTTTTAACACGTCATGTCCTGCATTATTAGTTAATGTATTACTTTGTTTAACTCATAATAATGCTATTAGGTTTGCTATTGAAGGTTGTCGCAGTATCTTGCAAAACTTTTACTATGATATTTATGAGATTGTAATGTTCTCATTAAAAACCATATTCTATTTTGGTATTATATAAAAACTAAACGAACTGCTTGTTTTATTTTTCTCATTTATTTACTCTTTATTGCGCTGTAAAAAGTACAAAGAGTGGACTAAATGCAACAAGGCGTTGATGATGAATGATGAGGTACTATACAAACAGGACGAGTACACTTGCGTGAAAAACAAGTCGAGCGAGGGTAGAGGCTGTCCTTATCAATTAGTGACTACATTTTTACTGGCCTAGTTAGGGATACTCCCAACTTTTGGATTGTAATTAAATTGGAACTGGTAATACATACAGATAAAATAACGGGTAGCACACATACATTTGCGGGACGACAATAGCAAATGAAAGGACATTGTTCAATTTTGGCCTAAGAACCGATGTGAATATAAATTATACTATAATTTTTATTTATTTTTATATTATTTGAAACATATTTTAGTATTCCACGGACACTTCAAATAAATAAATTCAAAAGTTGGGTCACAATTATTGATGCCGTTTAAAATGTTTTCCGTCAGCCAGTGCTGCCAGTTTCGGAAGTTCGAATTGAAAACCTCCTCCTTTTTGAAGTCGGTTATTAAAATTAGTTGATAACACTTTATTCATTTAAATACCTAAATTGCTAGCTAGAAAAAAAAACTAGTATTATATATTTTTAAGCGAAATCGCGAATTTCTAGCTTAGCATTCAAGTATTATAGTTTTCGTAATTGGCAACACTGGTGTACTTCATACCTTATCTGTGTCCGTTTCATTTAATTTTTGATTGCTTTGCGACTATTGTTTCTTTTGTGATTTTCTATGCGTTTCATGGTTTTATTCTAGGCCTGTGTCGATCGATCATTTGTTGCGACCCGGGTCGATCGCGACCCATTCGCTTGGTGATTCGATCACAATGATTCGATCAAATGATCGATTGATTGAGGTAGCGGGTTGGGTGTTCAACAGGTCTCGGGTCTCTGATCGGGTGGCTATTGTACGTTTTGGGTCACGCTCGTTTGTTTGGGCAACGAGAAAATTTGGTACTCAAATATTTAAATACGATTATTACATGATTATGTTATATATAAATAGATAACTTTTAACACATTTTATATCTCATAGAGTTCATTGCTAGACGTAAATTTTATAAATGAAATAAAATACGCGTCTGTCATACATAGTTGAATTCTGCGAAAAACTCACTGAATTGTTATTGTTTTTTTGTATCGCTTAAAGACTTTCGTTAATGGATATAAATCCATCACGATTGGTCATTTTGCGAATTTAATGATTGATTTGCTATTAATTACCACTATTAACTTTTCATAATGTGGTAAGTAAACATTTACAAGGATAAAAACGAAAATGAATTGTAACAATTTGTTTTCAATACACAGGACAACCAACAACTAATTAATAGAATAACAAAACGATAAAAAAAACTTGCGAAATTATTCCACTTTTTTAAATCTTCCCACACCGATTCAATATATCCAAAGTACAATTACAATACAATTATATCCAAAGTTAATTAAGTAATTCATTGGTCACTCGACGCGGTTCGTAACCCGATCATTCCATCTATGACGTACTTACCTGTGCACGCAAATACAGGTTTTCTTATGTTACTAGAACGAGACAAAACATTCTCCATCAAAATCATCAATAAAAATATCTACAATAGACGCTAGAACTATTGATTTAAGGTTCAAATTATTTTATCAACAAGTCAGACTTTCGAATAGCGTTGCGTTGTATAGTAGGTATAAATCACAAAAAAACGTGCTTATAGGGCTTCATTAATGTGTGGTGGCGTCCTTAGCGATTTGCTTTTAGCGCTATCAGCGCTGGGTAGTCACTCCAAAAATGCCATAATGATCGTGACTCAGGACCGAGTTACCGTGACCCAGTCGATCTCGGCGATCGAATCTTTTCGTGGGTCGTGACTCGATCATTCATAAATGCTACGCGATCGAATCACAGTGATTTGATCAATCGCGATCGACTCAGGTCTATTTTATTCTAACAACTTTGGCTTGATTACGGACTCCGATTACATTGCGTAGGTACTTGGTAGATTCGGATGTGTGTAAAGGACTGGATTTTGTAAAATGATAATTGTCACAGAATTATCTTAAACTTACTAGGTACTATCTCTTTTCCTAGTATCTAGTCGAGTAGTCATTTCCTAGTTCTAGAAGAGAACATAATATATACTTTGATATTACTACTCTGATATTTCACGCAAGGTTGGTTATTTTTTATTTGTAACCTCAAAATATTAACTTTTTTCGTAATTATTTCAATTTCCTGAAGTGTCCGTTCGTGAAAACTTATTTCATTGGATTCCATATAATTTTAAGAGTTTATATAAGTCACTTTCGATTCGAACGGTTCTTAGGCAGAACACGTATGGAGCCGGAGCAATGTCCTTTAAGGTAAATAAGACTTTGTTTTTAGGAGACGAGGAGCAGTATGAAATTGTAATTGAAAATATGTGTGTATTAATTACTATTTCTTATTGCTTGCCTAAAACATGGAATTATTCCTAACAGATACACATACACTTAGAAGTTCTTCGAATGGATCACTTAGGTAGCTTGATCATTGTGTAGCAACCAGTGCTGCTAGAGCCTTAGTAGCCAATGTCTGCGTGAGGTGTGATGTGTACTTATCGGATCACCTATGTTGGTGATATGTGATATTAATTTAATAAAGCCTTAGTTTGTGCCTTTTCCTGTCAGTAATAATAAAGTATATTGGGATGAAAGAGATAATCATCAAATTAAACAATATTTTGATTATTGTAACTGTAAATTGAGTCAAATTGATTTCCTTGCTGACTGTTATAATTGTGTCAGTAACATGTGTAGTAACACTGAACATTTTTTACTGTTGGACAAAATGTACCGGAACTTAGTTTGTATTCTTGAGGAAGGTGCCGAGCACTCATCATGTAAATAAAATATGTACAAACAGTAAAAGGCTCGGTCTCGGTTGGAACAAACACATGCGCGATGCGACTAATTTTGGAAGTTAACTAATAAATTTAACCACAGACCGAGGTTCCCTGTGAGTATAGCGGGTGTGCAGGAGCCAGTACAAATTGCGAATGTATTTCATAGGTATTTCAAGATTGATCCTCCGTTGGTTGAACTGTCGGGGATGGGCAATGCTGAGACCGTCTGCGATAGTAACACTCCCACCAGGTTCGCGGCTAAAACTGTTGCAAGTGTTATAAAACAGATGGTGAGAGGTAAATTAACAGGTGCTGATGGTTTGAGCATTGAGCACCTGAAGCATGTAGATATTCACTTGCCTAGAATACTGGTAATGTTTTATAGTTTGTAGTTACTTAACTGATGAACTTTATTGTAGTACCTGTGGTGAAGAACAAGACTCGAGACAGTTTCGATGTGTCCAAATCTTTGGCTACGATTATGGCTAAGGTTTAGGACAGTCTGATGGACAACTTGCTAGCGGATTAAGTACATACCTCTTTATGATAACCAGTTCGGTTGTTTTGTACCCGGTTTATTTACCGAAGGTGCTATTTTGTCTCTCAAACAGACTGTCCAGAGGTGTAGTACACCTCCAGGAAGACGCCTGTTTTTGCTGGTTTGCTGGACATGTCCAGGGCTGTTGATCTTGTAAATTATGATGATAGGCTGTTGCAGAAACAGTCGAATGAGACTAATGTACCTAGAAACATATTAGTTCTGTTTAAGTTTTGGTATAATAACCAGAAAAAAATTGTCATTCGGTTATGTATGGATTAGGGATGTTGCGAATATTCGCATCCGCATCCGCAAATGCGGAACTTCCGCATAGATTTGGACATCTGCGTCCGCATCCGCATTTTCGCAATTAGTGCGGATGTTCATGCGCATGCGGATATCATGCAAGTAGCGACAAGAAAGAAATTGTGTGGCGGCATATCAAAGCGCCACACACGATAGGCACGACAAATTAAAAACATGGCCGGTGTCTTTTGTAACGCCGCCAAAGAACGCCGGGTCCCCTGTCGGCGCCACCGAGCCAGTGCGGTTTTACAAAGGGGAATTACCTTGGCGGCAAAACCAAAAGGGATTTCGGCAGCAACGAATCGTTGATATTTAATCGAATTTCATATATATAATCGAATTTACATATATTGCTTAGTCTAGAAATTTACCATAATATCTTTTTTTTTATTAAATTATGATACATTTTTATAGTAATTTCTGGTACTGCTGTGCCCTTTTAGCATTTCGTTAGTAGTTGCTGTCTTGATTCTTAAGGGTCATCTTCTTAAATTGACAATTATAATATCTTTTTAACGTTCCATTTCAAAATTGTTGATCGGTAATAACTAATAATTAAAAAGTCCGGTCAGTTTGGCGTTATTGTATGATATCATTTTTTTTTGTAATATAAGTTGGACATTTGATTATTAGAGGTATTTACAAAAATTGAACACGTCCTTGTTCATTATTTTTAGGTAAATAGTTTTTAATTACGAAATTTTTTATTTATATGTGTATTTTTTTTAAATAAAGTTACCACTCCTCTGCAAGAAGCAAAGAAACAACTTTCTTTAGAAGAAGTTATTCTAAAAGTAAAGAAGTGGGACATCAATAATTTAAATTCTAAAAAAATTGATAAACTCATTGGAGAAATGATTGCACTTCAAAATTTACCATTTAATTTTGTTGAAGGGCTGGGCTTTCGTAGATTGATGCAAGAATTAGCACCAAGATATAATTTTAGAGGACGCAATTTTTTTACTGATTTTGTATGCAAGGAATTATATAGCAAAGTTGCTCAAAAAGTTAAAGAATTAATCGAAAAATTTGATTACTTATATTCGTCGTTTACGTCTGATATTTGGTCGGATCCAAGCTCAAATGCTTCTTTGCTTAGACTGACTTGCCACGGAATTGCACAAAACTTTGATAGATTATCGATTATATTGAAATGCGAGACATTTGATGGTCGTCACACTGGTGACAATTGCTGACAAATTTAGCACCATGCTTCGTGAATGGAATATTAAAAAAGTACAACTGCATTGCCTAATCAGAGATGAAGGATATAATATGAAGCGAGCAGGACAGGGGATATAAATGTAAGAAAATTTCGATTCATTTCAATGATTCTACCATTGCTCAAAAACAACTGTAATCAATTCAGGGCAGACTAAATCAACCGCATCTGAAAGTGTTCCAAGATTGTGTTACGAGATGGAACAGTACGTTCTACATGTTCGAGCGTTTCTCAAAGGTAAAGGATGCTCTGAGTCTTTACATGAATGATAATGAAATTGACCCTATTTTGCCAGAAGAATGGAAAATCATTGAAAGTTTTATTCAATTACTGGGAACTTTAGAGGAAGCAACGCGGGAACTAAGCAGCTCACTCTTATTTCATCTGTGATCCCAATAATTCAAATGCTTATAAAAAAAGTTGATGAATATTTATTAAGATTACAAGAGTTTGATCCGATTCGAAAGGCTGCTACGACTTTAACAAATGAACTTTCAATAAAGTTTTCCAGCTTGGAAGATAACAATTTATATACCATCGCCACCTACTTAGATCCTCGCTATAAGTACAAATTTTTTTACACCGGTGACTGAAGGCAAGATTAAAGATGACATTTTAAGGATGATAAATACTGAGAATGACGTTTTCGGATCTCTTAATACTAACACCGAAAGAGCTAAAAGCTTAATGTCTGATTGCACGAAAAATCATATGGAACAACTAGGACCAGGGACATCGGGTTTCAACAGGAAGCCATGCTTACAAAACGACTTTGCTATGATGTTAGATTCGTCGAGTGAAGACGAGAGTACAAAAATGTTAGAAAAAGGTAGCATTGAAGCTGTACTCAAAAAGGAGTTACTTGCTTACCGCACTAAAAAAAGAATAAATGTGGAAGAAAATCCTCTAGATTGCTGGAGTGTTCATCGAGAGGAATTTAAGGTATTATCGCCGATAGTACGAAGATTTTTATCCTCTCCACCAGCCAGTGTTCCTAGCGAATAATTATTTAGTAGTTAGTTTAATTTACGAACCTCTGCGTAATCGCCTTGAATCAGGAAAGGCGGCAGTACTACTGTTTATTAAGTATAATGCTCCTATTTTTAATTTCACTTACTAATATAAAACCGGTAGTTTAATATAAAAATAAGTACTTATGTTTGATTTGATTACAATAAAAATGTTAATAATTATATATCAGTCATTGTTTTAGTTATTCATTAATAGACTTTATTTACATAATATTTTAAACATCCGCATCCGCAGATGTGAGCCTTCAAAACTTCGCATCCTCGCATCTGCAACATCCTTAGTATGGATTATAGTGTGGGGTGAGACAGACTATTTTTATAAAAATCTGCTGGTGGGTGAGCTCAGTGGCGCCAATGTTGGATGTTTCATAGACGGTGTATGTATAAGTAATTTAAGTTACGCTGATGACATGGTGCTATGAGCCCCTCTATTAGTGGAATAAGACAACTGCTGTTCATATGTGAGCGCTATGCAGTGGCTTATGGAATTGAATATAATACCAATAAAAGTGAGTGGATGTTGTTTAAATCCAATGCTATTAATTACGTGGATCTGCCGGAAATAACTGTCTGCGGAAAACCTGTGAAGTGTGTTCAATGTTTCAAGTACTTGGGCCATTGGATGATAGAAGATTTGAAGGACAATTTGGACATTGAGAAGGAGTGTAGGTCGTTGACTATTCGCTGCAATATGTTGGCTCGCCGGCTTGCACGTTGTACTTTGCTTGTTAAGTTAATACTTTGGCTACAATATTGCCCACTTTTGTGTAATTTTGTGTTTATTTGTATTTTGTAGCTGTTTGCTGTTCCTTAATAAATTAAAAAAAAATACTATTTAAGTCATATTGTCAATCTTTCTACAGTAGCAGCTTTTGGTTAACTACACGCGGCGGGTATACGGCAAACTACGAGTTTAATATAATAATTCTTTCAGGGTACTGTTGGGGTTACCTTTGAAATGCAGCGCCTCTAATATGTACGCGGAAACACGAGTCGACTGCTTTGCAGCCATAATGAAGAAAGGTGTGTCTTAGCACTAATGCGCTCACACCGTAGCCCGAACAATATTCTGAGAGTATTTATCGATCCGTGGGAGATGCCGTTGTTACAAGCGTGGGTACAGATCCACACAGTGGAATAATCATAATGATATAAATATGATTCCAGTACAGTAAAGCAACAGGTTCAATTAGGATCAGAGTAGGTACCATCGTGCGTTCGAGCTTACCTTTTTGCGTCCTTCAGAGCTGCGTGAATTTAGCGATTCCACGTCAACCTTCCGTCTCGTGTTTCACAGATTTCTGGGTGGGATAGGTTTTTGGATCTACTACATTTTCAGTGAACTCAATATCGAGTAACAAATGCAATCGCGCCTCCTGTTGAAAATCCGATATCGAGGAAGCCGGTTTGGCTTACCTTATTTTGCCTTACTAGACTCAAATCAGTCATCTGAACATGATACTACGCCGTAGTGAAACCAGCACTAGGAGTTGCAACGCTGATATTTAAATTGGTACCGCACGCTTCCGTAATTAGAAAAAAACAAAAGAGTTGAGGCCAAACAGGCCTTGCGTCAGCAGTCATACTAAAACGTAAAAATTTAATATCCACTCTATTTTGTTGACTAAAAACGATTATTTATCATCATCGTCTAAGCCACAAGATACACACTGCTGAATATGAGCCTCCCTCAAAGATCTCCACACCTCAAGTTTAAAAATTATATGAGTAGTGCGTGTATAGAAGTTTCAATGAACAAAATTTGACGGTAAAATCGGTAATATTGACATTATGAAGTGGTAAAGATGAATGCTTTCGTCGATCGACAAGCTTATTCTCGTACATTTTTTTTGGTCAATACTGACCACAGATTAGTATACTATTGACCATATGTTTTCACATATGTTCAGTATTGCCAAAAAGAAAACGTTTCAATTTTTTCTACTCTTCAGATTTTTTAAGATTAGCAACATACACAGTGAATGTTCTGTTCAGAATCCCCTTGTTTGTTACGTTATTCAGCATACAATACGGTCCGTATTGTACAAAATAGTAAATACGAAAGTTAGTCTAGCTAATGTTAGGTTTTTTACCATTTGACCAGCCCTGCGCTAGTCACATTATTACAAAAAGCCAAATCGGGAAGGTGTCTTTTCGCCTAGAAGTCACTGTTACTTCCAAAAAATACACCGATTGGCGATCCCCGGGGCGTCTATGTAATTGGTGATATTTTCCATTACAATGCTCGCATTATGAAAGGTGTTTCTTCTTTATGAACTGAGACGTTGCGCTAAAATGATTGTCAATAAGACATTTAATATTTTCGCTTAATGCCGGTAACGTAGCTCTGGTGTTTGTTTTTTAAATACAGGGTTTATAAAATTCTTAATAAGGACACTAATTTCTACTAAAACTAATTTTTTAATTAATTATTTTAATTAGTAATTTTAAACTAATTTAAATGAGTTATATCCGAATAACAATTTATCTAACATTCTAGATGATGATGCTTGTGATTGCTTAATAAATTAAATCACATTCAGGCTTCGATAGCATGAGCAACTACATTAACATCATATAGCGTTTGTCGAGCGATTAACCGCCAACTTGAAATTATTAAGTATTTCGACAATTCAAAGTGGTAAATAGCTTTATCAAATCGGGTTTCAGTGGTCATGGTATAGAGGCTCTAATGATGAACAATGTTTAAAGTTCCAGTATTTTGTAATAATTTTGTATACAATTGATTTAACTTACGAACTACAAAAAACGTTGATACACGAATTAAATTTGTGTTTAAAATGTTAATTATGATTATCAAAAGATATTTCGTCACAAATCAACATAAGTTGATATATCTAAGTGCCAACTGTAGTTCATTATGTATCTGTGTGTCCGTTAACATCCTTTTTATCGGGATCGCGTGGAGGTATAATGTTGAAATTCATATTTATAATACTTATATCTGTGGTCCCTTAAAGCTGTAATATTTTTATCAATGCAGTCTAAAAGTAAGGCTATTGAGCATTTATATATCGTATTTTGGGAACCTTTACTTTCCATCAATAAGAAAAATCATAAGAAGGAATGTCTTACAGCACAAGAAAAAACTTATAAAAACATTAATTTTGTTGTATCCACTTTTTATTTGCAGTTTTCACTGAACACAGTTGCAAATCTGATTTGCATAATCGGTTTCTTTTTACTTTATACTGTAGTTCTTTTGATTTACTGTTAACAAATGTCTCATTAATTCGTACTATTTCCAGTTTGTGATGTAGATTATTAGTTGACGAGACGAGAACTAATTACCGGAATAACGCATTGCGGACCGTACGTCTATGGTAGGTAAAAATATTATTATTCATCTTTATCTGTAGGTTGTAATAATATCTTTGTGATAATAATTCAAAATAAATGTCAGTTTGTGATGTCATAAAGTCCCTACCTACATTGACTTGAATTTTAAAAATTGTTAAGTATTGTAACTTATTATGTCAAACAGTGCGTAGCGTGCGTATTTATTATTTGTGATTGTAATTTGTTACTCAAGTAAAATTTTTGTATGCTACATTTAAATTAAACAAGTAATAGTTAAGAACGTTCGAAAGTACCGCTTAAGTGTAATAATTAACAATATTATCCCGTAACTATGGCTCCGAGAAGAAGTAAAAATAACAACGATAAAAATAATCTGAAGTCGGTGAGTTTTTGACTTTCAAAAAAAATTTAAATTCTGAGGTTTAACAAAATTTCTAATTTGAGTAAAGATAATGTTTTAAATAGACGTGCCCTGAGTGTGAGGAATCGGGTTGATCTGTAATATCTGGGCACTCGGACTATTTATATTAAGGTGTAAGAGAGGCTATAATAATTAAAAAAGGCGAAATCTTATATGTTTCATTGCACAATTTATTGGTAACTAAGATAACAACTCATAGCAACGGTCCTTGACAATCCATCACATAAAATACGATCGATATTCAAATAACTTAAATACACTTTGCATATAGATTCTTAACATCCTCCACGGCCAGAGAAAATTATACATCTTAACATTATGAATATAATGCGTATCCGAACATCTGTGTTAGTATGCATACGACAATGCTATCCTATCGTAATGGACTCACTTTAATAGTTAACAAAGATATGACATGTAAAAAACAAACATAAAATATTTCTTAACTTTCAATTCGTATTTAATAATAATGAAATATAATATATATATACATATATTTTAAATTACTGAATTCAATAAAAAAAACAAATGTAATCTAAGCTATTTCAATTTAAATGTCAGTTTGACAGACAAGACAGGCAGATAATTATATTAGTCTTCATACTTACTCATATCCTGAACCTGCTCGGCAATTTTACCACTCTACCCAGTCTAGTGGATTGCGGCCTTTCCAAAAATTCGTTTTGCCTGGAATCAACCATACGACTAGGATTATTAAGAATACGAAATTTCCTTGTATTGTTATGTTCCAAATCATTTGGCTTACACTCCTCCACCTCTGAAGAAGAAAGCTCTAGCTGATACAATCGCTGGAAAGGTCTTATTTTAAACCCGGCAGCCGTTTTAACTTTCGCCGTTCTATCTACGCCATCCTTTCCTGTATAAATATCAACCACGAGACCTAACGGCCATTTAACTCTCTTTTCGTCGGACTCAACAAGAACAACATCGCCAATCTTTATACTTGCCTTCATTTCTCTACCTTTCTGTACCAGCTCAGTGAGATATTCATTCTGGAACCGCTCGCGAAAATCACAACGAAGTTTCTGTAAATATCGTAATCGTTTATTAGCACTAGAAGCGTCAATCACATCAATATCCGTTACCTGTGCCTGAGACAATGGTATTAGAAAACAAGACGGTGTGAGGGGATCGAGTACATCCGCATTATCTCCGTTAACGTAAGTAATTGGACGCTCATTGATGATGGCTTCGCAATCATAAAGTAAAGTTTCCATCTCTTCGTACGTTACTCTAGACATCCCTAGAACCCGTCTTAATAAATTTTTAATGATTCGTATCATGCGCTCAAAAAATCCTCCCCACCAAGCTGCTGTGGGTGCGTTGAGCTTCCATTTGATACGCATTATAAACGACTGTCGTTGCACTTCATTCCAGTCAATCTTATCTAGCAGGTTTTTGGCTCCGGTAAAATTAGTACCATTATCCGAAATAATTATTCGAGGTCTTCCTCTACGAGCAATAAATCTCCGAAAAGCTCTGAAGAATGCTTCAGTACTAAGTGATTGTGTCAGTTCTAGGTGAACTGCTCGATAAACTGCGCATGTTAATACGACTATCCAGCATTTCTCACCATGAGTTCGTAAGTATATCGGACCTGCTAGATCTACCCCTGTCACTTCGAATGGTGCAGATGCTTGTACTCTCTCAACAGGTAATGGCGCAGTTGTTACATCAGTACGCTTCGCTCTGTGACGTTTACATTTCATACATTTATTTATTACAGATTTTACTAGTTTTCTAATTCCGATAATCCAAAAACGCTTCCTCAAGTCTGATATCATAATATTCGTGCCAGCATGTAATAATTCTCTATGTCGCTGTTCTACCATTTTCCTTACAATATCATTGTCAGCCGGAAGTACTACTGGTGTTTTCACGCTCTCGGGAAAATCTGTAAGTAACAATTTAGTTTTTATTCTTAATATATTTTCATTGTCATAGAAACGTGTAAGATTAAATATCTTCTTATCAATTAATTCAAAATTTTCTCTTTGTATAATAATTATTATTTTCTTTTCAGCGTGTTCACACTCATCAAAGGTAAGTTCTCCTTTTCTTTTATTATTTTTATTACGATTGTTGTAGATAAAACGTAGTATCCAAGCTGTCATCCTTATAGTTTTAGTGTAGCTAGAAAAGTAATTTAAAGCTTTCAGTAAATTATTTTCTATACAAGTATTTACAGCTGTACATTTTTTCTGTTCTTTTTGTACTTCCTCTTCATCGATTACTAAAGTGGATCGTGGCCACAAATCAGAATGTAGATGAAGCCATTGTGGACCTTCCCACCATCTCTCATTAACAAATTGACTAGGATTGCATCCTCTCGAGGCCAAATCTGCCCAATTATCAACGCTAGAAATATGATGCCAATCATTTACGTTAGTATTTTGTCTTATCTCACGTACACGATTCCCAATATAGGTATTCCACAATAATTCTCGCTTTATCCAGCTAAGTGCTACACCAGAGTCACTCCAACAAAATTCTTGACATATATATTGTTGTAATTTCTCTCTAGCTAACTTTATTAATCGTGATCCAATTAATGCAGCCAACAACTCTAACCGAGGTATTGTGTTACTTCCAGGAGGTGAGATTCTCGATTTTGCAGATATTAAAACAACTGACACATTACCTTTACTACTTTCAGCTTTCAAGAAAACACATGCAGCGTATCCGTTTTTGCTTGCGTCACAAAACATATGTAAACTTACTTTACAGCTCTGTAGCGATTCAGCTGATAATCGACGTGGTAATCTGCAAATTTTTAATAAATGTATTTCTTCATACCAAGTACGAAATTCTGTTACTAAATCGTATGGCAAATGATCATCCCAAGATATTTTTAAATTCCACATTTTTTGTAGCAGTATTCGTGGTACAAGTGTAACAGGGCACAGCATGCCCAAAGGATCGAAAATTTTTTGTGTAATAGATAAAATATATCTTTTATTTATAGTGTCTGTTTCAGAAATATGTGCCAACAGATTTATATTACAAAATAGTTCATCGGATATAGTATCCCACATTAGTCCCAGTACAGAAATAACAGTTTCACCTGTTTCATTAATACTCAATGGTGACGTTACCCACTGGCGCAAATCAAACTTTCCTTTTTCCATTATATATTTAGCTTCATTAATAAAACTACGTGCATCTTTTTCCAAATCAATACTTGTCACCAAATTATCAACGTAAAAAGAACTAGCTAAAACATTTGCCGTAGGTTTGTACTCACCAGTGATGTTGTTTAAATGGTGCAGTATAACAGCGGATAACAAGAATGGACTCGATGTAAGTCCAAAGACTACTCTACAGTGCCTATATTGCATTAGCTCCTTACGCTCTGTATCGCTCCACCAAAAAAACCGTAAGTAGTCCCTATCATGTGGATTTAGAGATATCTGAAGAAACGCTTTCGCTATATCCGCTGAAATGCCTATACATTTAGATCGAAAGCCTATTAATAATTCCGGGATTTTGCTTAAAAAATTTACTCCCTTGTCTAAGCATGCATTTAATGACTTCCCGTTACCGTCTTTAGATGACGCGTCGAAGACTGGTCGCAGCTTGGTCGTGAGACTGGATTCCTTAATCACTGCTCTATGAGGTAAGTAATGAACTTTTTTGTTGCTTAATTCTGCTACTGGTACCGGTTCTATTATACCCATTTGCTCCCACTCTTTAAATATGGTGTTATATTCTAAAAACTTACCACATGACACTAATTTATTAGTTGTAGATTGCAATCGGCGAATGGCTACGTCGCGGTTACTCAATATTTCTTCGTGACCTGGCTTCCAAGGCAACTGTACTTCATATCTACATTCGTCGTTGACATGAATAGATTCTTCAAAACTCACGATAACTTCTTCTTCTCTTTGCTGTCTAGTTTGTGTTTGAATCGGATCTTGTATGCCTAAAATCTCCAAGTTCCAAAAGTCTGCAATGTTCTGTGAACAGAATAAATTTGTTACCATATTATTACTTACCATCGCTTTGTTTATTCTTCCTTGTAATGTCCACCCTAGTTGTGTCTTAACTGCAGTCAAACCTGTTTCGAGATGCATAAAAATATTAGTAAGTAAATGCCCAGAATAATCCGCACCAATTAATAGTCCTACGTCAGTACTCTCGCTATTCTTGTCTGTCAAAATGATATTATTCTTATTTAACAACTCGGCGAGAAACCTATCATTAGTATTTACATATGGTACATTTCTACAAATTACAGGCTGACTTAATACGTTCATGTCAAACTCAAAACACTTATCTAGGCTTTGTACAGTTAATTTATATAGATTATATTTTTTCTGAGGTGTTGTTGTACCCCCAAACAAGGAGTGGCAAAGATCTTCAGTTCCGGTTGGCGCTATTTGGAGTTGTTCCAAAATATCCTGTTTCACATACGACCGCTGTGATCCAGTATCAAATAAGCTCTTACTGTTATTGTTTTTGGTCCATTATAAATATTTACAGCAAGTGTTTGTAGAAGTGTTGTAGACATAGATGACGCCGAATAACATTCTGTCGAGGTTTCAGGGACTTTTTCGTGAATATCTTTCTTGTTATCAGTTCCTTTGATTCCAGCACCTGCCGTACATAATACTGGTGAATGCCGGTTACCACAGACGTAACACTTTATATAGTTTCTGCAAACTCTAGCATGGTGTCCCACCTTCAAACATATTGCACATGCTTTTTTCTTTTTTAAATGCTCTCGTCTCTCGTCTAATGACATTCTAGCTACTTTATAGCATTCAGTACTTGCGTGTGCTTTCTCACACCAGATACACACCATAGACTTCATTCCAGTGCTATTCGCGGTTTTTACCATGAGGCATGCTGCTGCGGGTTCGGATGAAGTCTTGCTGTCAATTCTGAATGAGTTGGCTAATTCAATACGTTGGATACTCTCCACTTCCTTCTTCAAAAAATTTAGCAATTTATTGAGTTCATCCTCTACACCTGCTGGTCTCGCTCTTTCCCACGTTCGCAATATTTCAGTGGGTAAGGCTGATTCCACCATCGGCACCAAAAATGCAGAGTAACTGTCTTTAGCGAAGCCTAATACTTCTAAAGAACGAACATGGCTATTTATATTGTCATATAGCACAGTCAACTCAAAATTATTCTTGTTAAGTACTAGTGACAATAATTCCCTTACATATATTTGAATTAACAGATCCTCTCTTGCATATCGTGATTTTAGTTCACTCTTGCACAAGCTATAACTATCTTTAGATATTGGGAAACTCTCAACAAAAAACTTGACTTCCGTATTCGCCTCCATCGACTGGGCTAAAAATTGTAATTTATCAGTTTCGGTAATAGCAGGATCGGTGTCAATTTTTGCAAACTGACCCCAAAACGTGAGCCAATTTCTAATATTGCCATCAAATTTTTTAATTTCTAGTATTGGTAATTTAACTTTACGGCCATTTTCTATAATCTTAGAAGTTTCCGTCAAAGACTTATAAATAGATTCAAGAAGGGCCCACCTTGACATATAATTCCCGGCGTCTTCAAGCTCCTTCTCGAGGTCTGCTTCGTCCCATGCTTCGGATTCGACGATATGATTATGAATTTCTGAATCCAGAACTCTGAGCTTCTCGTAACATTCTTTAAGGACATTATATGCACCTGTAGCTTCATTTTTTAAATTCATGTCCGTTTTCGCTCGATTTAATAAGGACTCAAAAGAATTTGCTGATTTCGTGAAGAATCGTCTAGCCACGGATCGCACCTTAACTTTTTGCTCGGTCTTACCCATGATGTACCTTTATTCCTTCTATTTTTATGCAGGGTCGCCAATTGTGAGGAATCGGGTTGATCTGTAATATCTGGGCACTCGGACTATTTATATTAAGGTGTAAGAGAGGCTATAAATAATTAAAAAAGGCGAAAATCTTATATGTTTCATTGCACAATTTATTGGTAACTAAGATAACAACCCATAGCAACGGTCCTTGACAATCCATCACATAAAATACGATCGATATTCAAATAACTTAAATACACTTTGCATATAGATTCTTAACACTGAGTTACTGGTGGACTACTTTATTCAGATTCATGTGGGATGAATAAAAACGATTTTAATTATCAATTAGGTATAGTCTCTAAATTCTTTTTGAAAAACGTCTTTGTAAAGTCTTGCACAATTGTCGAACAAATTAATTGCGACGGGCAAAACTGACGTAAGGAAATGAGATGCAATTTGTTCCCCTCTGGAGAGACTGAAAATCTTCATGCATACCACCGCAATTAAATGTTGGGCAAATCATGTCGGGCACCAAACCGACCTCCGGCTTGATGAAGGGCATGAGGTTTGTAAGTCGTTAAGGAGCCGTTATAGGTCTTAGTCAAACACGAAGATCTAGTATATTATTTTAGGACATCATTTCGAGGAGGCTGGCTAGGGCATCAAAGGGGACGCCTCATACCTACGATAAGTTTACTTGCTGCAATAACAGCGTTGACAATACCGTCACACATTTCGTTTTAAGCTTTATGGATGTAAGTTGGATGTAAGAACGTGGTGCGACATCCATATGTCGCATTTTTGTTTTATTCCACCGACGACCTCCATAGTCGAGTGGATAGTTACACCGGTTTCAAGGTGTCGCCATCTCTGAGGTCCCGGGTTCGAGTCCCGGTGGGGGCAGATGTTTGTGTGATGAATGCGAGCATTTGTACCTTAGTCATGGTTGTTGATATATTTTTTTCTATAAAAATTATTTATATATGTATAATATATGTATGTCTATCCGTTACCCCTAGATCCCATAGCACAAGCCTTACAGAGCTTACCTTGGGCTAGGCTAATTGGTGTAAGTGTAACAAATATTTATATTTATTTTATTTATTTATTCAGAATTACGACTCAGACCATCAATGTCTTAGACAGAAATGAGAAGCTTGTATTTTTATTTGTTATTTTCATTGGGAAATGAACTATTTTTTATGGATACAGTTAACTCGATATTAAACCTTTATAACAACGATGCCTACGGAGTCTAGGTCTTAATGACATTTTAGGTTAAACATGATGGCAACCGCTACTTAAGACAGGGAATCATGCAGCAGTTCCCCAAATGAAGAAAATGCGCTTGAAGCGGCACGGGGCCTAAGTGTTTCGGTTTCGACGGTCTGATATTTGCTTATTCCGCGGAACAGTTAGTGAATCGTACAAAGTTAATACCTAGAATACAGTTTATGTTGATTGAAGTATATTATATGCATTGTCATTTTCATGTTCAGTGGACCGATGCGCTTTAGTCGATATATGTCTACCATTTCCCAGAATCTTACCTACTTATTGTAACAATATTATCATTGGCTAAAGATATGATACTGAACCTACAGTGTACAGCAAAACTAAGAATGTAACTTATTGTTTGGAATCTCCGTTTTACCTAAAGTAAAGCAGCATTTCTGATATTGCTGTGTTCCTGTGTGAAGGGTAAGATATGGCAGTGACAGAGTGAACATTGGGGATCATAACCTTACATTGGCAACGTACGATGGCCGGCCTATCTACCTAATGCCTTTTGGACGCGCAGCAAGCCTAGAGGCCCTATAGGTTTTATTTTTTTTTTGAGCGGAAGGTGTGTTGCACCTCTAACCACCATATCTGTTTAGAGGTGCAACATACCCCTCATGACCTAAGCTTTCCAATGATACCCCACACCCCCCTGGGAGGCGCGGGCCAAGTACTAGACCGCTGCCGAAATCAATTTCTACTGAATAGAACGTTTTTGCTTTGGTATGGTAAATACTCATTTAGATTTGTTTCTTCTATAGAAAACGAAGGCTATGAGCAAGGATGAGGTTGCCCTGCTTGTAGATATAAAAAATATATATATTGGATAAATATACACATATAACGTCATCATAGCTGATGTAGTGGGGATATCCCTTTGGAAAAAACGGCACCTTATAGGATCACTTTGTTGTCCGTCTGTCCGTCCGTCTGTCAAGACCCTTTTTCTTAGGAACGCGTGGAGGTATGAAGCTGAAATTTATATCAATTACTCAGGTCTACTGTCCCTTGAAGCTGTGAAAAAATCAAACTTCTAAGCCCACGCAATCAAAAAGATACAGCCGTTTATGCCGCAGCAAGGGAATCAAAACCTACAGGGTGCTTCCCGTGAACTCAGAATCTTGAAATTTGGTACGAAGCAACGTCTTATAGCATAGATAAAGGAAAATTACGAACCATAAATTTTTAGTTACATCACATAATATTATTTTTTTTAATAATTTTAAACTTACTACCCATTTCCTCATAAACGCGTAGAGGTATTAAATTGAAATTCATACCAAATACTCAGGTCTATAATACCTTAAGCTGTAACAAATCAAACTTCTATGTCAACGCAATCAAAAGAAACAGCAATTTAAGCTGCATATTTGAAACTCGCAAGTACTCGCAAGGGAATCAAAACCTAAAGGGTGCTTCCAGTCGACCTAGAATCTTGAAATTTGGCATGAAGCAACGTTTTATAGCACACATAAAGGAAAAATTCCCGAAACCTTAAATTTTTAGTTACATTACAAAATATATATTTTTTTAATAAATATAAACTTATTACTTTTTCCTCATGAATAAAGAGATCTTTGTCTTAAATTTATGCTCCTCCATCTTTCCCCATTGTAATGTTATGAATTTCATTTTGCAATAAAAATACCATAGTTATGACTCGATTGTCGTAAATGAACGAACTTTGTAAACCTTGCAGGTTTGTACGGAACCCTCGGTGCGCGAGTCCGACTCGCACTTGGCCGGTTTTTCAAATATAGGAACCGGGCATAAATGAAATTACACCATTTGACCGATTTTAAATAACACAGTTTCAACGCACTAGTGTGTTCTCTCCAATATCGTTGGGTTTTAGACGAGATTGCTTTTACTGGCTGTGATATCCACACAATGGGTAGTAAAGCCTAAATATATTGCTTCAAATATTTATAATTCCGCATGGCCGCAAGCCTGAACTCGCTCGTAGGAGGTACATTAGGTTGTTCTTGAACACAATTACCTACAACGAAAATATGTACGCTGCGCCTTATCTATACGATCCGATTAGTGTTCCTGAAACAAGGCGTTTGTCTTCAAGGTCACAACCTAATAGCACCGCTTTAAAATTGGAATGAATTTGAATAATTTACCACGTACGTCACGTCTCACAGAGATCTTTCCTTACGTTAAAAAATATCTTGATTCAAGAGAATATAGCACCATACAATAAAATGTCTGATATGTATTTCTTTAAATTCCAATATGATATTGTAAATGATACGCAGTGGCGTTTCAATAGACATAACTTTTATTGTCAAATAAATTGCACATTAGATGTGACAGTTGATGCTGATAGGTACATACTTAAAATAAGGTTTTGTTACAATATTAACACCTCCGCTTAACAAAATCATGAATACGTTGAAATAGGTAGTATACCAGCTTTTTAGTAAATATTTATGCTTTAAAGACCCTAAACTTTTTGTAAAAATATCTGCTGGCATTTCGTTTGTTTCTAAATAATTAACTGCAACAAACTTATTTGCAACTGCCTCTCTTACAAAATGATATCTTACGTCTATATGCTTAGACCTTCTATGATATACTTGATTTGAAATAAGTTTTTGTGCACTTTGACAATCATTGTACAAAGTAATTGTTTCGGAATGACCTAAAATCTCAAACAATAAATTCTTTAGATAGATAGCCTCTTTACTGGCTTCTGATATAGAAATATACTCGGCTTCTGTTGAAGATAAGGCTACATTTCTTCATTTTGTTGAGGCTGGTGCAGTTTATGTGCCCCAATCGGCGATGCCAAGTTTCACTTGATACCTTGGCTGTGGCTGCCAATAACTGTTCTGGTCTCTTAGTGTATAATCTGTACACACCTTCTACCAGTTCTGCCTTTCCAATGAGAGTTCTCTGTTTATTGTAAATATAGCAAAAATTTTCTTTGAAAATTACATCATTGCCATTCTCAATTAACTTACTCACAGAAAGCAAATTTGTAGTTAAGCTCGGTATGCACAATACATCTAACACTGTGATGTCGTATTCTACACCATTCACAACTGTAGTGATGCTTACATCCCCAGAACACAGCACCGGGACGCATGTTTTATTTGCAACAATTATTTCCTTGGTTTCATGACGGTCATATGATGGATTCACAATGTATTCCTTTTTCGCTGTCATGTGTTTACTTGCCCCGCTATCTATGTACCAACTATGGCAGTTGAACTTTCCACTCAAGAAAATAGCATTAAAGGCGTTGGACTGTTTTCTTTTGCTGGTTTCTAAACTCGGGCACTGATTCTTGTAATGACCTGTTTGTTTACATCTAAAGCATTTTATGACCTTGACAGCTTTTGACGTTTCTCCTCTCGATTGATTCTGGTCATATTTATGATTGCCATATTTCGTACTTTGCGTATTTTTCGCAGCAAAAGCACTTTCCGAACCGGAAGTAGTACCAACATCAGCACACATATCCATCAACTTCGTTTTTATGACGTCGGCACTTATATCTATACCCGAATGTTCAATGGCCATAAGCATGGGACCATATTTTTCGGGTAATCCTGCTAACATTAATGCTCCAATCCATTCATCTGTAATTTTAAAGCCCGTTCCTTGTAATCTCTGGCTCGTTTCTACAATTTCAGTTACATACTGGGTCATCGAATCACAATTATCAAGTCGTATGTTGATAAGCTTACGCAGCAATCCAATTTTTCTTGTGTAGCCGGTATCATCAAACATATTTTTTAACTTGATCCATAAATCATAAGTTGTTTCTGCATGCTTAATATGTACATAAAGTGATGGATCTATCGTTAACACTAACTTCGCTTTAGCTTTTGAATCTTCAATTATTTGCATTTCCGTAGGTGTAGCCGGTAACCTCACAGCGATAGCGGACGCCATATTTTCCAACACCAACACATTTTGCATTGCAAAACACCAATCTTCATAATTTTCGCGCCCTTTTAACTTTGGAATGTTAGCAATATAGTTTGTCGACATTTTTTCACGAAACCAAAATTGTACTATGCGTTTTTTCTATTAAAACAATTTTCTAATTACGTAAGCCCATAACCTGTAAATGATACGCAGTGGCGTTTCAATAGACATAACTTTTATTGTCAAATAAATTGCACATTAGATGTGACAGTTGATGCTGATAGGTACATACTTAAAATAAGGTTTTGTTACAATATTAACAGATATTATATTAAACTCAATGAAAATAATACTGATAATCCACTTAACATAATGATATTTTGTTTCAAGTAATGTTTTCTTCCAATATAATTGGTTTTCCAATTTTGTTTACATCAAAATAACGGAAATTTTGTACTCAATTTTGCGTCTTCCATTGGATGAAATAATACTTTATAATTTTTTTTTGTCAAGATAAAGGATATTAAAAATATCTTGTGCTCGGCTCTATCGTATTTAAATGAATAAAATATAAAACATCAAGAGACATACTGTCTGTCTTGGACTCGGACCAAAATTATTTACTTTAATGTGCACTTGGGTTTCGGTATTATATACTTTAGATTAAAGATGAAATAAAACGATGGCTATAAGAAACATCTAAAAAAATTTGACTGCATTTACGTTCTATGAGTCTGTCAAGTTGCTGTCATTAGAAAAAATGTGGGAAACGTTTATTGTTCCGAGGCACTATATTCTGTTTGCACTGTTAATAATATTTGAGGGCTCCACCTCAGTTAACCTCAGATGCAAACAGGCACATGAGCAATTATGTTTTGTAGCCGAAAAGTATACGCGATAGTAAATTTTGGACTGCGCCCTATCTTAGCCCACCATAATAAACAAACTTATAAGTTCTTCCTTCGTTCTAGCCAACAACGCCTCAGATTCCGGAAGCCCAACTTGCGCCTCAGCCTGCTTCAGTGCCAGTGCTGGAAGGCGACAGCGAGGTGCCGACTGATACAGTCCAGGCTCAAATTCTGGATATTAATATTCTGGAGCAAGAGAAACATCCATTAGAGAACACATGGGTTCTATGGCTCACGGCAAATGTCAGTAAAGACTGGAAAGAAAACCTTATCGAGATTACATCCTTCAATACTGTCGAGGATTTCTGGTGGTTTGTTTTTAGATTTTTTTTGTTTTTTAATAGATTCTACTGAATACCAATATATCTTTTAAATTTTGTTGGTAATTTTGGGATTTCTAACATGATTGACTTGCATCAATTTTAAAGTAAGATATTCCTTTTTTCATTTTAGTAGCATTTTAGCGATTAATTGATTTAAATCAACATTTTTTTTTTCACTTTAACAATAATTATTACTTATGGACTTAAAATCATTATCCTTAGAATGACCGCGATCATTCACGTATGAATTCTCACCAATTTCAACAAATGTTATCAAATTAAGATGTAGAGTACTTTTTTTTTGTTTTCCTTGTACATATATGGTTATGTAACTCTTAAGCTCTTTTTGTCCTTAATTTTTTTTATTTCGCTACTATGTGGTGGAAGGATAGTAGTAGATTTTTGTTGGGAAACTTGTTTAGTTACGTTATTCATGCACCTAAGACTAAAACATATCTTTGTTCAGCTTGTATCACCATATGATACTGCCTTCGGAGCTGGAAGAGGGACAAGACTTCTCCTTGTTCAAGCAAGGCGTTCGGCCGATGTGGGAGGACCCGGCTAACACCAAGGGTGGGAGGCTGGTGGTCTTCTTGGAAAAGAAGAACACTCACGACTTGAATCGCATCTGGCTGGATACGGCATGTATTCAACCATTTTTTACCATTTCCCATCAAGAGAACGCTTTCATTTGCCGGATGGTAAGTGATTAGGCTGATGATGCGAGCGAAATTCCCCAGCAACTGTGACAGGGCTCTAACGTACAGGCTACGAAA
This sequence comes from Scirpophaga incertulas, assembly GCA_036419045.1. Classification (NCBI taxonomy): domain Eukaryota; kingdom Metazoa; phylum Arthropoda; class Insecta; order Lepidoptera; family Crambidae; genus Scirpophaga; species Scirpophaga incertulas. Next base: position 23,242,770 of record CM071639.1, on the reverse strand, counting down.
ACTAGAGGTTCGTATATGGGCAAATGTAGGTATAAATTTCTATAACAAGATTCCACATAGTGTAGCTGAATTGCCTTTTCATAAGTTCAAGATATTAAAAAGACGCTTATGAGTAAGGGCTATTTATTACAAAGTCACTGATTATATAAACGATGTCAATGCTTGGTGTGGATTTTGTTTTCCCGTTTAAATTGTAAATATATATAAATTACGATTCAGAAGAGCTTTCTATAAAGTCATATTTGAATAAAGTTAATTTTGATTATTATAAGACAACGGAAAATATTTATGACAAGATTCAGAATAGGATGCTGCATACATTTATTGATATAAGCATTATTTAGTATCTTAATTGAGCAAGAAATCAACTAAACATGAACGAAGCGGCAAACTTGCTTTATAATATTTATGGTGAATAGGAAGATTCATTTCCGTTTCCTACGTGGTATTCTTTGGTGGTGGCGCGGTGTACTATGTACTCAGAGTCTTGGTTACTTTGAGACTATGTATGGTGGAAATGTTAAGCCGACTCTTATATAACGGATATATTGTATAAAGCGCGATTAAACTGTATAACATTATTAGATTTAAAGTGTGGTCTTGAGATCTCGTTGCTATGTCCCGTTTGACAGCCTGCGTTGTCTGGCAAGGAACAAACAAAGATCGCCTGACAACTGCGCGCGCAGCGCGTTCATATTGTGCTGTGCGGCAGGTACGGTCGGCCAAGAAAGTGGTCTACCAGTTTTGACAAAATTTCATATGTGAGTAAAATAGCGATAAGGAGGAGGAGGAGGAGGAGTTCAAACTCCTGTACTTATTACCTTTTTAAGATTATGCAGAGTGATGACATTTTTTTTGCTGACATTTGAGTTTGACCTTTATTATCAACGCATTAAACGATAAATTCCAACCAACAGTATTAAAACCTAAACTAATCTGACAGCTATTAATCTGTCAATTTTGTCAGAATATTTTTGCACGGGAAAATCAACTCTGTTACTTTATAGCGCGCGAATGATTTTCAACCTTAGGGTGGTAGACCACTTTCTTGGCCGACCGTACAAAGTGTAGCGAATAATAAGTTATCACCACTATAATCCTTATTTCTTTGTTTACAATAGGCTAGACGACTACATCTGATTATGGTCGTTTTTATACTATAGTAATCTGATTTGAGCAATTTATATCTCACTAGCTTTCTGCCCGCGGCTTCGCCCGCGTGGATTTCGGAATTGGGTCTATAGAGGGTTAAGGGTCATAGCTTTTGCCCACGGCTACATATGCGCGGAAGTCGGTTTATGGCGCGAAGGTTTTATCGCGCTTCCCGTGGGACTATCCGTTTTTCCGTGATAAAAAATACCGCAATACCTTGCTCAAGAATCTATCAATGAAAACCGCATGAAAATCTGTGCAGTTGTTTTTGAGCGAAGCCTTTATTGCGCATCCCGTGGGATCTGTCGATTTTCCGGGATAAAAGTACCCTATTATTTAATCCGGACTTTTATCTTTACGTCTGAAATTTCAAAGCAATCGGTTCAGTAGTTATAGCGTGAAAGCGGAACAAACAAACAAACTTACTTTCCGATTTATAATATTAGTAAGGATGAAAGTATGTCAATATAGAAATTTCAGTTAAATTTGTTATTTATATTGTTTTGAGTTTCTAAAAAATGTGCAATTATTATTTACGTAATTCTAATGAAACGAACACATTTCTAGAATTCTCACATTAAATGTAACATTTTTTCATATATAAAGTATACCTATAAACGTACAAATAACAAAGTTATTTTGAATTTTGTTTATACGCTCATACAAATTAGGCGAATTTACTTAATTATGACGTCACGATTGCAGTGTTTTTAGTATTGAGCGTTTTTGAGCGACCCGCGACAGCGCCGCAAACATGTTGATGTATCTGCAAAAGTAATAGGCGCAGGTATACTGTTGGTTCTACAATATTTCTCAGTTAACAGAGTACTCTTGTTATATATAGAATTTAAAAAAATGTCGTCTACCCCATTATTTATACACAGACATGATGTATCTTACCGTTTGCATTATTATATTCTCGCATGTCATTATAAAACACGGTCCTTTATAAGGCGTGCGCGGGGATACAAATCCAGAGGCCATTTATATATATTAAGCGAAATTTAATGAAAGTGTGAGTGAAGTGTACCAACTGGGTGTAATCTCAAATTGCACCATGAAAATGCAGCTAAAGACTATGCCCAGTTAGATGCACAGAAACTATTGTCAGTGGTCAAAACGTTTCTGGACTATTGCATTTTGATTTTGGTGCTAATGAAAACCTCCGCTAAGGCTATGGAAAAGACTCCGGTCACCTGCCTTCTCAAAGCCTCCTAATTGATTTAAGCATTATTATATTATTATCATAAATAACCAATAAAACTTTGTACATCCATAACTTTTTGTCCAGATTTCGCAGAATATTCGTTTTACCTGCAAACCTACCTAAAAATGTAGGAATTAATTTTGGCACATGTATCAGTCAGCAGCATCTTAAAGTAAAAGTTGAACACCGAAAATAGCTTTTATTGCGTATGAAATAGAAGTGATCTCAAGGTATATTAGCTAAAAATGTTTACGGAGTTTGTTTGCAACTGACACCTACATCAGCCGTAAAACGGCAGTGTGACAGTGAAGTCACTTGGTACTTGCACACATCATATACACATGTTGAAAAGGTACACTGTTGTTTTTATGGAAGTTGCAAATATGCTGCGAATCTCACAGGAAATATGTAATATGTATATAAAAAAATACTAGCAGGTACCTAGTTAATTGGTCCAAAGGCGGAGTCTCGGATCTCAGAGAGGTTTCTTCCAACCAACCCTAGATATATCAAGCAACTAAAAAAACTCAACTTATTAATTGCTTTGTTATTGATATTTTGATTTTGGCTTCAGTTTCAATAAAGGTATTTATATTACACTTTATATTCTGTGGTAAAAGAATGGCTGCAAAGCACAAACATAGATATACTCTTCGTTCATTCTGTGTGTTCGTGTGGAAACTTTGTTTTACTTTCCTTATATTCAAAATGAAAAGTAGTGTTTGATTCAGGTGAACATACTCATTACAAATTTATAATATTTCGAAAGTCGGAGCGTCGGTGGCGCTGTGGTCTCGGCACTGGTTTGTGCGCCGCATAGAATCGGGAGGCCCGCGATCTAATCCCCGCCGTGTACCAATGTGTTTTTCGTTCCGAATTTCATATGTACATTTATCCGACGCTCCTACGGTGAAGGAAAACATCGTGAGGAAACCTGCGAAGCGATTCAAAGGTGTACGTATTCAACCAACCCGCACTGGGCCAGCGAGGTTGACTAAGGCCTAATTGCCCTAACGTAGTTAGGGTAAGCACGAACCCCTCGGTGGGGACGTACATATATGAGCTGTGATGATGGGTCGTAAGTTTTCAAGTTCAAGGAGCCTTTGCATACGAGACAATAGTTCCTATGAGGCCATACTGGCATCATTGTATCTTTTTTCTCTTTATTTCATTAAGTTGTTTTTAAAAAATATAGGATTGCCAATATAACCACAGAAGAGTGAACAGTGATGCGCTGTTGTGTTCTCTGATGAGTGTAGTATTACTCTATACTATTATGGCATTCCATGATCTACAGAAGATCATCAAAACGATTTGGGCAGAAGCGAACTTGCTGCTTTTGGAGATGGATAGTTCATGTCTAGGTGTAGCATGTTGGGACACTAAAACAGACATTGTGTTCGTCATTTGGGGTGAATACCAGCACGAGATTAAGAGGCTGCAAGGTATGTAGAAAAAGTGCTTGCAGAATATGGAAGACCGCTTACATGGCTTATGGGATTAATTCACGACAACTCTCGATTACATGTCGCGAAAACAGTTTATAATTACATGGTTGACTTTCAAATTACCCCCTGAAGTTCTAACTAGCTCGTAGAGTAGGCTAAGAGGAGCTATAATATATAATAAATAGATTAATACGGTCCATGAAATCCGATTAAGGCACGGGAAAGGAAAACGTCTTATTTAATATAATCTTATAGTTTAGGGTTTTATTTTTCATCTCTCCTAAACGGGATTATGTGATTTATTTCTGTATATTTTATGCCTTTAACGCTCACATGGCTTAAATTTGTACACTTTTTTTTATATCATTAGACAGGTACTGATATATACCTTCAGTAATCATTCATAGTAGGAAAAATCTGAAAACAGTCATGGTGTGCGATTTTATTGCACCCAAGTGTACATATAAGTGTATCTTTGTGAAACGCCGCCCTTAGACATTCGCGTATTGTATTGTGACAGAAAATTTTAATTCATTTAATTTTTTGTTTATTGTACATGTGTTCTAGGTACTTATAACATATTTTTTTTACAGATTCTGATGTTAATTGGAGAGAATTTCGACAATTTAAATCATCTAATTCGGGGTGTGGTAGTGAATATTAAGCCAAAAAATAATAAAAATAGAATAAGTAATTATTTTAACAATATTTTACTAAAAGAAATTTAAAAGTTTGAAAATTTATACAATTTATTAAACTACTTTTTCTTTCTTGCAGGCGTATGGTTTTCCAATAAAAATAATTCGAAAGAAAACATGATGATTAGTCAGAAACTTAAAGACACTGTTTCTATTCCTCAGAAACTAGGATTTTACGCTCACAACTCCCATTCCGCCATATGGAATATATAATACTCGACTAGACAGTGTTATTCATTGTTAATGTAAGACATTTTAATTATTTCAATCCTTATAATATGTTTGATTAAATCTATTAAAATTTTCAATTATGTACAAATGATATAGATAAAAATATTAATAATATATTATAAACGCAGACATGTTTTTTACAATATCGTGCAAGTTCGAGAGTTAGTTTGATTGCGTATTTCTGTTTCTATTGTTTCCTCCACTTTATGCACAGATTCTTCTGCTCCGTCGATTCCTTTGTGTATATTTTCTGTAATAAAACAAATATTAATTAATATTGTGTTTTGTTATTTAAATTAAATCTATATAAAATGCAAGAAAAGTTATTCACAGACCTGTAATTTTTTCTTCTATAACTTTTCCTTTACCCATACAAGAGTTTTCTTTGTCTTTCATTGATTGAAATATTCTAGAAAATCGTCCTTTATCTGGAGTTTTGTTTACTACGACATCACCATCCTCGTTATGCCCGGATTGCCCGTTGTCTTCGATGCCATCTTCACTCCTTACAATAGGCATCACAGCTTGTGTCTTAGCAGTTTTATCTGCCTGTGGGCTAGATTTATCAGAACCACAGGGAATCGTTTCATTTTCAGATTGCCCTCCTTCACTTTTTTGACCATCGTCACTATTTTTACTGAAAACTGGACTTATTTGTGCTATATCTGGGACATGTAATAAATCTTGTATTATGGGCGTTTTTGGTGGAGGAGAATTCGCTATTTCAAAATTTTTGTCTGGTACGTTTAGAGATTTTATTCCATCATGATGAATAATTGGCTCCAAATTTTTTTCTACCAGATTTTCTACTACGTCTACGTTAGTTTTCACTGTATCTGCTATATTTTCCGCCGCGTTCTCTATTTTTATTTTTGCTGAATCCATTACCGTGCCTACTGATTTGATAGTATCGTTAGCTAAGTGTCTCAAGGTATCGGAAGGCAGATCGATTTCATCTTTGTTTATATCGGGAATGTCGTGCGTGCTCACGTTATCGTTTTCAAGGTCGTTTATATTTACTATGTGTGAACCGCTGACGTTTGCTTCGAGGGAATCTATCGATCCGGTATCCTCATTCGCATTTCCATTCAGATTATCTGTGCTCACGTGCTCGTTTACATTAGAGTTCGCGATGTCCTCCTCTCGTTTATTCATCGCGGGTATTTTCTGTAGCGGTGGAAGTTCAGTGATCGAAGTTTGCCTGTTATCTTCGTTTACCAAACTGAAATCGTTGTTAGTGAAGTCTGCGTTGGAGCCTTTTGTTGCTGATAGTAATGTGTGGCAGCCCCCGCACGCTACATTGTCTACGACGAACCCATTCATGGCGGTGACCCGCTTCGGCGTGTATTGATTGACGCCATTGGCGTCGGCGGCGGTGTCGATCTCCTCGAGGCAGAGCTTGTCGTGGCGCGCCTCCCCGCAGGTGTAGAGCAGCCCGTTGTCTGCAAACAGGCAGTGCGCAGTCACGTGGACGCACGACCACCGTCAACAAGTGGCAACTCAGCACTGTCCGTGCAACGTCGCCGAACTCATTAACCGCGGTACGCACGTCGCACGCAATCGGAAATAATGTGGCTAACGATATGTTAGTGAATAAATCGATTGTGTGCGAGGTCACCTATAATGATTTGTGTTAGCAATTGTTAGTGGACACCGAGTATTGATATGTCGCGTCACCTATTGTGCTCTATGGCTCAGGTAAGTAATGAATTATCAAAGCTCTAAAGGGGAATACTTATATTGCGGATACCACTCAATTCTGTACAAAATCATTAATTCTCTTTCTTTCTATAATATTCAATAATACTTTTTCTTATTGTTAAGTTTAAATAAATTAAGTATTTTCTTTTTAGTGACATTAGTTTTGAAATCTTATAGCTTTCATATTATATTAAATAAATATTGAAGAAAGTATTTAAATTGGTTAAGTTTTCGAAGAAGAAACAAAGGACTTCCCAACGTTGAAATTGGCTTCTGTTCGTAGCTATTTTGTTTTGTCTCGTATTCTACGTACTGATTATAATTAGAACAAATTAACTACTGGAAATGGTAGTGATAGAGTATTAAACAAGATAGACATTGTATGGGATTAAAAACTTATATATAATGTTGAACGGATTATAATCTTAGTAGCACTATTGTTGAATTAGATAAATGAATATACACGAATTCATAATATACTTCAAAAAACATTATATGCTCAAATTAATTTCGCACATAGTCTTCGTCACACCTTAGTCGTATGACCGTAAAAAGTTTAGTACCTATCCCAATACTAATTTAGGATAGAAAAAAATCTTTAGTTGGTCTACAAACACACACAATAACAGACAAGGAGTTATACAAATATATATGTATGACTACTATAATTACATGGTCACAGTATTGATATGCCCGTCTGCTAGCCCACAATATTGTATGTGTGCGCTCCAGCAACACAAAAAGGTTAATCCTTTAGTTTCACCAAAATGTTGTCTCCAAGTCACATAATGACGGGGAGTAATAACAGTTGGCACCCACCTGGTTAGGTCCTTAGTTCCTTATTATTAGTTAGTCCTCAGACTTTCCAATAAATGCCGAAACTTGCCAATATTATTTCGGACAAGTTGACAATCTTGGAAGAACCAGATGAACTTTACTTTTTTAAGATACAGCACCTTGGTGCATGACACAAAAGGTCCATTTGTTTACATCACGTGTTTTATTAACTAATACAATGAAAATTAGTTTCTGATAAGCAAAGATCGAGTCCGGTACGCACAAATCAACACTGAAGGAAGTTTAGTGGGAGATGTTTCTAACCCAGAGTAGTTGTAAAACGACATCCAAACATTTGTTTTATTATTTACCTATTCTAAATCTGGAGGATAACATTAATAATATTTACCACATTACAGTAGGTGATTACCTGAAAGGACCGTTGAGCACGCAATCGTTCAACAGGCGAGAGAACGCCTACATAAATATTTTCTAACATCAATATTTTAATAATAATAATAATAACTCCGCGCACACTTTAATTAAGTTTTGCTTAAATGGCCTCTACGCGTTGGATCTGTATCCCCGCGTACGCCTTATAAAGGACCGTGTCTTATAAAGACGCGTAATTTAAGCTACAATAATAATAATTTATTTCGATACTCTTACACTAGGCTATGTCTGACCTGTGGGAGTTTTAACAATTTGGTTTAAAGGGCACTAGAATGCCTACGTTTCAGTCAAAGAATACACAAGACAAATCTAACTACACTAATAATTAACAAAATGTATACAGACACACAAAAACTAATTACACAAAGCGCGCCAAAACGCGCTCTGATATGTTCAAGAGAGAAGCTCTGCCTTTTATTTAAGTCTCGCCTGGCGAAGAGTATGTATATTTGTAAGTAAGTATGTGAGTAATATCCAATATGTTAGTTATTCTATTACTGAGGATTATAAACAAAAAATAATTACTCTAACCTGTGACAAAAGCGGTGTGCATAGCGCCACACGCGACTAGCTTTAACTGGTATCCATCAAACATTTTATCCATATCAATTTCCGTGGGGGTAGGAACGTTGGCCACGTCGCTGGGTAAGCCGAGCTGCCCCTGTTCGTTTGAGCCGAACGCGAGGATCTTGGCTTCGTCCATGGACAACAGGAAGGTGTGTGCGGCGCCGCAGCATGCGCTCTTGATAGGGAGCTCCAAGGGCAAAACCTCTGGGACGTATATGGTTGGCCCAGGACTGGTTATACCCAGCTTGGAGTTCTCGTTGTCTCCGGTCACGAATACTGCTCCTTTGGCTGAAGAATAGGGACGGCGGTATGTCCGCAATGAATCATTTTTTATTTATAATTGAATCAAATAAAGGTACACTGGTGTAAATTTAATATAAAAAAGATAAAGTTATCGCTTCATGAATAAAAAAACCGGTTAAGTGCGAATAAAACTCGAGCATTAAGAGTTCCATATAAGTTTTAGCTACTAAAAACTTGGTAAAAATATATATATAAATATTAAAAATATAAACATATTTTTTGTGATGAAATAACAGGTTTATTTTCCCATTTCTTTTTCTCGAGTTACATAATATTGTTTCTGGCCGAATATTACAATTCGAGCTCAATAAGACCCTGTCCCCCTTGTTCCAAAACGTGGACTAAATATAGTACCAGGTTTAGTGCTAGGTTTAAACCACGAATACAAACAAATTGTATTACAAAACGAATTGTATTAGTCCAAGGATCATCTATGGTACTAAAGTTAAACCTCTGTGACCCCTAGTTTATCTTTGGTACTAACCTCAAAATTTAGCAAGTATTGTGATATCGCAGCAATCTTTTTAGTGTTAAATTAAATAAATCGTTAAAGATGGACGTGAACGCAATTGATATCATAGATTTAGATTACAATTAGGACTAACCTTTTCTTCTGAACTCCAATTTTTACCCCTTTTTATCTTTTGTTGTGCCATTTTTTTGTAATGTATTATATTAATTCATTTTACAGAAATTATTACAATGAAGTTGTTGTGAGCCTTAAGCTTTTTTTTTTTTATACGTGATAGGGGGCAGACGAGCAGACGGATCACCTGATGGTAAGCAATTACCGCCGCCCATGAACGCCCGCAACACCAGAGGAGTCACAAGCGCGTTGCCGGCCTTTTAAATGGGAGTACGCTCTTTTCTTGAAGGTTTGGATATCGTAACGGTTCGGAAACACTGCAGGCGACAATTCATTCCACAGTTTAGTTGTGCGAGGCAGAAAATTTCTAGAGAGACGCACAGTGGTGGACTGCCAAGTATTGAGATGGTGAGGATGGATGGTGTGTCGCTCACAACAATTAAATTGTAATCGCATCAAACTAAAACGACGATACAAAATCTTTTCTGCAATTTGAAATATTGCGCGCTGCATTTCATTTTTTTATACATACGTACATTGAATCAAAATTCTCAGTTATACTATTTTACAATAGTGGAACCTCTCGTGTTATGAAAACGTTATATTTTGATGTTATATTTAAATAACCTTTATTTTTATATCAAACATTTCTATTTTGAACTCTGTACTTAAATATAAAAATATGTAGATATTATTATTTTAAACATAACAAACATTTTGTGAAATGGAACATTACGTCAAATAAGAATGAATGATTGAATGGTGTAATGACATTTGGCTGTTTCTATCTATGATTACGATTAAACCATGGACGATCTACGATATTAGTACTTAATAGTTCTTGATTGGTTCGAGATTTGTAATAAGAATGCAATTTAGTCCGAGGTTTAACTTTAATACCGATTAAACCTAGACTTAGTAGTTCTGGTTTAAACCTGGTTCTTGGAAAGTTTTTGTAATAAGAGGGTGTAGGTTTTGATATTAATTACGACTTATCCTGAGAAAACTTATTTGTACGGCCTAAATGTATGCACATCTTTATAATAGTTTTCTAAGTTGACGAATAGTTTTGTCTTGTTTGTGTCATCACATAAATGTTTCAATTGTTTGTATTCACTTCATTTTTAAAACATTATACTACCAACTATGTAGTTGTTTCCATATAGCGTCATAAGGAAAACAGAACACCATTTTCTCTTTCGAGTTAAGGTTATCAGAGCTAGGTTAAAAAAATATTTTTTTAAATTGATTAATCTGATTGAAGTGATTGTATATAGTCTCACAAAATATAAATTTTGTGAGACTAAATTGACTATGATTGTATAAAAAGACCTTGTTTCGATTTTTGTTGGCTAATTTATTTTGTGCTGAGATTTACCGAAAATGTCTTTGGATTATCTTATGATGTATGGTCGCTTGATTTGATCCTTCTCAGTCATTTAGGTACGATGATGTTATCAGAATTTCCAACGCGTATCATGAGGGTTTATTTGGCTATTAATGTCATATGATTCATATGCGATCATGTTACGTGAAGGCTGATCCATATCAGTGCCCGAGTAATTGTGGTCGTTAGGCAAATGATACATAAGGTTAGGTACACACAGGTGATGAAAACGGTGTGGTGGTAGCCGCACTCGACGAAGGCGATGCGCTCGACGAACTTGAGCTCGGCGAAGTGCGGGCTGGCGCGTGTGTCCTCTCCCAGTCCCAGCTGGCCCTCGCTATTGGAGCCGCACACGAAAACTCGTCCGTCCTCTTTGAAAGCATTTCAAATCAACATTAGATCAAAATCAAATCCAAAATTGCCAAGTCTATGCAAAGGGATCGCATTAGAACTTCGATTGCAAAATCGCAGTTAACAGGTTGATGGCACAATTTAAATGATATTTTTAATGAATCGTGCTATTAGTTTTATGTCGGTGTACACATGCTAGTTGCAGATTTTATAATCAAAATGCAATCCTTAATGAATTAGCCAACATTCAAATTGGAATTTTGAATATATAATAATTTATCACTAACTAGAGATATCATAATTGCATATAAAGATTAAGTTTTTGAGTATTACATTTATTTACGTTAAAGAATCTGTTCTTAAAACTAATGGTGACGATGAAGAAGTCAGATCACAAGGATTCCTCAATAATGGAGTAACAGACTCTTTGATCTTTATTTTTGCTTCATTTCAATTGAGATATAATCACAACACAAGATAGATGCCTTATCTTTGTAACTAGATCTGTGTAACCATATAATTATTCTGTCCTCACAGCAAATATTAGTCTAGTTGAATATAACCTTCAATATAACCTATAAAAAATATATAACTTCAATATGAGCTACCACAGTAAAGGGTAACAAAGCTTATTATTTTATCTGCAGGGTGACTGGATGCTACATTAGATTGTGACCTCGTTTGTAACTTTGTTTCGCCTGTGGCAATACCTTACTTGTATAAACATATTCTATCAAGGATCGACCGTGTTGCACCTCGCCCTCTCTGGAGGAGCGGTTGCTCTCGCTACAAGCTATAGGGTCATTAGGACCAAGGCTTAGGCTGAGTTTGGTTGGTAGGTCACGAAGTCTGATAAGTCAGACACAATCACCGCGGCATTTGGCTCCTAGGCCTTTCTTCTCCTAAGGGAAAATAAGACTGACCGGTGAGGACGGCGGTGTGGTCGCTGCCGGCAGATAACTGCCGCACGGCTCCCGCGCCCGGCAGCTCCACGCACTGCGGCACCGTGTGGGACTCGTTGTCGCCAGTACCGAGCTGACCCTCGTCGTTGCATCCCACCGCATACACCACGTGCGTGTCTGGTTAAGTATATAAATTTTAATTTTGGACAAATAACAAAAAACATTAAAATTCCAAATCTGAAGAACATCTAGCAAAATGGAGAATCAATGACCGACGCACAATTTTTGGTAAAATTACATGTCGTGGATGAAATTCGTTAATCGGAAATGATACAAAACCCTGTGCTCACACACGCACGTTTCGGGAGAAACTGAAGAGCAAACAAAACGTTGAAAGCGCGCTGATGGCATGATCGTCACCTCAGTGACTACAAGGTACGCTTGTATCTAACTTCTGGTTTTATATTAATTTTTATGGCTAGCTTAGTTTACCCAGTTTGGATAGGTTCATGGCCTTCGGTGGGGACGTATCTATATGAGCTGTAATAACGAATGTTTGGTATCGGAGGGCTTATGCCGCAAATGTCTTAACTTAATTTTGACTTACTTCGAGGAAGGTTAGACAAGATAGGCCTCAACCTAGTAGATAACTATCCTGCTGGGGTAATAGCGACAGTTATCCTTGTGAGAGTATCTCTATAACTGAATAAAGAGATCGGGCCATTCAAATAGGAAGATTCAAAGGGAGATCGATGCCATATAAGTCCACTTCATAGTCACAAGTCTCTAACCATGTTCTCTGCGTAAATTGAACTGTTATGTAATGTACCAAACCTGTAACGAAGACAGTGTGTGCGCGGCCGCACGCCACGAACATGACGCGATGCGGTTTTAGCCATTTCACGCAGCTCGGCCGCGTCACCTCCTCATTGTGTCCGAGCCCCAATTGGCCCCAAGTGTTGCCGCCGAAAACAAAGACACGACCATTTTCTGAAAAAAAAACGGAAAATATTCATATGAGTAAATTACCTATATACAGAGTAATGCTTGATGTTAATATTATATTTGTAAATTCTTTAAATCATTGCATTTGGTCATAAAGTATACGTTACAACCGTAAAAACTTGGTAAGCGGCTGAAAGCTTGCAAAATTTGTAAATTGATAAGACATCATATTTTAATCACCTAATTTACTGAAATAAGCTACAATTCATTTGAGGTTACTGAAATAATAAAAGAAATTCTCGCTTAGAAACAAGGGCAGACATTTTTTAACCGTTTTGAGGTATTGAAAAATTTTTGATTTTTAAATGAAACTTTAAAGATTTTCACACATATAATTAAATAAAGCCACTTTTCTTGCAAATGCCATAATAAATCGACGTTTAGTTTTAATTATGGCCTTTTTTAACGTGTTTCGAAGTAAAAATGGCGTAAGTGCGTAAAATTGTTCCACGTGAGATGGCCGGATTTGCTTCATGCACACGACTCAAAGACATAGTACTCACGACATATCACTGCGCTGTGTTCGTCGCCACATGAGATAGCAACAATGGGGTCGTTCTTAATGAAGAAGTGGCTGGGTTCGTTGTCGGCGAAGTGCGATTTGCCGAATGTGAACACCGCCCCGGTGTCTGCAAGCAAATAGACCGAACATAAGTTAAAATACTTGATCACAAAAAAATAATTTTGCTCCAGAGTGGCTTGGATCCAGTACTTCACTAACATGAAATCGACCCTATAATATTAGATAATATTATAGGGGCGTATTTATAAAGATTTTTGAAACCTGGTTTGTTGTCGTATTGTCCCAATTATAATTTAAAATAAATATGGAGGCGATCCATACCGGGATTTTTATCCTGTGCTGAGGCTGTAGTTACAAACATAAAAATCTCACAAACACATACACACACAAACTGGATTTAATTTCTGCAGATTATACAAATTATTTATTTTTATATTTATTATTTATATTATATTTTATTTTATTTATAAGCCTCTGATTTGAAAAGTATGTTTGGTTACATACAAAAATCTAAAAATTTGCAGATTCAAATGATATATAAATGGATTATTTTAACGTTAAATAGTCCATTTTAAAACTTTAACATCACGCTACGATCTTTTTTATTATTGAATGTTCGTCAATTAAAACTATATCTAAACTACGATTTTTAATTCGAGTCAGTAAAATGACAAGTGCAACCGTCACTGATACAAAAAAGGTGACCCACTACAACCCACTACAATGGTGATGTTCGGCAATCAATAGATTTAGACATTTAGCCATGCTTTATTTTATTAGGTATCAAAGCGTTTTTTTATTGTAAATATGTAATACATACCATATTAAATAATATGATTTGTGACACATGACACTTGAAATGTCATTTTACTGACTCGAATTAAAAATTGAACTTTAAGTGTTAATATTCTTAGGTTAGCTGCCAACAGCAGATGGCTATCAAAAGTCTACTTTGACAGATTGGGGACGGCGGATAGGAGGGCCCTCAATCTTGCTGGCGAACATATCAATTTTTTCGATATTTTTTTTATTCACTCTTTCCAAAGGATCAACATGGATTTTTTATTATTTGTTTTGCAATAACCGTTATTTACAGATTGTTTTGTTTTTTTTTATAAGAGCTGTTGATTTGTTTATATAAGAGCGCCATCTAGATATTATAAGTCAAAATATACAGTATTTAGTAAACAGTTAAGGTACGGTAATATTTACAATTAATTTGCGGGTTATAACATGCTTTACTGTTAAAAAAAATATGTATCGGCATCAGACATTGCATTTTCGTCAATATAACTTCTCTCTTAAATATCCTTTATTTTTTTGGCAGAATAGAGGCATTGACCCAACCCTTATAATTCCCGAGATTGTACTTATGCTTTTTTCAAATAGTAAACTGTGTCATAAAAATAAGTATTAAAAAGAAAACTACAAATTTCGTTTTTATACTGTCATAATATTTATTAAAAAAGTTTCTGAAACTTTTGCAATTTTGTCCACTGTGATGTTGTGTCAATATATCTTAATGTTAGTACGTTAATTTTTATAGTATTTTTGTTTGACTCTACTTATCGAGCAAAACTGAGAGTTCAACTAATGGTAAATAGTTTGATTTACATGCCACTGCTTTGCAGAAAATGTTTAAATCAGACATAAAGACCTTAAAGTAACCTTAAACCAAAATATATTCTGACGTTATTGTCAGTCATAATTGTAGCTCCCAAGTTTAACAATTTCTTTCGATAAAAAATGCTAAGTAACCTTAGCCGCCCACGTAACTTCCGCTGGGCGGCCTTGGCTTCACGCGGCTATTTCGGCCATACCTGAGAATTGAGATCTGTATCATGTCGGAAAATTAATGGTCCTTTTTGCAAGAAAATTGTTAAATTATCTGACTGATCAAATTGTTGGGCAATTGTACAAATTCAAGGTTTACATAAGCAAGGTTTTGTTTTACTTATTTCACTAAGACTGCTTTAGATGTATGCAAATCATTCCTTTTTCGTCACCGTAATTTTGAAAAGAAAAATATATATACCTACACTATATTTTATATTATTAATTATTAATATTTCACGATTTAACTATGCGCTGGATAATGATTCACGCTTGTTTATTATTAACAAATGTAAATATGACATATTTAAAATGGTAGGACTGTTGCACTATTATCATTGACTAAGTTCAGATTTCATTTATTTTTCTACTCTGCAATCGGAATGACAAGATGGTCGCGGTCGTTTGAAGTAGAAACAAAATACTCTCAAGGCGATTTGAATATGATGATACTGCGGTGACACAATAGCATTTATTTTGCTTTTGAAAAAAAAAAGTGCAAAAATAAAACTTTAAACGTAGTTAATTAGTATTGTTCATAGAAAAAGTGCTTTACCTGGTGCATTAAATATAGGTAGTGCAATTTCCATAAAATACAATAAAGTGCCCCGTTACACGCTACGCTCGCATGCTACGCCGTAACGACATGACTAGCACGAAGCTTTTTACTAGATATTAGGTTCTAGATAAGTATATAACTAGTATACGCTGCATAGTATGTTATTAATACACATGTATTTTAAGTTCTCCTAAGTACCTTAAGTTTAATCTTGGCTGCATTCAGATTGTGTCCGCGTGTAGTGTGGTAGAGATCAGCGTTATTTTTACATATTAATGTATGTTTTTTTTTTAGAAATATAATAGGAATCTTGTTGTTAGAACTTATTACAAACTTCGGTTAATCATCTATTTCTTGCAGATCTCGCCGCCTCTTCGGTGTTATTGCACCTTAAGTCACAGTACACTTTAAATAAGATATAACTTTCCTTTTATATTTTTCTACATTTGGAACATCGGTGGTGCTATAGTCTCGGCACTGGTCTTCGAATCAGTATACTCGGGGTAAATTCCGCCAAAACCAATGTGTTTTTCGTTCTTCGAATTTCATATGTACGTTTTGACGTTCTTAAAATAGTCCGTGTGAAGTCGACTAAACCGAATCGGGCCAACGTGTTTGACTAATATAAGGCATAACAAAGGCATATTAAGGTAGGTTCGTGCCCTATCAGTGGGGATGAATATAACCTGTGATGAAAAACGAATTATTTTATTTATATTTATAACTAGCTGACCCGGTGAACTTCGTACCGCCTAATTATTGGAGGCATATTTAGTAAGTCACAAACACACGACACAATACTTTTTTAATTTTATTGAAATTAGTTGCTTTTAGATTTTTAGGAATATTAAAGAATTATAGTATAGGTGCACAGCAAAGAGGCGTTTACATTTCAAGTGACATTTTACCATAGACAATTTTTTTTGAGTGAATACTGACAAATATTTACACTATAACTATAAATTTTTTGACGGTGGCCATGGTTAGGAAAAGAAGAAGAACTACATCTGTCATCGAGAAAATAAAGAATTCAAACAACTATAATATTTAAATTGTTGATATTTTAAAACTATTTTCCAGAAGTTATAGTGAAGGTATATATCCCTCAACTCCTTAAAATGCATTGTCCCTTTTGTAAAAAGTGGATGGAACGGCAGAACAAAAAACAATAACTGTCCAGGTTGTATTAAATTATTATTAAGATGCGACGAATGCTACAACATAATCGCTGACACCTTCAGATTTTGTACCAAGTGTGGTAAGAATGTAGAACGAATAATACGCGTGAATAGGGCAAAAGTACAAAAAAATATATTAAAGCAAAAGCTGCTATCTAAACCAAAACACGTTTATACAATGCCATCTTCATCATCTGAGGAGACATTCTGTGAATTAAATTTATCGGCCGAAGACATACAGGACATTCAAGTTATTGAAGACAGCCGAAAGCCCAACATCAAGAATGTTCTGGTAGATATTGATGTTATTGAAGACAGCCAGGGTATTGTTTAAGGGCAAACAACGGTTTTTCTCGATTTCCGGAAAAACTATAAGTCCTATTGAAAAAAATCAAATGGCAAAGTTGTAGGTAATAAAAACATCTAAAACTTTTGCATTTACACTTTTTTCACATAACATCAAAGTTCGTATAATACTGTATTTTTTTTTCGCTTTTTATTATTTTTAAAGGCTTATAACCTGGTTTATATGGACAAAACAATGGAACGTTCGGATACACGGGTTCTTTTTACATGAGATGACAAAACAATATAATAAAAATATTTTTGCGATGTTAGTAACACTGTTAAGGTGGCACCCATGAAATATATCAACACATTAATTATTTTATATTTTGAAATTTAAATACACGATGTTATAAGCAAAGTTGATATTATGTTGTCGATTCAAAAGTCTTGTTTTAATGCGTTCTTCTATTCGAGTGGAACTGAGAGTACAAATTACGTCAAATGTTTGACAGAAAGTAAGTGATCAACTTTTATATGGGAAAATGAAATTGTCGTCCAGTTTTTCCTTATTTGCTCACCGTTTATACCTACCCTGGACTACGACAAACATTTTAAAACCAAAATCAGCTCAATCGGCCCAGCCGTTCTCGAGTTTTAAGCAAACTAACGAACAACAATTCATTTTTATTTATATAGATAATTAATTATTATTTCTAGAGACCACTAAACGAATGTGAAATAAGGTTTACGTTTTCCTAATCCAAACAAATGACTATTAATATTATTAGTACAGCAAAATCGATCGTATTTTCCAGGTCGTTAGTTATTTCCAAATTGAATTAATATTCGACATCCATATGTAGTTATTGCTACAATAGAAAATATATTTTATTAAATATTTTCATCACACAAATTTTGACCAAAAATCATTTTACGGCACCTTTTCATTTCCTCTCACACTTCGATGAATGCAATATAGAGACATTTGGCAATAATGAAGCTGTCGTGAATAATCAGGATCTCATCATCTTTTTAACGGAGGGAGACTGTACAAGGGTCTGCTTGGGTACGGCAGCAGATATAGACAAGATGGCGATCTTACCTATATCTGCCAAAATGCAAAATAGCAGTGTTCGTATTGCTGTGTTCTGGCGTGAAGGATATATTTACTGGGTGCTGTAACTTTTCTCACATACAAAAAAGATAACTGTTTGGCTGCAGAAATAGGAAAGATATAGGTGACTGTGTAAAAGACTTAGTATATACTATATTATATTACTATAGTCAAGAGTAACGAGCGAGCATGAAACTATTAATTAAAGTCGAGGAACCTAGGGAACCTGTTTGGATCGTAGCACGTGAAAACGTGATCTCTGCCTATTATGAAAAAGAGCCTATCATTAAAACAAAAATTAATTAATCTTTTAACAATTCTTTTAGAGGTCTCTAGAAATAATAACTGAAAGTTTGATTTAAATAACCTAACAAAGATAACAAATATTTAGTGTTATTAATTTTTCATCACAGATTTTCGTCCCCACTATGGTAGGCCTTAATATGCCTATGTTATGCCTAAGTCAAACACGTTGGCCCGGTGCGGGTTGGTCGACTTCACATGGACTATTTTAAAAACAGCAGAACTTACATATGAAAATCGAAGAACGAAAAAACATTGGTTTTGGCGGAATTGACCCCGAGTATACTCGTACTGATTCGAAAACCAGTGCCGAGACTATAGCGCCACTGATGTTCCAAATGTAGTAAAATATAAACTACTTGTAATAGACTACTACTAATAGAAACTACACATATAAATGAAAGCAATAATTTGAATTCCACGGATAAATAATTTTATGACAACAATCGAATAATCCCAGGACCATAATGCTGGTTAAGCGACAACCCAAGTTTTATAGACAGAGTGTTTGTTACCCAACACTGTTCATGCTGAAGCAAATGGTTACATATAAAATACCATAAAACTGACCTCAATTTCTGACCTGAAGTAATTATGAAATCGATACGCAAAGTCTGAGCGGAACACGACCTCATGAATAGCACGACAACATAACACAGATTTAGGCAGCTGAAACAGTCCGAGGAACTTGAATACGTAGTTGTGTAAAAGTTATAGGTACTATTAACCCAGATATTTGTGGCTCTGGCAAAAGTGCTATACTATGAATGTCGATTATAAATGAAGGATATATAAGAAAATCGAAATGAAAGTAACATTTAATTTAATTCAGGCACTTATTAAAGTGAATAAAAATGTAAAAATAGGACAATAGACAAAACTACTTATTAAAACAATAATTATTTTAAAAACTATGATGTATAACGTACTAGTATAACGTACTATTATAGAATTTTTAAAAAAGGGAGAGTTCTCCATCAGAACAAGCAAGAATCTTTTAATGTTTTCATCTCTATTCGTTTGTTGAAATACGAGTATCATAATACTTAACCTTATCTTTTCCAAACAATCATCCTACTATTATAAAGGCGAAAGTTTGTAAGTATGGATGTATGGATGTTTGTTACTCTTTCACGTAAAAACTACTGAATGGATTTGAATGAAACTTTACCACAATATAGCTTATACATCAGAATAACACATAGGCTACAATTTTTGAGGTTTCTAATGTGAGGTCACAGGTAAAAAAAACACTTTTTTGCGCTTACAAATTGCATGTTTATGCTGAAGGAAAAAGATCGTTAAATGTAGTTTATAGGAGCATACTGCAGTAGCTACCTATAGGCCTATGATTAGGGCTCTGCAGTGCTTAGTTATCGTATGTCTTACTTATTACTAGACTAGACTAGACGGGACGAACCTGAAGTCCACGCGAACGAAGTCGCGGGCAAAAGCTAGTATGTACATATGTAACAATCGGAAGAAGGTCTCAGAACAAAAGTTTGAGCGAAATTTCCATTTGCGAATTAGTTTTATAGATTATATATTGTTAGGGATAATAACAACCATTTGTTGATATTATACGAATCTATGAAGTCTTAAAAATTAAGCCAAAGCACTCATATATTTTAAGTAATATGTAATTAATATGATAGTAACCTTTTTTTGGAAGAGTATTTTAACATGTGCTTTACGAACTAAAAATTGCTTTTCAGTAATATTTTATGAAACTTTGTTGTAAAAAGCTTATAGATTTCCTCATAAACGATTTTTTTTAATTCGAATGTTCGTTTCCATTTCTTTTATTTAATTAATGAATTTGAAAGTTTGTATCGAATGTATTATAAAGTTACGATACGATACGCTAACAGTTTGTGTGTTTTAATAAAATAAAATACAGACAGAACGTACGAACATGTATGGAGCGCAGTTCAAGAAACTCGTTTTAGGTTTTCTCTTTTCTGACTGAAAGTGGAGTGGCGCGCTATGGACGATAATCGTCTATAGAAATAATGAACTATTATTTGTATTAAATTCAATATAATACTGCTGCCGAACACTGAGACCGTCTTTATTCCTACGCAATAAATGCTGTTTTCGTAGTTCTATTGATTACCTTGATGCACTGCTAACTTTACTTCATGAACTTAACTGACATTACTTATACTTTGTTAACTGTTGCTTGATTAACTGAAATAACTTACTGACTTCATACATTATGACAATTCAAAAAACGTTAATATTAATCTCTGTTCATCCGTCAGTAGCCACCACAAAAACTGAATGGTCTGCCCACGCAAGAGTTTGCCACGTGTAAGTTGTCTATATCTATCAATATTATAAGCGCTATTTTTTGTATGAATGTATGTTTGTTAGTCTTTGACGTAAAACTACTGAATGGATTTTAATAAAACTTTATAATAATATAATTTATATATCAGAATAACACATAGGCTACAAATTAAAAAGGTATATGCCACGCTAAAATAAGCTACTCGAAATACTAGTCCTGGCTCCAGCTAGTTTAATATAACTTTTAAGCTACAAATGGACATGGTTTGGTCTTGCTACTTATGGACTGTCAGAGGGAATGCTATCTAAACGGAATTTATAATTTATCATTTCAGCCAAGAAAAGCGTACTACTACTAGCCTAGGACTAAGTTTTCCTTCAAGTATAAAAACGGCGTTTTCTTTGTCCACTACGCTGATTACTCAAGTGTGGTGGAGCGCCTCAGCCTCGCTTATTGATTGGCTGAGGGTCGCAATCTGTCGAGGGTCGCTTGGGTCTCGTCAAGTAAAATCTAGAACTCCTTGCAGATAGAACGCGTATCAATGCAATTAGTACTTCTGTGGGATTCTTGGTAATAATATATTTTTGGACAGCAATAACAGTACAGTCTCTGAATATGTCATTGCGGATGTTGGCCAATCTTTTTCCTCAATTGCGATTCATATGCTGAAGTAAAATAACTGAAGGTTCAACTTTCAGTGCAAGATGATGCGGATGTGTGCCTAGCAAATAAAATGAGTTTGAAAACTTTATTGAATTATTTGTATGATAAAAAGTTACTAGGCTAGGCATAATTTAAAACAGTATACTGTTCACGTACCTATTTCATTTTTTTTATATACACTTTATTG
The DNA here is from genome assembly GCA_036419045.1 of Scirpophaga incertulas. Taxonomy (NCBI): domain Eukaryota; kingdom Metazoa; phylum Arthropoda; class Insecta; order Lepidoptera; family Crambidae; genus Scirpophaga; species Scirpophaga incertulas. The sequence goes on along the minus strand of CM071639.1, from coordinate 23,221,061 downwards.
TACAGCGAGTAAAAAAATAACAATATAATAAGATTACAAATGGTGGACTTATCTCTAACAGAGTTAACCTCCAATCAACCCATGGCAGTGGAAGTAGTGGTGAGATGACACTATTTAAGTGTCATATGGTTTGTGTATTGGAAACTAAAAAAAAATATAAAACAATCCACATATTTAATCATTAGTAATATACAATCCAATGTAGCACAATACATAAGTATAAAGTAATACATAAATAAATAATCAAATAAACATAAAATAAATAACTAATTGGATTGATGAAAACAAAACGAAGGATATAAGAAGTTAATACTATCAGAACTGCGAGAGGAATGCATATGTATCAATAAATAAAATTTGAAAATATGAAATTTTAATGTTGTTTTGTCTTTATGACGAGACTTAAAAGAGAAATTATGCAAATTCCAGATACCGCTGATCTTATCAAATTGTAAAAAATTTTTTCTCTTGTGCTTTGTTCAAATTTTTACAGTTCTTTATAAATATTCGCTAAATCCTAAGAATACAAAAAGCTTTAACAGATCCTCACTCTACACACTCACTTCACTCAACTTTGGAGTGGAAATAATCCCAACTATAATATTATAAATGCGAAAGTGTGTTTGTTTGTTTGTTTGTTTATTTGTTTGTTTGTTTGTTTGTTTGTTTGTTTGTTACCTCTTCACGCTTAAACTACTGGACCGATTTCAAAAATTCTTTCACCTTTGGAAAGCTACATTCTCCCCGAGTAACATAGGCTACTTTTTATCCCGGAAAAATCGACAGATCCCACGGGATGCGCAATAAAGGCTTCGCTCAAAAACTACTGCACAGATTTTTATGCGGTTTTCATCAATAGATAGAGTGATTCTTGAGGAGTTTTGCGGCATTTTTATCTCGGAAAAACGGATAGTCCCACGGGAAGCGCGATAAAATCTTCGCACCATAAACCGACTTCCGCGTATATGTAGCCGTGGGCAAAAGCTATGACCCTTAACCCTCTATACACCCAATCCCGAAATCCACGCGGGCGAAGCCGCGGGCAGAAAGCTAGTTGACCAATAAAGCGCAAAAAGTGATGAATACAGTTTAAATAGGTGTAGCCGTGTCGTTAACTAACAATAACGATACATTGACTAATTCTTGATACATAATTTAAAATAATTTTAAAATTAGTTTGTGATAATATTGAAGTAATTTTATTTAATATTGGTTAAATTGTTATAATTATTATATAATATTATGATCTGTCGTATTATACAGTAATCTTCATAAAATTATTAGTTATTAATTTAGTATCATTTTGTGTATTGCTATGATACGATAATGTATAAACGTACGCAATGTTTCGTGCTCCTTTTTGCTTTTGGTTGAAAAAAAAAACTAGTTTTTCGCACTGTTATCTGTGGAGGTGTTCAGAAATTCTTAAACTTCTGAATATTATCAGTGGTTTTGTCTAATGTATCAATGTTTCTCTAAACGAAACATAACTAGGACACATAAGCACGGCTTGGTTGTTAATTTGCATGTGCGTCTTTATGTTCAGCGTGGACTGAGTCCGGCTACAGAGATAATGCATTTTTGACAGGGCATATCAGTTTCCTATGCTAAGTATAAATAAAGTTCATTTTCGAGACCGTACTTCATGTAAGTAAGGAACAGACAGCACCCGTCAGACACGCATTCTCTCAGACGCCGGACTGTGGTGAAACCGTGAAATTGTGAGGGAATATGTCTTTATATGGCATTAGCTACGGTAAATTATTGTGCCATAATTCTGTGCTTAAAGGCTTATGTTTAGTTTCTTAATATCAGTGGCTACCTGGTATGTCATCCGTCATGGTGGTGCGCAGGTCACACAGGCATGGTGGTCAGGCGGCCGCGGGGCGACGACTGACCACGACGACTCACGTCGCCACGTGCGCACCCTCGCCCCTTGACCACGAGGACATAGCTCAGATGGAAGAGACCACGGGCTCTGTTTTGACGTCATTATAAATCAATAATAAGTAATATAGATAAATGGAATTACAGCTCACGACAATTGTTATTCCAATTTATAATTGACTATTATAGCTGTCTTAATAAAAATTGTATGCTTATTTTGTAAATGTATTTATGTGTGGAATGCGATTGTATTGTATTATTTTGGTGTGACTGTGATTCCTTGACATCATGCTGAGTCGATTCTTTTCCTTGGCACATTTTTATGTTTTATCATGTGAATTATTTATTATATGTGTCATTGTAATTTTTTTTCTTAAGGTTTTTTGAAGTAATGTGTAAGTATGGTAATTATTTTCTTTATCTGTTTATGACAGTAAGACCAATTTCTCGAATCGTCAAAACAAGACTAAGATATTGATTTAGTTATTATTATGTTTTTATTTTTATTTTTTCTATCGTATCTAAATGGTTTCTTAACATATGTAATATTATTGAAACGATTAATTTTCGCACTAATGTTTACATATATCATAAAATAGGTAAAATCTAATTCTGACAATGAAAATATGTAAAAACAAATTTCTAGTTTAAAAGTTCTCTTTATAAAAGCTGTATGAAGGACATCCAGAAGTTTTAGCTCCGTGGCGATTGTTATGGTGGTACACGCGCCAGACATGCAATTCCTGCCCTACAATGTCTCTGTTACTGACTATCTCTATATATAGAGCTACGGACTCTATTTACGGTCGCTTTCGAAAGAGTTTGAACTGGATGTAACATTTCGCCGCAGCGTAGACTACTTCCCCTCGAAATGTCAAACTATGTAGACGAAAGGGAGAAATTATTCGTTGCTGTGATGTATAGATACAGAATATAAATTATTATTTAACTTCTCTGATTCAATCGCCTAATGTGTAACTCCAACCCAAGACCGTGATCAGAACAATGATATCTTCAATGTAACTTTTTGCCAATGGGTAATTGTAATCGCCTGACAGAGGTCGTTGCTTTGATATTAGCCGCCATTTGTTTATAAATGCTTGAATCAAACAGTACGGTACGTAACTGTACGTCAGTACGTAACAGTAGTATGTACAAATATTATGTGTAAAGGTGTTCAAAATATTGATTTATATACATTTTTCCTAAAAAGAAACATTCCTTTTTTAAAACAGCAACATTTAAAGATAGCTGCGTTCAAAATTGTAAAAAACATCTCACCCATGCGTTGTTTATATTATAATGAGATATATACCTATGTTTAAAAATAAGGTTGATGCGACAAAGTAAAACACTTTTTTATAAAAAATAAGAAAGCTACATACAAAATTCTAGCAAAATTTAATTATAATGAATTCAAGATGTCTGTTTTCATGGTACTGTTATTGATTTCTAAGCAAATTTCACCAACCTATCCTACCTCCCTACTATCTATCGACCTATAAAAATGCTATGAGTTATTAATCTATATTAACATTTTGGCATATACATAATAATTTATTTAGTTTTTCCAACTGAAATAGCTCGTGCCACACCGATCAGTATAATGCCATCGCTGCGGGTGGAGTGTTCGTCGTTAAAATCTATTTTTACTCATTGATTACAGTGGCGACAGTTTGTACAAAGCTCGAGGTTATGACTTAATTACTTAGATATTAGGCTTGGGAAAAAGTTTCACTAAACACTTATTTCGAAGTTAATTTATATTTTTTTTCCCCGCGGGAGGAGGCAGTGAATCCTCATAAGGGGCGCGCCACCACAGTGGTCGCTATGACAACCCCCTGGTGCTCGGACGACCTTGCACCGGATACCACCCGCGCCCGGTCTACGGCGGGTGGTTATGTTGGACTCTGACAGAAGGCCAGCCTACCAACTAAACACTGCCTAATGCCTTTGGCCGGGCAGAAAGCCTGGGGCCCTATCGGCTTCAACTGAGCGCTCGCCCTCTCGGGGGAGGGGGCGAGGCAGCGCAGCCCTTAATGGTGCATACGCTTCATGGAGCGAGCCGGTTCCCAGAGTGGGCCGGTCGAATCATAACTGTGTACAGAAGGTACTTACTGACCCGTGCTGTTTGGCGGCGCAGATGCTGCCTCTAGCAGGGTTTGGAGTTTGCGCGTGATGCGATCGGGAGGGTCTGTGAGCGCGTTTTTAGGGCGACTGTATGAAGGGGAGGGTGAGGGCGTGTAGTTTGCCGCCTCTCGAACTAGCGGGTTGGGGTGTTCCGATGCCGCTTTGAAGAAGCGTTCTGAGAATTTTTTGAGGGTCTGTTGCATGGTTGGGAGGTCCACGTCCCTATGGAGGTCGTGTCGTCTAACATAGTAGGGAGCGCCGGTGGCTCGGGCTAAGAATTTATTTTGGATGACTTGGAGTTTGTGGATCGCGATCGGGCTTGCGTGGGCAAAGACTAGCGAGGCGTAGGTGAGAACCGGACGCATGCACACTTTATAAAGGGTACGTTTGGTGCGGAGTGACATTTTGGATTTTTTGCCTATCATATTACCTAGTCGGTATAGGGTTAATTTATATTTAGTTACTAGCGGACCCGACAGACTTCGTCCTGTCAAAAAGATTTGTACAGTGGCAGTTTTTTGTTCCTAATTATTTTATAGATAATGTCGCATAGCCAACCAAATCGCAAAAAAAGTCTAAATGACCTATTACATTTTGTGGCTATTCAATTTTGGAACGTGACATTAAATCCTCCAACGATGTATTCTGTGCTCCAACGCACGCACGCACACTGTTTTGATAGATATGATTGAATTTCAACTATATGTAGCGTTAATAAAGCGCAAATTGACTCTTTGATGTTAGGAACACACCTTCATTGCTTAGACAACAGTGAGTGCTTGCAATATGAACTTTATACAATAACAATAAAGCTCAATTCGACTGTACGTTTTAGTTAGAAAACGTTTGCATGGGAAAATAAAAGGGCTGTTTTAGGGTATTTCCGATAATTATTCGAATTTTCCTTATTGTAAAAACCAAATTGGTCCAGGCGTTGTTGAGTTATGAGCTTACCAACACATTTTGCGATTCATTTTTATATATAAGAAGACAAGCTATATGTAATTAAATAACAATAATTATGATTATTATGTGGTAATGTTCATAAGAACCATCATAATTTTGATAAAAATATTCAAATTCATAAATTAAACACGAGAAATAAAAATAACTTTGCTATTCCAACGTACAGGCTGCAAACAAATAGACTCGAGCCTTTATAACAAAGTTCCACAAAATGTTACCGATTTCTCTTTTCACAAATTTTAATAAGAAAAAAAGGTTATTACTGTTAAGGATTACTTAAATGATAACAATGCTTTGCATTGAAATTAAACTATTTTAATAAATCAATAGTTATGTTGTCAAATATTTTGACTATAGTAAATAACATAATGAAACTATACCTTTTATAGATTTAACGTAAACTTGTTTAAATTTGTAAAAGAAGACTTGAGACCAATGGCGTAGCATTTTTGACGTGCAAAAGTGATTGTAAATATCCTATTTCGAGATTAAATTTTTAATTTTGTATTTATATCATTTTGTGAGATGACTTTATGCAATTTTATTCCCGTTGCTTAAGAAACTTTGGGGTTCCTGACAAAAAAATTGGTTTCTCCTGACGTTAACCAGACACTGCCTGAAGCTGAAGACTTTTGAAGAGATCGAAATAGGTGTAAATATGAATCTTAACTTTTGCTGAGGAGTTAAAAATGTGTTGTCTAACCACCATAACGGAAAACCAAACCTACTCAGGAAATTGCAGACTCATTGAATTAATTTATTATTATTATTAACTTCTTGATTTAATCTTTAAATCTTTGCTTCAGAAGAGAAGAGGTTAAGAATCCTTACCACGAAGTACGAACCCTCAGTCAAGTGCTCAGCCAAGGGCCGCGGAGTTTATGTTGGACGCAATACTGTAAACTCAAGTAAAATCTAGTAAAAAGATTCCTGGGCATTCCTGGGCAAAATTTTTAATAAAATATTTTCTTGTAAGGGATTTCTAGGTTTAGAAAAGTCAAAAAAATTATTGACGTAGAAAAATAAAATAGTTTTTGTCACTTTAACTACCGCGTAATATTTTTCACTTTTGGATTACCATTCGTATTGTAGTCAACATTATTCTTCATTATTCTTTGAGGAAACTCAACTTTACGTTGTTTATCCTTTGGAGTAAGACGTCGTAGAACGTAGCCTAAACGTAACTTGTGGGCCTAAATTGATCGCGTCATGACTGCCCCATAGTCAGTTGTAAACATCAATATGACCTTTCTATCCTTGAACATACTAAGTATAAATGTGTAACAACGACTTCACTAATTACAAAGTCGATTGTATTCAAATTTCATCACCAGCGGCAGCTCATATATTCTATGGGTCTTGCGTCTTTGGTGTTTGATGTAATAAAGTTTAAAACTCCGGAATATTTGTTCAAAAAACTTAAATTCGCGTCGCACCAAGAGAGTGTCAGAAGTACCTACCCGCAAGCCTCTGGTAAGTACTATTCATAGAACTGTGGCTTTCCGTGGCAGCTTTCGCTTCCAGGCTACCAAATGTTGGAACGATTTACCTCCACCTATTAGAATATTGTCTTCCAAGGATACCTTTAAGAAACAGGTCAAAAAATATTATTTAGACAAACAAAAGTTAGGCATCCCTAAGTTTTATGTGTAGCACATTGGAAGTGGTGCCTCGGCCGAACAGTTTTCAGTTTGTTGTTGTTACATTTATATACATATATGTATATCAGTATTTATATTTTGTTTTTGTATATGTACTATATATAAGTGTAATTATATTTATTTGAAAGTATTTTAAATATTTCTTCGCACTCGCTTGACACTGTGTATTCTACCGTGACAACGATAGTTATAGCCTCATGCGGTTATTATTATTATTTTTTAATATTATTATAATTTTATCTGCTCATTTTAAAACTCTACTCACTCAAAAAAGGTGATGGCTGAAAATCAGTTATTTGCCTAAATTAGGCAAATATTTAGCTGAGCCGTGACCTTTTGCTTTCTGCAGCATACATATATTTATAGTGTTTGATTGTACTTTTGTTTTTTTCTTGATTATTACCTTTTGTTTTATTAGATATTTATGTGTATTTTGCAGAATTTAATAAACGTTTTTATCTATCTATCTATCTATGGGGATAGAAAGGAACCTATTCTAATTAAAATTCTTTATTTCCAACTACGCTAAATAATATTTATTTGACTTTTATATTGATGTGAAAGCGACTTTCGAAATAAACATACTCTGAATGTGACTTAACCATAACATTTTTTTTCTTTCTAACTCTCTCCTCTGACATTATCAGAGACTTTTTTTTATCGCTATTCCCCTTTCTCTCCGTTCAGTCTGGCATGCCTCTCGTACTTTTATTCTTCATACTTTATCTTTCTTTTTTCCATCATCTTTCATGCTTATTTATGTCTATTTCTATCGCGAAAGCGCACCCCGCCATGTGTCCCGCATGGGATCCTAAGCAGTTCTCTTACAAGAAATAACGACCAGCTTTGTAGTCCTAGAAACCAGCCGCGACGCTGTAAAAATTAACTAACTTAATTACAACAAAACAGATTGACGTCAGAAATAAACATCCATGACGCCATAAGTTCATAAGCCTCTAATTTCTCGGGTTCATTATCACGAAGCAAACGTTGTGGAATAATGGGGTGGTGGCAACGTCTTCAGAATCGTAGGGCTCCGAGCTGACTAACAACCCCATGCATAATTAATCTGAATGTTGCGTGGACTGCCATGGCCCTCGTCCTACACAAGTTTAACGTGCCAGCAATTTATTAAAATCGTACAATTGCTAAGGCCCTTATGGTGGTGATTTGTTAAAAGTGTGACACCTATTTTATTGCAATGACGTTCGTGGTAAATGTTAATAAGATACAGGATAAAGTCTACATTTTGGTCAGTTAGAGTAGAATTGAAACATTAGAGATACTTTTAATATAATTTTCTTTTTATTTTCATAGTTACTATTAAGTCATAATAGATTATATCATTATAAATAATATATTAAACTTTTGCTATGAGATGAGACCTTGTTAAACTACCAATTCTACATATTTAAGTAATGCATTGCTATTAGTAGACTTTTCCTTCAAGGGTATAAGGGTTCTTAGTGCAGTGACGGATTCAGATGTTCGTCTGAGGGAGAATAGTACATTGTTACCCGAAGGTTGAAGTTCAACCCCGAGGTAATCACAGTACTTTTGTGCACTGTGCACTACAAATACGATGAAAGTAAAAAAAATCATCCGATTACTTATTGAAGTTTGTGGCATCTATATTTCAATGATAAAGGAAAAGAAATATTAAAGAAATGACCGTATGAGATTGGTTACCTTCGCGTAGTTATTTAAAAAAATAGAACGCTAATATCTTCAAGTGTTCATTCAAGTATGTAAAAATACATAACTGTCTGGGCTACTAAAATAATATAATTATTTTTTATGATTTGACACCTGTCTGTTGAAAGCGTTTTTCCTCTTCCGCCGCCTCTTTTTGTGAAGATGTTATCGCGCAGAAGGAGGCTGTGGAGCGGGCGCGGGAGGAAGATCTTTTCGCTCCTCGCTTCGGCACAGACGGCAGGGTAGGAGGAGACGTGTGTTCGGAATCCTACGGCATACCCAAGAAGTACGGATTAGTAAACTGTCTTCTTGGTATCCGAAACAGATTATCCCGCCTTAAAAATGTTGGAGAGTTTGGTATAAACTCTATGGTAGCTTTAGCTTGTCACTATGGTTTTTAAAATTTGATGTATATTTGCGGTGTTCTACTTCACTGTATTATATAGAACTTCAACCTGAGGAACATCGTTTGATTCACGGCTTTTCCAACTAAAAAAAGGGCCAAAAAAGTATTACTTTCAGCCCGCTTCTCAGGCAGATTCAGACCTACGTTCAGAGTATGAGTGATGAAAAATATTTTGCAAGCTCATGCATGATACACTGCGTTTTTATTTGTCTAGGAGAAAAACACAAATTAGCTTGTAAATACTAAGGTTGCTTTTTAGGTTTACATTTATGTATGCGGTATAACTTACTTTGTTCGTAAGGACGAACCAATCAATGCTTTTCAAATATACGAGATGGAAATTTATTTATTAAATTTTTTGTAGTCATTACAGCTTCAAAAAGAAACTGTGATGACTGTTATTATGTGGAAAGTAATGATAACATGTATTCAATCAAAATGAAAATACACACCTATATGATTGTATAGATAAGTTGGTGTTGTATTTTTATATGCTGACAAATAAGCTACGCTAAGCAGTATAACTGTAACACTAACAAAATCCATAATATATCTGTTTCCCACATGTGACATAAAATATAAAAATACAATATCCAATCTTTTTTTTACCCTTTTTTACGCCTCACATTAAAACATAATAATGTCAATACTGCACTTTTTATGGCAGAAATAGATAAGGGGTTAGTGCTAAAATGTAACTCTGAAATCATTCTAAATTATTTGAATAAGATTGAAATGGTAACTAGATATAGAATCTACAAGCTTATAGATATACAGTCAATATGTACATTTTACCTAGGTAAAATAGCTAGCTATTTACAATGCATGTAAAACAATGCAATGGACTAATCACTAATTGATTTACAATGCATGTAAAACAATGCAATGGACTAATCACTAATTGATTTACAATGCATGTAAAACAATGCAATGGACTAATCACTAATTGATTTATAATGCATGTAAAACAATGCAATGGACTAGTCACTAATTGATTTACAATGCATGTAAAACAATGCAATGGACTAATCACTAATTGATTTACAATGCATGTAAAACAATGCAATGGACTAATCACTAATTGATTTACAATGCATGTAAAACAATGCAATGGACTAATCACTAATTGATTTACAATGCATGTAAAACAATGCAATGGACTAATCACTAATTGATTTATAATGCATGTAAAACAATGCAATGGACTAATCACTAATTGATTTATAATGCATGTAAAACAATGCAATGGACTAATCACTAATAGATTTCAGTTTATTGGATAGATATCTACAATAAGAATAATATTCACGTGCCAAATCAATTTTAATTAAATGAAATCTTAGTGTTTGATGAAGTTAAAACATTAAATTAGGTTCGGTGTGTTATTAAGTCAATATTCTGTGAAGTAGGTAATCACAGGCCTCTTATTAACGAGAACTGGTCACGCACTTTATTTTCAGAGCTTGGAGAAGTATGAAAAGTAAAAATGTAACATCAAGCAGGCCTTGACACGCCATCCTCAAGTCAAAAAAAAAAAACATAGAAATAACACATACATTATAAAGAAGTTATCTATGTATCTTTATGAAATTGAATTTATAAAACAGTATATATGAAATTATTTATTCAGTCCAGCTTGGAGTGGTTCGACCATCCGGATCAGAGGGTCAATTTATTTAAGCAAATCTTTAATCTAGGCATATTATTAATACAATCGACCAATAAGCAGATTCGATATCAGCTCTTCATAATCGAAACTTCGAATTCGATTACTATTCTCAACGAAATAAATAATAATTGAGGAAAGAAAATATACATCGGTGAAATGTATTTCTTTTATTAAGAGAGATTAATATTACAAACTATTGAAGAATCCGCAATAGGTAACGCTGTGAAAGTCCATGATTACGCACCCACGTTTCAGAAGCAACTGAAGAATAATTATAACACTGAGAGCGCGCTGGTATCGCGAGCACCATCATTCTGATTATGTTATTCTGTTAATATTCTATTTTGATTGAAATTGATAGATAGATATATTTCAGTTACATTGGTACCTTATTATCTTCATATTTTTTCTTCACTGGCTTTTCACACTCGGCTCCGTCCGCTTTTTATTAGATTTTCTATCAAGAAAAGAATATAAAATCCCGCGATAAAAATAATGGAATGTTCTTTTTCTAATCTTCACTCATCCCCATACCAAATTACTTCGAAAAAAAACCAGATGTTTTTATTAGATTTTCTCGATTCTTAAAATCGATTCAGTAGTCTCCGAGCTTATTCAAATAGAAAGTTTCATCGCCTATTTTTACCACGCCTAGAATAAAATTTATACAAAATTTTAATGTCGTACTTATTCACATCTACCCAAAAGCCAGAAAAATAAGTTTCAAATTTCTATCTTTAAAAATTAACTGCTTCCCATACAAGCTTTCATTCCTTATTGCTACCCCATACCGACCTATTTCGCGTTAAAAAGTAACCTAAGTCCTTTTCAGGATCTAGACCAGAGGTTCCCATTTTCATTTCATGGACCCCCAATTTTTTTTTGTGAATCACTGCTCTAGACTATCTGTGTACTAAATTTAATTTAAATCGGTTTAGTAGTTCTGGCATAAAAGCGCGACAGACATAAAGAGATACTTTGGCATTTATAATATTAGTAAGAATAAAATTAGATTACTACAGAGTTAAGTTATTAGCTTGCAAGTTACACACGACTAGATTAGATTACTTTGTATTTAGTATAGATTCTGACTTAAATAACTGAGCGGTTGCTTTTTTGCGTCGGAAGGTGTGAGGTGGAGCACGGCGTATCCGTTCAATGAATATCTGTCAAATAATAAGTTTTCAGTTGTGTTGTATGGCAGATTTTCAGTGCTAATCGGGGTCTGTGGTCTGGATCATTGACCGAATCACTGAAACCATAGCATTTCGTGCCCGAGATGCGCCGATACCGTCGTTATGGCGACAGGCCACAAACACCGCCGGCCATATCGCACCATAAAAATATAGATCAAGCAAAAATAAGCTGTATTCTTTAACTATTAAGAACTAAGGCAGATAAACTAACCGATAGAAATAATTCGAAATAATGGCTGTTCTAATATGTGTTTAATCTGTGAGCGCTATATAAAGTCCTTTACTTTTATTTCGAGGTGTTGTCATGTAAATACCTAAGTTTTGTATTACCTATGAATTACCTATGAATTTGTGCATAGCGCAACATAGTTGAATTTTTTAATTTTTTAACACAATACTAAATTGAAATAATCTTTATTCAACATTGGTCTTTACAGGCACTTATTGATGTTAAAACAAATTTAAACAAAATGATCTAATCTTGTACGTATCTAAATGAATCGGAAATGAAATCGGGAGAGCCTTACTGTGTACTTTTTAATAAGCTATCAGTTGATTGGTAATGAAAGCTTTGTTGTATTAAGTCCACATTTTGTACCATACTTTTATTGTGCAATAAAGATTAAAATAATAATTATTAAGTTGGATTCAAGAAAATATCCATTGAAATTAAAGTCGCATATTTAATATCGGATTACAGAATTTATTTCGATATGGTTTCTTATTATGGACTCCAAGAACTATGACTATGTAGAGAGAGGGTATTTTTTATTATATTTTGGTAGAGATAACTCGATATGTCCTAAATAGAATTTGCAGTAAAAAGTAATTATTCGGTCCAGGAGACCTATTTTTGAATTACGAATGCGACTTAGAAATCACCATGTGACTAATAATCACCGATTTTTATTCAAATTTTTGAATTCACTGATGTGACTACCTTAGTCACAGGTGTGATTTCATTACGAGTGCCTCACCCACTCGTATCAATTCATACTTGTGGAAATGTTATCTGTGTTTTGTTTGATTTTTCAGTCTATATATAATAACCATAATGGTTAAGCCGTCAATAACCGGCAGCGGTACATTCTGCGTGGAACCGAACTCTTTACATTTATGTGTGTACTTTATCTATGTTGGCAGCTCTGCGATCGACTTTCCAAAATTGGATGTTTAGGAATCCGTGACCTCAAAATCACTAAATAGTCAGCGGTGATTTCGAAATCGCATTCGTAATTCAAAAATAGGTCTCCTGATGAATAGATGAAAGCAGTCCAATGGAAAGGCGTTTTTGACGTATTTAAGCGTTCAGCTTGTAGGTAAATGTGAAGTTGCAAATCACGAACGTGAATTGAGATGTTTATAGTACGTGTGGTTCCTGTGAGATTTGCAGCCAGTGCGCTAGTAGGTTACCAACGCGTGATGTAAGATGTGACTTTTTTACTGCCTATTTTTACTGCCATGTTTTGCGGCAGAAATAGGTAAAATGGGCCTGGAATAAATTCTCCCTCCGGCAAAGTACCTATAATATTTGCATTAATCTGCCATGAATTAATATATATAATTTAATATTTTATATACATTAATTCATGATAATGTTAATTATTTATTTTAATATGATTTTGGTTATATATATTTTGGTTTAGTCAGTACATTTTCACCAATAGATAACTAACTACTTTCGCCAATTATTAATTGTTTTTTTTCCTTTTTCTTTTTAAGCTTTACACCATAAGGGTTAAGCCGGCTATAAAGTGATTTATTCATGCATTGCTATTATTTTTAATAAAAGAACAAAGGAGGTAACTAATTATTAAATGGTTAAAATGTCAAAAATAATTTGCTAGTTATCTAGTAAGCTATTGGTGTATTAGACCTAAGTCTATTAAAGGATCAGTACCAGGAGACCTATTTTTGAATTACGAATGCGACTTAGAATCACCGATGTAACTAATAATCACCGATTTTCAATAATTCTTATTTTTGAATCACTGATGGACTACCCTTAGTCACAGGTGTGATTTTTTACGAGTGCCCTCACCCACTCGTAATCAAGTCATACTTGTGGAAATATTATCTGTGTTTTGTTTGATTTTTCAGTCTATACATATAATGAATGTAGCACATATATATCTGCGTGGAACCGAACTCTTACATTTATGTGTGTACTTTATCTATGTTGGCAGCTCTGCGATCGCACTTTCAAAATGGATTGTTAGGAATCCGTGACCTCAAAATCACTAAATAGTCAGCGGTGATTTCGAAATCGCATTCGTAATTCAAAAATAGGTCTCCAGTATCTTCAAAAATACATCTGTTCATTACCTATTTTCATTACCTAATTAATGAATAACAGACAAAACAACAGTCGTAATTTTTGTACTCTTCTCAAGGAATTACATGTATATTTCTGCTTTATTAAATTATGTAACTGATCTTACAATACAAATTATTCAAAGTAATAAAATTTCTTAAACAGCTTAAAATATAATATCACAATTTCACTTATAGAGATGGTACATGCCTTTGTAGCTAAGCAAATGATTATTTTAAAAGCGCTACTCACCGCTAGATGTCGCAAAATGCCAGATTTATCACTAATATCTATTCTAAGTATAACTAATGGATAGGTTAACGTTATATTTATCGGTAGTCCTGGAGGGTATGTTAAATTCTTTGATTGGGAAACCTGGACATATATATAAATGGTTGGAAAAGAGATATCTTCATTTTGATTATGATATTTTAGCACTGACTGAGACCATGGGCTCAAATACATCAAAAGAGTAGGTCTTAAACTGAGTATACACAAGACGAAAGTTATGTCTAAGTTTCATGTAGTACCCACTCCTAAGAAGGTTGAAGGCAACGCTGGAGATTGTTCTCAAGTATGTTTACCTTCGACAAATTATCCAATTATGCAAGTTCAACTTTTCAAAAGAGGTCAATGCAGATGTCGCAGCCAACTGGTTAAAATAGCCGTTCAATTAAACAGCTAGTGCTTTGACTGAACAACGTCATTCACTGACACAGACATCTATCTCGTCTGAGAAGCTTTTTCTCGAATGATCTACCACAGTTCCGCAAGCCAAAAGATTCGTGTTGCCGGTGATGACTACGACAGCGTATCCTGACTGCTTTTTTTTATACAGACTATGCTCAGAATTACTCTGCGTGATTGAATCAGAAATGATGAAATCGGTAGAAGAACCAAGTTTACCGTCATAATCTAATTAAAGTGAACCTTAAGTTGCAGTAGATAAGACACATTGTTCGAATGTTGATGGATGTTATGCCGGATAAGTTCTTGAGTAGCACAGATTCCAGGAAACTCAGCGTTGGTAGACGGTCCCCAAGGAACTGACACATTAGGAAGATTGCAACAAGACAGCAACGTAAGATCAAGTCCAGTCCAGTCAATGCAGCTAGAGTCTAGCAATGTTCCGTTGTTGAAATCTATATAATTGTTGTTGTATTAAAATCATACAATGAATTTGGCGTTAAAACAGTAGTTTCTTTATCTCCGCAGAGTTTTCAAATATTTATATTAGTTAACATATTATAAAGGATATTATTAGATAGATTGGCAATTTATCGATTACGCGACAAAAGCAAATAATGGAAGTTGGAAGTTATAGGAAATCTGAGGGTCGTGAAGTTAAGTGTTCTCTCGAATCCACAATTAGACAAGTCTCGTAAATTGTTAATACCAAACCGTGAAATATACTAGTTCAACGGTTTCTGACATTTAATCGATATTTGAGGTGATTGAATTAATTTTCTGATACGATTTGGAAATGCAACAAGAGTTCGATGCAACAGCAGATTTTATTCTGCTTTTTGATCTTAATATAGGCATAATTGACAGTAGGTAAAGCTTATATAATTGCCACTGTTTTTCTTGTTCAAAATTAATACTAAATCTTTATTCAACATGACCCTTAAAGTCACTTATAGACATCCAATACAAAATTATGTTGAAATAAAATACTCAACCGCGACGAATATAATTCGCTTGAGATAACAATGAAAATATAAAATATGTAGAAAAGAAATGAACCTTGTTTATTGAAATTCGTGTCTAGCCCAAGTAGGATATTTATTTATTGGCCAACATGACCAAGTTAAATGTAATTTTAGCGTTTTAAAATAAAGTGTAGTTACATATAACACAATTGTATGTATTTCTTACTCCTAAATAAATTTCTCTGTCTCATGACATATGATGATAATATGATTTTGATTTTGTTGTGATCAACAGTCAGACCAGAAACTTCGTATTCGTATATAATCATCGTAAATAGGGAGTAGTTTAGATTAATTTGACAAGTCGCAATCTTATATTACAAATAAGAAAAACATGTATTTCGCAAGCACTTTATTGAGATGATATATACAGTTCGGAGTATCTAAGTAATGATCTAACATCAGTGTCACTTAATCAATGAAAAATAAACCTGAAGTGTTAAATAATTCAATTCTACTTTGCTAGTAGACTAGTCGAATAAATCAATATATAACATTATACCTAACGTTTTATAAAAACTCAGGATGCCTGTTTTAAAGGTAGAATTCATTGTCGGATGTGAACGCAAATTTTTGGAAATTTTATATAATGTAAAATATTATTACAGTAGTACATAAGCAATTGTTAGGATTATAAATTGATAAAAATAATGTTACTCTTTATCTAAGATTAGAACAGCCATAATAACAATTAATACAATGATCAACTAGCAAACATGTACCACGAAATTAAATTTTTACATTTGCTAGAGTTAATTACGAGAATATATCACTATATTTGAAGCGTATAGAAATTGTCGTAAAACAAATATAATAAAATAATTATTTTTAATATATCCTGACGGTAATTAAGGAACACTATGGCTTGTTAACATTACGACTACGTTTTGAGCGGTACATGTTTACGAAGTTGTTTTCTTTTAATATATATATATGTATATTAACTAGTTTTGATTATTAACGATTAAAATACATTCTTAACATAATGAAGTCGTCATTATAAATGCGAGGACTATATTGGTAGTATTATGAATATTTGACTATCCGCCATCTTACAATGAAACGTTTTTAAAGAATACAAGAAATGCCAATTACTACGTACGACATTGAATACTTAACATTAAATCAATGTTGTTTAAAAATTAAAAATGTTGTTTAAAGTTAAATAAAATAAAATGTGAAATAAGTGCAAATGCAAATTGTGAATATATGTGTTATTGACAGGGTTTTATTTGTTATTGTTATAACGATGATTGCATACGTTACGTAAATGAATCTGTTTTCGATTGAATTGGGGAGATTTACTAAGGCGTAAAAAATAAGTGTGTTACTTTATATTATAAACAGACAGAACAAACAGACTTCCCGTCTGACATTATATGGTTACAGTCACCCAAAGTACGTGGTTCCTATGAGATTCGCAGCCAATCTGCAAGCCACACAAGAACTGCAGTATATATTGCCGACTTGTGATATAAGATTTAGTCATAGTACGCAGTAGACAATTTCACAGCCTATTTTACTCTTCAAACAGATACAATGAAATAGTGTTATTTTGCGGCAAGTTTAGCTACGAAATAGGCAATTATAAAATGTTACAATGTATACAACAAATGACAAATATAAAGGTTCGAATGCAAAAAACAAATTTATGTGTGAAAACAACGGTCTGTAATATTTCAAATTGAAAATAACATTTAACCCTTACTTAATCTATCAGAGAATCACTAATTACTAACACTAAGGAAATCTGCAACCTATTCATTCATAATTATGAGTTTACATTCGTTTGTGGCGTGCTGTGGTATTGAATCTGTAATATACGATTGTGTTTTCGAATTTCTTAATATTTTTCCGGCGCTGCTACGCCGAAGGTAAACATCGTGAGGCAACCACGTCCTGTACTCTGAGCACACACTCGGTATAACTTCGGTCTTGTGATACCACGTCCTACTCTAACTTACATACACACAATGCTGTTAGAGCGAGACGTGTGGCATGGCGACGGCGATAGATCGTATAGTTGATTTTAAGAGTACGGGGCTCTGCTTACACACGTGATCAAAGATGTATGTTAGAGACCTAGTGTGAACTGTCAGCGTGGTTAAGTAAGATCTAACTTGTTTTTGTTTTTTTCCTTTTTTTTAACTACAAAGTATAAACAGACTCGTGAAAGTAATTGTATATTGGAATCATGACGGACGAAGTATAGATGGCCGAACAACAAGCAGGCCCGTCAAACCTCGGAAAAGGACTGTGGATGCAGACGATGAGACAAAAGAACTACCGGATCCGAAGAGGCCAAGGATAAACCTGGATGTGGGGGTTAAAGAGAAAGTTTTAAAGTTGATAGTAAATAGTGCCTTCAGATTATACACTAAGTTAAATATTCTCAGCAAGTTCTCTAACATAACTTTGGGTCACCAAGCCATGAGCATCCTTCAGGCCAGCCACAATCTGTTGAGGTAAATGGCAAACTCAAGATCTGCAACTCACCCTAGCTTGTCTTTAACAGCCACTATAACAGGGGAGGGGAGCTCTCACAACATAACTTTCTCCGAAGCAACTACCATCGTGAGGGAAGAGGCCACCAAATTAGGTTTGGCTTACACAGCTTCCAACCGGCAACATCAGGAGCATTGGTATGGTATAGCCAATCCACTCTTTAATATACTATCAGCATTTAAAATGCGCTACGATGAAATTAGACTTGGTGTTGTTAAAATACCTGTGGCTAAAAATGGAGACACAACAAACTATGTTGATGTGTCCCAATACGGGTTGACCCAAGCTCACCATGTGTTGCTTGAGGGCTCTACGTATAAACCTGAAAGGAGATCGGCAATGGCTCAGTCTTTAGGACCCCTCACTGCTGTGTTGATAGCCTATAAATCGAAGGATCCATATAGGTCAAAATGGTTGGCAGCTGTCAAAAGAGACCTATCACACATTCCCCATGCGCTGGACCTATGTAGCGATATGGTTGGAAGAAGATCAGAAGAAATTGTACCTGCTTTGAATACATCTGCTGATGTGGTATTAATAGCAGGCGCAAGAAACGCACAACGAGCATTCTTCCCTCTCAACTTCCTAATGGCTGCATTAGGAACACAAGGACAATTAGAGTCGGTGGGAATTCAACAGGTAATTGGCATAAGCCCATCAAATGTTGATTTTTCTGGAAAAGGGATGTGGCTTCTTTACAAGGCAGTGTCTAAAAGAAAATGGCAAATTGAGACGGCAATGGACGATATTTCAGCAGGAGAGGTCGTATACCACTCTATTTTTGGTACACATAATGAGGATTTGGGGGTGTTACAGGCTATAACCAGTTTCTCGACCCCTTGGAAAAGAAGATCTGACATTGCTGATAAATTTCGTGCAAAAGATAAGAGATTGGTCTCATTTTCCCTTCCCAAACAGTTATACTATTCCAAACTTGCTCAAGCGAATATGACGGGCTATTTGACAGAGTCTTCCTTTCAGATTAAGTCCAAGCAGGTCTTTGCTGGTAAAAGAGTAGCCAGCTACATAGAGGCCTTCTATAAGCACATGAATGCCGAAGCCACAACTGCAAGCTCAAGTGGTTTAACTCTCCCAGCGTTAGCAGCCTTCTACCGCAAACTTAAGGTGGAGCTACTTAACAAAAAGGAGGATCATCATGTCTATGGCACTGTTCCTCGGAGGTGTGTTGAAGGTTTAACTCCTGAGTGTCATGGGGCTCTAGCAGACATCCAGGTTCATGAGAGTGGACACTACTTTTGTGGCCGCGCTAATTAACTTTGATCCTTGACCAGAGTCTCCACGGATAGTGTTATGCCCTTTCGTCTTAATTGGGTTTATTCTGTGAGTTAATTTTGATACAACCCCTAACTTGGTAACTATGTCTGAGGCCTATGTATTGCTATAAGTTCTCACCAAAGACTGTTGGGATTATAGTACATGAGTTTTTTTTTATATATTAATAATTTTTACAAACTATAAAGATATTACGTATGCACTCATCTTTGTTTGATCCCGTCTATATTGAAAAAGTATTAATATAAAAATGTATGAATAACGTGACCGTGGTTTATAGCATCTAAAACACATTACAATATACCTGTTGAATAAAATAATATATTCTTATGATTAAAATGTACTAATTTAAGTAATAATGGAAACATTATCAATTAGGTATTTAATATTCTTATGATATTATAAAATACTTTCAAGAAATATACTTACTGACTAGTTTTTCTAAACACGCTATGACACTACACAACATTACTCATTTATTATAAATAACTCGTGCAGATGTGATATAAATAAAAACAAATGACACACTTAAAATAATTATCTATTAATATGACAATACATCCTATAGTAATTCAACATACATTCAAGATGCATTACCTTTTGATGCTTCAAACGGTGCTTCATTTTAGGAATTCTATAGCACATTGTGCTTATTTTAATACGTGCTGTTGCAAAACATCAAGAAATATGAATTTATTTTCAAAGATGCAATAATTTATTATAGCCTTCAGATTGAAGATAAAATCGTAATATTTATACTAACTATAGAAGATTATATATCTTTTCTTAAAAGTTATGTCACATAGATAGCAAATATATAACATTACATATACGAATACTATTGTTATGGTTAAAAATGTTACCCGTAAAATTGTGCACCGTATGAAGCCACCTTTAAATTTCATAGTTACTTAGTCAAGTAGTGACATTACTTTAATGATTCTCAAAACATTACAAATGTATCACAAGACACAAACCTATATAGAAATCTACGGAGGATTCTTAGTGGCAGTAACATCTAGCAACGATAACGCGGTGACTTAGGTACCTAGTGTTCGTTACGTTCTCGCAACTCTAGAAAGGAAGAGAAGAAGAAGTGCGTGATACGCGAAGCGTTCAGATCTCTGCGACGAATCGATCTTCGGTGCGTAGCTTTCAAAAGCTTCGCTCGAAGGAAATTTTTCAAAATGCTTGGGACTAGGCCATGTTAGAATATGAAATATTTCTCGCATACATTATTAAGAAACGTTTGTAGCTTGTTAAAAGATCATCAGGGCCCAAAAAATCATATCAGTATGGAAATAAATCGTGAGCTGAGTTTGGACAGCTTGTTTCGTCGGTTAAAAGATCGTTTGTGATGATAGAATCATAGTGAAAGCAGTGAAGACCAAGGAAAAAAGAGAATGATATATACAAGACGAGTGACAGACCAAAGACGTAATATCTCAATTTTTACCGCACCGCATTTGTACTCTGTCGCAGTCTTGTCCCCGCACAGCGCAATTTCCTATCCTGTTATTAGAAAACAAAAAGATATCGTTTTGATAAGATAGGAAGACACACAATTGATATATTGATAACGCACGTCTGGAACTTGCGTGTCTGTACTGGCAGGAGCATGTCGAATTCTTTGATAAATGGTTTGAGGGCAGCGCGCTGCATGACCATAAGGAAAAACGACATTTAATATTTTTATCTAACAAGATATGATTATTAAACGGGAGGAACTGGCTGCGCCTCTGCCTCGCCGTCGGCACAGGTGGCGGCGGGAATATCAATATTCGCATCAATTGTTGCAGCGTTAGTTGAATTACAAATTGATATGCCTATTACCCAGGTGCTCTATATCGAATCCTAGATTGACTTAGGCTTAACAGGATTCTTCAATCCCGTAGTAGTATCTCTCTATCGATTAGATAGACACTTAATATCGACGCCACATTGAATGTGATATAAATGCTTAATGGCGAGTCAGAGTGAGGTGAAAACATTTGTGGAGACACGTGTAACAAGGTATTAAAAGCCGAGGAAAGTGCCGCGCGTCTGCCTCGCCATGGGCACGGGCGGCGGCGGGGGCATGTCGAACTCCTCGACGATCGTCTTGGGGTGCAGCGCGCTGATGTGGTTGTCCACGGTGTAGGTGCGCGCGTGCGTGCGCGGGCGCGCGGCGCCGGCGGCGCGCAGCCGGCGCCGCTCCAGCTGCCGGTCGCGCAGGTGCCGCAGCCGCGCTAAGTTGCTCTTCAACTGCTGCGGAGTTAGACCGGTTTTGCCCGATAGCAGCAGTTTCGAGTTGTACTGGTAAGAGCCTTCGGGGTCGCGTCTGTTCCATTGGTAGCTGGAAGTGTTAAGGTGTGTTAAGGACTACGAGTTGTTTATTACATCGCACTAATAATACAATAGTGTATCAACTCAAAACGTCGTACTTGATGCTACGTTCACACGCGCGCGTTCAACTCGACATTCAACGTGCACATTCACATTCCCGAGCGTGTAAACGATACACCCGAGCCCGTAAACGCTTTTGAACGTGAATGCCGCGAACCGGGCGAATGTCGGATTTTTGTCAAAGTTCAAAGGATGAATGGAAATGAATGTGCCCGGTGACTGTTTTCACGCGCGCGAGCAGTCAGTCTCTCGCGCTTTCGTGACGAGTGGATCTTCAACGTTGCTAAAAAAGTTGCTATCTTTTTCTCCGTCGTTCATCATTTCGTTCTTTTTCCAATAAAAATAAGTTAAGCCAAAGGATATAGCAGCAACAACACCGAGATCCTCGCTGCCCGCCATGCTGCACTGACTGACACGACGGCGGGTGCGTGTGAACAACTTGAATTTTCGCCGGCTTGGGACGGGCTGCACGCCGCGCAGCCGCCCAGGCAGCCCGCCGGGCTGCACGCATGCATGTGAACATAGCATTACATAATACTATAAACACACGCAAAATTTGATTCCTCACGCATGATCAAGACCGTCGTTCGATTAGTGCAAAAACAGAATAAGGATAAATTAAAAAACTTATGTGACAGTTATTCAATTTGCAACTATTACATGAAGTGAGTAATAAGTTTTTTGTTGATTTTGAAAAATGTTCGATTTCGAGTTGATACACTATTGTATTATTAGTGCGACATGTTTATAATAGAGCAAACTGTTAATAATTTATGTACAATGCACTGTTTGTAAAGAAAGAAAAAATAAATTCGTAAGTAAGTATGATATTTTGGTGTATTTATTGTCGGTGTCGATCTAGCCATTGAGCATTAATTTTCCAAATTGTATATGTACACTTGTCTGACGCTCGTACGGCGAAGAAAAACATCGGGAGTCAATCTGCATACACCTTCGAATAAATTCAAAGGAGTAGATGAAGTGGAATAATCTGCACTGGGCTAGCCCTGGGAAAACTAAAGCCCAATCGCCCAACCCCCGGTTGTTTGGGCGATTGGGCCCAAACATAGGTTAAACATACATTATTTAGATAACAAAACATGACTAGGTATTACTTATAGGTATTAACAAAAACACATTCTTACAAAAGGAACTGAAATGGAATATCGCAGTTAATATTAAACCCTCCTGTGAAGTAAGTAGAATTAAATCAAGTACGATCTAAACTGAATATTTTTATATTACGTCTGCGCTGAAGGAATACTTCACAGCTGGAAATTTATGGTCAATTATTAAAGCATTATTGAGCAATAAAACTTAGCTAATGTGTTTTGTTCGTAAGTGGATTTGTACCGGATTGGACCACGGCTGCCACATAATGATAATGGGAAAAGTTCCGAGCTCATCGACTTAATTCAACACTGATACTTTTTAATATGACTATGATTAAAGATGTGGAAGAAATGTGCGGCAGATAGGGATAGTAAATTGAGCATATCTTTTCTGTACAAGATACGGTAGCTGTGCTAAGCAACCGTACTATATGTGATTCTGTGTACTATAAGCGTAACTAGATGGGCATCGCGTAATCTATGCCTATCCCAAACTTTTGGATAGGATTTTTCAATATTTTGAGTGAAATCTGGGATTCTTTCGTTGAAAGCGACATAGTAAAAAAAGTATATAATTTTTTTTAGGTTTATTTATTTGATCACAAATAAAAAGATGAATAACCTCGCGGGACATTTAATGTTGATTTGCAAATCGGTACGTCCCGTCAAAACTGGGACGTCTGGCAACGCTGATTGTGGGTGACTAACTACATCCATCGTGGATTAATAAAATTCATTATTTCTAAAGTAAGAGTCCAGAAAAGTAGCTCTAATTACGTCAATGGTTGTTACCAGTATCAATAATATATGAAAAGATTTCAAAATATAATCAAAAGATTTAAAAACAGCTAGGTATAAGACCCCTGTGGGCGTGTGGCGGTAGAATCGCGATAGCGCACCCCACCACACGCCCCGATATGGGCTGGAAGGATACCGGGGGGTTTTTAGTGGGTAGGCTGGTACTCTACCGGAGAGCCCCACTCACGGCCGCGCCTAGCCAGCGCGGTGACAAGGTGCATAAGATGCATTTTCCCCTCGCAAAAAAAAAAAGGTATAAGACCCCTATTGGGGTGAATTGAGCCCTTCAAAGAAAAGAGATGGATGGATGGAAGAGAAGGATTAGATGTTGCATTGACCTAGTGACAACAATGTCGAAACTATAGGGGTTTAACAAACATATTTATTTACTAACAAAAGTGTTTATCACCTGCAGCTATCCCGTATTGGGTAGTAGAAGGTAGTGGGGTTGTAGAAGATAGATATAAGCCATCTGTGTATATGTGGATAATTGAAGTAGGTCCCGTAAGCTGATTCTCTCTACATTCCCTACAAAAAACAATTTAGACTTTGTCAATTTTTAAAAACTTACCCCGGGAATGGTTTCGTCAGTCTGCGGTGCGCAGGCCTTGGCCGTCTCCTGGGATCGTTGGGTCTTAGGTTCCGTGGCCGCTGGTTATGCACCGAGTTGGGGTGCAGCCTCAGCGGGCTCGGGCGCTCGCGGGGACTTCCTGGGCTCGCAGTTGCATCATTTAACCTTAAGTCGTTGATCTCACGGCTGACGCTGGGCGCTGTGATCTCATTCAGCACGCCCATGCGCTGCCACCGGCGCCGCAGGTCCTTCACTTTTGCCTTCGACACTTTGCGGAGTTTCGTTTGACAGATGAACTGCCGCGGTTCGTAGCAGCTGGCTGGTGACCACCTGGAAAACAAGTGGAATTGATTATGAGTTTGTAATGACTAAAGTGTCACTGCAATGTTGTTACTATCAGTCCGGCTATGACTCCTAAAAGAAGAGCTTTACTACAATGTCCAAAAGTTACACTGCTTCCGTGGTGGAGAGCACCGAGTGTTTGCTAGTGTTCACTGAGAGGTATGGGTCAACCTGGTGGGAACAACGGTTTTTTTACAATATCTTCTGGGGGTTAAGCTGCTGAGCTCGCCTAGCTAGATTCCACGTGTACAGAATTACAAAATTTACTACTAGAATCATTTATACAACCGCGAGCTTATCTCTTTGAGAGATGTCCACTAGGTTTAACAGTCTTATTCGTCGAAATTAAAGATAATAAGCGGGATCAGAAGTGTACAAATCTTTATTGATTGAAAGATGGTGAATTAGCTTTTACAAACCACTTGCTTATGTATCGTAATATATTGATCAATATAAAACCTTTAGACGCGAAATGGAAAAATTAATTAGCTAGGAAACATTCTGAAACTCTCTTTTTGTTGGTTGATTATTGAGTCTACTAGTTTCATAATGGTAATGTTAAATGAGTTGTCATTGAGGCATACTCGGCTGGCGATACCGTCACCAATCATAACGGGAGAGTAATAGTCAACAATGAAATAACATCGACAGTTAATGACATCTTCAAAGCAAACAGACTTGGCTCAATATTGGAATAAGTAAGTAAATAATATATTTAATCAGTTTTGCATACATTTCGCCTTTTCATTAGCCGCGGTCAATGATCTTCCAAAGAAACGATTACACAATTGCTTAGCAAAGTGTTATGGAGTTAAACATATTTTTTCTATATTTTTCTCTATATCGTGTAAACGATAAAGAGATTGACCTTTGGCTGTAGTGTTTGACTTTTGACTCACAGATTCAAATGATCAGTTTAAAACAGTAAAAATATTTTTTATTAATGTTTGATGATTAGACCTCGGCTTTGGACCGAAACCGTCTTTTCACTTGCGGCTATGCACGTATTGTATTGCAATAATATATTTATATATATTCTATATTATTTCTAGGATCAGAAACTTAAGTTTTTGCTATTAGCCAGATCGGATATTTCAAAGGTTCTCTTTGAGAGCTAGTTAGGGGAAGGCCAGAGCTTCCATGAATCCTTAGCCTTGTTAGCGAACAACCCTCAGTCAGGCATCATAATAAAGGTCTTTTGTGACTGAGTGGAGTTGTAGTTCGGACTGACGACTCAAGCGTGTCGCTACAGGCTTGGATGCTTGAATTCGGCGTTCAGTTGGCGGTGGGAAAAATCGACCAGATACGTTGTGTTTTTTTATAAAAAATATATTTATTACTCCACGGCCTCGCAGTTCATGATCTTTAGAATTCCAATTCTTTTGAGGCCCAGCCGAGATGGCTTTAGAAAGAGCGTGGTGCATATATTATAGATTTAGAATAGCTAAATTGTTCAGCAATTAAAGTAAAAATACTACCGTGTACTGTAACAAGGTATAATTATAAAGTTACAAATAATACAGTTATTGGTAATTATGGCTGATGAAGGAACTTCTACGATGAGAAGTCCTTTAAGTCTTTTTACGAAATTTACGATATCAAAATATTTCTAAAGGGGTCGCAAGCAGTCGTCACGTCGAATGAAGTGTAATAAAACAAAAATAATAGTATAATCAAGGCAGGGGTATCCAATATACCGCCGGGCTGCATGCGGCTTATGTATGTAGATTCTCTACTTCTATATAAAGCAATCGGAACAATAACGAGGAATAAGTTCATTTTTATCAAATACAGTATTCTAGGTATTCTGCACATACCTTTTAAAGGTACTAGGTGACTGGTGATAGTAAAAAAGAAAATAATAAAGGCACAACATTAATTTTAAAAATAGATAATTGTATTATTTGAATCTAAAGAAGCTTTCTTAATCTTACTTTGGTCCGTTAAGATTATGGAATAGTCGAATTGGCTCCCCATGAATTTAATTAGGACACTCGTGAATAAGGGAATGCATTCGCAGTAGCCGGATTTGAAACAATATCCCTAGCTACTGTTGGGCGTCAAGGGTAGTCTCATGTGTGAACTGCGGCGGACTCAACGAGCCCATTGTTCTCCCCCGCACAATGCCTATCGTAAACTTTTATATTCCTTTTCGTGGTATTAGTATTGATCAACGATTGTTTGGCAATATTCATTTCAGCTCAGTATGTCAGTCTATGTTATAAGCAAAATGATCTCTTTGATAATGAGTGGTTTGTGAACGCTAATATTTTCATGGACATAAGAGAATATTATATTATAGTTCAGCTTACATTATATAGTTTTGGATTTAGGGTTTAAAATCAAAATCAGTAAGTTTCACATATGACAAAATCAATAACATCAAAATTAAATAAACAAAAATATAATATTTGCTTTTAAAAATACATATATTGTGCTTGTACATAAACCTTAACCACGAGAAGCAAAAACAAGTAAATACTAAAAATATTGCTTGCAGAAATGGAATAAAGACGTGTTTAAAATGCGTAGAAGAAAATCCTTGCACATGTAAAACATGTCACAGTCAATAAAAGTCTGATATTTGCTTGGACAGAAGTTAGATGTATCTACGAATTATCATCATTATTCGCTTTATAGTCTCCAAATTAATTTGGGGTTACAATCTCACATCTTGCAATTAAGTAATCTATCTTTCTCTCCCACTCATCTCTCTTGACTGCTGCCCTGTTATCTACTACAACAATTTTCATATCGTATTCATCCATCACCTCTTATTCTAACCTCATTTATTGTTCTTTAACTTTCCTTGCTAGATGTCATTCATTTTTATCTGGCATAGTATAAAGTATATTGGATCTTATCTTATCTACCTACATACAATAAGTTTATATATTATAACATACTCATACATCTTCTTATTCGTTCGCGTCACACCATTCATCCAACTTAAAATTCGCATTTCCACTGCGTGGATACACGTTTCCTCACTTATCTGAGCTGCCCACATTCTGAGTATTCTGACCTTTACAACAGTATAAGTTTTATAACCATTGTACAAGTTACATTTTCGATTGGCATTCGTAAGTATATAGGAACATCTTAAAATGTAATTTGACTGCTCATTATAGCAATAAACGGAATGCAATCTCTTAATTTTTCTTAAAAGAATAGTAATTAGTCGCGTTGCATACTACTTTCCTGTCACGAGTTATTCAAAATGAACATCCGAAAAGAACATATTTCTACAAATTGTTAGCGATATGATAAAACTTGTATTCTAACTATGCAAGCAAAATCCACACCAATCGCACATTTTTATCACTTAGCCCTCAAAGCAGTTTGGTCACGGAATAGTTTTCAAATGAATACAACGCTCTCAGACCCTCCGATTGGAATGACTGCTCGTTTCTCGTTTGCAACGGTTTGAATCCACCCAATATTCAATTTGTCACGAATCGAAACTCAATTATAACAATCGGATTGCTTCTAGCCACATTAATTCAAAAGTTTCTTCATATGACCATACGAATATTTTCTTGTATCAATGTTTTACAGTAATAAGGATCTTGGTGATTTTATAGCACGTCGATCACTTGGTGCTGGGTAAGCCTAACCGTTTTGGATGACTTGATTAAGAATTAGAATTATGTTTATCAGAATAATATAATAATCTGATCTGTCATCTATTGGTTGATTTAATTAGCAAATATGATGCGGATCTTGTTAAATGTAATGAAAACAAAATCATTACATGTATTTAATAGCCATTGCCAATTAAATTATAAGATCGATATTCATAACGGTTTAATGGTCTTCTAAATTCCTATTAACTATATGGGAGCAATACTCGTATGAGTATTTAAGCTGTTCTTAAGGATTAATTAATTTATTTATTTATTATTGTTATGGAAGACCGACAGCACATAAAACATAAGAGATTTTTTTTTTTTATATATATAACAGTTGGCCAATAATGGGTCTTCACGTATGGAAACATACATTGAACTAAGATTAGGTGTGAACAATTAGTACTATTAAATATTTTAGATCCGAACTAATCATCTTAAAAATCCTCACTAAGTACACGCCTCACTGTCGCCAAGCTACAATTATATATATCAATGTTTTTACATTTACACAAATCATTTAAAGTCTTACTAGCTAGCAACAAGAAAGAGTTTTGCCGAAGTTCGACGCGGCCACTGAGATGTAAAGGGGGGTATAGTGCCTGGTAGACCTAGTTGGTACGTTGAATTTCAATTTTGATAACAATTCAGGAGAGTCAATTTTTCCTTGTAGAATTTTCAAAAGATATATTACATCTGCTACTTCCCGTCTTTTGACTAAAGAAAGCAGGTGAAAGCGAGAGCACAAATTAATATTCTTTTTTACGACATGGAAACATTGATCCTAATTCTGTTATATTATGATAACGAAAGTTAGCTAACTTGGTTATTAAGGCCCGTGTAGAATGAGACTCAGACTCAAATCCACTGAGTACTGCTAGAAAGGGATAGCGTAAGCTCAATAGTATCATCCTTTTCTAGTTGTACTCAAGCAGCTATTTGAATTTAAGTTTGAATTTAACATACGAGACTTACAATTAGTTTAATGGCTTGATCTTATCTTGACTTCAGACGCAGAATATTCCTGAAAATAATCAGACGGACATTTTCTTGCGAGCAAGGCTCGAGTCCTCACGAAAAGAAATCATTGGTGATTCTGTATAACTGTATAGGATATCTGCAGACAACAACATTAGTAGACCAAACTAAACAATATGCGCATGATTCTTTTAAAACGGTAAAATGATAATGGTCTTCTACATTTGCAGCATTTGGGTATTGTTGACGGCAGCCTCAATTCAATCAATGTATAATAGTAATTACTTAAGTTAGCTTGTAAGTCTCATTCAATAAACTGTGCGTGATTTGTCTTATTATTTCCCCTAGATATAAGTTATTAATCAGATAATTAGGAATATCAACAAGTCATAGAAATAAGCCTAGAAATGTATTGTAAATGTACATGTCACGAGCCACGATGCGCATTTAGACTCCCCGCCAGTTTAACTACGCAAAAATGTATATAATTCGGGCCGAAATCGCCATTGAGTCAGTCTACCTCGAGACGAAGCACAGCAAGAAGTCAGCAAGTAGTCAGCAAGTAGTCAGCAAGTAGTCAACAAGTAATAGTAGTGCTGTGAAAGTGAGTGCTCAACGAGTAATAGTGCTCGAGGTTTCCCGTAGTGCTTCGCAGAATCCCTTTGAAACAAAGGCCCGCCGTGGACTGTACATACCGGCGTAGAATAAGAATAGTGTAACAGTGTTCAATTGGTGTAGTCAAGAATAAATAGTCTCGTATGTGGGACTTGTATTTCAAAACGACGCTTTCTTATTTCAATCGACTTTGTCTCTTCTGCTGAAGATCAACCCTGCACCTACCACCGTCTTGAACAGGTATTCCAAGGAGATATTTGGTGACGGATTTTGCCATTTGAACATAAGAGGCGAGAAGATTAAATGAATTAAATATATAGTTATAATCACCAAATCATTCCAAACAACATCATATATTTTTATTACTTTTTCTTTTAATCTTATTTACTTATGTACTATGACAATGTTAATTGTTTATTTATGTTAGTATATTTATATCCACACACTTATATATATATATACATCCTTATATAAATTCATGTATTTTCTTTTACATTCTTTAATTTTGTGCGCATGATACCCTCAGGTTGTAGCAGAATACCAGTGCTTTGCTCACATCCGTATGTGGGCAATCCCAGTCACTGAGCTACGACCTACTCGTATTTACACTTCTGCAGTACACACAACTTAGTTTATAGTTTGCATTTATTTAGTTATTGTTAAGTTTTAGCTTAGTCTAATTTAAGTTTGTCCGTGTAACTATGTTTGTGTGTGATGAAGATATGTAAATAAAGAGTTTATCTATCTATCTATCTATCTACACATATCATAAGGAGGATCCTTACCTATATTTGAGTTCCGGCATCATGGCGATGCAGTGCCACTGTAACTCCTCGGGTGAGAGCCGCTTCATCTTGGAGAACGATTGGTAGTGCATGGTGCGCAGCTCGCCGCCCCACTTCCATGCGCGTGAGTTGTAGTCGTATACGCCTCCTATCCAACGACTGGCTTTGTCTGGAATACCAATGATCACCAATGAATACCATATGCACGCTTGAATATACTCTCCGAGGCAGTAGCGATCAATCTGTTCAGTGCTAAAATCAGTAGACGTTTCTTCAGCCTATGTTACTCTATGATGTTAACACGGCTGTAAGTCAGAGTATACATGTTGACTGCCACGAGACTGCCTCTATCCCCTACGCAATAAAAGCTTTTTTCGTAATACAAGTGTTCACCTCGACTTGCTGACTTCACTAGCCGAGATTCGAAATTGCTTACGGCCTCAAAAGTTAAGTTATGCAAACTATACATAGAGTGCGCACATGTAATATGAACTCACAATGTGTCTTTGGTCAAGATTAAATAAAATATCAATACAGCATTGATAGCATGACGTGCTAGTGGCTTATAAAAATTATTAGTGGAAGCAAAAAGGAATGGTATAATTTCTTTTCAGATGTAAACAGTATTTGCTACTTCATAACTTTTTATTTATTATTCTATTAAGAAGTTATAGTAGGGGAGTCTAAGCGGGGATTTTTATAGTGACTCGAGCGTGTCAGAAAATTATGTAGGGAGATAATAATAATAAAATAATCCTTGCATCTTTTAAAGTATCTCTACCAAGGATGAACCCTTCATATGTGGGGGTGTGTTGAGGGGAACTCGCTTCACGATTTTACTAACATCGGTCAATGAAAACTGTCAGATTATTAGTTCTTTGTAATTATAATAGTGTTTCCTTCAAAATAAAAAAAAACGAAATTGAAACGCGCTCGAGTATTTCAAGGTGACGTATTTTTTTACAACTTCGAGACTCGCTTGTTTCTTAATGTCACTCTCAAATTGTCAGATTATTGAGATATACAATCTTTTTAATGTAATTAATCAACTTTCTCTTAATCCGACGCGCTCGAGTTTTTCTAAAAATCGATTTTTTTTTACTAATCAGACGGGTTCCCCTTAACACACCCCACCATATGGAGGTTTCATACTTGGTAGAGGTACATTAAGGGATGCAAGGATTCTCTCTATATAATTTCCTGACACGATCGAGGCACTTCAAAAATCCAACCTTGGACTCCCCTACTATTAACTATTTTTGCAAATTCTGTCATCCATCTTCTCGTATATTTATCGTCGCTTTATCGTCGATGGCGCTCTGCTATGAACACATTTATCTGATACTCCTTACTTGCAGTGAATTATAACAGCGCGAGGCAACTTATATACTCCTGAAGGCAGAAATCCGCACTGGAGCAGCGTGGTTCGCTGGTAGGTTTATTTCAATAGGCTCAGGCTTATTCAAACACAAACTGTCATCTCCTATTTTTACCCACTTTAGGGTAAACTTTTTACAAATTTTCAATCTCGTATTAATTTATATCTATTCAGAAACCTAAAAAATGATTTAAAAATATGACGTGACTTCCATACATCATCCACTTTTTTCAGCTTTTTTTTCACATTAAAAAGTAGCCTGTCATTTTTCAGTTTTTAAACTACCTTTGTACTAAATTTCATTTCAAATCAAAATCTGTTTAGTTTTGACGTGAAAACTGAATAGTTATACAGACTGACAGAGTTAGTAAGGTAGGAAGGTTTTATAAAATAATAATGTATCTTACCAACTGTCAGCTTGTTAAGGTAATTCCGCAGATTCCTGTCCTCCCATCTGGCTGGCACCGACAAATTGCTGTCACGATCCTGTAACAAACAGACGAACCTCAGTATTCTGGAAACGTTTGTGGCCAAGTAGAGTTATTCAATGTCGTATGTTCACTACGTAATTCTTGTAAATCTCTCTCTGTGACATCAAATTATTAGCAAAGTAGTATCCTGGATTTAATATTTTCCAACATTTAGTATAAGACGGGGAGATTGATGTATATGTAGTAAAAATCTGAATTATTTCTTCATATAAATATATCAGGTGTCCAACTATTGTCAAACGTTTGATTTGAGAAGTAAAAATGTTAAAGAATATACCACAATTGGCCGTGAAAGTTTTACAAGCATTTCGCTTTATAGAAATGTAGTAAAGTTTCAAAATACTACATTTTGTTTATGAATAGTGACACCAAGCATTCATTAGCTTTATCACTTCTGATCACACTGATCACTTGAATTGATCTTGATCAGCGTGATCTCAGCTCAATGAAAACAAGTCAAATAGACTTGAGCTGTTCTCATGTTCACCACAAATTTAGCTGCTGTACAAATTTAGCTAAACAATTGGGCCCCTTGACATAAATTTTCATAAGTTCGCGGGCTTAGTCTATTACTAAGAGTCGTAAATTTTAAATCCTATAAAATTCTCTGCGCGGGCTCACGTACGACGCCAAATCACGTCGCATGATCAAAGTAGCCGAAGTGCGGAATCTGGCCGGTTTCACCATCTCGTGTCGTATTAATGAATAAGGTCTAATTCGCACGAGAGATTTTTAAACGTCCGTTAAAAAAAGCGTTTAAATAGAACACAAGCATTGCGCACTACAGTGCCTTATTTCTTTTTTCACTCAGAAGAGAAGGCTGAGAATCTTCATGTATTCCACTGCATCCACACAAAAGCGATCGAGCCGGCTCGACCGGAAAGATCTACCGATTAAACTCAGCCTAAGCCTTGGTCTTTAGGACCTTACGGCTTGAATGGAGGAGTGCCTTAAAATTTTTCGCGTTTTTAAAGGCTAGTATCGTACTGTCAGTAATAACGTTGCGCGTTAAGCGGTCTTTTAGCTGTTTATGTAAAAAAATTACGATACTTCGCACTGAAATTGCCAATATGTATCTATATAAAAGAATGTATGTATAATGGGAGGAATATTTCAAAATACAAATGAAAAAAAAATCACGCACCGCTTAAGCCCTGTTAATCGAAATCAAATATCGTAAGTTCGTACAAGCACCAAAAAACGCAACGCTACGTTCAGTGCACTACCAACTGTCTTAGTGGCTGGTCGTGTTTGTTTTACTTTCCTTAAAATAATAATCACTTCTGGAATAAGATGTTGATAATTGTTGATCTTGAAGTTTTATAGTTCCTCATGACATGGATTTGGTGCAATATCACAAATTGTTATTTTAAATATCTGCTAATTCATTTATGTGTGTATGAATAGATGCTCTTTATATTTACGTCTTCTATCGGCATAATACGCTATTTATAATAGAAATGTAAGATAAACGTTTTTTATGTGTAACTAAAGCGAAAGCTAGTTACGAATAAGATTTAAAAGCGTTTGGAAAAGCGCTAACGTCAGGAATTAGTTTAGTTAATGCAACATTTTTTAAATCTCGTGCGAATTGGGTCTTCAGGTTCCATTTCATGTTTGAGGACATACTGTATATAATGTTTCGCAATATAATATAATATTATTTAAAAGACATATACATTAAATTAACGTTTAACGACTCGATTGGTATATTGAGATTTAGTGAGCCGATGTCTCTTGATATTATTTTCGTCGTTACATTGTAATTGTTTTAAAAACATGTCAGGAACGTTATTTTGTCAGCACAGTCGAATATTAGCTAGTTCAGCTTCATCACTTATTAAACTCATCATCATTTCAGATAAAGGTCAAGTCCTTGTCGTCGTCAATAAAAAATGCTTCTCGGCTTCTAATAGATTTAAAATGAATAAATTACATCATATCCAAATGGCGCGACTTAAATTAGTATATTATGATTTACATTCGCGCCATTAAGCCGGTGACATTCATCATCAGCGCTGATTCCTTCAAGGATCCAGTGAAGTCACCAGTCCCGACGCTTATTGGCAATTGTCCTACTTTGTACTTCCATATGTTATTCGCCATAGATGGTGGTATGACTAGTTTTATTATTCCGCGAATCAGCAATTGCCAGCGATGGCGGAATCACTATGAAGAATTTTGAATTCATTGTAACGACAAAATATTCCCGAATCAGATCTTTTTAACTCAAAACATACGTACAGTTATGTTTCAATTTTTTTTGCTATAGTCACAGCTGGGTACCAATAACTAAAAAGTGAACTTCTAATATCATTTAAATTTAGTTCGTTACTAAAACTGTAAACTTCGTTAAAAAGTTAGCTTTGTTATTAAAAATAACTTTGTTATATATTAAAGCGTTACTTTTCTGAATATTTAACACAAGTTATGGTCCGTAACTCGATCAAAGTTGTGTCATCATGAAACAGTTGATTTTATTTCCTTGATCGAATAATGTTTTACGAGTATATCATTATGATTGTGATCTATTTATATAAACTTTGCGTTCTGTTAAATTAACATGCGTCGACGATACTGGTCGACTAGCCCTAAAGTACACAAAGTAATTGTCAGGATGTGTTTTTTATGGAGCTACATTGTGCATATCGAAATTTTTGGTAAATTATAGGTACTGCATTAACAGCAAACATGTAACAGGATGACTAACGAAAGTTGATTCGTTACTACTCTTTTAAGTTGGCTTAAAATATACTCGTTAATAAAGATGTTAACTTCATTAATTAACGATTAACGAGGTCATGCTATGGTTATAGTGCTACTTCCTAATCCGTCATAAATAAGAACAAAAAGTATCGAATAACAAGAAATGAATTACTAAGCAAGTCAAAATCAGGGTGTCCACAGCTATTGGTTAAAGAAAATCCCTGACTTTCCATGACTATCCCTGACCATTTTTTCAAATTTCCATGACTATTTTTTCAAATTTCCCTGACCATTTTTTCAAATTCCCTGACCAAACTAATTAAAACTTTTTTTTAAATAAGTCATTCACTCGCTCTAATACCACAATGAGAAGTGTTGGCAATTAAAAATAATAATAAAACAATAGCAGGCCCCCAAGTGGGGACGTGGGACTTTTTCAGCAAATAGAATGACTTTTTCATCAAAAAGGAGGACTTTTGTTACTGAAAAGTAAAACTTAATTGTACAAAAAAAATCAAACACTTTTTTTGCTAAAACAAATTAAAAACCAAATAATATTAGAACATTCAACAGTCTATCATGTATCATATAGGTATAGGACTGAAGAAATATCGTGGTGAAACTCTAATGAATGAATACATAATCAATAATTAATTTCATTTGTACATTTGAAAACTAGCTTTCCGAACGCGGCTTCGCCGCGTTAAATTCGATTTTCCCACAGGAAAGAGATGTTATACCTCAGTAAAATTATCTTATTTCGTTTCCCGTGACTTATAAACCCTCCCCATATCAAATTACACCAGAATTGGCTGTTGTTATCGCATTTTCCCACGCGAAAGAGATATTTTACCGCGGTAAAAAGTACCTAAATCCGTTCCCGGGGTCCAATTTATATGCGTACCAAATCAAGTTTTGTGGGTTTTACGATCTTCATCATAAGAGTTTTTAATAATTCTACCAAAGCTGTGTACAAAAAAGGCGAAAGTGGTTTTTCGCTTTGGAATCGTTTTAAAACGGTTCGCAATCTGATACAACTGATCTTGTAGCAGCTAATTTGGCTTTCAACAAAAGATCTTTCATATAAGTATTTAACTTTTTCTTATTATGACTATCTGGAACAGATGCGATTGTAACGAATTCCAATACTTTATCATAAACTTTCAAAGCTCGGTCAATGCAAGGGCCATTTTCAAGCCATCTTATTGAAGTAAACTTCTGTGGAAATTCTGTACTGCCAGTAATTGTTGTATACAGAGCTCGACGTGCCGGTGAGTCTTTAAAATAATTATACATTGTTCTTAAGAGTTCGTTTATTTCCCAATCAGTTTGCTTATGTCCGGTTTTAACAGCGCCATTCACGGTGTGTAAGCCACAAACTCCGATATCTATTAATGAAGATTTTGAATTTTCTGTAGCAAGTTCTGCTTTCAATTTATGAAGAACCTGAGCTAGGTTAACATTGGGTCCATCCATCGAAACCTGCA
This sequence comes from Scirpophaga incertulas, assembly GCA_036419045.1. NCBI lineage: Eukaryota > Metazoa > Arthropoda > Insecta > Lepidoptera > Crambidae > Scirpophaga > Scirpophaga incertulas. Next base: position 23,184,350 of record CM071639.1, on the reverse strand, counting down.
ATAACTTGTCATGGTCTAGATTTAACAAACCCTTTAAAAATCCATTTAATAGATCATTTGCAGTCGACTTCCCTAGAAAAATACTTGTCCAATACCTTGTTTCAACTCTTTCGGTAGTCTTGTTCCAAAATCTTATAACAATATCCATTTGACATTTCTGGGAGACTTTATTTAGTGATTCATCAAAGGAAATTACGTAAAATAGACAATCTTCTAAATTTTTTTGCAAACATGTTCTTAAATAAGGTGCTATTCCGTAGTTTATTACATATGACGCTTTTGTTTTTCCCAATGTGAAGTTTGGGCAATTTTGCTGTCAGGAAACATTCTTTTGAATGCAGTGCTGGTTCTATCACTAGGATTAAGGGACATTTTGTTAAAAACATTTTCTAATGCCCAAAGTATTTCCGCTGATGTCACATCATCGTCTTTGTAGGTAGGTATACACATTTTTGTAACTTTACTTTTATGGGAGTCATAAGAACTTTCGATATTGAGGGACGAAGTCTCTGTGGCGCTTGCAATTGTCGAAGTTGATGGTTCATCAGATTCAACCTTTTTTGTAAAGAATTAAATGTTTGGTTGCATTTTTCTTAATTGTTATTTAATGCCAACCCATGTTACTTAATTTGATGGACTTGCAGCATATCTTACAGAATGCTAATCCTGGATCATTTGGAACATCATTCAGCCATTCAAAAAAATTCAGGACTGACTTTGGGATCTAGCCACAATTTATTAAATGAACATTTTTTGGCATTCATTTTAGTTCTAGTGTTGTAAAATTTCTATAATTCCTCGTAGATAACAGTAATGAGCACTTTTTGTATGAAGAAATAGAAGATTTCTAAATACGAAGAATTAAGTAATATTAAAAGTGAGTAAACTAGTTATAACCTATAATTATAACATAGTTCACTCCAATTTTGAAGATACATGTCCATGTGCACAATATGACTGATAGTTCACCCTGTCAAAGTAAAACTCTTTATTTATTGTAAATACTCATTTATTTCAAACAAGAAAGGAGTAATTTTAGTAGGTAATGGCAAAAAACTACGTAAAAAAATGCTTCAATGGTCTGGATTAAGAATCAAACCAGAGCATAAAATATATCCCTCATTTTACAATCATTGGGAAATTTTTGCATGGATTTCAATTTACAGTTCAAGAAATTTTTATTGACAAATATCTTAAATTTTCCCTGACTCTCCAGGTAGCCTCAATATCCCTGACTTTCCTGACCACCTCAAGCGTCCCTGACTTTTCCATGACTTTCCCTGACTTTCCAGAATGTGGACACTCTGAAAATATACTGTAACACTTTTTTTTTCACTGATTTTAAGTACTATTAAAGACACTTTTTTTTATTCATATTGATTAAATTCACATTTTACAATTGTATCTTGCATTGGTTGTTTTCGTCGAATTGTTACTTTGACATTGACAGTTCTATAGTGTGGGCCGCTTATCATGATCCTAACACCATTATCTATAGCGGCAAATTAGGCAATCAAATCTAGCCAAGCGTCGTCTACAAAGATAGGTTCTTTATCAATAATACTGAAACATCACTCCGGAATTCATAGATTAAAAACAGTGTCGTAGATTATTAACTGCCCACAGATTATATACCGGATACTAATTAACAACAAACTATTTGCACTGCCGGTTACAAAATATCATTTAGAATTAAACTTAAATTTAGGAAGATCAATTCTTCCTTTCCTTTATTTGTGGCGGATCGACATAGTTTCCACACCATCCTAGTTCCATTTAATAACAAACATCACATACTATATCGTCTATATAGTCTTTGCCTCATCGGTGGTAAGCAATCTGTAATGGTATACTAATCTGTGACTTGGAGATCTGAAATCTGGGAATTGGGAATCGATCTATTGTAAAAATCTCACGCATATTTCGTGATATAAAAATCGTATAAAAGTTACTGAAGTGGTGTCAGGATCACAAATTTCAGGAGTATTTTATTTCCCATAAAATTATCCATATCTGTTGAGGTTGGAACATAATTTAACCTGAGTTGCCACCGGCACTTGAGAAAAAAAATAATAAACTAAAATATTTACATATTGAAAGCCCGATAAAAAGGTCAGTAATAGTTGCATTTATCTCTTTAATCTCTTTAATTTCAATTTGTTCCCAATAGTAATGATTTTCACAAATAATTATTGATATTTGTTTTGAGCGGGTAGGCTTAACCACCCATACAAAATCATGCTGAAATTAGTTGCTCAGCTGCAAATCTCATGTATTTGAGGTAATTGGTGTTTGTATTTAATCATAATAATATAAATAATGTAAATTCTTGTTCTTTTAAAATGTAATGTACCATAATTTGATGAATGTTCAATAGATCATGTTTGATATTTTTTCTTTGTAACCTAGTTGTCAGATTTAATTGTATGAAGAACAATAATGTATATGGGTTCCTTCTGAACCGCATAGACCACCCACAGTGAGTCCATGACTATGATAATGTAGCATTTTTATGATATGTAACAGGGCAAAAAGGTACCGGGAGGTTGTTATACCCGGCCCTACAAATTTATGTAAGGAAAATATATAAAATACAATATCTTGAAGAAAATTATATAAACCTTAAGGAAATAACTGCAATCTATTAAAAGAAGAGTGTCTGGACCCAGTCTCAAGGAAGGTATTCAGTACTAACCACCGGTGATGGGAATTTAGCATTAGAATACATGTTATTTCTTAGATTTTAGAATTACCATAATAAATAGTTTATTTCAATACCCTGATCAACTATTGTTGTTAAATATCCTTGCCGAGATTGATCAAACAGCACCAGAACCAACCTGCCCTTGTGTCTACTCATTAAAATTTGTTATTTTAAGTACATAATAAAGTTATTTATTTTAATTGGTTATTTTAATTTAATTGTTAAAAGAAAAACTTAAATATACATTTATCCTGTTAAAGTTGATAATTAAATCAGTCACTTTGTTATTTTGTATTATTTGTGTTTTCTTTATAAATCTAGTTGGTGAGTAAGAGAATTATTACATTACAATACTTGAATATGCAATTTCGAAAAGGGCACATCTCTGAAAATTTAAAATGTTTAGGAATTGAAAAAAACTGGTTATTTTTAAATCTAGTGCATATACTTTAAAACTGAGTATTGTGTTATATTTTTATGTTAATTATCATTCGAAAAATGCTTAATTGATTTATTTTTAATTTAATATCTATGTGTATATTTATATTTGTGAGATGTGTCCTTTTCGAAATTTACTGATTTGAGTACAATAAATGGAAAAAATAAATTGAAATATATGTAATTTTTATTTCTGGAATCTAAAATTAAACATATTATTAATATTAATGGTGAGTAATGAATTTTATTGAAAATCTTCTTCTGCAGGCTCTCTTTCGGTAGTAGTTGGCCATTGTAGAATGTTAGAGGTAGGTACGTATTGTTTCACCTTTGAAATGTCAGCAATTTTTAGATAATTTATAGGTACTTTGCCACTGAAAGCTAAATTTGCTTTGTTAGGTAAGCTACTCGTACTACAAGTACCTTTTACTTTTGAAAGAATGTAAACTTCTAAGGAAATGTCACTATCTATATAGTTTTTTGCGATTACTTCACCAGTTTTACTTGGGTGAAAAACAAATTCATAATAAGTCTATATTTGAAAAGTAACTTTATGATTTTTCGGTACGGCTTTTCCGTAACTTCCAAATGATAAAGGTTTAGCATTTTTTTTGGGCAGACATGGCCATTAAAAATCTTATATCCGTGTTATTCATGATAAGAATAAAATGTTCCTTTGCCAGTCTTCATGTTATGTATACAGAATTCCCAAAGTTGTCTATAATAAAAAAAGTAATTATTATTTTTTAAATATGAAATATCACTTGAATTTTAGTACAATCTAACGCAATTTATGAACAGTCTTGGAAATCTCGTTAATCCCTACTGTATTGTGTCATGCAAACTTACAAGGATAGATTTGTGATACCTTTTTTTTTTTGTTTCCCTGAGGAAAATGCATTAAATTGCATACCCCGGCTGTGGCGAGCCGGCGGTTATGTGGGGCTCTCCTCCCCAGAAGGGGGAGGCCTACCCACTAAAACTTCAGGGATGGCCTTCCTTAGGCATGTAGGGAGCCCCTGGGAACACCAAGCCATCTCGGGAACCCCCAGCCTCCGCTCCCCCGCTAGAGGGGAGCCCTCCTCGGGGGAGGCTACCACCTCCCCGGTCTCCTCCACCAACGACGCCCCCGGCCACGGAAGGGGCGTGGTCCATCCCGGGTCGCCGTAGCAGTCGCGACTTCCTCGCGCCCGCCGGCGACCCGCGGCGGCGCCGCAGCTGTGCTACCGAGCCCGGCGCCGCCTTCTTCGAGCGGGATCGGCCATTTCCCGACCCCGCTCGGCGGCCTCCTTCTGGAGCATCACTGCTTCACAGAAGGAGGCCACAGCCCTCCCAACCTCCCTCGTCCGCCAGCATTGCCGCAATCAATGCCGGCGGAGACAGATCTCGCCCGATCTCTGCGACCAAGACTCGGCGCTCAGAGGCACACGCGGAGCACTCCGCCAGCGTGTGCTGGGCCGAGTCAAGGTCGGATGCGCAGTGGTGGCAATGTGTTGATCCCTCCCGTCCTATTCGACACAGAGATTTAGTGATACCTATATTTTCTTTCTGACTCGCAACCAATTCATAAGCAGTATTTTAAAGCATTTGCCTCGGTTCTGAAATAGTATGTTGAGTAGTCACATACAAACATACACATACATTTTAACATACGTAATCGCGCACACATCTTCATATTTTCATAGCATCTAATGTTCTTCTCCACATGATTAGTTTTGTTTCATCTGTTTTTGTTTGTAATTCCATCCAATTACATCCAATTTTTGGGACCCCTCTGTATTTGAATACACACACAATAATGTTAAGTTGCTATGTTTATTTGTATTCGATCTCTACAAGTTTAGTTGGCAAGCGGGGACAACACATTAAATGCATTTGATACTTGTTTGTTTTGTGAGATAGTACTCGTAGTGACATAGGCGAGGTGTGCTGCACCTGACTACTTGTGTTCACGGGGACACCGTTGCGCAATGAAGCGCGTGCGTCTTCGGTTTCAAGGCACAGTTTACTTTCCATAGTCACATTTATGACTTAAAACTAATAAAGCTTTTAGTGTCAGTTTGCTGACATTCGTGAAAATCATGCTCGAAAGCTATTAAGATGATTTAGTATCTATTAAGATATTATAATTCTAAAAAATTGTCTTTAACGCAATTAAAGAGTTGCATATGTATACTCGTATTTTTATTAACACCTTTTTATTCATCACTGGCAATTTTTAATTTTATTACCTAGAGATCGTAATGTTTTCTTTGTCTTTTTTAAACCTGACATTTGCACACATTTCATTAAGAGAATGTAGTAATACAAATTACCAATTTTAAAAATTAAGAATTTGATTTGTTTTGATATTAATCTGAAATTGTCGTCTTATGCTGTAGTCTGGTTTTGTATCAAAAGGCAGATACATGTAAATGTTTCATGTTTATATTTAATGTTTCATTTTGTAACTGACTATAATACATACTTAATAAGACTCGATATTAAGATTTATCATCAATTTTAATTTTAATGTATTTCAACCAAACAGCTAAATAAACAGCCGTCTTCCTAAATTTCAATTACCGTCATGCTGTATGTAATATGTATGTACATAGCTATAATCACTCAATTGATCGCATCTATCACAGGAGCGACTTCCAAAGACTGTTGTGAACTCCTCAATTTCTTGTTTAGTTTACAGTATATCATTCAATAAACTATTTATGCAAGCCGCAAAATTAGACCACGAATTACGCCAGATCACTGACATCAAAACTGTTTAGTCTGAGTGAAAAAGAAACATTAGTTGGTTTCAATTGGTTTTCATTATAAAAGTGTGCTGTTTTGATTGCAAATAAATGGTTTTGGGTCTGAATCGTCCACGTGGAAATTTCAGCTTAAGCTACAAAACCAACAAGGTATGTAATGTTATTGATGGACGAACTTAACGTATCTAATTAGCTATTGTATTAAAGACACTAATAGTTGTAGGCATACTATGCTAATTTTAGCAAATTTCATAAGCTATTTAAAAAAAAAGAAAAAACGTCGCCAACATTAGGATTTTTATCCTGTGTCGTGGGAGTAGAAACCGATCAGTTGACCGCTGCGCCAAACGTTCGTGGAACTAAATGAAACAACATAAATAATTATTTGTAATTTATTTCCCGTGTCAGGACTATATAGGAATATTATACAAAGACAGTTCATCGTTGAACTAAATATAAACACACAGAGTGGACCGGATAGGCCAAAGTTTCCTCAAACACGCGTGGTAGCCGACTGTTAAGGGAAATTGCGAAAGCAGGTGAGGCACGTGCAAATAGCATAACTAGACCTGTTGCGAGGTCAAGTTATTATACGGGACTGCTCTCGTCTTACCTGGAATTTGAATGAAAATCGGTAGATGTTACTAGTCCATGATTATGTTGCTATAGCAGCGCTCACTGGTAGCAAATTTTGGGATTATTTTCTTAAAGAATATTCTGTGCTTTCCCGTTTTCAATAACACTAGATATCACCTTATTCATCCTCTTTATAATTATGATGTTACTAGACAACACAGCTAACTTCACTATATTAAGGTTTTCAATATGTGTACTGTATTTAGGGAAAACTAAGTACCGCATAGCGTTGGTAGAAATAGGCATAAGAAGGATTTTATATTAGAGCTACATATCTCTAATAAGAGGGGCTAATTTTCAATTACCTTTTTTCGATTTCATGGCGACTTTTGAATACGAAATGCGAAAACGTGTTTCCCAAATCTGAATAAAGGATAAAGTCAATATTTACTTTCTCACTCAGTTCCTATTATAGACAAAGGTAAAAATGGTTTTAGAAAGAATATATGCATAAATGTTCCCTGTCTCTGCTTCCGAAACTATTCACAAATGTGCTGGCTTTCTAATTTGAGATAATCTAAATAAATTTTGGCGATATGCTAAACCAAACAAATTGTAAAATGCTACAACTGGGCGCTGCCTAATTGATTGAGAGTGAAGTTAGTTTATACTTTTACTGTTTGAGTCTGGGTTGTTAGCGCTACCCGGATGAGGCGGCGCATGAAAAACTAGGCCTGGCTTTGTATATGTCCTAAATACCAGACGAGCTGCGAATGGTGTGTATTCGTCGTCATAGTCAAGGGTACAGAAGAAAAATGGCTAAAACACTTGGTTTCTGATATCTTAGAAATCATTACAACAGGAATTGACGATTTTTTTATGTTATATGTTGACAAACAAGCAGACTGTCTATCTGATGATAAGTACTTGTGGTTGCAGTGAGTTAGCATATCTGCAACCTCCACAAAGTTGCCAGTTTGTGACGTAAGATGTAATTTCACTACTTATCTCATCCTTCACACTGAAACACAGTAATGCGATCTTTGCTATGTTGCTGCAGAAAAAGATAAGACGGATGTACCCAAGCAGATAAGCAAGTAATTTTAAGTTAGTGGTTTTACTCTGCAAAATGAAATGTATACACATTTATCATTTCTTCGCGACCATAGACTATTGTAATATAAAGATATAATATGCCATGGCTGATATTTGATACAATTAATAGAATGAGGTTTTACTTTATATTTAAGGTCGCTGACGTACCTATTAGAGTCTTCTTATTCCTTACGGTCTTTTATCCAAAAGACCTTAAAGAATAAACAATGACAGGAGATTTCCGACTTATAATTAATTTTAAAATTGAAGTTGATGAATGAGTCCGAGAGGAGGACATATAAAAAAATTTTGCATCACTGTGAATGCTAATTCGTTCTATCCAAAATCTAACCTTAAGTTAACAATATTTGTTCAGACGTTATTTCACTACATTCATTTATATTCAAAACATTGATACATTCGTATTAATATAAAACAAGGAAATGGAAATTCAACATTTATAGAACTTGAAAACTGTATAAAATTAGGTATTTACAATTGATCGCCTGTGTTGAATAATTCGGTTTCTAGGTCGATCGCGATTGAGTAAACAGACTGAATTAAAAGCTAGACTTCGCAATTAAATGAAGACGTTTAGTTATAAACAATCAATTTCAGTAATTGAGAGTCTAAGAACCATGGGCGAGCCAAGTTCACTGCACGGTGCGTGTGCGAAAGTGTGTTTCCATTGATCACAATATATTATTCTCTTTCATTTTCAATTTCATACGTATTATTGCAGTCTTGTGTGTTTGTGTCAGCTTCTTGGGGATGTTCTGTATATAATTTTTCTCTCTAATTGAATATGTTGTAAAACGGATCAGAATTTATTTGATTGTTTGTATTTTTCTGTCTAGCTAGAAATAGATATTCTTATACCTATCAACTATTCGTAAAAGTCATAAAAATAGTTCGAGCTGATTCGAGGAACTCGACATTTATTCCCTTCTCACCTTGAAGTAAATATCGCTAAAGTCCGAAGACGTTCTTTGGAAAGTTCACCTGAATCTCAGATCAAGTAATTGAGGATTTTTCTATTTTAACTCTTAAATGTCGGAATCCAACGTAAGCTATTCAAGCGGGCTCGGTTCAGTCAAATTTGGCAGAAAAAGTTTTGTTCCCTTGCAGACTTAAACAACTTAACGTCTCTGTTATCTCTATCACTATACAATTCATCAAGTTCATATATGACTGTTGTAGGTTGATCACTGCGAAAACGCCTCTTGTCACGATAATGTACCGGTAACGCGGTGGTGGCAAATGGAAACAGCTTGCGCTTCGGACAGTTGGCGTGCATCCAGTTCGCAACGCCACTTTCATCTTTCGCGGTTCTGCTAAGCCTCAAATAGTTTGCGTACATTGCGTGTGAATGTTGAGGTCACCAGATGCTTCGAGTGAAATGTGGAGATACTTTCTCAAAATATTGATAGGACGTACAAAAATAGAAATGTGGTAAATCTTTTTAAACGCCTTTTGTACTATTAATGCTAAATCAACTGCATAGCGTGAAGATGCTAACGGTGCTCTAGCATAGGATGTAACATAGAACGCAAAGATTTCTTTAGCTGCTTGACCGATCATTTCAGTTGGATTATATTGTTTGGAATTGTATAGAGATCAACTTTTGTAGTAATCGTTCATACTATATTATGATATAGGTACAGCTTTAAAGTTGTTTTTTGTTGCTGATGATCGGAAGTTATGAAAATAACAATTTGTATTTATGATGTCTCTGTGAGTTCAAAGATTTTATGTTTGTGATTCTGTTTTCTTTACTTGCCAAGTAGGTTAGGCGTGTCAGGAACTCGAATAACAAATGATCTTCCAATAATGAAACAGTCCAACCGGACATTGTGGATTTTTGCGTATATAATAGCGAATAGCATCCGATGTCTATTTACGTTTTCAAGTATTTACTTTTCCGCTAATATCTGCCGAAGACAGACGGGGGCTCAACATAAAGCATATTGAAACTGATAAAAGTGGTAAACTGTTTTGATTTTGCAAAACATTACAGATTTACATTAATTACAACGCAGATAGAAAGCGATCATATTAAGATATTTATAATACATAGCCTTGCAATAATTCATACAGTTATTCTATAACCTTTATGATTCTATGGTTTCTATAACCATAAACCTAATTAAGATACCGCTATTGCAATATGTGAGAACTAGGAATGTTCACTTGGAACATTCCTTTCTACAGGAGGTTTTAGAATACCATTAACCGAAGCAACAAGTCCTGTAATTGGTTCTATGCTGCTTTACGAGATGTTGTGAAGCTAATGAGCCGTAAACACAACTATATCCAATTCTTTGCCGATCACTTGAGTTGTACGTGTGCGGTTAAAGATGTCTATAAAATCTTTATTCAAAGCTTGAGAATTTCCCATCATTTCGACCCTAACGACTCCGGTACGGTCGCCGGTGTCGTTAGCAGAACTGAACATAGCCATCTGAGGCTTCAGCATAGGTCCGTCCAAAAAAATAAATCATTTGAGAATTTCTTGTTAGGGTTTTCCATGATTAGGGTTCTTTTGGGTGACAAAACTGTCAAGAAAAAATTACATATGTCAGAGGTGAAAGTTTGAAATTGGCGTTTTGGAAAAGAAATCGTATATATACATATATAATTTCTTTATTGTACACAATTAAACAATGTTACAATAAAAATAACAAGCAACAAAAATATTTGCTAGTACCAAGTTGATTGGTCCAAAAGCGGACTTATCTCTCAGAGAGATTTCTTCCAGCCAACCCTAGATTGTTTTGTGAAATTTTAATAGAAAAATTTGCGGGGACACACTATTTATATATAATTGTTTTTATTGATCGTTATATATTATTTATTTAATTAACATTTTTATACTCTATTTATTTAATATTCAAGAAAGCACAATTCTTGAATTTTTTTCATACACGTCAATAGACATTAAAATAAGTAATAACATAGTTAGGAAACTTAATTGGTACTCGTAACAAAATTAGTTATAACAATGCTATAGTTAATAAAGTACAAAATTCCGAAAACAACAGAAACAGAAGTACTTTTTTAGGTTTTTTTAGTTTACGTTAAACTAATTCTGAGTTTCAATTGTAACCAAAACTTTCATTTTGGCGTTAAAAATTAAGCAGAATTAAATATTTGATCTTTTATGCTTTCCATCTTATTAGTCCATCCCCTCGTTGGGCCCAGTCAATCATGCCCATGAGCTTGCTGATGTGTTTCGGTGGCATGGCCCTGTAGTCTTCCGATCTTGGGTATCCGCTGCCTTCAATTTTTATCTCTTAAAGGGTAGAGCAGTGCACAGTAAGTTTATGATATATAGAGTGCACCTATGTTCTACTGTCTTGTGGGCGATATATCTCACGATAGTTCACCATACATTATTAATTTTTGAAACTCATTCGATCTGCAATCCAAGATATAGCCTTGAAAGTCTACGCAAGAATTCAAGAGCAGTGTTATGTAAGCTTGTTTAACAGTAAACACATTTAAATTTATCTGCAACATTAGCAATGTCTGGTTTGAATTATACGGCCAGTGGCCCAGTGTGGGAGCGTTTGATCGCATGATTATTTGGGTAGTCTGCATGGGAACCACGGCGGCCCTGACTAGAGACCAATATTTCAGACAATAAGGACTGACGGTGTGACGTGACCTATTTACATTAAACTCCTATCATATATGTCGTAAATATTTTTCTTTATCAACGATGGCGTCAACTACGGCGCCTTGGAGGCGATGTAAATAGGTTATAGTATGGTCCAAGGGCCTTGATGAATGGTCAATTTTGAACATTGTCCATCTCCAGATGTTGAGAATAATTTGTATCATCTATACTTTACAAATATTTTTTTGTTTGTTTCTAGTTGAAATATTATTTTTGTTTTGGTTAGTCCATTTATCGAGGAAACTTATAGTCTATCTAACGTCATATTACGATGAATAGAAACGAAGCAACAGTGCAAAATTGTTGCAAAAGCAGGAAAAATATTTCTACTTTAGAGCTTTCGTTGCGTGCGCTGCGTTAAATTTTCAAATTATATAAAAAGTATGATGGACTTGTTACTGTTTAAAAATTTAAAAAAAAGTTTGCGACGGCGTATGTCTTTGATTAGAGTACTCGTAGGTACGTCTATAATCAGCGTATGTCTCTAAGGTTAGCGTATGTTTATGATCAGCGTATGACTTTTAAGATTGACTCACGAAAACCTTTTTTTTTATGGTAATTAAATTTGTTCGAAATTAACGCAATATGCAATCCTTATTTAAATACGTATGTATATAAAAATATTAATCACAAGTGAAGTAATTGTGAACAATTTTTAAGAATTTGATTTCGATAAATTTCTTGGGAGATATCATAATTTTAGAATACTTCGCAACAACATAGGCAAGTTCAGATTTACGCGCCTATGTGGCTGGCTGGCGGACGAGAAGAGATGGCCACTGGCTGGCCGACCTGCGCTGGTATGAGTAGCTCTACGAGGTACTCGTACCATGCGGGGCTCAGCTCCTCTTGGAAAATCCGACATAACGTCGTGCGAAGATGTGGCCGCAATGATCTTCACATACATTTAATCCAACATAATATTTTTATACAAATTATAATATTTAATAACTTTATACTTTTAAACGGGTACATAATATAATAAAACTTTAATAGGTTTATGACATCTATTCTAGGGTGTAAATTATTATTAGTGTACCAGGTTTAATATTTATGAGGCCAGACTGGCAGGCATAATTAATGTACTTTTCAATAGGTCAATATCTTATGTAGAGGTCCTGGGATAGAACCTGTAATGTTATGTTTTCTTAATCCCAAATGTAACAATTTAATTGGTCCACCAAGCTAGCAAAGTGCAGATTAGTCAGTTTCACATACACTTGTGGAGATTATACCTCTTAATGTACATTAAGAGGTATAATCTCCACAAGTGTATGTGAAAATTAAGAGGTATAATCTCCACAAGTGTATGTGAAACTGACTAATCTGCACTTTGCTAGCTTGGTGGACCAATTAAAATGTTACACCAATTAAACTAACGTTTGTCATAAATACTTAAAAAAAATGTTAACAATTGCAAAAGTATGTTTTATTTTTAATTAAAGCAATAGGAAAAAAAAATACTAGTTAATATAGAGAAACTTCGTTAGAGTAGATTGGGCTGCTCATTCATCGTACATGAACAGTCATGGTGATCGTTTTTAAACTGAATTTAAATTTTACAGTAAAGGAAAACAAGTATAAAAATCTATAAAATTCACAATTTTCTTTACGCGTCAGCTTAAGAATTGGGCCGCAAGAGATTCGCTCATCTTGTAGTAGATGGTTCCTGACATTGCTTTGGTCCGTGCTCAATGAGCGCTCTTCAAATATTGCTCAGTCGACTATCGCATTGTATGTTGTCACGAGGTGCCAGCGTCAGTGACTTCACGCTTTAAACATTACAATATTGCCTTACGATGTCACCCTTAATGTGGCACGCGCCATTTGCGGTGTATACGTAAAATACGTCAGGCACTGAATACCTATAATTTAGTAGAGAGGTAGGACAAAGCTTTTTGATGAGCTAGTAATTCGCATGGATTGTTCGCTCTGGAGAGGAGAGGCTGTGGATCCTTATACTACCGCAGCCAAGTGACACGGTGGTCACTTCGGACTCCAAGCCAATCGAGGCGGCTCGACCGGAATGGTCTACCGAATAAACTTAGTCCGAACCTTGGACATAAGGGCCCTATGGCTTGGATGGAAGTTCGCATGAAGTAGAACCCTCATATAGAAGAGAACAACTTGATTTAAAGTTGTGTTCTTGCAGGAAAGAGATCTTTTGCGATATACGACAGATTGTGTGCTGTATTGCATTAAATTGCAGGTAATTGATATTATTCGAAAGAGAAGTTGTTTTTGTTGACTTGAATAAAATGGTCATTTACAGATTCTCTCGTACGAACCTTGTAAAAAAGGGAATGCCTGACTCGACTGTGATTGAGATCTACAAGTCTGAATCTATGTACCATGTGATTCTGTATTGCCCCTGGTATTATAGTGTTAGTCTACTAAAAGTAGATAGCGACAGCTCTCTCCAGAATAGAATATTGAAAAGATTCAATGATTTAATTTGAGACCATGACACCTTAATAAAAACTGTCGTCTTGCGCAATTAAATTGATACACTATTACATATATATAGTGGTGGTGGCTTGGATGGAAGTGGGATCACACCCTCATAAGAAGGCACGCTCAGAGCTGCCTTACGAGGGGCAAAGGCACAAATGCGCTTGAACAAGGCGCGGTGCACCAAAGTGACTCCAGCCTGAATAGATGGGGGTTATATCTCACGATGTATGCTTTATGTTGTCTTGATCCCTTGCTCATGTTACGGGGGCTGATATTGCTTTAGTAGTGAAATTAAACAAACACATACACATGCGTTCTAAATACAAATAATTATTGTAGTGAACGCAACAGGATTTAATCTAACTCAACTTTTTGACAAACTTTTTTACAGAAAGGAAACATTCGTTTATTTTTAAAAGATACGTAACGATAATAACAGACTTGATTGAGATAAAAATAATAAAAAACAAACTGCTTGTTGCACGTTAGGAAAAGAGCATATGATGCAGTCATCGTGGCCGTACGAATACTGTAACAACGGACAGATTTGATAATTGATTTGAACTATTTTTAATAATTACGCGGCAATCATATCGACCTACTGCCGCTGATTAGAATAAATAGTTCGTATTGTGTTGCATATTCAGATATTGGAATGTGTATTTCATTGAAATAGAGAATGGCCTTAAGACAACATCAGTTGATTTTTCAGTAAGTTTTTCGTTCGCTGCTGGACATATGCTTCTGCACCGGTCGGTCCTGCGATGCTATTGTCTAGCGGTTTATTATCAATCCGTGTTAATTTGATTTACGTATCGATCTTAACTAAACTGACTACTTTTTGGCCAGTGCATAAAGTTACCCCTTTTCTATTTCTTTACATAATTTTGTTTCTTCCATATTCCTCATCGTACCTAAAACCTCAGTTTATACCTCATTTTAAGCTCAGTCTTGACTGCGCCCCACAGAACCGACGTTTGATACGATTTTCCGGCTTATGCAATCCAGTAATGGAACTCTCTCACTGACAGTAGGGAGTAGCAGAGTAGACAGTTCTATAACAATCACATATGTATGATAACTTTCTAACCGTAAATTATATTATCATAATATATCTTCTTTTTCCAGTCACCACCCAACTATTTACTTTATTTAGTGGCCTGAAAGAAATTGCTTTTTAAGGGTAAAGCTTGTACATATTGCACATGTATTTTCCCCTTTTTCTGTCTAAGGTGGGGAATATAATACTGTTATGTTGTATTGGGTGGTGTTCAGAAATAACTCTATAAAAAGAATTTATATACAGAAGCTATCATATTATTATGTAGCTTCAATAATAATGGCAAATAATATAATTCCTAACATAACGCCATGTAATGCAATGTTTCTTCAACGCCCTTTAATTGTGTATCGATGTATTTTAATGTCACAATATAACCCTTTGAAGATCCATTATTGTGGTCGGCACGCCTCTGCCACTATAACATCAGTTTTTGAGATGCTTATGAATATTTGAATTAAAGTCGCATGTCATGTTAATAGCTATCCCTTTTGCTGTCTCCATTTGTCTATGTTATTTCATCATCAACGTTTTAACTGGTATTAATATGCGGTAAGCTATATTATTTATGAATAATATTTTAGGGATAATATTTCAAGTAATTTTAGTAGTAGTAGTAAGTAGTAATAAATCTGTGGTAATGGCATAAAGCAGGCAATGTTTACCGTATTACATGATTTTTTTAAAGTTAACATATAGCCAAGTGTTACAAAATGTCACTGTCTGTACCTTTTTTTTTTTTTGAGAGGGGAAATGCACCTTTTGCACTATGACACCGCGCTGACTAGGCGCGGCCGTGTGGGGCTCTCCAGTCAACAGGACCGACCTACCCACTAAAACCCCCCCGAGTTCTCTAGGCCCATGCGAGGCACATGGCGGGGTGCGCTTTTGCGATTCTACCGCCATGTGGTTTGGGGCCGGCTCGACCTAGGTCTGATCGAGCCAACGCCAAGGGAGGGACTGTCCGAGAACCCCTGGACAGTCCCTAACTGTCTGTACCTAGCTTAAAAATGTCTGGAGATGTTAATTTAATATACACATATATATGGAATAATATATTCTATAACTTATGTATATAATTTATAAAATTAAAACTAGACGTTTCTTTTTTAGTCGCCAGTACGTTTTCCATTACACACAACAGATTATAACGGTGATAGTCAATATTACAATAGGAACTCTTGCAGAGATAAAAAACACGGCTAGCGCCTGCGCCGGCGCCGGCCGCACATGTGACTGATCGGCGTATAATCGAACCTCAATGAAGCCAAGATCACGGATCACGGCCACGAATCTGGGGATAACGATTGTGTAACATTTCAACGTTGCTAAGTCACGCACGATCGTTGCGGTGGATTAGAATAATCGAAGTAGAGTAACTCTTTCTTTGCAAAGCTTGGATCTTATTCCAACATGGATTGGACTATGTATGTTGGATTTTGGGAATAAAATTCTGCTAATGCTCAGAGCAACAGATGAAAGCTTTATAGGGTTCCCGCAATTTATCTCAAATAAATGAAATACAATGACGATTCAAAGATTAGAAATATCCTTTGACTGGACTTATAGATGATAGCGAATTGTTTTAATAAGGCGAATCACTACATAGTATTAAATTAAGTCGTTTTCTTTGTACATATATCTCTATGTATGATTAAATCTTTAAAACTACTCAACGGATTATGATGCGTTTTTTTTAAATATATAGAGTGATTGAAATGAACGGTTTATATGTATAATAACATCCATTAAATAGTGGAGAAATACTGTAATTTTAAAGGTTTCTAATGTGATGTCGTAAATAATTACATTTTTTCCATTGTAAACATTGCAAACGATTACATATATATAATCGTTTGCAATATAAGCTAAAAAAATGTAATTATTATATTACAATGTAATTAATATATTACAATGTTCATAGTTTTTTTGTAGTGTATTTAGTATCAGCATTGCACCCGTGCGAAGCCGGGGCGGGTCGCTAGTATTAGAATAAATAAA
The DNA here is from genome assembly GCA_036419045.1 of Scirpophaga incertulas. Taxonomy (NCBI): domain Eukaryota; kingdom Metazoa; phylum Arthropoda; class Insecta; order Lepidoptera; family Crambidae; genus Scirpophaga; species Scirpophaga incertulas. The sequence continues at coordinate 23,167,593 of CM071639.1, read as the reverse complement.
TCATGTACATTTATGTATATCTTTTCATAACTATTAATTTTGATAGTATTCCTTAAATTATTGTTAATAACCGAAAGTAATCTATTGTTTAAATCAATTTGACAGTCACGCGTAGGATAACCCCGACATGACGTGATCGTGCCACCACTGTTGTCAGAAGCAGAGATGAGCAGATAGCTATAATGGAGTACACCTGTCCGGTTAACACTCAGTGTTTCAGTTATATTATTAGAGGCGATAACGGGCATTATTACGAGCACAAGAATCTGGATCTACGCTAATGAGATTATCTTTTTATTTTAGTAACGTGGCAACACCGGTTCAGGTAACGTAAAACTATAGCGCTCGCTATGGAAACTGGATATTAGTTTTGGTTTTTGTTACAACGTTTATTTTTAGAATCTAATTTTCTTGTAGATATAAAAATAAAATTCAACTGTAAACAAATGAAAAGAAATAATAACCACATGGTTTGATAATTACTAAGTATGCAGCTATAAATAATGTCAAATACGAGGTGGGCGCCCGTTCATTTCGTTTGAAAATAAATTATGTTCTGGATAAAATGTTCGGGGTAAAATCAGACGTATCGATTACTATAATTGTATTTGATAAAATGGGACTCCTGTTCTCAGACCCGAAACGGAGTTTAGAAGAAATGATTATGGTTCGTGGCGTATATTTAATGAATGGGTGAAGTTTCTGATGATGAGTATTTTCTCGTGTCAGCTTGACTATTTAGTTATTTATTATCATCATGCCAAACAAGTCTGTAGTTTTTACAATAACTTCAGCAGATAAGCTTTAGGTTTCTAACTTTGCTGGAGAATTTCGACTAAAAGTTATTATGTTCCTAATTCGAGATCTCAATTTATACTTAACAGTACGAAATGCCATAATTCGTTAAGTCATTCAATCGTTTCCCAAATGCAACATAATATAAGTTGTAAGTTAGTAACGTATCGAAGTCAAGCGGTAATTTATTTACTCCAAAAGAAATATCGTTCTGAGGCATATCTGCCCTTTTGCAATGATTTATTCCTCCATTCTGTAACAAGATACGTGAGATTCGACGACCCCCAAACATGCCGTGCCAGTGGCATAGCTCATCCTGAAGTACGCTGGCACTGCGCGAATCAATTTCTAAGAACCTCTTGTGGTCCAAGTTACAAGTTAAGAACGTCACTATTACATTGACACTATATACACAGTTGCAAAGATCATTTATTTATTTTAATTTATTAAATAATGTTTGCATATATAGTTAATATAACAACAAACAAAATTTAAAAACAGAAAGTTACATGGTACTGCTAATTTCACAACTGAAATTTCTTTCAGCAGACCTGCGAGAGAAGTTTTAATTAATATGTGTTTGCGTATATGACAGAGAAGAAAAATAATAGAAATAAAAGTAATAAATATTTAGTCAAATATACATGCATCCATAAATATATGATATACACAAATACATTTAAAATATATACATATGTAAATACTAGGATATATTTATAGTATAATATACTTTTGCATAGACACATTTTTATGAATGGGACTTTGAAAGAAAAATGATTGAAAGGAATAATCTAACATGAAGGAAATAATTCTTTAATCCATGTCAGCGTCATGTGATGAAGCCGCGCTGATTTTCACCGAGTATGAAAGATAAACAGAATTATATAAAAGATAATTACTGTCATTTATTTACGAGTGGTCACTGTAGCTAGTAAATGGACAACATCAAAGTGGTTTGGTATTTATGAGTTCTAAGATCTTCAGTATTTTACAACATAAAATCCATTGGGATGGGATGGGACATGATTATATCTAACTACAGCCATTTCACTGATCGTAACGTAGATGGTACTCGATCATTAATTTTATATAAGTATTGCTAACAAGTATCTTAGACTTGACAGTCGATTAACTATCTTGAAGATAACATTGAAATTACAGATTATAATTGAATATGGCTAACGCAGTAACTAATACCTTTTTTTTTTGTTCCGCTGAGGAAAATGCATTGAATTGCATACCCCGGCTGCGGAGAGCCGGTGGTTATGTGGGGCTTTCCTCCCCAGAAGGGGGAGGCCTACCCACTAAAACCCTCAGCGATGGCCATCCTCAGGGTTGTAGGGGGTCCTCAGGATCGAGTGTCGCATCTGGGACCCTGGCCTTTGCTCCCTGGGTGCGCTAGGGAGCCCCTTCTGGGGAGGAGTGATCTTGCGCCTCCTCCCCTCCAACCTTCTACGACGTCACCCCCGGCTATCCAGGTCCTCCCGGGTCGCCTCCACGGGCACGAACTGCATCGCGCCCGCCAGCGACCCGTGGCGACGCCTCAGGCCAGGCTATCTGGCCCGAGGCCGCCTTCTTCGAGCGGGATCGGCCATCTCCCGATCCCGCTCGGCGGCTTCCTTGTGGAGCATCACCGCTTCACAGAAGGAGGCCACAGCCCTCCAACCTCCCTCATCCGCCAGCAATGCCGCAATCAACGCTGGCGAACACAGTCTTCTTCTCTCTTCTTTTTTTCTCTTGCCCGATCTTGCCCGATCTCTTCGACTAAGACTCGGCGTTTGTCCCAAGCGGGGCACTCCGCCAGCATGTGTGGGCCGGTCGAGGTCGGATGCGCAATGGTGGCATCGTGTCGTGTCCTCCCTCCCTATTCGACTCAGATACTCACCAAAACAAACCAGGTCCGGTGAGTAAGCTGTATCTGTGTCAATCCGAGGGTAGTGTTTCGCAGGGTGGCCAAGCTTCGAAGTGTGGGAGTACCGCACCAACGGCGCGCTGACGCACGCAGCCCCACGTTCTAGCTGTGCACACCAGGCCTCTCGGCGCAGTAACTAATACCTATAAATAAACTGAAGAAATATAAAGAGATTTTTCAGACGAGACCAACGACCAAAGTTAAGTATGGAATTAGAAATTTACCGCAAATAGTTTGGTGTAATTTTCAAGGATAATTAAAAAATTACCAAAATAATGAGGAATTTACTTCTAATACATCTTTTGATATAAATTCGCATAATCTTGGACCAAGCAAGAAGTCGTCAATCTGTCTCGTCCGACGGCATTCGTAGCGCAGATGCGCTTGGGCAATACTTTCTCGAATTAGGTGTATCAGAAAAATAATTCTGATTCATTTGACTGAACAGTTCAGAAATAGGTCGGTTGACATACCAACGGAGTGAGCACGCAGTTCAGTAGTATTCTAGACATGCAATAGACGAGATAGTATCGCCGTATTGAGCGCGTGCTATTGTGGGCGCAGACCAAAAAGGAACGATTAAGATGTATAGTGCGAGCATGCGCCGGCGCCGGCAAACCTAAGACTTGCGATAACGGACACGAACAGATGAATAGAGATGACAATTCAATATATGTATCAGATACTCTGAATTGTACTTTAGATATTTCACCCTGTATTGGAGCGAGCGCAATGCAGCGCATTGGCTCTGATTCAAAAGAAGCGACAATGCAATTCCGAGATTCCAAAGCGCAAGACATCGATCTTTAAAGCGGTTTATAAGAACTTTCATGAAATATCTTATGACAGGACTATATGATTACGATTAGGTATTTATATTTTTAATTTCTTTGTATTCGGAAATTAGAAAAATATTTTTTGTATACACTTAAAAAACATCAAACTCATTAAGCAAAGCACTTGTATATTATTTAAGGTTCTGCTGTGTTATTATTTGTGTAGTTTATATGAAGTACATATATCGTAAAAACAAAGGTTACTTTAGAATGGAATTCAAAATGAAATTCAAAGTCTTTTAGCTAGTTTTGTAATAGAAAAGTCTGTAATACAGTTGAAATACTGTTGCTAATATGAGTCCCGAAAATATCTCACTATTTTGCGTCAGATATAATCTCGTAACACTTAGGCGCTTTCGCAGAGATATTCGTTATTTACTGTAGTGAAATCGGAGGAATCTCATTTACGCTTTGAAGTCAAATCTAATAGAGTTTGGTTAGTTGAAGAGATAATAATTTAACACCGCTACTTACCAGAAACTTGATACAAGTTGTAATAGGTTGTCAACAACTTTGAATGTTTATATTCATTTCGCACTAAATCATTATAGCTGTTGTTTAGACTAAAGTTTTAAAAATATACATGAACAGAAAAACACTGCGGATCCATGATATTTTTCGTAGGCATCAACACGAATATTGTATCGAGTCTCGCAAAAGATTATCATACAAACGTATGGAATTGATAAGCGAAGAGCTTTTATTTCAAATATTTCCATATAAAACGCGTTATATTAGTATAAAAAGATAGGGTAAAGAAAAACCAAGTCAGGGAGTCGTTACGGCTGCTCTATACTAAAGTATAAAGACCGTCTCTTTGAAATATATTTGTTTAGTAAGCTTTTACCTGTTTTTATGTCAATTAGTATCTGTACAGACCTATGCTGAATAGAAATTGTTTTGATGTTGATTATAGACTATTGAATGAATAAAAAAACATCTTTCACTCACACTCATTAGCCTAGTCCAAACTAAGCGCTGTGTAAAGTAAGGCTTATGGAATGGAAGCTAGGGTAATGGATAAGTGGCCTCGTTCTGTGAAGCAGTGCTGCTCCAGAAGGAGGCCGCCGAGCGGGGTCGGGAGATGGCCGATCCTGCTCGAAGGAGGCGGCGCCGGGCTCGGTAGAACAGCTGCGGCGCCGCCGCGGGTCACTGGCGAGGAAATCGCGCCCGCGGGTACGGCGACCTGGAAGGGACCACGCCCCTTCCGTGGCCGGGGGGGTCGTCGGTGATGGAGATCGGGGGAGGTATTGTAGCCTTCCCCGAGGAGGGCTCCCCTGTACCGGCGGGGGAGCGGAGGCTGGGGGTTCCCGGAAGTAGTTTGGCGTTCCCGGAGGCTCCCTACATGCCTGAGGAAGGCCATCCCTGAGGTTTTTAGTGGGTAGGCCTCCCCCTTCTGGGGAGGAGAGCCCCATATAACCACCGGCTCGCCACAGCCGGGGTATGCAACTTAATGCAATTTCCTCGGGGGAACAAAAAAAAAAGGAAGGATATAGATTCTTTTCGCAATAATACAGATTATTTTAGGATAGGTAAAGGAAAAATGTAAGTGGGTAGAATAATGTGCTTTCAGGAGAGACAGCCGTTTCAGCGGAAAGGTTCTCGAGTGGAAGGACTATGCCGAAAATTGTACTGTTTGTAGGTTTCCATGTGATGTATACCAACCATCTGGTGTAGAACGCTGGATGCACTTGGTAGCAGCGCAAAAATAATCGGTGTCGAGATTCTTGCGTGAGTTTTACGTTCAGTAGCGGACGTCGTATGCCTAAAATTATGATAAAAGTAGAATTATTTTTAGTTTTATAATAGCTCACGAGAATATAGAAGCATAGTCGTAAAAAGATAAGTAATATCAAGTACTGTAGTAATTTGTAAATAGCGAAGGAGCGAGAATGGGCAAAAAAATTGAATTACGTGACATATAAATATCTGAAATAAATGGTTTACAACGAAGAGCTTTTAGTGAGCACAACCGAGGGTGAAATTTTTCAGGGAAGACCTGAAATTCCGTAAAGCAAAGAAAAATTCCGCGTAAAATTCCATCATGCCTCCTTTCTTCGTGTTTTTATTACCTACAAGTTATTCGTGCGCTTGAAATGTGATGTGATTTACGATGTACCGCGATCCGATGACTAACATTATTTCATGTCATATTGCGAGAGTGGCCTTGACAAGCACAGCTACTCGGAATCGCTTTTAAAAATAATGTTCATTGAGTGATTCAATTGACTTAAATATATTTTGCCCCACATTCCCGGTTGTTGGTGTATCGTAAGTGTCATTTTGGAGGTCGTAACGGTTGTCTTGGTGTTGTCTCGCTGAATAATAAGAACTTGGCTTATCACTAAGAATAGGTCCTTCAAAAAAAAAATCTTTACAAGTTCCATTTGAAGTTATTTGCCTGGTGGGCGTAAAGTATGAATCTTGATCCTGATAAGGCCTATATTGTCTTTTCGATTTGATAAGCAGTAAATTATTAAAATCAGCAGTGTATATATATCGATATTGTAAAAAGTTATCTCGTGCGGGCCAATCATGTTGTTAGCAAAAGTCTGGATAGACAATTAACCTCTAATGCCGTCCAAATAATGGTCAATTATTTTTATTGGCCATCGAATATCATTAGACGCATACACTGAGCTCATCTATAAAAAAAACTTCACGACAATTAGAAGGATGGAAAGTTTGTAGCAGATCCGGGATTTATTTGAAAAAGGCTTGGAGATTCTGCTATATGCTTGGTTTACAGTACATTTTTGTAGTAACCATTAAAAGTATTTGCGTACTGATTTTGCAGAGGAACATCCTTGGCTAGAGGTCTCATATGTTTTGTGTTGTATAAGGTAATCTGATATATAAAAAATAAACCCCACCCGGTTTATTTATTGATTCCATTAGGCTGTTCTATAATATAATATTGGTTCCATAAAACTTTATTCTTTTTTTTTGCCTTAAATACAATAAAAGTATTTAAGGCAAAATTTTCAATCAGTAACATTGAAATATAGATGATTTATAATTTCTAATAATTATTTGGTCCTCTATTAGCCAGCTACTTTTATACTAGGACATGTCTGCATTATAAAAACCAGTGGTTTGGTAATAGAAGTAACATTTAATAACAAGAAACATTTAAGAAGAAGTAACATTTAGGAATATCTGAGATTTAAAGGTGAAATAAAAATAATAGAAAATATTGTAAATAGGTATTCCTGTCATTTACAGCATGTGTGTGTGTTAGATATGTAGGTGTTATATTGTGTGTTTCTGTGTTGTGTGTGTGTTTCTGTGTAAACCTATAAACTTATAAATGATAACTTATATGCAAAGTTCCTAAAGTAGGCCTAATAGCGTTAAATTATTTAGAAGCGTATAGTAATTAAAGTGATTATGTAGCGTTATTAGCGAACATTTAACATTGCGTCGTTAGAATAATGAACTGCAATAAGCTACTCCATCCAATATGGCAGCCACGCTGGTGGTCTGCCTTAGGTGGCCTGCGTAAATACGAGTGAGCCGCGCCCTATATTGCTATCTTGTAACATTATGATACGTTAGGAAGTCCTATTTATCTAACATAAACATTCTGTTTCAGTAGCTAGGAGCAATTTAGATTGTCCTTTCGGACATATTTCGGTAGCAATTTATTATTTTTATTTTCTATAAGTTATAAATATAGTAGATTAAATTAAAATTTAATAGTAGAGTAATATCTAATTTCGCTGCGAATGCTAAAAGAATAAAACGCTTAGTGCTAGAAACAAAATTGTTGGTGATATAAATAAAATAGCTACAAACATTTTTACAATTAATAATACTATTCAAATTATGTAAATCTAAAAAAATAACTTTGCTGATAGGCTTTGAACGGCGGTTTTTTTTTATGCTCGGATTATGATGTGTAATGTAAGTGGGGCAGAGCGCCTAGAGCTATAGCTGATGCAAAGGCATTTTTTGATAATGTAAGAATAATATATAAAACTAGCTGTGCCCGCGACTTCGTTCGCGTGGAATAGTTATTTTGAGCATCATATTTATTTTTGCAAACAACTACCTCAGCTGTTACCCGATCTTGACAACGCGACATATCCAAATTTGATTAACACAAAAACGATTCTAGCGAGTTAACCTTAGAAGATAGACATACTGTCGCGAACATTTTTTTAGATTATTTTAAGAGGAATAATTCTTTCATACATATTTTTTTGGTATCCAGAACCGTGTCCACAGCGCACGCAATGGAAGCCCTCAAAGATGAATAATTTTCCCCGTTTTTTTCCACATTTTCCATTATTTCTTCGCTCCTATTAGTCGCAGCGTGATGTTATGTAGCCTTTTTTTTTGTTCCCCCTGAGGAAAATGCATTAAGCTGCATACCCCGTCTGTGGTGAGCCGGCGGTTATGTGGGGCTCTTCTCCCCAGAAGGGGGAGGCCTACCCACTAAAAACGTCAGGGATGGCCTTCCTCAGGCATGTAGGGAGCTCCCGGGAACGCCAACTACTTCCGGGAACCCCCAGCCTCCGCTCCCCCGCCGATACAGGGAGCCCTCCTCGGGGGGAGCTACAATACCTCCCCCGATCTCCACCACCGACGACGTCCCTCGGCCACGGTGTGGTCCCTCCCGGGTCAGCCATGCCAGCATTGCCGCAATCAATGCCGGCGGAGACAGATCTCGCCCGATCTCTGCGACCAAGACTCGGCGCTCGGAGGCCCACGCGGGGCACTCCGCCAGCGTGTGCTGGGCCGAGTCGAGGATCGCAGGTCGAGGTGCAGTGGTGGCAATGTGTCGATCCCTCCCGTCCTATTCGACACAGATACTCACCGAAGCAGCCGTGCCCGGTGAGTATCTGAGTCAATCGGTAGGTGACCTCCTCCTTCCCGTGGAGCCAAGCTTCGAGGTGCGGGAGTACGGCACCGACGGCCCGCTGGCGCGCGCAGATCCGTAATTCGAGCTGCGCACGCCAGGCCGCCACAATCCGTCGGTGCCACTCCCGCTGAGGCACTTCGTGCGCAGGTTCCAGGGTGCTCCCCCCATCGCTCCCCCGGTCGACACGCCGCGACGCATACGTCACCGCGTACATGTCGGCTAGGATGTCAAATGGGGGGGGGGGGCGTCCCAGAACTGTCGCCGCCTCGTACGAGATGGTACGGTAGCCTCGTACGATCCGTATGGCCATTATCCGCTGCAGGCTCCTTAGCAGAGCTCTGCAGTGGGGGGATGTTATGTAGCCTAATGCCTTCCTCGATAAATGGGCTATTCATCAAAAAACTAAGAATTTTTCTATTCGAACCGGGAGTTCCAGAGATTAGCGCGTTCAAACAAACAAACAAACTCTTCAGCTTATAATATTAGTATAGATATGAAGTTAAAAATCTATTTAATATTTTTTCGAATAACAGTTTATAAAAAACCAATTCATTTGTGTGTATTGTATAGAATTTAAGAACACATTGGTCGATCTCTGTTGACAGTACAAATTTGTTTTTAATTCGCAGTAAGTAGATAGGTCCAATGTCGCGTGTGTCACAGCGCCAGTTCACCTGTGCAAGCACGAAGTTGGCTGACCTTAGAAATACATCTCCATGAATCAGCCATTCTCCTTACTATATAGATACATAGTATATATCTCGTCGTTATTGATGATATCACACGTAAACAGGTTAATAGAATTATTTTATACATATTAATATACGTTTTCTTAACCGAGTTTTTGATACAAGGGCTAACATTAATTCGTTCTCGATTATCTATATTATACTAAAGCAGTTTGTTAATTCTATTTAATTTAGATTTGTTATGCATGTAACTATAGCTTAGAGCGCATTAGAATTAAGACACAATTCTTTTTTAAAACTTCTGTATATATAAATGGTTGTTACTGTCTGACTGATCTATCAACGCAGGCTCAAACCATTGCATGCATTGCGTTGAAATTTATACACGTGTAGTTATTATGATGGTGGCTACAGAACACAATAAGAGATTTCTGTGTTCTGTGAAGTAGGCGTGCGCTAAGGAAAGATTTTTAAAAGCTCGCTCGTCGAGTGTTTCTGCTGTGCACCCAGAACACGAGCTTAACCCTTTAACTAAATAAGTAGTTTTGGCAGCAGTATTAGTGAAAAATATTGTCTATAAAGAATTTATGTACATTATTTTTTACTAAAACTGAGTTTGAATTCAGTCTAAATTAAATCTAATTTACAGTCAACAACACGTTAAGCAGTAAAATTTAGAAAACAACTTTTATTGTCGAGGCAATAAAGACGGTCTCAAGGGCAACATATATATACTGATTTGCAGATAGGTGTACATGCGTACAGTAAAGTTGGAGGGCGATGCATGGTAATATCGATGCCGATAATACCGTTACTTCGATCTTCAGAATACGATTTAGCTACTAGCTGCTTCTGCTTCACTTGATGTGTATATAAGGCAGATGAGGAGTGAATTGATAAGGGCGAGAACTTTTGACCCCATGACCTTAAGCTTTCAACACTAAACTTATACAAACTTGTATATAAAAACTAAGTTAGAATTTGTTTTGCTCTTTATTATTACTGTATAATTATGAATACTGAAAATTTATTATTTTGTATATTATTTATTGAATAAGTATTTATAAATTACTGTAAGAGTTATTATTTCAGAGTTTTAATTTATTGAAATTTGTATTTTTGTTATTTTAATTATTTATGTGATACTGTCAAATAGAGTTTTGTTAAACATTAGAGACAAGTAGCAGAACTCGCTGATTCCTAAACAACAGATTTGTCTAGTTTTATCAGAGTTGCCATTTAAAATTGCAATCATTTTTATCAATAGAGAGATTTATTTTTATTATATTAAAATATGCAGAAGTTTAATATGTTTTTTGAACACCTGTAAAAGATTTGACCACGGCCAATATTGTTTGATGTTAGTGGTGCGTCAGGACATCGAGCTCCGATCCAAATAGTTCATATAGAGTCCTAAAAGGAACATTCCATGCGATGCGAGTGTAAAGTTATGGAGACAAGAACAATCCATAAGTCGCATAAGAAATTCACACCTAGAAAGCATAGTTGCTTGAATTCAAGCTATGTTCAATGTAATATTGAGTGGAAACATGAAGATGTGGCTAGCTTAACGTTATCTTTATTAGCAGGATGACTCATGAGTGATCCTCATGAGGAACAGATAGATTTGTTGCTGTGGCGAAACAATCAGAGATTGTTTGGTGCAACTGCACATTGAATGTTATATTTAGTAAAGTTACTCTTTTCATAATTTATGCTGTACGATGTCAAAGATTACCCTGACACTTGACAGCACCTTTCACGCAACAGGTCGGGTTCGATTCCCCCACGGAAAATATATCTTGTATAGCATGTGTTCACACACACAAAATTTGTTCTTGTGTTTGTGCATGTGTAATTTATATGCAATTGCACCCACGACACAGGATTATAAACCTAATGTGGAGCGACGTATATTAAAAAAAAAAGGATATCGCTTATAAACTTCGTAAACCTTTTGCGATACATCAAGAGTTGTACCAGCTCCCTGTTTATGTAGCTATGAAGTTTGATTAAAACTGATAGATTAGTTAAATTGCTGCTTTATTGAGATTTAATGTGACAATTATGTTCACAACGTAGTAATGTATCTGCACTATCTACCAGTTTCAATAAAATTTAATGGTGACAGAATTATAGCATCAGCCTACTGTACGCTTTTTCCTTCTCGATTTTCATCTTCCACTATACGAAGAACTTCGATGTTGTGCCCCGTACTGTTAAAATGAAACTAAAGACGCAACGTCGTGAATTCGCGACACATCTCGCTTCAACATTCTATTATGTGTCTATTTAATGTAAGTTCAGAGTAAAGGTAATATCTAAAAGGTAACGGTCGATAATTTAGTGCGATCGTTAATGACATTGTTTTATTCCTTTTTTAATAAGAGTACACTTTTATCTTAGCAATATTTCAAAAGGGCTTATATTCAACTGACACTGTATGTTTATTACCTAACCTAATCTAACCTGTTAACTTAATCGAATGTTATTACCTTTTTTTAGAGGGGAAATGCGACCTTATGACGACCGGCCTACCCACTAAAACCCCCCTGAGTTCTCTAGGCCCATGGTACTTTCGCGATTCTACCGCCATTATTACCTAACCTAACCTAACTTAAAAATGAAACATACATCAAAACAAATATTAACCGTACAAAGACAAATAATTCTGTGTATTGTGAAAAGTAAGAGTACTCGGTAGTATTATTTTAGAAAATATAGCAACATATTTGCGGCGTTCCTTAAGTAGTGTGTAATTTTTACATTTAATGTGAGAAAGATTAAATGAGTTCGTTTTATTAGATTATTTAGCTTGACAAGTAAATTTATTTCAGAAATATAGGTACAGATATTTTTAATTTAACATATATTTATGAGGTGAAAAACACAAGAAATTAAAAATACTCATGTTCAGTTGTCATCTAGGCAATTCTCACTAAACTAATTCTCAAGATGAGAGAAATATCTGTTAGCCGCAGATGATTTTTATCTGCAGCTAACAGCATGTGTATAAAAAATGCGTGTACGTACGAAGTCAATATAAGCGTAATCCTGTACCTAGTCTAACATAAAACAAACAGGTTCACATTAAGTTTATCGAGAGCGGTGGATAATGCAAATGAGACTCGTTCAATAAGCGGTATCCTTCAACGTAATGGCGATTGTAAAATATACATGTCTATGATCGAGGTGATGTCATCAGTACTGAGGGTCTATTCTGATTTGTAACTCTAACAAAACACATATCGCAATAAATTTTCAAAATTTACCAAAAACATTTTCATTTAACTTGCACTGTCAAAAACTTATTGGTTCTACCATGAGTTTGCTATCGTTTTTGATATCAATTTTACGTATAGTTAATTAGAGAGATTATGTTATTTGAATGTGTAAAAATAATAAAATAAAATATGATAAAATAGTGTTAAGGTTACCACACAAAAATTTACGCTGTCGATATCGATTGCAAAGAAATGTATACTCATGCCAGCTATACAGTATAATATTGTTTCATTCACATGAGCGTAAGTTAATTTATCCACTGTACATTACTTTTCTATTATACAACAGTTCTTGTACTAACGAACGGTTAAGCCACATATTTTGACTAAGGTTCAGTTCAAGGGGATGCAAGATACCAGTTTAATATATTTCTTTGTTATTTGTATATTACTACAAAATTACATTCCAAATTGTATCTTTCTAGAGATCAAGAGATTATGTATCAATGATTGTTGAAATCAGCGACTTTTTTGATAATAATAAAACTAAATAAGTACTCGTATAAGAGCTAAGCAATTAAAACTTTATATGTTTAATAATTCCACTATTAATAACACATCCCGAGATTTTTTTATTTTAATAATTCAAATCCAAATTCAGAATTAGGGTTCAGAAAATGCCGGAGCGCTTTGAGAATGAGTAGGTGCCCTTGCGCTTCGCTTGGCTCGTTTTAGCGGAAGCCCTACTGTGTCTCCTAATGACGACTAAATATATCTATCTATAGATCTTCCCTTGAAATAAAGTTGAATACAATTCCAAGACGATTACAATTCTTGAATCAAATAATTTTTCAATCAATTGACGTTGGTCTGTTTATCAAGACTATCAAAATCAAAAATAAATAAAACTATACCACTTACAATGTGCCGTTATATTGTCAGAGTACAAAACGTTTCAATATAGTAATTCTACTCAACTGTAAATTCTATTTAATGTTTTATAATTAACGAGTAACGAAATGGTATTTAATTCCTTTAACTCGAATAATGATAACGAAAATACGATTAACGATTTATTAGTAATGACAATGATCGTATACTCTGAGTCTATTATACTCAGAGTATACGATCATTGAATCTATTACAATTATGGGCTTCCATAATAAATCATTCCAGATGCTTCTCTTGGCGAATTCCTGAGGTCACACGTCGTAAATTTTAAAGCTATAAACTACAGTTTTCATAACCGCTGCAAAGTCGTATGCAATAAAAGTAATAAATCATGGTTTTATTGGACAATAATTTCGACAAAGCACATAGCAACAAAATACATAGCTCCTTTGTTAAATTTAAAGAAGTTTCTATTGTTTATCGGTTACAGTTTATGGTTGTTGTTAGGATAAAATGTACTGAATAATTCGGTATAACAAATTTTTATTACTACAAATCTATTAATTTTAAGTTAACTCGAACGTTTGTTTAATTTAGATTAATTGATAAATATCTCATGACAAAATGCAATGACTAGCTTTTTTTATTGTATCTTTCTACGAATTTATTTATATAAACATTTTTGTACATAGATCAGGATAGTAGGTGCGCTAAGATGAGCTAAGTAAGAGCTAAGAGTATGCTGTATGTATGCGGGTTATATTAATCTGAAATTATTGTGTCCTTTTAATTTTATATTTGTTTAACATCAAGCACTTATACTGTAAAGGCCAATGTTAAATAAAGCCTATTTATGGCTTTTTTATATCTAGAAAACACGGAGTTTTCATGTTTATCAAAATTCATAGGGTATGTCTTAATACTCTAGAAAGTTGGAATTTTGTGTGTGATTTTTTATATGTAAAAAAATTTAAAAAGAACTAAAACTTCTAACGTTCATATCTCAACTCTGTGAACTAGGGGATGGAAGTTTGTATGAAAATCTTAGCAACTTACAAAATTTATGTGTTCGTCCCATGCTGCATAGAACTAACTGATATTAAAGTTTAAATGTGAAATTGCCGTTTTATATGGAGATTCCAAATAATTATGCTTATTCCGTGCTAACGTTTTTCTCATTAGTTTGCCAAGAGAGTTCACACACATTAAACTAAATAAATAAGATAGTTTCGAAGGCAAGAAAATTTGTTGTTACAAAATCATAGTTAATAAAGTACTAAATCCTGACGAAAGGAATCTTTTAAGATCTTTTTTAGTTTAAAATAATCTAATTCTGAGATTCAATGTAACAAAACTTGCACTGTGAGTGAGTATTAAAATACAAATGCAAAAATAAATGCTTTCTACGACGCTTAAATTTAAATTGTTATAAAATTAGGGAACTATTATAGTTTATCTTGTAATCAAACGTATAATTTCATTACTTCTGTGTGCCTACATGTTATTGTAACGTTATAATACATATATTTCTTCCCCAGTCTAGTCATGCGAAAGAGTAATAAATGACGTAGAGCTGACTCAGAAGTAAAATAAACTGCATTGGTAAAGTAGTCAGAGAATTTTATTTCGGTCATTAGGCAACAATTACGTAGTTTGTCTAATGCAATATTACAATGACATCACGATTAAATGTGTATTCAGATGTATCATAGAGTTCTATAGTTAATGACAAATCAAATTTAGCTTGTGATGCCAATCTATTCTCACTTCTTCCCACGAAACTTACTGAACAAATGTAATACAGTGCAACATCGATATAACAAATGGGAGGGGATAAAAAAAATATTCGTTATATGAAATAATTCGTGGAATTGAGGTTAGTTTTGTTGAGGTTAGGTTGGTCTAAAATTCGTTATAAAGAGGTAAAAACATGGTGTTATTCACCTCAACATTACGTAATTATGTTGTTATAACGAACAAGTTCGACTAATAAATGATGTCAAATTTTTTCGTCATAGGATTGTTTTTGTTTCACTTTTCTGGGACTGATACGGAACACCGTTTTACGTTTGCTGAGTCATTTTAAGTTAAATCTTTAACAATAGTGTTAACATTACTTTCCAGCAAACAACAATGATTGTTTTACGAACAAAAGTGTGTCGAAATATATCGCGACATGAATCACATACTATTAGATTAAGAGTTATATGTTGGTGGGAACCTTATCTAAGGGTTTTGGGTTGACAAAGTTCGTTAATTAGAGGTACGTATACTTTTCTTGATAGTTGAAAATTCGTTATTAAGAGGTTGTTCGCAAAAACTGTTCGCAATGTAATGCTATATTTTATATTGACTCTTACGGGCAATTCAAGGGGATTACGAAGAATTTGTTAAATCAAGGAAGTCGTATATTGAGGTACGTTATATTAAGGTTGCACTGTATTCAGATTAACTGGGCTATTTTATATTCAGCAATTCTATACGAAGAAATCAATCTATAGTGAATTATTTATAGTGTTGTATTTTTTAACTGGGGAATTATAGAATAAATATACATTGTCGGAATTTTACGGTATCGATGCTCATTGAAATGGGGGCAGCGGCACGCATATTGTGCCAAAGACCCGACGGTTCCCATGAAATTATGGAGAAACGTGTGCGTCAACAGTTTACATGTGTTTCTGTACGTAGAAATAGTTGACTTATTTAACTAATCAACTAAAACAATGGTATTCAGTTTATCTCTCATTGCGTTTTGTCACAAATCCATCGTACCTATATTTATAATTGGACCGTTTATTTTGAAAGTGATGTAAGTCCATTTTCTTTTGTTTGGAGAAAATTAAAGGTATTAATATTTGTTGATTTGAAATTACAGGCGAATCATGAGGTCTGGCATTGTTTTAAGTTGTACAATACATGGGATTTTTTGAGAAATTAAACACGGACTAGTTATATATAAAAAAAATCCATTAAATTAAGCATGAATTACGTGATAGCTCATTTCTCTCAAAAATGGACTTACACCACTTTCAAAATAAACGGTCCAATTATAAAAATGTACGGTCAGTAACATGTCGAAATGTACATTTCCACTACGAAAACTACGTCAACATGGAAAAGGTGTGACGCATTGTTCTGTTCGGAATGACTCCCAAACGATTTTTATGTAGTTAATTAATCGATAGGGTTCTTAGTATCACTAGATATCATCTAGACTTAATTTTATTTTCTTTATTTGGTACACAAATATATTACAAAATAACGTGTTATGCTAAATGAGGGATTTTCTGGGAGCTAATTTGAAATTCTGTTCATTAGTCGCGAAGTAATAATTACATACTCCTATTTCATGTTTTAAAGTAGTGATGTTCAAAGTAGCTATATCGACCGAACCAACCAAAACCGAAAAACATGGCATGGCAACCAAAACCGAAAAACATAGCAAAGGATCTACGACACAAAAAAGTTTGGGAACCTGTGTTTTAAAGCATACATATTATTCGTACAGCAATATCTTTGTAATCCGTAGCGTTTACAAGCAGAACTTAGAAATAATGCTAAGTCGCATATAATCTGTGGTAATTTATAAATATTGTTTTTAATCTATGCTTAAGTGAATGTACAAATGCACACTCAAGAGAATGCCGACCTACAACACTTGTTGGAAAATTGTGCAACATTTAACTTAAAACGTTTAGTTTGAGCCTCAGACATCAATGACATTGATTGTGACAGTTCCAACAGTAAGGGGCCGTCCATTAATCACGTGATCTTTTTAGCATTTTTTAAGTCCCCCCCCTCCCCCTTGGTGATACGTAGCGAGATTTAAGAACCCCCCCCTTTCAACATCACGTATATTTTTAGTATCTTAAATACAGGTATAAACTATAATTTTATTTTGTTCTGAAATTAAGGACCATAATAAAAATGTCTAGACTAGGTTGCAAATTCTTTTTGATTGCCATAAAAATAATAATAAACGAAGAGTGTACGATGCGAAAAAAATGTATACGAAAAAATAAATACACGTGATGTCTACCTGTCTGCCCCGTCTACCCCTCCCCCCCTTTCAAGCCTCACGTGATTAATGGACAACCCCTAACCAAAGTGTTCCCCGCCGCCTACAAGATCTTCTTTACAACCCAAATTATTTTTTGCCACTATTTAAGTATATAGTAAACACTGTAGGAAAAATCTAAAATTATTCTAGGATAATTATCATCCATACTAATATTATAAATGGGAAAGTGTGTCTGTCTGTTTGTCCGTCTTTCACAGCAAAACGCGACGAATTGACGTGATTTAGTAGATAGGTAGATAGTTGAAGGGATGAAGAGTAACATAGGCTACAAAAACTACTGCACAGATTTTCATGCGGTTTTCATCAATAGATAGTGTGATTCCTGAGCAAGGTTTTGCGGTATTTTGTATCTCGGAAAAACGGATAATCCCACAGGAAGCGCGATAAAACCTTCGCGCCATAAACCGACATCCGCGCATATGTAACCGTAAAAGCTATGACACTAACCCTGTATAGACGCAATCCCGAAATCCACGCGGGCGAAGCCGCGGACAGAAAGCTAGTATAATTAATAAATAAATAAATATTTGTTACACTTACACAATTAGCCTAGCCCAAACTAAGCTCTATAAGGCTTGTGCTATGGGATCTAGGGTAACGGATAGACATACATATATTATACATATATAAATAATTTTTATTGAAATATATATCAACAACCATGACTAAGGTACAAATGCTCGCATTCATCACACAAACATCTGCCCTCACCGGGATTCGAACCCGGGACCTCAGAGATGGCGACACCTTGAAACCGGTGTATTATCCACTCGACTATGGAGGTCGTCAAAATTATAAGTTAACTTACGTTTTGTTAATATCTAATGTTAAAATGCAAGTATACGACTGAAGGACTCTGTGTCCAAGGTTAAGAATAAAGAATATTAAAAAAAAAACAAACGCAAACAAACAAACGTCACTCGGAAAATTCCTCATTGATTCTATACAGTTACTTAATATTGACACCCCACAACTTTGTCCACATAACATTATGTATTATAGACGTAAAGTTTGCTAGTTTGGATATCCTGGGTAAGATTTGGCACTGATTTAGATGAAATTCGGAATGGGGATTAGTTTCACCACGGGAACATATATTTAACTAGTTTATGATACACGTGTTTGATTAATTATAATTTGGTTACATAGATTTAGCCCGTTTTCGTATAAATAAACATAGGTTTATTAACATTTCGTTTATTTATTCACAGGTAAATATATGAAAAATAAAACGAGAATAACATTATACGAGAATAACCTACTTACCTTACGCTGTTTCTAAATACTTTCATTTAAATATATTTTTTTAATTATTAAATGAATAAAACACAATCAAATTGATAGTCGTTAGACTATCTTCAGCCTTAATTGAAGTTTATTTTAGTTTACATATCAAATACTTGGGACATTCGTACCTGATCGGAGAAATTAAGTCTTAGTCCCAGAAGATAGACTATTTGTAACTAACAATGCACATATCATTACATTTGTATCGTAAAGCTCCGAATTAATGACATTAGCAGATAACTCTGTGACACGAGTTACCTTCGCGCTACCAATGGTCTACGCCGCACCTACCGATGCCAATAGAAAATCGAACATAACTCAAACACGACGACTATATTTGGAAATGTAATTTTAAACAGTTACATTAAATAATTTATTCTACATATTTCAATATTAATACACACAATATTTAGTACATATGGTATTTTTTCGTATTTCAGATTTGGTATTTATTTAGGCATGTTATTGTTTACATAGAAATTTTCTTACCCATTACCAGTGTAAGAAATGTTGCAATAAAATGTCCAAATATCAAAGGTAAGAGAAAAGGTAAAATGTCTCAATTTGAAATCATTCGTTTCGTGGTTGTCTTTGTCGCCTGTTAGCAACTTGTAATATCACTCTTGTACCTTTTTTTTATTTCTTCCCCTGAGGAAAATGCATTAAGTTGCATACCCCGGCTGTGGCGAGCCGGCGGTTTAGTGGGGCTCTCCTCCCCAGAAGGGGGAGGCCTACCCACTAAAAACCTCAGGGATGGCCTTCCTCAGGCATGTAGGGAGCCCCCGGGAACACTAAGCTACTTCCGGGAACCCCCAGCCTCCGCTCCCCCGCCGATACAGGGGAGCCCTCCTCGGGGGAGGCCACAATACCTCCCCCGATCTCCACCACCGACGACGCCCCCCGGCCACGGAAGGGGCGTGGTCCCTCCCGGGTCGCCGCATCCGCTGGCGCGATTTCCTCGCGCCCGCCGGCGACCCACGGCGGCGCCACAGCTGTGCTACCGAGCCCGGCGCCGCCTCCTTCGAGCGGGATCGGCCATCTCCCGACCCCGCTCGGCGGCCTCCTTCTGGAGCATCACTGCTTCACAGGAGGAGGCTACAGCCCTCCAACCTCCCTCGTCCGCCAGCATTGCAGCAATCAATGCCGGCGGAGACAGATCTCGCCCGATCTCTGCGACCAAGACTCGGCGCTCGGAGGCCCACGCGGGGCACTCCGCCAGCGTGTGCTGGGCCGAGTCGAGGTCGGATTGGTGGCAATGTGTCGATCCCTCCCGTCCTATTCGACAATCACTCTTGTACCTGCAGTGCTCGAACCTGTGCTTGTACCTATAGCTACAACTATATAAGGTTTTGCAGTCTTCATTGCTTAATAACTTTTTGGATAAAATTATACCTGTGAGTAGAAGTGAATATACGCCAACAGGTAGCTGTTGGCGCATGCGATAAAACCGTTTTAGTAATTTCTTTTACGGTTTCATTCTCAAATAAATTGTCAACTAAATTGTTCATGAGTGTATATTTGGATTCCCATAAATTCCCATATATATATTTTGCAATTATACAGCATAATATTTTTTTACTACCAATAAAAACAAACAATAAGTTCAGATATTTTTGGAGCTGTAAAGTATATATATTCATACATACTATAATCATACTTTTTTCCCACAGGAGTCGGCAGATATCATAGCTTTTCACATGCTACAATCCAAACATAGTCCTAGCTTCCTCGACTTTCATGTACGCTCGTCAGTTACGGGTACACTTGACCTAACCTCCTCTTAATGGATTATTTATTTCGTTCAAGTATGTTCGTCTACGTCTACCAAATGGCCCATTCATATTTGCTTTTTTTATATATATAAACTACAATTTGGCGTATCCAATAGTAGTGGTAGTGAAACAAGCGCGTGTAACAGTCGCAGCGCTGTGCTCCCACGCACGATTCGGGTGGTCTATTTATTTTTCTGGCCGACTCACAATCACAGGCGACCGGCGTACACGCACTGTTAAATGCTACAGAAATAGCTAGGACTCAATCAAATAACTAGTATACAGGTTAGACGTAGTAAAGTCTAGTTAGTAGCAAATTATTATTTAAAAAAATGTAGTTAGTTTATAATTTTCCTTTCAAAGTAAACTTTAGAAGTTCAACAAACAATAACAAACAATAGTTTAACTATGTAGGTGAAATTAGTACTCAATACCCAATGACATCATTACTATATTGTTTTAATTGTATCAATCAGCTGTAAGTGTATGAATCAATACGTCCTGTCCGCATATTAGCACACTGATTTCCGATTGAATAATTATTTAATCAGTTTTAACTTTATTACACTTCAAGGCTTCGCCGATCGCTTGATAGGCTCTCGATGGAACGCCACCTATGTCTAGAAATCGGAGTCTAAAGGAGTTTACAATTTACTGAACATCGGATTTGCGACCCTGATTGCGTGTGCGCATGGTATTTTTAGCAATTTCGCGTAAAGGCGCGCAAAAGCGTGTGGTTTATTAGATTATTTATAATCTTATGTATTTGATTTGGCACAGTTATATAATAATAAGCTGGGTCTTATATTTTTCGTACTGAATTTATTATCAAATAAGAGTAGTGAATTGTTAGTTTGCAGATATGTAGTGTTCGTATGTATGCGCAAATTGAGTCTTAGAAACCACAAACTGCATACAAAAACACAATTATATATCTGTCGTATAAAAAAGGTGTATTGTTTACGAGGGTGTTAGAAAATATTGTTTTGAATTGTTGTTGTCTAATTTTTTTCAGCAAATTTTACTCGTACATGCGATTTTTTCAATTGATAATATTTTGAAATTCTGCATGTTTATCCTGTTCTCTGCAAAAATAAAACAACTTGACGCATAAGTCACGTCAAAGTGACATCTGCCAGTCGCTGTGTTGCACAGGCTGCAGCAACTTGCCGGCGACAAGTGATGGGGCTCTGACATCTTCTGCGAACCGTGAAACATATATTTGCATAACATAATGCATTTGCAGTCGCCGACGGTCTATTTTTGAGGCATTCGTATGCAAATGACCGCGACGTCAAATGACTGTTTACGCTAGATGTTTAGTACGAGCGAAATTAGATCTTATGCCATCGCATGACGGGTCAGACACAGGTACTGATACCATGAATAGAGCGCGTATTGCCTAGCATACTTACACGAATGTATCGCGAAAAGAAAACAACATGGAATGTTTATGATTTGAAAATAGAGTGCGAATTTTAGCACGTATAGGTTCCATTCTGAAATAAAACTTATTGGTTATTAAAGGAGGCTAACCATTGCACAGGGGTGCGTTGTCAATGTTTACCAATTTAATTGTATAAACTAATAAACTCTTCATATAAAAAAATCAAAAGTGTTTTAGGAATATCTTTGAATTATTCTCTTAGATCGATTCAAACAATACAGACTCGTATCGAGAAGTCGACTCAACGTGCAAAAAACATGATGCATATCTTAGTACATACATATATTGATATTTTTATATTAGGTACCCTGATTGCGACTAGTAGGTGGTTAGTACAAAAAGTGACATTTTATAATTAGTATTGTCCTTCTAGTGTACAATAAGTCGACACTAAAATTACTCAATGTCAGAAGGAAATCAATAACGAAAATAATCTATACTAATATTATAAAGCTCAAGAGTTTGTTTGTGTTTTTGAACGCGCTAATCTCTGGAAACTCCTGGTTCGAATGAAAAAAAATTATTTTTTATTGAATAGCCTATTTATCGAGGAGGCCTTTAGGCTACATAACATCACGCTGCGACTAATAGGAGCGAAGAAATAATGGAAAATGTGGAAAAATGGGAAATTTATCATTCTCTTGAGGGCTTCCGTTGCGTCGCTGTGAAAAACGGTTCTAATACCAAAAAAATATGTATGAAAAGAATATTCCTCTAAAATGATTTAAAAATGTCCGCGGCGATATGTTTATCTTAAATGTTAACTCACTAGAATCGTTTTTTATGGTAATCAAATTTGGATATGTCGCGTTTCAAATCGGTAGCAGCTGAGGTGGTTGTTTGCAAAATAAATAATTATGTTCAAAATAACTATTCCACGCGACGAAGTCTCGCTGCACAGCTAGTACGTTATATAAATCTAGCGGACCCGACAGACTTCGTCCTGTCAAAAATATTAGTAAAGTGATCAAATTGGCTTTTAAGTATTAATACAAATTGTTTGTATATGGGAGTATAGAAAGATGTTGATTTAATTTTCTCTACGTACAAACCGTCTCTAGACTTCCTCGAATAATTCAAGACCAAAATTAGCCAAATCGGTAAAGGCATTGTTGAGTTATAACATTATACAACGAAAAGTGGCATTGATTTTTACATATATAGATATAAACGTAAGTATTTTCAGGGTTAATAAAATAACGTCATCATCTCGTCATAGACCCTTACATATAGCATCATCACAAGCTTTCTCCTCGAAAGATTAAGAGATGCATTAAAGAAAGACTATTTGTTTTTACCAATTTTTATACAGGGGTGGGCTTAGAGGTCAAGTTAATTGTCACTGTACGCCGTCAAAAATATAATTAAATAATTCGATTCCGAAATGCTATTGCAATTTCATTAATAAAATATCTGTAACTACTAGTGTACTGTACTGTATCCAGGATTTTGGATTAGTCGTATTGGTACCTACCAGTAAGTGTCATCCAATCATATTCTACTTTTAAACAGTAAATGATTTGATATTGTTAAGATGCATAACACAATTCCGATAATAAATTAGGTTATGGCTGAGAGTTGCGACGTTACTTCTCTTTGACCGACTCCCACGCACATAATTCAATTTAAAAGGTCTCATAACCGACCGTGATATAAGAATCATTATTGTTGTGACTGGACATTGTTTAATGGATGCATATCCGATATACAATGCGGAGGCAGAATTTGGTATGGCTATTGATAAAACAATATCTTCAATTAGTTGCTTTACGAAAACGTAATCTTAAATATAATTTATTAAAACGTGTAAGTATTTTCGATCCTATACCTTTTCGATCTTTTTTTATTACTAGCCACTATTATTTATTACTAGCTTTCTGCCCGCGGCTTCGCCTGCGTGGATTTCGGGATTGGGTCTATAGAGAGTTAAGGGTCATAGCTTTTGCCCACGGCTACATATGCGCGGAAGTCGGTTTATGGCGCGAAGGTTTTATCGCGCTTCCCGTGGGACTATCCGTTTTTCCGAGATAAAAAATACCGCATAACCTTGCTCAAGAATCACTCTATCTATTGATGAAAACCGCATGAAAATATGTGCAGTAGTTTTTGAGCGAAGCCTTTATTGCGCATCCCGTGGGATCTGTCGATTTTTCCGGGATAAAAAGTAGTCTATGTTACTCGGGGATAATGTAGCTTTCCAAAGGTGAAAGAATTTTTGAAATCGGTCCAGTAGTTTCGGAGCCTATTCATTACAAACAAACAAACAAACAAATAAACAAATCTTTCCTCTTTATAATATTAGTATAGATATCACTCATATCACGTGCCTTTATAAGACACGGCCCATTCGCGGGGATATAGATTACATAGATAGATATACATAGATCCAACGCGCAGAGGCCATTTAAACGAAATTGAATGATAGTGTGCATGGTACACGAAGCCGATGTGGAGGATCACATCCCCACCGCCCCAACGCCCCGGCAGTAGCCACTGCCGGCGAAGAATGCCACAGCAGGGGGCCACCAGAGCCCCGAACAGTTCCCTCCGCTCAACATCTTAGCGGAGATGGATGTCCCAACGGAGTGTGCATAGAGTGTACCAACTAGGTCTAATCTTTATCTGCACCATGAAAAATGCAGCTAAAGAATATACCTAGCTAGATGCATAGAAACTATTGTCATTATTGGTCAAAACGATTGTGGACTATCGCATTTCGGTTTTGGTGGTAATGAGAACTGGGTTATGGAAACGACCCCGCTTTGGAGTACTGTAGATTTATATGAAAAAATAAGCCTGGGAAAATGAGCCTATACCGATCACAGCTATCAGCATTAAGATCGTCATAACAAGGGCAGCAGACCATCCATCCATTTTTTATTGCTGAATCTAATGTCTGAGCCAGAACACTACTGGATGGGTCTGCCCCAAAGATTTTCACGTCATTCGACCTTGTTTGAGAATCATAAGAGCGTTTTACAGCATCTCCTACCAAGCTCGGTCAGTGCGAGTAGGCAGGGTGCATTTCGAGTGGTAGTAGCATTGTATTAAGGATATTTTAACTTGCCTTGCAAGCGAAGAGAGCGTTTTGCCAGGTGGCCTTCTTTTCGCTGAAGAAGTAGCAGCTGTGCCCTAGACGCACGAAGCTGGGTGGGCACACGTACGACATCTTCGTGGAGTTGCGGTGTCCCGACACATGCTCGCCTGCCGATTGTAACAAGAAACAGTTATTTTAACTGCAATACACCACACTGCTGAATTTTGTCTACCATGGAGGATTTAAGTTCTAACGCTGGGCATGAATTTATTGCAGTATATTTGTCTAATGGTTCACAGTGCGATGAACATGATTGCGATGAACATGATTAAAACATTTACACACAAGAGCCATATAAGTTAAGTAAAACGTTAATATATCTTCGATCGATTAACGTAACTGATCATTTATACATTAAAATTCCGTTTATGAAAAGAGGTTGTTATAATTTCTTGCCTGTTCTTATCGAGAGAGTACTCCCAATTCCCGCCCGTAAAACAGCCCGTAGTACGCTCTTGTTAATGAGCAATTCATCACTTTGAAATGTCAAAACACAAAGATTTATAAAAGAAAATTATGATTGCCGTCATATCGCGCGATAAACACTTTATCATATCTTGTTTCGTACAAGTACAAGGCTAAATAGCTAATTGTGTTCTCTTGTTTTAAAATTAGATTTGACTTTATTAATTGCTTGGAAAATTCTTTGTATTATAAATATTATATTGATTTTAATTTGACAAACTACAAGTGTGCTATGTTGAGTAAGATACAACTACAAATCATTCTGAACCACACAAGGTTACTGACAGTAGCCTCCTTTAGCTTAGGAACCAAGAATACAATATCATTAATTCTCATAATGATGTAAAAATGTTGTTAAGTGATTGAAATTAGAAACATTAATATATTTAATTTGTACCTTTATAGACATATTTTTCACTTGTTCTATGTTTATCACAGCATGGAATAGAGGAATCTAGTAGCATCCATATAAAGACTAGCCGTCGCCGCCGTCAAAACATAGTGTGGGCGATTGATTTCGGAAATGCGCAGTTGTTTTCGAATCTAAATTCTAAAGTCTACAAGTCAAATAAAGTCGCTATTTTAAAAATGGATCCGGTTGTGAAACGGAAGAAAAATGAGATTATATGATGGAGATAAGAATGCTAAACTGAATGTGCAGTATAACTTGAATAATATTAGGAATTATTAAATAAGAAAATCAATGAAATTAGAAAATATAAGAATTAATAGACTTGTGTGGTAGGTATCACATGAGTTTAGGGAAATCTAAGAATTTTAAGACAAATTGCGTACCCTTCGTTTGCATGCGAAGAATGTTAGTCCTGAACTAGAGGTGATGGAATGGCATAAGTGCATGTTGCCAATGACAGTAATCTAATGTTTGTGATTAAATAAATTACTTTCTATTCTAAAAAAGAGCAATTTTAATCAGAATAAATCCAAAGGAACTTACATTGTGATAATAACACGAACAGCACCATCGCGAGGATCGCCAATAAATTTCTTCTTTCTAACGCTTCCATTATTAATTTTTTATTTATTCCACTACACTCAACCGAACACTGTATTTTACACAAACACTAAACAGCACTTTCTATATCATTTTAATTTAAATTATCAAGCATATATTAAGTTTTGAATTCTGCATTTTCACTTGCGGCTTGTCACCAATCTGAAACAAACAAATAAAGAGTTTATAATTTGCTGATTTAATTTGACATTAATTGTTTTATTAGTTGGCACGATTTTAATTTTTTAAGAAACATTTACTATCGCTTTTTTGTATTACTTATAATATATAACTTCTTTACGCTTTTCAACATAAGATCTATGTTATAATTTTAATGAGTATTTGAACTGGATTCATGGATCATCAACACATTTACTTTAGTGATTTTGTAATAAACAATAAAATATCGTGTATTTCAGTAGCATACTTCTCGCAGTTTATGGAAATAAAGTGCCATAAGTAATAAGTTTAATTTATCTGCATTATAAGAAAAAGAAATGAATACAAATTTACAATAGTGTTTTCGAGGAAGCAAGTTGTCCCACATCTACCTAGTGACACGGTTCTGTTTACAACTGGTCCATATCCATTCGCTAACTTTAACGATAGTCATAACTCCATAATGTATTGTTCGTAGCCGGCCTAATAATGTATTGTTTGTAGGCGGCCTAATTAACAAGCCGATGTTTCATGAAGCCAAGTATCTTTAACGGCTATTTTCAAAGATCTATCGTAAGGTTGGTCTGTATAAACATTGATTCTAAATTCAAAAGTTCTATCAAATGATAATCATACCATAATATTTCCGAACCTTGAGACACGATCTGTGAATGAACGTATATTGTCGAACGCATGTTTCTTTTAAGGGTTGTTTTCGATCTTTGTATTAGAAATATAATTTTACTTTGTTCACCTGGGTGGTATTATCTGGGCCAAAAATAGAGTTTTTGGTATCTTATTCAACCTTCACAAAAAAAAGTAGAAATTCGTGATCTATATTATATAAAACCTCATGTTCGTTTTTGGCTTGATAGATTTTTTATGTTCTTTTTTTAAGCGCGGATCAATGTTTTCCGCACGTGAAATGTATTGCAGCATGGTTTCGTTCATCCGCAGGTGATTTGTCTTAAAAAAGGCAACCATTACAGTCATATCGTAAAGCTAAAACTACTGAATAGATCCATTTGAGGCACACTTATAATTATTATGATATAGAAATCGGCCAAGAACTACAAAAAATACCTCTGAAGAAGTGAAACGGGTTTTTTTTTCCCTCAGTAGAGGAATGTGGCACGCGCCATTTGCGGTGTATACGTAAAATACAAAGCTTTTTGCTGAGCTAGCAGTTCGCATGGATTTTTCCCTCTGGAGAAGAGAGGCTGAGATCCTCATGGCTACCACCGCAACCAAGTATCACGATTTTTATATCGGACTCCAGGCCGATCGAGGCGGCTTGACCGATGTGATTTACCAACCAAACCCAGCTTAAGCCAATATTCCTAATGACCCTGCGGCTAGAATTGAAAACTCCTCAGGAGAAGGTGCGGTGCTTGAAACGGCGAACGGGAATAGATTGTAATGATATGGAACGTTTCTAATGCCGAATAAACAATTTTGCAGTCACCGCTAGCGATAATCCTGATTTTCATGAAGTCGTAAAAATTATGAAGAGGTATACAAAACTTTGTTTTAAAATTAGGTGAAAATCTTAAAATTTGTAATACCTACTGATTCTATTATTCATTACGTTGCTATTAATATTCTTTGTTATAAAAGTTTTCTTATAAAATTTTAATAATTTATCATCCTGAATGAATTCTCTGTCTATTCAAATTTGAAAGGAAACTTCGTAACAAAAGATTCACTAAGTTTGGGCAATGACAACGGCAGGAACGGAAACAGATCTTGTACTTTGAGAAGACCTACTGTAACGTGGTTAGGGTTCATTTATTTTTTAATTTTGCAGAAGTACACAGGATACATGACACGGTTGAGAAGGTTTAGTGTAGATGACCCCATCTACACTAAACCTTCTGTAAAATGTGCGGTTTTTGTATTGATTCATATATTAATAAAAATATCGTGCGAACAGGAACAATTTCTATTTACTTTAGGTATTTAGTAAAAATATATTATTAATCTTTGAGGCAATTGAGGAGTTGGCAGTTACTAATAATTAATTCAGTACAAAATAAATACAAAATCTTGTATTTATTTTGTACTAATGGTTTATATTAAGCTCATTAAAAAAGTTGTAGATATTCTCTTGGCTTTAAATTATAGATAGCGCTAATTACACTTATTTTTTATAAAAAATACAGTTAATATTTGCAGCGAATCAATAATCACGATATAACAGTCTTGCTTTTTTAACAATAATCCGAACAATTGTCGCCAAAAGTTGATGAGAATTTTGTAATAGCCATTACGACACCCTTGCCGATTGTTACCGGAATCTCTGGCACTATTTAGACAAGAGTCTTTCTTGCATTTTATGTAGGTACGGCATATGTAGGAAAACGAAGTCTGATTGCGAGAGATTCGATATGTGGAGCACAATCCTACTGCAAATGTAAATCTAATGCAATAATGAAATACTTTTTATCAGCTCAGCATTTTTATTTCCTTTACTTTAAATATTAATAAAATATCATCTGCAAATAGGCCTACATAATTTATACTAATTAGAAAATGTCAGGTCCCAATGTCGATCCTTGAGGCACACTCATAATTTTAGAAGCAACATTGACGTAGTTTTATAGCAGTCTCACTAAACTCTTGGTGATGTATTGTCAGTTACCGAATGTCCTGTCAATGGTTATAAACTGAGTGACCGAGTGGTTCGGGGAACGGAGAATGTGAGTTATAAATAGGTTCGTTTAAAGCCAGTTTTACGACCACATTATGGATTTTACGATCTAAATCTAGATTTCGAACACGGATTTTCTAACTCATTGTGGTTTTGTAGCAGCGGACACAGCAAATTATTGAACAGGAGCCTTACCATTATCTTAGCTTAGATCCAAACCTAAAGTTAGATCGTTAATTACTACCTACTACTACGGCCTACTACGATGTCGTCTATGCAATTTAGATTCAGCGCTACTATTGACAGCGATTCGGATGACAGTTGAATCTTATATCTGACATTATTTAGAATTCAGAATTCGATTGCTTGGCGGGCACTTTAAAGGGATTCATACAAGATTGTAATTTATAAACCACTAAAACATAAAAGTGTTTGATCTACATCTTATAATACTAAAGTAGTCCCAATATAATTATTCAATATTTTATATCATGCTTCAGATGCAACAGAATATTGTTTTTATAAAACAATTACATTCTAAAGTGAATCAGATGAAAAAGAAATCGGCGATTAATTTGTACATTTTGATTATTGATTATTGCGTTGATGATTGATTTCATGGTAATGGAACTTTACAATAATATAGTTTATACATCAATGTGACCCAAAAATTATACTAGTAGTAGAGAATTTACGCTGGTCTTATATAGAAAGCGAAGGACCAATTTGAAAGTTAGTGACTGAACTACAAAGAGTGTTATTTAAAGATCGAAAGTTTTAACTAGAGACCAATGTATGTCGGAGAATTAACGTCAAGTCTTGTAATCAGCGATAGAGCCGTGAAATCCGTATAACAAAACGCATTATTACTATGCGGTGGCACAAAGGCGCTTGTAAGCGCAAATCCTGCATGACGAATAGGATAACATGCGTTCGGCTGCGTGGTAACGTACTATTGCTATTATAGATTTTAAAAAGTATGAGTGAATTTTTTGTAGTGTTGTGTAGTGGAGCTTGGTTCGTGGTAAGCTTCGGAACTTGTCTAGTTATTACTGTTATAAATTAAAATAGTCTGCGGTTTAATTATGTCGTACAATGTACTATTTTAAAGTATACTTTATTCGCATGCCTCAAATTACTATAATACCGCTTTAGGCATTTAATGAAGATGTCAAAAAAAGGAAAATAACAAACAAGATATTTATCCTGTGTCGTCACATACATAAAAATTACACAACAAATTTTTGTAGGTCATTCTAAATACCTGTCCTGTGCGGGTACCCATTGTGTAGATACCGATCACTAGATCGCTGCGCCAAACGCATGCTTTTGAAAAATGAAATTAACTTTACTAGCTTATAGTGAGTATAGAAATAGGTTAGACGACTACAACTGATTATGGCCGTTTTTATACTATTATTATCTGATTTGAGCAATTTATATCTAATGAAAGTATGTCATTATAGAAATTTCAGTTTAATTATTAATTTATATTGTTTTTAGATTTCTAAAAAATTAGAAATTATTATGTACGTAATTCTAATGAAACGAACACATTTCTAGCATTCTCACATTAAATGTAACATTTTTTTTATATAGAAAGAATACATATAAACGTTCAAATAACAAAATTATTTTAAAATTTGTTTATACGCTCATACAAATTAGGCGAGTTTACTTAGTTATGACGTCACGTTTGCAGTGTTTTTAGTATGGAGCGTTTTTGAGCGACCCGCGACAGCGTCGCAAACATGTCGATGTATCTTCAAAAGTAATAGGTGCAGGTGTACTGTTGGTTCTACAATATTTCTTACTTAAAAGAGTACTCTTGTTATATATAGAATTTAAAAAATTGTCGTCTACCCAATTATCTTACATTATCACGGCTTTGTAGTTCACACAGCTGTCAGTATTCTTTTATCAATGAAAATCGATACCTTTATATTGTATTTTCGACGACATAAAAATAATGTAAAAATGTTTTGCTCTGTTTTGTTTTCACTGATATGCTGGGTTGGTGTGTAGGCTCATGTCAAAGTTTTGAGAATCAAATTTACCATTTATTTTGCAATTAACGTCGCTAAAGAGTACCCCTACGTTGTACCGAGCTTCGAATTCATAACTTTGCAATAATGTTCAACTAGATTATTCCAATCTTCTATATATGTTATAAGCTAAAGATATAAAAAGAAATTAAACATACTCGCAAAAGCCCAATCAAATCAAGAGTCCGTTGAAGCACGCTCCATTTTGCTGTCCAAGGTTTGCAAATTATGAGCATTTCTCTTTAGAACCGCGTACTATAATTGAAACGCTAGAACTCTCATTGTTTCTATCGAAAAAGATTCTTCGCCAACGTTGTTTGTTTGGCGAAATTGGTAGATAATATATTTTCCGGTCCTTACTTTGCATGGATATTGCAAGAGTCGGATAATCGAATAATCATATTTAACTTATGATATACAGAGGAAAAAACGAGACAAACACGTGTCAGTGTTCCATACTCGGATAATAGACGAGGAAGTCGTCTAAGTTGCGAATATTAAGCCTATGAGGTGAATGCTTATGATATCTATGACATTGCCCACTTAGTATTAATAATTACAGACACAATACAATTTTTGTAAAGCACAAGAGTGCTACTGAAGTGTAACTTTATAATAGGCAGGTACGCTTTAAGATAAAAAATGAAATTAGTACCACGGCGTTGCGTCATTATTTATGTATACATCATTATATATATACATTATATATATACAATATACGTTCGTAAACATATCCAATTACACTTCTAAGATCATTGTGTATGTTCATTTCGGAAGTATCTCCCGATTTCTAACACGGATAGCGTTACTTTGTATTTGATTTCAACACGTGCCTGGAAACGCCTATGATGAATATAGATTGTTGATTTGATTTGCTGCCTAAAGGCTTCTATCAAAATGGAGGTTCGAACCAATGCAGATTTTTTTAAAAAACAAAAAAAAATTGACTTTTATTCAAATATGACATTATAGAAAGCTCTTTTAAATCGTCCAGATTTTTTTTCGTACTATCAAATGGAATAGCCAAATTGTATATGTTATATTTACTTTAGATGTAGTGACAAAAATAAAAAGAAAGTTGTTTTGGATACGTACAAGAGATGGACAAAAGAAATTTTAAGGCAAATATGCATAAGCACGTTCGTAAAGGACGATATAATTAGACTAAAATAGGGGATTTATTAAATTACCAGAATACATAAAGGTTCTTCCATATAACGCATTTAAAAATGAATTACACCTCTGGCTCTTGGAGTGAACATTTTACTTTATAGAAGAATTTTTTAAATATAGGTATACTATTAAATGGTCATTGAGGTGTTGTTATTATATAAATATTAACTAAAGCGGGTAGATACAATAATGTACTATATTTAATTTGCTATGTCTCACTCGGGCTATATACTAAACTGTACGAACTGAATCACCTTATAACACGTTATATGATGGCAAATAAAGAAAAAAAGACATTTTCGAACGATTTCAGTGTCACGCCATTATCGTGACTCGAAAACGTGATATAGTATTCTGAACGATCAAACTTAACCCATCTTGAGCTATCTATTATAAAATACGGCCTGTTATTAAACACGAGTTTTGTATTATACCTATCTTAGATAGGTATAGCTATTATGTCGGAACATATTTACTTGGCCAATACTGGCCTAATTAATTGTGGGTGGACTGGGACTTATATTGTTGTATCGATCGTACGAACCTAAATATCTAAGTCCATCTTGAGGTTCAATAATTTGAATTCGTTACATCTTTATTAAAGACAAATTGTGATATCAAGAACGCTCCTTGTCAACAAGCTTTCTGAGGTTGCAGGAGTTTGTGATTCTAACAACAATTACTAGTTATTTTGTACTAGAAAAAATTATTAAGGAGAAATTACATGTTTCACATATAACATAGTATAATAATCAGCTGGATTAATGTGACAGTTGAGTATGAACGATGACAAACTGTCACATTCTAGCTATAACTCGGATCCATCCAATCAAAATATATTATGTTATTATTTATTTATTGTAATTTAGTTAAAATTATCATCAATGATTGGTTGAAATCACAATGCCTGTAAATATTCAATAAATATTTAAGTATTAAATTTGTTTGATTTGTACATAATTATAGGAGTGCTTTTATATCGGTTATTGTTTTTTTTTAATATAAAGTAATAGCCGTGCTTTATTTTTTATTAATATACAATTATAAACTGAATTC
Organism: Scirpophaga incertulas; assembly: GCA_036419045.1. Classification (NCBI taxonomy): domain Eukaryota; kingdom Metazoa; phylum Arthropoda; class Insecta; order Lepidoptera; family Crambidae; genus Scirpophaga; species Scirpophaga incertulas. The sequence continues at coordinate 23,134,132 of CM071639.1, read as the reverse complement.
AAATATACATACATAGTTATTTTTAGAAGTAGGTAGCACCCATGTTATAGCGGAGTCATTGAGGTCATCTTTTCTGTTTAATTATAATCACCGAGCACATTATTTTATGTATTCTTTATTATTTAATTTTATTACAGCTTATCCTAATTTAAATTTATATTAGTGCGATTAGGCTCTATATAGTCACGTTGGCCCATTTCGGGTTGTTCGTCTTTATATACGTATAACTTTGATTTTCTTTTCTTTTTTTTTATAGGCTAGGACAGCAAACGAGCAAGCGGATCGCCTGATGGTAAGCGGTAACCGTTGCCCATGGCCACCCGCAACACCAGAGGAGTCACAGATGCGTTGCCGGCCTTTTAAAAGGGAATAAGGGGGGAAGGGGGAGTTGGGCCTCCGGTACCCTCACTCACTTGGCGAAACACAGCGCAAGCGCTATTTTACGCCGGTTTTCTGTGAGGCCGTGGTATCAGTCCGGTCGAGCCGGCCCAATTCGCGCCGAAGCATGGCTCTCTCACGGTAAAAGGTTTCTCCGCAGGTTTATGTGTATATGTTGCCTTGATATGTTTTCCTTCAACGTAAGAGGATCAGATAAAAAGTACATTTAAAATGCGAAAATAAAAGCAAATAACACATTCGAATATTGCACGAAAGACACCGGCTTTCTCGTTACTAATCGGGCCACAGTTCAGTATTGGGATCACTGCGTCAATGCGTGTGTGTTCTTTGTGCATTTTCAGATTAGTAACTTAATCTTGTAATAGAATTTGCGTGTGTAGGCTACCTGATAATTCCAAAGCCAGACACACATATATGTATACAATATACAATTATTATGCAAATACCACCATACACATATATATAAATAATATTTACGTATTTATATATAAATGGCATGAAGGACTTTTAAACAAGCTTCCCTCGTACGGGATTCCTGCTGGCTTATGTACATGGATATCAGACTTCTTGAGAGGTAGATCTATTAAAGTAGTAGTCGACGGTTGCTCATCCGAACTACTGGAGATCAATGCCGGAGTCCCTCAAGGGTCTGTACTTTCTGCCACACTCTTTTTGCTGCATATAAACGACCTGTTAGCAAATCCCGGAACCTTGGGTATGCCGACGACAGCACAGTGTCAGAAAGGTATATGTCCAGTGCACGGGCCAGCTCATTAGAGATTAATTCTCTAAGAGAGAGACTGATAGGCAACGTGGACTCAACCCTCCAGGCAGTGTCTGATTGGGGCGATGCCAATTTGGTTGAGTTCAATGCCTCTAAAACCCAAGCGTGTTTGTTCACCGCTAAACGGAGTGCCTTTCACCTAACTCCGACTTTCCGAAATGTAACCTTGCCGATAACCAAACACATACAGCTCCTCGGCATGGATATTTCGTCCAACCTAAACTTCGGGGGATACATTGAGTCCTTGGCGAAAACTGCAGCTAAAAAGCTTGGCGTTTTATCCAAAGTTAGGCGCTACTTCACTGCAGAACAGATGCTCAACCTATATCAAGCCCAAGTTCGTTCCTGCATGGAGTACTGCTGCCATCTTTGGGACGGTTCTGCCCGCTATCAGTTGGCTGCCTTGGACTCAGTAGAAAGGCGAGCTAGAAAACTTATCGACGACGAAATACTTGTAAACTCACGTCTTCAGAGTCTAGAACACCGTCGAAGAGTTGCTTGCCTTTCGGTTTTCTATAGGTTGCATTTCGGAGAGTGTGCGTTGGAATTACATGAATTAATTCCACCCGCTTCTTTCCACCACCAGTCAACCAGACGTAGCCTAACTACCATCCTTACGTGGTGGACTATCCTCTTACACGTACAAAACGGTTCCAGTCTTCGTTTTTAATACGAACAGCTAAGATGTGGAACTCTTTGCCGACGTCTGTGTTCCCGGAACAATATAATCTTACGGTTTTCAAGTCACGAGTGAATAGACATTTGCTAGGTAAGCGTGTTCCATCCTAGTCCTCATCGTCACTTACCATCAGGTGTGATTGTGGACAAACGCAAACCTATTTGAAATAAAAAAAAATATATATAAAGACGTAAATATTATACCAAGTAGCCTACACGTGGAAATAATTTTTGTTGAAATTACCGAACATATAATACATGTCCAATAAATCTGTTTTGAATATCAGTAATTATAAGTAAAATGCCTTTTCGAATCATAAATAGAAGGCAGGAACTAGGCAGGTACAATAGCAAGTTATTTCACAGTACAGAGTGTGACATAAATGTATTTCACATTTTACCAGTCACGCAACACTGCACACAAAAAGATTGTGACCAATCTGTGCTCGGTTAGACGCAGGTCACCACATATAAGAGCGAGAGCTTTTGTTTTTCATGTAGGGATGTATATCGTTTAAAATCAGATTATCGATTATAATTAGATTTTTGAGTAAAATAGATATAAATTTAGTGTGATTACAATTAACTAACATATCTTCTTTATCCTGTTTCTTTTTTTGGGTGAAAATGAGGTAAACAACTTACGTTAGTTTATATTCCATATATAATTTTGTATTCATCACCGTAAACCAAACCATTTACCTAATTATGGCGTTTAGACCTTTTAGAGATGTATAAGGGTTTCCTAACAATGTTGGTAGATTGTAAATTGGTAGATTGGGTAGATTGGAGGATCAACCTCGGTCTCGGATCAACCAATACAGGTAGTCTGGTGGAGATCACTTTAGCGATAAAACTACCCTTGAACACAATAATTTGTTTAATATGTATGTTTTTGTTTTAATTGTTGTATGCAGTTACAATAATTCTGCTGAAAAGTAGCTGTATTCATTGCTGTGGTATTGTGAAGGGTATGAGAGGCAGTGAAATTACTGCGGTTTTTGTGGATGTTGCAGATTTGCTGCGCGTCTTACAGGAATTGCATTTGTAGACGATTGTAATCACTTATATATTAATGAAAGTCGAGGCAGCTAGGGTGAAAAACTGGGATCTCTGAACATCATCATGAGAAAGAGGCGTGAGTATATGTATGGGCATTAGGTGGGCAGTCTGCTATTTTGTTAATATAGCGCCATAAAAAAAGAATTTATCTATCTAAGAAGCACATCTGTTAAGCCATTATTTTGTGATACAACCCAATTGATATTGTTTTCTATGAAATTCTAAATAAATTTAGATGCAACATTTTGATTTATAATATAAAGTCATCATCATCCTCTTGCCCATTTCCCATTATCTGGGGTCGGCGCAGTAGATCTTTTCCTTCCATTCCTCTCTATCAGCCGTCATTTCCATGCTTACTCCTTTCATTCTTATGTCATTCTTCACACAATCGATCCATCTTTTATTCGGCCTTCCTCTGCCCGTGTATCCCTCCACTTTCATATTCAACATTCGCTTTGTGACATGACTTTCATCCCTCCGCATCACATGTCCAAACCATGCTAATCTACTTTCTCTCACTTTTTCTACCACTGGCGCTACTTTCAGGCTTCCTCTTATGTACTCATTCCTTATCTTATCCATCCTTGTCACACCACACATCCATCGTAACATTCTCATTTCATTTGTATGCAATCTATTTTCATCCTTCTTCTTGACGGCCTAGTATTCACTTCCATACATGACGACAGGTAGGATGATCGATTTGTAAATTTTCCCCTTCAGCCTTATTGGCATACGGGGATCGCACGTTGTAGCTGTGACCTGTCGCCATTTCATCCACCCTGCGTTAATCCTATGCTGCACAGCTCTGTCTATTTCGCCGTCGTCCTGAATGAATGATTATAATATGATGATTTATAATATAAAGTAACAAAATAAAACTGTGGCGAGTTTGAGAACAGTAGACATGCACCAGATTCTTTGAAAACAAATACAATGGGTGTCTGCAATGCCGAGTGGGTTAACTAGGCGTGAAATTTAACGTATTGTGCTATATTTTAGAGCCGTTTCCTTAATCTGTATGAATATTTAATTTTAGTTAGGCATTTTGAAATATAATGTTATGTCATTTTACGAATACGTATTACCTGCAGCTGAAGGCATATTTTTGATCATCACTAATATTGTAGTCTTTTTTCCACTTATTTAAATGGACTCTGTTAAGTATTAAATATTTTAATAGAAATATTGCTAGTGCATTACTACACCTAGTCGATAATTTGTTTTATAGACCCATTGTTGATTTATTATGTAACACGACACTCACCACAACCGCAGCCTCGGCGAGAGTGAAGTCAAGTGGATGATTTTAAGGAATCTACGATACGACTATCATTGTTTCGTGTGAATAATTTATAGAACAACAAAAAGTTTCAATATCGATTTCAATACTGGGTATCGAAAAAATAACATCACTCGATTGGGTGTGATCGAGTTGGGGGAAAGAATAATAGGAGGATTATTATGATGATGATGACTTCTTTGAGTACTGACAGGGATTAAACAAGTTGGGATTTAATATTCAGTTGAGAGTACTCACCAAAGTGAGGTGGTTGCAAACAAGAGCCACATTTATTATAAACGAATTAAGATACAATCCTTTGGTGGCGAAAACGAAGAAACATTAATTGTTTGGTGCTGGGGCCTTTGATAAAGTATGATTCGCATTCGTCCCGTTATCGATGTCGTATCGGCATCGATCATCAAAGTGTGTGATGAGAATCATACAACATTACATACGGAATTATACCCATACATTTCGTTCTATCTGTATTATCTTGTCTCCCATTGTAGTATTAAACTATGTAATGCGCTTACGATTATGGATCTAGATTTCCGTCGAGTCTGCTGTGGACCCCTGGGAATTATCAATTAACGCAGGACTATCAAAACTTGTTTGCAGCGGCGTCTGAGCCGTCGCATCCCTTGCCTTCCCCTTCTCGGCAGCCTTCTGCTTACCCGCAAGTAGGTTCTTATCTACATAGGCCGGAGCTATTTGGGTGGACTGTGCCTCTTTTAGCGCATATGCTCTCTTTTATAGGGCAGCGCTGACTGCGCCACGTCCTGAGGTATGGTCTTCCTTGTCACGTCACGCCACAGGCCGGGCCATTAGGACCAAGGGCTCAGGCTGAGTTTAGTTGGTAGGTCTTCCGGTTCAAGCCGCCTTCATTTGTCATGAGTCCAACATAATCACCGTGGCATTTGGTATCCATGAGGGTTCTCAACCTGTGCTCTCCAGAGGAGAAAGAAACCCTTGGGAATTACTGACAGATGGTAGCATAGTACGAATTAACAATTTAGGTTCTAATAATCGCGATTAAAGATAGTAGTAAATTGTAAGGTTGCAGCGTGCGATGACAGCTGTCATGTAAATAAAATAATTTCTGTTTTACACATTGCGAAACACAATGAATAAATATTTGCAAGGCAAACATTAGGCGATCACGACTGTACGATAACTCGTCAGAGGTGAACGACCTCGTACTTACGGAAGTAGGTAGTGTAGTGCATTTCATTGATGTCAATGAATTATCAAATATTTACGGTAATTTATTTGCTTTTTATTTTCTCGCTGGGATCAAATGTCCGTTGTTGTTGATTTACACTTTAAAGAAATTGTTGTGTGCATATGAATTAACAGGTAATTTTAGAAAATATTTTCTTCTTACAATTAATAAAGAAGAGAAATAAATACACGCGTACGCATAATAGATGGTTGAAGTAATAACTACAGCCATCTTGGTTTGGGATTGTATTGAGAAGGAATAATGGCCGTTTTCACCAACCTTGTCTTAGCTTAGGTAACTCCTAAGAGACATGCTGTCTCACTCTTTTCAGTTAATATAAAAAGTGACAGCATGTCACTTAGGAGTCGTATTACCAGAAGAGCTATGCTTGTAACTGTAGTTATATTTCCTTACATATACAATTAGCGTTTTGTCGCATTGACCACTTTGATCTGAAAAATCTCCTCTTTGGTTAAGAATTCCAAATTCAAATTTATGAATTCATTTAGTTGGTACATTTGAGTTTTGAAAACATTTTTTGTTTCTTCCTCATTATTGTTTTCTTTGGCATCGCTTTTTACCGCTCTAAAGAAAACATTGAATATTATTTAAGAATGTCGTGTAGTAAGTACTTCTTCGGTTACATCTGCAAAGAATAAAAATACCTAATACATAGTTTTATTTTCAGCATTGTCTTGGTCAGTTTTAATTATCTTTGTAGAAATTGTACATAAAATTGACAAAATTAATTTTTAATTTGATTTGATGAGCTGAAAAAGTAGATGATACTGTTTAAATGGCCGCATGGTTTTCGGGACTCAGGTCTAAATTTTGGATATGTTGTTCTCCTGGTCGAGCTGAGCAAAAAATGTAATGGTCGCAAAAAAAGTTAAGTTAAAATACTAAGTTACAGAGTTGATACTGTTTAGATCGTCCGGAGACCGATCGCTTGAGCTAGCTTGAGCAGCTGATCTACCGATACTGACTATACAAGAGAAGTGGTGGTTATATATATAGAGGATATGTAGCGTTCTATTTATGATAGTTAAGAAAAAGAAAATTTGCCGGCTAAGATCAGGGTGTGGGTATCATCCTTATCGGAATCGAACCGACCTGGTGATATATGTAGATATTTAGGATTAATGTTATGGGCGCCTCCACATACATACAAACAGACCTTCAAATGGTTAGGTGATAAAATTAAACCAAGAAATTTATATATGTAAGTTTATAATTACATTTTGATTAAACATTTTTGTACAAAAATAAAAAAAAGAAAATTTAGATATATACAATCGTCCGCAAATCAATGGGCACGGTATGTTGCACACGTTACACATTTAAAAGTTCAGTTGAGCTGAGCCATCCTCCATCCGTCACCCAAGGTGAATATCACACAAGAAAAATTAATTCGTCCAAAATACGGTGGTTCACACACGTAATATAGTAAGAATGGTAAGAGGTCACCTTATAAGTTGAAATACCATCGGTGATGGCAGGGATTTCCGTTGATAAGCAAGATCACCTACTTCACCGCATGGCTGGGTGCATGAAGTCCCGTTGGGATGAAACGGCCCAAACGCCCTATATTTGAGGTGATTCCGAGGTATACCGTGAACCCTACAACAATGTATTAAACATGAAAATTCTATCTCACGAACATGTGGAAATCTTTAAAGTTAAAACAAAAGATGAAAAAATACAACTCACCATTATCTGGGATTGCTTGATGAAATTAATTAAGGCATTAAGCCGTTATTAAAAAATATTAAAAAGAAAATACATTTAAAAAAGAAAAACTAAATTTTATATCACGGCGGCCTAAATCGGCACATCCGCCAGGAGAGGAACGCCGAAAGACCCATCCTTCGCGTCCTCCTCGCCGACGTCAAAATGACAGCCATGACTCGAAATAGCCAATAAATAGCCACGGAGCGATCACCATAGATCAAGCCGTCCCGTTCCGAATTGGAAGTATCAACGAGTGAAGAAAAGGCGGACTTGTCCAACAAAGAGAAAGAAACGAAAACTTATTTTAATAAACCAAAACAAAAGAATTTGTTTTAAGTAAACTCCTAATAGATAATATTAGGTATATATTAGTTATGAAAATATGTTAAGGTTTTCTATGACAGTCTATGGCTTCACCCTATCAAATCCCTACAACCATAGATCTGTATATTGAAATTTAAGTTCTAAATTACAAATCCAACTAAAACTCCTATCACAGACTCAACACCATCTGTATGCTGATTAAATGAATACAGAAACTAAATGTTTTGTCCCTATGTCCATCTTGTTATAAGTAAAATTTATAAAATATAAATTAAGACAAAAAAATTGCATTTATGCTGAGGCTGTACAGGTTCCTATCCCTTCACTCTTACTTCCACTTAAAAGGTTAACAAAAAAAACTAAATATCTGTCACAAAATCCTAATAGGACATGTAAACAAGAACTAAATTTGCAAATTAATAATGAAATCAAAAGTATTCTGATGATTAAATTGTGCTGAAAGCATAAGTAAAAAATAACACGTTACAGTACCGTTCCAGGTGGGAAAAGAATTATTTTATTTAAAAATTAAAAATTTTTAAATAAAATAATTCGTAAAAAATACGAAGTGTAAAGAGTATTTTTGTGGCTGACTGTACCGATGATAGTTACTTCTACAACATCCCTCTTGCTATTTAACAAAAGAACTCAAAAAGCAAACTAGGAAATCACTCAATGTCAATGAACTCATAATACACACTATTACATCCAATGTGTAAATACTACCATGTTAAAATAACTAATCTTAAACTTCCTAATTTCAAAAATACTTCAACATCATCTACTAGGTTTTTACTATAATAGAACATCATTACAAGTAAAGCGAATTCTATATTGGTTTGTCTTGCAAAGTAGGACAATTAATGTATAAACTACATATTAAGTTTTCAGATACATGAGAATAAGACTTCTAGTATGTAATTTAAGTACAAACTAATAAGTATATAATTACCAAGAAAAATCAAAAAGAATGGTCTAACCCATCAAGGCAGCTACATGTATTATTAACTTTTTATAAGTTGTCGCCTAGACAAAATGAACAAGAACGCTCAGTGCTGCAAAATAATTACAGACTTAAATGGCTTCAACTCAAAGGAAAGTATTCATTAATAATACAAGGTTGAATACACTCAATGTGTAGAAACATAGGTGTATTAAGTATTTATGAACAAATAGATTAGTGTTAGAAAAGTAAAAAAAGAAAGACCTAACACTCAAAGGTAGCTACATGTACTATTCAACTTTTAAAGTTGTTGCCCAAACAAAAATGTTTATGCTGCAGATAAATACAGACTTATTGGCTTCAACTCAAATGAAAGTATTCATTGGACAATACAGGCTTATTTTAATGAAAAGTAAGTATTTAAAGTGCTTGGAGTATCTACCCAAGACACTTAACATAGTAATAGTTTATGTGTTTATCATTTTCAAACTGTATAAACATTAAGATTAATCTAAATAAATATTATTAAGGACTGCTCAAAGAGTCATGAAAGGAAATACATTTTGATAACACACTTTAAAGACATTATTTTAACTTATTAAGTCAGTAGGACATTCGCCTGGTCGGACTATATCTTTTATGTGCCAGCGGCCTAAGGGTTTACCTTCTATTGTTTTCAGGGTGAAAACCACAGGAGAATGTTTCTCTGTGATGACACATTTTTCGAACTTGGGGGCTAGCTTTGCAGAGAAGTGTTTGGCTGCATTAGAAAGAGGAAAACATCTTTTAAAAACTATTTGCCCTACTTGAAGTTCGACATGACGCCTTCGCAAATTATAATAATGAGAATTTTTTATATGTGAATTTTTAAGATTGACCCTTACCTTATTAAATATTGTATTTAAGTCTTTAAGAGAATCAGAAAATTTATAAGTGTTGTCTACCATAATTTTTTCAGAATCTACAGGATAATTCAAATTAAAAAATGAACCATCCAGGATCATCTCCCTACCATGTGACAAAAAGAAAGGGGTGAATTTAGTACCATCATGGATTACAGTATCGAGAGCACATTGCACCTCAGCTACGTTCTTATCCCAATTTCTATGATCAGAACGCACATATGATGCAAGAGATCTAACAATTTCACGGTTCACACGCTCCGTCTGGTTAGTCTGGGGATGATAAACTGGATTATAAAATAAGTGTGGAACTTTATATTTAATTATTAATTCCTTAAATTCTTTAGAAACAAATTGAGGGCCATTATCAACATAAATATACTTAGGCACCCCATGCGTAAGAAAACAAAGAGAGATGAAATCCCAAATCAACAAGTCATTTCATACATTTATATATTACTCTATGCAATATAAAAATTGAGTAATAAATCAAAGCATAAGATATCATATAAAAGCTACAATCCATCAGCTTGTAAAAGAATAATAAAGGTCACTGACATCAGCGCCTCTTCACTAAGTGTGTCAGGAAGTTAAAGTCAACAATTATGTATTCAATTAATTAATACTCACAACAAATGTATCAAACAAATGTATCTAATGTATCAAATTCTCTTTGCCCAATGTAAGGCAGGTTGATACTAGTTTAAATATGAATGGTGATGTCATTGACTTGGTAAATAATACTAAATTCTTAGGCATTACGTTAGATTCACGACTACAGTGGGATCCACATATTGAAACTTTGGCAATCAAACTTAGTTCAGCGGCGTACGCAGTAAAAAAGATTAGACTTTTAACTAATGTTGAAACGGCAAGAATTGTTTATTTCAGCTACTTTCATAGTGTTATGTCCTATGGACTGCTGCTATGGGGATCAGCGGCTAACATTGAAAGTATTTTCCTTTTACAAAAAAGAGCGATTCGTGCTATTTACTGTTTACGGGCTAGAGAATCCCTAAAAGAATTGTTCAAAGAAATTAATATTTTAACTATAGCTAGTCAATATATATATGATAATTTAGTTTTTGTATATAGAAACTATAATAAATTCAATAAAAACAGTGATCTGCATAATGTGAATACTAGAAACAAAAATAAACTTGCCGTTCCAATGTTCAGACTCCATAAAACTAGCTGTTCGTTCTTGGGGAAATGTATATCTATGTTTAACAAGCTTCCGCAAAGTGTCATTGATTTACCTTTATATAAATTTAAAATCCATATCAAAAATACACTCATGAGTAAAGGTTATTATAAAGTAAGTGACTATCTAAATGATCACAGTATTTGGGAATAGGGACACTATTCATAGAGCCATGTTTGGTAACATTGTTTATAATATTGTATTATTTTATATGTGTATGTAAACATACATACGACTGTAATCGTATTAGGTATGATTGTGTCTTATACTATGTTGTATTTTTGTATTATATTATTATAATTATTAACATTGAAAAGAGGAGATAAAAAAATAGACCTTCAGAGTTTCTTGCCTGTTCTTCTCGAGAAGGCTCTCCCAATTTCCGAACAGGTGTCGAGTCAATATATTTTTTCTTTTTTTTTTCCTTATTCGTACGTACGGACAAGGTTTTTGTTTTTTTTTTTTTTTATTATTTAAGCTTTTTTTTGTTTTGTTTGTTGACGTCAATAAGTGCCTGTAAAGGTCTATGTTGAATAAATATTATTTTGATTTGATTTTGATTTTGAAATACAGATACTAATGTGTACCATTGTTAGTTATTATTAATAAAAATTTTGCAAAAATATGCATAATTATATATTGGAAAATTCCCTGCTTGTGGAAGTTTATCATCGTCACACACCATACATATTGTTAATAATGTGCAAACCAGTTTATATTCATTCAGATGAATAAAGATTAATAAATACATTTGTTACAACAAACCATTTATTTTAAAGAAGTGCATTTCATAGATGCAACAAAGTCAACAACTATGTGTTGAATTAAATAATACTCACAACAAATACAGATAATAATGTGTACAGTTGGTAGATATTATTAATGAAAATTAAGCCAAAAATATGCATAATTCCATATTAGAAGATTTCCTACTAGAGGAAGTTTATAATGGTAACACACCATACATATAGTTAATAATGTGTAAACCAGTTTATATTCATTCAGATGAATAAAGATCAATAAATACATTTGTTGCAACAAACCTTTTTATTTTAATAGAAGTGCATTACACTTTGACTACATATGTCAGTGTAATCATTAATTCAAAATTAGTTACCAAGCAGGTTAATATTTGAGATGAAGTTGACATTTAATAAACCTGAGAACATGACTGAGTTCTCAATTAAAGATATTCATTTAAAAGAAATTAAGTTTCCATAATTTGACAGGGATTCACCTTCGAGACGCATCAATATCGAAATCAAAATAGACTTGAGTACCACTATATCTGGATTAGAGTCGACTACCCTTGACAACCTACACAGATAATTACTACGAGACACTAACCTTTTCAACAGACGAGATTCAGTACAACTAACATCCGGGATATCCCTTTCAATGTCTGAAACCTTTGGAGTACATATTGACACCTCCTTAGACTGGTCACAGACACCAAACTGGTCAATGGATTTGAGGCTTCCCCATCGGGCTAATTTCACTGTGTGTCTGAGGAACTTCCTTAGGTCGTCCGTTGAGGAAGATGGTTCAGCTGGTAAATGTCTGATACTGAGTTCGTGTAACAATTCATCCTTCAAGAGATACTCAACAGAACATCCTGCAGTGATAAAGTCCATGATTAACAATATGCAATGAAATAGTTAAACATTAAAATATAACAGTTTTGTTTTAATACAACAGTAAGTTAATTATATAAAAAATTAAGTTTAAGTTTAAACAATAAAGGTGATTAAAATTAAGTAAGCTAGATGACACATAATATTACACAGAAAATGTGTTTAAATTAAGTAAGCTAGTCCACACTTAAGGATACACAAGTATGTGATTTAGATTAAATTAAGTAAGCTAGACAACGCTTAAGAATACACAAATATGTGATTTAGATTAAATTAGGTAAGCTAGACAACACTTAAGAATACACAATTATAAGTGATTTAGATTAAATTAGGTACGCTAGAAATTAAGACACAATATTCTTATTACACATTACATATGATTACATCTGTTCTAGATGTATATTTTTAAGTACAAGTATTAAGATTTGTATTACATCAAAAGTTAAATCACCACCATTTGAAGTCTTCCAGGCCTAACGTTGGGTACGCCAATTGTAGCGTTCTATTTATGATAGTTAAGAAAAAGAAAATTTGCCGGCTAAGATCAGGGTGTGGGTATCATCCTTATCGGAATCGAACCGACCTGGTGATATATGTAGATATTTAGGATTAATGTTATGGGCGCCTCCACATACATACAAACAGACCTTCAAATGGTTAGGTGATAAAATTAAACCAAGAAATTATATATTGTAAGTTTATAATTACATTTTGATTAAACATTTTTGTATAAAAATAAAAAAAAGAAAATTTAGATATATACAATCGTCCGCAAATCAATGGGCACGGTATGTTGCACACGTTACACATTTAAAAGTTCAGTTGAGCTGAGCCATCCTCCATCCGTCACCCAAGGTGAATATCACACAAGAAAAATTAATTCGTCCAAAATACGGTGGTTCACACACGTAATATAGTAAGAATGGTAAGAGGTCACCTTATAAGTTGAAATACCATCGGTGATGGCAGGGATTTCCGTTGATAAGCAAGATCACCTACTTCACCGCATGGCTGGGTGCATGAAGTCCCGTTGGGATGAAACGGCCCAAACGCCCTATATTTGAGGTGATTCCGAGGTATACCGTGAACCCTACAACAATGTATTAAACATGAAAATTCTATCCCACGAACATGTGGAAATCTTTAAAGTTAAAACAAAAGATGAAAAAATACAACTCACCATTATCTGGGATTGCTTGATGAAATTAATTAAGGCATTAAGCCGTTATTAAAAAATATTAAAAAGAAAATACATTTAAAAAAGAAAAACTAAATTTTATATCACGGCGGCCTAAATCGGCACATCCGCCAGGAGAGGAACGCCGAAAGACCCATCCTTCGCGTCCTCCTCGCCGACGTCAAAATGACAGCCATGACTCGAAATAGCCAATAAATAGCCACGGAGCGATCACCATAGATCAAGCCGTCCCGTTCCGAATTGGAAGCATCACCGAGTGAAGAAAAGGCGGACTTGTCCAACAAAGAGAAAGAAACGAAAACTTATTTTAATAAACCAAAACAAAAGAATTTGTTTTAAGTAAACTCCTAATAGATAATATTAGGTATATATTAGTTATGAAAATATGTTAAGGTTTTCTATGACAGTCTATGGCTTCACCCTATCAAATCCCTACAACCATAGATCTGTATATTGAAATTTAAGTTCTAAATTACAAATCCAACTAAAACTCCTATCACAGACTCAACACCATCTGTATGCTGATTAAATGAATACAGAAACTAAATGTTTTGTCCCTATGTCCATCTTGTTATAAGTAAAATTTATAAAATATAAATTAAGACAAAAAAATTGCATTTATGCTGAGGCTGTACAGGTTCCTATCCCTTCACTCTTACTTCCACTTAAAAGGTTAACAAAAAAAACTAAATATCTGTCACAAAATCCTAATAGGACATGTAAACAAGAACTAAATTTGCAAATTAATAATGAAATCAAAAGTATTCTGATGATTAAATTGTGCTGAAAGCATAAGTAAAAAATAACACGTTACAAACTCCTCTAGTTCATTAGGGATAACAATCCACGATCCTTGATGTTTGCATTCGTTATCAAATTACATATTAGTTAGTACAAAGATTCTTAGTAACTTAGTAAGCTCATGGGATAAACAAACAACAATATTACATTAGTATACATATAAAGGAACAAACAAAACAATTCTTAAGCAAGAAACAATATTAACAAAGAGTTACGCGTCCTAAGTCCTTTACATAATTAAAGAAAGAGGACATTGAAGGTTATTTTCACCAAAATTGAAAAAAATTAATTTGGAACTTAAAATTAAAAAATTGGATGTAACAAACCAAATTTATAACTACTTTTAACAATGTTTCTAATAAAAGCTACCGCCAAGTAAAAACAAGATTTTGATTATACCATTGTAACCATATAGATTCAATTAATCACTTTGATATTTAGAGTGCATTAATGCAATGCGTTGCGTCATCGCTGCGATCAAGGTATTCCATTATATGCTGCATAAGGTCTGCAAACTATCAAGATTAATGCGAACCGAGAAACATAATCCTAAGCTACCTACGTGATATTGGTTCCAATTGATTTTTTAAATTTTTACCTAGCATTGTTCCTATTTGTTATTAACATGTAACTCTGAAATCATAAGTTTATATAAAGTTCTATTTGGAGATTTAAGGTACTCATTTTATGTAAATAATAAGTCTTTATTTATGAAATTGCTGTTTATTAATTTCTTTCTTCTAAGTTAATAATTTAACATTATATTAATGTAGGGTATACAATTGATTTTGATTGTTATTTTTATGTGTGTGGTTCTAAGTTAATATTAGTTATAATATGGGGGTTTTTGAAATATTACCTGGGTAGGGTAATTTGTAAAATTTTCAAAAATTTCTGTTAAATAGCAGTACATTAGACTGGGAACGATTGAGTATCGAATCATCTACCGACTGTGCTTTTCGTGTGTCTCGTACAAATTAAATTCATTTGCCTTTACTTGCGGGAATATCTCATTTTCATCAGCCACATCCGTTACAGATAATAAATTTAGATGACCTATGTATGTCTATCCGTTACCCTAGATCCCATAACACAAGCCTAACAGAGCTTACTTTGGGCTAGGCTAATTGGTTATCCAATAAAACAACTCCTCTGCTGTAGCGTCTCAAATACACATTGCGGAGATTAGACACTAATGAAAAAGATGTAGTACTTTGATAAAAGCCTAATACTTAAGTCTGTGCTGACATAAATGATCAGAAGCTAATATACCTATGTATAACATATTACATACGTATTAAGTAGCATCCATTAATTGTGACAAGGTCATGCAATTATAAACTTAAGAATGCACATATTTATTGGTTTAATCTAATGGCTGATCATAGATTGAGCACGTATATAAAAAGTCTAGCTATAGTGGTATTAGTTATCTGTGTGTTGATGGATTAGTTATAATTTAAGAATACACGTGTCACTATTCTTCCCGAGGATGTTGCATGAAATGTTAGCACAAGTGGACTTCTGCAGAGTAATTGGATAGAGACAAAAGACTCACCTGTTATATAGTGTGCTGGGACTTGTAATGGGAAAATCGAGTGGGTTAAGCATTAATTCATTTTATTATATATTTCATACATCATTGTCTATTTTTCTTTTCGGCTTAATTATATGTATATATAAGCACAATAATAGAATACTTATCTTTGTTACGAAAAAGAATTAAATCTTTATCGTCCTGTCCTGTTCCCAATTTTATTTGAGGTCGACGCAACATATCTAACTCTTCCACTCTCCTATATTACTCACTCTCTTTTTACAAGCTTTTATATTAGCTTCATTCACTTGTAACTATGTAAGAAAATCTTGGAATCTTAATTTGACCTACTTCCCGGTCTTCGATTGAGCTGAAATTTTGTATGCACGTGTAAGTAGGATGACAATGCATGGTTATGTGTGTGACGTCATTCTAAATGCAACATGGCGGCATTACCAAGATGGCGGATCAATTATTTTTAATGCACCCCTACAATATGGGTATCAAATGAAAGGGTTTGCTAGTAGTTTGATTTTTTAGCCGGAAAAAAAATAAAAAGTAAAAAAGAAAATTAATAACTAATAACGAAGTCGTTAAAAGTATTCTATTTAGTAAGTAAATCTCGCGACAAGCTTTCATATGTAAAAGTTTATTTTATTCTTTTTAGCGCATTTAATAAAAGCCTGTATTAAAAAAAATATATTTACTTTCAATATATTATCATCATTTATACAGTCCATCCATCTTTTCTTCGGTTTTCCTCTCCCTACACGCTATTCCATCTTCATGTCCATAGCTTTCCAAGTGATTGTTCTTTCTTCTTAATACGTGACCATACCATTGATTTGTTACTTTGCATAACCATAAAATTGCGTTATACAATTAACTTGCACACTTGACTTATAATCAATTACTAATTTACAATATGTAATTAATAACGTTGAATCTTAATTGGGTAGACGACATTTTTTTAAATTCTATATACGAGTATATAATACTAGCTTTCTGCCCGCGGCTTCGCCTGCGTGGATTTCGGGATTGGGTCTATAAAGGGTTAAGGGTCATAGCTTTTGCCCACGGTTACATATGCGCGGAAGTCGGTTTCTGGCGCGAAGGTTTTATCGCGCTTCCCGTGGGACTATCCGTTCTTCCGAGATAAAAAATACCGCAAAACCTTGCTCAAGAATGTGCAGTAGTTTTTGAGCGAAGCCTTTATTGCGCATCCCGTGGGATCTGACGATTTTTCCGGGATAAAAAGTAGCCTATGTTACTCAGGGATAATGTAGCTTTCCAAAGGTGCAAGAATTTTTGAAATCGGTCCAGTAGTTTCGGAGCCTATTCATTACAAACAAACAAATCTTTCCTCTTTATAATATTAGTATAGAAGAGTACTCTTTTAAGTGAGAAATATTGTAGAACCAACAGTACACCTGCACCTATTACTTTTGAAGATACATCGACAAGTTTGCGGCGCTGTCGCGCGTCGCTCAAAAACGCTCCATACTAAAAACACTGCAATCGTGACGTCATAACTCAGTAAACTCGCCTAATTTGTATGAGCGTATAAACAAATTTTAAAATAACTTTGTTATTTGTACGTTAATAGATATTCTTTCTATATAGAAAAATGTTACATTCAATGTGAGAATGCTAGAAATGTGTTCGTTTCATTAGAATTACGTAAATAATAATTGCTCATTTTTTAGAAATCTAAAAACAATATAAATTAATAATTAAACTGAAATTTCTATATTGACATACTTTCATGAGATATAAATTGCTCAAATCAGATAATTATAGTATAAAAACGGCCATAATCAGTTGTAGTCGTCTACCCTATTAGATCCTGTGCACTAAATCCTTTTCTCTTCATTTCATCTTTTATAATATGATCAGTATTGAATACTGTTAAAGGTTGCAACTACTTAGCTTACTGGAAACCTCATACTTACTAGAAACAAAACCACAATCTTCAACATCTTGCACCAGCCAGCATCTCAACGATATAATCGATGACAGAAACATTTTGCCAAAAGAAACTAAACACTGATGCTTAAGAGATAATGAATCATACTTCAAGTCACAAACACATTTAGACGTAACCATTATCATTGCATAATGATCTTAAAGTCGAACTCGTTTAGGACTAGTTTGCAAAGAAGGGCCCGCGCGTGCTGACCAAAATAAAAATGTGCGGTAATGCACTCGAAAGTGCATTGGTCTCTCAAGATTACAGGCACTTGAAATTCAAGAGACGAGTGTTCTTTGCTTAAAAAGAGATCGGGTATCTAGGTAGAGCCAAAGCATTTAAAGGTATAATTTATACGGTACGTGCGGCAAATAAACCCACATATTTTGTCAAATTTGTATTGTTTATTAAATTTAATTAATTAGGAAAAGTTTTGAGATTGCATGAAACAGCAGTAAACTTAAAATACTAGATAATTTCTAAATACTTAATACCTGCGGCTTCGTCTGCGAAGAATTAGTATTTTGAGTAGCTTATATTTAGCGTGGCGTATATCTTTCTCAATTGTAGCTTTTTTTTTTGTTCCCCTAAGGTAAATCTACTCAGTATATTTGTAGGGATACATTTTATAAAATTAACAACTTTCGTTATAGAAAGTTATCTAATTTAAGAAAGAAACGTATCTCTCTATTAATAAAGTAATTGTACCGAGCGTGCGCGTGTGTGAGACGAGCGAAGCCAGAGCAAGCTCAAACAATTTCTTTTGTCACCGCAGAAAAGTATTACAACAGCTGTATATGAACGTAGTCAAAACCAATTGCATTGTTTGAAATTTGTCCGGTTGTCAAATAACTGAAACTATTAACTCAAGAATGTTCTTGTTTTATATTTTTGTTTTTTTTTAAGAGGTGGAATGCTATTACGTACCGTATCTATTAATGGCTAAACAACAGGCGTGTGTGGGACTCATCCGGAGGTAAGCAGGGCGTACCTTTTTTTTTTTTTGTTTCCCTGAGGAAAATGTATTAAATTGCATACCCCGGCTGTGGCGAGCCGGCGGTTATGTGGGGCTCTCCTCCCCAGAAGGGGGAGGCCTACCCACTAAAAACCTCAGGGATGGCCTTCCTTAGGCATGTAGGGAGCCCCCGGGAACACCAAGCCACCTCCGGGAACCCCCAGCCTCCGCTCCCCCGCCTAGAGGGGAGCCCTCCTAGGGGGAGGCTACCACCTCCCCCGGTCTCCTCCACCGACGACGCGTCCCGGCCACGGAAGGGGCGTGGTCCATCCCGGGTCGCCGTAGCAGTCGCGACTTCCTCGCGCCCGCCGGCGACCCGCGGGAGCAGGGCGTACCTACTTAACCACCTCGCTGTCCATTCTGTCCTCAATTAGGGCGATTTTGGAACTGTAAGATCAATTTCTCCAGATCACCCTTGGCCTGTGGGGGAGCACTGAGACATAGAGGTAATGCCTAGACGGGGAAGTCTTTGCATACGTGCCCTAAGCGTACGGTCGGCCAAGAAAGTGGTCTACCAGTTTTGACAAAATTTCATATGTGAGTAAAATAGCGATAAGGTTGAACTCCTGTACTTATTACCTTTTTAAGATTATGCAGAGTGATGACATTTAAACCTAAAATAATTTGACAGCTATTAATTTGTCAATTTTCTCAGAATATTTTTGCACGGGGAAATCAACTCTGTTACTTTATAGCGCTCGAATGATTTTCAACCTTAGGGTGGTAGACTACTTTTTTGGCCGACCGTACAGGCCATATCTTGAGAAAATCAAAAGCAGTAGAGGAGTTTATGGTCGAAAATATTGTAGTCCCAATTGTAATCTTACTTCTTTATTTGTTGTATTGCAAGAAAAGTAAATATATGAAGTTCTCATCATTAATTTTTCATTATCAGTTTACAGCAAAGCAGTGATAAACACATCACAATATTTAGAAATGACTAAACAGTATCCAGATGTTTCACGTGTCTTATTTTTTCATATATATTTTGTATACAAAACCGTTTCGTTAAAAACTTTTATCAGTACACCCACGCGCTGGCGTTTGCCTTGGAGATTTGTCGCGTAATATAAACAATACACGATGTAATTTATGATAAAGATATTTTCGCATTCCCGTGTCCAGTAAAACGTTTAAAACATCTAAACATTCTGATTACAAACGTTATTTCGTGGTGTAACAGTTAATTTTGGCTATGTCGAAGTCATAACGGTTTCCCAGGAAATCTGCCGACCTTCAAGGGCAGGTACATTGCGATTACGATTCACATTACGCGAGTTTTATTTTTGTGACAGTCGTAAAATATATTCATAGGTTCGCCATCGACACTGTCGAACGAAGACAGACTGATGGCTCGATTTGTCGATTCGGTGTCAATTTACATCTGGCATCATTTTAACATTTCCTTGAATTCGGAAAGCTTAATACTAACTTCGGTGTTTTGTACAAAACTGCTAGCAGTTTTTATTAACTATCAAATAGGGTTTGTGAGTGACAGCAAAACTATACGGATAATAGATTTACCACAGTAAGAAATTTTGCAATATGTAGTAATAAGTTTTTTTTTTATGGAGGGACCTATGCTGAAGCCGCAAACGGCTTAGATTCAGCTCTATCTTAAGTGTATTTGTAGAAAGCGCACGAATAGATACTCACCGGGCACGGCTGCTTCGGTGAGTACCTGTGTCGAATAGGACGGGAGGGATAGACACATTGTCACCACTGCGCATTCGACCTCGACTCGGCCCAGCACACGCTGGCGGAGTGCCCCGCGTGGGCTTCCAAGCGCCGAGTCTTGGTCGCAGAGATCGGGCGAGATCTGTCTCCGCCAGCATTGATTGCGGCAATGCTGGCGGACGAGGGAGGTTGGAGGGCTGTGGCCTCCTTCTGTGAAGCAGTGATGCTCCAGAAGGAGGCCGCCGAGCGGGGTCGGGAGATGGCCGATCCCGCTCGAAGAAGACGACGCCGGGCTCGGTAGCACAGCTGCGGCGCCGCCGCGGGTCGCCGGCGGGCGCGAGGAAGTCGCGACTGCTACGGCGACCCGGGATGGACCACGCCCCTTCCGTGGCCGGGGGGCGTCGTCGGTGGAGGAGACCGGGGGAGGTAGGGTAGCCTCCCCTGAGGAGGGCTCCCCTCTAGGCAGGGGAGCAGAGGCTGGGGGTTCCCGGAGGTGGCTTGGTGTTCCCTGAGGTTTTTAGTGGGTAGGCCTCCCCCTTCTGGGGAGGAGAACCCCACATAACCGCCGGCTCGCCACAGCCGGGGTATGCAAATTAATGCATTTTCCTCAGGGAAACAAAAAAAAAAAAAAGAAAGCGCACGAATGGGTCGTTTGGGTTGGAACAAATTACTAAGGAGAGACCTTATTACTATTGGTGAAGGGTTCAGAAATGACGCGGGCTACGCACCACCAACTGATTCTCTAAGAAAGCTTAAGACCAACGGTGTGCGTGAGTCTTAGTTGAAAATATTACAAGTTGCATAAGTAATAATAATAAGTAATACAATAATAATCATAATTTCTATTGATCTTGTAAAACAATTTGGCAATACAAATGCAATATTATAAAGAAGTAGCAATCGAACGAAGGTTTCTTGATATCTCGAGGGTCCGTGATCTCTGACATCTTCTCTTCTCTTGTTGTATCGAGTATGAGTGAAGCTTTACGCATCGATTACATCACTCCAAAGTTTGTTAATTTCATTTCTTATTAAAGTATTTAATTACAATAATTATGTAGCGTATACCTAAAATCATGATATATCATTTAGGGATATCGAACAACATCTATGTAATTATTTCAGATTATCTGATTTTCGACGTTCTTCTGTGAACAAGAATTGACTCCTAGACAAAAGTTAATACCTATTTAATACCTTAACGAAATCTTCGAAAAATCCTACACTATAAATTGATTACGTAACTAATCCACTTGTTCCGACCTTGTCCAATTAGATACGCGATCAGAACAATTGTCTAATTAAAATTGTCAAAGCAGCAGCCCCATTTTACGATTGCCTGGCTTATTGCGCGACCTCCAGGATTGATGTTTTATTGGGTTGTGCTCATCACGGTAGCTCGTCTATTGTTTACTTGTGCTTGTCATAATTAGGCTGGCGTCATCGGCGAGATTGTAATCGAGCTTATGAATTTTATGACCCGAGAAAATTACGTCACTAAGGTTTTGTGTGTGTGTGTACAATTTGAATAATATTACTTCCTGTCATATGTACCCTGTTTTATAAAACACATTATATTAACAATTCCTATAGGGGGTTGACGACACGCCCTCATAAGGCATGACATTGAACTCCAGGGATAATGCCATGTTGTCCCGACTACTTAGCTAAACCGATTCCGGGGGCTAAAGAGATTCCGGGGGGAGGTCCCCCCGGAATCTCTGCCACGACGGAAAACCTACTCGGCATTCAAAAGGTCCAATCCACCGAACATGTTATATATAAATAATAATAAATATTAGTTACACCAATTAGCCTAGCCCAAACTAAGATCTGTAAGGATTGTGCTATGGGAGCTAGGGTAACGGATAGACATACATATATTATACATATATAAATATTTTTTATAGAAATATATATTAACAACCATGACTAAGGTACAAATGCTCGCATTCATCACACAAACATCTGCCCCCACCGGGATTCGAACCCGGGACCTCAGAGATGGCGACACCTTGAAACCGGTGTGCTATCCACTCGACTAAGGGGGTCGTCGATATGGTAATAGATGATATGTTCGTTGGATCGGGTAAGGTTTAACCCTAACGTTATTTTTTATTAATGGCGAAAACTGTCTGGCATCTTCTGACACTATTTTAACACGATATGGAACTTATACGAGTTTTGACTGAATTCTTTAACGTCAAAGGATCTAAATCTAACTGTCAACAATGCTTTTAAAAATATTACTATGAAACAAAGTTTAGTAATTTGATATATAAGATAATATATAAGATATAAACGAGCTATTCGTTTTTGTGATAGAACCCTATGTTGTTGGTATTCAGCTGTCTATCAGACTTTCATCAAAACGTAAAAACTAGCTTTGCATGTAAGGTGTGAAAGCAATTTGTCTATCATCATCAAAAAATACTTTTAACATTTACAATATTAGTAGGAAGTAGGATATTTGCTTTGCTACATACATAAACATACTATTCGTTTCCTGTTTAAAAGAACCGACGTTAGCTCCTTCGCAATGTGTTGCAATGATTCAACAAGTTACATATCTTTAAATTTGGAAACCAATAGCGTAGGAAGTCGTAATTTTAAACAATAATCTATTTTCGCACCGTAACTAAAAATAAATACGGGAACACTAGCAACACTCGCAATACAAATAAAACGATTTATTTTTATAGAGCGCTGTAAAATTTAACGATTTGCGCTAAATGTTTTGTTGAGTTTATTCTCAATCATAAACTCCGATGACATTCCATCTCAATAGAGGTGTTGTGTAATTCTTGTTGCAAACACTCGCCGAAATGAACAATTACTAGTCGATGCTTTTTAATTCAGATCAATACAAGAGTCATCGTAGCGCAATGGAACAAATTAGGCGGCTGCAAAAATGTTGGCGTCATCTTTCATTGCTCTATCTTGTTGCAGTCTGGTAAAATATTTGAAAATAGGCAGTTTTGTATTGCTATGAGACGCATTGACTATTTTGAATTTTTGGCGTTGTCATAAACTCTATTATTCGATTATTTTTCTAGACTATAATTTCAACTTCACTGTCAAATCAACAAGAGTAACTTATTATTTAATAAACGTACAGAATATTCGGTAAGATGCTGCTTCTTATTGACTTGAATAAGAATGAAATTTTAATCAACTCCGCCGTCCTACTCGTAGTTAATAAATCGCACTGGCCTAAATTATGATTAAATTTGTCGCCATCTACTATGTTTTATTTGTTAGAAAAATAAAGAATCGCTGCAAGAATAAATAAATAACAATATTATTTATATAGTACTAAATTTGGATTAACAGTTTCTAAATTAGGAAGCTCAATAAGCAGAGCGACATCGGCAGTTTCTATTTATTCACAGGGGATTAAAAAGACGAATGAATATAACAACAGCCATAATAGCCTATTTCTGAAATTAGCTGGGACCATAACGTAGGTTGAGGACGTAATACAGCAATGTGAGATAAGTCAACAATATGGTTTTATTCCAATGAAATAATATATTTCTAATTCACTTCATCGTTAGAAAAGGTTTGGTAGATACATTGTAAGAAAGGTATCCGGAAAATTTAAAATTGGAATGTAGATATGACTGGTAGAAAAAGTGACAGTTCTTTTAGCCACAGAGCAGACCGTAGGGCAAAGGAATGATGTTGTATAAGTCTCTAGTACAAAGGAAAAAATAAATCTCACTGAATAGCTTTAAATCACCGTTAATATAATGAGCTCTTAATAGATCGTGTCGGCAACACTACTAGCGCATTTTATAAATGGTGCTCGATAAGAAATGTTGTTAATGAGCTATGGGAGACTTAATAACCGGTGTGAAGTTAGCAGCCAAAAGTAGCAGCCACTGTATAACCCGACCAATTTAAAATGTCGATTTTAAAACATAAATTTAATTCTAAGATTTTGCGTCTAGAATGCTAATTAATATAGACGACATCAAATTTATGAAGATATCCAGGGGATAGATTAGCTAAATCGCCCAGCAGCCACTTCTATGTCTTGAAAATGTTCCGTATTATTTGCAAATTATAAAGTTGGATTTTAGAAAATTTCTAGCTCAAAAACAAAGCCGCGTACCACTTTAGGACCTATTAGATATTGAAGGCATATTCCTGTTCTATTAGAAAACATTCAACTTAAGAAGATATCTAGGGGATAGGTTAGCAAAATCAACGAGCAGCCACTTCTATATGTTGAAAATGTTCCCTATTATTTGCAAATTATAAAGTTGGATTTTAGAAAATTTCTAGCTCAAAAACAAAGGCGTGTACCACTTAATTATCTATTAGATATTGTAGGTAAATTCCTGTTCTATCAAAAGACATCAAACTGATGAAGATATCTAGGGGATAGATTAGCTAAATCGCCCAGCAGCCACTTCTATGTCTTGAAAATGTTCCGTATTATTTGCAAATTATAAAATTGGATGTTAGAAAATTTCTAGCTCAAAAACAAAGCCGCGTACCACTTTGGGACCTTTTAGGTATTGAAGGCATATTCCTGTTCTATTAGAAAACATTCAACTTAAGAAGATATCTAGGGGATAGATTAGCTAAATCGCCCAGCAGCCACTTCTATGTCTTGAAAATGTTCCGTATTATTTGCAAATTATAAAGTTGGATTTTAGAAAATTTCTAGCTCAAAAACAAAGCCGCGTACCACTTTAGGACCTATTAGATATTGAAGGCATATTCCTGTTCTATTAGAAAACATTCAACTTAAGAAGATATCTAGGGGATAGGTTAGCAAAATCAACGAGCAGCCACTTCTATATGTTGAAAATGTTCCCTATTATTTGCAAATTATAAAGTTGGATTTTAGAAAATTTCTAGCTCAAAAACAAAGGCGTGTACCACTTAATTATCTATTAGATATTGTAGGTAAATTCCTGTTCTATCAAAAGACATCAAACTGATGAAGATATCTAGGGGATAGATTAGCTAAATCGCCCAGCAGCCACTTCTATGTCTTGAAAATGTTCCGTATTATTTGCAAATTATAAAATTGGATGTTAGAAAATTCTAGCTCAAAAACAAAGCCGCGTACCACTTTGGGACCTTTTAGGTATTGAAGGCATATTCCTGTTCTATTAGAAAACATTCAACTTAAGAAGATATCTAGGGGATAGATTAGCTAAATCGCCCAGCAGCCACTTCTATGTCTTGAAAATGTTCCGTATTATTTGCAAATTATAAAGTTGGATGTTAGAAAATTTCTAGCTCAAAAACAAAGCCGCGTACCACTTTGGAACCTATTAGGTATTGAAGGCATATTCCTGTTCTATTAGAAAACATTCTTTAAGAAGATATCTAGGGGATAGATTAGCTAAATCGCCCAGCAGCCACTTCTATGTCTTGAAAATGTTCCGTATTATTTGCAAATTATAAAGTTGGATGTTAGAAAATTTCTAGCTCAAAAAACAAAGCGGCGTACCACTTAAGGATCTATACGATATTGTAGGTATATTCCTGTTCTATCAAAATCATTAATCTATGAAGATATCTAGGGGATAGATTAGCTAAATCGCCCAGCAGCCACTTCTATGTCTTGAAAATGTTCCGTATTATTTGCAAATTATAAAGTTGGATGTTAGAAAATTTCTAGCTCAAAAACAAAGCCGCGTACCACTTTGGGACCTATTAGGTATTGAAGGCATATTCCTGTTCTATTAGAAAACATTCAATTTAAGAAGATATCTAGGGGATAGATTAGCTAAATCGCCCAGCAGCCACTTCTATGTCTTGAAAATGTTCCGTATTATTTGCAAATTATAAAGTTGGATGTTAGAAAATTTCTAGCTCAAAAACAAAGCCGCGTACCACTTTAGGACCTATTAGGTATTGAAGGCATATTCCTGTTCTATTAGAAAACATTCAATTTAAGAAGATATCTAGGGGATAGATTAGCTAAATCGCCCAGCAGCCACTTCTATGTCTTGAAAATGTTCCGTATTATTTGCAAATTATAAAGTTGGATGTTAGAAAATTCCTAGCTCAAAAACAAAGCCGCGTACCACTTTAGGACCTATTAGGTACTGAAGGCATATTCCTGTTCTATTAGAAAACATTCAATTTAAGAAGATATCTAGGGGATAGATTAGCTAAATCGCCGAGCAGCCACTTCTATGTGTTGAAAATGTTCCGTATTATTTGCAATTATAAAGTTGGATTTCATAAAATTTCTAGCTCAAAAACAGGCGCGTACCACTTAAGGATCTATTAGATATTGTAGGTATATTCCTGTTCTATCAAAAAACATCAAATTTATGAAGATATCTAGGGGATAGATTAGCTAAATCGCCCAGCAGCCACTTCTATGTCTTGAAAATGTTCCGTATTATTTGCAAATTATAAAGTTGGATGTTAGAAAATTTCTAGCTCAAAAACAAAGCCGCGTACCACTTGGACCTATTAGGTATTGAAGGCATATTCCTGTTCTATTAGAAAACATTCAACTTAAGAAGATATCTAGGGGATAGGTTAGCTAAATCGCCCAGCAGCCACTTCTATGTCTTGAAAATGTTCCGTATTATTTGCAAATTATAAAGTTGGATGTTAGAAAATTTCTAGCTCAAAAACAAAGCCGCGTACCACTTTGGACCTATTAGGTATTGAAGGCATATTCCTGTTCTATTAGAAACATTCAATTTAAGAAGATATCTAGGGGATAGATTAGCTAAATCGCCCAGCAGCCACTTCTATGTCTTGAAAATGTTCCGTATTATTTGCAAATTATAAAGTTGGATGTTAGAAAATTTCTAGCTCAAAAACAAAGCCGCGTACCACTTTGGGACCTATTAGGTATTGAAGGCATATTCCTGTTCTATTAGAAAACATTCAATTTAAGAAGATATCTAGGGGATAGATTAGCTAAATCGCCCAGCAGCCACTTCTATGTCTTGAAAATGTTCCGTATTATTTGCAAATTATAAAGTTGGATGTTAGAAAATTTCTAGCTCAAAAACAAAGCCGCGTACCACTTTGGGACCTTTTAGGTATTGAAGGCATATTCCTGTTCTATTAGAAAACATTCAACTTAAGAAGATATCTAGGGGATAGATTAGCTAAATCGCCCAGCAGCCACTTCTATGTCTTGAAAATGTTCCGTATTATTTGCAAATTATAAAGTTGGATGTTAGAAAATTTCTAGCTCAAAAACAAAGCGCGTACCACTTTGGGACCTATTAGGTATTGAAGGCATATTCCTGTTCTATTAGAAAACATTCAATTTGAGAAGATATCTAGGGGATAGATTAGCTAAATCGCCCAGCAGCCACTTCTATGTCTTGAAAATGTTCCGTATTATTTGCAAATTATAAAGTTGGATGTTAGAAAATTTCTAGCTCAAAAACAAAGCCGCGTACCACTTTAACCTATTAGGTATTGAAGGCATATTCCTGTTCTATTAGAAAACATTCAATTAAGAAGATATCTAGGGGATAGATTAGCTAAATCGCCCAGCAGCCACTTCTATGTCTTGAAAATGTTCCGTATTATTTGCAAATTATAAAGTTGGATGTTAGAAAATTTCTAGCTCAAAAACAAAGCCGCGTACCACTTTGGACCTATTAGGTATTGAAGGCATATTCCTGTTCTATTAGAAGACATTCAATTTAAGAAGATATCTAGGGGATAGATTAGCTAAATCGCCCAGCAGCCACTTCTATGTCTTGAAAATGTTCCGTATTATTTGCAAATTATAAAGTTGGATGTTAGAAAATTTCTAGCTCAAAAACAGAGCCGCGTACCACTTTGGGACCTATTAGGTATTGAAGGCATATTCCTGTTCTATTTAAAAACATTCAATTTAAGAAGATATCTAGGGGATAGATTAGCTAAATCGCCCAGCAGCCACTTCTATGTCTTGAAAATGTTCCGTATTATTTGCAAATTATAAAGTTGGATGTTAGAAAATTTCTAGCTCAAAAACAAAGCCGCGTACCACTTTGGACCTATTAGGTATTGAAGGCATATTCCTGTTCTATTAGAAAACATTCAATTTAAGAAGATATCTAGGGGATAGATTAGCTAAATCGCCCAGCAGCCACTTCTATGTCTTGAAAATGTTCCGTATTATTTGCAAATTATAAAGTTGGATGTTAGAAAATTTCTAGCTCAAAAACAAAGCCGCGTACCACTTTAGGACCTATTAGGTATTGAAGGCATATTCCTGTTCTATTAAAGACATTCAATTTAAGAAGATATCTAGGGGATAGATTAGCTAAATCGCCCAGCAGCCACTTCTATGTCTTGAAAATGTTCCGTATTATTTGCAATTATAAAGTTGGATTTAGAAAATTTCTAGCTCAAAAACAAAGGCGCGTACCACTTAAGGATCTATTAGATATTGTAGGTATATTTCTGTTCTATCAAAAAACATCAAATTTATGAAGATATCTAGGGGATAGATTAGCTAAATCGCCCAGCAGCCACTTCTATGTCTTGAAAATGTTCCGTATTATTTGCAAATTATAAAGTTGGATGTTAGAAAATTTCTAGCTCAAAAACAAAGCCGCGTACCACTTTAGGACCTATTAGGTATTGAAGGCATATTCCTGTTCTATTAAAACATTCAATTTAAGAAGATATCTAGGGGATAGATTAGCTAAATCGCCCAGCAGCCACTTCTATGTCTTGAAAATGTTCCGTATTATTTGCAAATTATAAAGTTGGATATTAGAAAATTTCTAGCTGAAAAACAAAGGCGCGTACCACTTAAGGATCTATTAGATATTGTAGGTATATTCCTGTTCTATCAAAAAACATCAAATTTATGAAGATATCTAGGGGATGTATTAGCTAAATCGCCCAGCAGCCACTTCTATGTCTTGAAAATGTACCGTATTATTTGCAAATTATCAAGTTGGATTTTAGAAAATTTCTAGCTCAAAAACAAAGCCGCCTACCACTTTGGGACCTATTAAGGATTGAAGGTATATTCCTGATCTATCAGAGGACATCCAATTTAAAAAGATATCTAGGGGATAGATTAGTTAAATCACCGAGCAGCCACTTCTATGTCTTGAAAATGTTCCGTATTATTTGCAAATTATAAAGTTGGATTTTAGAAAATTTAGCTCAAAAACAAAGCCGCGTACCACTTTAAGGACCTATTAGGTATTGAAGGATATTCCTGTTCTATCAAAAAACATCAATTTTTGAAGATATCTAGGGGATAGATTAGCTAAATCGCCCAGCAGCCACTTCTATGTCTTGAAAATGTTCCGTATTATTTGCAAATTATAAAGTTGGATGTTAGAAAATTTCTAGCTCAAAAACAAAGCCGCGTACCACTTTAGGACCTATTAGGTATTGAAGGCATATTCCTGTTCTATCAGAGGACATCAATTGAAAAAGATATCTAGGGGATAGATTAGCTAAATCACCCAGCAGCCACTTCTATGTCTTGAAAATGTTCGTATTATTTGCAAATTATAAAGTTGGATTTTAGAAAATTTCTAGCTCAAAAACAAAGCCGCGTACACTTAAGGATCTATTAGATATTGTAGGTATATTCCTGTTCTATAAAAATCATCAAATTTTGAAGATATCTAGGGGATAGATTAGCTAAATCGCCCAGCAGCCACTTCTATGTCTTGAAAATGTTCCGTATTATTTGCAAATTATAAAGTTGGATATTAGAAAATTTCTAGCTCAAAAACAAAGCCGCGTACCACTTTAGAACTATTAAGTATTGTAAGTATATTCCTTTTCTATCAGACACTATCAAATTTATGAAGATATCTAGGGGATAGATTAGCTAAATCGCTACATAATACGGAACATTTTCAAGACATAGAAGTGGCTGCTGGGCGATTTAGCTAATCTATCCCGGATATCTTCTTAAATTTGATGTTTTTTGATAGAACAGGAATATACCTTAATACTAATAGGTCCTTAAGTGGTACGCGGCTTTGTTTTTGAGCTAGAAATTTTCTAAAATCCAACTTTATACATTGCAAATAATACGGAACATTTTCAAGACATAGAAGTGGCTGCTGGGCGATTTAGCTAATCTATCCCCTAGATATCTTCTTAAATTGAATGTTTTCTAATAGAACAGGAATATGCCTTCAATACCTAATAGGTCCTAAAGTGGTACGCGGCTTTGTTTTTGAGCTAGAAATTTTCTAACATCCAACTTTATAATTTGCAAATAATACGGAACATTTTCAAGACATAGAAGTGGCTGCTGGGCGATTTAGCTAATCTATCCCCTAGATATCTTCATAAATTTGATGTTTTTTGATAGAACAGAAATATACCTACAATATCTAATAGATCCTTAAGTGGTACGCGGCTTTGTTTTTGAGCTAGAAATTTTCTAACATCCAACTTTATAATTTGCAAATAATACGGAACATTTTCAAGACATAGAAGTGGCTGCTGGGCGATTTAGCTAATCTATCCCCTAGATATCTTCTTAATTTGAATGTTTTCTAATAGAACAGGAATATGCCTTCAATACCTAATAGGTCCCAAAGTGGTACGCGGCTTTGTTTTTGAGCTAGAAATTTTCTAACATCCAACTTTATAATTTGCAAATAATACGGAACATTTTCAAGACATAGAAGTGGCTGCTGGGCGATTTAGCTAATCTATCCCCTAGATATCTTCATAAGTTTGAATGTTTTTGATAGAACAGGAATATACCTACAATATCTAATAGATCCTTAAGTGGTACGCGGCTTTGTTTTTGAGCTAGAAATTTTCTAAAATCCAACTTTATAATTTGCAAATAATACGGAACATTTTCAAGACATAGAAGTGGCTGCTGGGCGATTTAGCTAATCTATCCCCTAGATATCTTCTTAAATTGAATGTTTTCTAATAGAACAGGAATATGCCTTCAATACCTAATAGGTCCAAAGTGGTACGCGGCTTTGTTTTTGAGCTAGAAATTTTCTAAAATCCAACTTTATAATTTGCAAATAATACGGAACATTTTCAAGACATAGAAGTGGCTGCTGGGCGATTTAGCTAATCTATCCCCTAGATATCTTCTTAAATTGAATGTTTTCTAATAGAACAGGAATATGCCTTCAATACCTAATAGGTCTAAAAGTGGTACGCGGCTTTGTTTTTGAGCTAGAAATTTTCTAACATCCAACTTTATAATTTGCAAATAATACGGAACATTTTCAAGACATAGAAGTGGCTGCTGGGCGATTTAGCTAATCTATCCCCTAGATATCTTCATAAGTTTGATGTCTTTTGATAGAACAGGAATATACCTACAATATCTAATAGAGTCCTTAAGTGGTACGCGCCTTTGTTTTTGAGCTAGAAATTTTCTAACATCCAACTTTATAATTGCAAATAATACGGAACATTTTCAAGACATAGAAGTGGCTGCTGGGCGATTTAGCTAATCTATCCCCTAGATATCTTCTTAAATTGATGTTTTCTAATAGAACAGGAATATGCCTTCAATTCTAATAGGTCCTTAAGTGGTACGCGGCTTTGTTTTTGAGCTAGAAATTTTCTAACATCCAACTTTATAATTTGCAAATAATACGGAACATTTTCAAGACATAGAAGTGGCTGCTGGGCGATTTAGCTAATCTATCCCCTAGATATCTTCATAAATTTGATGTTTTTTGATAGAAGAAAAAATACCCTACAATATCTAATAGATCTTAAGTGGTACGCGCCTTTGTTTTTGAGCTAGAAATTTTCTAAATCCAACTTTATAATTTGCAAATAATACGGAACATTTTCAAGACATAGAAGTGGCTGCTGGGCGATTTAGCTAATCTATCCCCTAGATATCTTCTTAAATTGAATGTCTTCTAATACAACAGGAATATGCCTTCAATACCTAATAGGTCCTAAAGTGGTACGCGGCTTTGTTTTTGAGCTAGAAATTTTCTAAAATCCAACTTTATACATTGCAAATAATACGGAACATTTTCAAGACATAGAAGTGGCTGCTGGGCGATTTAGCTAATCTATCCCCTAGATATCTTTTAAGTTGAATGTTTTCTAATAGAACAGGAATATGCCTTCAATACCTAATAGGTCCCAAGTGGTACGCGCTTTGTTTTTGAGCTAGAAATTTTCTAACATCCAACTTTATAATTTGCAAATAATACGGAACATTTTCAAGACATAGAAGTGGCTGCTGGGCGATTTAGCTAATCTATCCCCTAGATATCTTCTTAAGTTGAATGTTTTTAATAGAACAGGAATATGCCTTCAATACCTAATAGGTCAAAGTGGTACGCGGCTTTGTTTTTGAGCTAGAAATTTTCTAACATCCAACTTTATAATTTGCAAATAATACGGAACATTTTCAAGACATAGAAGTGGCTGCTGGGCGATTTAGCTAATCTATCCCCTAGATATCTTCTTAATTGAATGTCTTCTAATAGAACAGGAATATGCTTCAATACCTAATAGGTCTAAAGTGGTACGCGGCTTTGTTTTTGAGCTAGAAATTTTCTAACATCCAACTTTATAATTTGCAAATAATACGGAACATTTTCAAGACATAGAAGTGGCTGCTGGGCGATTTAGCTAATCTATCCCCTAGATATCTTCTTAAGTTGAATGTTTTCTAATAGAACAGGAATATGCCTTCAATACCTAAAAGGTTTTAAAGTGGTACGCGGCTTTGTTTTTGAGCTAGAAATTTTCTAACATCCAACTTTATAATTTGCAAATAATACGGAACATTTTCAAGACATAGAAGTGGCTGCTGGGCGATTTAGCTAATCTATCCCCTAGATATCTTCTCAGGTTGAATGTTTTCTAATAGAACAGGAATATGCCTTCAATACCTAAAAGGTCCCAAAGTGGTACGCGGCTTTGTTTTTGAGCTAGAAATTTTCTAACATCCAACTTTATAATTTGCAAATAATACGGAACATTTTCAAGACATAGAAGTGGCTGCTCGTAGATTTAGCTAATCTATCCCCTAGATATCTTCTTAAGTTGAATGTTTTCTAATAGAACAGGAATATGCCTTCAATACCTAATAGGTCCCAAAGTGGTACGCGGCTTTGTTTTTGAGCTAGAAATTTTCTAACATCCAACTTTATAATTTGCAAATAATACGGAACATTTTCAAGACATAGAAGTGGCTGCTGGGCGATTTAGCTAATCTATCCCCTAGATATCTTCTTAATTTGAATGTTTTCTAATAGAACAGGAATATGCCTTCAATACCTAATAGGTCCTAAAGTGGTACGCGGCTTTGTTTTTGAGCTAGAAATTTTCTAACATCCAACTTTATAATTTGCAAATAATACGGAACATTTTCAAGACATAGAAGTGGCTGCTGGGCGATTTAGCTAATCTATCCCCTAGATATCTTCTTAAATTGAATGTTTTCTAATAGAACAGGAATATGCCTTCAATACTAATAGGTCCTAAAGTGGTACGCGGCTTTGTTTTTGAGCTAGAAATTTTCTAACATCCAACTTTATAATTTGCAAATAATACGGAACATTTTCAAGACATAGAAGTGGCTGCTGGGCGATTTAGCTAATCTATCCCCTAGATATCTTCTTAAATTGAATGTTTTCTAATAGAACAGGAATATGCCTTCAATACCTAATAGGTCTAAAGTGGTACGCGGCTTTGTTTTTGAGCTAGAAATTTTCTAACATCCAACTTTATATTTGCAAATAATACGGAACATTTTCAAGACATAGAAGTGGCTGCTGGGCGATTTAGCTAATCTATCCCCTAGATATCTTCATAGATTTAATGTCTTTTGATAGAACAGGAATATACCTACAATATCGTATAGATCTTAAGTGGTACGCCGCTTTGTTTTTGAGCTAGAATTTTCTAACATCCAACTTTATAATTTGCAAATAATACGGAACATTTTCAAGACATAGAAGTGGCTGCTGGGCGATTTAGCTAATCTATCCCTAGATATCTTCTTAATTGAATGTTTTCTAATAGAAAAGGAATATGCCTTCAATACCTAATAGGTTCCAAAGTGGTACGCGGCTCTGTTTTTGAGCTAGAAATTTTCTAACATCCAACTTTATAATTTGCAAATAATACGGAACATTTTCAAGACATAGAAGTGGCTGCTGGGCGATTTAGCTAATCTATCCCTAGATATCTTCTCAATTGAATGTTTTCTAATAGAACAGGAATATGCCTTCAATACCTAATAGGTCCCAAAGTGGTACGCGGCTTTGTTTTTGAGCTAGAAATTTTCTAACATCCAACTTTATAATTTGCAAATAATACGGAACATTTTCAAGACATAGAAGTGGCTGCTGGGCGATTTAGCTAATCTATCCCCTAGATATCTTCTTAAGTTGAATGTTTTCTAATAGAACAGGAATATGCCTTCAATACCTATAAGGTCCCAAAGTGGTACGCGGCTTTGTTTTTGAGCTAGAAATTTTCTAACATCCAACTTTATAATTTGCAAATAATACGGAACATTTTCAAGACATAGAAGTGGCTGCTGGGCGATTTAGCTAATCTATCCCCTAGATATCTTCATCAGTTTGATGTCTTTTGATAGAACAGGAATTTACCTACAATATCTAATAGATAATTAAGTGGTACGCGGCTTTGTTTTTGAGCTAAAATTTTTCTAAAATCCAACTTTATAATTTGCAAATAATAGGGAACATTTTCAACATATAGAAGTGGCTGCTCGTTGATTTTGCTAACCTATCCCCTAGATATCTTCTTAAGTTGAATGTTTTCTAATAGAAAAGGAATATGCCTTCAATATCTAATAGGTCTAAAGTGGTACGCGGCTTTGTTTTTGAGCTAGAAATTTTCTAAAATCCAACTTTATAATTTGCAAATAATACGGAACATTTTCAAGACATAGAAGTGGCTGCTGGGCGATTTAGCTAATCTATCCCCTGGATATCTTCATCAATTTGATGTCGTCGAAATTAATTAGCATTCTAGACGCAAAATCTTAGAATTAAATATATGTTTTAAAATCGACATTTTAAATTGGTCGGGTTATACAGTGGCTGCTACTTTTGGCTGCTAACTTCACACCGGTGACTTAATATTGCGCTTGTATTTTTATATGTTTTTTTTTGTGTATCTAGTAAACGATGTTTTTGATCATTCTAAATATTTTCTGTGTGAATACTGTATTTAATATGTAGATAGGATTTGTTATGCTTTTTTGTATATGTACTTTTATTTTGATCTTCCTACTAATATTTTAAACGCGAGTTTGTAAGTAGCGTGGAAGTTTGTTACTTTTTCCGTAAAAACTACTAAATAGATATTAATGAAACTTTATAATTGTCGACACGTTTAGCGCAGTGGTCAAGTAATCGGCTTTTACGCAACGGGTCAATTCGGGTTCAATCTCGCACGGGACAGATAAGACCAGACCAGAACAAATTTTTGTATGACCTACAAAAATTTGTTTCGATCTGGTTGTTTGTGCGTGTGAGACTTCTATGTTTGTGATTGCACCCACGACACAGGATATAAATCTTTAGAGTGGGGCGACGATATATATATTATATATATATATATTATATATATATATAGCTTATACATTAGAATACACATAGGCTACAATTTATGAAGATATTGTGTGAATTATTCAAAATATAAGATTAAGTGATCTGCGCAGTCGAAGTCGCGGGCAGCAGCTAGTCCTTACTAATATTATAAATCGGAAAGTGAGTTTGTTTGTTTGTTCTGCTTTCACGCCGTAACTACTGAACCGATTGCTTTGAAATTTTGCAGACGTAAAGATAAAAGTCCGGATTAAAGAGCTTTCAGAAATCTTGCATTTATTAATAGAGTAACTAAACCTTTCTCAAAGCAAATAACTTTAAAAATATTGTACTTCTCATTCGTACGTTCGATTGTTGATTTTGGTTCGGTGATATGGTCGCCTTTCTATGGAAATTATATAGATAGACTAGAGAAAATACAAAAAAAATTCATTAAAATCCTTAACTATCGTAGTGGTTTATATAGATCATACAGGGAGACATTATCACATCTTAATCTATTAAGTCTTAAAGACAGACGCACTCAATTCGACATACTTTTCTTATATAAAATCTTAAATAACTATGTTAGTAACGCTACTTTACTTTCTAAAATAAATTTCATCGCTAAAGCTCGTCTACCAGCTCGCCCCAATCGTAAATTATTAACTTTTGTACCGCCTGTTTTACACAAGAATTACACTCGTAACTCCTTTTTCTGTCGCTCATTACGTAAATTTAATAATGAATTTAATGATCTTGACCTGTTCAATATTTCTTTGCATACATTAAAGAAAATCGTAATGAAAAAATTTTCCACATAATTTATGCACGTTTCTTTATAATCTGTTTTCAACACAATTTACTTTCTGGTTTTTAAAATTGTTTATTTAATATTTAAAACTTTGCTATTTTGTTTTTCAAAGATATGTTTGGTCTATTGTGTATGTCTATGTTTGCTACCTACCAACCTGTTGCAATCTTTGTTTGTTCTAGTTTTTTTTTTTGTTGTTTACATGTTTTGATTCAGATAGAAATGTCTATTTCTGTGTAGCATAATTTAAGTTAATATTAATATTTTAAAATTTTTCGGCACTCTATGTTTACAATATATATAATGTTAAGTTGCACTGTAATCTGTAATGACTGTTTGTGCCAAAATAAAGAGAAAAGAGAAAAAAAAAAAAAAATTAGAATAACACATAGGCTACAATTTATGAAGATATTGTGTGAATTATTCAAAATATAAGATTAAGTGATCTGCGCAGTCGAAGTCGCGGGCAGCAGCTAGTCCTTACTAATATTATAAATCGGAAAGTGAGTTTGTTTGTTTGTTCTGCTTTCACGCCGTAACTACTGAACCGATTGCTTTGAAATTTTGCAGACGTAAAGATAAAAGTCCGGATTAAATAATAGGCTACTTTTTATCCCGGAAAAATCGACAGATCCCACGGGATGCGCAATAAAGGCTTCGCTCAAAAACTACTGCACAGATTTTCATGCGGTTTTCATCAATAGATAGAGTGATTCTTGAGCAAGGTTTTGCGGTATTTTTTATCTCGGAAAAACGGATAGTCCCACGGGAATAAAATCTTCGCGCCATAAACCGACTTCCGCGCATATGTAGCCGTGGGCAAAAGCTATGACCCTTAACCCTCTACAGACCCAATTCCGAAATCCACGCGGCGAAGCCGCGGGCAGAAAGCTAGTTCTATATAAAGGCAAGGAAGGTCAGGTCAAAAGTACCCGTAACCGACGAGCGTGCATGAAAGTTATGATGAAACTCGAGGAAGTCAAGGAAGTGTAGAAATGTTTGGTTCGTAGCAAGAAGAAGACTTATGCCTACCCCAATGAGAAAGAGATATACATACACATGTATATATATATATATATGTCGCAGCCAACTGCTTTAAAGAGCTGTTCAATCAAACAGCTAGCCTTTTGATTGAACCACGTCATTCAATCACACAGCTAGACGACGCTTAGCCAACTGGTTAAATGGCAAATTAATTAAGGTGACCATTAGTTTAGTAATATATATATATATACACACATATATATAAGTATGAATCAAAATTACAATTGCAACAGAAAATTAATGTTATATGTAATACTCGTATGAATAATGAATAGAAAAAGAAACAGGGCTCCTTGACAAAGTATCATTTGTGTTCGATTCGTTATCGAAATCGTTTCAATATCTACGAAGGCCAATGTCATTATCATTAGCGTCACTTTGGCTATGGGTCCTGGCTTATAGTTATTAGTTTTGATAGAGCAGGAAATGTCGATAAATATCCGGGACACATGGCGGTCGAATCGCGAAAGCGCACCCCGCCATGTGCCCCGTATGGGCCTAGAGAACTGGGGGGGGGTTTTAGTGGGTAGGCCAGTCCTCTATGACCGGAGAGCCCCACACACGGTCGCGCCTTGCCATCGTAGTGTCATGGTGCATAAGGTCGCATTTCCCCCCCACAAAAAAAAAATGTCGACAAATATACTATAGGAATAGGCTATAAAAAGCTGTTTCGTTTAAGTCCTGTAAAGAATATAGCTTTAATTGGTAATATTTATACTAATGATGCAACGGATCTCTGTTTCTGATTCCGCAGGTGCGGAAGTTCCGCGCGCTTTTCAACATCCGTTTCTGCTTCTGTTTCCGCAACTTTTATAACGGAGATTTAAACGGAAGTTTACAACCGACGGCTTTTATTTATGACGGATTACTTTTTATAAAATGTAACTTGGCACTACTAAATTTTGAATATTAATAAAATGTTCAGTTGCAAAGTTGCAATATTGTTTCCTATATCTATTTCTAATCTAGATTTGGTGTATTTGATACTTAATAAAGATTATATTTGTAAATTTGTTTTTTTTGTTTCATATCATTTACACTTCCGTTTCTGTAGCCGTTTCCGTTTCTGCTAAAATTTACTTTTGAGATCTGTTTCCGTTTCTGGTTCCGCTAAGACACTTTATAGTAAATATGGAATTATCTTGCTATATCATTTTTTTAAAGTAAAATAAAAAGTCATACCTGTAATAGCCAAACCTGAATTTAGCAAAAATTAAATCAAAACGGCATGAGATAATGATACGGAAAACATTAAGTGACACTTTATTGGATCGTAAAAATTTAGTTTTATAAATCACAGACAAAAATTAACAATAAGATAATCAAAAAATTTAAATTTTAGATGAAATCGTAAATAGAAGTGTTAAAATCTACGTTAATAATAAAATTTGATAGGCAATATTGTAATATTTAAACATAAACTGGCTGCTTTTAGATAAAACGTTGACATAAAAAGTAGTTAAATATGGTTACTTGTACCTAAAGTAATTTTAAGCAGGTTTCAATAAAATACATATGAGCTTTCTATACATTTTGTTAAAGTAACACTTATGTAGAACAGATCACGGTTCGAATTTCTAAAAAGTTTCTTAATAAAAAATGAGTTATGTTCTTAAGAAAACATATGAGTTGAAAACTGTCTCCAAAAAGTATTTTTACTGGAATTAAAACATAAGTAAAAGTCAATGGCAAAATATTTATTTCAAATAGGCAATGAGATATGCTCTTTTGAATAGTCCACAATTTTTTTTCCCTACTACCCATTCGGACTTCTTTTAGTTATAGAAAAGAACGGGCGCAAGAAACTCCATAACTTTTACAGAAGCAACGATATTTACAAAAATATATATCGTTACCAAGTCATACAAAGGTCATCTTATAGGTACAAGTATAATTACAAAAGTTCATGGAAATGCCTGGTGGAACTAAGAAACATTAAGTCCAAGCATTCATGTCTTTTATATAATCAGTAACCGTATTTGGCTTTGCTAATAAGTACACTTTTAACAATGATTTTAAATTTATTTAGGT
The DNA here is from genome assembly GCA_036419045.1 of Scirpophaga incertulas. Taxonomy (NCBI): domain Eukaryota; kingdom Metazoa; phylum Arthropoda; class Insecta; order Lepidoptera; family Crambidae; genus Scirpophaga; species Scirpophaga incertulas. The sequence goes on along the minus strand of CM071639.1, from coordinate 23,094,381 downwards.
TTAATTGTACAATATTGCTAGGAACTTTGTTGTAAAAACGCACACAGTTACCTCTGAATTAATTATTAATTTTATGGAGCCTAGTGCGAGGCAAATGTAATTTATTCTTATTTCTGGTGTTGAAGCTATGGACATCACTGTTTTTACTAAATAAATGAATGTTTTTATGGGTTTATATTAGATTTTTATAAATATATTGAGACTCAACTGTCATTATACCAGTGTCTTCAAATTTATCTCTTAAAGAGTCTTGCATTTTTAGAGTATAAATTGCTCGAAGGGCCCTCTTCTGCAGCACAAATATAGTTTGAATGTTGGCAGCATTTCCCCACAGCAAAATATCATACGACATTACACTATGAAAGTAACTAAAGTACACCAATCTAGCTGCTTCTACGTCAGTTAATTGGCGTATTCTCAAAACTGCAAATGCTAGAATAACTATAAGTAAAATTATAACAAACTTAAAAATCAATAATAACCTTTAGGCTGTGTTACAAAATCTATCATGATCAATCTACTTCATTTATGTTTTATGTACACGCGCGGCTGCGAGTCAAACTATATATATTGAGTTTAAGACCACCTCTATTCTATCAGTAGTAAAAGCTGCGTTCGTAGTTCAACTGTGTACATACTCGTATGTTGATATGCACTTAGGGAAATCGATTAAAAACAAAATAAAGTGTCTTCACATACTTTATCGTTAAAAAAAGTATTATATATAAAAAAGCATCGATATCCACCAAGCTTCGAGATCCATTCATAAATATTGTTATATGAAAACTTTTCTTGTTTGAATTCTATTTTGAATGTGGAACGCGTTTATTGTATTAATAACTTCTTTTGAATCCCGCTATTTCGCACACTTTTTTCTTGTTTATTATACAATTTGAATATGCAGTGGGATGTTAAGGGTATTAATCGCTCTGCATTTCCTCAGTACTAAAACTATTCTCAGCTTAGTGATTTAGCTTAATTTCAATTACATTATTTGAAGGTTCTTTTTTATCATTACATAGTATAAAACAAAATCGTTTTCACAGTCAATATATCCCTATGTATGCTTAAATCTTTAAAACTACGCAACGGATTTTGATGCGGTTTTTTAAATAGATAGAGTGACTGAAGAGGAAGGTTTATATGGATAATAACAGCCATTAAATAGTGGAGAAATACTGTTATTTTTGAGGTTTCTAATGTGATGTCGAAAATAATTTCATTTTTTCCGTGTATACGTTTTATGTGTATTTGGTATCAGCATTGCATCCATGCGAAGCCGGGGCGGGTCGCTAGTTGTTATCGTCTGTATATGTGTATTGTATTGACATGCCAATAAAGTTATTATTGTACGTAAAGAACATGATTTAAAGCAATCCCTACTGTGAAAGTATTTTGACCTTTTGGTTCTCGATACGCAAGGTGAAAGCGGATCTGATGTAAATGAAGATATGAAAATCTTCTGTAGTTATTGATAAAAATATTTTCATGTTTGAAGAACGCTAAATGAGGAAGTGGTCGTAAAGATAAAATCTGGTTTGCATCTTGCGGTCGGGATGGTTTTGCGAGGGCTGTCTTGTCAAGGAGTCATAAAGATTCATTTTATGAAAACATATTGAAGACTTCAGCCAAAGTGTATCAAGAGACCGTCATTGTGTTATTACCTTTTTATTTTTTTGTTCCGCTGAGGAAAATGCATTGAATTGCATACCCCGGCTGCGGAGAGCCGGTGGTTATGTGGGACTCTCCTCCCCAGAAGGGCGAGGCCTACCCACTAAAAACCTCAGCGATGGCCATCCTCAGGCGTTGTAGGGGGCCCTCAGGATCGAGTGCCGCATCTGAGGACCCCCGACCTGTGCTCCCCTGGGTGCGTTAGGGGAGCCCTTCTCGGGGAGGAGTGATCTTGCCGCTTCCCCTCCAACCTTATACGGCGTCACCTCCCGGCCATCCGGGGGTGAGGTCCCTCCCGGGTCGCCTCCATGGGCGCGAGCTGCGTCCTCCTTCTGGAGCATCACCACTTCACAGAAGGAGGCCACAGCCTTCCAACCTCCCTCATCCGCTAGCATTGCCGCAATCAACGCTGGCGGAGACAGATCTTGCCCGATCTCTTCGACCAAGACTCGGCGTTCGGAGTCCCAAGCGGGGCACTCCGCCAGCGTGTGCTGGGCCGAGTCGAGGTCGGATGCGCAATGGTGGCATCGTGTCCTGTCCTCCCTCCCTATTCGACTCAGATACTCACCGAAACTACCATGTCCGGTGAGTATTTGAGTCAAGCGGTAGGTGACTTCCGCCCTCCTGCAGACCGAACCTTCGAAGTGCGGGAGTACCGCACCGACGGCGCGCTGACGCACGCAGTCCCCACGCTCTAGCTGCGCATGCCAGCCAGCCAGCCAGCCTTCTCGGCCTGTCGGTGCAACTCCCGTCTGTGCATTCCGTACGCTGGTGCCGGGGGACTCCCCCCGTCGTCCCCCCGACCGACATGCCGCGGTGCGTTTGTACATCACCGCGTACATGTCGGCTAGGATCTCGAAAGGGGGGACCATCCCAGAACCATCGCCGCCTCGTACGAGACCGTACGGTAGCCTCGCACGATCCGTATAACCATTGTCCGTTGCATGCTCTGGAGCAGAGCTCTGCAGAGGGAGGACCTCGTGCAGGCCCCAAACAAGGCTAGACCGTACGACGCTCGCGTACAGGCGGCGAACACCATCCCTCAGTCCCCTGAGATTGGGCAGCAGGCGATGTAAGGTAAGATTTTCGGTCCTTCCTACCTTCCTCAGCAGCACCAACCTGGCTGATTTCCAGTCGAATTGTGTTATTACCTATGACAGTATATATGTATGTCAGATTTTAAAAACGACGGGGTGTTATATGTTTGACCTGTCTCTGTGTGTGTGTGTATGTGTATGTGTGTGTGTGTGTGTAAGTCAGTCAGTGTGAGTATGTGTCTGTCTAAGGCAACGTAGCTCCCAAACGGATGATGCGATTTTAATGCGGTTCTTTTTGTTTATTTAAATTGAAAAATAAATCTAGAAAAGTTTTAAAACGTGTAATCTTATACCCATTTATTATTATGTACAATTAGGCGCAGATTTTTAAGCCAAGATGTTTTACGAGTAATCTATGCAGGAGTATTTTCCAGTATTTTGCCCTGCATAAGATATAGGGGCCGTATTTACGACCGTTATGCGGTCTAGGTACTTAAGCTTACGTCTGTTAGGAATTTGGACGGCCTTTTGCAATATTTTAGCCAAGCTCAGGGGAAGGTAAGTGTATTAAAGTAATGAAAGAATATTAGCACGGGATTTATGATGACGTTAGAAATGTTAAACTTTTTATGTTTCCAAGGTTACGAACGTTGCTGTTTTTTCCGGCGTCCATCCGCCGATTAATGGCTTTCGCGATCTAGGTTAATTCTTAATTAGCAGCATATTTGTCTGAATTAACAACTTATTCTTGTGGATGATCTAATTTTCCACGCTCAACATTCGTTTTGTCTTAATTTAATGGGCCTGTGTTACTTTATGTAATAAAGATTAACTGGAAGTTGTGTTATGCATACATTACCTTTTGCGTTGTTCTTCAGTTCCTTATTTCTTTCGTTAATTGAGATCACGAGCTTAACCAAAACATTGAAAACTTTGATAGAATAAATATATATTGTATTTAATCTCCGAGACAAGTATTTCATCATGTACCCTTAATGATTATGCTCTCTATATTTATATATGTATGTTACAAATAAAACTATATGATCATAAACACGCCTTAGAAATCTTAAGAGATTTTAGAAACACGTTGCTGAGTTGTGAATCTTGTTGAACAATCCGATGGATTTATTTCATCGTGGGATGAATCTTGTGATGATCCACTAGAAATCTATCAGGATCCTTGCCTGCTAGATTGGAGAACCTTTACTATCCTCTGATTTCTGATTTATTAATCAAAATATGTATCGATGGTTCTTTGGTGTCAGAAATGGAACTTAAGAGATCGATCGATCCTGCCATGTATATCAATCTAATGTTCCTATGGTGAAGGAAAATATTGTGAGGTAATTTGCATATACCAGCGAAATATGTATAAGGCATAGAACAATCCAAACTAGGCCAGGGTCGACCTAATCACTCTGTTACTATTATAGTTTTAGTTGGTGAGTAGTTGGGCGTGGATGTTATTGTGATAATAGTTATGATAAACCTGTAACAACCATCTGGCAATACGCTACAGGCCATTCCATAATAAATTATCTTCTTTATCGACACAGTTCTAAAAGATTCTTATTAAATCCAAATAATTAAAATAGGATAAGGAGTCGATGCCTGGCGTGCGCAGCTCGAACTACGGATCTGCGCGCGCCAGCGGGCCGTCGGTGCCGTACCCCCGCACCTCGAAGCTTGGCTCCACGGGCTTGGCTACCGACTGACTCAGATACTCACCGGGCACGGCTGCTACAGTGAGTATCTGTGTCGAATAGGACGGGAGGGATCGACACATTGCCACCACTGCGCATCCCCGCAGTGCCCCGCGTGGGCCTCCGAGCGCCGAGTCTTGGTCGCAGAGATCGGGCGAGATCTGTCTCCGCCGGCATTGATTGCGGCAATGCTGGCGGACGAGGGAGGTTGGAGGGCAATCGCCTCCTTCTGTGAAGCAGTGATGCTCCAGAAGGAGGCCGCCGAGCGGGGTCGGGAGATGGCCGATCCCACTCGAAGGAGGCGGCGCCGGGCTCGGTAGCACAGCTGCGGCGCTGCCGCGGGTCGCCGGCGGGCGTGAGGAAATCGCGCCCGCGGATACGGCGATCCGGGAGGGACTACGCCCCTTCCGTGGCCGGGGGGCGTCGTCGGTGGTGGAGATCGGTGGAGGTCTCCCCCGAGGAGGGCTCCCCTGTATCGGTGGGGGAGCGGAGGCTGGGGGCTCCCGGAAGTAGCTTGGTGTTCCCGGGGGCTCCCTACATGCCCGAGGAAGGCCATCCCTGAGGTTTTTTGTGGATAGGCCTCCCCCTTCTGGGGAGGAGAGCCCCACATAACCGCCGGCTCGCCACAGCCGTGGTATGCAATTTAATGCATTTTCCTCAGGGGGAACAAAAAAAAGGATAAGGAGTCGATGGGTCGTTACTGGAAATATAAATCCCGGATCGAAGAAACAATTATTTGGCAAAGCTTTTATCGAAATCTGAAAATGTACCACACATTTTTCCGATAGCTTGAAACAACATGCATTAAAAAGGGCAGTATACACTGGAAGTACACACTGGGAGTACCGCCACAATTGTATGTAATAATATTAAAATTAAAGAGATATAGTTTATAACTAAATTGATAAAATTATGGTTGTTTCTTTATTCACAAAAGCTAAGCAGACTCATTTCCCTTTCAGATTCAATTTACTTTGTAAAGAGATTGTCATTTATAGGTTTAACAACATCGGTGGTTAAAAGTGGACTTAGAAACAGAATGCGAGTGTGTGTACGAAACAGAGGTGGACATGTTGAACACGAAAGATAAAATAAAATACATTTGTTTAACCTAATTTAAATTGTTTTATTTTATTTTGTAACATAATTGATAAATTTTACATTAATTTCACTACTCCTTTTAGGACTTTTACCAAAGATTATTCCAAGAAATCTATAGCAGCCTACCTTGTATACCTTGTTGAATAGCTAATGAAACGTAGATATTTTTAAAGGTGTCTGCAGCCTACGTGTCATAGATTTTTTTTTTTACTATTGCTGGTTGAAGTTTGATTGTACTGATTTTTGTTTGATGCTATAACTATCAATCTTCTATCTACAACCTATTTAGTTGAGGTAACTCTATTTTTATTTTGCATTATGATGAACAAACTAATCTGCTACACAATAATAGTATAAAACTAAATATTTGAATTATAATAAACAAAAAAAGGTCATTTTTTCAAAAAAGTCTTTAAAGCCTTATAACTTGAAAAGGGTTAAGTTGGGGGGCGGGGTTCCAAGGGGAAATCTGTCAGAAATGGTGGGAACCACGACCCCCTAACGGGGTTCGCACGACTTACCAGGTAACGATTTTGATTTTGATTTTGATTTTGATTTTGATTTTGAACCCTGTATAGAGCTGCCCTCAATAGATAGATAGATAAAGCATTTATTAATAATTGTGTCTGTCAATACCGTTCTGTCTCAATCGTGAGATCGAAACGTTGCGAATATGGAGCATGCACAAAACATACGTACCATCTTGAGATGAGAGTTCTCTCGTTGCTTACGAATACGTACGAGTAACGGCGCGTACTTACGTGACGCGTCGTAGTGCTTCTTCTTCTTCCTGCCCTTTTCCCACCTTAAGTAGGGTCGGCACAACATGTTTTCCTCTTCCATTCTCTGTCACTCGTCAGCTCAACATCGACTTCCTTTACTCTCATATCAGAATTCACACATTCAATCCATCGCTTTTTTGGTCTACCTCTCATCCTAGGTCCATCTATATTCATATCCATCATTCTTCTTGTTATATGGCTTTCATCCCTCCTCATTACATGCCCAAACCATGCTAACCTACTGCTCCTTACCTTCTCAGTCACTGGCGCTACTTTCAAACTTTCCTGACGCGTCGTAGTGCATTCGAGAGAAATAATCCCATCGGTCTGCGCGCCCATATCACAATTGTGTGTACAAGCACTGGTGATTACAATTATACAAGCACTGCTATAATGTGATACGATAAATGTCGTGAAATGTCGTAATTAACGATAAATTGTAAGTTTCGATGCGTACACAGAATGTGTGTTGTCGGTATTACTTTCGCTATTATTGCGTCAGGTTTAATAATTTTTCGAAAAAAGAACTCATTATACTCTCTATCATGGTCATAGACAATCACCTAATAAATAGTGCATTTAGAAGGGAGAAACTGTACTAATCATTTTCTATGATGAATTCTGTCGTTTATTAATGAATTCAAATCTCGACGAATGAGCATTTATTATTAACATCTGATTTACGTCTCCATTGATGATTTTGATCTCTCCACTATTAAGGGTTTGCTTACAAATCGGTTGGTGAATATCACCTTTGAGTATGTTTTTTGCTAATTGCCTCATGGTACTTCATTGTACGAGTAAATGCGTCGAAATATTAAAAAACATTCTAATGATGGAAAGAATACAAGACATTAGTTTTCGATAAGGATTTTTTTATTTCTGTATAAACTGTACTACATCGCTGACTTTTGGATTCCTATTGATGTTTTTCTACACTTATTGGCGGGTAAGGTGCGCAAAGCAATCTAGTCTCAAAAAAATAAGAGTATAATGTAATATATCATATGAAATCTAGCTTAAAACATATGCGTTCATTTGGCACACTTTCGAATGTGCGAAGTTTACAATTTACATTTGGTTAACCTATATCTCTAGTCGTTCCGGAAGTTCTGACTTTGTTCATAGCCAGTCCATACAGCCGGGTAAGATCATATCAAAACGTGAAATACGAGCTACGAATCTGATACTAATGTCAATAGCATAAGACCTATTGCAGATATGGTGTTGAATTTATCTTATGAGGTTGAAGCAATACGTTGGTGTGGGTAGTCTTAGCCTAAGGAAAATATTACAAAATAGTCGTTATATTATTTGTTATTTATAGAATACAGCTTTCTAGCCTCAGCTTAGCAGTGTTATTTCAGATTTTTTCGTAGGATGGAGTCTCTCAAGGAAACATTATATCCGTCCCAAATCTTCAAAAATACACCATACCATTTTTTATCAAAAGTAGTCTTATAACATTTTAGGTCATTTGTTACAAACATACATTTTCTTTTTTTTTAAAACTAGCTGTGCCCGCGGCTTCGCCCGAATTGAATTCATCTTCAAGACTTTATTTAGACATTTGTTACGTAATTTGTACCTTTACGCACCGCACGCAACAAAAGTTCTCAAACAGAAATGTTTTTTCCCACGAAAGGTAGTAAGTAATCAATCCGACACTCGTAGTGAAGTGAATTTTAATATTTTGTATTTAATATCATATATTTGCTACCAAACTTAATACATACCTGTTTGCTGAGGTTTATAAATGGTGTGCGCCATTTCGTAACTTATTACTGATACTAAAGACAATTTAAACTTCTCTGAACGAAGAAAAAAAATGAATTTATTGCTTTGAAAATTTACAATTTGCGCAAGAATTGTTACGTGTGGAAAGAATGGTAAACTTGGGAAAAAATATTAAAAATTAAAAAAACGCACTTGTTTATGATCCAGGAATCCAAAATTGCTTGCTTATATGAATTCCAAAACTTTTTATTACCTGAAAAAGAAAAAAATATAATTATTAAGTAAGTACTCTTTTTTAGTTACTGAAATTGGTCTTAAGGTCAACTACTAATTCCAGTCCCATAAAATACAATTGACAATTATTAAAATACAATTCATATTCATCTTATACTAAATACTGGATGTATGACTTTGATAATGATCATGTAATCAAATAATAAGTTTATATACCAATAAAAATAATGTCAAATGTGACAAAGGAGTCTAGTCCATATATCTTGTACCTAAATGTAAGTAAATTAATGACAAATTAGTATTTTGTTTCACAAATTGTAGTGAGTAATGAATTATTGTTTTACGCACTTATTTCATCTTTTCCATAGGTGGTACAGGAAGCACAATGGGCGATATCTCACGATGTAATGGCTATTGATAGGACGGAAACATCCCAACGGCGGCTGTTTCTTCGTAAGTTTATTGTCTTCCTTCGCAGTTTGTCTAGGTTCTGTCAGTTGCCGTACATCGCTATTGTTTTGCATAACAACAGACAGCAATCACTGTGATTCGTCTATTTAGCTTATTCAATATTTTAATATTTTTCTAAACATGTAATCTCTAATATTGTTAACAGTGAGAATTAGGAGGGTAATTATAAATGAAATTACAATTTATTGAGCTACCCTGTAACAATACCGTAAAATACATTTCTATAATGACGAATGAAATGAATAGTATATTTCATTACTACAGTCGGGTCAATTTAATAGGCAACATTTGACATTTGTTCATAGTGAGGTGACCTGCTTAAACACTCCGATTATGGTGAAAAAATCGATATTTACTTCAAACATAGGTATGTGAATCGAATACAGTTATTATGGAAAAGTACTTTTTTTATAAGATCCCTATCTTATAAAAAAAGTACTTTTCCACAATAACTGTAATAGGCAAACGAGCAAATGGATTACTTGATGGTAAGTGATTATCGCTGCCCGCAACAACAGATGTGTTGGCGGCCTTTAAATGTGAATACGCTCTTTTTTATAGGTACTGCATTAATATATTTTACGATTTTAATTGCCTTAAATTTTTTTAACATCAATTATTTCTCTGTTTATGAAGTTATTATTGTTTTTTATTATAAAACAAAAGAACAACATGTTTTACATACATACACTCACGCCTTTTTCCCATGGGGGTAGGCAGAGATTACGTCTTTCCACTTGCTACGGTCTTTAACATATCTCTTTCGCTTCATGTACTTTCATAACATTCCTCATACATGCTCGACGATTGCGGGTACTTCTGACCTGGCCTTTTTTGAGGAGACTTTCGATTTGTTCGAAATATGTTCGCCTAGGTCTTCCTCGTCCCGTATCTCCACTCACTAAAGCTTCATAAATCATTTTGGTCAGTCTACTTTCATCCATCCGTTCCACATGCCCAAACCACCCAAGCATCCCTTTCTCTATTCTTGTCACGATATCCTCTTTCTAACCACATTTCTTTCTAATCATTTCATTATCAATCTGTCACTCAGTTTTACTCCTGCCATACTCCGCAAAGCTCTCATTTCTACTGCATTTATTCTGCTTTCATGTCGTTTCTCCCATACCCAACTTTCACTTCCGTACATTCATGGTGAATAATCCCTTCACAAGTAATCATTGCATTCATTCGATTTTTTGAGGGACATCACTTACGTATAGACTTCATTGAACGCAACATTGTAACAACGGTCATTTGTGCATTTCCAAACTAAAAAAATATTAATATTTTATGTCCGCCATTACAAGGTTAGTTGAGGAATTTTAATGAAATGTCAAATGTGGCCTATTAAATTGACCCGACTGTAGTACGGAATGGCTGTCATTGCAAAGAGATCCGACAAATGTCTACCCGAGCCGAAGGCGAGGGTTGACAGTCGGAACGAGTTGCAATGACGGTTCCGTACGTGTACTGAACGACTATTTTTAATACAGTTGCGAAAAAATTACAAAAAACTCAATTAACTAATCATTTATTTCTTATAAAAGTTATAATTCACATATAGGTACATTGAAATTGGTACAGTTTTTTATACTAACTGGGGAAGTTTTAGGTTGCATATTTACTGTTTGAGACAAACTATTATTAATTTCGTATGATTGTTCATGTATATTTGTCATACAATGGCGTTTGCTAGTTGATGGAATTGGATCTGATGAATTATCATTAAGTATCAACGAAGGTACTCGTAGATGGACGAAGTTCTCTTCAGCATGTGAAGGAGACGGACTGGACCTTAAATTAATGGGTTGTGTGATCTTTTTCCCAGTTTCTAGTTTGTTGTTTCATGAATCACCAATATAGTTTTCTGCAACTTTGTCCGATTTCCAACCACCTAGTCGCTTTAAGGATGTCAAATTGGCTCCTGAATCTGCCAATAATGTAGCAGAGGTCCTTCTGAAGCTTTTTTTTTAATAGAAATTATTTTGACAGTTGGGAAAGAAAACGCACGAGTTCGGGAAAGGCAAAAAAAAAGCACGAGTGTGAAATAGCCCAGATCCCGAACGCTACACGTCCCTGCAATACGCCACTTTTTGAGAAACTGTATTAAAAAATACATTTCGATATTGACGACCTCCATAGTACACCGGTTTCAAGGTGTCGCCAGCTCTGAGTTCTCGGGTTCGAATCCCGGTGGGGGCAGATGTTTGTGTGATGAATGCGAGCATTTGTACTTTAGACATGGTTGTTGATTTATATTTCTATAAATATATTTTTATATGTATGTCTAGCCGTTACCCTAGATCCCATAGCACAAGCGTTATAGTGCTTAGTTTGGGCTAGGTTAATTGGTGTAAGTGTAACAAATATTTATTTATTTATTTATAATGATTGATGCCGAATAAAAACGATTTTACAACATTTCGTTGTCGTTCTGTAATAAATAAAGATGACACTCAAATACGGTTATCAATTATTATGGTTAATCAACAAGACACGAATAAATAATTACTAATTATGTCACTTTCATGTGCGTTACTGGATATCATTTAAAAATCTAGCTTTCATTGCTTTGAAATGTATTTTTTTGACTTTGAAACTTCATTGCTTTATATATTGTATCTTTTAGATTTGTGATTATCGAATGTCATTCGAATAAGTGAACTTGGTGTGTTTTTAGCGTATAACCACTGAATATGAAAGGCAAAATTCTAATTAAAGTACACATTAAACCATTGCAGTCGAATGCAGTAACAGCGATAAATGCAAGCAGATGTGGTCTTGTTTCTGAGGTGCAGTCATACGGTGAAAGGGCTCTGGAATGCACTCTCCCGATACACGCTGATAGGGGGCTCGTTGTTGTTACGAAAATACACAGCACTCCTTACGAAAGCGAGTTCTGATTTTGCAACTTGTAATTTAACAAATTACATATATTGAGAGTCATGATCGAATGTTGGAAAGTTTGACCGGCGAATAGTCTGTTTTTACAGAACTATTAAGAAACTCCTTTTAGGAAATTTTTGTAGGACTATTTAAGACGCCGTGAGGCTGCGTGCGCGTCCGGCTAAGCGCGCACGCCGTGGTGAAGTCTCTCTGTCTGTGGGACTGTCCAGGGGTTCTCCGACAGTCCCTCCTTTGGCGGTGGCTTGACCAACTCTTGGTCGAGCCGGCGCTGGGACATATGGCGGTCGAATCGCGAGAGCGCACCCCGCCATTAGCCCCGTATGGGCCCAGAGAACTCAGGGGGTTTTAGTGGGTAGGCCGGTCCTCTTGACCGGAGAGCTCCACACACGGCCGCGCCTTGCCAGCGCGGTGTCATGGTGCATAAGGTCGCATTGCCCTCTCAAAAAAAAAGGACTATTTAAGACAAATATTTCTATCATACATTACACGTGTGTAACTCTAGCGGTTTCGGTAGCACACATCAGAATAGCTTGCCGATTTTTTCTACTTACTTGACACTTATCGTTATATTTTGAACAATTCACATAAGTTATACTGTTGTATAAGCTATATTATTGTAGATTCATTAAACCGCATCAAGTACTTTTTGCGTGAAAGAGAACAAGCTTCCATCCATAGTTAAAAACTTTCGAGTTTATAACATTGGTAGCGATGAATCGCTAAAATGAATCGTTGCAAGTATATAAATATATATTGTCAGTGGCCCTTTAAATGTCGTCATCAATATCAATTATAAATTTGAATATAAAAATGTTATAAATGACCCCAGTCGTCCAATCGAATCCTGTAATCAAAGTTTTTTTTTTATAGGATAGGGCAGCAATCGAGTAAACGGATCACCTGATGATAAGCGATAACCGTTGCCCATGGACACTCGCAACACCAGAGGAGTCACAGATGCGTTGCCGGTCTATTAAAAGTAATAAGACGAATAAAAGGGAATAAGTGGGGTTGGGCCTCCGGTACCCTCACTCACTCGGCGAAACTCAGCGCAAGCGCTATTTTACGCCTGTTTTCTGTGAGGCCGTGGTATCACTCCAATCGAGCCGGCCCAATTCGTGCCGAAGCATGGCTCTCCCACTGTGTAAAGTGAAGTACACATTGTTTAATTTATAGCTGATAATAATGTGTAATTTTCATTGATTAATTTAGCCCGAGAAGTTGTTAATTATACATTACCGGCCAAAATGCTGATGCTACTATAAAAATAAAACAAAAATGGAAATGGCCAAGGAATCAATAATGATTGGACAATTTTGGAAAATAAGTATTATTTTTGTAATGAAGAATATAATTCCATCTCGTATGTTCCCGATGCTAGCAGGTACTGGAGCGTTTCCAATTACTGCTTAATTGCCTTACCTCTCTCTCAGTTAAATTCCGCAGTTATTCACCAAATGGCCGCCATATAATATTACAGGAAAGGGGAAATGTTTGATCGTTTCTAAACGATCACGATAAAGGCACTGAACATTCTGTAGAGATTGAATTGCTTCTAGAATCTTTCAGCCATTAAAATAATATAGGTTGCAGAATTTGGAAAAATATCTGAATTAATCATTCAAATAGTTATACAATTTACGAGAGGGACACGGTTTATTTCAAAATACGGTAAGTTGATTGATGATGATTATATGAATAATTTTTAACAAAAATTGATAGTAGTTCTTTGTAAGAAGCTAACAGCATAAATGTTCTACTAATTATATTTTTTAGTAGGCAAATAAAACAGAAATAAGTAAATCACTCATTTAATCATTGGAAGCATTTTAGAATATCGATTGTTCGTGTAGGAGGTTTATCGACGATTCGACGCTCGTATTTCTCGTAAATCACTCGTTAAGAAAGTGGATTAGTACTTTCTAGTTTATGATTTAAATGTACTCGTATCTCAACTGGTACAAGTCATTTAATGTTTGCATTGTTTCATTCCAAGGATCAATAAGTTTATAATATCGTATGGGTTATATATTAAGCTATAATAGAAAATATTAGGCTTTGGAGTAATAAAAATATTAAAACATTTACATCTGCTAATGTATTTAAATTCTTATTTCCAAAAGTCTTAGTCTGTACTTATATATTTCTGAGATCCTCCTAATAATCTTATATATAAAAATGAATCACAAAATGTGTTGGTAAGCGCATAACTCAACAACGCCAGAACCAATTCGACCAATTCTTTTTTTTAAATGTTCATTGAAGTTTAAGGATGGTTTTTAATTATACCTAAAAATAGCCCTTTTTTCCCATACAAACGTTTTCTAACTAAAACGTACAGTCGATTTGAGCTTTATTGTTATTGTATAAAGTTCATACTGCAAGCACTCGCTGTTGTCTAAGCAATGTAGGTGTGTTCCTAACATCAAAGAGTCAATTTGCGCTTTATTAACGCTACATACGAGTATAATTGAAATTCAATCATATCTATCAAAACAGTGTGCGTGCGTGCGTTGGAGCACAGAATACATCGTTGGAGGATTTAATGTCACGTTCCAAAATTGAATAGCCACAAAATGTAATAGGTCATTTAGACTTTTTTTGCGATTTGGTTGGCTATGCGACATTATCTATAAAATAATTAGGAACAAAAAACTGCCACTGTACAAATCTTTTTGACAGGACGAAGTCTGTCGGGTCCGCTAGTATTCTATAAAAACATTTATTTTAATTAAACATTTGAGTATGCTAAGCTTTAAATTAACAAATTTATAAAAATTACAGAAATAATAAATTGTGTGTGTTTCTGTACGTGTATGCATGTGAGTATGAGTGTGTGTGTACGTGTGAGAGAACTTCCATAAAGTAACACAGAAAACAAACCATCATTTATTTCATGTCTAGCGTCAATAGCCATCAAGTTATAGTTGTCTTTCTTTGGATATTTTAAGTTTGTGTATGTCTAATTGTTCATTTAAATATATTAAAGTTAAAAATAGAACTGATAATGTAACAGTTATTAAAATCGATTTAATTAGAAACCAAATCAAGGAAATGTCTGCACTTAAGCTTGTACGTGTATACCGGAGAAACAGGTAATTAAACAGAAATTCTGTTTTCTTGGTCGCGGTATTCAATTGTAAAAATAATAAATTATATTTGCTTTATTAGTAATCGTTATTGTGCAGTCTTCAAGGCAATATTTAGCAGCCTTTATAAACGCCGTGATAAGAGAATCGATTTTGTAGCGTGACTGTGTTGCACCCGTATGGGTTCCTATCGATCAGTGCTACGGTGACAATATGTTCAACACATTTCATTAAAATCCGTATCTGCGTTAAAATCTATTTTCAACTAGCTTTCTGCCCGCGGCTTCGCCCGCGTGGATTGCGGGATTGGGTCTATAGAGGGTTAAGGGTCATAGCTTTTGCCCACGGCTACGGCTACGGAAGTCGGTTTATGGCGCGAAGGTTTTATCACGCTTCCCATGGGACTATCCGTTTTTCCGAGATAAAAAATACCGCAAAACCTTGCTCAAGAATCACTCTATCTATTGATGAAAACCGCATGAAAATCTACGCAGTAGTTTTTGAGTGAAGCCTTTAGCGCATCCCGTGGGATCTGTCGATTTTTCCGGGATAAAAAGTAGCCTATGTTACTCTCCATCCCTTTAACTATCTCCACGTAAGAAAACACATCAATTCGTCGCTCCGTTTTGCCGTGAAAGACGGACAAACAGACAGACACACTTTCCCATTGATAATATTAGTATGCTTTACATAGATATGCTATTATATGTATGTAAAGCATATTTTACATTTGCATGATGGGATAGATTAATTAAAATACAATTAAGATTTCTATACACATATTTCTTATGTTATACACAGTCTTTTTAATATGCATTTTGCACTTTTTATTATGCAACGACGTTCGTAAGTTGAAGAACGAAAACGAACGAAAATAAATAACAAAAGATGAAGTTAAAATGTAAAAAATTATGTGAATTGGATCAAGTTTTCAAAAACAAATATCAAGGTCTGTGTGCAATCGTAAAACTCAGAATCAAACGAGTTGTTACTAGGTGACACTGAGCGGATAAAACCGAGATACAGCCGCATTATCAGAAACAAGCAGTAAATTTTTACTACAAGACATTTTATATTCATAAACATAAGTATTTGAGCAGGTGCTCAATTTGTTAATTTATCTGGAGATTGTGCGCGAAATGGTAATGATATCAAAAATATACTTGATGATTTATTTTAGGTGACTGTCTGCGCTTCGACAATGTACTATTGTAGTTATGGAGTTCAATTTGTACATATGTCATAATCAAGATATTCAATCTACACAGTCTTATGCTATGCTATAGCTATGTTATGTTCAGTTATGCTATGCTATAGCTATGTTATGTTCAGTAATACTAATATAGATGATAAGTTATTGTTACTAATACTTATGGATTGTAATCTGAAATAAATTATATTATTATTATTATTAAATAGTACATAAGAATAATGTTCTAATTTAATTTAATTTCGTTTAAATTTGATTTAATTTTATTTATTTTAATTTAATCTGATTTGATTTGATTTAAATTAATTTAATTTGATTTATTTTGATTTAATTTCATTTGATTTGATTTAATTTGATTTAATTTGATTTAGTATGATTTAATTTAATTTAAATTAGTTTAATTTACTAACACTAATTTTTAAGTTTACAAATGTACTAACAATTATATGGATGATGAATCTGAAATAAATTATTATTATTATTATGCTATGCTATAGCTATGTTCAGCTTTGTATGAGTGTTGGTGGAAGGCGCACGAACAGAAGGTTCGACACCTACCGACACCGACGACCGTTCCGGAGTCGTTAGGGTCGAAATAAAGGTGTCGACGCAACTTGAGCGCGCCGTCTAATGGCTCGAACGTTCAAGATCGCCCTGTAGTAGAGAGTGAGAATCTACCCGGTACGTGATGGTACCGGGTATATGTTTCACGAGGGTTGTGTAGCCCGGATCGTCGCGCTCGCCGACGAGCGCGGTGAGTGAGCTGCAGTCTTAGGCCAGCCATTTAAATCACATAATAAATCATTTAAAGCCTCATAAAATGCGGACACAATCGCAAATCACAATCAGCATAGTACAATTATTCTTTTTTATTTCGTAAAACGAGCAGATATTTTAAATTATATTTTAATTCTTTGTCTATGAAAATGTTAATTGTACCTTTATTTTTATTTAATGAGCTTATAGTCTTATTGTCCGTATGTATTGATGGCTTCTAATCTTGTTAATACAGTAATCAAAAATTGCGGTCGTAAATGTATTTTCTGCAAAATAACAGTAGCAATAGAAAATCTTTAATCAAGTAATACGTTGTCTTATCAGTAGTTTTTTCGACAGTGCACTTTGTTACTTTATATTACGTTCTAAATTTCTTTATATTATTGTGAATGGTTCTCTACTATTTTGGTAACGATAACTAATTTTGAACAAGTTTTAAAATTACATAAAAAGTCATAAATGGGGAAAAACATTTTCTTCCTCGCATTGCATTAATATATCATATGCATAATTATAGTAACTTAGTTTCCATTATATTTTTATATGGTTAGAAAGGATTTCAAACCTGAGGACAAAATTCAAAATTTGACTTCAGCTATACTAGTTCTATCGATTACGAACTAATCACCATTTGCCCGATATCAAAAAGATCCAGATGTTTTCGACGAACGACACAGATTATTGACGTGGGCACCGTGACCCAGAAACCCACAGAAAAACGTGTTATGATAACATTTCCAGGTAAAGTAGCCACGTTGTTTTAGAACCAACTCAGACTTTGTGATCGGGCGCTTTGGTGTCCATATTGGGTGAGCGTGGGCAAACTCAACCATTTTGGCAATTCACGCTTTAACGCTTATGCAAGGTTTAGCTAATTTGTTTAATTTACAACACAGCTATACTCCAAGTAAAATATTCGGTCACGACGGTAAATCGTGACAGATTTGCATCTATGTGAAAAATGCTGTAATCTAAGCACTCTTCACTCGCACAATACGATAGACGACTATGAAATAACCTGAACCTGATTTTGAATCACTCAAATCAAACTAAAGGCTGAATCGTTCAGAAATGCTAATATCAATATAACAGGAAACATTGCCTATATTACTCCAAAAAGAAAAGAAATCTGACGAGGGGCGGGCCCCTCACGATTAGTCTATATAGTTCTTTGAACTTAGGAATATGGCTGAGTTTAGTCGGTAAGTCACACCGGTCGGACGATTCTGATTTGTGTGGAGCTCGACACAAACACCGTAGCATTTGCCGCTGAGGTTGTATTCTGAGCACGCTTCATGCTCCTCGTGAGGATTCTCAGCTCCTCTTTTCTGAGAGAGAAAAAAAAGAAATCTGACAAAATCTCATGTACATATCTCAAGACCTACGGTTTCATATTGAATAATTATTTTTTGTATTGGATAGATTGAATACATTTATCAAAGAAGGCATAGAATCCTATATAACGTTACGCTACTAATATTAAGAGCAGAGCATTGTACAACGCACTTCCAGAAAATATCACTGCTTTAATAAATAACAATAATAAATATTTCTTACACTCACACCAATTAGCCTACCCCAAAGTAAACCCTGTAAGGCTTGTGTTATGGGATTTAGGGAAACGGATATATCATACATTTACAAATAAAGGAGATGTTCCATTTTTGTATGGAGGCTGGGCCCCTCTCAGCCTACAGTAATATAATAATATTTTATGGAAACAAAAAAAAAATAAGGAACCTTTACCCGTAAGAAGATATTTTAAAACCTACAAAACATTGTAAAAAAAAGAAAAGGTTTTGAAGTTAAGATCAATAAAACAGCAACCCAAAGCTTTTTTTTTTTATATTGGCAACTTCGATTTTGATTGTCACAATGAGTGACATGACTGATGTCAAAAGCTTTACCGCCACTACCTACCAAAATAGAAGGATGTCACCGTCACACTGACAATGACATTACAATGATAGGAGGTAACTGTCATTATTTAATAAAAATAAAAAGGAACTACCCAATACAGCCAGCATCTACAGTTTCATTTTCAGGAATAAATCTGCAGTAAGAGCGTATACATAGTTTCGGAAAAATAATATAAATAGCTTGACACCTTCATTAAAACCTATAAATATAAAAATGCTTTATGAAAGAAACGAATATTCGAGACTTTAAATATTATTTTTTAAAAGTTCGCAGGTTTTTGTATTTTTTTTTCTTTTTGGAAACTTTGTCTTAGAGGGAAAATATCAGAGAAACATCACACAATAAGTGTAGAAAAGTAATAAAAAATGGGGCCCAAAAAGAAACGTCTCCTTTGGTAGAAATATATTATAACAACCATGACTAAGGCACAAATGCTCGCAATTCATCACGCAAATATCTGCCCCCACCGGGATTCGAACCCGGGACCTCAGAGATGGCGAAACCTTGAAACCGGTATACCGACCAATCGATTATGGAGGTAGTCAATTCCTTATTCATCTTGTCTTTAACTTGATAAAAATATAGAATTATAGCATAATTTTGTCAAATACACAGTCATTATCACTTGATGGTCAATGTATACAGTCTCTATAGTAAATGTGGTTCTTGTAAGATTAGCAGTAAATGATAACTCCTCATGAGAATAGTGTACGTTGGCAACTTTTGGTTCAAAATGGAAAGTCACTGTAACTATTAAGCACCACACACATTAAAACGTCCATTTTGCTGGTATTGTTTCGATATTTGTCTAAATTGTACCAAGATTTTATATGATTTAATGTTCAGGTCGCCGAATCTGATAGAATGACGAACTTATGAAAATACGTAATTCTGTTAAAAGAGCTAAGCACAGTCGTTTATATTTTATATAAATCACGAAGTAATCAAAATGTATACTCGTAGAACGTAAATTCGTCTTACTTATTGTTATCTGATATGACATTTTACAACAATTACATATACAACACATAAATTAGAATCATTGTTATGTGATTGATGAATAATGTTAACACAAATTGGAATTATTTAGTAAATTGTGATATTTTCGTTAATTTTACAGTCTTCGAAAGCAATTAATATTCAACATACCAAACAATAAGTTATAAACTCGTTTAAAATGCTGCCGCTTTGAATTAAACATAAAGTTTTTGAAACAATAAATTTTTCAACACATTTCCTCATAAAGTGGCTCTAATCCCATGGCAATTAGGCACATAATGACACCTATAATCAAACTGTGACTTTTTCATTACTATTATTCACGAGTGAGTAATAGGTTTTTTTTAATATTTTTACGGTTGTAGTTTATTTGTAGGTTGAGTTACGCTTACATTTGCGCTAAAAAGCTATCCGCGAAAAGCCCAAAAAAAAGAAACCTCATTTTTTAGTCTATGGCCGATGCGCGCGCATAGGAAAACTAATTAATTTTTCCCGCCATTACGAAATTTATTAGTCTATGGCCGATGCGCGCGCATAGGAAAACTGATTAATTTTTCCCGCCATTACGAAACATTTTTCACAACTCGTCTCGTTTTCTCTTTTGAAGTTATTTAGTTAGTTATTAATTAAGATGTCTGCAAATACAATTTATGAAGAAAAATAGTTAATTATAATTTTACTAACTGCACATTTACTAATTGTTTCTCTAAATAAACTTTTTATCTACTATGTAAAATGGTTTTTTATTTAAGTATTATTTTATTCAGAAGTGTGTTGAAAAACGTTGTATGATACACGTGTGTATTGATGATTACCGTCCTCGGCTCCTTAAGACCCTCGCCTGACGGCTCGGGCCTCAATGCGCCTCAGCGGTAATCACCAACATTATACACTTGTACCATAATGTACTATTGAATTTGAATTGCCACAATGTGACATATAATGTTACATCTGCAGTATTTAATAAGATATGCTTTACTGGCCTGAAGTATTTAATAAGATTATAGATACAAGCGCAGATAATATGATGCTACAGATAACCTATGTGTTGATGTACCACAGATTTCTTTGCATTACGAACGTATACTTCAAGTTCCCCGTGTGATTGTTGACCATATAGTTTTAAGTTAAAATTCATGTTCTGTACTGCCTGACACCACTGTGACAAGCAGAATAGCAGCGCAGCAGCTATGCTTGCTGCATGCTATACTGAGCTTGCACAGTTTTCGTACCACGCAATAGTATGTGTTATTATTATGTATTGCTTTGTTTCGTAATTGTTGTAGATATCGTTGTGTGCACTAAAATAACTGTATTCCTTTCCAATTTAAGTTTTGATTATTTTATTAAAGTTCTAACTTCATGACGTGTGCTCCAACAATCAACATTAGAGTCGAATTTTTCCTTATAAGGGGCCATCCATAAATTACGTCACACGGTTAGGGGGAGGGAGGGGGTTGACGAAGTGTGACATTGTGTGACAAGGGGGTGGAGGGATCTTAAATTTTGTGACTATTACTATTAGTATGAAAAGTGCTGTAAATATTAACTTTTATTGTAAAGTCTGTATACTCTCATAAATAAATAAAGGAATATTTCGAAACCGCTTTTATCATTCAATAATTTCAAAATTTGTGACGTCACACTAAGGGGGGGGGAGTCTCACAAATGTGACTAGCTGTGACAAGGACGGGGGGAGGGGCAAAAAATCACGAAATTCGTGTGACGTAATTTATGGATGACCCCTAAAGACAAAAGCCTTTGTAATAAATAATAAAGAGAGAGTAACTACAATATTTTTGTTTCCTTCTAATTAGGTCGGCATAGTCGTAGTTTAACAATATTAAAAAATATATTTGAATATGAAGATGTCAACGCGTCTCAAAGTCAAAACAACGTAACGGTACACTTAGATACAATACTCTTATCAGATAACGCTTATCAATGTTATCATACAACGTTTGACACAAACAGGAAGGGAATTGTGCCAGAGGTAAAAAATGTAGGTTAGTAAATAATGCATAAAAGATATTTTGACGCTTATTCTTTGACAAAGATATCGAAATATATCGAATTTCTAAATTATACATCATGCAAAACGTTATCTACAGTTATTCGATGCGATATAAACCTAGTTATTAAGATTAATAATTTAAATACAGATATATAACCGCTGATAGATGGCTACCCCAGGCATATAATATAAAAGACGTAGTAATTTGAATTATATGCATTGAAAGAAACGTCTACTGATTCTATTTTCTTAAGCTATGTTAGAAACTATTCAAAAATATTTAAAAGAGTATCACTATACTATCTACTAAAATTAACTTGTCTCAAGAAAGTGAAAACTATGTGCTCCACCAAATTTTTACTACATAAGAATACGAGTATTCATACAATGACATATAAATAAACACAATATATAAACAACTATTGTCGTATACATATAACAGAACTGGGACGTACTGATCTACTTGCGCGGGATGACTAATGATTTAGCCTCCCATTATAGGACCAACCACTGCCTACATTGCTTTGATTTTAGCAATCGTCAAAATTTCGCACCCTCCACTACTCTATGGAGATCGAATACAGAATCGTGAACTAACAAAAAAAAAAAAGAAAAAAAAGTAGAATACAAAAATTTTGGTGCAATGGAAACAGAGCGAGTGCCAGAAATGTCTTGAGTCCTATGGTATGGGCGCCGAACGTATATATGTATAAGATATTACGTATATTTACGTTACTTTAATTTTATTAGTTTTATTTATTTAATGCATGGTAAATTAAATTTAAGCAGTCGAAGTAGTTCAATAAAGTTAAGTCGATGTTAAATTCGCGTTTGTTACTATAATTTGGGGTTTGATTCGATCATTTCTGTAAGATTTTAACAGTGATCATTAATCAATGGACGCCACCGTCTGTGATGGTGTATTGAACTTGTTTTTCACAAACAGCATCCAAATTAATTGACCATTTCCAGAGATTTAAGCTTTAATACTGTGTTTTCGCTGTCGGATATATTTAGTCTGGTCATGAATACCGTTACAATTAAAAACACTATACACAATATATTTTTACATTTGGATTTGGTATTTCTCATTCAATTGAATATTCATAAATTTTCGGAGTTTTCCCGCCAATCGGTTGTCAAATATTTTTATGAAACTAAAATGGAGTGGAGCGACAAAGAAAACAGAAACAATTGCATTACACAAAGTCCAAAGGTATCTGTTTGGTATTAGTCGAATTTTTGTGTAATGACAGACACAATGAAACTTGTTTGTGACAGAAAAAGATCTAATAGTATTCGTTCGAAAAAGGCGATTAAAGCAGTAAGGAAAAGAATTCGAAGAAAACAAAAGAAATATTTCGTAAGATGAAGTCAGCATCCATACCATGTCGCGTATTTTAAAAATCTTATGAATTAGCACTTAGTATTTTAACAAGGGTAAACACTAGAATTGTGCTCAAAATTCTAAGGAAGCTTCCCGATTAGTTAACAGAGTACAATGTAGATATTTAAGGATGGTTTGGTGGCGTGATAGCAATATTTTTGAAAAAGGTTACAAAACACTAGCACAAGTGGATCAAGATACCATTCTTGAAAGTTGGTTGAACTCCTTAATACCACTATGATTAATAACCAAGAACTATCAGCAAGGCTTACGCTGGGTCATAAAGTTAGTAAACCAACGCTTGGTTAGAAACGAACTTTCCTTGCTTCATTAGAGCTGAAGCCTGGCCGTCATCTAGTCCCGATCTTATTCCATTGGACTATGATTTATAGATAGTTTAAGAGAGATTAACTCACTCAAAACGCCGTGATAATTTGGAGTCCGTAAAGAACTCCATAAGATTGGCAGTGTTCAATTTTTACATGGTAACAGTGCGTGCTTCTTGATAACTAGCCTCAACGCTTAAAAAAAAATTATTACAGTAAATAAAGATGATTATCGAACCAGCTTTATATATTTTTAATGTGTTAATATTAATGTATTAACTAACATACATTAAGATGATAAATCTTATATGCAATAACAAACATCCATCTTAGGTACTGTTAAGTTATTAAAGACGCCTATAAAACATGTCGTTCCTGTGAGATTCACAGTAAATCTCAAACAAATCACAGCAAAAATCGGTAGTCACAGTATCCAGTAATTTACCTTTTTTTTGTTCCTCCGAGGAAAATATATTAAATTGCATACCCCGGTTGCGGCAAGCCGGCTGTTATGTGGGGCTCTCTTCCCCAGAAGGGGGAGGCCTACACACTAAAAACCTCAGGAATGGTCTTCCTCAGGCATATAGGGAGCCCCCGGGAACGCCAAGCGACTTCCGGGAACCCCCAGCCATCCAGTAATTTACCTACCTATCTTACCTGTCAAACGGAAACGGAAAACAATAATGCGAATACTGCTGTATGTACATAAGTAGCACAGAGGTACTCTGTCGAAATGGTTTTTTTTATAGGATAGGGCAGCAAACGAGCAAACGGATCACCTGATGGTAAGCGATGTCTTTGGACACCCGCAACACCAGAGGAGTCACAGATGCTTTGCCGGCTTTTTAAAAGGGAAAAGGGGGGAAGGGGGGTTGAGCCTCCGGTACCCTCACTCACTCGGCGAAACACTGCGCAAGCGCTATTTTACGCTGGTTTTCTGTGAGGCCATGGTATCACTCCAGTCGAGCCGGCCCAATTCGTGCCGAACCATTGTTCTTCCACGATAAATGAGTGACAGAGGAGAGTGGAAGAGGAAAATATGTTGCGCCGACTCCAAATAGAATTGGGAACAGGGCAAGAAGAAGAGGTACTCAAGCAGCCTCTCCTCCTCTTTACTGGAGAGGCTCTCTCCGGTAAAGATATCCATGACACTGTAGGGTATCATGGATCTTTACCGGAGAGACTTCTACAATTGGTCTTTACATTCTGGGAAATTTGTAAAATGTTTAAAGTTATAGCTTAAAGGCTATCAATGGATCGCCATCTCTGAGGTCCCGGGTTTGAAACCCGGTGGGAGCTGATGTTTGTGTTCTTAGTCATGGTTGTTAATTCAAATTCAATTCAAATTCAAAATCATTTATTCAGTCTGGGCTGTTACAAGCACTTGTGAATGTCGAAAAGCTACGCCATCGGTTCGCAAATCTACGGCGGGAGACCTTGTACTGAGAAGAATCGGCAAGAAACTCAGCAAGGGCTGTTTTTTTTTTCTCTGTATTAAATAAATATAGAGTCGTCAATTTGGAAAATGACTTCAATATCGATAATTCATGAAGTCACTTTCTTTAATATATATTTGTATATGAAAAATATTTATAAATGTATATTTGTATGTCTATCCGTTATCCTAGATAACATAAGCCATTTATATGATAATGATAAGATATTTATTTATATTTATTTATTTTAACGGATAAAAGATAGATTGAAATCCTAACTAGATAAAAGATACATCTATTGCGGTATACATTATATAACTCGGGATAATATTATAATCAAAAGCGAAACCATTATTATTTGGACAATCCAACCATAAATTCTGTACGGTTTAAAAATAATAAAAAAAAAAACCATAAATTCATATCGCATTTCAGTAGCGTTGACAGCTGTGTATAATCAAATCGATAAGTAGGCTAAAATATGGAGTGATAGATGGACTAGTTTCAGCAGCATTAGTTAGATCAATGTCCGATAAGCGGCGTAAAGTTGCAAATGATAACGTGACGCAGAATCAGATAGCTTAGTTCTAAGAATCGCTTGTGTGTTCGATTATGTACTGCTGGAATACATATACTGGGGAATTACCCAGTCATTGATGTTCTTAGGTCAGTTTTTCACTATGGATTCCTACCACGGTATAATATTCTTCTATCGTAGTCCATAAATATGACAATTTTGGCACTGCAGATGTCCATGAGCGATGGTTACCACTTACCATCAGGTGGGCCATTTGCTCGTCTGCCACCGTATGGAATAAAAAAAAAAAAATTCACGCTATCGAATATGTCTTTATATAATACTAGCTGACCCGCGCCCACTTCGTTGGGCATAATATTAATAATCCCCGAAGCGAGCACGAAAGCGAACTGAATTAAACCCGAAGCCATCGCGCGCTGTCCCCTGATGATGATGATGATGATGATGATGACGATGATGATGATGATGATGATGACACTCAGCAATAATGTGGCTTTCTATTGGTGAAAGAATTTTTAAAAATCGATAATGATGATGATGATGATGATGACACTCGGCAATAATGTGGCTTTCTATTGGTGAAAGAATTTTTAAAATCGGTTCAGTAGATCCTGAGATTACCCCTTACAATTTAACAAATATACAAATATACAAACACACAAACTTTACTTCTTTATAATATTAGTATAGATTTAACAACACCGTATAGCTGATTGGCACTAACAACCGAGCTCGCTAAAAGCATACAGTGAAATAGACGTGTCACTGCTATGGGGAAGATTTTTCATAGTAGTTAAAGATATTTCCATCATTTTTCAAATATATCTCGTTAGATAATACATTTATTATATCGTACAGTGAAAAGTCGGACTAACATTGACACAAATTCTCATATTACTTCTCAGGGAATTACTGTTTAACTTGAGTCTGAGTTTGTTATTTAAGACATATTATTGTTGTTTGTGATTTTGAGTGTTGTTAAATTGCTGGAAGGCCATGGGAGTTTTAATTTAAGAAGAGTTTATGTATCTCGGGCTTAAGTTTACAAGAGATGATAAGTATAGTCTGACATTGAACGAAGAGTAATAATAGTATGGAACAAAGTGAATGAGGCCAAATATTGTTTCATTAGCAGTCAGACCTTGAAAAAGCCGCGTTTGGCTGTATATAGAGACATGCTGGTCCCTACGCTTATGAATGGAAGTGTATGCTGGGTGTGGCAAAAGGACAAGCAAACTAATGCAGTTGAAATGAAAGTTTTGAGAGGAATGTCTGGAGTAGTGATGAAGGATATATTGATAAATGGCCGATTTGGAAGAATTTTTTTTTACGGGGGAAATGCTCCTTTTGCACTATGATACCGTGCTGGCAAGACGGCGCCGTGCGTGGGGCTCTCCGGTCTGAGAGGACCGGCCTACCAACTAAAACGTCCCGGTGTTCTCTGGGCCCATGCAGGGCACATGGCGGGGTATGCTTACGCGATTCTACTGCCATGTGTTCCGGGGCCGGCTCAACCTAGAACTGGTCGAGCCATCGTCAAGGGGGGATTGTCCTAGAACACTTGGACAATCCTCCAGACGGAGAGATGTCACTTCGGCTTCGGCGTGCGCGGTAGCCGGCGGCACACGCAGCCTCGCGGTAGGATCATTAGGCGAGCACCGCGCTTGCGTGTGCCCGCCTTCTCCTCGATGTGTAAGAAGATGAAACAACTGACAAAAGACATTTATAAGGCAAATATGAACGAGCAACTTGGTAGGGGACGACCTTTTTTTTTTTTTTAAGGGGGGAAAATGCTAGGCGCGACCGTGAGTGGGGCTCTCCGGTAAAAGACCGGTCTACCCACTAAAAACCCCCCGGTGTCCTTCCAGCCCATATCGGGGCGCGTGGTGGGGTGCGCTTTTCGCGATTCTACCACCACACGCCCACGGGCCAGCTCGACCTTTCGGCCGAGCCTTCGCCAAGGGAGGATTGTCCCAGACACCAGAACAATCCTCAGGTAGAGAGACATCTTATTGCGTGCACGGTAAGCCAGCCGCGCACGCTGCCTTCACGGCAGTGGTAGGGTACGACCTAAGCGAACACACTTGGACCAAATAGGAGCTATCCTAAAAGAAGGAAGGCAAGAGTATCTCAATCGACGAGTGGGCATTAAAGTATATATTAAATCGCGAGAAGTATATTTGGATAGTAGCTAGTCTAAAACTGTGATCTCTGTCTGTCATGGGGCGTACATTTCATTATACGTTCAACGAATTCGCCGAATTCTGTACCGTTTTAAAATTGGTAACTTTAATAAAGCTAATGTATCATACAATTTGTATATTGGTAACATATAAAAAGCATAGGTTTGGAACAATAGTAGTACGAATAAGCTTTTAAAAAGAAATCCAACATTATATCGTGTATATTCTAATCTTAGTCGACGATGTTTGATAAAAGGTGTCACAAGTAGAGATTATTCTCTGCGTGCAATGCTCACGTCCTCATAATTATAATCTTTCATTCAGTAATTCAGTCACAGAATACACAACGTACATTACAAGTAACTCGGTCAAATTACGAGTATAACATGATATTAATGAGGTACAGTGTGAACAGATATATTTTGGAGTAAAGCGTGTTTTGAATATTATGCAAGATTTTTTGAGACAATCTTCGTTACAATTGAACATTTTTATATCACATGTGTGTTTTGGATATTCTCTATTTCTCTTGCCTTTTTCCCAATTTTATTTATGGTCGTCGCAACATATCTTCCTCTTTCAATCTCTTCTATCACTCGCTATTTTGACACTTATAACCCTCTCCTGAGGGTGCGGCTAATCTCTGTCCATTCAAGCCGTAGCGCCCTTATGGCCAAGGCTCTGCCTGAGTTTAGTTGATAGGTTGGACGCGATCGGACCATTCCAGTCGTGTGGAGTCCAACATAACCTCCGTGACCTGCGGGGGTATCCTGGGTACGTTTCTTGCTCCTTGTGAGGATTCTTTTTATTATTATTTGTGAGGATTATTCTTATACTATTATTGACTATATACTATGATTGACACTATTTTATACTATTATATTATGCAAGATTATTTCAGACAATTATTATTACAATTGAACATTTTTTCACTACATGTTTGTTTTGAATGTTATGCAAGATTATTTGAGTCAGTTTTTATTACAATTAACCATTTTTAAACTACATGATTGTTTTGAATGTTATGCAAGATTATTTCAGACAATTATTATTACAATTGAACATTTTTTCACTACATGTTTGTTTTGAATGTTATGCAAGATTATTTGAGACAATTTTTATTACAATTAACCATTTTTACACTACATGTGTGTTTTGAATGTTATGCGAGATTATTTGAGATAATTTTTATTACAATCGAACATTTTTACACTACATGTGTTTTTGAGATATTATGTAAGACTATTTGAGATGATTTTCATTACGATTGAACATTTTTATATCACCTAGCCCATTATAATTATAATAGAAATTTTGCTTGTTAAATTATTCTCCATTTTAAATTCTGTTTTGTCTAATTTCCATCAGTAATATTTCGATGTAACCGTACGAGATAATACAAAAACAAAGAATATGCACTCCATGATTACGCATAAGAATTTAGAATATGTGCAGTAAGAAACAGATGACAATCAAATAGTATAGTGTTTTAACACGTACAAATCGATAATAATGATGGACTTTTATGACCATGAGCATGTCGGAGAGAGAGAAAGTAATTTTTCACTTACACACACGCATTAATGTAATCATTGTCAAGCTAACAATGATCGGTGAGTCACGACATGCAATGGAATGCAATTAATCAGTGCGTAGAGGTGAAAATTAGTTGAAACTGTTATTCGGCAGGCATCTTGGAATCTCGCGTGCCCATAGAGTAGGTTGGAGTGTTAACGGCTGCTAATGTTTTAACAGCTACTGGTCGATGAAGACAGCAGTCTTTTTGATTGGAAGACATCTAATAGTGATTTTAAACTCTACACTAGCCATGATAACGATGTAATACTAGACTGATGGATTGGATGTCTTTATTTTATTTATATATTATTAAGA
Organism: Scirpophaga incertulas; assembly: GCA_036419045.1. Lineage (NCBI taxonomy): Eukaryota > Metazoa > Arthropoda > Insecta > Lepidoptera > Crambidae > Scirpophaga > Scirpophaga incertulas. The sequence goes on along the minus strand of CM071639.1, from coordinate 23,064,960 downwards.
ACATTGTAAATTTTGTATATAATTCTTTATTGTATACAAACATTACTATAAATGTATAAAAACGTCGCTCCACACTAGGATTTTTATCCTGTGTCGTGGGTGCTGTCACAAACATACAATCTCACACCCAGATTGGAACAATTTTTATAGGTCGTACAAAATATCTATTCCGTGCGGGAATCGAACCCGCGATTCGTAGCACAGTAGCCGATCACTAGATCGCTGCATCAAATGCCAAATAAAACATACATTTATCATACAAAGGCGGATTTGCCTCTATAAGTATTTATTATAATTTTAATTTAACTTCTAATATATTCTTTTAAAACTGTATGACACGGCATTTCTAATATAGGCATGTTTTCAAATTATATTTTTATTAATTGTATTTCCTATATTATGTAATGGAAAGGGACTTCATGGATTATCAATAATGAAGTAATTTTCCAAATTGACGACTCTGTATCTATTTAATACAGGGAAAAAAACAGGCCTAGCTGAGTTTCTTGCCGGTTCTTCTCAGTACAAGGTAGATTCCCGCCGTAGATTTGCGAACCGATGGCGTAGCTTTTCGACATTCACAAGTGCTTGTAACAGCCCAGACTGAATAAATGATTTTGAATTTTAAGATCTCTTCCTGCAAACACGTGTAATAGTGCGGTTATAGTAAAGCAGGATACCAAATTTTTAACAAACAAATATTACTTACTGTAGCTTGTATACAATAAGTAACAATATATCTATGTATGTATATATACATATGCATAAACATAATTATATACATACACACAGATATATTATTATTATTTATACACATCAGAACCTAAAAGTGTAGTCTTATAAATTTCTTAATGCAGTAGCTAACCTCTTTAAGGGCTATGTGTTTCAATGCGATTTATGACGTTCCATTAGGTAGGTGGGTACAGTATTTTGTTTTAATCTATTTTATTATTCTATCTGGCACGTTGAATATTTGCTTGAAGCTTATCATTAGAAAATCATTAACCTATTCTGTATTTGCACTCATCACGTGAATTGTAGATTTTCCAAACCATGCGGAACTTAAAAGCGTCAAGTAAAAGTCGGTGCTAAGCATTTAACTGTCCAAACAGTTCAGGTTTGTTGGTAGATAATTAACGAAGTTAGCAGCATTGCTTGCGTCTGCGGCCGCAGCCAGGTGACCTACTTCGTGCAGATAAAGACGCCGCGCGCCGTCCGCGTCCACCGTTTGTTTGTTTTATGATGCAACTATGCGTTGTTTTATAGTGTGTCTGCACTCATACTGCGTGTGTGATGATTAATCGTTTTATTATGGGTAATCGTTTTATATGGTATAGTTATTTTATACGATAACATAACTATATTTAAAAGCATGTCGGTTAATAAAAGTAAAATATATTACTTGGTTGTAATTGTAGTTAATTTACCTGTACTGGGTTACCTTTTTTTTGTTAATGACCCATGCTGAAGTCGCAGATGGCTATGTATAGATAGATAGATAAAACGTTTATTAAAATGCTGCAAAACACACATAAATATCTAATAACAAATAGTAATAATTAAGAAAAAAAACAAAAGCACAATCAAACACCATAAATATATGTATGCTGCAGAAAGCAAAAGGTCAAGGCTTAGATAAATATTTGCCTAATTAGGCAAATAACAGATTTTCAGTCATCACTTATTTTGAGTGTTTGAGTTTTGATTATTGAGCTAGAAAAATAAAAATAAATAATAATAGTGAAAAAAGAGCCGCATGAAGGTATGACTATCGTTGTCACGATTTAATAATTTAAGTATCACAAAGTGTCAAGCGAGTACGAATAAATCTTTAAAATACTTTCAAATATAATTATACTTATATAAAGTATATATACAAAAACAAAGATATGATACTGATATACATATATGTATAAAAATGTAACAACAAAAACTGAAAACTGTTCGGTCGAGGCAACTACTTCCCTTGCTACAGATAAAACTTAGGGATGCCTAACTTTTGCATGTTTAAATAATATTTTTTTACATGTTTCTTAAAGGTGTCCTTTTTTTTTTTTTTTTTGTTTCCCTGAGGAAAATGCATTAAATTGCATACCCCGGCTGTGGCGAGCCGGCGGTTATGTGGGGCTCTCTTCCCCAGAAGGGGGAGGCCTACCCACTAAAAACCTAAGGGATGGCCTTCCTCAGGCATGAAGGGAGCCCCCGGGAACATACCAAGCTACTTCCGGGAACCCCCAGCCTTCGCTCCCCCGTCGATACAGGGGAGCCCTCCTCGGGGTGGCTACACTACCTCCCCCGGTCTCCTCCACCGACGACGCCCCCCGGCCACGGAAGGGCCGTGGTCCATCCCGGGTCGCCGTAGTGGTCGCGACTTCCTCGCGCCCGCCGGCGACCCGCGGCGGCGCCGCAGCTGTGCTACCGAGCCCGGCGCCGCCTCCTTCGAGCGGGATCGGCCATCTCCCGACCCCGCTCGGCGGCCTCCTTCTGGAGCATTACTGCTTCACAGAAGGAGGCCACAGCCCTCCAACCTCCCTCGTCCGCCAGCATTGCCGCAATCAATGCCGGCGGAGACAGATCTCGCCCGATCTCTGCGACCAAGACTCGGCGCTCGGAGGCCCACGCGGGGCACTCCGCCAGCGTCTTAAAGGTGTCCTTGGAAGACAATTTTCTAATAGGTGGTGGTTTAGCTTTAACATGAGTGTTTATGGAAGGTGCACGAACGGAAGGTTCAATGGCTTGCCTGCCAGCGGCCCCGTCGCCGTACCCGGATCATCCCAGGGTCGGATCAAAAAGAGTCGACGTAATCAGAGCGCGCTCACCGCCCACCGCTCTGGAACGCGGGAGCTTAATTTAAAGCCGATAAGGTCCCAGGCCTTCTGCCCGACCAAAGGCTGTAGGTACTGTTAAGTTGGTAGGCTGGCCTTCTGCTAGAGTCCAACATAACCAGACCGGTTGCGGGTGGTATCCGGTGCAAGGTCGTCCGAGCACCAGGGGGTTGTTAAGTCGACCACTGTGGTGGCGCGCCCCCTATGAGGATTCACTACCGTCCCCCGTGGCAAAAAAAAAAACAGAGGGCGCTACAGATTAGCATTGACGACTAAGTACCCTATGTGCTATTCTGATCTATAATCTATATTATTGTATAAAGTTTCATTAAAATCCATTCAGTAATTTTTACGTCAAAGAGAGACAAACATACAAATTTTCACATTTCTAATATTAGTATGGATCGACCATTTCATAACTAAGTTTAAAGTTACTACTTTCATATCCTTTGAAGATATTTCGGCTGTCAAATAAAGATTTAAATTAGAATTAATGAAGATTGATAAACTAGTAAACAGGTGCACTTGAAGCCAGCTCATGTAATTCATCCAATTACCATAATATTAAAGTTGGGTAGCGTCGCCCCTGTCATGGTCTACCTAATTGCCGCTGTCACTCGTTGAACATCTTCATTGCTGAAGTCACGCGAGCTACGCTAGATGCTAATTTGAAACCATAAAGATGTTATCAATTCCCATTTGCTCGCGTTGTAATTGGTGGAAGCAGAGAATTTACGCCAGTTTATGAAATGTGAAGTGAGGGATTTTTAATTTATAAGTGCGAATCTCATATGATTTCAGCTTAATATTAAATAAATAAAGACCGGTATGAATGTATTGCGTGAAGGTAATGTGTTCCAATATCGTGCATATGTACTTTGTCAAATGATTTATTAAAGGCCCCCCCTTTAGGGGGGGGGGTAAAAATAGACTTTTATTAATTTATTTTTGCACCTTTTAACAATTTTTTATCTCCGATACTGTTATATTTCAGTTATATAACTGTGCACGACGGCACACTTCGCTTGCTGGGATTAGTGAAGGATTCCGAACGGTGTGGCCCGGGGGTTGTTCCAGGAAGAAATCAAAACGCCAGTTTTCTTGTGTTCAGTCGGCCAGCAGGGTCTTCAGGAGCTTTCTGTGGTTGTGGTCGGACAGTCGTCCACTTCAGTATGTGGTCCCCGTCGTAATTCGTACCGGGAAGGGAGAGATCACCCCTACCAAAATATACCGCACGGAAAGCACCTGTCGAACCCTTTTTGCCCTTTATTTATCCCTTTGTTTATACAATAAATGCTTATTTGCTATATGTTCTCTTATTTCCATCGCTTTCATATATAGGTAATCTGTAGGAGCTTATTTTTCCCTCTATTTTGCCGTTTACTATGTCACTATATCTAATATAGATCTCTCGAGATATACTTGATAATACGTCTTCCAGGGTGAAGTTTCACCCCTGTTTTCGGCTTAATTTACCCCCCACAAATTACCTACAGGACTTAAATCCTCACTCTCTAGGGCATATGTTCGGAGAGTATATCAAGTAGTATCTTAACCGGCGGCCACTGAGAATGCTCGGTAACATACATATACAGGCACTTTTATATGTGTGCGATAGGACATTTATCCGACATTTTCAGCCCCTCCATCTCGACTTTTACGGCGTAGACCTCGTCACGTCCTCATCGACCAAGATAACCCTTTGACGCGGGACCTTCTGTCCTTGCAGGCAGCATCTGCGCTGCCGGCGGCATCTGCGCCGCCACCCCCTCCATGATCCCTTAGCTCGGCAGCCTTCAGCATCGCCATGACTAGGTTCTCTCATGATAAGGCCGGCGTCACTTTGACTTCCCGCGCCTCTTCTAGCGCTTTTGGGTCCCCTTTATGGGCCTGCGCTGCATCGTCCCTCTCCTGAGGGGCGGTCGCCCTCACGATTTGCCTATATGGTTTTAGAACCTAGGCCAGGCTGAGATTAGTCTGTAGGTCACGTGGCTGGACCGTTCCGGTCGCGTGCAGTCCGACATAACCTCCGTGACACTTGCCGTTGCGGGGGTATCCTGGGTACGTTTCGTGCTCCTTGTGAGGATTCTCAGCCTTCCTCTCCTGAGGAAAAAAAAAAAAAACATTTTGCGATTTCACAGTGGCTACCTTTTTACAATTTTATAATTTATTATGCCCTAGCTATCCATTACATTGTTCATTTAATACATTAACATATAGTATGCCTTCAACAATAGTTTTCATATATCTAACATATTTTCCCTAATAAACTCATATATTCTTTATTACTTACGCTACTATCTCTGTCTAAGGGTTTTTAATCAATATATATATCTATATGTATTTTTATTGTTATGGGAACCTATTCTATATAGTTCAGTCATTTCCTAAGCTAAAACTTATCTTTATTTCTTAACTATGCTTAGTGCTATTCTTAATATTATTCCGCCGTTTTATTACTATCATATTTATTTCTTATGACATAATCGTATACATTTATTTTTTAGTTATTCTATCCCGAACAAATAACAGTTAGTTTAATTTTCTTAGTCGGTGTAAATGTGACTTTTTCAGTAGTGTCAGTATCTCTACGGCAATCTCTTCCAGGCAACCTAAAAGTAATGGAAAGTTAACATAAAAAACTTGATTGACGGGAGATACAAATATTAAATATATATTTATAAAATGATGTAAAATACATATACTACATAAAAACTAATATACATTCATATACTACATAAAATACATGTACTAAAACACTACAAACAGTAATGGAGAATACTAATTTTCCAGCTGCAAGAAATGCGTTTTGATCGCTCGCTTGAAAGAGTCATGCGAGTTTGCACGCCTTATTATTTCTGGAAGGGAATTCCAGAGCCTGACGGCTTTGACCGTAAATGATTTGTCATAGAATATTGAAGAGTGTAGTGGGAGAACAAGAGATAGATCATTCGAGGAACGAAGGGTTCTATTTAAAGTTGAGGAGTGGAGAACGAAACGGGATTTGAGGTACTCCGGGGCATTTGGATTGGTAAGCAGAGAATGGAGAAGGGAAAGGATATGACAGTCTCTCCGACGGGTTATTGGTAGCCATTCAAGTTTGGAGCGATAATAAGAAATATGGTCGAACTTGCGTAGCCCAAAGATGAACCGTATACACAGGTTCTGCAAACGCTCCAATTTGTATAACTGGGAAACGGACAAATCAGGGTAACACGTATCGGAATAGTCCAATATTGGAAGAAGAAGGGACTGGGCTAGTAAAATTTTTGTTTTAATAGGAAGCAAATTTTTAAGGCGTTTAAGGGAGCTGTATGCACCAAACACTCTCCTGCTGATCTCTGACACTTGTTTGTGCCATGAAAGGGAGCTGTCGAAATAAACGCCCAAATTTCTCACCTCTGTACTTATATTAATAATCGAATCATCAAAATAAATGACCGGTAAGGAACTGTAATTGATTCTGGATATGTACCAAGGACTGCCAATTATGATACATTGCGTTTTCTTTGGATTAACAAGCAAACCATGACTTCTGTACAGTACAGTACGGAGTCCCGATATATAGTACAATACTATATATTATAGTACGGTTGGCAACCCTAATTATTACAGTCATGCTTTACAACATTACAACTACTTGTAACTTATTTATGAAAATTTGTTCGTCTATTAAACGAAGTATTATTTTTAGAGGCATATTGCTAATACCATTATCGAATATCGATCTAGATTGAAAGAGCTTTCTAAAAACTCTTGGCGAAAAAAAAATACAAAATTCTTAAGGCTACGCCTGAAAATAATTAATTAATATGGTTAAAAACTTTAATTAATTTGCTTTTGTTTTTGTATTTTTTTTTGTTATGCCATCGAACTATAGGAACGTGTCCCGTATAGTTCCATATAAAAGTAATATTTTTTTATAAATAATCAATTACCATTCTCGGTTTCACTATTTGTGACAAGTGAATTTCAGAACACTGATATCATATCACATCACAAAAACACTGATAAAATATCTTTTCTGTTTAAAGAAATTTCATCATTTTGTCAAAGTTAATAAAAAGCTTTGGGTGCAAAAAGATCCATAGGCAGGTAAAATATCAAATCCCAAAGGTCAAATCTCCTCGACCCTGTACCTGGCAACAGAATCCAGTTTCACACACTCAATCTTTTCGAGGAGATAATACGCAGCTGTGAGCGATTCCGTTATGCGATAGAAGTTCGCAAGCTCGTAAAAGGTTAGGTTGTGATCAATGATATTAAATAAAACAAGAGTTGTTAAATATCATTGGTTGTGATACAACGATACTAATGTAGACTTTATGAAATTATTTTCGTTTTAGACTGACTAATTAATTATAGCTTTTAGTGTAACATTAAGGCATTATAAAAATACTATATACAATACACTCGGTGGCAAATGAATCGAAACACAGAGTAATTTTAGTATAAACGCTAATATAATAAAATATGACGCTACTGTAATTTATATTTAAAAATAGTTATATATATAGATATTATTTTAATCATGTGTATATGCTAATTTGTAATTCTCACGAAATATCTAGGGTTGGCTGGAAGAAATCTCTCTGAGGGATAAGTACGCATTTGAAGTCATTATCTTGTATCTGTATCTATTAGTATATTTTATTGTTTTTTTTTTGTTCTATAAAGAGTTTAATAACATGATGTCTTGCCTATAAATAAAACTTAATGCGTCAAACATTCTTTTCAGGATTGATTCCATCAGGTTGATGGAAAACGACTAAAGGCATTGTCTTTTTGTTTGTCATTGCTCTTAACAAAAATGTCGTATTTATTATCGTAGAAATGACTAAAAAAATGCACATACTTTATAATTTTAATAATAATATTCATTTAATTCAGGCAAGTCTATATGTGGTTAGTACCAATGATCTTATGCATGTGGTTAGGTAAATTTTAATTATAAATTCGACATTATCTATCAATTAAAATTAGAATCAAAATATTAAAATTATTATATATTACACATTATTATTATATATTACATGCAATTATTTAATAAGTCTTACGTACAACATTATGATGATATTGTATTAGAGCTAACGTTATCGATCCTAATACCAAATTGCATAAAAACCTGTTCAGCTATTATATCAGATATTTTCGCAGAAAAGAAATATTTTCCCGCGGTAATATTAAATTTTCCTGCTTTTCTCCGGGTCTCAAAATATCCCTATATCAAATGTCATCAAAATCGGTTTATTAGATTTCACGCCTATTCAAACAAAATCGTTTTTACAAACTTCGAATTTATATCTAATCAATAGAATCAAAAACTTAAAAAATAAGTTTCAAACATCTAATTTTAAAAATGACGTAAGTACTTTCCATACCAAATTTCGACCCCCATTTCAACCCCTTATAGATTTCTTTATTCATTAAAATATAGTCTATGTCTTTTTCCAGGCTATAAACTGCGTATCGTAGCGTAGCGTAAATTTTATTTAAATCAGTTCAGTAGTTTTGGCGTGAAAGCGCGACAGATAGATAGTATTATTTTCGCATTTCTAATATTGGAAAGGTAAAGTAAAAAAGAATGAAATATTTGCAGAAAAGTAGTGTCCAAAATAATAAATAATGCATTTTCCTCAGCGGAACTAAAAAACGTCTATGTTAGCGAATCGCTTTTAAAGTAAAAGCTTGAAATAAAAACAAGATTGACGGGGTTTTAAGTATTTTAATAAAAAACGCAATGTCACAACAGCGAGCTGACTATATAAGTGAAATATACACACATTTTTGCTTCTAAGAATAATAGTTTTTTAATTATTAAGGTACGATGATATAGACCTTTTCGTTACGATCCACTTTTTAAACCTGGAGACCTATTTTTGAATTACGAACGCGATTTCGAAATCACCGCTGACTAAATAGTCAGCGGTGACTTTGAGGTCACGGATTCCTAAACACCCAATTTTTGAAAGTCGATCGCAGAGCTGCCAACATAGATAAAGTACACACATAAATATAAGAGTTCGGTTCCACGCACAATGTAGCCGCTGCCGATTATTGTCGGCTTAACCATTATAGTTATATTATATATATAATATATGCTACATTCATATATATATGTATGTATATATTATAGGTATAAAAAGGTTTATATATATAGGTATATATATATGTATATATGAATGTAATCGCTGCCGGTTATCGCCGGCTTAACCATTGCGGTTATTATATACACATATATATACATATATATAATATATGCTACATTCATATATATCTATGTATATATTATAGGTATATAAAGGTTATATATATATATATATATATGTAAATAAACCTTTATATATCTATAATATATACATACATGTATATATGAACGTAGCTTATATATATATATGCTACATTCATATATATATATATAGACTGAAAAATCAAACAAAACACAGATAATATTTCCACAAGTATGACTTGATTACGAGTGGGTGAGGGCACCCGTAATGAAATCACACCTGTGACTAAGGTAGTCACATCAGTGATATTCAAAAATAAGAATTATTGAAAATCGGTGATTATTAGTCACATCGGTGATTTCGAAGTCGCATTCGTAATTCAAAAATAGGTCTCCTGGTACCCGTATGTTTCGGCGCGATTTTAAAGACGTTTCACGTCAAAAAAAAAAAGGTACCGTCCTTGCTCCATAAGGCACAAACGATAGATCACGTTATTCGGAATAACCCAAATGGACGAAGACATTTGGAACCGATGACAGACTATGTAGAATGGCGATTTTCCTCCTTGTGAGTGCAACTTGGTCACTGTTTCATGAGAATGACCTAAGCTTCTGCGCGGCTGGAATTTTAAGTGGCCATTCACATAATGATTCCGTGCTGAACTCGTGTCGTTCTAATTGCAATTTGCAAGGTATTTCCATCATCTTATAGCGTCCTGCAAGTCTGTGATTGTACAACGTCGATTTTATTTAAGAGATGTGGACAAGTTATTATAATTCTAATTCATTGTATTAATTAGTCACACTATAATTAATAAAGATGTCAGTTTATTTAAACTGTAGTTAGTTGTACCTACTGTAGTATTTTATAACCAGATTTAAGCTGACACCGTGTAGTATTTTGTTGTAGAAATTTTTATGTAAATAAAACAATCATTTTGTACTGTGTGACTTCAAGTGACATTTGTTGCTTTTTTCTTAATTTTGGGTCTTACATTTTAATTGCATGCAACATATATGACACCTACTGTATTTCAATTTGGAAAATTTCAGTAAAGAAATACGATAATGTAAAGGTTTTAAAAAAAACTATTTTGGAGATTGTTTAAGTATAGAAACTGTGAAATATAGGAGTAATAAAAAAATATATAAAGCTAGATCTTATAAAGCTAGATGTAGATTTAAAAAAATGCCAATTTGAAATAGCGAAGCTTACTTTTGTCTTGATCTTATAACTCTGTTGAGTACTTAGATCACAGAAACACAGATAGAGGATTACCTATAAATAAAAAATTGCGATAAAAAACCCAACGATGATCCTTATCGGTATTGTAGAACTGTTTTGTTGTAAATTTATTTAGTTTGATTGTGGAAATTTGTCTGCGGAATTGAGTTAGTACCTACGTAGACTTTTGAAATAAAACCTATTAATAATATCGGTTCAAAATGGCAGTTTTATAGTCAGATATCCGAAATTTTGCTGATATCTACGTGAGGAATTGTTCATCTGGTGAGGATTAGTGGAGTAGTACATTATGTACATGTACAAGAATATAATAAATATCTATATGAGGACACCCAAACAAAATAACGAAACTGTGGAGGAACTTATATATAAAAATAAATCGCAAAATATGTTGGTAAACGCATAACTCAATAACGCCTGGACCAGTTTAGCTAATTCTTTTTATAAAATGTTCGGCGAAGTTCAAGGATAGTTTTTACAGCGAGAAAAATTATCGGAAACACCCTAAAACAGCCCTTTTTTCCCCATACAAACGTTTTCTAACTAAAACGTACAGTCAATTTGAGCTTTATTGTTATTGTATAAAGTTCATATTGCAAGCACTCACTGTTGTCGAAGCAATGTAGGTGTTCCTAACATTAAAGAGTCAATTTGCGCTTTATTAACGCTATATAAAGTTGAAATTCAATCATATCTATCAAAACAGTCTGCGTGTGTGCGTTGGAGCACAGAGTACATCGTTGGAGAATTTAATGTCACGTTCCAAAAATGAGTAGTCACAAAATGTTATAGTTTATTTGGACCTCCTTTGTAATTAATTATTTTTTATTCACCACGCCCTAATAGGGTGATGGTTCTGTAAAGGAGAATTTTTGAGAAACAAAAAACTGCCACTTTACAAATCTTTTTGACAGGACGAAGTCTGTCGGGTCCACTAGTTAACCAATAAAAACAAACAATCAACAAAAGTTTGCTTGCTGTAACTTACCAAGTCACTCGAAAATTTTACCACGTCATACTTGTTGATTTAAGAAAATGATTACTTGTTTATTTGTTATCTAAGCTTGAGTGAAGTCTTTTAAGAGTCCGGTGGTTCTGCGATCTCTTTACGAGCCTAACAACTCAGAGGTTCGTGGTACAATTTTGTATATACTTATTCGACATTCACATATTTATCGTACTTAAAGATAATCATTGTAAGGCATAGGCAAACAAAAAAAGTTATAAATGTATGAGAAGCTGACCAAACCGCCCTAGGCCAACTAGGTGACGAAGGGTTGATCATTTTATCTTGGTGAGGTTATGTTAGTGTTCAGTAGGAACGTATATGTTCCCCTCTCTTTGCTTATCGCTTGCTGTAGATAGACCCACTAAATCAAACAAACAGACAAATGTGTAAATTTTTATAACAAGATTCCACATAGTGTAGTTGAATTGCCTTTTCATAAGTTCAAAGTAAATGTTAAAAAGACGTTAATGAGTACGGGATATTACAAAGTCAATGATTATTTAAATGATGCCAATGTTTGGTGTTTATTTGAAGACATTACATTCGAAAGTGTAAATATTAGTTTTCCCGTATAAATTGTAAACACATATGTACCTTGTATGGTAATGATATAATTTATTGTAAATGTTGTTATTACTTTTGATAAAGCTGATAAGTTTCTTGCGCCCATTCTTCTTATCAGCTAGAAATTCGTCCTGAATGGGTGACAGGAAAATAGAGCTTTCTACTCGTCAAAAACAAATCGACTTCTATCTCGTCCTTTGTCGAGTAGATGTAAGCACTGAAGAATTAAATTTTTAAAAAGCACTCTGGGACTACGTTGATTTTGGGTCTTAGCGTCTAACGAAAATTATCCTAGACATACGAGTATAAGTAATGTAAATGTTTATAATCCAAACTACCCTTCCAGTGTAGGCCATTTCTTGGGTAGTAATGGATGACATCCATTTGATTATAAGCTCTCATATTTTTTAAAGGTAATTTGTGAAAGTATTTTTAGGATGAAAATCTCTTCTCACTATTTGAGACACTGCATCACACAAAGATATATTTTGTGTATGTATTAACATTTTACTTATGACTATTGATTGAATATCGCTAAAAAAGAATTTATTGTTTACGAATTGTTTCATATTCCGATCGCAAATACAATCATAAATGCTACCAGCAATTCTATTTTATGGGTCGGAAATAAAAAAAAAAGTTATGGTTTTCGTAGAATGTCAATAGGTTTTTTGTTGGCACTAGAGCCCGCAATTTTCGGCGTTTTGGCTGCGTACCTGGTGTTGCATATAAATAATGCATTGATGTTGCTTTGGTAACATAAAGGTCTTCGCATATTATAGCTATTCGAAGCTACTCTCCATCTTAGACCAAGAAACAGGTTTATTACGGTGGAATTTAGACTTAATTGGTTTGTTACAACTCTTAGAGACGATATTAAATTGTGCAACATGTGCGTCACGCATGTCTTTGGTCTGAAGTTTCTTTATTTTTTGTTATCTAAGACTGGGTGCAGTCAGCGCTGATCATCACAATGTACGAAGATACTAGGGTTATATAGTGCTATAAAATCTGAAACCGTATAGGCTAGAAAGACTGTCGGTGAACATTGTTTTTTCCACTATTGAATCGACAAATCGTTGCGTCTTGTGTTTAATCAAACACGTCCAAATACTATAGGTTTTTAGGACTTAGGGTTATAACCAGTGGTTCTGCTTATAGGTATACCGACTTTAGAGAGTTTCGATTAATATTACGTTGTGTATGGAATGACAAATGATATTCAAAAAAGGAGGAGGTTCTCAATCGACTGTATTTTTTTATGTTTGTTACTGCAGAGCTTTCATGTGAGTGTACCGATTTTGTTTATGTTTTTTTTTTTATTTGAAAGCTGGTATTCTGATCATAGCATCCATGAGAAAACCAATTAGTCTTAAATTTGTATTATACTTCGCGACAAATAAACGAATTACTCAATCTAACGCCTAGCAAATATGTCAGATTCAGTAAAAATTAAATGAAAATATCAAAAATTTTAATTGAAAAGGCCGACTTTTCTAATAGACACTAAAAAGTAAAAAATATACCATAGTTACTGCTTATGCTATCATAATTATATTATTAACTTTTTTTTTTAATTCGAATTTGATTCGCTAGAATAAGGTCGCTGTGAACAAGACAAGTGTGCATGTCAGATTACCGTTACATCCATGGTGATTTAATATAGGTGCTGAGTCCCGGTTTGTAGATCGACATGCAGTACTGGGGAGGTATAGAGAAACTGCGATTCTAGTCTCTAATCTTCATAACTAAAAACAATGAGGTGATTGAAACTCTAATCATTATTCATGTAAAAAGCATTGCGATACTAATTTTTTTAATAAAAATCAGTTGCTTCCGATTTTTTTTAATTAGTCGTTTTGGTACTGAGGAGGGCCTATAAGTTGTAAGAGCTTGCGACGAGCCATATGGTTGAGTTTTATACACATTTGGCGGCTAGTTACCTTTAGGTACCTTGAAAAATAAAAATTTATTTCGTTAAATAATAAGGGTTTTATCTTGGTCTTTCCTCTCATAGTTTCAGATTACTAAATGTAGCCAATAACTAAACCTGACTATTTTGATGATTTTGTAATGCATATGACAGTCTACTAATTCTAACCCGAGGCTAAACAAACACTATCTTTGGTTAAAGGAGGTAAAGGAAATATCCAAATAAAGCTAGGGTCAAATAAGGCTCCAGTGTCAAGACAACTGCTGTTAGACGAGATCAGAATAAAGACTACGTGTACGGCAGTCACCTACCACGAACAACTATACTTATTCCAACAGAAAGTGAATCAACATTAAATTAATTTTTATCTATAAAACCAACTCGTCATCAATATCACGTTACTGTGATGTGTTTTTGGAAAAATTTCAACTTTTCCTCTTGTTAAGTTCTATGGAGGGTTCTTCAAGATAACATTACCAATTTGTGACCTATCTCAATGATCTATCAACTTGTTACTGTTCTCAGTAACCCGCACCGGAATAATGTCTCAGGAGAGGAGGCTGAGAATCCTCATGGATACCAACGCAACAGGCAAGCAGGGACGCGTTGATTATGTCGGACTCCTGGTGCTGTCGAGGCGGGTCGACCACACAGACCTACCGACTAAACTCAGCCTAGCCTTGGCCCTAATGGCCCTACGGCTTGAATGGAATCTCAGTGATAGGAATGTCCTCCTTTTTATTCTAGTAGTACCTACTGTATCACGAACTTTCATTTTAGATGTAAACAGGATTGAAGTGGAAGGGACGTGTAAAACGTTAAATGTCGGACAGTACTTTGCTTGCATAATTGTCTCGTTAGCTTTGCTTTGCATATTTATTCTGTCTTGTCTGTCGCACCTCTTTATGCCATTCAATATAACTACAGGTTTGTGCGTTTATTGGTTTACTTTTAAAAACCTCGCTTCGAAGTAACTTATGTTGGGTATTCTTAACTTTCTATAGCAATTTATTACCAAAAAGTTGAAAATCGAATAGAAATATAAAAATCAAACATCAAGTAAGCCTCTTTGCAATGTTGTTGTTTCAGTTTTCAGTTTTATTCAGAACAATTTATTTGTTGTCTCTAAACTCCTTTCAACTTTGACAACAATGAGCGCGGTCTGTTTACATTTTCATAATTGTTTATGAACCAAAGTTTTGGAAACTTGCCGCCGTTATTAAGTTCCAGATTTATTCAAACTTCGCGAAGTATGAAAATAAAGCAGATTATTGTTTGTACTAAGTAACCAGGTGTTTTTCTAAGATAGTTTGAGACAGAACAGCTGCTGACAGAGAAATGAGATTTTTTGAAGACTATATATGCGAAATAGGTGTGTACATACTAATATTGTTACATATTTGTGCAGGCGGGCGTGCTGGAGAGCTGGATCATATCTGGCACAGAAGATCAGTATTGCCACATAACGTGACAATACTGCCGGTCTTTTGGACACGTTGCCAAATAACGACAAAGTCTGGCAGAATAGACTTTTTATTAATAATTTAGATTGTAAAGTTATAATTAAAGATTTTTTTATACTGTTTTAGTTAATGCCTTCTAATATTATAAACGCAAAAACTTGTAAGTATGATGTTTATTTACTCTTTCATATATAAACTACTGAATGGAATTTATTGAAACTTTACAATAAAATAGCTTATACATCGAATTCCACATAAGCTATAATTTATAAAGTTATAGGCCACGCTAGGAATTGGAGTAAGTGTAACAAAATATAAGCTACTCAAAATACTAATTCTGCGCAGACGAAATCGCGGGCACTAGCTAGTAAGAAATAAAACTATAAGCTATTAAGTTTACAGTTTTATTTCTTACTAGCGGCCCGCCCCGGCTTCACACGGGTACATACACACACACATACACCCTTCTTTTTTGCGTCGGGTTTGAAAAAAGAAAACGTAATATTATAAAGGAAGTTTGAATTTTTTTTATTCATTATTTTTCTTCAAGCTAAAATCATACGATCACCCACACCGTCAGAGTATTATTTTCTTTGACCCACACGACCGCTGCGTAAGGAGCCGACCGCGCGAGTGAGCCGCGCGACACTTTATTTTATTACGTTGACTCCACCCCCCGTACCCCAGTGACGCTTACATGGAGCCTATATCGCATGCTGGCTAGCTGGGCGCGGTGAGCGGCAACCACGCGACTTTTTTATAATACTTGCATTTTTAAACTCGTGATATTTTCCGAATGAAATGTCCGAATTGAATAATATAATTCAAAAAGTTATAAAAGGGTATTGAAGCCGTCTTGAATATAAAGTAATTTATTTATTTTGATAAGGATTAATACCAGGGTACAAATAAAGAGCCTTTTCAAGCGGCGGCATATAAATAATTTTTTTAAAATAAAAAGCCGCTTACTGTGACATAACTATAATATTTAGACATATGCTGTCGCGACACTTTTTGTATATTCTGTAAAGTCGTAGTAAATGATTTTATTCTATCATCAATAGTTTTCGCAGCGCATGCGACGTAAGGAATTTTTCACACCTTGGGTTACATTATTGCAGTTTTAGTAAGGATCCCTATTTTTTTTTAAATATAATATAAACTATGTTACTCGAGGATAATGTAGCTTTCTAAAGGTGAAAGAATTTTTGAAATCGGTCCAGTAGTTTCGGAGCCTATTCATTACAAACAAACAAACAAATCTTTCCTCTTTATAATATTAGTATAGATATAGACTAATATAAAATAAATTATAAAACTATAAGCTATTAAGCTTATATTTTTATGTTCTACCCGACTACAAAATACCACAGGTGACGTATTGTAATGTATTGGACGTTACAATACATCACCAGCGGATTTCTTTGTAGCTATATACATATATAGATCTGTGTCATCCGATCAATAGCAGCATTTAATGTATGCGGTGGGATTGAGGTAAACGCGGAAAAATCTTCCGCAGTGTACTTCGATCGGATCCCAAGACACCGGCTTGTCCCTTATGGTACTGACTCGATCAGGATTAACGATAAACCCATCCCATGGCAGCGGTCTGCCAAGTACTTAGGTGTCACCCTCGACAGTGCACTCACCTTCCGTGAGCACGTCGACAGGGTGACTAGGTTAGCTAAATTTTACATGTCCCGCCTCAACTATATGTTGGGGAGGAATAGTAAAATGTCATTAAGGAATAAGCGGACTCTATACAAGGTTTGCATACGTCCAGTCATGTCATACGCGTGTCCAGCCTTTGCGCACGCGAATCCTAATATCATTAATAAAATTCAAGTAATACAAAATAAATTCTGCCGCGTTGCAACTAACTCGCCATATTATGTTCGTAATTCAGATCTCCACAGGGACCTCGATTTAACGACCATTCAACAACACTTCCGTACCTGCTCCGAACGCTTCTTCCAAAGCCGCAGAGCAACACTCTAATCCCCTTATTAGACAGGCGGTGGACTACACACCAGCCCCTCCATCTCGATATTTACAGCGTAGACCTCGTCACGTACTCGTTGACCAAGATAACCCTTTGACGCGGGACCTTCTGTCCTTGCAGCAGCATCTGCGCTGCCGGCGGCATCTGCGCCGCCACCTCCTCCATGATCCCTTAGCTCGGCAGCCTTCAGCATCGCCATGATTAGGTTCTCTCATGATAAGGCCGGCGTCACTTTGACTTCCCGCGCCTCTCTAGCGCTTTTGGGTCCCCTTTATGGGCCTGCGCTGCATCGTCCCTCTCCTGAGGGGCGGTCGCCCTCACGATTTGCCTATATGGTTTTAGAACCTAGGCCAGGCTGAGTTTAGTCGGTAGGTCACGTGGCTGGACCGTTCCGGTCGCGTGGAGTCCGACATAACCTCCGTGACACTTGCCGTTGCGGGGGTATCCTGGGTACGTTTCGTGCCCCTTGTGAGGATTCTCAGCCTTCCTCTCCTGAGGAAAAAAAAAAAAAAGTATGCGGTGGGGTAATATGATACCAATATTACCCCGAATTACACACAATCCTATTTTGAATTTAATTGTCAAAATCAGTTTGCCTTAACAGCGTGTCAACTTTAAACAAACGCACGTCTTTCTCTGCATAACTCAAGAGCGCAAACTGCACTATAGTTAACAAAAACTGGTTGTGAGCAGACTCAGTTTATTGAGCACGTGCTGCGTCTAATAGCGGCTTTCAGTCAAGGGTTCGATAGTTCTATAGTCTGTAATTCTACATGTTCCGAAAGCGTTGGCTCTCAAACTTATCGTTTCACAACATTTTTGAGAAATTTTATGTTTTTTAATTTTAAAGGATTTTCGTAGGTAAATTAGTTTTAAATTATATGAAGATAGTGCTTTCATATTGACAAAGAGCTTTAAATATGAAAGCACGAAATAAGCTTTATGAGATATATATGTACATACATAATTATTGATGGAATAGAGAATATGTACTATTATACAGTGTGTTAGTAATTAACATGAATGTATGCTCTCACATTTCGGGAGTAATATGCCGGCGCTCCGTCCATTTGGAAATAAAAAGGCCGCTGCTGCCGACGCTGCCTGAACAGAGCAGAGCCTCTTCCAAAAAATCATTTTGTAAAAACTCCAAAAATCTCTCTCCGGTTAAACTATCCGGTAAAACACTTGCCAATAAATTAAAACAAAACAAATGATATGTCAAGGGCCCGGAATTTTAGGTAGAGCCCAATAACTAAAAAAAAAATAGATAATTTTACCCAGTTTTCCGTCTAAATCAAAGGATTTTGAAAATTTATTGTTAAATGCTAGCACAGCTCATTAACTTTGACATAAGGCCACTTTTGTGTATGTAGACCAAATAAAATCCTAAAACATCAAGATTTAATAAACTCCTTAAAATACGAGAAATAAAATTTTAAAATAGGCTCATTCATAGGGGTGAGGGATGCGACCCCCATTTGTACTCGTATATGTTTTTGTCGATAAAACTTAACATACAACACGTTGGTAAAGTATCGGAAGTCCGATCCCTAACACACTGTATATTTACAATAGAATTTTATTCAACAAGCAGTATCCCAAAATTAATGAAGTTATATTTAAAAATAATAATTAATTAAGTTATTAAAACAATTTAGACAGGTCTCATTATACACGCTATAATCAACGCAAAATTTTGTTTTCTAGGACAGCGGTATAAATTAATAAGGTTTATAAATGCTAAAGAAATCATTTGTAAAGTATTTGTACTAATGTAGGTACATTTCATTATCTAGAAGGTTTTTTTTTTTGGTTTATCAGGAAAAACAATATCTACTATAGAGTAATCATATATCTTTCAATATTCCATTTAAGGTTTGTTACAGTTTCACTCTAATGAACCTTTTCCCCTATTCTCGGTAGTTTGTGATATTATGTAGACCTAAAATGAAAAGTATTTCTTTCAAGAGGTTAACGTTCACATTTGTTCTCTTTCTGCACATTTTATACTGCAAAATTGAATTTTGCCTAAATTCAGTTACTAGTAATTTTAATAATCTCGAAGCTGCGAGTGTACTTGCAGAAGTTGAGAATCGCTGACATAAGCTATCTCGAGCCAGGCACCGTTACCCTCGTATTAATGTACGCCTTATAGATATTATTCAATTTTCCATACTTCCTCAATTATAGTTCTATGACTAATGTGCTGTTTGTCTTGTTGTGTCTGTATAGTTGTAGTTCTTGTTGCTATTAAATCATAGCTTTACAAGAGTTTACATTTATATTCAACTAGCGGACCCGACAGACTTCGTCCTGTCAAAATGATTTGTAAAGTGGCAGTTTTTTGTTCCTACTTATTTTATAGATAATATCGCATAGCCAATCAAATTACATTTTGTGGCTATTCAATTTTGGAACGTGACATTAAATCCTCCAACGATGTATTCTGTGCTCCAACGCACACATGCACACTGTTTTGATAGATATGAATGAATTTCAACGTTATATAACGTTAATAATTCGCAAATAAAAATATAATATATATTATACTGATACTGAAATATAATATATATGTTATATATATTATTGATATATACATATAACATATATATTATAGTTCAGAAACTGAAATACAAGACTGACAGTTTTTGTATTAGGTTTTCTCACAGCTTCAAGCCTGAAGGTATAACTAGAATATACAAATTGTAACTCATATAGTGGCTTGCTTAAAGCAACATGTTGGGCAACAGCTGATATGTAAAAATTGACGTGTTACTGATCGTATGTTAATGTTCGGTTTCATTTCTTCATATCTAATCATGTGTTGGTTTTATCATGAAATATATTTGTACGCCTTCTCAGTAATTTATAATTAGTTTTATTTTTATTATGTTGTTTAAGACTTTTCAAACTAATTATTTTTTATCATATTTTATATCCTAGTATAGATTAACTAACTGAACAACCTACTAAGATAGAATCAACTTTATTCTTTTGTCAATAGCTTAAAGATAACTTTTATTTTTTACTGTTGTTAATGAAACACGGATCAAGTTAGGATGTGGCTACCTCACATATAATTGTCAGGACCCAACAATGTCATTAATATTGTTATTATGAAGGCAAAGCTAAGTAAAACTGAGAAGAATAATATCAAATTAAATCAATAATCGAATTCTGGTATACACGATCAAGACACGATGGACCCACAACTAGTCAATAGAGTACTTCTCCAAAATATTAATTAATTTTTTACCGAATCTCTCTCGGTACTTACTACGTCTACTACGCTATGAAGTCGCCCAATTAAGCTTTACAGAATGAATAAGTAACTGTATAAAAGAACCAGTCGTGATAAGACAAGATTATCCATCACACGCCAATGGCCCTTAACGAGCTTCGACTTGTATTATTTTAAAAATATCGTATAGTGTCGCTGATGGTTCGACAAGTTAAGACAAGTAAAGCAAAAACAAACGACTACACTTTACTCAATAATATTAATCGCAACTTTTTCTGGTATGAAGGTAGTATGATATACATTGCAAGATATGCTACTAGTAAATAATAATATCCAAACAGTAGAAGGATCAGACATAGAACATTATTATGACTTTTCTTTAGCAAGATTATGATAATAAATATTTCTTACACTTACACCGATTAGCCTAACCAAGTAAGCTCTGTAAGGCTTGTGTTATGGGATCTAGGGTAAGTTACCCTAGATCCCATAACACAAGAAATATACATATATTATATAATTATATGAAAAAGTGACAAATAGGTCAAGTTCGAAAAGGGTCGTCTGGAAGAAACTTCATATCGACTGCCATTACATATGCTGAATATTACAATCGCCTAATATGCAACTTAAGACGTTCCTCACTAGTCTACTAGAAGAGGCAACGGTCACAGTGAATTGAAACTTCATAGAATGAATCGCAAAAGCAGATGTAAGACTTTCTTGCAATTCCTTTAAATTTAAATAATTGTTTATTCTTTGCGTCCTCCCTGTAGTGAAAGCGGTTGTATATAATCTTTTATCAGATCGCACGATTGAAGTTTTGTAATGCGACGCATGAAACAGTTTTGGTTAAATATGCAGGGTTGTTACTCGGTTGCAAATCGGCATAAATTGTAAAATATCTTTACTGATAATAGTGTTTTCTCGTGATTTGCGCAACTTTCTATAAATTTTTCATTAATTTTAACATATATTTATTCTTTATTGCACCATAAAATTGGAAACGATGGAAAAAAGTAAACCTACCTAAAAGACAAATATATATCCTTCCATCCAAGGTTCAGGCTGAGTTGAGTCGGTAGGTCATAAAGGTCGAGTCGTCTCGATCCGTCTGGAGGAGTATTATGGTATCTATGACGATTCTCAGACTCTTCTTTCCAGAGGTGAAAAATTATATAAATATAAATAAAAAAATTATATAGAATAATATGACAGCTAGATTGAGGCTAACTTATACTATATTTTCAGCACGACGGGTATGCAACTTAGAGCGTAAATAATGATTTAAATAACACAAATAATTATTTATTTTACATTATTGATAAATTATTATCAATGATATATCATAAATAGAATCCTACTTCAAAAGTAATATGCTTGGTGTTTGTAGACTATGAGTAATTCTGTCATTATGTCTAACCCGCGGCCGTGGTTCTGTTTCTCCAGAGAATATCGATACAACCAAGTGTCGCAGTATACCAAATCCTTCACTTGGTCTTCAGAAACAAAATTCAGGACCAATTCGGGTGGAGCCGTTAAAAATAAGTTAGAAGGGGCAGTAACTATTCACAAATGCGTTATAAGATATGCTTTTGGAAAGAAGAGGACGAAGTATTTACAGCTAGAACTCCTAGAACATGACACTCTTCCATTTTATGGCCATCATTTATGAAGTCTTCAATAGAGTTTCGTAACTAGCAAGCTTAAACTAAACACGGAAAAAACGAAATTTTACGTCACTCACTTTTGAGGAGTTTACTTTCTCTATACTATTTTTAATAGGAGTATTTCCTCGGGAGTGTTTCCGGACACATGGAAAATGGCGTCTGTCATCCCTATTTACAAGGCTGGTTCCCGAGAGTCTCCTGATAACTATCGTCCGATTTCACTTTTAAATACCTTCGCCAAATTGCTTGAGAAAGTTGTACACAAACGTTTAGTGTCATACGCTGAATCTCGGAATCTTATCTCTGCACATCAGTTCGGTTTCCGTCAAAAGCTATCGACTGATGATGCAGTCTTACAACTAGTTACAAAAACCACTCAATATCTTGATGGTTATAATAAATGTATAGGAGTATTTTTAGACCTAGCCAAAGCATTTGACACGGTTTCTGTCCCAATCCTTTTAAAAAAACTGGAGTCGCTGGGCATTCGCGGCATCCCGCTTGCCTGGTTTAAAAGCTACCTACTCGGACGTAAACAATGTGTTAAGGTTGGAGGATTCTCCAGTACTTTTAAAAATATTGACTACGGAGTACCTCAAGGAAGTATCCTCGGCCCTACGTTATTTAACATCTACCTGAATAATATACATAAGCTTAATCTCGGTCACGCCGATATAATATGCTATGCAGATGATACTGCTATATTATTCCACGGCTCTGACTGGGAAGAAACGCTTTCTCACGCAAAAGCGGGAATGTCTACAGTTTGTGAATGGCTACAAAGAAATCTCTTAACATTGAATGCGGGGGAAACAAAATTCATTTGCTTTTATAAAACACTAGCTTCAGCACCTCCTAACTCCTTAGTAGCACTACAAGTTCACAGCTGCAAGGATTCGTCTTTGTGCAACTGCTACAGTATACAGAGGTGTGACAAAATTAAATATCTTGGTGTCACCCTAGATCAAAACCTAAACTTTAAGGCTCATATTATTAGTATGTCAGATAAAGTCCGTAAAACCACACACTTATTGAGAAAACTCCGTTATGTTGCTGACCTTAAACTACTAAAGTCTGTATACCTTGCACTGTGTCAGTCGCTCCTATCATATTGTATTACAAGTTGGGGTGGATCCACAAAGACCGCTATGATTCAAATTGAAAGAGCCCAAAGATCTGTCTTAAAGACAATGTTACATAAACCATTTAGATATCCTACCGTGGACTTGTACAAGGAAAGCAAAGTCTTAACCGTTCGTCAACTTTTTGTATTAAGGGCAACATTGCTCAGTCATAAAAACATTGGTAGATCGGGAGAGTTGAACCGATTAGTTTCGAGAAGATTGTTTAGGGTTCCAGTTCCAACTATTAACACTTCTTTCGCAAAACGTTTCCCACCGTATATAAACAATATGCTCTATAATAAGGTTGTTATGTTCTGCGACATAAAACTCTCTTCAATTCATATTGCTAAAGTAACTGTCACCAAATGGCTCGAAAGTTTAACATACAATGATACGGAAAATCTGCTCAAAACGCTATCCTAAATACCAATTGTTATACTTGATATTTCTATAAACCACATCTATACTTTTTATACTTATTAATGTACATGTTTATAAATATATTTAATATCAGTATGTAAGTTTATTATTATTATTATATTTATTATTATTATTATTTTTATATATATATATATATATATATAAACATTTCTGCAGTTTGAGATCACTTCTCGTCTAAATCAAACAGGCATCTACGATACAGACTTATTCTAGTGTTGGTGCCGCAGGAAATCTAACAGAATAATGCTCACAACAATGTAGACCGCAAACATGTTAAAATAATTGTAAATACTATACTGATAATTGTATGCTATTTTGTTGTAATAAATACTTTATTATTATTATTATTATTATTACTAGAAATAGTTGATTAGCTCGTTTAGATAGGTCGAACTTCCAACTCGGCAGAGCCGCAATTGGAAAGTTACGCATATGCTCGCAATGCTACAACACTTTGATTCGTGCGTGTAGTCATTAATGGCATATGGTACTGAAACTTGATCGTTTATTGTGGGCCTTATGAGTAGGTAACTCGGAGTATCTCTGCCAAATCGAATTAGAAATGATGAAATTCGTAGAAGTATCATGGATACCAACATAATCCCTAGAATTGCAAACCTTAAAATGGCAGGCAGGGGCAAGACCCGCAAGATTGACGTTCTATATGGTAATCAAGAATAAGCAACTTATATTTATCAGGGCTTACTAAATAAGGCGAAAAAAAACCTAATTATATTATGGCGTTAGCATACCGTTTGATCGTTGATCATACCTGAGCCTGATTGACGTTTATCGATTCCAACTTGATCGATCTAATAAATCTACGATCAATCGAATGAATCGGATGGAACTTAAGCAAAGGAAAGAGTCATAACATGATATGATTGTAATTCTGTATCAACCCTGGCTTCGAATTAATAAATACAAAATGTATTTGAGCCAGTGAAAATAATTTATGTGGGTCAAAACCTTTCAGTAAGGATTACCAGTTCCAAAGGGCAAGCGTGAAGCAATATCTTTGTAGACAGAGAAAGTAACATTTATTTGTCTCGAATTAAAACATTTTTAAGAATGACTGACAGATTAATTGCAGTTATTTAGATTTTAACCAATCATTTTAAACATATATTTGAGAATTTGAACAAGAAAAAATATTTGCGAATAAACTTATAAAGTCGCACATTCCTTGACTCGATTAACTTACATTGCATATTAAAAGCAATAACCTTATTACAGTCGGGTCAATTTAATAGGCCACATTTGACATTTCATTAAAATTCCTCAACTAACCTTGTAATGGCGGACATAAAATATTCAATATTTTTTTAGTTTGGAAATGCACAAATGACCGTTGTTACAATGTTGCGTTCAGTGAAGTCTATACGTAAGTGATGTCCCTCAATAAATCGAATGAATGCAATGATTACTTGTGAAGGCATTATTCACCATGAATTAATAGTCAGTCAGTTAGTTTATTGTATTATTTTTGTATGTAAACATACATACGACTGTAATCGTATTAGGTATGATTGTATCTTATACTGTATTGTATTATATTATTGTAATTATTAACATTGTAAAGAGGAGATAAAAAATAGACCTTCAGAGTTTCTTGCCTGTTCTTCTCGAGAAGGCTCTCCCAATTTCCGAACAGGTGTCGAGTCAAATTTTAATTTTTTTCTTTTTTTTCCTTATTCGTACGTACGGACAAGGTTTTTGTTTTCTTTTTTTAAGCTTTGTTTTTTTGTTTTGTCTGTTGACGTCAATAAGTGCCTGTAAAGGTCTATGTTGAATAAAGATTATTTTGATTTTGATTTTTTTTGAGTCAAATTTTTATTAAAATAAAACATGTTATTCTTTTGTTTTATAATAAAAAACAATAATAACTTCATTAACAGAGAAATAATTGGTATTAAAAAATTTTAGGGCAATTAAACTCGTAAAATATATTAATACAGTACCTATAAAAAAGAGCGTATTCACATTTAAAAGGCCGGCAACACATCTGTTGTTGCGGGCAGCGATAATCACTTACCATCAAGTAATCCATTTGCTCGTTTGCCTATTACAGTTACTGTGGAAAAGTACTTTTTTTTATAAGATAGGGATCTTATAAAAAAAGTACTTTTCCATAATAACTGTATTCGATTCACATATGTTTGAAGTAAATATCGATTTTTCACCATAATCGGAGTGTTTAAGCAGGTCACCTCACTATGAACAAATGTCAAATGTGGCCTATTATATTGACCCCTGTTTAGTGCACTCTTTTGTAGGGTTCTTAATATAAAAATTTGTTGATAATTACAGAATAAAAATATTATCAACAGATCAAACAAAAGTTGATATTCAGCACATAGTTAAATATAAATAATTATTACTCAATTTAAACAGAAAATGTGCAATATTTAGATGACTAATTCAGTTTGAACTCAATATATAGATTTCATTGCGAATTCATATACGTATTGACTTGTGCAATAACAAATAATGTGTTGGATTTTGACACGCGACTATAACGAGATAAATGGATCTGCTAATCGCGCGGCTCATCACGCACTATTCAGGAGAATAAAAGTGTTACATATTTGGACCATTCGAATATGAATTTGTTGTTTGAATTTGAACTTGTTGAAAAGAGGAGAATGAAAGTGTTACATATTTGGACCATCCGAATATGATTTTGTTGTTTGAATTTGAACTTGTCGAAAAGATGAGAATGAAAGTGTTACATATTTGGACCATTCGAATATGAATTTGTTGTTTGAATTTGAACTTGTCGAAAAGATGAGAATGAAAGTGTTACATATTTGGACCATTCGAATATGAATTTGTTGTTTGAATTTGAACTTGTTGAAAAGTAGATGAAACTGTTTAAATGGCTAAGTGATTTTTGGGACCCAGGTCTAAATTTTGGATATGTTATTCTCCTGGTCAAGCTGAGCAAAAAATGTAATGGTCGCAAAAAAAGTTAACGACGGATTTTCCCGATTCTGACTTTAGAGCCCCCTAGTGGGAAAATGCGTCGTTAACTTTTTCTAAAGAATATTCTGAATCAGCTTATCAAGGAGAACAACATATCCAAAAATCTGCTGATTCTGCCGAAAACCACGATTTTTTAATTCAGACTTCAGAGCCCCCTAGCGGGAAAATGAGTCGTAAATACACATATGAAACATACTGATAGTTGGCGGGATCAACCCAAGAGGTTCCGATTAGAAGGTCGGCTCCGTCGAAGGTCGGATCAGTACATAGTATAAAACAAAGTCGCTATCCGCCGTCTGTCTGTCCCTATGTATGCTTAGATCTTTAAAACTAGGCAACGGATTTTTATGCGGTTTTTTTTAATAGATAGAGTGATTGAAGAGGAAGGTTTATATGTATAACTAGCGGACCCGACAGACTTCGTCCTGTCAAAAAGATTTGTACAGTGGCAATTTTTTGTTCCTAATTATTTTATAGATAAGGTCGCATAGCCAACCAAATCGCAAAAAAATGTCTAAATGACCTATTACATTTTGTGGCTATTCAATTTTGGAACGTGACATTAAATCCTCCAACGATGTATTCTGTGCTCCAACGCACGCACGCACACTGTTTTGATAGATATGATTGAATTTCAACTATATGTAGCGTTAATAAAGCGCAAATTGACTCTTTGATGTTAGGAACACACCTTCATTGCTTAGACAACAGTGAGTGCTTGCAATATGAACTTTATACAATAACAATAAAGCTCAATTCGACTGTACGTTTTAGTTAGAAAACGTTTGCATGGGAAAATAAAAGGGCTGTTTTAAGGTGTTTCCGATAATTATTCGAATTTTCCTCATTGTAAAAACCCTCCTTGAACTTCAACGAACATTAACAAAAAAGAATTTGCCAAATTGGTCCAGGCGTTGTTGAGTTATGAGCTTACCAACACATTTTGCGATTCATTTTTATATATAAGAATAACGTAACATACATACAATAATAACATAAGCACCCCACGTGTTTTGTTCAATAATATTATTTTTTCAATTGATTACTACAGTTTTATTTTTAATGCAATCAATTTTAAAAGCGTGTTTTTTTAACAATAATTTATTATATACAACGTTCACAGTTTTTCTGTTGTGTATTTAGTATCAGCATTGGACCCGTGCGAAGCCGGGGCGGGTCACTAGTATATTTTAAAAACGAATGGTTCTAACATAGTTCTGAGTACATATCAACTGTGTGTGATAGTATTAGGTAGGGCGGTTAAGTGAGTCGGGGCATGATTGATTACGCTGTCTTGACGTTGAACACACGTGTCTTAGAGGCTTCACCAAGGAAAATAAGGATTCGTCTATAGTCGTCGCAAGAGGTGATCCCATTTTAGCGTAATATGCTGGTTGCTGCGGATTTTTACGTGTAGTAATTTAAGTGATTTATTATTTGCAACTACGTAAAATGAAGTTTGTAAGAAAAAAAAATGTAATTTGAAGTTTTTAAGTCATAATAAAGTCTACAATCTTTTATTATCATTATCACAGGTAATATACGCCTCCGAGGATACCTCATGAGCCTTTTTTTTTTTTTTGTTCCCCTGAGGAAAATGCATTAAATTGCATACCCCGGCTGTGGCGAGCCGGGGTTATGTGGGGTTCTCCTCCCCAGAAGGGGGAGGCCTACCCACTAAAAACCTCAGGGATGGCCTTCCTCAGGCATGTAGGGAGCCCCCGGGAACACAAAGGCCACTTCCGGGAACCCCCAGCCTCCGCTCCCCTCTCTAGAGGGGAGCCCTCCTCGGGGGAAGCTACCACCTCCCCCGGTCCCCTCCACCGACGACGCCCCCCGGCCACGGAAGGGGCGTGGTCCATCCCGGGTCGCCGTAGCGGTCGCGACTTCCTCGCGCCCGCCGGCGACCCAATACCTCATGAGCCTACCTTGTTACTACATGTGTTAGGGCGATTGGGTCCTTAGTCAATCACGTTGGCAAAGTGCGGGTTGGTTTATAAAAAATTCAAAATTCTTTTGAAGTTCTTCGCAGGTGTATGCAGGTTGTTACATGTTTTCCTTTGCCGTAGAAGCTTCAGATAGATGTCCATATGAAATTCGAAAAACGAAAACTACAATGGTATATGGGAGGATAGATCCCGGGTTCCCCGAATCATACGATTCGTAAACCAATGCTGAGACCACAGCACGACCGACGCTCCTAAAAAACTTTACAATTAATCACGAAAAAGTAGCCAAAACGTCATGAGTCAGTCATCAGTCATTGAATAGTGCAGATAGGTTGCGATTTTAGGGTAACGCCAGTTACGTCAGTAATATTAATATGTAGCGCGATATATTATATATGGCTCATTAATAATATAGGGTAAATTCTTAGGTCACTAGATACCCTAGACGACCTAGGTTCCGACTATAGACCAGTATCACAATAACAATATAGCGGATTTTTATAAACGGGTTGTATAAGAACACGGTTAGTTTAAGACGCCAATATCAGAGGCACACGGCAATTTTGATTACGTTGTTTTAATCATACATTTTCATCTATGCAAACATTGTTTTATTAGTGGAACCTAATTAATTTGTATATAAGGTGGGTTTTTGCTTGACCTAAAAGATTTTAAAGATACTAATATTAGGTCCACGACGTTTTGACAGTTACTTATATACAGTCATTTTGAAAAGGTTTCAAGTGACAGTGAAAGTAATAAATAGTTCTCAAAATAGTGTCATTATTGATTATGTGGACTGTTTTGACCATTATGAAATTAGAAAAAGATTTGAGTTATTTATTAGTAATCGCAAATTTGCAAAATAAATTTGTGTTACTATTCATAGAAACCGAGCCGCATTGCCGCGCCAGTGCAATAACGCACATCATAAATGTAGGGCGTCTGTAATTATTTATAAAACACTTCATATATTGCAGGAAGTGGAACCGATTGCTTACTAATATTGTGAGACGGACCTTTGATGTGCCGCATGAACGAGCCCTGTGTTCTGTATGCGATATTCACATCATAGATTCGTGGAACGTTGTTGTGTAGAACTAACGATTTAAGACCTTTGAGAGCGGATGAAGAAAAAGTTTAGTCAACAATTAAGTGGGGAAATAAGCAAACTACTAATGTATAAACATATAATTCCGGTAGTAATGAGATTTTTTTAACTAAAATAATGTAGCCTACTACTAGGATTTTTGTCCTGTGTCGTTGGTGAAATAACAAACATAAAAATCTCACATGCATAAACACCTAGACGGGAACAAATTTGTGTAGGTCATACAAAATATCTGAGTGATGCGGGAACTGAACCCCTGGGGCACGATTCTCATGCAATAGAAAAAAGTTCACATTCGTAAAAAAGTTCGAAGTTCGAATTTTTTTCGAATGTAACACAGTTAGTCTATTCTCAGAAGTTCACAATCGAACTAGTTCGCATGAACGTCATTCGAACAAAACGAGTGATACGGACCAGTAGAAGTGGACATTCGAATACGAATTTAAATCAAAGTTTGATTGGATATACTTTTTGTTTGTATTGATTTGGCTTTACACAGGAAATGGACGAATTTATTGTAAATTTTATTAGTTCAAGAGTTAGAGGCAGCGAGTTTATTAAACATTTTCGATTAAATAAGAACCTTACATTAGAACTCATCCAAATGTTTCAGCCAGTGATTCAACAGCGATCACGCATTGACTTATTACAAAGGAGGCAAAATAAAAAAAAATATATATGTATATATATATTCTACACATATATATATATATATATATATATATATATATAATATATATATATATATATATATGTAGAAAATATCGGAAATAAATAATTTTTAATTTCTCGTTTGAAAGTTGTTTACTAAAAAACTTAAAAGTTTTAAAATTCAAGTGTCATATTAATAAAATAATATATTTTTAAAAGTAATATTTACGTATAAAATCTATTAGTAGATGAAGCAGTAACAGCGTTTTTATAAACGCTTAATAAGTACGTAATTTATTATTTAATTTATACCCGACGTACTATTTCGAATAGTAATCGTTCTATGGGTGCTCAGAATACGAGATAAATGAAACATTCGAACTTTTCAGTAGAGCGGAGAAATTCGTATACGAATTTTAATATGGAAAAAATTCGATTGCATGAGAATCGTGCCCCTGATCCGTAGCATAGAAGTCGTTCACTCAATCGCTGCGCCAACCGTATCGTAAGTTTAAAAATCTGTAATCTGTTAGGATAATAATATACGTTGCTAAGTTGCAACATCAGTCAAGTTAGAATATAGCATAGCTTCACTGCCTGTCTTTGCTGTCTATAACGTTCGTTTTTTTCATTTTTTTTTTCCTTAGGAGAGGAAGGCTGATAATCCGTCACAAGGAGTACGAAACGTACCCAGGATACCCTCGCAACGGTAAGTGTCACGAGGATTATGTTGGACACCACGCGACCGGAGCGGTCCGATCACGTGACCTACAAACTAAACTCAGCCTGAGCCTTGGCCATAAGGGCCCTACGGCTTGAATGGAAACCTATCGTTTGTTCGTTGTGCTTTAAACCGGAACGCAATAATATAAGCAAAGGCCCGATGGGCACGGGTTTAACCGAACTAAGTTAAGGAGATTAGATGTTAATCAATTACGCATGCGTAGTCCGGATTAGTCGATTTAAATCTATACCTTTGAATTTCTTCGCAGATTGCCTCCCAATGATAGGTGGTACATTTGAATAATCAGAATTGACCACATGTTCCCTAATAACTCGATTAGAATCCCCGTAACGAAATCAACGATGGACCAAGAACAACATAGGTATACTTCCTATCCTATTTGACCATGCAACATGAAATTAATTATCACAACGAGATACCAGTAATCAATTAATATTTCAAGATAAAAAGAATTCGTCTTTCTCCAAGAAGGTTAGCATTGTCCTGTCACTAACCCTTACATTGACATTCAAACCGTGCTCAGGTGATCCGGAGGCGCGTCACCAGAACGGTTGTGTAACTGTTTCTCGAAACTGACTCACGGCATGATCTCAACCAACTCATTGTAGTTTGCTCACATATCATTCTATTGTACAAGATATATAATGTTGTCGTGGTATCTTGATACGGAAGCAGTATACTTTGACATTTACAATTTCGCCTTTGCACATGACTGGGTTTAAATGTACGAGGATTATTTGTCAGTTTATCGCCTATTCCGTCTTCGGAACTTTCCAAAACCACAAGAAGATAAACACATTTGTTTTTTGGTGAGATTTTTTAAGATTACTCAAACGTGATAAGTGTGTCTGGATATAAGCTTATAACATTATATAATATATAAAATCTAAATAATTAATATCACATCTATTTTTCGCGAAATGATATACCTATACACAGAGGTAAAGGAGAAGATTAGTAATCTTTCACTAAGTTTTAAAACCTAATGTCCTAGAGGTTACCGTATATTATATAGGGCTTTAGGATTTAAGAATTTCTCAGTAGCTTTAATTCTTTTCTTCTCAAATCTAAAAAAAACTCAATATACTTTGACCCCAGAGATTTAAGGTAATCAGAGGTTTAATCTGGAGCCTTCAGTTTTCAATACTTGACTTTAAACGCGTCTAATCACACTTTGTCACCAACTAAAGAAATAAGGAACGCAGATAGTACATTTTAAGAGTAACTTATATTACATTTAAAAAGATAATAACTGAGTAATATTCTCATTATTCTTATTACTTGTTCACTTACTATACTAAATATATTTGTCATCACATCCAAGGTAAAGAAAATGTGTAGATAAGGATTAACTTCACATTGAACAAACCTGAAGAAAAATATTAAGGATCTTCCTAATGTCGTAGTATTTTATAATTTTGTGAATATAAATAAAATAAAATATAGAAATTAATTTATTATATAGGCAATTATTCAAACTATTAATTATAGAAACAATTTTCCGGTTAAAATTAGTTATAGACGGAATTAGTAAAATTATACTTTAAGGTTTTTATTGTTATTACTGTAACGCGTTGATGTCATTTTGACGCGCACTTTAAAAAACATACTTAACCGAATGAATAAATAATAATTATACGATTAAATTTGGGATTCTGTAAAGAATACACATAATTTGCAACCTTCCACGAAATGATTTTATTCTGAGTTATAATAAAACACAAATGTAATGTAAAAAATATGCATGTTTGATATATAGGAACATGGGCTTAAATGCGAGGTAATAAGATTAAGCACACATCGTTAGATCCATTTGAATTACTATTTCGATCCACATCACTGATAAAAGCAATTCGACGTGCCATGGAGACATGCATAAGTAAACCCTCTACTTATGTTAATGCTGTCATAACATCAAATAAACTCTATTCTGCTGTCACCAATTACGTTGTAATGATGAAACACGTACAGAATTACAATGAGCTACCCACAACTTTCAATGTTTAGTGATCATGGGTCAACTCATTTGTAATCTGTTCACGAATTTTTTTAAAAACACACTTTAACATTATAGTTGGCTTTGTTTTCTGATAATTGTGTTTCCAATGTATGTAGTGTTTCTGCGAATCTCAAGAGATCTGTCATTATATGTGTCACTTACGTTTGATGTTTGGAATGCGTAAGGTTTATTTACTAGACAAACAATTGCTATGACTTATACAAGTTGGATGCAAAGATAACGTGAGAATTTGGTCGTACAATTAATATGTATTTTGACTTGATGTAGATGAAATGCAAGTCTGTCATCTACAATAAAATACGAAATATTATAGTATGACGACCTCCATAGTCGAGTGGATAGTACACCGGTTTCAAGGTGTCGCCATCTCTGAGGTCCCGGGTTCGAGTCCCGGTGGGGGCAGATGTTTGTGTGATGAATGCGAGAATTTGTACCTTAGTCATGGTTGTTGATATATATTTCAATAAAAATTATTTATATATGTATAATATATGTATGTCTATCCGTTACCCTAGATCCCATAGCACAAGCCTTACAGAGCTTAGTTTGGGCTAGGCTAATTGGTGTAAGTGTAACAAATATTTATTATTTAATATTTATTTATTTATTTATTTATTGTTGAAGCAGAAACTTATGCTAAAGCAATAAAAATGGTTGAGATGGTAAGAAATTCATCCAATTTGAAAGTTAGGTTTATATTGTAATTTAAACTCTATGGTAATGTTGTATTTAATGTAAAAAGTAAAAACGGTACTCGTATAGGGCCACAGTTTTGTCTATCTGTCAAGACTTTTTTTCTACGTCTCAAGTTCACAGTTTAAGGGTATCAGGTTTAAATTAACCACAAATACTTATGTCTGCTGTCACTTTCAAATAAATAAATAACAAATATAAATCCATTAATTTTAAAAATTATTAAAAAGCAAAATATAACTTTTAAGCTAAAACTTTTTAGGCAAGTGTAAGATTTCTATATGTTTAGAATGATGTTTGTTTTTAATAAATAAATAAAAATATTAAATGCTGTGGTGGTTTTACGATCAATGTGCTATTGTAGGTACTACACCTCAGTTAATATAAAAAGTTTATATTACATTCTACTTATAATTTGTAACTATATTTAAATTGCGTTTATCGACTATTGTATTTCAACAAAAGTGTTTTTTCTATTCTAGAGTATAAAACCATGAAACTTAACAAAAATTTGTCAACATCTAATGGATTCTGAGGCCACTAAACCCAATAAAAAGATCTCTTTTGTATGCTAACGAGCGCTCGATTTGCGCCTATGATTTTCAATAAGGTATTTAAGACGAATTCCTAAAAACATTTTTTTTACTAATTGATTAAATTACAATGGGCATTGATTCTTGCATTGTTTAAAATAAACCTATTATGTAGCAAATTAGGCATAGCTTTTCACTATGTAAAAAACGTGATATAAATAACATCCTATGATATATACTCCTATGTTTTAGCGTTAGTGAATTAATGTTTAGTTCTCCATTTAGCATAAAAAAAATATTTTATATATATTTAATTTATATTTGTTACACTTACACCAATTAGCCTAGCCCAAACTAAGCTCTATAAGGCTTGTGCTATGGGATCTGGGGTAACGGATAGACATACATATATTATACGTATATAAATATTTTTTATACAAATATATATCAACAACCATGACTAAGGTTGTGTGATGAATACTAGCATTCATCAACAACATCTGCCCCCACCGGGATTCGAACCCGGGACCTCAGAGATGGCGACACCTTGAAACCGGTGTACTATCCATTCGACTATGGAGGTCGTCAAAAATATTAGCGCTAATCAAAGTACTGTTTATTTCTTGAAAGCCTCTAGAGAGGAATATGCACGTAACCCGGAAGGCAAATTTTTATTCTTTTTTCAAGTATCAATATTAATATATTTAAAAAAATGGTGAAAAATGTTATGATAGTAAAAACAATAGATTTTTAGGAATTATGTGACTCCTGTTGGAAGAATAGAAATAATTTCACAAATCAGACAAAATAGTCATCAAATACATACAATTTTATCTGCCAGATTCTTTATCATTCAGATTATATCAGATTCATAATCAGATTCTTTATAATAATCATTCTTCATTTTTCTTCATCATCTCTGATTAATGCTTTAAATTTGTTTAATGATAGCATTAGACTATTATTTGGAATTTTATTGTAGAAATACGTTTTGACAATAAAATCCCAATCCCCGATCTAATAAATCCCATAAATTAATAATTGCTTTAGAGACACGCTTAAGCCCTCTAAAACAGTTATAGATTTTTTGTGACCTGGCATTTACCGAAACTTTTCCCTAGTGTTTGCTGAATGAATATCACAAAACAAATATATATTTATACAAACTTATACAAGGTTCTCCTATCCCTCTAATCATATAATGCAATTTTTTTTTCATTTTCCTCTTATATTCGCTTAATGTTTAATGTCGAATAGCTCGAATAACTGCGGTGTCCTTAAAGCACCGCGCTGTCCTTATCCTTTATATTTAAGACCATATCCTCCCCATCCATCCATCCATACCATCCCCAT
Source organism: Scirpophaga incertulas (assembly GCA_036419045.1). Taxonomy (NCBI): domain Eukaryota; kingdom Metazoa; phylum Arthropoda; class Insecta; order Lepidoptera; family Crambidae; genus Scirpophaga; species Scirpophaga incertulas. The sequence continues at coordinate 23,029,167 of CM071639.1, read as the reverse complement.
AATATTGCTATGGAACTTGTTAAGCCAAGTTAACGTCTATTTAATACCCAAGATATTTATTACTATGTTCCTGTGTATCAACCTAAGAAGCAAATGTGAAAGTTGGAAACATAATTATCTAACAATATAGCAAGTGTCAGCGCAATCTGTGACCATAAATGGAGCTACAAGAGCACGGAGTTTTGCAAGATGCTGAGTTGACTCTAGTATTACTCATGGCCGTGTCGTAGATACGATTATGGACAGTTTTTAAATATGTTACTTACATAGAGAGCTTTGTAATCCAACTTTCAGAAAAATGTTACATTAAGATTACCTACAGGTATTACCTCCTATTTACCGTTGATATCGCAGATGCAACAAGGCAGACTGATTATATCTTTACAAATATATTGGAAACTCTAATTAATGTTATTCTACTAGTCTTATTAATTAAACAGATTGTATTAACTCCAGATAATGGTACTTTTGTATTTAGATGTAGTTTTGAAACTGATTATTTTATAGAGACTTTATAAAACAATGATGTATGAAATGTGGTCAAAATATGTTTTATCAAAACAGAGGAGATATAAGGTTCAAGAAACTAAACTTTCACTAATATGATTTTTAAATACTTAGTACAATGTATAAGCCTGCTCACGCTAAAACGCGAACCGCAAATTCTACACGCGTGCAGTATTCTCGTATGTGCGTTTTTACGCGACAATTACGAAATAACGAGCTGCTTCGATCACACATTTATCTGGTGCGTTCAACAATTCAATAATTGCCGCACTTCTTCACGATTAGGCTGATTGATGATTGCGCTTTTTGCAGGTAATGCGATTATAAACATTACTGATTTATTGATCTCAGCTGACATTTCATTGCGAAAGATATTGAAGCATAATTAAAGTCGGTAGAGTAGCTTAAAACTGAATATCCCAACTAATCCCAACTAATATTATAAATGCGAAAGTGTGTTTGTTTGTTTGTTTGTTTATTTGTTTGTTTGTTTGTTTGTTTGTTACCTCTTCACGCTTAAACTACTGGACCGATTTCAAAAATTCTTTCACCTTTGGAAAGCTACATTCTCCCCGAGTAACATAGGCTACTTTTTATCCCGGAAAAATCGACAGATCCCACGGGACGCGCAATAAAGGCTTCGCTCAAAAACTACTGCACAGATTTTTATGCGGTTTTCATCAATAGATAGAGTGATTCTTGAGGAGTTTTGCGGCATTTTTTATCTCGGAAAAACGGATAGTCCCACGGGAAGCGCGATAAAATCTTCGCACCATAAACCGACTTCCGCGTATATGTAGCCGTGGGCAAAAGCTATGACCCTTAACCCTCTATACACCCAATCCCGAAATCCACGCGGGCGAAGCCGCGGGCAGAAAGCTAGTATGATATAAACCAATGAATCAGTTATAACCTAATGATAACTCTACTTATGAAACTGTCGTTAGTTCATTCATACATCGAACTGTACAACTTGTATTTTAAGAGGTATAGACATTATTTATTTTTATTTTATCATCAGTATTTTAAAATTATTGAAAACCGGATTCCTGACCTACAGAATTATGTTATTAGTCACTTTAATGTTTATTAACATGTATGCACAAGTTTTACAAAGTTTATTTCTTTGTTATGATATAATTGGGAAGATTACACAGAATAAGAGTATTGTTTTTGCTGAGAAATCTTGTTGGAGTAACAGTGCATTTATGCTTATAACTTCTGAAGAAACATGTTCATATTTCTTCAATTCGCAGATCGTTCAAAAACGCATCATACACAGAAGTCGTAACGTCAAAATTGAGTAGTTTCCTAATTTATATGACCGTATAAAAAAAACCTCAATAACTTTATAATTTGCAAATTTAAAGGTATACGTTGTATGTTAAAACAATATTACATTTAATGTAGGAAAGCTTAACATTTATTCAAATTATATTTTATAAAATAAGACATTTTTAGATTTAAAAATATGACCAACATTTTTATTATGAGTATGTATAATCAGGTTTGTATATTAATAAAAGCAAGCAACTCTAAGGTCCGTACAACAGAAGAGGACTCAAAGAGAAATCTCTGATTGAGTACTGTCAGATAGGTCTGGTGCTTTGTAGGCTCAATTTAGTAGGCTCGATTTTATAAGATACTTTTAGTTGATTATTTGATATCATATGTTTAATGTTTGATAAGGATAAGTTATTTATAAAGATTTGAAATTTGTACGATTAAATGGTTTAAGCGAGCAAATGGAGAAATTGGTACAAAAAAGATGTCAGACGCAGTAATTCTCTTGATTTATTAAATCTATACATCGAAGTAGCTAAATCTAAAAGAACTCAAATCGAAAATAGCTTCAATATTTTTACTGCAGAGACAGGTGTACTAAACTTTTATTTCAAGACAAAAATACAGATTACGAATTCAATCGAAACAGCGGATTGGAACGAAAATACGTGATTTATTCGAAACTGTCAAAGAGGAAGTGACCGTGAACAAAATGCTTACGAGCGTTGCCGACACTCGCGTATCGGCCAACGTTACTTTATACAATGAATTATGGCGACAGATGTCAACATGAGTCCGTTTTAGTGTGCGATAAAACAAGGGAATAGAACTAAAGACACAAACAATTCTAACACGTTAGTTTGACCATACTGATCATGTATACGAGTGTTTATAATGAAACCATATAAGTTGAACGGGAAATATTGGAAAAAAATATTGGAGGCAATATTTCTTTAGATAGGCATATATTTGTTTGAAAAATTTAATTATGATTTCTAAAATTGTTTTCTAAAATTTTCATAAATTTCAAATAACCCAAAGCACTTACGTTTAAATTTAAATCGTAATTGTTAAGATTTAAATAAGCACCTATACTTACATAACTATCGTAAGAATACTTTCAATGGAACTTCGGTTTTGTTTTATAGTCTTTAAATATTAAAGTTCATCCCAATTTATAATCAATATTTTTTTATTATAGCCTTATTATAGCCTCTAAGACACAGACTCGTCTAGTTTAGGGGTCAGAGACTTCAAAAAAATTTTGTGATATTGTGGAAATAAACAGTTATTATTATTATGTAGCTTAAATCACGTATCTTTATAAGACACGGTCCTTTATAAGGCTTGCGCGGGGATACAAATCCAACGCGTAGAGGCCATTTAAGCGAAATTTAATGAAAGTGTGCGTGGAGTGTACCAACTGGGTCTAATCTCTATCTGCACCATGAAAAATGCAGCCAAAGACTATACCCAGTTAGATGCACAGAAACTATTGTCATTAGTGGTCAAAACGTTTGTGGCCTATTGCATTTCGATTTAGGTGGTAATGAAAACCGGGCTATTGAAAAGACTACAGTCACCTGCCTTCTCAAAGCCTCCTAATTGATTTAAATATGGCAGGTGGTGACTCGCCGCTCACTAAATGGGCCCTCTAAAAAAGCAGACCAATATTGGTGCGAAGAGAGCAACATTGGTGTGAACGGCTAAGGGTGTAGAGAGGTGTGTCTGCGACAGCGATCGAGACGCCGTCGGCGTTATGACATTATTACACTTCCACCCTTCGAGCATTTGCTCTTGCGACTCCACTCTGTCCGGCTGGTTAAGGCACGACAGAGGCGGGTGGCATACGCCCCCCTGAAGCACATCGGTACCCTAGGTGACGCAACTCACCGACAGCTCGCCACAAGCTGCCCTGAGGGAGACTGACATCACTGATGGGGCATTTATGGCAGTCAAGGGGCATTAAATGCCCCACCAGCGGGCAATGGGGTCGTCACTTCCCTACGCCTTTTATTATTATTATTATGTTACTAGCAAATAATCTATTACTTTACTACTAGTATATGATAAAATATGAAATCATTTGATGTCATATTACCTAAATACACCTATTATTATATAAACAGATTATCATTCGTCATAATTATGCCATTTAAGTTGTAAAACAGCATGGCGTCAGTCAACGACTTTGACCATGATTATGATAATGTGGCTAATATAATTTATACTGGTCTAAAAAACTACTGAATATTGTGCGCGGCCACTGGCTCTAATCGCAAAAACTGTCTAAGAATGTTATCATCCATTCAGATTTTTTTTTGCTACTGAATTCAGTAGTACTAAACTGCCTATAGCAATGGTTTATCTAAATATAGATTTATATCACGTGAATCACCTGCTCAAATGACTATAATCATGCGCTCATTTTTTATTTTAATGGTATCGATTTATCTTCGTTCGGCGAGAATATTTATCAACAGTTACTAGGCAGGGTTTTGGACTGCTCCAAAAGACTTGTCAAAATTTGCCTGTTTCATGTAATGGTTCCCTGTACCTTAGAAGATATGATTATTAATCGTCTATATACATTTGTATGTGAATCGTACTGGGTTTTTAAATATGTACTGAAATTAATGCAAACTTTGATTAAATTCTAGAAATGATAATTTAGTATATTTATTTTAACGTATATGCTTGCCAACACCAAAAAGGCCATGTTATATTTGATATGAATCACGTTGGCACTGTCTGAAATATGAAATTGATCTTTCCTCCTTGAAAAATGACAAAATATTAAATGTTGAACAATAGGTTGCATTTAAATTGCATGTTATTAAAGATAATGCTTAATCGTAAATAACCATGACTGGACTCGAACCGGCTACCCACGGCGGACCGTGACCCACTAACGGTGACGTCATCATGCGCTCATGGCACGCATGCCGCTCCCATTTATAAATCCATGATCCATGCAATCTGTATAAATAAAAAAAGTAAATAAATCTGAATTCTGAGTCAATGCTATATGTACTAGTGACTCGCAAAAACAGAACTTACTCAGCCACTAGCTAGGCTGGATGGAAATATTTGTCCCTCAGTGAAAAGCGAAATCGAAGGACATTCACTTTAGGACTGATAGAATCAAGAAGAATTTCAGAAATTCTTAATTTAATGACTTCCAGCTAAATAAGTTTTACATTCAGTAGTTAAACGTCATATGAACAGACTTTAAGAAATTCTTTTTACTTTAAGACTCGATATAGATGGTGGTTATAGAATTCAGACCGTTAAATTCGGTTAATTATGGCAAATTTATTTAGTCATATTGTAATAGCGACTAAATGAAGACGTTCTTCTTTGCCCCGATGCTCTGTTTGAATAATACTATCGTACAGCGTAAAAGCGTATTTTCTATATCATTTGGTTCATTCGCTAATAAACTTGAGAAATATACATGCAAAAAGGGGGTCAGTTATTAACATTGTTTCGTTTGGACATGCATCATCCATAGTAAGAGATCAGTGCGTAGGTATGTAAGTCAATTCAAAGTTGTGCAAAGTTTTTTTGAGCAGAGTAATGAAAAATTCTCGGTGCTTCTTTTTAACGATCTTTTTTTGGATAAATGAATGGAAAAAGAATAGCTTTGGCTCAGACAGTCAAAGTTAGCTTTGTTTTTACTAAACTTAACTCTTAGAACTTCTTCTTACTCTCTTCATCTGTTAGAAGGAGTATGAAACGGCAATGATTCCTATTAAGTTTCAAATGTAACAAAGTTTGCTATAAGCTGTTGCCAGTATTTGTCGGTGTGATAGGACGGACGGAAAAAGAACTCTGAAGCTCAGAAGACAGTGAAACTTAACTATGTTTAGACCAGAGGCTACAACTTTTAGGAAGGGGATAAAACGGAAATGATTCTCGTTAAGTTTGCTGGAAGCTGTTGCCGGTGTATGTCGATTTGAAATTGGTTAAATTCTATAATATACCTAGACTTCAACTACGGATTGAATATAATTTGAATGCGCTGTCAGTGTCAATGTTAGTGTAAGTGAGGACCTACCTGTAAGTTGCTGATCTTTCTGTCTTCCTTTTCACCTGGTGTATTGTTAATTATTATTGACGTGAAACGTCTTTAAAATCGCGCCGAAACATACGGGTACCAGGTTTAAAAAAGTGGACCGTAACGAAAAGGTCTATATCATCGTAGATAGATAGATAAAAACGTTTATTAAATTCTGCAAAATACACATATATATCTAATAAAACAAAAGGTAATAATCAAGAAAAAACAAAAGTACAATCAAACACTATAAATATATGTATGCTGCAGAAAGCAAAAGGTCAAGGCTCAACTAAATAGTTGCCTAATTTAGGCAAATAACTGATTTTCAGCCATCACCTTTTTTGAGTGAGTAGAGTTTTAAAATGAGCAGATAAAATTATAATAATATTAAAAAATAATAATAATAAACCGCATGAGGCTATAACTATCGTTGGCACGGTAGAATACACAAAGTGTCAAGCGAGTGCGAAGAAATATTTAAAATACTTTCAAATATAATATAATTATACTTATATATAGTATATATACAAAAACAAAATATAAATACTGATATACATATATGTATATAAATGTAACAACAACAAACTGAAAACTGTTCGGCCGAGGCACCACTTCCCCTGTGCTACACATAAAACTTAGGGATGCCTAACTTTTGTTTGTCTAAATAATATTTTTTGACGTGTTTCGTACCTGAATAATTAAAAAACTATTAGTCTTAGAAACAAAAATGTGGTGTGAATATTTCACTTATATAGTCAGCTCGCTGTTGTGACATGGAGTTTTTTTTTTTTATTTCAATCTTTTACTTTAAATGCGATTCCTAACATGGACGTTTCACGTTAAAACCAACGGCCGTGTGCCCCGGCACAGCCCCACCCGATTTTTTGTGTTGATCTCGACTATTAGTGTAAAAAAATGATTTTAATTGCCAGTCTTAATAGCAAAAGGGCTGATTTACTATTAAGACTATATATAAATGAATTTTTTGTTATACTTTGCATTACCCTGTTATGTTGAAGTGACTAATGTAATTCACAAAAATCATTACATCGTCTTTAATTTTTTTTTTAATAAAAAATGTCGGTTTACAAGTATTTTTAATCTATATAGTGGGTGCAGTCACAAACATAGAATTTCACATATGTACACCTGACCAGAACAAATTTTTGTACGTCATACAAAATATCTGTCCCGTGCGGAAATAGAACCCGTGACCCGTTGCGTAGTAGCTGCTTACTCGACCGCTGTTCGAAATGTGTGAATATACATTAAAATAAAACCACTTTTCGGATTTATCTCGAGTATATTTTGTGTAAACATATTTTGTTTAAAAAGCTTGACGTATCGAATGCTTTTCCACAATTCGTGGTCAAGGTCGCACGAGATGACCCGAACATTTTTTATTTCAAACAAATCATTATTTTACAACATTTCTGTAAAATTTCATCAATAACGTAATTCATCTTTGGGATGTCATGTTTATTTATAGACAATTTGTTTACTGCTGCCTTCACACCTGATTAATAAAGCTGAGACTTGCTGATGGACCGTCTCGTCGTCATTAGTTAGCCGAAGACAAATACTTGTAAATGCCTATTACGATGACATAATTGTCACCGGCATGGACAAGTTGACAGTAACGTTTAGAAGAAATGGGATTAAGACAAGAGAAAGTCATTTGAATATTATAATTTATTCACGTCGCGTACTACAGATTCTATTGTTTGTGTTGACGAAATTCAATTGAACCATCATGGTAAGTTTGGTTATTCGTAAAATCTTTGTTCATGAGACGTTTATACGATCTTAAGGTCAAAATTAGGATCTATCTAAAATTTGTTCTAGATTTAAATTGAAATAGGAAATTCCACAAATAACGAAATTTCTCATTACTTTTTTAATGAAGTCTAGTCTGGTGAATAAAGTGGTAAATGCCAACCAGTCTAAAAATGAAAGTCATGCCATACAACTGTCTAAATCTAAGTGGTGCAAACAATAAAAATGAGTGAATAAATTTGTATTTCAGGAAGTAAATTCAAACGTCACTATAATCAACTTATTGTTTTATTTTTTTTTATTCCATACATCACATCACACATCTGAGCACATCTGAGCCGCTGCCTACCTGGAGAGAAATACTCTTTTTAAGCCTCGTTTGAAGTTAGACATATCGTAGCGCTCAGGAAACACCGCAGCTGGGAACTCATTCCAGAGTTTGCATGTACGCGGAAGGAATGAACGCGAAACCGAACTGTACTAAACAAGATCGGTTCCAGGTGATATGGATGAACTCTACTGCGGTGGCGGGTGGTGCGTTGGTAAAAAGGTGACGAAGGCACCATTGCAAATAGTTAGACATTGTAAAGAGCCTATAAAGAACACACAGAGAGCCAAAGTCTCTCTGCTGTTCCAAGGTCTCTGTTGACGCCGTAATATTAGGATCACTGATGATACGGAAAGTACGCCTTTGCAGGGAGTCAAGAGGGTTGAGTTGATATTTGGAGGCTCCAGCCCGGCGGTATGAGCAGTATTCCATGTGCGGCCGAATTTGAGCTTTATAAAGCATCAGACACTGACTGGGCGTGAAGTACCGCTTCGCTCTGTTGAGACCAATTTTTTACTTGCTATTTTGGCTTTGTCCTCCAAATGACTCCCGAACTGAACTGTTGCTGAAATTCCCACCTAGAATCCCAATAGACTCGGATATACGAAGAGCGACTCCCTGAAACTGAGGCACTACGTTTTCATTTATGTAAAAATATTTCTTATTTCAGCTTTTATCATGTTCAAGTATCCCTGCTAATATTATAAACGCGATATCTTGTAAGTTTGGATGGATGTTAGTTATGTACTCTTTCACGTAAAAAGTACTGAATGGAATTTAATGAAACTGTACAATATATCAGAATAATCCTTCTACTATTATAAAGGCGAAAGTTTGTAAGTATGGATGTATGGATGTTTGTTACTCTTTTACGTAAAAACTACTGAATGGATTTGAATGAAACTTTACCACAATATAGCTTATACATCAGAATAACACATAGGCTACAATTTTTGAGGTGTCTAATGTGAGGTCGTAAAAAAACACATTAGGAAAAAGATCGTTAAATGTAGTTTATAGGAGCATACTGCAGTAGCTACCTATATGCCTATGATTAGGGCTCTGCAGTGCTTAGTTACCGTATTTCTTACTTATTAATAGACTAGCTTTCTGCCCGCGGCTTCGCCCGCGTGGATTTCGGGATTGGGTCTATAGAGGGTTAAGGGTCATAGCTTTTGCCCACGGCTACATATGCGCGGAAGTCGATTTACGGCGCGAAGTTTTATCGCGCTTCCCGTGGGTCTATCCGTTTTGCCAAGATAAAAAATACCGCAATACCTTGCTCAAGAATCACTCTATCTATTGATGAAAACCGCATGAAAATCTGTGCAGTAGTTTTTGAGCGAAGCCTTTATTGCGCATCCCGTGGGATCTGTCGATTTTTCCGGGATAAAAAGTAGCCTATGTTACTCGGGGATAATGTAGCTTTCCAAAGGTGAAAGAATTTTTGAAATTTCTTGCCCGTGGCTCCGCCCGTCGTTGCTCCGTCCGCGTTAATTTCGATCCCACGGGACAGTAGCTACTTTCTTCCGGGATAAAATGTGATATCCTTCCCCGTACCACAGACTATGTGTATGCAAATTTTCGTGATGATCGGTGCAGTAGTTTAAGCGTGAAGAGGTAACAAACAAACAAACAAACAAACAAATAAACAAACAAACAAACAAACACACTTTCGCATTTATAATATTAGTTGGGACTAGACGGGACGAACCTGAAGCCCACGCGAACGAAGTCGCGGGCAAAAGCTAGTATATCATAATAACGCAAAGGTTACAATTTATAAAGATATACTCCGTTGTATTATAAGATACTTGAAATACTAATCCTGCGCAGTTGAAGGAACCAGCTAGTATAAAATATTTTGTCGTTTGGCATTAAACAAACAAATTTCGAAACGAAGCTTTGCTATGATATCATTCAGTGTAGACAAAACTAATAAAGCGAACACATAAATTAATATTCATGAAGTCTAATAAACAGTTCCACTATAAAATGGCACCAGTGTGCAAATTAATTCAACAAATGTAGTTACTTCGGCCCAGTATGTGACATAATTGCCAACTTGCATCATTCATCTAAAATCGTCACTGACATTGGCGTATTGACGTGTAACAAATGAATAAATCTTTACTTTTCCATACAGCCCTTCGACCATTACCTAACCTGAGAAACGTTGCGTTAGAATTATTACAATATTACTTGTGAATATGTATGAAATAACATATCTGAATAACCATAGCATATATATAGGCATCTACATATATATATAGGTTACTGTTATCAATATATTCGATATATCAATCGTAAGAATAAAATAAGATGATCGCAGTGACATCTGTAATTTGTATTGGAACACTAAATTTAAAAGTACCATAGACATTATAGACTGTGTAAAGCATGTGCTTTTGTATGCATTAACAATGAATTTAAAACGTCTAGGTGGCCTAAAGAACTAGAATCCAGGCCAGTAAAGCATCTCGAAAAAAAAACGTCTTCGAAATTCTCTAACTTAAAATGTGTGTTTTGACAGATCCCGTAAGCCCTTCAATTGATATAAGCGGACGTATATCCTTTTGATATTTGATATCAGACATTGATCCCATCAAAAGAATTATGTTTTTCTTACGCCATAATTGTTAAGTTCAACATTATTTAATTAATGAATATAATTGTTCAGATTAGAATGTAAGTTCGTTTTTCGATGTAGACATTTAATAAAAAAGTTGTTTTGGATGGGAGTAAGTAGTACATATATCAAATGTCATATTGTGAAGGCCTTGGAAAAGTCAATTCACCTTGAAAGGTGCAAAACGACGATTTGTATTTGCGTTAACGCCTGCGCGTAGGCATATGGAGCAAATATGGCCAAATGTAGGAGAGCGGTAATAAAGCAATTTTAGTAGGCTGTAACGTATTAACTTTAGTGTTGCCCAAATTCAGTCTTGGTCTTGCAGTCTTGGTCTTGTTCTTGTGTTTTTGCAAGACCAAGACCAAGAACAAGACCGCGTATTTTTAGCAAGACCAAGACCAAGACTGACCGTGCAAGACTTGAGCAAGAACAAGACATAGCCTGCAAGACTCTTGCGTCTTGCAGCTAGGACTTAGCGCTATTTCACTGAGTAGTTAGGTGTAACAGTTCGGTGTATAGGTAGGTACGCTTAGGAATTCTATGAGACGCAAAAAACTGTATCAAAGAATATGAAAAACTGGACCTATGCGCATTACGACTAATACATAAACATAGCGAATAAAAAAATATCTATTAAAATCAAACTGAGTGCATGCATAGTTATGTTTTAACCATCGGCACTTTGATAATGCGGCATCAATGGTTTTGTACTTACTTCTCAAAGAAATTTGCCGCTTTTTCGGAAGTACATGGTTATGATACACGCGCCGTTTGATTTGTGTTGTATTTTATTTTTATTTAAATAAATGATAAATCGTAAAACTCTTTTATTAAATTTCTTAATAAGTTGAGGGTTTAATCTCTTTCTAGACAGATTAGTATTGTTCTTTAAAATACAGTCAAGTTATTGTAATTAATTTGTTTTTTACATGTTTTTAGCAAATGTAAGCTTATAAATCATAAATGTTTATTAAGAAACAGTTACTTCCATGGAAAACGACATATAGGTCAGTTGATTTTTCGAATTTCTTATCAAATCTTCAGTTATTTATTAATCTGCTTGATCTTTACTATGGCTATGTTAATTCAAGCTCACAATGTTCCAATTCTAATACGTTTTTCTAAGATTTAAAGTAAACTTTAATAAATAGTAATAGACTAATAGGTAATTGCAAGACTTGCAAGACTCTTGCTGCAAGACCAAGACCAAGACCAAGACTGGGAGCGCAAGACCAAGACAAGACCAGTTGTATTGGCGCAAGACCAAGACCAAGACTGGCTAAGTCTCGTCTTGTTCTTGCATTTGGGCAACACTAATTAACTTCATTATGTAATACCACGCCAAGTTCTGGCTTTAAACCCGTTTGTGTATGCGGGCACTAAAACGGTCCACCGCTACATCGATTTGTTTAAAAACGCGCAAATGAAAAGATCCATTTCCCAGCAGGTATCAATCTAACGCAAAGAAACGACATTAAATCTGCACTTTCGGTAAAAACATTTTCGCTTCAGAATTTTACTCCAAAAAGCAAAGAAAATGTTGAAGTGTTTCGTTAAAAGGTTTTATAACGTATTTTAGTTCGCTGATTTAGCTTACTCTTTCATAAAAGCTCTGTCTTCAAAAAGGTTCAGCAAACATCCTGAGTAATAAATGATTCCAAATGCGATTGATTAACGTCATTTACAACTTTAGATCATAATATGAAAATAATAGGGGTCATAATCTGTAATACTTATACTGTTTATTTGGCTCGTATATAGAATTTAATAATATTTTACATATAAACACATAGAACAACAATATTTACTTATGCATTGCTTTTTAATCCTAAAGTGCAAGCTTCGGTTGCAAATGAATCTCATATTAATTAATTTAAACAAAAACATCTGCCTTTTATTTAAACAAAAAAAGTACCTGCTATTTTTTAAGAGAATTTCGTGAAATTTTGGCTTTAACTTTGTGACAACTTATTTTCTTGTCTTTATAACTGTGTGATTACTTAGTTTAATATCTATTGACGTGTATGTAAAAAAAATATAAAGTTTGCCCTTTAGGTATTAAATAAATAAGGTAAACATTAGTATGGAATAAGTCAAATGATTATATTCTAAAATCAAACTTATACTCAAGTAGAGATTTGAGGTTGAATCTTATTCTTTAATACGGGCTTTAGAGTTGTCTCTTTCGTTTGGGAAGTACACAAAGGTTGTATTTTAAAATCAAACTTATACACAAGTAGAGATTTGAGATTGAGTCTCATTCTGTAATACAGACCTTAGAGTTGTCTTTTTCATTTGGAAAGTACACAAAAGTTTGTATTTTAAAATCAAACTTATACACAAGTAGTGATTTGAGATTGAGCTTCATTCTGTAATACGCCTTAGAGTTGTCGCTTTAATAATAAATCAGTAAATCTACGTTAATTAATATTAATTTGTAAATATACACTTAAAATAAATATGATTTGAATGGTTATGTCGTTGGTACTAATCGTACAAAATTACCAGAACCCACTGTTAAGCCTCTTGAAAATGCGTCATACAGCATGCACAGAAAGAAAATAAATCTTCAATCAAATAAACTTATTTAACGCAAGATATTTCCAGTTTCCTATATAAGGAAAAAATAAATTACTTCTAATAAGATACAAAATGTTTTGAACTATCAAGAATCTTAACTCCAGAACAAATACTTTGTTTCTTCTTTTTAAAATTCTTCGAAGTTATCTCAAGAAATAGGCGCTCTTGATTTGAACAGAAAATTTCACGTAAGAAATAAAGTATCCTATTAGATTCAAAATTCTTTCTTTCTTGGATAGAGAGTGTACAAATCTTGAATAAATATTGTTAATTCTCAGGTGCTTGAAACAACATTTCTTGAATCAAATAATTCTGTGACTCGCGCCTAAAGTTACGGAACATTGAAATAAAATCGAGGGTCTACATATTTCTTATACTAAATATTTTGAGACATTGGTTCAAATGTTACTCGTTTACTGTAAATATTAATGTTTCTTTTTGTTATACAATAATTTTTTTAATTCAAGAATTATTCTATTTTTATGTAAAAGAATGCTGACTTAAAATGATATGCTTAAATTTCGAAATAAGAGGCTCATATTCCTGATTCAAGAGAATGCATTCTTTATGTAAAAGAATAGGTAAGTTGGAAGAAAACCTCTAAACTACTGTTAATAAAATACATAAATAGTATAAAAATTATTTTATTTATGAAATGACAACGATAATGACAAAAACACTTTAAAATAACAATAATTGGAATCATATACAATCGTAGCACGGTCGTCTTCTGTAATATGTATTATTTCAAAGGCAACAAATAATGTAAATATCGATTTTGATGTAAATCAAATGCCTGAGTTGCACTTTGCAGCTGATATTTTTATCTTCAATCACAATATAGAGAGCTGAAAAATCTTGCAATTTTCTTTGTAGAAGTATAAATGGCTGGACAGTCTGGTGGCGGGACGCAGCTTTTTCTTTGTGTTTACTTATTACGTGTTCAATATCTCCAGCATTCTGAAAAAACAATAAACTTTATGTCAGTAAGAATAAGGTTACGGGTCAAACCAAAGTATCAACAATGGACCTAGACAGCAACAAAACCTTTCAGCAGTTTACACATGGTCTACGGGATATAAATACAATTATCTATTTTTGTGGAAAAGCACAAACTAAATCACAACAAACATACTATTCACTTATCTCCTACTAGTGTTCTATTTGTAGTCAAGAAAAAGCAATAATATCCATAGGAATATATTCAACGACATTGGTTACGAAATAACAAGTCCTGGGTTTGAATTAGTCGCTGCAAATATTTGTGTGAAGAACAATAATAATATTTGTTGTCGGGTTATGGATGTATATATTTATTCTAAATGTATACATCTATTATTAAATATGTTATTCGTTATCTAGTATCCATAACTGCTTTTTATTTTTTTCCATGGTTTAATACAATAGTATAAAACCATGTTTATACTAAACCATTTAAGAGTTTACACTATCAATAGATAGTGGTGGTAAATTCGTAATAAATAAATAAATATTTCCTACACTCACACCAATTAGCCTAGCTCAAACTAACCCTAGGCTTATGATATGGGATCTAGGGTAACGGACAGACATTTAATTATACATAGATAAATATTTTTTAAATAGAAATAAATATTAACACCCATGACTAAGGCACAAATGCTCGAGTTCATCACACAAACAACTGTCACCCCCCGGGAATCGAACCCGGGATCTCAGAGATGGCGACACCTTGAAACCGGTGTACTAGCCACTCGGCTACGGAGGTCGTCGTAATATTCGTTTTGAATGGCCTGCGAGAGAATTACTTTAATTTACTAAACTTTTCTATGAGTTACCTACTTTTGTTATTATATAGTTTTAATACAACACTGGCATAGCTTTCTCCATTAGCCTGTGACCGCACTTAAATAATTATTTGATAATAACAATAATAAACTCACCCGTGAAGTTCTTAATAATGTCTTGAATCCCACGACGCAAGCAAATTTTCTAGTTCCATAATTATGTAGGTATAAAATTATCTTTAAATTTGTAAACTAGCTTCAGTGTACAAATAAACCTAGGTGGGTGGGTGAGTAACAAATAAATAGAACATTTGAAAATTAAATTCAGAAATTGATAAATCCTGCTGTGCACAGAACAGTACTCAACGGCTGCTGTGTCAGAAAGAAAGAAAGTCGGTTGAGTCCACAAAATCCTCATAGCGTTCAAATAGAATGTTGCCATAATGATTATTTGACTTTCTCCCAAATCGGACAATTCCATACGAGAAAAATTTATAGACATCAAACTTAAATAAAACAATATTTTTCATAATGTTGACACATTATTGCACGTTATTGCTTTAAAAAAATCACGGTAAATGTAAACTTATTGTGGTATTTTGTAACACAGTTATCGATTATTAAGACTAAGTAATTACATAACTACCTACTACCTACCTAGTGATATTAGAGAATTAACCGTGTGTTCTCAAACTCTATTATAGTTTTACAGACAACAAGTATATTTGTACAACATATCATTAGTGGCAAAGATATTACAAACCGTATAGGCACAGGTTGGAAGTGCTCAAATCGTGGCACGGAATAAAAACCAATTTGCTTGTAACCCGTAAGTATTATTTTCACCATTTATTTATTATTTTTAATTCATTATAGGTAATACTGAGACACGGCCGTGTGTATCATTTTTTACGCACACACAGCCGTTTTATATCATTCTCAACAATTGTTCAAACTGCTAATATCAAATATTCCTTGTGTAAAAACTTAAAATGATTTTTCTCTTTTTTTTATCAAAAATGTAGTTTGGTTCACGTGCGGAATTATCATTTCCAATACGTAGAGACGTCACCACACCAAAAATAAAAAAAACCGGGACGCTTGAAGAAATCATATACCTACTTTCCGGACTTGTACTTTTTAAATTAAGTTTCTAATAGCAATATTGTAATTGTATATAGGAGCGCATTCAAATCCTCGGAAGTGTAGTTCCAGTTACAATGAGTCAAGGCTAACCTTTAGTTTTAGGCTGTAATTTAGCTCTGTAGTGCTGAACACATTGTAGGAACGATATCTTTTAACAGCCTTTTACACAATTAGTTTCATATTTGTCTCTTTCTAACATATCACGCAATAGATCAAGGCACCATTTAACCAGCAAATAGTTTACCACTAGTAAGCGCTACAATATTCCATGTTTATTAGGTAAGTAATTAATGTGATACGAACCGTATCGTTGCACATTCATTCATTTATTTATATTTGTTTTGATGTTGATAATATTAAAGATAATAAAAGTGTAAAGAGGCATAAAACTACTTAGGTAAGGAAAGTGAAGGAGGGAAGGTAGTGAGTCGGTGGTTTTTATTTGTTGAATAATAAAGAATTTTGTTCTTATCTTATCCTAAAACTTGTTTAATATCTTCTACATATCTTGTCGAAATAAACATATTACCATACCACCCCTTGAAAGCGTAATACCTATACACGTTTTAAAATAAACGCTAACTTGTCTATATACTCCATAGATTTAGTATAACATAGATGGTTATATTATTTATGTTTTTTTATTCCTGATTTATATATATTTTTAGATATTGATGAAAAACTACTTAAATCAACAAAAATTATATGTTATATTTACACTTGAAACGTATATTTCCGTGTGTTATCTTTTTTGGATGTGTATCCTGGTACTGCACACGTAACTCGTTGCTTTCAAAACACGGTATTCAAAAAATGTGTTTGATTATTTTTACCTACGCAAACGTCAAGTCGCTTGTGTGTAGGTACTTGAAGGCTGCCATATTCCTCTCGCTCTCTCTCTCGCTCATCTCATTATACGGGGAACGATAATTTGTCTCTTTCACATTGCCTATCTATTGTACTAAATCTATGATATACTCATCTAATAACCCTGCTAATACTGTGACTAAATATTCGGGTAATTTTTTTACTGTGTGGTACTGGTGGTGTTTACACAACCGGCTTCACGATTTTGTTGGAAGTGTTAAGTCTTTAGTTTTTTATTTGGTCTGAGTATGCCTTATGGCTCTACGCGCTATAGCTCTGAAGGCGCCTATATTTTCTACCTTACAAACAGATTTTTGTATAATGGTAACACCATTCGGTTTTCCAAGAATGATTAATGTCTATGTTATTTTTCAGAATAATTCCTGTTTCTTGGATGAACATATTTTTGATCTGTCGTTCTTAGACGAAGAATGAAACAATCTAAGGATAAAATATGTGTAGTTATTGGTGATTAAGAACTTTCTAACACAATTTAAACATGCCGAATTTAAACGAAGAAAGAAATAAAAATAAAGTTCAAGTCAAATATGCAACATTCTTGAAGTAAACATCATTTTATATTCTAAAAATAAGAATTTTTAGTTCTTGATTAAAATATGTAAAATCTTTGATAAATTTTGTTATTTTTTGGATTGAGTACTTAGTTCCTAGACTCTAAAACTGATAACAAAACCTGCAGTATTTTGAATTAAGATTCTGGTTTCTAAATTATAAATCCATATTCTTGTCCCAATAATACTACAAACTTTATAGGAGAATTATTAGTTCTTTTTTTATGATTCAGTAGGACTATAATTGAAGAGATATATTTTGTATTGAGATATTTATATTTACATTCCAAATATATTCTCCAAGACATATTTGCGTTTTGGATTGAATTATATTTTCTTTCTGTGTGCGTACATAGTCTTATTTAATGTGACATCAATATATCTATTTCACGCTTGCCTGATTTAAATCAGAAATACAATAAACATAACATTGTTTGAGACAAGAATAATACGACCTACATGTGTAGCTAAGTTGCATACTTGAATTCAGATTGTAGGTAATTTAAACTATTTTATTTTCATACTGTATTAACAATATGTATAACAATATATCTAATTAAATATATAATAGGGACATTTCAATGATCTTTATCACCGTCGTCACTTCTACTAGGAATACTAATACTTTTGATACCTCATTTCTGCAGTGTCAAATGATTTTAATTTCAACGTAACTTTACACTCACAAATTCACATTCACAAATTAAAAGAAAAAATATTGTAGTGTAGAAAATTAGTCTTATTCAATATTTTTAGCAAAAACCTAAAGTTATCCGAGTTAATTGACTTCACAATGAAAGCAAATACTTGCAAATTACATTTCTCGTCAACTGTTAACACAAAAATCTTTCCATTTTTTGGTATGTCCAATCTCACAATTAATACAAATTTAATGATCTAACGACAGCTCTCCAGCTAAAATTCATTTGAATTCGATGCTTAAATTAAGCCATATGGTCTTCTTTTTTTCATTTTAATATACCCAGAATCACTCTTATAGCAAACTAGCTTTCTGCCCGCGGCTTCGCCGCGTGGATTTCGGGATTGGGTGTATAGAGGGTTAAGGGTCATAGCTTTTGCCCACGGCTACATATACGCGGAAGTCGGTTTATGGTGCGAAGATTTTATCGCGCTTCCCGTGGGACTATCCGTTTTTCCGAGATAAAAAATGCCGCAAAACTCCTCAAGAATCACTCTATCTATTGATGAAAACCGCATAAAAATCTGTGCAGTAGTTTTTGAGCGAAGCCTTTATTGCGCATCCCGTGGGATCTGTCGATTTTTCCGGGATAAAAAGTAGCCTATGTTACTCGGGGAGAATGTAGCTTTCCAAAGGTGAAAGAATTTTTGAAATCGGTCCAGTAGTTTAAGCGTGAAGAGGTAACAAACAAACAAACAAACAACAAACACACTTTCGCATTTATAATATTAGTTGGGATATGTATCGTACGATACCTCTCAACATAAAATCGGTCGATCCGCTCAGTTTGCTGAGTGTACCATACAATAACCTTCCTTCTGGCGCAATTCGGTAAAAAGCAGCAAAATTGCAGACCCGTAATTGTTTTTACTTCACTTATTGTAATTTTAAAATGATTAAATAATATCAATTCGTCAATGAGCTCTTAAACAGAATACAATATGCTACAATAAGACGATAAATCTGATTAAATATTTTAGGAAATTAATATGGCCGTTTATTGAGAATAGGGTTGTTAAATATCAAATGAACTTATTGGGTTGAATTTACGGCATTGTGTATTTGGATTATTCCGGAGAAAATCTCTAATATTATTTTCAAGCAACATTCTGTCATAATATTCCCATTTAAAAGGCCGGCAACGCATTTGTGACTCCTCTGGTGTTGCGGGTGTCCATGGGCAACGGTTATCGCTTACCATCAGGTGATCCGTTTGCTCGTTTACTGCCCTAGACTATAAAAAAAATATTACTTATTATTTCAGTTTACTAGCTATCTTTATTATTATAAAAAATATTAATAAAGTATTTAAATACATATTCAAAATATATTTCCAATTTTGTTTGTATCAAACTCAAGGAGCACTGAACTGATTTTCTAATTAACATTGAGTAATATATATTGCGACTCGAGTCTGTTACAAGAAAAAAGAAATATAATGCGAGCGAGCGAGTTTAATATAATAAGCTTTTACTCTGTAAATATCAATCTATGCCAGTAAAATAAACATTTGAATATTAAAATATCCGCGATTATAATAAAGTGAAGATATCTCAGGATATATCTATAAAAATTATAGCTGGAGTATGAATTTCGGGATATTACGGGAGAGTCGGGAACCCTAACCGAGAGCCAGAAACAGTGTCATTGCCAGCAGCACGCGCAGAGGGCAGTGTTGACACAGATGCACCACAGGCTTTGTCATTGAAACAAGTTAAATAAAAATGTTACGGTAATACTTGCACCGCCACAATGGACTCGTGTTTCAATATTCATCAGAGGTCCTCCTCGGCCGTTTAGAATGTGGAATTTTCGGGACGTAAAGCCGTTAAGCCACGGAACAGATAATGAAGACTGAAAAGGCTGTTTAGGTGTGACGACACATATTAGAAATAATATATGAAATGAATTGAAAATATAATTTGAATATTCCACAGTTACGTCAACGTTTTCAAAGTACTGTCGGTCACGTCAGCCATTATCCTGTGTAATGATTTATGACTTGCTGGCCCCCGACTCATATTGCATGAACAATTCACACAATATCTTTATAAATTGTAATAAATAAATAAATATTTCTTACACCAATTAACCTAGCCCAAAGTAAGCTCTAAAGGCTTGTGTTATGGGATCTAGGGTAACGGATAAACATACATGTATAAATATATTTGGTATATATATATATATATATATAATATATATATATATATATATATATATTAACAACCATGACTAAGATACAAATGCTCGTATTCAGCACAAAATCAAAAATCAAATCAAAATAATATTTATTCAACATATACCTTTACAGGTACTTATTGACGTCAAAAAAAGCTTAAAAAAACAAAAACCTTGTCCGTACGTACGAACAAGGAAAAAAGAATATTGACTCTACACCTGTTCGGAAATTGGGAGAGCCTTCTCAAGAAGAACATGCAAGAAACTCTGAAGGTCTATTTTTATCTCCTCTTTTCAATGTCAATAATAATAATAATGTAGGCGTAGGGAAGTGACGACCCCATCGCCCGCTGGTGGGGCATTTAATGCCCCTTGACTGCCATAAATGCCCCATCAGTGCAGTCAGTCTCCCTCAGGGCAGCTTGTGGCGAGCTGTCGGTGAGTTGCGTCACCGAGGGTACCGATGTGCTTCAGGGGGGCGTATGCCACCCGCCTCTGTTGCCTTAGCCGGCCGGACAGAGTGGAGTCGCGAGAGCAGATGCTCGAAGGGTGCAAGTGTAATAATGTTATAACGCCGACAGCGTCTCGATCGCTGTCGCGAACACACCTCTCTACACCCTAAGCCGTTCACACCAATGTTGCTCTCTTCGCACCAATATTGGTCTGCTTTTTTGCAGGGCCCACTGCGGTGAGCGGCGAGTCACCACCTGCCATATTTAAATCAATTAGGAGGCTTTGAGAAGGCAGGTAACCGGAGTCTCTCCCATAGCCCGGTTATCATAAGCACCAAAATCGAAATACAATAGTCCATAAACGTTTTGACCACTAATGACAATAGTTTCTGTGCATCTTACTGGGTATAGTCTTTGGCTGCATTTTTCATGGTGCAGATAGAGATTAGACCCAGTTGGCACACTCCACGCACTTTCATTAAATTTCGCTTAAATGGACTCTACGCGTTGGATCTGTATCCCCACGCAAGCCTTATAAAGGACCGTGTCTTATAAGATACGTGATTTAAGCTATATAATAATACAATATAGTATAAGATACAATCATACCTAATGTTGGCTACAGACAACATTAAATTTAATTACTTTGTAATTGTTAATTATTTGTAATGGCAACTTTTTGCCCTCTCTCTTCCGCTGGTTGTATACGAGGAATTACACGTCGTCTTGCTTATTCAAGTTTATTATTTTAATCTCCAGCAAGATCATAGTCACCACCAAAACCTTTGCATATAATACAGTCCACACAATTAAACATGGTCCATTCGCCGTTTTGAAGAAGCCGGGTGGTGGTAAGATCGAAAGGAGATCGTGAGTACTTAACATACTACATCCGCCATTTGCAAGCCTTTAATTTGACGTGCAACATATCGTCGGAAGAAACAATAAAAAACCGGAAGCTCAAGAGCGCACCAGCAAGCTATTTCACTAGTGCCATCTGTAGGGATCGCTGCGTTTTGTTGGCTGTTTCACCGACACGCAGCGCTGCTCTGTTCCTGCCAAGCGGATTTCGACTCTGCGCTACGTGCAAAGAGTCGCTTTATGCTCCGTGCCAATTCGACGGATTTAAAACTTCCCGCATTTTAACTTCTACAAATAAACAACTGACAGCCGCGTCTGGACGTGTATGTCGGTAAAACGGATCGGCGTCATCGGTTGCGTGTGATTCACTTCAACTTCACTTGACATTCATTTCATGAAATTGTGATTGTGACGGCCATTTTATATAAGTTACGGTTCGAATAGTAGTTACTGCTAACATTTTAATTTTAAGTTTACTAAGTGCTGTGTAATAACAATTTAAGCTTGTGTATCGTGGATTTCGACAATGTCGGAAAAGGGTGAAAACCTAGTTGCTGCTAGGGGTTATGTAAAAGGGAGCCTTACAAGATTATATAGTTTTATAAAAAGTGAAGCGTTGTTCACTAGCTCGATAACCTTGTTACAAACCAAAAAACAGCGATTGTTAGAAACGTTTAAACAATACGAGCGTTATAATATAAGTATACTTCAAGACGATCCGAATGATCCAGAGAATGTTGAAGATCAGGAGGAAAAATATTTATACTCATTAGCTTGTTTAAGCGACGCCATTTTGTCTAAGGTTTCTAAGAAAGAAACGCCTGTTAATTGTACACCAATAGCACAAACCAAGCTTCCTAGTATCGAAATAGAATGTTTCAACGGTAAATATTGTGAGTATCCACAATTTATAAATATTTTTAGGTCAATGATACACAATAACCAATCTCTTGATAATGTTCAGCGGTTATATTATTTAAGGAATTTTTTGAAAGGGGAACCGCTTGATTTAATTAAAAACCTAAGTATTTCCAATGAAAGTTATGTAGAAGCTTTAAACATTTTAGAGGAGCGTTATCAAAATAAATATCTCATTATTAATGACCACATTTCGCAGATTTTAGACTTAAACAATGTTAGTTCAAATATGCATTCACTTAGAAACTTTGTATCCTTTATTAAACAAAAAATAGCAGCATTAAAAAATTTAAACCCTAATATAGATACATGGGACCCAATGCTGCTTTGCGTTTTGACACGCAAGTTAGACGCCTATACTGCTAGAGCCTTTCAACTGGATCGAAATGTAAAAACCGAGCCTTCTCTCAAGGAGTTCTTGGAGTTTTTGGAACACCGTGCCATCGCTCTGGAAGGTATCAACGGACAGTTAGGGCAGCTTAACCAATCAAAACATAAACAGGCATCCGTCAACAATGTGTCTACAGGATCTCCAATAATATGTCCTGCATGTAAGTTATCACACAGATTATTTAATTGTCCTACCTTTAAAATGAAACCGGTGTTAGATCGACTGTCATTTGTCAATGAAAATAATATTTGCAAAATTTGCCTTAATCCCCATATGGGTAAGTGCAGATATCACTTCAGGTGCAAAACCTGCAAAAAACAGCATAACACACTTCTGCATATAGAGGAGCCTGTTGCCCCAGTGGCCTTACTCTCCAGCAATTGTAGTGTCCAAACAGTACTTCCAACGTGCCGTGTAAGGCTTTTACAGAAGGACGGTGAGGTGCTATATGCCAAGGCCCTGCTAGACAGTGGTTCGCAGGTATCCTTCGTTACGAGTAAATTAGTAAAACAATTAGGTCTGTACCCTAAACAGAGTGACATTAATATAATCGGTATTACTCATATTAATAGCAAAATTAAGTTTAGTGTACCGCTGCATGTTTATTCAATAGATTCCTCATTTCAATTACAAATCAACTGCAATGTAGTTGACAAAATTACATGTCAATTGCCACAAATAAAATTAGAGGCTTTGAACTTACCCTCTGGCATTAAATTGGCAGATGAGTCTTACAATATACCTAGTGACATTGATATATTGATGGGCTGTGATGTGTTTTTCCAGGTTCTCCTGCCACTAACCAACAAGAGTGAGCTACAGGGCACTACAATAGGTATTATTAACACTCGCTTTGGGCATGTAATTGGCGGAGCTTTACCTCATTATCACAATTCCACATCTACAAGTAAGGTCTCTTTGTTATGTAATATTTGTGAGTCTGATCTCAATGAAAATTCCACATCTACAAGTAAGGTTTCTTTGTTATGTAATATTTGTGAATCTGATCTCAATGAAAACTTGAAGAAATTCTGGCTTACAGAAACTGTTCCAGAAATATTTTGTGAGAAGTCTCCGGAGACTGAACTATGTGAACAAATTTTTCAAAAAAATGTCACACTAAACAATAATGTTTTTGAGGTTAGCTTACCTCTTAAGGTTTCTATAGACCAAATACATAATCACTTAGGCAATTCTTTTGATCTCGCTCTTAAAAGGTTTTTAAACTTAGAGAAAAGGCTACATAAATTACCTTCCTTATTTGAGCAGTACAAAAGTTTTATTAATGAAATTATTTCCTTAGGTCATGGTAATTTTGTTGACATTCAAAATTATGACCTACAGAATGATGCTACATACTTTCTTCCCCATCATCCTGTAGTAAATGAGAAAAGCGTATCCACCAAACTTAGAGTTGTTTTTGATGGGTCTATGAAGACTGAAAAAAAAACTTCCCTAAATGATGTTCTGTTAAATGGCCCGGTTGTACAGAGAGATCTGTTTGAAATTCTGTTATTGTTTCGCCTTGGTAAATTCATGTTTGCTACTGATATAAGACGTATGTTCAGGTGTATTAAGTTAAAGCCAAGCCATGCCCCCCTGCAGAATATTCTGTGGAGGGAGAATCCCACGCAAGAAATTAAAGTAATACAATTGCAAACTGTAATCTATGGGTTGAAAAGTTCGAGTTTCCTTGCCACACGGTGCCTGAGTGAGCTTGCAGCTAGGTATGAAAAGGAATTTCCTCTGGCTGCCTTCATAGTCCGTAACTGTACTTATGTTGACGATATACTTTATTCAAGTGATAACTTAAATAATATATTAGAAGCTAAAGAACAAATAATAGAACTGCTTAAGAAGGGTGACTTTCAAACACATAAGTGGGCATCAAATGTAAATAAAATTTTGAAGGATATCCCACCATCTAAGCAACATTTTGATGTGTTTGAATTAGATAAGTTAAACCTTGCCTTAAATACCTTAGGTCTCAGTTTTAATATTAAAGATGATAGCTTTAACATTACCTGTCCAGAACCACATGGAGCCGAGAATCTCTCTACTAAACGTGAGATACTTAGTTACATTGCAAAGTTCTATGATCCTTTGGGATTTATTTCCCCTATTGTTGTATTAGCAAAGGCTTTTATTCAGAAATTGTGGGCAGAAAAGGTTGGCTGGGATTCTCCTCTACCGGAGCACTTGCAAAAGGTATGGTCATTGTTTGCTAATGAGCTTAAATGCATGTCCACCATTACACTGCCAAGAGGCATATGCATCACAGATGCCAAATCTATGCAAATAATTGGTTTCGCAGATGCCTCTAGTTCTACAGGCTATGGCTGTTGCGTTTACTTGCGTGTCGTGCATGCAAGCCACGAGGTAAGCATGCACCTGCTTTGCTCTAAGTCTCGTTTGAATCCTTTGGACAAGCGACTGACTGTGCCAAGACTTGAACTAAATGCTGTACTTCTTCTCTCAAAGCTTATTGTTAAGGTGCACAATGCGTTGAGTGTTAAATTTGAAATTGATGAGTTATATCTATATACAGACTCCCAAATTGTACTTGCCTGGCTACAGACTAATGTGACACAACTTAATGCTTATGTGGCTAACAGAATCAAAATCATATTGCATCTGACAAACAAGTGTACTTGGCATTATGTCAGTACACTTGACAACCCTGCTGATTGCATCACTCGTGGTGTCTCACCAAAAAGCCTAGCTTCTAAAGAAATTTGGTGGAGTGGTCCAGAGTTTTTAAAAAATTGTGACCACAGTTTCAAAAGTGTCAGCACCACACTACCCATTATAGTGCCAGAGCTAAAGCTTCAGCTTCATGAATCTGCAGGAACAGCTCCACTGACACTCTCCAGTTGCATGGTGTTTACTGCTCCTACGGTTGTTCATTTCGATCTGTTTGAAAGGTATTCTAATATAAATAAATTAATTAGAATTGTTGCATATATATTGAGATTCTACAATAATTGTAAAATTAAAAATAATAGTCGAAGAAATAAACATAAATATTTACTAAGTAGTGAACTAAGTGATTCATTAATAATTATAATTAAGCATGAGCAAAATACATATTTTCCACTAGAAATTAAGTGCTTAAAAGATAATAAGGCCATTTCTGAGCCCTTAAAATCCTTGCATCCCTTTATAGACAGCAATGGAATATTGCGTGTAGGTGGTCGTCTTCATAACTCTGACATACCTTACGCACAAAAACACCCTATGATTTTACCAAAAAGCTCCCACATAACTTACATTTTAATATTGTCCGAACATGAAAGATTACTTCATGCAGGACCAAAATTGTTACTAGCACATTTACATGAAAGATATTGGTTAATTGGTGGAATTCGTGTTGTAAAAAAAGTTATTCATCGCTGTGTAGTTTGTTTTAAGTTAAAGGCAGCTGCCTCTCAACAACTCATGGGTTCCTTGCCATCTGATAGAGTTTCACAATGTCGCACATTTCAGAAGGTCGGCATTGATTTTGCTGGGCCAATAAGTTTAAAACAATCTCGAGTTAGGCGCTCAATCATAAGCAAAGGATATATATGTATTTTCGTATGTTTTGCTACTAAGGCCATACATATCGAATTAACATCAGATTTAACCACAGCAGCTTTCCTCGCGAGCTTTAAAAGATTTGTTTCTAGACGGGGCCTTCCGAGCGATATTTACTGTGATAATGGAAGCACTTTCAAAGGGGCAAGGAACCAGTTGAATGAGTTATATAAGCTTTATAACTCCCAAGACCACCAAAGACAGGTAATTGATTATACCACTCGCTGTAGTATAAACTTCCATTTTATACCGAGTTATTCACCTGTCTTTGGCGGCCTGTGGGAAGCTGCTGTAAAAAGTACAAAATTTTATATAAAAAGGGCAATTGGAAAGACAATTTTGACTTATGAAGAAATGAGTACTGTACTAGCGCAAATAGAAGCGGTATTAAATTCACGGCCACTAACGCCTCTCACTAATAATCCAGATGATTTTATGTACCTGACTCCTGGACATTTCTTAACTGGAGGAGCAATTGTATCTTATCCAGAACATGACTTAACAAATGTAAATGTATCACACCTAAGACTTTGGAATGTAACTACTAATATTGTTCAATCCTTTTGGAAAGTTTGGTATAAAACTTATCTTAATAGTTTGCAGTCTAGACCTAAATGGAAAAATGTTATGCCTAACATTAAAATAGGGGATCTTGTGTTACTTAAAGATGATAATACACCGCCACTTTTTTGGTCTATGGCTCGCATTACTAAAACCTTTCCAGGCAAAGATAATGTTGTAAGAGCATTTGAGGTAATGACGCCTAATCGTAAAAAACATGTAAGATCTATCACAAAAATATGTCTGTTCCCTTTATATGAAAATAAAAATAAAGATTAATGTGCATAACATACAACTTGTAGAATAAGAACAATAGTTCATATTTTCCTTTAATTTAATACTAAGCTAATTTTAATACTAGCCTTTAATTTTATAATAAGCATTTATTGTGTTTTGATAAAAACAACTAAACTGTAATTTTTTTACTTTACTGTACCTTACTGTATATATATACTATGTGTACTGTATATATATACTATACCTTTACTGTACTTCTTAACTAAGAAAATAGTGTCGTTGTTACTTGATGTATTTTGCGGGCCGCAATATGTTGGCTACAGACAACATTAAATTTAATTACTTTGTAATTGTTAATTATTTGTAATGGCAACTTTTTGCCCTCTCTCTCTTCCGCTGGTTGTATACGAGGAAATACACGTCGTCTTGCTTATTCAAGTTTATTATTTTAATCTCCAGCAAGATCATAGTCACCACCAAAACCTTTGCATATAATACAGTCCACACAATTAAACACCTAATACGATTACTTGTATGTATGTTTACATACACATATGAAAATAATTCAAAATAGTTGTTACCAAACATGGCTCTATGAATAGTGTCCCTATTCCCAAATAGTGTGATCATTTAGATAATCACTTACTTTATATTAACCTTTACTCATGAGTGTCTTTTTGATATGGATTTTAAATTTATATAATATTTGACATATTGCATTGTAAAATACAAATTTACAGTATACTTTGGTATTACCTCGATTTCGTGTTTGAATGTTGGTTTTACGACAGCGCAGAACGTACATACCTGTGAACAGAACAACATTATTAGAAATAGCAAATTGTGGTTAATATTACCAGTACTTTATTACCTTTTCCGCTTAAGCAACTTAAAATATATTTAATGTCCTAAATGCACTTGATAAACTACACTTTCCAATATTACATTCAATTTATATATAATAATAATGTAAATAAAATCTGAATAAAATTTCAATGTTGCAATGTCCAAGTACTGTCCAGTACCGCACGGAGCTCAAGCGGGAATGCCAGTAGTGTTGTTGTTTTAGCCGAAGACAATCATACACCAAATATTGCATACAAAGAAATTCGGCAATAAAGTTAATGCAAAAAACTGAAAATAAATGATAATTAAAATAAGAATGCAAATACTAAAAAAAAATTATAAACCAATTAACATTTTTGTTAAATTTACGGGTCAATCACGTCACGGGTACTAGGTAGCTAGTATACATTTATTTATTATAGCGGACCCGACAGACGTCCTGTCAAAAAGATTTGTACAGTGGCAGTTTTTTATTCCTAATTATTTTATACATAATGTCGCATAGCAAACCAAATCGCCAAAAAAACCAAAAAAGTCTAAATGACCTATTACATTTTGTGGCTATTCAATTTTGGAACGTGACATTAAATCCTCCAACGATGTATTCTGTGCTCCAACGCACGCACGCACACTGTTTTGATAGATATGATTGAATTTCAACTATATGTAGCGTTAATAAAGCGCAAATTGACTCTTTGATGTTAGGAACACACCTTCATTGCTTAGACAACAGTGAGTGCTTGCAATATGAACTTTATACAATAACAATAAAGTTCAATTCGACTGTACGTTTTAGTTAGAAAACGTTTGTATGGAAAAAAATGGGCTGTTTTTAGGGTTTTTCCGATAATTACTCGAATTTTTCTCGACGTAAAAACCATCCTTGAACTTCAACGAACATTGTAAAAAAAGAATTGGCCAAATTGGTCCAGGCGTTGTTGAATTATGCACTTACCAACACATTTTGCGATTCATTTTTATATATAAGAAGATTATTTTTCTTTTTTTTTACTAAGGCTAGGCTAATTGGTGTACAATTAGCCTAGCCCAAGCTCTGTAAGGCTTGTGCTATGGGATCTAGAGTAACGGATAGACATACATATATTATACATATATAAATATTTTATAGAAATATATATCAACAACCATGACTAAGGTACAAATGCTCGCATTCATCACACAAACATCTGCCCCCACCGGGATTCGAATCCGGGACCTCAGAGATGGCGACACCTTGAAACTGGTGTACTAACTACTCGACTATGGAGGTCGTCATTACGTAATATACCTAATTCGTATTTTCAACTAAGAAACGGCTGGTTACAATTGTTGATACGCGCACTGCATTGAGTGCCAAGTAGTCTCAAATTAATCTTTGAAGAATTGGCTAGTAAATACTCGTGTGTGACATTCCGTGCTGCAATTACTTAATTGGTGTAATTTATCTATTTTATTATAAAACTTTTAAAACTGTTCTTCTTAATATAAAAACATACATTAAACAGATGTATGTCTTCATGTTTCTGTAAACTGACCTAAATGATTTGGTTTGTATTATACATGTAAATCACTAATTAAAGACTTTGTAAATATAACATCTTGTTGAAATAAAATTATTATTAAAAAGTTTTTTCACTTTTATTAGAAATGACCTTGCAATGCAATTTACGTACGAGTTTTATTGTCGCTACTAGTGATAGCGGTAGTCTTAGCGGTACCAGAAACGGAAACAGATGTTAAAGTAAATTTTAGCAGAAACGGAAACGGATACAGAAACGGAAGTGTAAATAATATGAAAAAAAAAAACAAATTACAAATATAATTCTTTATTAAGTATCAAATACACCAAATTTAGATTAGAAATATATAAGAAATGTAGGAAACTATAGAAAACAATATTGCAACTTTGCAACTGAACATTTTATTAATATTCAAAATTTTTTAGTGGCAAGTTGTATTTTATAAAAAGTAATCCGTCATATTTATGACTTTTATTTAAAAGCCGTCGGTTGTAAACTTCTGTTTAAATCTCCGTTATAAAAGTTGCGGAAACAGAAGCAGAAACGGATGTTGAAAAGCGCGCGGAACTTCCGCACTTGCGGAAACAAAAATAGAGATCCGTTGCATCACTAGTCACTACGTTAATTCTACGTGACAATCAAATGTGTCGTACCTATCCATTTTTAGGTATAAAGTGTGCGTGGCCGAAGAAACATGGAGTCATCACGTTTCAACTTTATTGTTACCTACTACACTATATTTATAGAAGAGAGATTCTATACCAGATTTTCAACAACATTTTAGGGAGTGCTCCAAGCGGTTCTTCAGAGCCGCGGACGAGCACGTCAACCCGCTAATCCGAGAATCAGTGAACTACCCGTCAACATCGCCTTCGGCGGGCACATCCCACGACACCAGTCCATATTGGCAGAGGACACGCAGACCGCGACATGTCTTAAGCGACCCCCCTAATCAATTAACGCAGGACCTTCTAGACCTGCAAGCGGCGGCGTCTGAGCCGTCGCCTCCCTTGTCTCCCCTTATTCGGCAGCCTTCTGCTTCGCCACGAGTAGGTTCTCAGTCAATACAGGCCGGTCCCACTTTGGAGAACCGCGCCTCTTCTAGTGCTTACGCTCTCTCCATGGGGCAGCGCTAACCGTACCTCTCCTGAGGTGCGGCCCCCCTTCCATATAAGCCAGTAGGGCCATTAGGACCAAAGGCTCAGGCTGAGTTTAGTCGGTAGGTCTGCTGGGTCGAGCCGCCTCGATTCACCAGGAGTCCGACATAATCAACGCATCCCTGCTTGCCTATTGCGTTGGTATCCATGAGGATTCTCAGCCTCCTCTCCTGAGGAAAAAAAATATATACCAGATTCATTTGCTTGGGTTCTTCCATCTTACCTATTTCTATTGCAAAATAGTTCGTATCGCTGTGTGAAAGATAAGATGGGCGGTATAATTAACGGATACTGTGACTTTACATTATCGTGGGGGTTGTACATGTGCTGCGAATATTAGATGTACCATATATGTATATATATTGATATATTGAATTGGAATTGGAAGTGGTCGACTTTGTGAAAATCCGAGAGAAAATATTAGAAAGACGATTAAGAGGTGAAAGTGAAGTTACCACACCCAAAATATTTGAAATATATCGGCCAAATGGATTATTACTGGGCCGAGAACGACGATATTTTCACTATACTAAGGACTGTGTTTACTGCTATATCTGATCCTTCTGAGTGTGGGTGCTTTGACATCAGATATACTGGAGTGACATTGGTGTATCCTGACGACACTTTTCTAGTGAGTGAGAATGCCTGCGAGGTCCAGAGCTCACTGGAAAAATGACGATTATCGAGTGAGAGGCTGGAGTGTGTCAACAGCGTCAGGAGTTTTGGTACTGAGTATTTGTATTTTGTATTCAACTTCGACGGCTCATAGATAGATGAATTTATTTACTACTACTTACTTTACTACATACACATTCATACATATTACACAAAAGAGACAAAGTTTACAGTGTTAATCGACGTGTGAGTAGCAGCATCATCTAGAATTCTATTTCGCCTTCGACCATCCAACATGATGGATGGATACATTAACAGGAATGTAAGAAATCAGAAAGGAGTAAATTGGATAAAATGGCAACAGGTTTCAGGAATTGTCTGTGATTAAAGAATATCTCTACCTTTAAAGAGCCAAATCTATAGATCATTATCAGACCTGTCATATGTTTGTATTCAAATCTCATCTTTTAGTTCATAACATTTTAGTCATCATTTGTTAAAATGTTTGTAATTTCGGCTTTCCGCTTATAAAGACAAAAAACAGCTACCAGCCAGCAAGGCAGCAAAACAATGTCTTTTCTAAAAATTATAATATACATACATCAGAAATATAACCTTTCTTAGATTTTCCGTGTGATGGCAGTCTTTTATGTCTGTATGCTGTAAACTATTTGTATTAATTAGATTGTGTTACACGGATGGACATGCATCTTAGACTCTAGACAGGTGTGACTCTTTTATCTACCGGGGCCGGATACAAGTATTGAACGCCTGCACAGTTTCGGAAATACGTCACTCTAAATGGGATTTATAATTACTATAGCCCTTTGATCAACCGGAGCGGCATTGAGTTCTACCGAAGCCTAAAATAGAGCGGTGTTCAGACACCGATGTAAATAACAGTCGGATAAGTCCTCACGTTCAACATTAATTCGGATGATTAGAGAATAAAACAACTGTCTTTTCACATTGCTTATCATTCCGTGTCAATGGTCAGTGTCCGACACAAAAAAAGAATTTTCCCTACTTTCAATTTTTCAAATACTGGAGTTTATTTTTAAAATTTTGTTAAAAATGACATCCAACCTCATGATTTACATCGCCCACATTCGCCTTAATTAGTTATCAACAAAAATAAGCAAGCCGCCATAAATGGTGGATATTTCAAACACGCCGGAACTGTAGCCGCGTTCCAATATTTTACGATCAATATTTTCGTAATAGTATTTCAAATGTACCAGATGCGTCGTTGTCGCTGATGAAATATGTTATATTGTATCTGTCGGCTTATAGACATGTTTTTGGTACCACAATGACGGCATTTCCGTAAGACAGCACCACATAATACCTGCAACGTTAGTTGCACTACTTATGTAGTATCTATAATCTGTGAACCGTAGAGAATATAGATAAATTGCAACTAACGATAGATTCAGTTGTCATAATTTCTATATTTATTTCATAGTCGTACACACGTACAAAAGGTATGACTAATCTTCATGTAATATTTACAAACTAACAAGTTTATAAAGTTAGATCGCTAAGACTGTTGAACATTATATAGACCGCGTTCTAAATAATCATTGTAAAATTATAATAATGGCACTTTGCTAAATTGGAGTTCTGTATAGTTAGTATTGTGCGACTAATGGCCGTTTTCACCAACTTTGTTTTAGCTAAGGCGACTCCTAAGAGACATGCTGTCTCACTCTTTTCAGTTAATACAAAAAGTGACAGCATGTCACTTAGGTGTCGCCTAAGCTAAGACAAGGTTGGTGAAAACGGCCATTAATATCTTAATTCAATTGAAACCAGACAAACATAAGTTACAAGTACCTACATCTGTTCTGCGTCAGACACTGAAGTAAATAAACGGAAAATACAATAAAATGTACCTTGTTTCTGTATCCAGGCAGGAGTTTGATTTGTTCTCACAGATAAACCTTCGTTTCCGTCGGTCAACGATAAGAAGTTCCTTAAGCGTAAACAAGCTATCACGAAACTCCCACGAGCATGTTCCTTTTGGAACGTTTGAATAATGTCTTTTTGCTTGCCAGTACTGAGTTTAATTATTAATACTAATTATTAATAAATAACCTAAAATTGCAGTAACAGTGAGAAACCTGTATTCGTATGTACATTTTCTGATACACATAAATATGTAATTCGGACGTTTTGAAGTATGTTACAAATAAAAGTAGTTACCGTAATAAAGTTTACCTGTAATAAATACAGATTCGCTAACTTAACTGTTCAATATACAAATAGCACTATACGAAATGTTATTTGGCTGTTAGTTACTATCCTAGAATTTAATTAACGTTCTATTATTATTATTATTTAATCGTTTATTAACGTTATTTATTTGTTGAAAGTAACTTAATCTTTGCACTGAACTACCTGAACAAATAAGTTGGTTGTTCTGCAAACTCTGTGACTAAGCTCAATTGAGTCATAGTCGCACTTTAAATATTGACTCAATTATGATGAAAACCCAAAACTTTGTTTATTAATCGTACGTTGCAAAATGGTGGTATCTTATGAATGGAATATGTGACATATCTAGATAAATATTGTTTGGTTTATTATATAATATATACATGTCGCAGCATTGTAATAGACTACATAGCTGGCACAGCATTTCATAGATTATATAGCCATATGATTATTTTATGGTTTCATTTAAAACGTCCGGCAAATATTTCCTGGATGAGATCACAGATAGCGTAACTCTAGGAAGTGAAATTGTTGTTGTTGTTGGAGTTTTGTTGACATTGACATTTTATGTAGTGGGATATTGGTCTGATGTTGCGAAAGGTAAGACATTATTGTCACAGTTCCTGAACGCATCGGATGTGTTAAGTGAACGCGTGTGCTTACGCCATCTTGAGATCGCCACGTTTTAAATCAATAAACATCTCTTAGACCATAATCAATTACTTGTTTATTATTACGAATAGTTGACAAGTATTTCGTAATTCAACGGCTGTGCTCATAATTTTTGCGACCGAGCTTAAACGATGGAAAGGGTCGAAAAGGAGATCGAAGACTCGACATACAATTTCTCTTGAAAACATCATTGTTTCAAACGTTATGAACTATTAATTAAATGCAACAATTCAACCGATTCTTGTGTGACTATTGCTTTTTATGAAAGTAACAAGTTATTTAATAATTGTAAGAATTCCTGTTTTCTTGAGATATTTGTGTTTGTTTACAGTTGTTTACATTACTCTAATGGCAAAGGAACATGCACAGGATCGCTTTATGCCGGAGATGGGCGTAACCACCCGCAGGGCAGAATTTACGCAGGGCCCGCGTAACGGATCAAAGTGGCACCCATCTTTATCAGCCTGCATCTGTATCCTGATGTTTTATTATATACGAACAATGGGAAGTCGTGACCACATTACGTTCACATTGTTGGCAGTACAACTGTTCAGAGAATGGTAAAGTCGACCCTATCTGATTGTATAATAGAAACAATTTTATGTATATAAACTCATAGACCGTTTGCTAATATTCAATAAACCAGCGTCCTAATATCCTAAGGTGATGTTGGAGGTAGTAGCTTCACAGTTCTTTGATCTTGGAAGGAAAACGAGACTTCAAATCAAATCTCTGTTTGAGTACAGTTAGAAAGAGATGGTGCTATTGATTCTACATAGCGCCATCTCTTGTGGTATTTACGATTATTTATATATAATAATTTCAAACGACACTGGATAAGTGAACTAAAGGCAAAGGGGTTTAGTTTATACGGTTTTGTTTGGTAATTATTCGAAGGCCGTAATGTTATGTAATTGTTAGGCATACAAAGCACATTAATATCTATATAACAAAACGGTTGAGTAAAATTAAATAACTTCGGAAAATGGCAGCCATTTTCGAAAGTCACTACAATGTTATTAAATGTTCGAATCGGATTACGAGAAAGTTAAAGTTTGATATTCGATGACGACGGTCGATATTACCAATTATTTCAAATTAAATCATTGTTTATTTTACAAAAAGAAACCATTATTTCAGCGTAATTTCCCACAAAGTCCTTGAGCAGAAGGAGAAAGGAATTATTTGTGAAACGATGCTCTTCATCACTGGCTTTCGAACCTGACTGTATTAAATGACGATAAAGTCTAATATCGATGATTGCACAAAGGTACTTTTGACGGCATTTCAATTCATTTTACAAAAATAATTGCTATCGATAATGCACTCTATTAAAGGGGACAGTGGCACATTGTGCACAATATCATAAAATATACGTTATTTAAGATCAAAAGTCAAATACGTCGGCCGTAACTAAAAAGTCAATATTGGCCAATGAAGAGTCTTTAAATTTTATTATCTCCAAACAAACTTAACGAGCATCGTATAAATTGCCCGGACATTTAGTAGGCTGAATGTTTTGAAAGAGACTTATAAAAGTACTCGCATATTCGGGATTCGGGAACCGACCTAAGAAAATACATTTAAACATTATCAATAATAAATTTTATTTTTTTATATTGTATTAATAGCTTTCACAGACAACCTATAAATACGCGAACTAGCGCGAAACGCGGCAAATTCAAATTAATGAAATGTCATTTCATTACATATGTATGTATAATATATTATTACTGTTATTGCTCACTAAACCAATCAGATAAACACATGATACTGAACTTCTAGGTATAACCTTCAGGTATAAACATTTAGTATTTAACTTAATTTAGACAGTCAATATACCTTAATGAATTAAATGAATAAACATTAATGGCCATTTAAATCGAGTGTCGTTGCGCTTAATACTAATAAAATCCCTATTACAAAGGATATTGTTTTTTTGCTGATTCCGCGCAGTTGATGATGACTTGTCCAACAAGCAGACAAGGTCGACACGTGTTTCGTCTCTCAGCGAGACATCTTTCAGGATCTGTTGCCCGCTCGGTGTCTAGAGCCGCTCGTGAGACACCGAGCGGGCAGCAGATCCTGAGATGTCTCGCTGAGAGACGAAACACGTGTCTAGAGCCGCTCGTGAGACACCGAGCGGGCAACAGATCCTGAAGATGTCTCGCTGAGAGACGAAACACGTGTCGACCTTGTCTGCTTGTTGGACAGTCATCATCAACTGCGCGGAATCAGCAAAAAACAATATCCTTTGTAATACAATGGACTTCCGCAAAATAACACCTGCTACAATAGAGTAATAAAATCCTTTCAATTTCAATATTATGTAATATTTTGTGCTACTGACTCCCAAAAACACAATCGTAGTTTATCGCTTATTCTCAGTCACATAATACAAGTTTGCCAAACACGTCAACAATACGATATTGAAACGCAGCTAAGACACGGATTGACACAAACGCGAGATTTCACGGTAACACGAGCCATTGTCAGCGACGCTTGTTTGTCCGACGACATTCGCCGTCGCGACAGATGTGCGGCCAACTGATCGGACATCGTAAATCAATGACGCCTCCGCCGTTCATGGACCGTTTCAATAATCCTAATGTAGGGATGGTAGGGTGTGTCACGTGAGTATTAAGGGCTGTCACCTAAGTATTACTATAAAAAAAACGGTACTTCAATATTGATTATTGTCACCTCTACCGACTATACGCAGACTAACGGACGCCGGAGTCTTGTGTCCCGTGAAACCGTCAGGGATTTTGTTAAGGTATATATATATATATATATATATATTATAACCGATTGCTTAGATGTGGCAATAAAGGCTTCGCTCAAAAACTACTGCACAGATTTTCATGCGGATCCGTGGCATGTATGGGCCTCCCGTGTGGTCGCAAGACTGCGCGAGGTCCCCCGCTGCAGAGCTCTGCTACGGAGCCTGCAGCGGATAATGGCCATACGGATCGTACGAGGCTACCGTACAATCTCGTACGAGGCGGCGACGGTTCTGGACGCTCCCCCCCATTCGACATCCTGGCCGACATGTACGCGGCGACGTATGCGTCGCGGCGTGTCGGCCGGGGGAGCGATGGAGGCAGCGCCCTGGAACCCGCGCACGAAGTGCCTAAGCGGGAGTGGCACCGACGGATTGTGGCGGCCTGGCGTGCGCAGCTCGAAGTACGGAGCTGCGCGCGCCAGCGGGCCGTCGGTGCCGTACTCCCGCACCTCGAAGGTTGGCTCCACGGGAAGGAGGAGGTCACCTACCGATTGACTCAGATACTCACCCGGCACGGCTGCTTCGGTGAGTATCTGTGTCGAATAGGACGGGAGGGATCGACATATTGCCACCACTGCGCATCCGACCTTGACTCGGCCCCAGCCACGCTGGCGGAGTGCCCCGCGTGGGCCTCCGAGCGCCGAGTCTTGGTCGCAGAGATCGGGCGAGATCTGTCTCCGCCGGCATTGATTGCGGCAATGCTGGCGGACGAGGGAGGTTGGAGGGCTGTGGCCTCCTTCTGTGAAGCAGTGATGCTCCAGAAGGAGGCCGCCGAGCGGGGTCGGGAGATGGCCGATCCCGCTCGAAGAAGGCGGCGCCGGGCTCGGTAGCACAGCTGCGGCGCGCCGCACGGGTCGCCGGCGGGCGCGAGGAAGTCGCGACTGCTACGGCGACCCGGGATGGACCACGCCCCTTCCGTGGCCGGGGGGCGTCGTCGGTGGAGGAGACCGGGGGAGGTAGTAGCCTCCCCCGAGGAGGGCTCCCTCTAGGCAGGGGAGCGGAGGCTGGGGGTTCCCGGAAGTCGCTTGATGTTCCCGGGGGCTCCTACATGCCTGAGGAAGGCCATCCCTGAGGTTTTTAGTGGGTAGGCCTCCCCTTCTGGGGAGGAGAGCCCCACATAACCGCCGGCTCGCCACAGCCGGGGTATGCAATTTAATGCATTTTCCTCAGGGGAACAAAAAAAAAAAGATTTTCATGCGGACTCTTGAGCAAGGTTTTGCGGTATATTTTATCTCGGAAAAACGGATAGTCCCACGGAAAGCGCGATAAACCTTCGCGCTATAAACCGACTTCCACGCAGATGTAGGCATGGGCAAAAGCTATGACCCTCTATAGACCCAATCCCGAAATCCACGCGGGCGAAGCCGCGGGCAGAAAGCTAGTATATTTTAATGCAAAATAGTTTGTAATTATTGTCAACCAATCGGCCAGCATTGTCGCCCAAAACCTAGCTGCTAACTTAGGTAGGGTAGGCTCCTCGGTATGGATGTATACGGATAACATCGGAAAATAATATGGAATTCCAAATTCAAAACATGTTTTTTCTTACTCTCAACGTTCTCGAGGTAGTAAAATCGTCTAGGATTAATTTTGTTGGCAACCCTAATAACCAACATATTGTATTACGCGACAGGGAGGTGATAATCGGATATAAAAATATAGCAATTGGCGTATGGACGCCAGTTGCTCTCTTTTCGGAAATAAATCTATAACGTTTTATAGATCTACAAAATAGTTTCGGTTTGGTTCGCTTTGTTATTGATAAGTTTACTAGAAAAATGTTATTATTACAGGCATTATTTCATGTTTCAGTTGAGAGTTGAAGATAGAAAATTAATTCTTATGCCGTAATTTAACGGGTCTTTCAAGCAACAATACTGGTAATACATTACGCAACCGTTTGAGTCAAATA
This sequence comes from Scirpophaga incertulas, assembly GCA_036419045.1. Classification (NCBI taxonomy): domain Eukaryota; kingdom Metazoa; phylum Arthropoda; class Insecta; order Lepidoptera; family Crambidae; genus Scirpophaga; species Scirpophaga incertulas. The sequence goes on along the minus strand of CM071639.1, from coordinate 22,990,048 downwards.
TATCAAAAGCTGAACAAGTTAAAGGTGAAATTCAATAAAGCAACCATATCTTAAATTGAATTACTGTCTGTTCTCAGAGCTCGAAATCCGATTTTGTATAGATATAAAAGTTAATGCTATCCGCAACTTTTCTCAACTGGGAGTTGAAAGTCCATTAAATTACTTTCGTTCTATCCTTAAGTTTGCGATAGCAAAATATAGTAAAGTTTTATCCTTACTTCTTACTATATTATAAGCTGCAACTGAGCACAGGATTAGTATTTCGACTATAGCATATATTTTCTCATAATCCTTAAGTACTAATAATATAAATCGGAAAGTGAGTTGGTTTATTTGTTTGTTTGTTCCGCTTTCACGCCGTAACTACTAAACCGATTGCTTTGAAATTTTGCAGACGTAAAGATAAAAGTCCGGATAAAATAATAAGCTAATTTTTATCCCGGAAAAATCGCATGGGATGCGTTTTTTTTTCCTCAGGAGAGGAAGGCTGAGAATTCTCACAAGAAGCACGAATCGTACCCAGGATACCCCCGCAACGGCAAGTGTCACGGAGGTTATGTCGGACTCCACGCGACCGGAACGATCCAGCCACGTGACCTACCAACTAAACTCAGCCTGAGCCTTGGCCATAAGGGCCCTACGACTTGAATGGTTACAGCGTTCTGAATAGTATCACACATTTAAACAGAAATTTTGTTGTGTCAACAAACATCAATAAACAAAATTACAAATGCGGGATGCGCAATAAAGGCTTGGCTCAAAAACTACTGCACAGATTTTTATGCAGATTTCATCAGTAGATAGAGGGATTCTTGAGCAAGGTTTTGCGGTATTTTTTATCTCGGAAAAACGGATAGTCCCACGGGAAACGCGATAAAACCTTCGCGCCATAAACCGACTTCCGCGCATATGTAGCCGTGGGCAAAAGCTATGACCCTTAACCCTCTATAGACTCAATCCCGAAATCCACGCGGGCGAAGCCGCGGGCAGAAAGCTCATATAAATTGTAGCCTTTTTTTTCTTTAAAATCTATTTGGTAGATTTTAGGTGAAAGAGTAACAAGTATCCACACTTACAAACTTTCGCGTTGGGTGTGCGATGCCTCGTCTTACTAATATTATGAAATACTTTTCTCAAAAAAACCGGGCAAGTGCGTGTCGGACTCACGCACAAAGGGTTCCGTACCATTGATTTATGAAATTAAAGGAAGTGGTTTACGATTTACGAGGTATTAACAAAAACTACTTACTAGGTCTCGTTCAAAACAATTTTCGTTGGTAGTTTTATAGTAATGTACATCATATATTTTTTTTAAAAATTTTCATTCTTATTTTGGAAGTTAGAGGGGGGGACCTACTTTTTTTCACTTTCGAAGCGTCTGTCACGCAAACTATTCGGTTTGGGAAAAAAATATTTAAGAAACCTCAATATCATTTTTGAAGACCTATCCATAGATACCCCGCAGGTATGTGTTTGATGACAAAAAAAATGTTTGAGTTTCAGTTCTAAGTATCGGGAGCCTCCAATATTTATTATTATTTTTGCATCAAAATCTTAATGCGGTTCACAGAATACATCTACCTACCAAGTTTCAACAGTATAGCTCTTATAGTTTCGGAAAAAAATGGCTGTGACACACGGACGGACAGACGGTTTTTTGCCATTTGGCTACGAAACCCTAAAAAGGATCACATTGACTATTAAAGACTATAAGACAAAGTTGCTTTCTCTATCCCTATATCCCTGTGTATGCTTAGATCTTTAAAACTACGCAACGGATTCTGATGTGTTTTTTTTTAATAGATATACTGATTGAAGAGAAATATTTATAGGTATAATAACATCCATTAAATAGTAAAAACGTCGTGTTATTTTTTAGGTTTCTAATGTGTGATCCGCGGGTCGCCGGCGGGCGCGAGGAAGTCGCGACCGCTACGGCGACCCGGGATGGACCACGCCCCTTCCTTGTCCGGGGGGCGTCGTCGGTGGAGGGGACCGGGGGAGGTGGTAGCTTCCCCCGAGGAGGGCTCCCCTCTAGAGAGGGGAGCGGAGGCTGGGGTTCCCGGAAGTGGCCTTTGTGTTCCGGGGGCTCCCTACATGCCTGAGGAAGGCCATCCCTGAGGTTTTTAGTGGGTAGGCCTCCCCCTTCTGGGGAGGAGAGCCCCACATAACCGCCGGCTCGCCACAGCCGGGGTATGCAATTTAATGCATTTTCCTCAGGGGAACAAAAAAAAAAAAAGGTTTCTAATGTGATGTCGAAAATAATTACATTTTTCCCTTCGATTGCAAACGCAGGCTGATCCCTACGAGATTAATCAAAATAATGTACTAAACAACGTTTAAAGATTTTTTGTAGTGTATTTAGTACCAACATTGCACCCGTGCGAAGACGGGGCGGGTCGCTAGTTAAATGATAAATCAGTCTTTATGTTACACCTGCCTGCTTCTCATTTTAAGTAAACTCTAGTATTTGTATTGTTAAAATTATTTTAAAAGATGGATTCACGTAAAAGTTCTTTCAAAATAATCCTTACTAATAATATAAATTCAAAAGTTACTCTGTCCGTCGTGCTTTTACACCAAAAATATTGAACTGATTTAATTAAAACTTTGTACATAGTCCAGAGCCTGAGAAAGGACATAGGTTACATTTAAATTTTAATGTTTATATAGATAATGAAACTTTGCATGGAAAGTCATTTTAAAAGCTAGAAGTTTACATATAAATAAATGCTACATTCAAAGTTTGTAAAAATTTTACACTTACAAACCAATTTTGATGAAAGATACAATGAGATATAGGGATAGTTCGAGACACGAGATTTAGAACTCTTGAGACGGACGCCATAGGGAAGTGTTTATCATGGAAAAAAAATATTCCAGCGGGAAAATCTGATAAAAGCAGCTGGTTGGGTTTTAATGCAATGTCTGTATCAGCATCGTTGAAGACCCAGGAAGGACATAAGATAATTTTATTGTGGGAAATATATCCTTCCTTTTAATATTCGATACAATGCGATCAGAGCTGCAGACGGAATGCTAGTAAAATTAATATGAATTTATTATCTTATATTCAGTATTACCCAACAAATTATCTAAAAAGTTACATTAAAGTCGAGCAGAGATATAGATGCGATATCAATGACCCCAAGAATTAATTATTTTGATTAAATACTCTTGATTTGATTAATCGTCTCTGACGTAGAACATATAAACTTGTCAGTAATTAAGTCAAGCACTGGTATGTACACACGACTGCAATTTAAACTGACCTCGGGACCACCTCTATTGCCTATGCAATAAAAGCTGCTTTCGTAGCTCAACTGTTTACCTTATGTGCACGTGACTGTGGCTTAAAATTCTCGTATGAAAAATGAAATATGTTACATATATTGAAAGGAATCGTCAGTGTGCGAGTTACGCTGGAATTTGATCAATACCACAGATAATAAAAACTACAGTCTATTATTACAAGGAATTCATACTATTCAAAAAGTAGCCACCGTAAATGTTGTCATACAGCCGTCTTCGTGATTGTAGTAACGCACCAATGATCTTATTCATGTATATCCCTAAATATGATTACATTCTCATTCACCAAAATCCCTTTTTTATGATGAACTAAGTAGATTTTAGTTTTCTTTTATACTTTCATATAAAAGCTTTATTATCAACTAGCTGACCCGCGCCCACTTCGTTGGGCATAATATTAATAATCCCCGAAGCGAGCACGAAAGCGAACTGAATTAAACCCGAAGCCATCGCGCGCCGTCCGCTGAAGATGATGATGATGATGATGACACTCAACAATAATGTGGCTTTCTATTGGTGAAAGAATTTTTAAAATCGATGATGATGATGATGATGACACTCCGCAATAATGTGGCTTTCTATAGGTGAAAGAATTTATAAAATCGGTTCAGTAGATCCCGAGATTACCCCTTACAATTTACAAACACACAAACTTTACTTCTTTATAATACTAGTATAGATAAAACCATAAAATAATACTCTTTTATTGCGTATTTTTTAGGAATTATTGTGCGAGTACATATGCCTTTGAGGTATACTTATTTACTACAACCAATCTTCGGGTTCCTGACTATTTCTATGCAATAAATATTTTAACATACACATTTTATATATCTTTATTGTTATGTTAGTAACTTTACTTTAGCCGTGGGATGTTTTTTATTTAACTTGGATGGAAATCAATTACGTGCCTTGAAGCCAAGTGTCCAGTAATTGATTAATAAATAATAATAAATTTTAATATAATAAATTTAGTTTATTTAGCACATACAAGTAAAATTTTAACATAAACTCATTATACACAAATCTAAATTACAGTGCAGTTACAAAATACAGTCATACTATATAATTAGACAGAGGTCCCCAAACTAGGCTAGGCCTGTATCTTGGTGGACCATGCATTATTTAATTTAACTGCATTGTTTTATATAAAATGACAGCCAAAAATAATAAACAAAAAAATTAAAACTATACAAAACATGAGATTAGTGTAAAACATATAAAACATAAGATTAGTGGCTTGGGATATCAGACACAAAACATCAACATAGGATTTCTTCCGTGGAGGTGACTATACCTCCAGTGATAGGAGCCAAGTTGTTAGGATATTTTTTGCCTCAGAAATAGAACAAGACACCACACTACAAAACCGAATCACCGCATTGTAGACTCGTGCTTGGATAAACTCTCCAAATCTTCCCGCAAATGCCGAATTTATAGATGGGGTTGGCAATCTAAAGACTCTTTTTTTAAGGAGCGAATCGTAGTATTCGGACGAGATGAGATTATACCAATAATTTAAAAATAATCCATTATTATAGATGATTTTTCAAATAACGATGATTATCGTTAGTTAAATCAGAATTCAGAATCAGTATAATCTAGCTAACTAGTAAAAGTGTAACCTAATTAGAAAAGTTCAAGACGAAGTTAAGAAAGCGATTTCATAATAGAGGTGACTCTTTCAGGTGAGGATAGTTAAAAATTATGCTGTGATGACGTACTGTAATTGCAACGACAAAGCTTTGTTTTCGGTTCCGTGGTTGTAACCTATAAGCACAAAAATAAACGGAATCATTGACACGCATACTCGTCACGCAAGCACCACTTTGACTAATAAAGTATAAAAATGAAAGTTCCTTCCTCAGTTCCTTAACTCACAAAAACTTAGTTCCACTGCAACTTTCAACTTGAAATAACTACTTGTCGTTAATAGGGCCTTAACCATGAAATTGCGGTTTATTTGTTTCTATTTGAAACTATAAATTTAAGCGCCATAGTAAATATATATTTCTGCATTACATTTCAACGCAATAGTGTATAGTATTTTAACTTAAATTAATCTCAAAAACTAGCTGCTATTGTTTTACATCAGAATTTTGTACATTATTGACTATAACCTTATGGTAAGCAATTTTCTTGCCTTCAAAACTGTTTTTACCTAGATGAATGTTTACTGACGCATGTGTAAAATTAAAAAAAGACTGTTACTATGGGATAAGCCAAATTTATTCTTTAACCCCCAATATAAGCAAGTACTGCTGGAATGCACGCCTATACTTTTTTATCTCATCGCTATGGAAAGAATTCCTAAAGACACACGAGTCAAGTCGCGCCAGCATTTCCATACAAATTAACATCTCGTCAACAATAAATTGTCCGGGCCATAAATCAGAATTAAGTACGGGAATACGTCGGGGATAAATCAATTATATTGACAAGCCAAATGTTCGACTTAACGATTCTTGTTATTGGTCCTGCAAATTTTCGACAAGTTTCATACATTAGGTCATCGCTAACATATTTTAGTACAACCAGGGCTGCTAGTAAATAAATATCAACCATACCTTTTAGTGTCTGCAATAAATATCGACTATACCTTTTAGTGTCTGCAATTATACGAAATTTAATCGTAGTATACATAATTTTGTATAAAATTGTCTAAATCCATTTTTCTTCATAATATCATGAAACAAACTTGTACTTTTACGCTTTTGTTATAATTTTTGTTATTTCTGTTTTAAAATTTGGAAAATACTATTACACATACACACGCACACATTACATATATATATATATATATATATATATATATATATATATATATATATTATATATATATATATATATATATTTGTAGAATTGGCAAAATCGCAGATAATGTTCCAATTAATGCCGTTATTTTTGTATTTAATTGTTTCTGTTTGTGATTGAATATTAATCTGTGAGTTAAAATGCTGCAAACAATTGAATGATAAAAGATTCATTATACGTAGGTATAATGAGTCTATATCATACACAGATGCATATAGATAACACGTGTTCAATTGTTAAATTCAAAAAAGCGTATGAAAGTTTGTTAAAATTTTATGAAATCGTACATGAAAGCTCTCAGCTCGTTGACCTATTTCTGTGAAATACAGCATAGACTACATATTGCGGACAAAAGCACATAAAATATTGTTTGTATAACTCCCCCGACCTACGCCGTGGAGTGCATTTGTGTAATAAATTCTTGTGTAACTGCCAGCCAGTGACAGTGTGCGAATCTCGCATTGGTTTCGGGAATCGCGAACAATTTCAGCGGGCAGTTTTTCATATTGCGAATGCACATTGCTCTTCAAAGTTTATCTATTTTAAATTTACTGCAATACTGCTTGTCAGTAGGTTTTGACTGGTATATAGGGAATGTGTATTCATACCAACAAATAAATGGGGGAAAACCACATAAACAGGAAATTTTATATCAAATTTCATTATTTTATCGTAAACTTGAGTAGGTTCATTTCCAGGCCAATTACTTTTATTATGAAGTAGCATTAGATTTTTTTATACTATAATGAAGTTTAATGTTTTTTTAAAAATTATATGACAGAAAAGAATAACAAATACTGATAAATGATAAATATTTCTTTTATATTCACATCTATTAGCCAAGCTCAAAGTAAGCTGAATAAGGCTTGTATTATTAATCTAATTATTTTTATTATTATGACTTTGCTTAGCGAAGTGAAAAGAAATGTTATAATCATATTTTAGAGCTGTGGGGACGGGACCATCTGTTCCCACAAAACGGAGAAAAGACACCTTCTCCCAACCGAGAATTGACATGTTACTTGTAAATATATAATAAATAAGGACATTAAAAAATACTAACACAAACAAAAAAGAGTGCGGACCAAAGAGTCCGCAGAAAACCAGACAAACATTATAAAAAAAAACATATTTTAGATTCAAGGGAACTTCCTTTAGTGATACTCTTTCTGCTTAACCGTTCTCGAAGGAATTTGATCTGTAGCATAGACAATAAATTTAAATGCTAACCATTACAACGGCAGGAATACAAACTTAGCATAACATTTGCATAGATAATTCAGCGACCTCCCACAGCAGTGAAGATGGACTTAAGTCTTTGTTGAGAACGAATTACTTATTGTTTTTATTTTAATTTATTCAATATATAGAAATCTAAAGGGATGTTGACTATAATAGTAATCAAAATAAGATTTATTTATTTCGTCTTAACATATGTAAGTATAAGGAATATTTTAAATTTAATTTCCGAATTCTTTAAAAGATAAGTCATTATTAAGATTATCTACTTGATTCTCAATATTCTTTCATCCTTCCTTAATATTCACATTCTTCGCATACATACCTTTCTTCGCGGACATACACGCCCATCCATTCACATTCTTATCCATATTATTTTACCATTTTGTTATACTTAAGCTTCGGTGGCTTTGTAGTCCAGGTACTGGAGACCTATTTTTGAATTACGAATGCGACTTAGAAATCATCGATGTGACTAATAATCACCGTTTTTCAATAATTCGTATTTTTGAATATCACTTATGTGACTACCTTAGTCACGGATGTGATTTCATTACGAGTGCCCTCACCCACTCGTAATTAAGTCATACTTGTGGAAATGTTATCTGTGTTTTGTTTGATTTTTCAGTCTATATATATATATATGAATGTAGCATATATTATATATATATTATATATATATATATATATATATATATTATATATATTATATATATATTTATATACATACATACATATATTATACTATATATGTTATATATTATTATATATATAAATAATATAGGTATATATAAAAACCATAATGGTTAAGACGGCAATAACCGGCAGCGGTACATTTTGCGTGGAACCGAACTCTTACATTTATGTGTGTACTTTATCCATGTTGGCAGCTCTGCGATCGACTTTCAAAAATTGGATGTTTAGGAATCCGTGACCTCAAAGTCACCGCTGACTATTTAGTCAGCGGTGATTTCGAAGTCGCATTCGTAATTCAAAAATAGGTCTCCTGGTCTCCGAATTGTATAGTTTGGGGGGCCCGGGGTATTCTGCCATATACAAATGTGTTTTGCTATTTTCGAATTTCATACATATTTTTATTTATTTATGTACACAACATATCGACATATAGCATAACAATATGAATAAAGAGGTACATAGATTCTGCTTATTTCTAAAGAAATTTCTACCAGCAGACCTGCGATAGGAAACAATATATGATACAGCATTTGGGTACTATAAAAATAAGTAAAAACTTATGTAAGATAAAGGTTATTTTGGTTATTTTTCTAAAGAAAGAAATATAATATTCTAAAACACATCGTGTTATTAACAATTTACGACTGTAAAAATGTGACCCAATTTCTCTGAAGGCGTTGCGTTGTTTGCATTTCGATCTGATATAAATAAGCCTACTTAATTAATGTCGTGCCGAATGTAGGTAATTATCAAACGACGATGTTTCTCTCATAACAGGAATACTTTTGTCGATATTCTATTCGTTTCTGTTTCTCAAACATTCTATTAATTTTATACATGTTCGTTGTATACAATTGATTTTAATTAGAGAGAGAACGAGATTTTGTGATAGAAGTCCAAAACAAGTCGCAAAGGAAGGGTTTAATTGCAATAAAAAAGTCAGTAGTTTTTGGAAATTATATGTCATTTTTTTCGTACCAAACAAAATTTAATACGCATATTGTATTTCGACCCCTACCCCTAGTGATGTCACGTTACGTATAGCTGAAAACTCAAAAGCTATAAAAATGTGTAATAAAATGTTTTTTTTCTAATACAATAATAAAAACTAGGTACCTAATAAACATTTTGCGAAGTATTTCTTGTGTTACACACAAATAAAAGTTGTCAATCAAACTATGCCTCTGTCAGAAAAATAAGAGGCAACCATCTTATTTCATTTTTTTTTAAATTCCAATAAGTTTCATTTAATTAATTTAATATATTTTTTAAATTGACATACCTAACCTTTAATCCTGTTTTATGACATAGATCTGCATGTTTAAGTTTATTATTCTCGATTGTGACTTATTATTATTTATTGTATTTTCATTAAAATATACTTAGAAGAGTTATATGAAACGTATTCCTTTGAACTTGATAAATATGGCGTAACACTATTTTATTTACTAGGTTTTAATTCACAACGCAAAGAGATGCAAAAGTGAATTTATCGTAGAAGCAAATTCATCAAATTAAGTATTAAGCAAGTAAAGTAAGTAAGCAAGAAGAAGTAATAAATGGCACGTAAATAACCCTTGCACCTCAACTTACTTTTTAATGGCGCGCTTACTTGAAGGTAACAGAATTTGAAAGACTGATAAATTTCATATACAGCTAACTACTCATATTATGCAAAAATTTTAGTTTATACTATTTAATTAGAATAAAACATTTCATGTATATTTTATATTATCTTTGAAATTAATGCAAAAGAGTAAGGACGTTCGTAAAATGTACAATAATTACGAAAATATATAAACTTATTTTAATACTAGCTTTCTGCCCGCGGCTTCGCCCGCGTGGATTTCGGGATTGGGTGTATAGAGGGTTAAGGGTCATAGCTTTTGCCCACGGCTACATATACGCGGAAGTCGGTTTATGGTGCGAAGATTTTATCGCGCTTCCCGTGGGACTATCCGTTTTTCCGAGATAAAAAATGCCGCAAAACTCCTCAAGAATCACTCTATCTATTGATGAAAACCGCATAAAAATCTGTGCAGTAGTTTTTGAGCGAAGCCTTTATTGCGCATCCCGTGGGATCTGTCGATTTTTCCGGGATAAAAAGTAGCCTATGTTACTCGGGGAGAATGTAGCTTTCCAAAGGTGAAAGAATTTTTGAAATCGGTCCAGTAGTTTAAGCGTGAAGAGGTAACAAACAAACAAACAAACACACTTTCGCATTTATAATATTAGTTGGGATTCAAATGTTCGGCTACGTTATTTAAATTATGTACATAAATCGTTTCTTGATTTACGCACAAATTTCATATGTCCATAATAAGTGCAATAAAAATAATCATTTAAAAAAGACATATAAATTGAAACTCGTTTCACAGGTCAGATCTTTTAGATCCAAGGCTAAATTCCATCTGCATGATTAACAAAAAAAAAAGTAATTCTTTTCTATAAATTCGTATGCACTGGAGCTTCAAACAAACTATAGTAATTTACAACGATTTCAGTAAATATTTCTCACTATGAACCTCGATACTGTAATACGTAAAATCTTTTTGAATATGCTAATATAATACGCACAGATAATCTCAATCCCCTTTCGGAGAAATATCACAATACGGTGTAACATCTTGCGAACTGATATCGTGCTTAACTGATAAGAAACGCCGGCATATTTACCTGTGTGCGAGTATCCAACGAACACTATTACACAAAACTCACTGAATACAGGAAGAACAAAACATGGAAGAACTATTTTTAATTTTCAACTTCATAAAATAATAAAATTCTCTTATGAAGTATTATGTTTAATTGAAGAAATATTCGCGAGCGCGTGATAGCGTGCGGCCGTGCACACTCGGCGAGCTGTGATACGATACTACGGAGTCTACGGGCTACGGAAACGGTTTTTCAGTTGGTGTCGATCATGAATTGGACACAAAGATCATTGAGAAAAATTGCCTATATTACTCGCGGTCATGATCGATTGATAATTCGCATAGCCGCGTTCGTATACGCCCGTCTTGAATTCTGAAAATAGTTTAAATGTAAATATAATGTTAACCTTTCTAAATTTTAGAATATAGGACACTAATAAATTATAGGTTCACGTTATATTATGTTTAAATGAAAATAATTCATTTATGTATTTTAATGTCAACGTTACTACATTTTAGATTATTGGCCACAGCTAGTTTAGGTGAATCCACGATATATATTGTTATTTTAGTCAGATTTTTGTAGATTCACCTTATGCGTCATTTTAAGTTTAAATAAAAATAGTTCGAATATGTATTTTAATGTAATCGTGTTAAATTTATATTATGGGACACAAATAGATATTTACTCCACAACATATTTTATAAATTTCGTCATGTTATCTTTAATATCAATAATAAAATAAACAAATATGTTTATAACCAATATTTAATATCTACAAAATAATTAAAACTTAAGAAAGATTTTCAAAATCGTGTTTTATAATTAAGTTCTCTAATTCCTCCTTAATAATTAATTTTCATATAAACTTAGGTAAACTACATTTGCCGCTAAATTTAGATTGGTATCGCTTGTATTATCGCTAAAGATGTCGGCATATATAAAGTTTACAATAACTAAAATCTGATAATAATCTTGAACTATATCACTCCAATATACATCTTGTATCTATTTCACGCGTGACAATTTACTATATAACATAACTAGCTTTCTGCCCGCGGCTTCGCCCGCGTGGATTTCGGATTGGGTCTATAGAGGGTTAAGGGTCATAGCTTTTGCCCACGGCTACATATGCGCGGAAGTCGGTTTATGGCGCGAAGGTTTTATCGCGCTTCCCGTGGGACTATTCGTTTTTCCAAAATAAAAAATACGGCAAAACCTTGCTCAAGAATCACTCTATCTATTAATGAAAACCGCATGAAAATCTGTGCAGTAGTTTTTGAGTGAAGCCTTTATTGCGCATCCCGTGGGATCTGTCGATTTTCAGGGATAAAAAGTAGCCTATGTTACTTGGGATAATGTAGCTTTCCAAAGGTGAAAGAATTTTGAAATCGGTCTAGTAGTTTAAGCGTGAAGAGGTAACAAACAAACAAACAAACAAACAAATAAACAAACAAACAAACACACTTTCGCATTTATAATATTAGTTGGGATTCGTCACAACTTATATATCCCGTTCCCGTCTATTCTAAATAAGTTAGGATTACTAAGGTTTTATCCTTTCTTTTTTTAGAAATGGAGTGGTTTCTAGCGAGAACCTTGACACCAGCCCGCAGTGGATCTTTTGTGCTACCCCGTTTTTTTTTTATAACACGACTATAGCAAAATGACTTGTCTGATAAAAAGCAGTCACAGTAGACTTTGGACGTTTGCAACATCAGAGGTTTCACAAGTACGTTGCTTCAAAACAACCCTTCAAAAACCTATTTACTGTCTTCATGAAGAACTCCATACTGTACTTTCCGGCAGAGAATTTTATTCCTTTTCTGGTTAATGAACCTCCAAAAATTCCTTGGTTTGCTTCGATTAAACTGAATCGAACGAAAATAGTTATATGTTTTAGATTGCGATCTGGTCACGTTCCATTGAACAAGTTTGGTTACCTAATGCGTAAAGTTGAAAATCCTAACTGTGCCGTTTGCTCACAAGAAGAGGATCTGGTTCATTTGTTGATTGAATGTAAAATTAACGAATCTCTTCGACAAGAACTTTTAACTGATACGCGATGTCATCGAAATAATCTGTTTTTTTATGTTTCATTCAACATTTAGTTCAAATTTTATGTATGAACATGGCAGCAGAGTAATTAGTTTTATCATTTATTGTTTAAATTTAAGAAAAAATGTAATTTCGTGTCTTAATGTAGATATAGAAAACTTGTATACTGATATATACTGATACCTAATATATTGTTCTAAAATAATTTTAAGCCGGCTTAATCTTAGAGTTTATGGCCTTAAATAAAGATTAAAAAAAAATATTCCTTTCCTGTGCAGCAATCATCGTTCCGATCTTTTTAGGTCAAAATCCTGAAAATTTTCTTTAGTGATATGGCCCTAGTTCTTGGGTATTTTTGTCTCCATCAGGCTCTTTAGTGGCCCAACATGTTTTCCTCTTTGCAGGTAAAACAAGTATAACTCTAGTGGCAAAGTGACCTGTTAAGACGGTTCTCATCCATATAAAAGAAAACTCGTCTTGCGTTTTCATTTCCAATGCAACCTCCATGTCTAACATCTAGTCTAGACTTGCTATATCAGTAATTTCTAATTTATATATTATACCTTTACCCAAGCTAGAAGCTTTTGCAAGTTTTGACTAATAGGTACTGAGTTCCTGTGACCCGGGAGGGACCACGCCCCTTCCGTGGCCGGGGGCGACGCCGGTGGAGAAGATCGGGGGAGGTGTTGAAGCCTCCCCGAGGAGGGCTCCCCTGCATCGGCAGGGGAGCGAAGGCTGGGGGTTCCCGGAAGTCGTCTTCGTTCCTACATGCCTGTGGAAGGCAATCGCTGAGGAGTCTTTGAAAGTAGACAAGAAATTGGAAAATGGAAAAACACATAGTGCTACAAGTACAAAATGTCAGAGGCAAGATTACATATACTTGAAAAATATGAATAACAGTCGCTGGTTGTTGTTACTAATAAATAAGTGTGTATATAATTCCATAAAATACATTAAAGTAATTAGAAAATATTCTTGTTTCATTTGAAAGATATAGTGATTTTTTTTGTTTCAATCTAGCCATTGTTTGGCAATTCTGACATAATCCTATGAAATTAGATAGAGTCACCTGCTGATTAACTTCGATATCCACAGCAGTATCTTATCAGGCTAATGGTGACAAGGTCGCACTATTGCCTATGATAACAGCGCCCAAAGGTCGCCCACGACGTATGAACAGCTGGTGGGTTGTGGAGTTTGAGGACTTTTAATTAACATTAAATTGTTAGCTGAAACCTTATTTATATTTTATAAATAAAGTTTGATGAATAAATACTTATGCAATATATAGTTATTTAAGTCAGTTAAAATAATAATTAAGTGCCAATCACGCTGTTGTCTCGGTACTGATAAATAAAAAACTAATAAAAAAGTTTAAAGATTCAGGAGGCCCGGAGTTGATCCCGCAATGCACCGCTGTGTTTTTCGTTCTTAGAATTTCACATGTACTTTTTTATATAAATTTCGCTTCTATAGTGAAAGAAAATACTCAGGCAACCTGCTAAGAATTTCAAAGGTAAGTAAAGTAGTAGTCAATCCGCACTGGCTCAGCGTGGTAATTTAAAAATAAATAAAAAAATAAAATCTATTCCATATCAAATTAGTGTTCACAAAAGTTAAAAAAACAAATATTGTTATAATTATAATGTAGTTACAATTATAGTAATTCTTGGAGCCGGTGCCAGTGAAAGGAATACTAATATATCGTGATCGATGAATCGACACCAACCTGCTACATATTAATTAGTTTTGGAAAAGATTTTTCCTTTCAAGACTTTTTTGTTACAATTTTTTGGTTATTTATTGATTTTTAGTGAATCTGAAATACACTTACTTACTCGGCGTGCCTTTGAAAATCACATAATAAATGTTAATTTAACACTTGTACAGTTTTCTCATGGATACCATTGTCAGAACTGGCATCAGCATTCAATAAAAAAGAATCATCAAAATCGATTAACCCAGTCGAAATAGGTAACAAATATAAAATAAAATACATTCGAATTGGGAACCTCATCCTTTTCTGAAGTCGGTTAAAATTATCATAATGTTTAGTTTGTACGAGTATACTACAGTGATTTGAATAAAAGCTTAAACCAAAGTTATGTAGGTATGTGAATTTATATTATTCCGTACCCAAAGGGTAAAACGGGACACTAAAGGCTCCGCTGTCCGTCCGTCTGTCACCAAGCTCTATCTCATGAATGGTATGTAAAACAGTTGAAATTTTGTTGCCACTATATCATTAAATACTGTACAGTATTATAAAATAAATATTTAAGGGGGCTCCCATAACAACACATTTGATTGTTTTTTGTCGCTTTCGCTCAATATTGATAACGCTAACAGCTCAAAATATTCACAGAATATTTTATTATACATTATATCACTTCAAAAATAAACAATCAAATAAAATAATACGAATATTTAAGTGGGACTTAAATGCAACAAACAATATTTCTCGTCCGTTTTTATTGACAATAAAGATCTTCTTAATGTAAAAAAATCCACAAAATTATGTCCGTTTCTTACGTGTTCCTGTTGCTTTTAAAATGAGCGGGAGAAAAACAGGAACTCAACTATAAGCGGTGCAACATCTGAATGATTATTTTCTAGACTAAGGCGAGTAAAATCTTTGTAGAGAATAAACATGGTGGCTCTTCTAAATAGAGATCCAGATATAGCCACAGCTATCTTAAATATTTTCAACTAATTTGCCAACAAAAACAGAAAATTTCCATTTGTGGTATAATTTGTGCAGTATGTATGGTGCAGTCAAGTCTAATTTGCTTGACATATTAACATTCTCATTAAAATTATTGTCATTAACCCCGTATATACCGTTTTTGTTAATAATATCAAAGTAAGTAGTTAATAAAAATCAAATACACGTAATTCAAATTAAAAGAGGAATAAAGAAGATTCTTAATTCCTCTTTGTACAAATAAGTATTTGTACAAAGAGTTGAATAGTAATGTCGCTGTTTAATAATAGGTGAGATGTAAATACGTCTGATTTTTCATAACTTTGCTAAGATTAGTAGTGTTATGAAAAATTATATTCGTATTTTTATTAGGGACGGAATAGTTTTATTTTATTATCATGGTTATTTATACAAGTCGATGACACATTATCTCAAGGAACAAGAAACCATTTTTATAAATATGAAAGTAATATCTATAATGTTTAATTTCAAAACGGCGAAACGGATCCTTTCTTTCTATTGGAAAACACATATATTTTTATTGAAAAATTTAATGTAAGGTGAAAAAAAATATTTTAAAATATATTCCACTTGCACAGGTTCTTATATATAACCAATAACCCATCTTCTGTACTGTTCTTTTTCCTTAGCGATTTTTGATTAAGAGCGGTTTATTTGAACTACGAGGGACTACACTTATAACTTATCTTACCTAATGGGTGCTTCATATTTCATATGAGAACAGACAAGAACTTGTACTAACAATTTGACCATCACGAATAAAAAAAAAGCAGCACGTAACGATGCTACTCATCAGTCCGAGAAGCTAATGATAATGATAGTGGCCCCATATGACCCCATAGTCTTCATTCGAATATCTCATTCTATTCAACTTCAACTTTCCGTAGACTATAGCCTCTAATGCTCTAGCATCGCAGTGATACAATAGTGTTTCTTGCACTACTCTTCATTCCTACAGGGCTCATAGTCAAAATTAGGCGAATCTGGACTTTGCTGTATAGTTACTCGGAGTCCGATGTTACAGTTGACTAAAAGGACCGGAGCGAGAAATACGAAAAATACGCGGGTCACAGTACTAAACTAACACAATTACTATTTTATTAAAGATTTATCTAAAACCATACTGATTGCTAGCTGTAGTACTTATTCTTTTAATGCTACTAGTTTGCTGCTCGCGACTTCGCCCGCATTAAATCGGAATTTCCAAAAGGAAAGATATATTTTCCCGGAGTAAATATTATCTTATGTTCTTCCCCGTGTCTCCTCCTCCAAAATACATTAAAACTCGGACAGCTGTTGTTATCAGATTTTCCCCCAGAAAAAGTATACTTTCCCGTGGTAAATGTCCCAATCATATCTTGTCCCTCTCCGGCTCTCAAATTATCTTTATATCATCTTTCATCAAAGTCGGTTCAGTAGCTTGTGAGCCTATACAAACAAAAACTTTTACAACTTTGAAAGTCGCATTTATTTATATTCAAATAAAATTTTAAAATATAAGTTTCAAAATTCTAGCTCATCCCCTGTTTTAAACCCTTACAGACCTTTTTTACATAAAATGAAACCTATGTTCTTTCTCAGGATCTAGAAAAAATTTGGGGATCTCAACAAACACTGATAATACCTATTTATTTATTTTCTAATAAACATAAAATTATTTATAAAAGTACCTATGAAGTAAAAAATTTATTATAAATGTTTATAAAATTTTGTAAATTGTTGGATGTAGGCATTCAATATCAGGTAAGGGGTCTACCCAAAACCGAAAAATATGGCAATGGGTTGTAGCAGTACAGCTGTTACATGCCTTATGTTGCCTACTATAGTATGGTATGTATATGGTTAGTACTCATTGTCTATGATATTTCTTTCTGATTTTGGTTTTTATGATTTTGGTTTGTCAGTCAAAATTCAAAATATATCTATTTGCCAACGCAAAGAAGCTAGGCTGACTCACTCTATGTTTCGCCGCCGTACTAAATGTATTCCATATTACCAATATTGAAGATTTAAATTAATTTAATAATTATAAGAAAGAGTCCAAGAGACCTATTTTTGAATTACGAATGCGATTTCGAAATCACCGCTGACTAAATAGTCAGCGGTGATTTTGAGGTCACGGAGTCCTAAACATTCAATTTTTGAGAAGTCGATCGCAGAGCTGCCAACATAGATAAAGTACACACATAAATGTAAGAGTTCGGTTCCACGCAGAATGTACCGCTGCCGGTTATTGCCGCTAAACCATTATATAATATATATCGTCGTTCATATTGCAATTTGTTCTATGTCAAAAATTGGTATTTTTTTTATTATTATTGAGGTATGCTTAGATAATAATTCTGAGCGCGACCGAAAGACGAACGCAATAGTTATGATTATGAAACGTTAGTTAAAAATATTTTAATGTTATAATAGATTTTTTTTTCAGTACACAGTTTTTTACTCTCCTGTAAACTTGTAATTTCTGACATAGATCTAATTGCAATATGAACGACGATATGCTACATTTCATATATTATATATATATAGACTGAAAAATCAAACAAAACAAAACACTTACGAGTGGGTGAGGGCACTCGTAATGAAATCACACCTGTGACTAAGGTAGTCACATCAGTGATATTCAAAAATAAGAATTATTGAAAATCGGTGATTATTAGTCACATCGGTGATTTCGAAGTCGCATTCGTAATTCAAAAATAGGTCTCGACACAGAATGCTGTAGGGTAAGTTTATATATTTCCACTATTTTTTAACGGCAAATAGAGGATTTTATCTATTTTATAGTTTTTTACAATAGTTTTATATTGTTTCAGACTCTTCTTATTGCATCTTTTTATTTACCATTTTTAAATAAACCAACCTCAAGCAGCAAACCGTCGTTTGAACACTGTTGATTAAGAACCTTACCCACGCTCTACCGAGCACCGTGACAGGGTCTATGACACAAAATAGTTTGGGAACCTCTGCTCTAGAGTATCTGTACCAAATTACATTTAAATCGATTTAGTAGTTTTGGAGTGAAAGGCCAACAGATAGACAACCAGAGTTAATTTCGTATTCATAATATCAGTAAGGATAAACGATAAGTTAGTACTCCGTTATACTTTTCATGCATTGAACTTTTACGCTTGTATCGCCATCTGTTATAATTGATACAATGAACTTTGTAATGTTTGCTACTGCACGATAGGTGGCGGTATTAACAGCTGTGGTTTTACTCCTGGTGACTAGATGGCGCCACGATATAATCGAAGCTAAAATATCTACATTTTCCATGTCGGTTTGAATTAAAATTTCATAAATGTAGGTCAGTGGTTCAAATAGTCAATTTACGAACGATAGAAACAGCTATAAATGACCTTTTCGCCCATTAAGAAACGCCATTTTACTTATCAGACTGCGCTGCAAAAAAATAACATAAAATGTCAACTAAATACACAAAACAGTAAATCTGAAGCTATTATTAAGCGACTTATTCACAATTAAAGCTACTATCTGTTAAGTATTGTGAAACGGAACGTTTGTATTTTTACTCTGTGTGTGGTTTGGTAAGAAAATGGGAGTTAACTATGTGTCTTGTGTATAATAAAAATAAAAGTATTAATATAAAGTGTAGCAGAGTATGATTTTTAATCTCAAACACAAAAATCAACATCCACGGACCTCTGTTTATAAAGAACAATGTCGGAAAACAATTATCCGCAGTTAAAAGACGCGTCAAATTTCATGCTGTGGAAGTATCGACTAAGCGTAATATTGGACGAAAAAGGAGTTGGACATACAATCAAACAAGATGCTGAAGATCGACAAGATGATAAGAACTTTATTAAAAATGATGCCAAAGCAAGAAGTATCATTGTGCAATGTCTGCCGGATAAATATTTGGACGTGGTCCGAAAGAGTGAAACTGCGTCCGCCATGTTGGCGAGTTTAGAAAATATATTCGAACGAAAAAGTTTGTTCAGTAAACTGCATCTGAAGAAACAATTATTAAGCCTAAAATGTGGTAAAAATGAAAAACTTCAAGATCATTTCCTGAGATTTGATAATCTTATAGGAAAATTGGAATCAATCGGATGTCACATAGATGAAAGTGACAAGGTATGTCATTTGTTATTAACTTTAAATGAAGACTACGAGACTGTTATAACTACTCTAGAAACTATGGACAAACATCTTGACATGGAATTTGTGAAGTCGCGATTGCTTGATGCGAGTTGAAAAAAGATAAAAGTTCTGAAAAAATGGATGAGACAAGTTTTTACATTAAATGTTACAAATGTGGCAAAAACGGCCATAAATCCTATCAGTGTCAAGAAAGAAATATAAATTTACATCATGGAAATCGAGGTCGAGCTAGAGTATATAATAGTAGAAATAATTTTACAAAATATAAAAGGAATAATATGTATAAAACAACTAATTTAGTAACTGAAGACAACAATGAAATGTTTATAGCATGCACCACCAATATAGACACAAGTGAATCTAAGGTAAAATTTATTGTAGACTCAGGAGCAAGTCACCACTTTATAAAAGAAGAAAATGAATACATGATGACGAATATTAATACATTAAAAGAACCTATTAAGATAAAAATTGCAAATGGAGACATTTTAATTGCAAAAAAGATTGGAACACTAAACTTAAGTTATAAAAATAAAAATATAAGTATAGAAGGGCTAATAGTACCAAAACTAAAACATAATCTATTATCAGTAAATAAATTAATGGAGAGAGGATTTAAAATTGTGTTTAATAATGGACAGTTAACAATTTATGGTAAAGTAAATATATACTATGGAGAAAAATGTGGAAAATTACATATATTGACATTTGATTCTAAAATACAAGGAAAATGCTACAATGCCTGCAGTGATGATATGTGGCATAAAAGAATGGGTCATTTAAATAGAAAATGTCTAAGAATTTTAGGTCTGCCCACTAACAAAGAAAAATGTAATGGATGTATGTTAAATAAATCTACAAGGTTGCCATTTAAAAGTATAAATTACCAACAATCAAAAGGCATTGGTGAGTTAATACATACAGATATTTCAGGGCCTACCAGAACACCAACTAAAGAAGGATATAGATACATACTAAATATTATAGATGACTATACACATTTTACATATACTTACTTGTTGAAAAATAAAAGTGAAGCAAGTGATAAAATAATTAACTACATTAGAGAAATAAATACTGAAAAAGGAATAAAAGTAAAAAGAATCCGATGCGATAATGGGGGTGAGTTCTCCTCAGGATCATTTCAGAAGTTTTGTAGAGATTATGGAATAAAGATTGAATATACAGTGCCCTACAGTCCCCAAATGAATGGAAAAGCTGAAAGAATGAACCGTACAATTTATGATAAAGCAAGAACAATGTTGGACGAGTCAAACTTACCGAGATATTTATGGGGACATGCTATTCTAATAGCAACATATTTATTGAATAGAGCTCCAACTTCAGCAACAAAATACAAGGTACCTGCTATTGAATTTGGTAGAGAATTTGACCTTAATAAATTGAGAATTTTTGGATGTAAAGGTTGGGCAGTAATATTACCCAAAAAAGACAAGTTTGATAATTGTGCTGTTGAAGTAAGAATGATAGGATACGCAAGAAATGGATATAAAGTATGGAATCCCAAAACAGATGAAGTATTTGTAACACGAGACATCAGATTCGACGAGACAGATTTAAAGTATAATGAAATTAGTAATTACAATAGAAAATTATCAAGTCAAGAAGAAATTAATACACAGAAATATAATGAAATAAATAGTTACAAACGAAATAAGGTTAGTGAAGAAGAATCAGAGAATGAAAAAGAAGAATATAATATTTCAAGAAATATGAACACTCCATGCATAGACAAAACGATAAAAATATAGAAAATGAAAGACAGTTAACGGAAGTTAAAGAGAAACTCGATATTGAAAATACTGTAACTAGAAGTGGTAGAACAATAAATAAACCAGAATACTTACAAGATTATGATACAAATTATGAAGCATTTTGTTTACTAAATATGGCAGATGATCCAGTAACCTATTCGGAAGCAGTAAAGGACAAAGATTGGAAAATTTCTATTGAAAAAGAGATTAATGCATTACAAAAGGCTAATACATGGACACCTGTAAAATTACCAAATGGGAAGAAACCTATTGATTCAAAATGGATTTTTCGCACTAAGGATAATGGTATAAAAAAGGCTCGCCTAGTGGCGCGAGGTTTTCAAATTAAAGATAATGCATTTGCCAGTAACTATGCCCCTGTTGCTAGAATAAGTTCAGTGAGAATGCTACTAGCACACTCTATACAAAAGGAATATAATATATATCAAATGGACATGCCATCTGCATTCTTGAATGGTATACTAGAAGATGAGGTATACCTAATACCTCCTGAAGGATTACAAATTGATAGAGACCATGTTTTAAAATTAAATAGAGGGCTGTACGGACTACGACAAAGTCCAAAATGTTGGAATGAACGATTCAATAAATTTATTATAGGAAAAGGTTTTGAAAGATCGAGAAATGATTTTTGTATGTATATGAAAGAAAATGTATGGATAATAATTTATGTTGACGATTTGCTAATAACAGGAACACAGCAAAAAGCTCAAGAAATAATGACAGAATTAAAGAAAGAATTTTGTGCTAAAGATTTAGGTATTGCTGAAAAATTTTTGGGAATGGAAATAACAAGAGAAAGAAACACCATAAAAATAACACAAACAGGGATGATAAATAAATTACTACATAAATATAAAATGGAAGATGCAAATATAACAAAGACACCAATAACAAAAGGTTTTCAAGTGGAAGAAGACACAATAATAGAAAATGTTCCCTATAGACAACTCATAGGCGGTCTGATGTATATATCAACAGTATCTAGACCCGATATATCATACGCTACTTCATATTTGAGTCAATACCTTGATAAACCAACACAAAATCTCTGGATACAAGCAAAAAGAACTCTACGTTATCTAAAAGGAACAAAGACATGTGGACTTACATACAAGAAAAGTGAAAATAAAGATTTAATTGAGACTTTTTCAGATGCTGATTGGGGAGGAAATCATTTGGATAGGAAAAGCCTAAGCGGATCGGTCACTTTGTACAATGGGAACATAATATCTTGGCTGTCAAGGAAGCAAAACTGTGTTGCCCTCTCGACGACCGAGGCTGAGTATGTGGCTGCAGCTGTGAGTGCTTGTGAACTTATTTATATTAAAAGGCTGTACTTAGATTTGAATCCTAATCAAAATATTAATTGTGTACTTTACATAGATAATAGAGGTGCATTAGAGTTAATTAAATCTTTTGAAAATTCAAAAAGAGCCAAGCACATTGACATAAAAACTCATTTTATTAAAGATCTTGTCAAAAAGGGAGAATTTTGTATTGATTATGTTCAGTCTGATTATAATTTAGCTGATATATTGACTAAAAGTATGTCAAATGAAAAGTTTATTAATTTATGTAATCTTCTAAAATTAAACTAAAATATTTCATTTTAAAAAAAAAAAATAATAAATAAGGGGGAGAGAGAAAATAAAAGGCAAATTAGTTTATTTTATTTATTTTTTTTTATTTTAGTTAACAGATTATAAAACATGTAGACAGACACAATGGAAAACTCATTTAATTCATTTTGTTAAAATGTCAAGAGTCAGTACATATTTAAATAAAAGATAAATAATCATTGCATTAAGTGTAAACATAATATACTATTATAAATAACATTGTATTAGTGTAAACATGTATAAATATTTGCTAATGTTTATTGAAATAAGAAATAATTAATGTAAAGGAAGTAACATAGCATTGCATTTTGTTTGAGTGTTGTAGATGTAAGAAAAATAGTTTTGAATTTAAAAAAAAAAAAAAAATTAATTGATAAGTGAATTAAGATATGCGATTGTAAAAGATTTTTCTTTGAAAAACCCTTTAAATCGAGGGAGAATGTTAAGTATTGTGAAACGGAACGTTTGTATTTTTACTCTGTGTGTGGTTTGGTAAGAAAATGGAGTTAACTATGTGTCTTGTGTATAATAAAAATAAAAGTATTAATATAAAGTGTAGCAGAGTATGATTTTTAATCTCAAACACAAAAATCAACATATAGTGTACAAAGCTACTATACATACATAATGAATACATACATAAAAATTTGCATCATAAATAAACTACTATAAACAAATAGCTGGGTTCATAGTGTTCATTCAGAGGAGATAAATTTCAATCGAGCTAAAATAAGTCTTAATCTATTAAAACACAGATGGATTTGGCTTGACTTTGATTGACAACTTTGTTGCAAGTGCAACCGAATCTGCGTTTGACCACAATGGACGCGCTGATCCATCGCCTGACCGCAGCCAGGATAAATCAAAGGATAAATCGCAATGTTTCATCGAAATAACGCAACAATCTGCAAAGTTTTATCTTACTATTGAATTAAAAGAGTCTTTGTTTTAATGTGCCGTTTGAAAATTTAATTACAATAGTAGCTTATTTTTCATAATTCTGGCATCAAATATTAGATATATTCTTTATATTGGCTTAGCCAATAAAGACTACAGGAAACACAAAAATTATATCTTCCAAAAAGATTACATAAATCCTTCCTTTGTCCTCTGTCCTCAAATCAAAACTCCTCAAAATCGAAATAGTAGCCCCGGTATACACATATTTACGATCTGGGAATTGTTTTTCTGTAAATTACAACACAACCAAAATATAAGCTGACTAAACATTGAAAAAGGCTTTTAATCTTTAATCCTGAGAAGAACAAAGTTGATGTTGGATTCCATTTCATGCATTCCATTATTGAATGGTACAATTAGTTATTCTAGTTAATAATTTTAATTAGAAAATCCACCTTATTATATAATTTACAAGAAAAAGTATGTTTTCTACAAAAAAAAAATAAACAAATAAAAGGTAGTCTTTCGCCACCAGTTTCTCTTTTTTGTTACTGCTGGCACTTTTAGCTATTGCGGGTATAATGAAATCTTGTCATTTCGAACATATTCTAACAAATGATAGACAAATTGTACGGCAAACTACAAATTTTTTACCGTGGGAGAGCCATGCTTCGGCACGAATTGGGCCAGCTCGACTGGAGTGATACCACGGCCTCACAGAAAACCGGCGTAAAATAGCGCTTGCGCTGTGTTTCGCCAAGTGAGTGAGGGTACCGGAGGCCCATCCCCCCTTCCCCCCTTATTCCCATTTAAAAGGCCGGCAACGCATCTGTGACTCCTCTAGGACGGCTACAAATCTACTTATGAAGGCCGCTCACACCACCCTCATATAAGAGACATTGCTCCCTACCACTCACGGCCACCTGATAGGAGAGCTTATCCGAGCAGCCTCTTCCTCCAACCAGAAGAGCAAGAACAACAAGAAGATGAGGAAGAAGAATAAATAATATAATCACCAAAATTATATATATACTAGCTGACCCGCGCCGACTTCGTTGGGCATAATATTAATAATCCCCGAAGCGAGCACGAAAGCGAACTGAATTAAACCCGAAGCCATCGCGCGCCGTCCGCTGATGATGATGATGATGATGATGATGATGATGATGACACTCCGCAATAATGTGGCTTTCTATTGGTGAAAGAATTTTTAAAATTGATGATGATGATGATGATGATGATGACACTCAGATTTAAACTATCCTATCTCTCAAGTTGGATCGAACTGCACATGGTGTGCGAATTTTATTATAATCGGTTAAGTAGTTTAGGAGTTCATTGAGCACAAACATTGTGACATGAGATTTATATATATACTAGCTGGCCCAACAGACGTTGTCCTGTCAAATGTCTCAAATGTCAAATGTCAAATGTCAAATGTCAAATGTCTCAAATGTCACGTTGTCTCACGTTGTCTCAAATGTTTTTAAATAAATAATTTAGCTGAAAAACAATATCTATATGACCGTATTGTGAATCTAAACCATTCTCAAGCCCCCTGGAATACACACAAAAAATTTCATCAAAATTGGTCCAGTCGTTTAGGAGGAGTTCAGTCACATACACACGCACACAAGAAATATATATATTAAGATACACATTTACGTCCACAAACAAAAAGAAAACCTATGAAAGGACACTAGCTCCCTGCACAAGGTCGAGCTCCAAAATAGATAGCCCAGGTGTAGGTAATTAAACCATCACCAACCAAATGACCCAGCCGTAGTAACGGCTGGCGGTGGAAGCCACTGAAAAGGGACAAGCTCCCCGTACAGTTACCTTCGCTAAGATAAGCGAAGAGGAATGTCCGCACTGTGACTCCTCTGGTGTTGCGGGTGTCCATGGGCAACGGTTATCGCTTACCATCAGGTGATCCGTTTGCTCGTTTGCTGCCCTATCCTATAAAAAAAAATAGGTTTGTACTCTTACTAGGCTTGTATAATTTTTTGGTAGTAAATACCTTTTAAATTTAAGGCACAGCCAGCCAGCCTGTATCAAATTAAAGGCAGCCGAAACATTTAATTAACATTTCGATGTAACCGAAAAACTTTTTCACGCTCATTTCGAACCTATAACTCAATTGCGTTTTCAGTTCCAGGTTTTTCCGTGATTAAAACAAACAATTTACGCTCAATTAAGGTTTGTTTCTGTACGAAACTGCGAAAGTTGTCTGCAACAATGTTTACATTACAATTTTTAGCATTTTTTGACCTTGTTGGAATAGGAATAAGTCGCATTTTGACAGGATTTTTACAACCTATTAAGGTTGTAGCAGCAAATACTTAATTTCTCGACGAGCGAGATAGAGATTCGCAGTTAAAAGTCAAAATTGGTTTGCCAGATATTTTTTAAACCTATATTATCTACTTATTAAAATATATAGTCTATCTAAAAATTACGCACCCTTGCTATTCCTAATGACTTTGCATTGGTTTTGTTTACATTTTGGCCGCACTTTAGATACATTGTTATCAATAAATTCATTTACATTGCTTCAATATAGTAATTTTAATTTTTCGCGTGATGTGTTGTGATGGCGGTACAAGTTATGACGTACTTGTTTTTTGACTTGTTAGTTGTTGCTATTCAGGCTTCATCTGAATACCATCTTAGGAGAGAGACTGCTGCCATATTCGGTCAAAGATAATTTAAGCATATACGAGTACGTTTGGACATGATCGTCTGCTTTGGTAACTTCGCCTTACTTTTGCATCATACAGTATTATTAAATATTATGGCCTTGAAAGAGTTCGAATTGCTATGTTCTGGTGTAAAGAGTAGGATAGGTAGAGTTACTGGATACATCCCAACTAATCCCAACTAATATTATAAATGCGAAAGTGTGTTTGTTTGTTTATTTGTTTGTTTGTTTGTTTGTTTGTTACCTCTTCACGCTTAAACTACTGGACCGATTTCAAAAATTCTTTCACCTTTGGAAAGCTACATTCTCCCCGAGTAACATAGGCTACTTTTTATCCCGGAAAAATCGACAGATCCCACGGGATGCGCAATAAAGGCTTCGCTCAAAAACTACTGCACAGATTTTTATGCGGTTTTCATCAATAGATAGAGTGATTCTTGAGGAGTTTTGCGGCATTTTTTATCTCGGAAAAACGGATAGTCCCACGGGAAGCGCGATAAAATCTTCGCACCATAAACCGACTTCCGCGTATATGTAGCCGTGGGCAAAAGCTATGACCCTTAACCCTCTATACACCCAATCCCGAAATCCACGCGGGCGAAGCCGCGGGCAGAAAGCTAGTTGGTAATAAAAAAAGTTAAATTATAAAATATTGGAGGATTTTAAACACTTATATGAGAGTTCAACGTTGGTATCGAAATTAAATTGAGATAGTGTTGCAATCGTATAGATATTGTAAAAAGGTTATAACAATGCTGGGGTTTAATTTTAATGACTCAATGTGACGTTGCCAAAAATTTTGAGTATAATTCAATGAAACTATAGCTTTTATATATATAATGTGAACTTGTTTAAAATTGTAAAGGAAGTTGGGTTCAGACTATTTATCTGAGGCCAGCTTCTAATTGACGACTTTGTAAAAATACAGGGAGAAAAACAAATAGCTCTTGTCGGTTTTCTTATTGGTTCTTTCCAGTACAAGGTCTGCCGCCGTAGACTTGTGAACCAATGGCGTAGCATCTTTGACGTGGAAGATCAGAAAAGGCCTTCAGTGTTTCTTGACTTTTTAATTGAGGAGGCTCTCCCAATTTCTTTACAGTGTATGCTAATTACGTCAAAGGAGAATGCCCATTGTAGTATGGACTTTAGTATCGCCAAAAATGATTTTGTACCATAATGATTTTTATGATATATTGTAGATTTTTAACTATATATTCAATTATTAAAAACTATTTGACTCTATTTCGATGGGTAAAATAGAAATTAAACACTAAAGACTTTCAAGTTACGAATTTCTCCTATGATCATTTTTGATAATACCTATTTATTTGTAGAAGATTAAAACTATAAAATGATTAAGTCTATCTTATCCAACAAATATTACAACTATCCAATAATTCATATAAAATAATTAATTAATTTAAAAATAATTGTTTTAGCAACATTGATATTAGCTATCTGTATAATGAAACTCTTAAAGCAGAATAATGACTAAAATATTAGAGAAGCAGAAAAAAGACTAAAGAAAATTAATTGTTTTGGTATTCCTTTTACCCTTTCACGAGAGGACAGTGGAATGTATCGAATATATTTTTGACCAATCGATCCGATCGTTAATATATGGCAATACCGAAGAGACTATTTATCAATGAAATTAGAATATCATCAATAAAAATACACGGCGAATGAAACGGAAGTGAAATAATTACTAATTATTATGTGGATTTATCTCCGGCGAAGTTTCGGCTTGGTATATTGCAGAGTTTTGTTAAAAATTGTTACTTATTTTTTGGTATTAGTTTGGTTAAGGCACAAGGACGAGTAAAGGTGATACTACGAATGGGCATACTCCTTTGGATTAAAATTGCCAGGCAGTTTTACATTGCCCTTTTATGAAGAAAATTGTCACATTGAATCTTCATAAAGCAGCGACGTAAAAGTAAGAGTACTATCTGACAGTTTCATACATAATTAGGGTGCAGGCTTAGAATACTGTACAATTTTATATTTTTTTCATGTTCGTATGTTTTGAGTTCTCATACTTATACATAAATGAAAGTGTCTGTAAAGGTTAAGTAAATATTACTTTGGTTTTATTTGATATGTGAAATTGACATATAATCTATCAGCACTTTTCACCTTCATATTAGCTCATAGTTCATTAGCCCTGAATGTAGTACATAAATAACCCGTCAGACTTTACATGTTGATCTTGAGACAGTTCTTATGTAGCCGATTATATTGTGACCTTTGAATCACTCTTCTGTCGCTCGTAATAGGGCCGGTTTCAGAAGATGCTAACTGCAGTAAAATAACGATTGTCGATTTATTTAAAAGTGGAAATAGCCCTCTTTGACTATTTATTTAATTAATTTAAGATTTGGACAAATTGCAATACATCTTTAACTGATGTGTGATACAATAGTAGGGGAGCCCAAGCGGGGATTTTTGAAGTGACTCGAGCGTGTCAGAAAATTATATAGGGAGAATCCTTGCACCCTTTAAAGTACTTCTACTAACTTTTTACTAATAAAACGGGTTCCCCTCAACACCCCCCCCCCCATATGGAGGGTTCATACTTGGTACAGGTATATTACAGGGTGCAAGGATTCTCCCTATATAATATTCTGACACGCTCGCGTCACTTCAAAAAACCCCGCTTGGGCTCCCCTACTACAAGGCTTCTTATGATAGATAACTACTTAGCATAATAATGGGTTCACAAGTTTGATAAGTTTGAATACAATACACGGAAAAAGTTATTATTTTAATAAAATAATAATTTACATGTAAACATATTTATTCTTCCTGTGCTATCTATAAGTGAACTGTGCATGACATAGGTAGATATCCCGGGAATCTGGGATACGTCAACGGCCGACCTCGCCGCGAAGCCGCGGTCAATCACCACATTTTTCGCGGTCACCATGAGACATATATATTATTACAGCTCGAGATATACGAGTAAAGTCTAATACTGGAAGTATATATATATATTTACTCAATAATATAGGAAATATCTTTCATCTACAAAGTGTCCAAAATATATAGGCATTTGTAGAGTTGTGTTGTTTCTGCACTACATAGTCAAAAAACGGATTACTGTTTGACGACCTCCGACCTCTGTAGTTGAGTGGTACACCGGTTTCAAGGTGTTGCCATCTCTGAGGCCCCGGGTTCGAATCCGGGTGGGGGCAGATGTTTGTGTGATGAATGCGGGCATTTGTACCTTAGTCATGGTTGTTAATATATAGGTATTTCTATCAATAATATTTATATATGTATGTCCATCCGTTACCCTAGATCCCATAGCACAAGCCTTCAGAACTTACTTTGGGCTGGGCTAATTGGATTGAATTGGCTAATTAGCCGGGACGGACCACGCCCCTTCCGTGGCCGGGGGGCGTCGTCGGTGGTCGAGATCGGGGGAAGTATTGTAGCCTCCCCCGAGGAGGGCTCCCCTGTATCGGCGGTGGAGCGGAGGCTGGGGGTTCCCGGAAGTAGCTTGGCGTTCCCGGGGGCTCCCTACATGCCTGAGGAAGGCCATCCCTGAGGTTTTTAGTGGGTAGGACTCCCGCTTTTGGGGAAGAGAGCCCCACATAACCGCCGGCTCGCCACAGCCGGGGTATGCAACTCAATACATTTTCCTCAGGGGGAAAAAAGGCTAATTGGTGTAAGTGTAAGAAATATTTATTTATGTTTTAAGCCTATTTTGTAGGTCGTCTGTCTGCCCTATTGTCCCTTTTTGTATGGAATGCCTGGAAGAATCAAGTTGAAATAAATATCGAGTAGACAGAGGTAAAGCCTCTGACCATCCATGACCGCTTACAGTTGTGTAAAACAATATTGGAACAGAAACAGCACTTTTACAGCTTATAGCGCCTTCGCTTGTATTCCTGCTTTACGCGCCTATAGTAGGCCAGGAGACCTATTTTTGAATTACGAATGCGACTTCGAAATCACCGATGTGACTAATAATCACCGATTTTCAATCATTCTTATTTTTTAATATCACTGATGTGACTACCTTAGTCACAGGTGTGATTTCATTACGAGTGCCCTCACCCACTCGTAATCAAGTCATACTTGTGGAAATGTTATCTGTGTTTTGTTTGATTTTTCAGTCTATATATACAATATATATAAATGTAGCACATATATATATATATCCTCTCCGTCGTCCAACTCTAGCTTTTGCAGCCTCGACAAGACTCTCGGTGAAAATTTACAGGATTCGTTCAGCAGTGTTGCGGGGAACTTTAATGTCATACATTTCAATGCACAAAGCATTCCTTCTCACTATCCTGATATGCTCGATTCTTTTGATAATAAGAATATTCATGCTATTCTTATATCAGAAACTTTCTTAAATCCCCGGTTACCTTCAATTTCATTCTCCCTCCCTGGCTTTAAGTTAATTCGTAACGACCGGGTAAGTTCTTCGCATGGGGGGGTGGCTATATATCTCCGTGCAGATATTTCGTACTCTATTGTTAGTCATTCCGCTCAGCCACCACCACCTAACACTGCTGAACACCTTTTTCTAGATATTACGATGTCTCACACTCACATCCTTCTAGGTGTCTATTATAGTCCATCCATGAGAGTAGACTACTTTACTTCGTTAGAATTACTTGTAGAAACATTTACTCCTAATTTTAAACATACTATTCTCATGGGTGACTTTAATACATGCTTGGTTAAAAATGATTGCCGGTCTAAAAAATTAGTATCATTAATAAATTCTTACAATCTTCACATACTACCTCTCCAAGAAACTCATCATTTCCCTAATTGCTCCCCTTCTCTCCTTGACCTAATGGTAGTTTCTTCTCCAGACATGGTAAGTAAGCATGGTCAATTTTCTGCTGAGGCCTTCTCATACCACGACCTGGTTTTTCTTTCGTATCGTGTTCGTCCCCCCAAAGTTAAACCACGTATATTGCTACGTCGTAGCTTTGCCAACATGGATTTAGAAAAACTCCGGGAGGACGCTGCTGGCATTGACTGGTCAGATGTGTTGAATTGTGATACTGTCGATAAAAAAGTCCAAGTATTCAGTGATCGTTTAAAAGTACTTTATGACTCTCATGCTCCTCTTAGGCCTATCAAAGTCAAACATCTCCCTGCACCTTGGCTAACTCCTGATATTCGCGTGCTAATGACTAAGAGAAACAGAGAGAAATCCAGATACAAGCGCAATCCAACACCTGAAAATCAGATTAGATTTAATACTGCAAGAAATCGATGCAATAGAGTGATAAGAGACGCACAAAGACGCCATATTTATAACTCCATAGATTGTGAAAATCCAGCAAAAGTTTGGAAATTTCTTAAATCATTAGGTATTGGCAAATCTCAGGTACGTAGCAATCACTTCAAGCTTGATATAAATCTACTTAATTCACATTTTACGTCATTATCGCCCTTTAGTGGTGATCTTAAAACTGAAACTTTAAATTATCTTTCCTCGATGCCGTTACCTAATTACACTCCATTAAGCTTCGAGGCAGTTACAGATAGTGATGTCAGGAAAATAATAACTTCAATAACTTCTGATGCCATGGGCAGTGACTGCATTAGTCGTAATATGATCCTTCCTATTTTAGATATTGTCAATCCTATCATCACCCATATTCTCAATACCTCCATCACATCTGGAATATTTCCCTCAGTTTGGAAGGATGCATTTGTTATTCCTCTTCCAAAAAAAGTAAATCCTAGTAACTTTTGTGATTTCCGGCCTATTTCCATCCTCCCATTCCTTTCCAAAGTTCTAGAAAAGCTCGTCTATCATAAACTTATCAGATTCCTCAACATTAATAACCTCCTAAATCCTTTGCAATCCGGCTTCCGCGTGGGTCATAGTACGACTACTGCTTTAACTAAAATTACCCACGATATTCACCGGGGTATGGAAAACCGCCAACTTACGTTGCTAACACTATTGGATTTCAGCAATGCATTTAATTCGGTGGATTTTGATGTGCTTACTGGTGTCCTACGTTCTCTTGGCATATCTCCTATCGTAATTGCTTGGTTTCATAGTTACCTGTCGGGCCGTCGGCAGCGAATACGCATTGATGACACTTTGTCTGATTGGTGTAATATCAATGCTGGTGTCCCGCAGGGTGGCGTTCTCTCTCCGCTACTTTTTTCAGTATTTATTAATACCATTACACAATCACTTTCATGTCTCTATCACTTGTATGCTGATGACTTGCAGATTTACACACAAGCTCCACTGTCTGATCTTTCGCAAGCTATAACGATAACTAATAGAGACCTCAATATAATCGATAGATGGAGTAAGTCTTACGGGCTTACTATCAACCCTAGCAAAACACAAACCATTATCATCGGCAGTTCCTATTTTGTTTCGCGCATTGACTACAGTCTGTTGCCGGCGGTGATTTTTGGGGGAACAACCATTCCTTTTAGCGAATCGGTGAAAAATTTAGGGATAGTTTTTGATCAGTGCCTATCATGGCGACCGCAAGTTGAGGTGGTTCGCAAGAAGATATTTGCAGCCTATGGTTCGCTAAACAGATTTCGTAACTTCCTCCCGACGGCGACTAAGACAGTGTTAGCTCAATCTCTCTTATTGTCCTTAATTGACTACGCTGACGCTGCCTGGGTGGGTCTGTCGGAGGAATCACTTGACAAGCTTGAGCGTCTGCAGAATGTGGCCATCAGGTTTGTTTGCAATCTGCGTAAATTTGACCATGTTTCTTACCATCGCTCCAAACTTCAATGGCTTCCTATTCGGCAGCGCAGAGATTTGCATATTTTATCTCTTCTTTACAATATCTTGTTTCTTCCTACATCTCCAGCATACCTTAAGTCTTTGTTCTCTTTTCGGTCCTCTTCCTCCAGTCGCGTTTTACGAGCGAATTTTAACTTGACTCTTGATATCCCTTCTTGCAGTACTGATTTTCTCTCTTACTCTTTTCCCTCTTATGCCGTTCGACTTTGGAATACTCTCCCTGAGAGTATTAAGAGAGCGCAAACGTTAGAGTCCTTTAAGAACCAAGTCCGTATCCATTTCCTGTCCTTGAATTCTTAACGTAATTTTACTTTATTTACTTTCACAATAATTGCACCTATTCCAAAATTCCTAGTTTGTTTTCGTTTTTCTCTTATCTAAGGTTGCCTGGAAGAGATTGCTTTTAGCAATAAGGCCGCCGTTTGCTCATAATTGTCTTTATTTGCTTACTTTATTTCTTGTATTTATTTTGTGTGCAATAAAGAGTTTATTATTATTATTATATATATATATATATATATAATATATATATTATATATATATATATTATATATATATATATATAATATATATATTATATATATAATAACCATAATGGTTAAGCCGGCAATAACCGGCAGTGGCTGCATTCTGCGTGGAACCGAACTCTTACATTTATGTGTGTACTTTATCTATGTTGGCAGCTCTGCGATCGACTTTCAAAAATTGGTTGTTTAGGAATCCGTGACCTCAAAGTCACCGCTGACTATTTAGACAGCGGTGATATCGAAATCGCATTCGTAATTCAAAAATAGGTCTTCTGGTCGGCAACCCCTGCAGCCGAGAAAGAAAGCGTATTTTTGATTACGTTGATTTACAAGTTTTTAACGCTCTGTTTACTACACGTATATATATATATATATACGTAGTATATATATATATATATATATATATATATATATATATACATATATATATATATATATATATAACGCAATTAAACACCATTACAATAAAAATATTAGCAGGTACAAATTTAATTGGTCCAAAGGCGGAATTATATTTCTCAGAGAGATTTCCAGCCAACCCTAGATGAATATGTGAATTTATAAAGAAAAATTTGCGGGGACACACAGTGTTTATATATATTTATTTATTATAAGTATCTAGTAAACATTATTATCTTTTTCATACACTCATACTCACATACAATAACTCTGCAATAACTCTGCCACATGTATTGACAATATTTATACAGATCTTATTCTAAAATCTAAACAAGTTATCAATCAATTAGATTCTGACCACTGTGGACTAATAATCGTTGTCCCACATCAGTGTAAACATGAGGCAAAGAGAGACATCACTGTTATACCTAAAACTATAAATAGATTAGAACATTTTAAAAGTAACCTTTTTGATAAAATACCTTACTTAAAATACACAAATAATCCAAATAAATTTTACAATTATTTTTTTAATCTATTTTGCAAAGAATTCAATAATATCTTTGTGCCAAAAAGGATTTCAATTAATGATGTTGTTACTTTTAGTGAGTGGGCCACACCCGGAATATATAAAAGTAGAAAAAGACTTTTTGAACTTTATAATGAACGTAACTATAACACGAGTGTAGAATTTTATGAATATGTAAAAAAATACTCTAAATTGTTTAAAATGGTTTGTCGCCAAGCAAAGTCAAGTTTTTTAAGTTCGAAAATTAAAAACAGTGCTGATAAAATTAAAATGACCTGGAGCATTATTAACGCTGAAACTGGACGAGTTAAACTTCGTGACAGTAACTACAGTTTAAATATAGGAACTAAAAGAATAACTTCAGATAGTGAGGTAGCTAAAGAGTTTGAAACCTTTTTTACCAATATTCCTATTTTATCAACAAATTTTTTAAACTCTTCCCCAACTGGAGCAGAATCCATCCTAAAAGAAAATGTTAAGGATAGTCAGACTCTTTTTAAATTTCGACAAATTGAATCGGTTAATATAATTAAGACTTTTAAAACATTAAATAAAAAGAAAACCGCGGACCTTTGGGGAAACTCCGTAGTTGTCACAGAATCAGTAATTGAAATAATAGCTCCAATTCTAGCTTGTATATTTAATGATTCTATTGAAGGTGGTGTTTTTCCTGATTTAATGAAACATAGCAAGATAACTCCTTTGTTTAAGTCTGGTAGCTCATTTGATCCCACAAACTTTAGACCTATTTCAGTGCTACCAACGTTTAGTAAAATTTTTGAGAAAATAATGTTAGACCAAATGCAAAGCTATTTTTGTACTAATAATCTTCTGCATAATAATCAATTCGGTTTTAGTAGGGGTCGCTCAACAACCGATGCAGGTGTAGAGCTTTTAAATAAGATATTTGACGCCTGAGGATTCACATGATACTTCGGGTGTCTTTTGCGACTTATCCAAAGCATTTGATTGTGTTCTCTATGAAACTCTGATTAAGAAATTGCGTTATTATGGTTTCAAAGACTCTTCTCTGAACCTTCTTATTTCATATTTGAGTGACAGGATTCAGAGAGTCGATATTAATGGTACGAGATCTCAGGGATCTTTGCTTAAGATGGGCGTCCCACAGGGCTCAATTCTTGGTCCCTTTTTATTTTTAATATATATAAATGACCTCCCCTTTTATGTTAATAATAAACACGAAATTGTACTCTTTGCAGATGATACATCACTTATATTCAAAATTAAACGGAGACAAAATATTAATGACACTGTGAACGATGCAATCTCTAAAGTAGTCCACTGGTTTAACGTTAATAACTTGCTTCTAAATGAAAGTAAAACTAAATGTTTCAAATTTGTATTGCCAAATGTAAAACAGGTGAAAACCGAAGTAATTATAAAGGATAGAAATGTGGACCTCGTGGACACCACAGTATTTTTAGGAATTACTCTCGATTCCAAACTTCAGTGGGGCCACATATTGATAAACTATCAAAACGGCTCAGCACTGCAGCATTTGCAGTTTTGAGAATACGCCAATTAACTGACGTAGATACAGCTAGATTGGTGTACTTTAGTTACTTTCATAGTGTAATGTCGTATGGTATTTTGCTGTGGGGAAATGCTGCCGACATTCAAACTATATTTGTGCTGCAGAAGAGGGCCATTCGAGCAATTTATAATCTAAAAATGCAAGACTCTTTAAGAGATAAATTTAAAGACACTGGTATAATGACAGTTGTGTCTCAATATATTTATGAAAATCTAATATATACCCATAAAAACATTCATTTATTTAGTAAAAACAGTGATGTCCATAGCTTCAATACTAGAAATAAGAATAAATTACATTTGCCTCACACTAGACTCCATAAAATTAATAATTCATTCAGAGGTAACTGTGTGCGTTTTTACAACAAAGTTCCAAGCAATATTGTACAATTAAGCCTAAATAAATTTAAAATCATTGTTAAAAGTGTACTTATTAGCAAAGCCTATTATACGGTTACTGATTATATAAAAGACATGAATGCTTGGACTTAATGTTTCTTAGTTCCACCAGGCATTGCCATGAACCTTTGTAATTATACTTGTACCTATAAGTTGACTTTTGTATGACTTGGTAACGATATATATTTTTGTAAATGTCGTTGCTTCTGTAAAAGTTATAGAGTTTCTTGCGCCCGTTCTTCTCTATAACTAAAAGAAGTCCGAATGGGTAGTAGGGAAAAAAAAATTTGGACTATTCAAAAGAGCATATCTAATTGCCTACTTGAAATAAATATTTTGACTTTGACTTTGACTTTGACATATATACATACGAGTATACTCCCACCTCGTCCTATGGATGTAGGCAGAGATCTCAGTTTTCCAGTTGCTACGATACAAACATACTTCCCTAGCTTTCTCGACTTTCGTTAATACTTTCGTGCGAGCTCGTCGGTTACGGGTACTCTTGACCTGACTTTCTTTCCAAGGTAACATAAACAATATACATTTTTTTTTTGGACGGACCTATGCTGAAACCTCAGGCTATGTTAAGCTTTGCAATGAGTGTGTTTGTGGAAGGCGCGCGAACAGAAGGTTCGACGCCTAGCTGACTAACGACACCGGCGACCGTTCCGGAGTCGTTAGGGTCGAAACAAAGGGAGTCGACGCAACTTGAGCGCGCCGTCTAATGGCTCGAACGCTCAGGTTCGCCATGTAGTAGAGGGTGAGAATCTACCCGGTACGTGACGGTACCAGGTCAGGTTTGACGGATGTGTGGCCCGGGTCTTCGCGCTCGCCGACGAGCGCGGTGAGTGAGCGAGAGACGTGGGTGTATGGCGTGAGGGACGACGCGGTTGGTGGCCGGTGGGAGGGATTGGTTTGCGCGTGTGATGGGGTCGGGCGGGTCGGATAAGTGAACAATATACTGATAACAAAAAGTTAACTCATCTTCACACTTGTCACTTCCAGTCTCGCTAGGGCAACGTACACCGCTTAGCCGAGTGAGGCGATCAACAGATTTTTTTAACTCTTACCTACATAATTGTTAATTTGTTTTCTGCAGGTCGTCTATTTTATTTTATTATTATGAAACTTATATCGTACACGGGAATTGTTAATTCTTTTTGAGAAAATAAATGTCTATTACCCGATGTAGTATTAATAATAGATATAAAGTTATAAAGTTAGGTGCAGAATTTATTTCAAGAATAAATCTACTGAATCAGGTGGTAATATTAATAGATCTTGAATGAGGAAGTGATCACTTACAGGTAAGCACACGGATATGCTGACGATCGATCCAAAACATCCTTTAATGAATGGACCGGCGGAAAGCGGAGGCGTTTTCTTTTAGTTATCCACGAACAAATAACTGCACAAAAACACCGAAGATGAGCTCACGCCCCGTTTGGTGTCGGATTTCGTCACCACGATAAATCTAGTCAAGTGAATAATTCAGTAGCAGTATTTATTTATGTATTTTTCTATAGTTTCAGTCCTTACTGCAGTAACGTTAAATTATGATCATACTGACTTCAGTATAATACATTTTCTTTGGGGTTTGAAAAAAAAAACGAAATCTTCAAAGTGACGCATAATGCAATTGGTGATTTAAAACGATCTTTGGAAAATATTCTAAATGGAATAATATATTGTAATTGTGAATTCATAGTTATATATGTTGAAATTAATAACCATAATATTGAAAATAAATTAGTTAAGATATAAGGAACAAATTATTGTAAGAACACTGTTTTCAATCGCGCAAGTTCTTTTTGTAACAATAATTTTGGGTCTGTTGATCTGTTATTGTTAAATATTACTAAGTTTAAGAGCAGTATTCGTGCCATTTTCCGTGACCTATAGCGCTCCATGTTTGTTGTTTTGAATACGATTTTTTATTTCTTAAAATATTTTTAGCGATCTACTTTAAACATGTATTAGTAATTAAGTGGAAACTTCACTGGTATATGATAATTAATTTTATTTACTGTTTGTTTCCCAAATATAAACAAATAAAATAAAATAAATAAGATAAATAAAAAAAGTCACTAAGACACATTTACAAAATGTTAGCTAATCTAAGCTAAACTGGCAATTTTAATTCAATGCAGTTCAATGTAGGTTTCTAAACTTCATTGTACTATTCCGTATCCTCTTTTATTTGATTCGTATTTGAAAAGCAATCATCTACTATTCTCTTGTTCATTTGATGCACACATTTCAAATGATTTTATAATTACTAGCTAGATGAAAGATATCTACTAAATTATCAGTCAAACACTTTACAATGGACTGTAGAAGTTTATAAAATCAAATTATGCTTGAATCCCTTAGAATGATAGAGATGGTTCAGCGAAATTTTTCCTAGAACATCGTTGCATTACAATTCATCCTCATACAAAATTAAATTAATCATATGTAATTCACAATTCAACTTACAACTTAATGAGTATCAAATTGGTACGATGTAGCGATTCAACTCTATCCAGGGCATAATATGAAACGTGTGTAAAGATGAAGGTAAGGCTGCAAGTGATGTCAACCACATACCTAATCAAATGTTATTATGAAGAGTATTTAAAGTAAAAAATTGTGTGTACTCGAAAATGCCGCAACTAGGTCAGAGCGGTTGACAGGCCTAAACGAGGCAGTTAACATAAATATCAACTGCAAACGATTGGGCTGGATTTTTTTTTATTTACCTCTCATATTCAAAATCTCAGTCGATAGATGACAGTTGCTTGAAACTTAGTCTATTAATTAGTTGAAATTGAAGTTTAGTCTATTAATTAAATAATTGTATAGCTCCAAATGAAGTTCCAAAGAAAGATTCTAAATGAACACACGTGTGAAATAAAAATTCAATAGAATTTATTTTCTATGATATTTAAATAAGAGTTGTAGGGAATTTATATGAGATACTTTAGATTTGAAGTGATACATAGTTCTCACAATTTTATATAGTTATACTGGAGTGTGACTCTGTTTTCTCGTTATATATATTCGAAGTCGGGATAGGTCAAATTTTGCTAGGCGACGGTGAAAGATCATGGTCAAAGGTCAGTCAGCCTTCCCAGACTGTGGTAACTCAGCGTGTGGTAACTCAGTGTGGTCAGTCAGCCTGGGCTAACTCGCAACAAGTTGTATGTTTGATGGGCTTTTTCACGTGGTAGTACCGGACTTCAGACCGCTACTGCCAAGAAAACTTAAGAATAAAACTGCAGGAATCGATCAACAGAAAGGATTTGATTTAACGCTAGACCACACATATTTTTAACCACTCAGGAAAAATTTGAAGGGTTTGGCTGAGAGGTGTTAGTGCATCCGCCTTATACCTCTGACGTTACAAGCAGAATTCTTTTAGCAATGTCCGGTTGGTTTTCCTACAGAATCGAGATCACATCACTTCAAGATAGTTACAACTTATCCCACAAAATGGCACATATATATTTTAGTAAATAAACTGACAAAAATATTTTTTCCAACCGTGGAGTAGTGCTAAATCAAAATACTGCTTAGCACTTTTTTCATATTTAGGCATTTAATCTGCATGCGTAAAAAAAAAAAAAAAAAAAAAAAAAAAAAAAAAAAAAAAAAAAAAAAAAAAAAAAAAAAAAAAAAAAGTTATGGATAACATCTGTATGTACATTTTTAATTAAAATTAAAGTTATATCCTGTATTTATGGGATAATAATGCGCAAATCTTAAAGAAATTAGCTTCAGGGAACTTTGTGACAAAAAATTTGAATAAATAAACATTAACACACAGTTTTATGAGTGAAATCAAGATCTACAATTGAATCTGTCAACGGCGATTTAAATTACTGGCCAGCTGTCTGGACGTTACAAACAAAAACAAATCTTATTGTAACTAAGATACGACCTACGTGTGAAAACTACACTGTACGTACAAGCAAAATACCAGATAAGTAAATATTCTTTCTTTTAACTAAAAACACTCGATCACCCCTATAAAATGGACTGTAATGCTTGCAAACAGACTATAAGATATGACAATGAAATCTTGAAGTGTGTTGGCTGTCTGAAGAAATACCACTATGCATGTCTTAATATTACATCAGCCTATTACTTGGACAATATGTTCGAACTGAAAAAGTCATGGAAGTGCCCCTCCTGCCAAAATGTTACGAACAGACGAGCCAGAAACGATGACACACCCGTGAGGAAACATTACCTAGGCCTAAATGACACTACTATGTCGGTTGACGGTTCCATTATTGAAGACACAAATAAGCAAAATCCCACAAACTATCTCGATTCATCAACGGTGGACACATTGGATTTTACACTAGAAGACAACACAATGCTCGCTAAAATAAGCTTACTCCTGGATAAAAAACTAGAAGAAAATAAAATATCAATACTAACAGAAATAAAGCACGCATTGGATGTAAAAATAGAACAAAAAACTAACATTTTGAGAAAGGAAGTAGATAAAAAGATCGATACAATAACAAGCGAACAATCTAATTTAAAAAACCAAATAAATACACTTACACAAAAAATTCAGAAGCTACAGAAAGAAAACTTAAAACTTGAAGAAGAAATAAAACAAATAATTTCAAGGCCGTATAGCGTACAACACAATATAGAAAAATCCAAGAAACTAGTACTATATGGTCTACCTGAATACAATCAAGAAACAGACGATCAAATTTATCACAGGCTTATTTGCATTTTTCAGGACATATTAAATGTTGACCTTACAGGTTATGTCGAG
The DNA here is from genome assembly GCA_036419045.1 of Scirpophaga incertulas. NCBI lineage: Eukaryota > Metazoa > Arthropoda > Insecta > Lepidoptera > Crambidae > Scirpophaga > Scirpophaga incertulas. The sequence goes on along the minus strand of CM071639.1, from coordinate 22,948,439 downwards.
GAACTAACCAGAATCGGAAGAAAAAACCTACCACGCAGACCTATTGTAATTGAATTAACAAGTAAAAGTATGGTAAAGTACCTATTGCAAAATAGTCGGTTTTTTAGAAACACTGGCTTATCCATATCTGAATACCTTGACGAGGCAGCCCTACAAGTTAGAAAACACCTACAGTTACATCTTCGCGCAGCGCGCAATGATGGTCATCATGCTATTATAAGGGACAATAAACTAATTATAGACGGAAAGATTGTCCATACATACCTGCAAAAGCTGAATTCTCCGCTGTCGCTGCAAACACAAAGTAACTCGCCTTCAAAGCATGCTTCCAGATACACAAGCCCGGCATCCACAATAGCACTATCACAACAACTTGCACAAGAACAAGATCCGACACAAAACAATACTTTTCGTCACTAAACACTCGGACCTACAAATCATAGTACAAAACTTTCAGAGTGTGTATGGAAAACGACATATAATACAAGATTTTTTACACGAAAATTACCACACATTACATGCACTATGCGCAACAGAAACGTGGCTATCAAAAGCCAAACTCCAACTGATTGACTTCACCGGGTATAAAATTGCGGCCGCATTCTGTAGGAAAAATCATAAGGGCGGCGGTACCTTAATATTACTTCGCGACGACTTTGAGTATGCAGAGATAGCGGAGATAACTGACTTGTCAATTGAATACTGCATAGAAATAAGTGCCGTACAAATTTATAAATATAATATTTTGTTAATAGTTATTTATTGGAATAGTAAACGCAGCGATTTATTTTATGTCCAGCTTAAAAAACTTTTAGAACTATTGTCAAAAAAATATAACTCAATAGATATTTTGATTGGGGGAGACTTTAACACTGATTTAATGGTAAAAACTATAAATTCGAACATGTTATTGGACTTGATGCGTGAATATAATTTTGAGCAATACGTAGAAAAACCAACTAGAATTACAAATAGTACAACTACTTGTTTAGACCTAGTTTTCTCAAATTGTAATAAAATGAAAATAAATGTCTCAGTTCAAGATTTCGGTTTTTCAGACCATTTAGGACCCAAGATACAAATGAAAAACGTATTACACTCAAATAAAAACAAAGTTATTAGATGGAAAATTAAAAAAAGAATATTCAATAAACAAAATATGAATAATTTCAAAAACGAATTGAAAAATATAAATTGGTCTGACCTATTGAGCGTAAATACAAATAAAACTATAAACGAAAACTACGAAATATTTAATAATATATTGACAAAAATATTGGACCGCTGTATACCAAAAAAATCTATAAAACTAAATGTAAACAAAAAACACAATTGGCTATCACGTGGTATAAAGACTTCCTGTAGGAACAAACGCTTACTTAGATCTCTAGTGAACTACTGTAAACATCCAACAATAATTAACCACTACAAATCTTATGTAAAACTATTAAAAAAGGTTGTAATTAAATCAAAAAGAAATGAATATATACGCGAAATGAATAGATCTGAAAACAAAACCAAGACAATGTGGAAAATCATAAAAGAACGTACAAATAAAAATATAAAAAAGCATAAAAAAAATATAAAATTAAAAATTGATAGTATAATAATCTCGGATCCACAACATGTGTCAAATACTTTCAACCAGTATTTTGCCTCAGTAGGCTGCAGATCTAGCGGGGGGATGGCTGCGCCCGGCCGCCCTACGCTGCAGCGAAATAATAACTCGATGTTTTTAGGCCCAGTTCAACCGCACGAAGTACGCTCTATAATTAAAAACCTGAAAGGCAAATATAGCTACGGCATTGACGAATTACCTCCTATTCTCATCAAGAACTGTGCCGAGGAACTAACTTCACCATATTATTTACTCATAAACCAGTCGTTCGATGAGGGAAAATTCCCGGATCTTTTGAAAAGGGCCTTAGTCAAACCGCTACATAAAAAATCCTCTAAGTTAGATCCCTGTAACTATAGGCCAATAGCTCTCCTGCCTACCTCTTCAAAAATTTTTGAAAAGGCAATGCAAATACGAGTAAATTCCTTTTGTGAAAAATTTTCAATATTTGACGACAGCCAATACGGGTTCCGAAAAAATCGTTCGACAGTGTTAGCCGTATATAAAGTAGTTTACGAAATTCTAGAATTTATAAATAAAAAAGAGTACGCCATCGGCATTTTGCTAGACATGTCTAAAGCTTATGATAATGTACAATATGACATATTATTACGTAAAATGAAAGATATAGGTATACGAGGCTCAGCATACGATTGGTTCTCCTCATATTTGAATAATCGCGAGCAATACGTGGAGGTGGAAAACTTTGACCCCGATACTGGCGTGATAAATACAATAAGATCTAGTCCTATAAAAATATATAATTCAATCCCCCAAGGTAGTGTCCTCGGATGTATAACATTTTTAATATATATAAATGACTTACCCAAGATTATTAACGACTCCTGTGTACTTTTCGCCGACGATATATCAGTTTTGACATCGTGTAAAAATAATTTAAATTTAAATGACAAATTAACTGACATTTTCAAAAATATAGCAATCTGGATGACTGACCACAATCTTGACCTTAACTTATCAAAGACATCAATAATGCAATTTAGACCGTACCAAAAAGCCCCTCTTGACATTGATTTCTCCTTTAACAATAAAAAAATTGAATGTGTTGATGTAGCTACCTTACTGGGCATTGACATAGACACCCATTTAAACTGGAAAAGTCATATTGGAAAAATAAAGGCTAAAATATCAAGCTTTATTTACGCACTTAAAGAACTGCGAAATGCAACTGACGAAGATACTGCCTTAACAGCGTACTACGCCTATGCATCTTCTTGGCTTAGCTATGGTATATTTCTCTGGGGTAACAGTGTACACGTAAAAGACCTATTTATTGCCCAAAAAAAGTGCATTCGTATATTAGCAAACATCCAACTTCCCAATACAGACATACCACACTTCCATAGACCTTACTTTATTAAACTTAAAATATTAACAGTTGTGTCAATGTTCATATTAGAATCATGTAAATTTGTAAAAAAAAATTCAAATTTGTTCCAAAAAGTACCTAATATGAGAAAGTATCAAAAAAGAACTATACATAAACACAAATTGATCTTGCCACACTCAAATCTTGCAATACACAGCAAAGGCCCATATTCAATGGCCGTAAAAATATTTAATAAGCTTCCTGTGCAAATTAAAGAAATTGAAGACAATATCAAATTTGAAAAAATACTCAAAGATATACTAATCAAGAGGTGTTATTACACCTTAGACGAATATTTAATGGACAAAACAATATATATAACATGAAGATGACAAAGGAGTAAAATAAAATAAATAGCTGCGCACAACATTGCCATACCCTAGCAGGGTCATTATGTAAAACAAACTATGCCTAAGATCTGCATCATAAACTGTACATAATGTTTGCAATAAATTATTGAGTATTGAGTATTGAGTATTAAATAAAATGACCTTATAATTGAGAAAACAAATTGTACAGAATTGTATCTTATAGTTCTCAGCAACTCAGCGCACGTAACGCACCAACTTTATGAAAGATATGAAATCATGGTACCCGTGAATTTGACCCTCACACCGGAACATACCAACGCGAATAGTAAACCATCGGCCATACTACGCTCTAGAGTTCTAGTTCTAGGTTTCAGCGTATAGGTGGACCATATCAGCTATCTTATTTTCGTCAGCCACTTCCATGATGATGAATACGCGCATTATTTACGCGCGAGCGCCGCCGACTAACGGCACCGGCCGCGTCAGCGTCAGTCGTGCTCCACTTGCTTCCTGAGATGAAACTCGACGCACGTGCCAGATCTTGCACATCTCAACAACATACACGCTGGCAGTTGACGCCGTGTCGGCGAGAAAAAGAAGGTTCGAAAGGCACTTTCCTCAAAAACAAGTAGCAAGATTTTACACGCAATGCTTAGTCAGCATGAGGATTCCGATACATTCACAGATTGGTTTGCTCTATTATGATTATACTACTGAGATATTTTTTAAAATATTGATAAAGTATCTCATTTTCATTCTTTAATATTATTGATTTAATAATTGAATATATTAACATTATTAAAATTGATGGTGTACTTACATAATTTACATTATATTTTATTTAAGATATTATTTTATTAAGATCTCTATTCTGAATTAATATTTCATTAAGTAACCACGCTGTTAATATTTATATATTTTTGAATTTATTTTATACAAGTAATTTAAAAGCACTATTATTTTTATCCTGTGTCGTGGGTGCAGTCACAAACATAGAATCTTTATGCCCAGACCGGAACAATTTTTTTAGGTCGTGATGAAAATATTTGTCCCGCGCTCCTCGACCGCTGCGCCAAACATGACGTCAAATTGTCGTTAATTGAAATGTTTTTAATTAGTCTTTAATTGATAAGTTGACACAATATTGTATTTAGGTGGTATATAAATGCAGTTAAGAGGCAGATAGTAAAAGTCCTACTACGAATTAAAAATTCTTACACATTCTAAGAAGTCCATTTTGACAGGTGTCATCTCCATAGCTTATATGTCAAAAATATGACAGTAATGTCTTAATTTTGATTATCTCAAAATTTGCTTCGTGAAGACTTCAAATGCAAACAATCTTTCCTGTGTTGCTTTGAGTAAAAGGGGCTATTTATTCAAATCACCTGTATACCAGTTTGATTGGGAAACTCCGCCTTATCTATTTCTGTCAAAGTTGTAACACATGTATTGCCGTATTCCGGTTTAACGATTTAGACATGGCAGAGAAATGCTATTAATTAATACAGGACCGTCGGTAGCGCACTCAATCTCAAAACAGCGGTGGCACTGACATTCAATTGAGAGATTCGGGTTTCGATGCTATTACGTCCAATATCAATGAGTTTCATCGTTATTCGAATTTCAAACATACATTTGTCTAAAGCTCGTTCAGAGAGAGAAAGCATTGCGATACAACCTGCATACGCCTACGATGAAAATCAAAAGTCAATCAATCCGTATTGGGGGTTCAAGTAGGGTAGATCTAACCTATTATATGATAACTTTACATCTTATTTTACAAATTGCTCCTTGACGCACGAGTATCTTATGTACGGACAACAGCATATCAAGCTATCCCAATCTGTTCAAGTTCGTTAACCGATTTTCATCTTAATGTCGAATTCATGAAGTGCAATATTAATTAGACAGAAATGATAGCAATTTGTGATAGCTTAGTGTGCCATCCATCTACTTATATGGAGGGCAATTTGTTAGTTTATCGCGAGAATTTTGGTTTGGAGTAATACTGGCTCCGTAATGTGTGTCAAAATTAAAATCAAAGGCAAAGTAATATTTATTGGACATACGCCTTCAAAAGCACTTGTTGACGTCAAAACTTTTAAAACAAGAGAACGCTAAGAGCTACTTATTATAGAAAAAATCTCGAACCAATTTCCGGAACTGGGAGAGAAGTCGTAACAGGCATCTATTTTTCCCCTCATTTCATTCGTCATTAAAATACCATAATACATGTTTAATACATTCATATATATATGCCCACACACATTGCTAAAAGGGAATACTGTGAAACTAAATGCGATCTCAACACTCAACACAACAACAGGGGCCATTCTATGAAGTATCCAAACTATTTGACTGAAGAGTTGATTGTAGATGCGATTTTTGTGCAAATAGCGGATGTTAAGCGCGTGTACAGTTCTTTTTGATTAAATGATTAATGTGTGGGTGCCTAAATTATAGGAGTCTATTGCGGATTTAGGAAGATGAAGTCACGGCAATGGCGACGTTGACTAAATTCAGTTCAACCCTTGTTAGTATAGGAATAATAGAACCTATTCGAATATATAAAAACCTAGTATTATTTGTATTAATATTGATTTATATGACAGACTTGAAAAGTACGCTATTAGTATTTTTTAAATATTGTATTTTTTAAAGAAGTTTTCTAGTACGTTGCTCTCTCGATTGGCACCATTTTGTTGATTTTTAATATCTATTTCGACTTCTATGACTTTAACTTTGACCTTTTCGACGATGCTCCAAACAGAACGACTCCTAGACAAATAGATGTTTTTTTTTTGTTTAAATTTCTTCCCCGCAGACGTGTCTATATGATGTTTTATTTCTTGCTCTTCATCCTCACGTTTATTTCAGAGTGAGTCACACAGCTCAAAAAAACTGTTTATTAAATAAAATTACAAAAATCTACTAAAATCTATTTTATCTCTAGTATGATTCCTAATCGGCCGGAGCAAACTGACAGCTGAGTGCTGTCGTCAGCTACTTCAATTGTCACCTTTTTTTTTTTTTTTTTGTTCCCCTGAGGAAAATGCATTAAATTGCATACCCCGGCTGTGGCGAGCCGGCGGTTATGTGGGGCTCTCCTCCCCAGAAAGGGGAGGCCTACCCACTAAAAACCTCAGGGATGGCCTTCCTCAGGCATGTAGGGAGCCCCGGGAACGCCAAACGACATCCGGGAACCCCCAGCCTCCGCTACCCGCCGATACAGGGGAGCCCTCCTCGGGGGAGGTACTCCAATTGTCACTTAGCCTAGCTTTTTGCTGGTAGTTTGCCCCATCAAACAAAAAATCGTACTACATATTTAAATAAGTATACACACATAACTAACATATTTACCGTTCCTTGTACAATATTTGTAGTACATACTCGTAAATAACAATTGGATATTCTTATTTACAGTAGTCTAAATTTTTTGTATTTTTTATTATCGATAATTTCTGCAAGATAGAGCAAGATAGACAAGACAGCCAGGAACGGAAAGTTGAGAAAATATATGGGGATCATGAACCTCTGTCTTGGGACATATACCATCCTTATACCAAAACTGCATCAAACCAGCTGTTCTGAATAAGAACCTCGAGGAAAAATATAATTTCCCGTGGTTTAAATTTCCCTATGTTCATCTCTGGATCTCAAACAATTCCTATATCAAATTTTATTAAAATCATTTGAGTATTTTCCGAGCCAATCCAAACAAAATCATTTCATCCCCTATTTTTATCCTCTTTAGAGTAAAACAGTTACAAACTCTGTGTCTTGTATATTTATATCTAATCAGAAGCGTTCTAATCGTTTCAAACGTTTAGATTCAAAAATGAGGAACTTTCCATACAAATTCAATCCCCTATTTAAGCCCCTTATAGCACTTTTTGCGCATTAAAAATTAGCCTATGTCCTATATGTAAGAAGTAAATCTACTAGACTATCTGTGTACCAAATTTTATGTAAATAGGTTCAGTAGTTTTGGCGTAAAAGAGTGACATACTGAGAGAGTTACTTTCATATTTATTCTAATTATGATTATTAATTATAATATTAGTAATTATTATAAATTATCAGTATGACGCTGACCCTAACCCGATGCCAATAACCCGGCCCCACCGTTAGCTGCTCGCGGGTTCAGGACACGAAACTGGTTTTATCTTATATCGTAATTAATTCTAACGATACAGATTAATAAACTGATAGGCTGTTAATTATTGATTTTGTTTATATTTAACATACTAGCCACATTAGTCATGGTCCAATTAATTTCTTTCCGAATACGCAAATAATACAATTAACAAAATTATACCAGCAGGTATAAAGATTAGTCTGTTAAACAAATTAAATATATTTCTTTGAAAATTTCAATACATTGAGGGATTTTTTGAGCGACAGGTTAACCAGTTTTCCAAATTCATGTATGGTGTTACGTTTGTAAGACACATTTTATAGACTTTTTTATTTAATTATTCCAGATAAGGCATCTCAGGTTCACACATAAAATCATACAATTAGTATACGTAAATATATAACAATTTCGTTAGTATAAATGAAACTACCAAGCTAAGTTAGACATTTTAATTTTGTATATGTTTGTTTCACGGCGGTGGTGTTCGGTATCCGGTCCTGGGATTCGTTATTCACTTTCGCCAGAAGTCTTAATGTTCTTAATGTATATAAGTGTCCTGTACTGGACACTTTCACACATTGAAAGTGTCCAGTAGTATTCGGTACTCTCACCACTAGTGCCCTGAAACTGAAATTGTGGCGCAACTTCACTACCTCCACTACTCCACTCCACTGCTCTTACGACGGAGTTGACTTCTTCTGTACTGTCCAACCTCTTTCCTAATGCTGGTGTAATGCAGGCGGGATATATACATCGAAGTGGTCACCATCATCATGAACGACATCGCTAAGGTCCGCAATGCCCTGGTCGGCATCATCGTGAGCGGTATCGCAAAGATCCGCAATGCCCTGGTCGGCACCATCGTGAGCGGCATCGCAAAGGTCCGCAATGCCCTGGTCGGCACCATCGTGAACGGCATCGCTAAGGTCCGCAATGTCCTAGTCGGCATCATCGTGAACGGCATCGATAAGGTCCGCAATGCCCTGGTCGGCATCATCCGGAACGGGCATCGTCGTGGTTGGTATCATTTGACCGGCTTCGGCGTGGTTGCCGACCACGCCGAAGCCTGACCTCTATCAGTGCGGTACTATTATAGTTACAGTTTATAGTTTGTATGCAAATCATACAATTTTAACTTATCTTCAGAAAAAAGTGCAACGTATATTCTAGTACGAAAACAATTTTTTTGTTTTTAATTGGCTATATCAGATAATCCATCATCCCTCATCAATACCAATGCTGAACTGTCAAAGAAAGTCTCAAAGAGTCAAAATCAAATTTAGTTCATTTCGATTCCTCTTTCGTGTGGCGATACTGTTTAGAGTACAAAATGTCTAAATATTGCTTGGCAATTGGTTTTAATTGAATTTCCGGAGTACCCCTGCTGATCAATTTTATTTGGTACATTTTCTAAAAGACTGGTACATCATTGATCACAAGGGAGGTGAATTGGGTTGGTGAAGAGCTGGATTCCAGTTTCATTCCTTCGGTCATTCTTTCCTGACTTCCTGACGTCCACAGGTTGACAAGAAACCGAAGCAATTCCATTAAAATTACTCCTTTAAAAATATTAGCAGATCTCCATGATAAAATTATCTTTCCACAGCATCTTGGGTTTCTTTAAAAAATTTAAGAAAGGATAGTTCGTCTCTAAAATCAAATCTGAAAAATTAACAATTTACTACCTTTACAATGAGAAAACCAGTTGATGGGTATTACCAGACTCATCATCAGAATCGTCCGCTTGGTTAACTTCATCTTACCCGTTTCTTCCTCAAAACTGTGAAGGGTGAAGGGTAAGACAAGCATTAAAATTACTGGGTATTACTATAAATTTACATCTTATGTTACAAGTTGGCAAAATGCATCGTGGTTTTTCTGAGAGTTACATATGCAGTATAGGTGAATATATTCACTAACTGCTTGTTGGACACACTTGATTGTCAATCATCATTATCATCACAATGCATTTACGTTACCACCTAGGGGATCCTAGGGCCACCTAGGGGCGCTAGTCAAATATGGCCCTGTACAGATTGGATTTCTTGGCAGGTCGAAAGGAGTATAAATTCATTCAAATATTTAAGTTTAAGTTCTTCCATAATTTATACTTGATGTTATACAATAAAAAATTATTACTAACTAGCTAGTGCCTGCGACTTCATCTGCGCAGGATTAGTATTTCGAATAGCTTATATCTTTATAAATTGTTACTTATCTGTTAATTTTATGTATTTGTATAGTAAAGTGATGATTTTTGTATAGTTTCATTAAAATAGATTCTGTGGTTTTTTTATGTGAAAGAGTAACAAAAATCCATACTTACAAACATTCACGTTTATAATATTAGTAATATTATAAATGTAATGAATGAATGTAAGTGAATTACTTTGTGAGAAATTCAAAGATTACAAGATCGATTATAAAAATCATCGCCTAATTCCTGAATTTCCAATTCGAAATAGAATCGAGACGTGTGCGGACATCACCATGTGATACAAGTACTTTTATCATATCCCATTAGCGAGAACGACCTCCTAGGGAGTCTTATGTTCAGTATCCAACGCCAGAGGCTAGTTCTCTGTACCGTTAGGCTCTCGGCGTACTCATTAGAATACCTTCACAACTGGTTTGCTGGACACAGCTTCAATCACGCGAATATATTGCACTACAACTCAGCTAGCTCACGATAAGATATTCTTAGATTTTAACATAAACTTGAAGTATAAATTGAAAATTTTCAGAGATTTAAGAGAATACCAAAAATCTGAGTTAATACTTCAATAAATGAATTGGTTCATTAAAAGAAAATTTTAAAGTAGAGAATGTATCTAATATTCTATAATAAAATTAATTTCTGATCAAAATTACATTTTGAAATATAAAGGTTACGTTTACCCCTGAAGTTGCTCTAAATTCACTCCGTTTCTATGGTGATTATACCTTCTTAAGTATTCGTTATATATTCAAAATGGAGATCACTTACATCATCAAAATAATACCTCAACGCTTAGTTCTTGACTAAATTAGTTTCCAACTACGTTTGGAAACTAAGTTAACTAAAGTTTCGAGGGCTGTTCGACTTTTTACATTAGACAGTCACCTGTATTTAGAAAGACTTCACTTGTTCACATTCAGTACGTAATAATAAGTACAAAAGATAAAATAGTGATAAATCGCGAAACATAAAAAAAGATGTTAAACGTATTTTATATATAGATATACATTAAACAAACTAATCTTACTCAGCCGTTCCTTTATTCATAACAACTAAATGAATTGAAATTCATTATATTGAATTTTTTCTTATCAAAGTACTTTGAATCTGTAATCTAATCTTAAATAAGATTGTAAATATCTTAAATTTAAAAATTATTTAATTATTCATCTATTTATGTCCGTTTTGAATTAAACAATTGTTAAATATTCGACATAATTTCTGAAGAACATCTTCAAAACAAAATATAAAAGATAATTTATATATAAACAGTCCATTTACATTCTAAAGGCCACAGTTACCATGCAATGACTTAAGCTCGCTTCAACGCGTAACGAGCCGGAATTTCTAATGTTTATTTTATGTAGAGTCATGTAGAGCTCCCCAATAATAAATATACTTATTGATACAATAGGAGTAAAAGTAATGTCAACGTCGCAATTGCAGAAGAACAAGGTTTTTTGCAATAAATATTTAATTTGAATGTAGAGTAAATGTTGACTTTAATATGCAATAGAAGTTGGCTCACTCAATTTATTTTATGCTAAGAAGTGAAAGCTGTAAGTAACCGTCGTGCTGATTTGATCAATAAAATTGAATAAACTTATTTTCAAAGCACGAAATTTGAAAGTGTAATTGTTGTACGAAGGTGTGCAAATCGAAGATAAATAACTATTACAATACTTAGCTTGTCTGGATAAGTTTATAGATGACGTCACCAGCGCAAGCGCAGCACAAGATTAACCGAATACTAAATATAGAGAGTAAACACTCTTAAGTGAATCATGGGAGCTTCAGTGGTGATAAGTAAACAGTAAGTGGTAATGAATACTCTCGTTGTTTAGGTTTCTGTTTCCATAGAAAATGTCTGCAATTACAATTGTTGTGATTCATTCTTATTTAATATTTAAATAAAACAATGTCGTCATCGAGTGTAGAAACAATATTACAACTGTTCAATGAATGAAATAATATACTCGTACATCTAAACTTCGGAGCAGTGATTTCAAATTTGAAAACGATGTATTATTTATATAGTCTGTCATCACTTTGAACTGGACAAAAAATTGGTGTACAAAAAAAATGTAGAGCTCGAGAATCACTAACCGAAAATAACAAAAAAGCAACAAAAAAGTCGAAGTGATCCATCCATTCTTTTCTGGCGGCGTGCATTCAAAACATAACCTCTAAATGTTATCCCATTGTCCGGCGGTAAAAAATGCAGGCATGTCGCTCTCCGATCGGAGACGTAGAGTCGGGCCAGTCACAAACCTACCGTGGGCCGCGCACCTCGCGCTCCACCGGCCCGGAGTTACCGCGATAACTTATCAACAAAATAATTGCATGAAGTCATCGATTTAATTAAATGCCGCACCAAAACAGTCGACTTGTGGCCACGAGACGATCATCCCGAAAGTGTAACTCGCTCCAAAAGCTCTTATAGTATTGTGATCGTGTTTGACAGCTGTTGAACTCTACAAGTGTCCGTGAAAAAGTTTCGTGTTGCCGGCGGGATTTCGTTTTGTTTGTTGACCGTCAAAATGAACGGGACGCCAACTAGGAGGCCTAAGAGCGCCTTTTCTCAAACGGTAAGTCTAAAAGTTACAATCAATTTTTATTACTAAGTTAGAAAAGGAGGCGAGATTATCGGAAGAGTGTAATAGCGGACAGGAATTTCTAAATAGAGAGTGGTTTGGCCGCGCAAAAGCTCTTGCTTATGTGCATCTGGGAACTGTGTTGCTTTAAATTGGAATATCTAAATATCATTTCAACTACATTCTGTCAAGAATGACTGCAGGTTTGGTATTATTAGCTGTCGACCACAAAAATGATTAAATAATAGTACGTAGCAACTGGTTTTTGCTGTGGGTTCGGACTCTATATTATTTGTCACATAAAATATTCAACTTTAAATTTATTGAGTAATTTGATATTAATCAAATGTCTGTCTTCACGCTGTTTAAACACGTTGAATGATGTAATCATTGGACTGGTTTTGAGTATTTTTAATATAAAACAGGTGAAAAGGAAAATACATGTTTCTCTCGTAAATCACAATTTTGCACTCTCTATAAAATATACCGAATGAAAATATAGTTGCAGAACAAACTTTACAATTGCATAAAATAACACACTTTTTCCTCGTGGATGAACGTCAATTCTACATATTTCAAGCGTAGACTTCAGAACTACGGCTTAAATGTTTGTTTTGAAAACTAAGATATTTAAATGTAGTTTTCCCTGTAAGCTTTGATTGTTTTCTGCACCGAACACTCGCTTCTTGAACTGGTGATAATTTATATAGTTTTAATCTTGTTGTATTTTAATTTTTAAATAGGTATATTTTAATAATGGTGATGTTGTGATTTAAATACAATTCATAAAGTCGGTGATTATTTTTTTTATGGGAATTAAACTGTACACAGAGAGTAAATAACACTTGATTCTAAACAACATCAAGCACATATTCCAATACAAAACGATACACATCAATTTTTTTCGAGTTTTTAATTTAGTCATAGTTAAAGGATATAGTAAAAAAATCTTATTATATGATTGGCATTTTTGATGTTAGTGGAATGGAATGACACGAAAAACATCCCTTCGACGAGCGCTATGTCGAGGACGTTTAAAATAATTACAATTAAACCAATAATTATCGACTTAATAACAACAAATGCATTAATGGTACGAAGTGTCTCGTTATAATTAGTACGAGATAAACTCTCATAATTCAATCCTTTATAGATGATATTCTCATTATAGATGTTAAATAAAGATAAATGAATTTGTATATTGAATAATATCCCCCTCTCGTACATTCAAAAGAATGTAATATTAAGGTTTAAATAATTTTCATGTTGATGATATTTAAATATTACTTAGTTATTACTTTTTAGTTTTATTTAATTATTTTGTCTTTTTAAGTTATGAAGTGTTATATTTTTTGCACATTTTTCTCGCTCAAATTTTTGTAAGCTAGTCATTAGCACATAATTATATAAATTTTTGTGTCCTTTTTAAATAAAGCTAGTTCTGAAATTATCAATATTACTTATTGTTTTTAAAATTGAAATCTCGGGACTAGTTTGTCCAACCTCGTTATTAAATTACTTTACTTTACTTTACCTTTACTTAAAGGCGTTCAACAATTCTTATTCAAAAATGTTTTAACCTGTAGCGGTAGAATAATTTCGTGATATCTCAAAAAGTTACATTGTATAACCTTATCTTTCCATTATTTCTATCTTATCAAACTACAATATTATAAGCAGATTGCGGATTATTGAGTAATATTTATAAACATAAATTTTGTTTATACTGGCTGATTGTATAAAAATATCTTCTATTTAATAACAGGTTTATATAACTGTTCTGCTATTGTTCGGTATATATTTTTAAAAGTAATAATATCAGTAAATATCAGTACGTGCGTCATAGTTATATGAGTTAGTAGTAAATCATCTCAAGTCATATACAGCCCCAGCGAGGGGCAGAAGCCTACCCTAACTATGTTAGGGCCATTTATCAACCACGTTGGGCCACTACATTGATACAACCACTAGTTGACTACATACCCCTTTGAATTTCGTCGCAGTTGTATGTACAACATCGTAGGAGCATCAGATAGATGCACATAAAAATCTCGAATAATAAAAAAACACATTGGTAGTGCCCTATGCCTCCGAATCTTCCGATTCGTAAACCAGTGCCGAGAACTCAGCGACAGCGCCAGAGTATTATACGTCTGCATTTATAAACTATATATTTATAAAATAGTATTTTTAAGGCTTTGGTATAAATCTCAATCTCAACGCGAACGCAGTCAAATAAATACTTCGATTTTGACTTCCAACATTTTTTTAGATGTACGGTGATCTATTGTTAAAATAAAAGTTACGCGCTAAATAATGTGTAACTTCATACTTCATTCATAAAACAATAATGTTTGTGTAACTGGTATTTTTTTTATTACGGATTGAGGTCAAACACCTCAATCTTGGCTGACTGAAAGCGAATATGTGACATTATTAGTATTAAACGTCTGCATTTATAAACATGAAACGGAAATCGGGCGAAATTATATAATATTTGTCCGTGATTTCTAACAAGTTTAACTAAATTGGCCTTTGTCAATTAAAGCAATATTAACTTTAGGAAAGGTCAGGTTGATTTCATATTCTGTTTCAATATATATACTAACCATATTTAAATACTAAACTTAATAGTTCGATTCAGCATTAGTAGTTAAACTTAAAGTTAACTATAGTGACAAAGTTGTGAAAGCTGTGTTTACAGTGAATTCATTTAGTTTTTCAGGCTCCACCGTAACAAAGGAAGCAAGCTCTCCAATCAGGAGACCTATTTTTGAATTACGAATGCGATTTCGAAATCACCGCTGACTAAATAGTCAGCGGCGACTTTGAGGTCACGGATTCCTAAGCATCCAATTTTTGAAAGTCGATCGCAGAGCTGCCAACATAGGTAAAGTACACACATAAATGTAAGAGTTCGGTTCCACGCCGTATTGCCGGCTTAACCATTGCATATATATATATATATAATATATATATATATATATATATATATATATATATATATATATATATATATAATAATATATATGTGCTACATTCATATATGTATATTGTATATATAGACTGAAAAATCAAACAAAACAGATAAAATTTCCACAAGTATGACTTGATTACGAGTGGGTGAGGGCACTCGTAATGAAATCACACCTGTGACTAAGGTAGTTACAGGTAGCATAATGTGGTACAAGGTAGCACATTAGTGATATTCAAAAATAAGAATTATTGAAAATCGGTGTTATTAGTCACATCGGTGATTTCGAAGTCGCATTCGTAATTCAAAAATAGGTCTCCTGATTCTTAAGCTAATAGACAATCTGCGTATAATGGATTACCACAACTCTAGTAATGTTCGTCAACTGCTAGAAAACCAGTCTCTGTCTTACGGCATATGTCTGTTGAATAACGAACGTATAAAAAAATACAGAACAAATAAAGGCTCTGAAATGTTAACAAGAGATCTGTCACTGACATACAGTCTGTTGTTGAAGCTGTTATCGGAGAAGGATTCAATAACGGAGATGGAAGGAGTCGCATTCAGATCTGAGCTTATAATCGACATCAAACACTTCTATGGGCGATTATGAGAAGTTACGACTACTTTAAAGCCTGACCATTATCAGCCTTTATGAGACCAATATGGTTCTAAAGTAATTCAAGAACAATAAGGCTCTGAGTGATGATAGAGATGGCAAGTGGACTACTAGTCCAAACATCTGAGACTCGTTAACTCCGTCATTAGCGCAGGTACGGCGCCTAAATCATTGTACAATGGCGTTATAACTCTGTTCTTTAAAAAGAGAATAGTTTTAGTTGAGTTGAGAGTTTGTAATACAAACCTATCAACTTTATTAGCTATCTCCCAAACGAGCTGGAATCCAAAAAGACTACAATACCACAGACCACCCATGTACGTTATGGCAGGTTTTACAGAAGACCGGAGAGACCTGCCACTATCCTTCACCTTGGGCTGTGAGAAAGCCTTCGATTCCATCAAGACCTGGGGCGTACTGCAGAATCTTCACATTTACAACATGCTTAGTCCATACTATCAAGTGTTGCAGTCTCCATTCCAAAACGCCACAATTCCAGCATCCTTTCCTTCAAATAAAAATCAATTTTAAATTACAACTTAATTTTTAGTTCAATCTGGAATATTTCGAAGAACACGCGCTTTCTAAACGTGTACTCGTATTACAACCTTATCGTTGCTTAAAAGACGAGATTGCGGCCGCTCTCTTAACATTAAAATTATAGGGCTTTTACTTTCGATATACTTCAATAAAATATAACCTTAAAAACAAAAAAAAATCATGATCAAATTTTAAAACATAATTTTTTTAAGCGATGTACCATAAAATCATATTATTGTAAAAAAAAATACTACTGTGTTGAAAGGAAAAATAAACAAGATCAATTTCTCAAAATGACTAATTGTTTTGCTTATGGAATAATTTATTGGGTCAGTCTATAATCAAATGTTAGCTTAATCGTATAAGTATATACTCTGACCCTTCCTAAGTCTTATCGCAAGGCGATAACAGCTCTACGTATGTAGCCCGTGTTTGTCCAAGGCATTCCAGAGCTAGTCTCCTGCCTCCCGAACGTGTAGTGTAAGCACGGAATGAATATAGCAACTATTCCTTTTATTAATCCTTTATGTGTATTTAATTCTTGTTAAAAATAACATTTAGTATCATTTCAATGTCTATAGTAAAAGATGTTGATCCTACACTTATCAATCAACATAATCTATGCTCGCGCTCATAGTTTCATAGACAAAATAGTATTCCCGTTAGATTTATTATCGAGTTCGCTTCGATATGGAATGCAAATGTTTGAGAATTATTCCACACTACGGAATATTTTCTACATATTTATCAATGATTCCGATGTTACTTTAGACGCCCTGATAATATACTCTGCACCTGCAAAGCACTTGCGAAGAGGGAGTCACGCTCGAGAAGCTCAGGGAACATTCATATTTCGGTCAATTAACATTTGCTGCTTAATGAATGTAGGATAAGATGTTTGTGTGTCGTTGCTATGTCGAATATATATATATAATATATGTATACTACAACTACTCTTATACATATATATATATTATATATTATATATATATATATATATTATATATATATATATATTATATATATATATATATATATATATTATATATATATATATTCTCCAAACAAAACAAAACACAGATAACATTTCCACAAGTATGACTTGATTACGAGTGGGTGAGGGCACTCGTAATGAAATCACACCTGTGACTAAGGTAGTCACATCAGTGATATTCAAAAATAAGAATTATTGAAAATCAGTGATTATTAGTCACATCGGTGATTTCGAAATCGCATTCGTAATTCAAAAATAGGTCTCCTGGTCTGGTGGGCAATTTGTCTGTTTCCATTAACATACTTTAATAAAAAGTTTAATGAAACTAATAGTAGTAAAAGTAATGTAAGAATTATTATTATTATTATTAATATTTATTGACTTATTATGTATGATCTATTATTATTTATAAGTGAATTGTTATTCTTTGCACTATATTCCATACGTTAATATAGGCTATGATTGCCTGAAATGAATGAATGATTTTTTTTTTACTTATAATGGGCATTGGACCATATCCAAATTGCCGCGGCACGGCGCACCTCAAGATTATTTCTTTCATTAATTAGCTACGTTTCGGCCACAACCCCATTAACTGTTATGTACACATGTGAACGACTTGTGGACATGACGCTTAATTATAAATCAGGTATGCGCTTCACAGACGAATTTAAATGAGTTATAAAAAATGCTCTGTTGTAAATTATTAAAATATTATAAAAGCCATCAACGCCTACGTCATTAACCATGGAATACATTTTAACGAGTAAGGGAACATAGTAATCACAATTGCGAACTAAAGGAACATATCTCATATTCAAGGACATATTGCAGCTTATTATAAATTCCATCAACCTATTCGATATCATGCAAAATTATTACACGGCATTGTTCCTTTCGGGGAGTCTCGTATTTCTATTATGCAGGCGCAGCACGAACCTTCATGATTGACGGAAATCGACCGTGTTTCAAAGGGCGACAACAATAGTCAGCGCAAACAACATTAAACAAAATCTTGCGTACGTAGTCACCTACATTCAAAGACTAATTTGAGACCCACTTACAAATTCGCCGAGCCGCCTTAACAAAATCAACTCTTATCTTATTAATACGTGTCTAGGAAAGACAACAAGGGGACAACAGAGTATGGTTTGGGTATTACGGCATTTTTTTATTTATTGAGCAAAGAGAAGAGCAAAGAGATTATACCAAGGTCGTCTGCTTGGGCCACCTATTTCCGCCGCAAAATAGCAGTGTTTGTATTGCTGTGCTCCGGCGTAGAGCGTGAGATAGGCAGTTTTTTTTACTGATCTATGCTAAAGTCGGAGGGATACCTGGAGTTTTTATTTTTTTCGTCAGGAGAGGAAGGCTGAGCATCCATCACAAGGAGCACGAAACGTGCACAGGATACCCTCGCAACGACAAGTGACACGGAGGTTATGTTGGACTCCATGCGACCAGAGCGGATCTTATCTGATCACGTCACCTACCAACTAAACTCAGCCTATGCCTAAGTTCTAAGAACCATATAGGCAAATCGTGAGGGCGACCGCCCCTTTAGGAGAGGGACGATACAGCGCAGACCCATAAAACGGGCCCAAAGCGCTTGAAGAGGCGCAGGAAGCCAAAGTAGCGCCGGCCTTATCAAAAACGAACTTAGTCATGGCGATGCTGAAGGCTGCCGAACTAAGGGATCATGGAGGATTTGGCGGCGCTTGCCACCGACGGCGCAGCTGCCGTCTGCAAGAATAGAAGGTCCTGCGTAAGTTAATTGTCAGGGTCGACGAGGGCGTGACGAGGTCTACGATATCGGTGACGAGATACCTGGAGTGTGTGTGTGGAAGGTACGGGAACTGAAGGTTCTGCGCCTTGCTTCTGGTCCCGGCACGGTTCCGGGCCGTTAGGTCTGCCTAAAAAGGGAGTCGACGCAAATTGGGCGCGCGTCTACTGGATATAGTAAATATACTGGGTAGTGTGATTTTATATCTTATGTTACATCCTCCCAAATATGTTGCAAATCTCTATAAGGTACACTATAAGAGACTGTAAATAGTCATCAGGTGGGTAGTCTGCTTGTTTGTCGACATATCATTAACAATATATACAAAGTTTATATAAATTAAAAAATTACAAAAGTAAAGCGTGAAACTCCCGATTAGAAAACAACGGAGACCAGAGTGGCTCAGAATAGGGCTTCATAGACTCCTGTGGTACTGATGTTTCAGTATTAAAAATGTCAAGCAAATATCTAAACAAAACTGCCCACACATTTTGTACGGAATAATTAATTTATTATCATTCAAGTTTCTAAAAATTTTATTTAACAACCGACGCTCAGATACTAAAATAGTAATGTACTGCTCGGAGTCTGTAATATAATTAGCGAGTGTATAACATTTTGTGTATATATTCAATATATATTTATTAATATGGCGATAAATTGAAATTAATCAATAAGACATAAAGGTCAACCCTTAATTGGCGCGGATTAGCGCGTGCGAGTGACGAAATAAAGAAGAAATATCACTGGGCAATTACCGATAACCCGTAGCGTGCTCAAAGGGTCCGCTCGACCGACGTCGCCGGTCCAATGGACCGCGCACTTGTAACCTAATTTGTATTGTTCACCTCATTTACATTACGTTCATTAAGGCACCGATTTGCCAGATTATAATATAAAATGTTGGGTGTTATCAGTATTGTAAGCTAACACTTAACTAAAATAATAAAAAACAAATTAAACAGAAAAGAGATTTTTGAAAAGAGAGACACGATTTGTCTGCTGGGGTATTTCTGTGTTATCTATTTCTACCACAAAATAACAGTATAATAACACTATCCTCCAATGGGTTACTGTCCACCAGGCTTTTTGCTCTTATGGAAAATTTTGATCTAATAGCACAAGTTGGCAACATGCACTATAGTTCTTATGGGGGTTACAAATTTACTGCGGATTACACAGAAACCTTATGTTTTGTAAGGAGACTGTAAGCACTTATCCAACTAATATTATAATGCGAAAGTGTGTTTGTTTGTTTGTTTGTTTATTTGTTTGTTTGTTTGTTTGTTTGTTACCTCTTCACGCTTAAACTACTGGACCGATTTCAAAAATTCTTTCACCTTTGGAAAGCTACATTCTCCCCGAGTAACTTAGGCTACTTTTTTATCCGGAAAAATCGACAGATTCCACGGGATGCGCAATAAAGGCTTCGCTCAAAAACTACTGCACAGATTTTTATGCGGTTTTCATCAATAGATAGAGTGATTCTTGAGGAGTTTTGCGGTATTTTTTATCTCGGAAAAACGGATAGTCCCACGGGAAGCGCGATAAAATCTTCGCACCATAAACCGACTTCCGCGTATATGTGCCGTGGGCAAAAGCTATGACCCTTAACCCTCTATACACCCAATCCCGAAATCCACGCGGGCGAAGCCGCGGGCAGAAAGCTAGTAATCAAATAAAGAGTTTGTTTCTATGGTGGTATTTTCTGTAGTAAAACTATTCTGAATGTGTCTCTACGCCTCAGCGAATCTCACTCGGAGTCGGGAAGATCCAATTCACCAAGCAAGCAATGACATACTCGTAAGCATAGCAGTATCGAGATTTCATTAACACCTTGCCTAGGCATTGAGTCCAGACTTTGTCTGAAAAGGGACTCCTATCATAATTAGGGTGTTCAAGTTTTACTCAGACACTTTGACCTTTAACCTTCAAGTTTCTTCAGTAGTGTGAGCAGGTTCCACGGTATAAGTATACACACCAACGTTTCCAACTCAACAAGTTGACCTTGAAATAGCTCTTATACTAAGCGTAATAGCGGCTGATTCCGTAGTGCAAATTGAAACATGTCTTGTCAGGCCCTCCCAACAACCCAATGCAGGATATTTAGTATTGCAGGATGAGTACCCGATACTCGAGTAGTAAGTACACTGGTTCAATGTGTCGTCATCTCTAAAGTTCTAAGTTCGAATCCCGGTGAAAGCAGATGTTGAGGAGATGAATGCGAACATTTGTGCCTTAGTTATGGTTGTTAATTATAATTCTATAAAAATATTTATATATGTGTAATATAGGTATGTACGTCTATCCGCTGCCCTAGAACCCATAACAGGAGCCTTACAGTTTCTTCTTAACGTCGCCCTACCATAGGATTTTTATCCTGTATCGTGGGTGCAATCTCACATGTCTCACAGACCTGGATAAATTTTAATGAGTCGTACAATATATCTGTCCCGTGCAGGAATCAAACCCGGGACCCGTTACGTAGAAGCCAATCACTCGACTGCTGTCTTGTCGTCAAACAGTGCTTACTTATTTATTTATTTATGTACACAACATATCAACATATAGAAAAAACAATACGAATCAAGAGGTACATAGGTGCTGCTTATTTCTAAAGAAATTTCTACCAGCAGACCTGCGATAGGAAACAATATAATGATACAACATTTGGGTACAATAAAAACTACAACTATTATAGTAATTAAATCTACATATATATTTATAAACATATTCACATACATACATACAAACATATTCACATACATACATACATATTCACATACATACATACATATTTTATATTATGTAGGTATATAAACTATTAATGTCAATAGCTAGAGACAGGAATTTAAATAGTGTTCTCTGACGCGGCGCTTAAAAGTGTGCAGTGATTTACATTCACGGATACTGTGTGGCATAGAGTTCCACAACCTTGCAGCGTGAACGGTAAAGGAATTGGAATAGAACTGAGAAGAATGGGATGGGATAACAAGGAGGGTTTTAACCAGTGACCTAGCAACAGCGTCTTGTCGGTGGACGAAACTGAACCGCTCACATAAATAGGAAGGATAGGATGGGTTGTGCAGAATATTGTAAAGAACACAGAGAATATGAGTTACTTGTTGTTGAGCTAATTGGTGTAAGCTTAAGCAATATTTGTTTTTGCAGACGACAGTATCTACCCCACAACTCACCCCATAGAAGGCTCTGAAAGAAGGTGATCTGCTCTGAGAGAGAAAGGCAGTCGCTATCCTATAGCTTGAAAAGTCAATAGCAACAAAAATACAAGGACAATAAGGACAAAAACTTGGTCTAG
Source organism: Scirpophaga incertulas (assembly GCA_036419045.1). Lineage (NCBI taxonomy): Eukaryota > Metazoa > Arthropoda > Insecta > Lepidoptera > Crambidae > Scirpophaga > Scirpophaga incertulas. The sequence goes on along the minus strand of CM071639.1, from coordinate 22,925,941 downwards.
TTTAATCAATAAAAGTCCTAAATATCATATATGATGTTAATAGCAGATACAAAACTCTCTTTTAGGACAACGTCGAAATCCAACGACACTCATAAGCGTCTAAGCCCGTATTAAAAATGACAGAAATAGTAATGGATAAGTTGTTGTCCTGGCTGTGTAGCGTCATTATTCCTTTGTAAGTTGTCGAGGAGCGGTATGATGTTTTTGATATTAGATACCGGAGTTATTCGATATTTCCGTTACGAACTTGTATCACTGGCACAGAATTCTTTTACTATAGTAAAGCAAAAATAGTCCAATTAAATGATTTATATTTTATTGTTTACTGTAAAAATTGTTTAAATTTAATGACTACAAATATTAAGATTATTTATTCCAGCAATAGGTAGAAATTTTGTCATTCTCTATATGTATTTGTTTTGTTAACTTTCAATATTGTAAAACTCACTTTGTCTGTCTGTTATATAAAATTTTAATAGTAGGAGAGCCGATATAGAGCTAAAGTTTATTTGTGTGTTAATAATTTATTACATGACTTTGTAATGAATTATTAACACGAAATAATATCTCTTTATTTATGTATTAAATATATATAACATAATATAACTTTTTACATAAAAAATAGTTGGTAAGTTATGGATATGTATGGAAACATACTTGAAAAAGGAACAAGTATGGAATTAATAAACGAAATAATTACACGAAAATATATAAATAACAAAATAAGTCACAAAGGAAATACCTCGCTGGCATCGGACAAGAACTATGAATCTCCAATCTTTTAGAATTGTACAAATCGTTAAGATTGATAAGATTGGTTCGTTGCGATCGCTTGTTTGCAGCAGAAAGTAGTTCTGGCGATACGCGACCACTGGATTAGTAGGCAGTGTATCAATCAATACATAGTATAAAACAAAGTCGTTTTCGCTGTATGTCCGTATGTATGCTTAGATCTTTAAAACTACGCAACGGATTTTGACGCGGTTTTTTTTAATAGATAGAGTGATTCTTAAGGAAGGTTTGTATGTATAATAAATGCATAATATAGTAGAGAAACACTGATAAATTTAAAGGTTTCTAATGTGATGTCGTAAATAAGCACGTTTTTTTGCGCTTATATTGCAAACGCTGGCTGAACCCTACGAGATAGACCAAAATAATGTACTACAGTATTGTACAACTTACAAAAATCCACAAAAAAGTCCGCGATGGTATATGTCTATCTCTTAGGGATAACCCACCATAACCATTTTTTCACTGCACCCGTGCGAAGCCGGGGCGGGTCGCTAGTCATAGTATAAAACAAAGTCACTTCTCTGTCCCTATATCCCTATGTATGTATTTAAATCTTTAAAACTACGCAACGGATTTCGATTCAGTTGTTTTAATAGATAGTGATTAAAGAGGAAGGTTTAATGTATAATATATAGAAATACCCCACGTGTCTTGTTCAATAATATAATTTTTTCAATTGATTACTAGTTTTATTTTTATTCATCAATTTTAAAACCGCGTTTTTTAGTTTTTTAAACAATAATTTATTATATACAACGTTCACAGTTTTTTCTGTAGTGTATTTAGTATTGCAACCGTGCGAAACCGGAGCGGGTCGTAGTAGTGTCTAAAAGACCTAGCAAATATTTCAATAATTATTGCTCACAGAACAGACGGGGGCTGGAGCCGGAAGGTCCTCCAGTGGCAAATATATGCCGGACACCGCAGCACTGGTAGGCCTCCCACTAAATAGGTAGACATGTTCAGCAGTGGGTATCTACTGGCTGAAATGATGATGGTTGAAATTTAAATCGATAATTTCTTCATCCTCTCACAATCGTGCAATACAAAATCTTCATGGTATTAAAAACTGCCCGAGCTTCTTATTAGAAATCACAACGTTTTGTACGCCTTTTGAACTATATTATCTATATGATCTTCAAAGAAAAGCAGATAAGATCAGATCTCGAGCAACATAGCTCCTCTCCAAGTTACGGTGTCTCAAAGCATACAAAGCGGTAACATTACATTTCTTGCTTGGGTTACAGTGCATTTCAAAGGATTTAATACGAGCTTATTTCTTTCGCAGTAATCATCCAGACAGGCTAGATCACATTGTATTTTGCTATGAACTTTACTATGAGAAAACCCAACGTAACAGGGTGAAAAAAGCCTTGGATAATTAGCAGCAAATAAGTGATTTTGGTATCCATCAAATATTTATAAACCCATTGATTTATAGTCGCTACACTGCTTACATCCTTAACACCGAAATGTTCAGCGATTTCGAAGGTCGTGCGAAAGCTGGGGTCGGAATGTGGCTGACTCACTGATATTTAACCGCTGACTTGAAGGGTAATTGTTACGAAACATTCTGTGCACTGGACACTCAATGAGTCAAAAGCTAGTTTGTAGTACGACCTTAAAAACTAGTTTTTTTACTTATCTTTTTTTTTGTTTCATCAGCTCTTTTACTAAAAAACGTTTAGGTATTTCTCTATTCACTATGCCACTTTGCTAATGATGACAATATTTTAATATTTTGAGGTCAAAATGGATTTATGCAGCAAAATCATGTGAGATTTCTCAGCCAAAAGATATTCCATTACTCAGCTAATCTGAAAGATCAAATGCATAATTTTGCTGTAAAAGAAACAGCTTTCTATGTGAAACATCATACAAATTTATCTAAAATTATGTACCCTAGACATCTTAATGTATGTCACACCCTACATAACAGGAAATTCGTAATCATGGCTTCCCTGGGTAGCCGAGTGGTTTGTACATTGGTCTCAAGATTGTGCCATCTCTGAGGTCCCGGCTTAGAGTCCCGATGGGGGCAGCTATTTGTGATGAATTTGTGCATTTGTTGTAAATATATATATATATATATATATATATATATATATATTTACAGGTTAATTGGAGTGAGTGTGTGAGTGCTTCTAACAGATATAACAACTTTAACCATTGATTGAACTTAAGATTGGTTTTTAAAATTTTACAACTGCTCGCTCCCGCGCTCAATGATTAGTCCGCGAGAAACGATGCGAGGTCGTTTGGACCTCGATATCAGGTGATCCGTATGCTTGTATTAATATTTGTCAACTTTTACTAGCAACTGCCGCTTCACAAATTTTGTGATTACATTAATCACAAAAATTAACTCTAATTGTTTCTCATATTTAAATGCAATTAACAGTGCTCTCCTGTCGAAAATATAAAACAAACGATAACGCAAATCTAGATAAGTTGGTATTGGCGAAAGACCAAATATAACAAATGTTTTGAATTTAGAACAGGAGATATTTTTGAAGATTGATTCCAATCGGACCAAGTTAATCTATATTACATATTTGGTCAAGTCAATGCTCCACATACTTCGGTTGGTGGTTGGATCGATTGAATTAGCGACCTTGAAGTTACAAGCAGCAACACCACGCGCCCTCCACTAGTGTCGATAATGCCGATATTACATTCTCCGGCGCCCGCCGTTGTTTACGGGTTGACCGCAGTAGCACTGGATTTAAATGTGCTGTTTCCGTTAGATCTGTGTAGAATATGGTTTGATATTTGTAGCTCCCCACTTTCAGCTGCAGATGTTGCATCTTTAAATGCTGTTGTTTGATTAACTTGATTTTTGAGTGTATTCTCATAATTTTCACCATCTCCGCCAAGTTATTCTAAGCCAAGAAGATGAGTCTGTGAATTGAATTAAAATGAAAACCATCAAATCTCTTAGATTAAGAACTAATTGTACTATCATTATGCTGCCTGTGAAAAATTCTTACTTAGTGGGCGCCTCCGTTAATTAAGAAATTTCTTGTGCCGATTTTCGAATTCTGCGACTCACAGATCTTTTAGAAAAAATAAACACAAACTTCTCCACCAAATTTCATACAGACAATGCACTTTAATGAATTTCTGGGATATTCTATATGATAGCGTCGAAATAAATTTAAAACCTTTTCTATCCCTCCCCCTGAGTTTATGTGATTATTAGTTTAGATCAATTCAACATTGTTGTGAAACTCAACTTGTATGGTTTCTACTCGTATTTGACCGGATATTTTTCCAAATAACTGTGTACATATACAGAAGCGGCTTTACTTTGCTCCATCCAAGCTGCAGGGTATAAAGTCAAGGCCCAGACTGAGTTTAGGTCCGACATAATCACCTTGGCACCTGGTTGCTGTAGTGGTGAAGTGGTGAAGTTTCTGAGTCTCGCCTCTCCAGAGAAAAAAAATACTTTGCAGTAATAAATAAAGTCTCTATATGAAATTGATATAATATCAATTATCGTTTTAAAAATGTTTATAACTCCTGACTCCTGCACAGACAGTTCTTGTTGACGACCTTATCATGCAATTATTTTGTTTTTTAATAACTGTATTTTTGTTAAAACAAGTTTTGTTCAATGATAAATTTGTGAAGGTTAGCTTTTGGATAATGATAAGGAAAATGTTAACATGGAAAAAATGTTAATAAATCTTCACACAAAAAGGAATATTTGCTAGGACTACCTAATAATAATTTTGCAACAAAATATATCTCGCATAATCTATGGAATGTAGGAATCCTAATACGGATAAAAACACAGTCTATTCAGACAGAGTAGAAAACTTGAATGCTAAAACACAAATCTTGGTCTGATTTATCCTCCGAGATCAAAGGCAATTACCCGGTACATAAAATCTTTCTTGATTTCATTAGACGTACTTATTTATAATTTAGTAACCATCCATCATTCTATGGATCTTAATGAAGTAAGTGCTTTTGATGAGGTTTATACTGAAAATTGTATTTCTACAGAGTTGATTATTGCGGTGTGCATAGAATATTCAAACGTGCGCCTGGTTATTACTGTTTTATTGCGGATGTATGTAATTTTTTTAACGTGATATGTTGACAAACAAGCGGACTTATTTGATTGAGTGGAGAGGTCTAGTATAGAAAAATCGAGGAAGATATTTACGTTTATGATATTTTTTAATGTTGACTATAAATACAGACTTATTGTAAGTGGTTAAGGTCGTATATAGTACATGTGTTTTCTCTCGGATTCTTGTCATATCTGCAACCACCAGTCAAAGCAAAGCCACAGTTTCCCTTGCCTGTATAAGATGTCAAGTCACAGAACCTATTACATTCACTGCCTATGCTTTGCTGGAACCCAATGCGAACACTGCTACTTTACGATAGATGGGTGTTGTGAATTATGTACACAATATGTCTGTATGTCATGGTATTAGAATTATTATATACTAGCTTTCTGCCCGCGGCTTCGTCTGCGTGGATTTCGGGATTGGGTCTATAGAGGGTTAAGGGTCATAGCTTTTGCCCACGGCTACATATGCGCGGAAGTCGGTTTATGGCGCGAAGGTTTTGTTGCGCATCCAGTGGGATCTGTCGATTTTTTCGGGATAAAAAGTAGCCTATGTTACTCGGGGATAATGTAGCTTTCCAAAGGTGAAAGAATTTTTGAAATCGGTCCACTAGTTTCGGAGCCTATTCATTACAAACAAACAAACAAACAAATCTTTCCTCTTTATAATATTAGTATAGATTAAGTTGTTAATGTTTAAATTAAAATGTACATGAAAAGACAATAAAGATCCTATTGCTGAAGACAACGTGTAAGACTCTGTTCTTTTCTCGTATAATGGGTAGCTACTACCCCGAGCAGACGACCCTGATTGAAAATCAGCTAAGATATCCCTTTTGGATGGATGGATGTACCGTCGTGTGTATTATTTTCAAATGTGATATGTATTTCAATGTGAAAATAGCGATTAGTAATAAAAACTTCTTTAGATTTTATCCCGGCCAAGCCTCTCGGCGAAGTTTTTATCCACAAATAAACAATTATTAACATAAAAAATATATGTATTATCTGCAATTTTTTACATGTCTTAACTGATAAACTTTATTTTGAAAACTTTTAATCTATTTCAAGTTATTTATACATTACCTTTACTTTTCTGTATGGAAAATACTTTCTGCTTAACATCAGAGCAAGTACCTGAGCTCATCCTCTTAATCTTAACGTTACCCTCATGTTGCGGAAGCTTCTACAAACTTTAAATGAAAGCAATTTTAAAAAAAAAAGACGACCTCCATAGTCGAGTGGATAGTACACCGGTTTCAAGGTGTCGCCATCTCTGAGGTCCCGGGTTCGAATCCCGGTGGGGGCAGATGTTTGTGTGATGAATGCCAGCATTTGTAACCTTAGTCATGGTTGTTGATATATATTTCAATAAAAAATATTTAATATATGTATAATAGATGTATGTCTATCCGTTATCCTAGATCCCATAACACAAGCCTTACAGAGCTTAGATTGGGCTAGACTAATTGGTGTAAGTGTAACAAATATTTATTTTATTATTATTTTATTTTTAATTTTTTCATTCATTATTATACACTATCTTTGACTAATAATCTACTTTATTCTTAATAAGTATTCTCACACTCGATAATTAAAACTCAAACAAAATCCTTAATCTTTCTTTCAGAAGATAATTCTTCTGATAGTCAGATCCCTCTCAGAACATTAATTCTACACCCTCGCTGGACTTCTCGCCGACTCTATTCACCACTGCACCTGTGAACAAAGCATGTCTTGAACTAACGACTATAAAGCGAAAAATAAGCAAACACAGTAAAAACTAGAAAGTCAGGAGAACTATTTTTGAATTACGAATGCGATTTCGAAATCACCGCTGACTATTTAGTCAGCGGTGACTTTGAGGTCACGGATTCCTAAATATCCAATTTTTGAAAGTCGATCGCAGAGCTGCCAACATAGATAAAGTACACACATAAATGTAAGAGTTCGGTTCCACGCAGAATGTAGCCGCTGCCGCTGAATTATAGTTATTATATGTAACACTGTTTTTCTCACTGATTTTAAGTACTATTAAAGACATTTTTTTATTCATATTGATTAAAATCACTTTTACAATTGTGACTCGCATTGGTTATGTTTACGTCGAATTGTTGCTTTGACATTGACAATTTTAATAGATGACATGGACAGTTCCATAGAGTGGACCGCTAATCATGATCCTAACACCATTATCTATGGCGCAAAATTAAGCAACCAAGTCTAGCCAAGCGTCGTCTACAAAGATAGTATTTTAATCAGTAATCCCACACACTCCCCCTAAAAAATATTAAAATATTATAATGTCACAATTAGTAGTTTAAAAGAATAGTCTTATGTCAATGAAAAGTTAAATCGCAATTGATCATCATAAGTGTAGTCGTTTAACCTTATTTTTATTATTCCTCAGGCAAATGTTTGTCTGTGGCAATTGAGTCTGTAAACTAGACCTAGCTGTGAGGACTAATAAAGAAATATTAATCCTTCTACAGATTAACATAGTCAGGCTAGATTGCTCGGGCTAGCATAGATTGTGACCTTTGCCTAACTAAAAAAAAAAAATTAAAAACTTAATAAAAAAAAAATGATACACACTAGTCTATGGCAGTGATTAGCGGATATTATTTGGTTTTGGATCAATAGCTGTGATCGATAACTATTCACTGTTCTAATTTAAATAATTGAAAAGATTGTATTCGGCTGTTGAGACCGAGCTCTGCTACAAAAGAGAAGGAGTCTATATATAGACTGACGAAATAGATCTGCTTTCACCGAATATAAATTAGAGAAAAAAAAAAGACAATCATCCCGAAAGAAAGGTACCTAATTTTCATAATTCTTTCTTTATTATATACTTAGAGTTTTTAACTGAGATTCATATATACATTTCATATACCTAAAACATCGTTCTAGAACATTTCCTGAATATCCGTTGAGTGTGGGTAGAGAAAATAACTGTGGTAAATTGATATAACAAATTTGGTCTGTTACAATAAAATATTGATTAATCATCATAGTATGCCTGGTGGGAAACCAATATTTATGCCATTAAATCCATTAACTACCTCTCATAACCGTTACATACATGGGGATTTAAATAAAACAAATTAATATTTTAACCAGATCAAATCTTGTAATATTCTAGAATCAATTGTATCTTCATGTTTGTTTTCATTTTCTACATCACACTCTTCGCTTTTGAAAGTTAATAAATAGTAAAGTAAATGCCAAGAGAGTTGTTATTTGAAATGATTCATGTCATCTTCAGGGAACTATATTTGGGCTGAACATTAACCCTCGTCACCCAGGGACTTTCAAGTGACCCAGCTGCATTAAATAGACCGCTGGTCTACCTTAAATTCAAATTGAAGACGGCGACTTGGTAAGCCAAGGACAGAGAGTAAACTAACCCAAACACGGCCATCTAACCACGGTTACCAGTTGCCTGGACCAGTTCCTGAAGGACTTCTGAAGGACTACCGGAATACTGATTTCTTTTTATCCTCGGAATACCCTCTTTTAATCTTTTACATTATAAATTTCAACTTAAAACCAATATCGATCAAAACGGACCTATAAACCCTGCCTGTACCTATATTAATTTAAGTCATTCTATGTATATGAATTGATAGAATTGACAGTAATATTGTTGCAAAGTAAACATTAGTGAATTGGATTCTGTTTGAATTCCCTGTGGAATAAAGATCTTGTACTCTAAACTTTTAGTAATTTATTTGCAAAAATCCAACTATTACATAAAAATTAATAAAAATACATTACAATATTACATACATACATATATATATATATATATATATATATATATATTATATATATATATATAATATATATATATATATATATATTATATATATATAGACTGAAAAATCAACACATCAACTTCAGATTCTTGTCAATATGTTCTCTAAACAAAACACAGATAACATTTCCACAAGTATGACTTGATTACGAGTGGGTGAGGGCACTCGTAATGAAATCACACGTGTGACTAAGGTAGTCACATAAGTGATATTCAAAAATAAGAATTATTGAAAATCTATGATTATTAGTCACATCGGTGATTTCGAAGTCGCATTCGTAATTCAAAAATAGGTCTCCTGATTACGTAAATACGTAATAATAGTCGTATGTCGCTTACGTATGACTAAATATAACAACGTGCGAATCCTCATGGGCAATATGGATGATGTGTACTCATCGGCGATGCAAATGCATCGAATGTTTGCAGTTTTGTAACGCCCCTGTAATCTACATAGCAAACACTGCACCCACTACACCGCTGTTCCACCCTCGTTAGAACAGTATAGGGTTGCCAAAAACAAACAAAACAATTTTATTTCACACTAGCGACCCGCCCCGGCTTCGCACGGGTGCAGTGAAAAAATGGTTATGGTGGGTTATCCCTAAGAGATAGACATATACCATCGCGGACTTTTTTGTGGATTTTTGTAAGTTGTACAATACTGTAGTACATTATTTTGGTCTATCTCGTAGGGTTCAGCCAGCGTTTGCAATATAAGCGCAAAAAAACGTGCTTATTTACGACATCACATTAGAAACCTTTAAATTTATCAGTGTTTCTCTACTATATTATGCATTTATTATACATACAAACCTTCCTTAAGAATCACTCTATCTATTAAAAAAACCGCGTCAAAATCCGTTGCGTAGTTTTAAAGATCTAAGCATACATACGGACATACAGCGAAAGCGACTTTGTTTTATACTATGTATTGATTGATGATACTTATAAGTTATGTAAAAATACAGTGTAAAGTTGTTGGTGGTAGTTGTATGAGGATAACCCAATAGAGGTTATGGCATAAGTGACATATATGTATATATATATGTGTGTGTGTGTGTGTGTGTTTAGATTGATATTTTGGAAAGTTGCATCTAGATGTAACTTTCCAAAACTATATTAAGACCAGTCCTGAAAATATTTTTTTTACTAATATACCAACATATACAACATTGAAAATATTACAAATAAAAAACTAGTAGATATATAATGTTAAAGAAATAAAAGTATAACATTAAAGAAATATATAAATTTAATAAGTACGTTGGTCTCGAAAAGTCTCTACCAAATTCCTAACATTTCATTTGTGTACATTTTTATAAATATAACTTCTTTTTTAATCATTTTATTTTTTGTCCTTGTTCGTATGCGGATATATTTAAAAATTTTTGCGGATATATTTATGTAACTATAAAGCTGTTTGTGTCCTTTTAATTTTATGTTTATTTAACTTCAATAAGTGTCTGTAAAAATAGGCTTCATTTTAATTAAGATTATATCATTTTTTAATGATCTTGTGTCCATGAACCTTGAACTCCCTCGAAGCGCAGTCACTTCGTTTAAGTTGCATCCATTGCCTTTTATCGTTTATTACAACGTGGCATTACATAATTCTATCCCTTGTCACACAATATTATACTTCTCCGACCACTTTCCGTCCCCTTCATGTGTGGCGTTGAATTTGTGGATGCCCCTTTTGTTACTATGTGCAAATATTTTTCAAAAATATGTTTTATTATTAGAAACATATTTGAAGATATCGTTTTATACAATTATAATATTTTAGAAATTACTTTTTATTACTTATTTTTTATTTAAAATATGCCTAGCACCTATTGTGATATATTAATTACTAGTACATATAAAATATTTTGGATATAGTATAATGCTTGAAATAAAAAGCTTTCTAAATTTCCAGCTATTTGTTTTTAACAAACTACTTGCAGGTTTGAATACGTGGTCTATCATTCTGATAACTGATCACTAAATTGGAAAATGCTTGAGTTATGCAGAGGAAATAGATTATGAGAGAAGCTCGTAGCCTCTTAAAAGGGTTAGAACGTCCAATTCTAACTAAGAGTAGTTAAAGTTTGACTTCGCCAAGTGTAGGTCAAGCCACTGGCAGTAAGATTATTTAAAAAGACTGCCTTATATTCTAATCTGAACAATTATTAATTTTATTATTAATTGTAATCATCTAATCTATTCATAACTTAATGAAATTGTTTTTTGCCGAACTACTTTCTAATAATACTATGCATAATATACATACATACATATACTCACGCCTCCTTCCTATGGGGGTTCACAGAGATCACAGTTTTTGCACTTGCTACACAAACATGCTTCCTAGCTCGGAGGAAACAAGACCTAGTTTCCTTAACTTTAATTAATTAATATTTTCATGCACGCACGTCAGTTACAAATAATCTTGACCTCACTTTCTTATAATATGATATATATATGTATGTGTATATATATGTATGTGTATGGTAGAAAAAGTGAGAGGAAGTAGATTAGCATGGTTGGACATGTGATGCAGAGGGATGAAAGTCATGTCACAAAGCGAATGTTGAATATGAAAGTGGAGGGATACACGGGCAGAGGAAGGATAATGGGTTCACGGGATACCTAGGAATTATCCCAAATATAGGGCGTTTGTTCCCGTCTCATCCCAGCTCGACTTCCTGCACACAACCATGCGGTGATGTCCGATTGATGCAGTGATGTCTTGTTAATCGACGGAAATCCCTGCCATCACCGATTGAATCATAATTTAAAAGGTGACCTCTTACCATTTATACCTCATCGCGTGTGTGAACCACCGTATTTTGGAGGAATTATTTTTTTCTTGACATCCATCTTGGGTGACGTGTGGAGGATGACTCAGCTTAACCAGTGAACTTATAAACCTACTAGCTGGCCCAACAGACGTTGTCCTGTCAAATGTCTCAAATGTCAAATGTCTCAAATGTCACGTTGTCTCACGTTGTCTCAAATGTTTTTAAATAAATAATTTAGCTGAAAAACAATATCTATATGACCGTATTGTGAATCTAAACCATCCTCAAGCCCCCTGGAATACACACAAAAAATTTCATCAAAATTGGTCCAGTCGTTTAGGAGGAGTTCAGTCACATACACACGCACACAAGAAATATATATATTAAGATATGGTAGTGCAAGATACCCATATCTTAGAAATTGTTGACGATTCCATTTTTTGTTTAAGTGTTTTATTATGATGTGCATGATGTTCCTTATGTAAGAACTTAATTATAAACTTACAGATATAAACTTCTTTGTTTAATATTATCACCTAACCATTTGAAGGTCTGTTTGTATTTATGTGGAGGCGCCCACATCATTGATTCTAAATATCTACAAATATCACCAGGTCGGTTCGATTCCGATAAGAATTATACCCACACCCTGATCTTCTTAGCTGGCAAATAACTTTTAATACTTTTGTGTAAATAACATCACATAAAACGCTACAATTGGCTACAATTGGTTACACATATACGTCAATACATTATAATTAAAAATCTTAAATGAAATCAAATAGTCTTGTTTACAAATTACATCTTTCTTAATTAATATGTTATTTTTTAAATTCTTACTGGCAACCCTATGTGCAAGTTTACTTAGTGTTGGAAGAAATGCTTTTAGACAACTGTTTACAGACTGATATGCAAAAACTCTTAGTTCGATCTAAGAGAAAGATTTAACAAGGTCTAACAAGAGAGGTTTACTTACATTTGATGGTAATTAATGTTATGTACCTACCTAGCGTTTTTGTGATATGATTTGGATGAAATTAAAAGGCCAACTACCTAATGTGCAAGCGCATAGTATTCATAAATTCTAAAAGATTATTTTGTGAATCAGATTTTGAATTGGAAATGTCTATATATATCCTATAAGCTTTATTGTCGCATAAAACTAAAATATGTTATTTTAAAAAATATGTTTGAAACTGTAACTAATTTAATTACATGTTGAAGAAATTATACCAGATTCATCAGGAAGTAACACAAAAATACCTCAGAGTTAAAGCTGATAATGTAATCATGATATTGAGATAGATTCTTCATTATCACTTTTTTTTTCTTTTTTAAAAAACGTCGCCCCACGCTGGGATTATTATCCCGTATCGTGGGTGCAGTCACAAACATACAAATCTCACATGCACAAACACCCAGACCGTAACAAATTTTTGTAGGTTATCATACAAAATACCTGTCCCGTGCGGGAATTGAACCCGCAGACCCGTTGCGCAGAAGCCGATTACTCGACCACTGCGCTAGACGTGTTGTCAAACTAACTTTTCGTTACATGTGCATACATTTTCTTAAATGCAACATTTTACATGCGTTTCCTTAAATAAATGCTAATATATTCTTAACAGATTCTATTATTTTCGATAGTTTATATGACATCATAGTATTGATAAGATCGCATTTTGACGGTAGAACCAGTTTCTGAAGGGCGGTAGAACACTTTTTGAAGAGTTTGAATACAATATACTTATATATTGTCTAGGAGGTAGACTCTGTACCAGGGTCGTCTGCATGGGTACCTCCGTCTTACCTATTTCCGCCGCCAAACAGCAGGGTTCGCTTTGCTGTGTTCCGGCGTGAAGGGTAAGATAGGCAGTGAAATTACTGGGTACTGTGACTTTACATCTTATGTCACAAGTTGGCAACGTACACTGTGGTTCTTATGAGGTTTGCAGATTTGCTGCGAATCTCGTGGGAACCACATGTACTATAGGCGACTGTTACCACTTACCATCAGGTGGGCAGCCTGCTTGTTTGTCAACTTTAGCAATAAAAAAAAAATACTGTCGACCATGGCTTCATTTATTTGAAGAGTTTGAATAAAATATACTTATACTGTCGACCATGGCTTAATTTATTTGAAGAGTTTGAATACAATATACTTATACTGTCGACCATAGTTTAATTTATTTGAAGAGTTTGAATACAATATACTCATGCTGTCGACCATGGCTTAATTTATTTGAAGAATTTGAATACAATATACTCGTACTGTCGACCATGGCTTAATTTATTTGAAAAGTTTAAATACAATATACTTATACTATCGACCGTGGCTTCATTTATTTGAAGAGTTTGAATACAATATACTTATACTGTCGACTGTTGCTTCATTTATTTGAAGAGTTTGAATACAATATACTTATACTGTCGACCGTGGCTTAATTTTTTTGAAGAGTTTGAATACAATATACTCGTACTGTCGACCATGGCTTAATTTATTTGAAAAGTTTAAATACAATATACTTATACTATCGACCGTGGCTTCATTTATTTGAAGAGTTTGAATACAATATACTTATACTGTCGACTGTTGCTTCATTTATTTGAAGAGTTTGAATACAATATACTTATACTGTCGACCGTGGCTTAATTTTTTTGAAGAGTTTGAATACAATATACTCAAACTGTCGGCCATGACTTAATTTATTTAACTACTGGAGTCGAACTAATATGGCTTAAGTAATTCCACGGGGAGACAGCTTGGCTCACGCTGCGACGAAAACATTTCGACCTATTTATTATTTTCCTATCCGAATTAGCTGTGTCAAAATTACACGAACCACGAGAAACATGTTGTTATATATATTTTTTTACAAAATTACAGCAAAATATTAGATACTTTTTACATGTGTTGTGTGCAAGTTGCTGCTATGTTTATATTTTTATAACTGTTATGTTTAATGGTAATGCATTTAAATGCAATTAATATTCGTCTTTTCGGTCGAGTTGTTTTTTAAATAAGCCCTTAGTTTCGTAACTATGTAAGATATAAAGTAAGCACAGCTAAGTAAATACATAGAGGAATTAGTTATTATTGTATGATTTGTAAAAGTGGTTATGAATATATACATATATTTAGTATTAATAACAATGATGATAACAAAAACCTGATGGTAAGTGATTACAGTCGCCTATAGTACATGCGGTTCCTATAAACCTCTATAATGCTCACGGGTTGCAAATTTACTGCGAATCGTACATTGCGATTTTTGTGAAAAAATCACAGCAAACGTTGCCAACATGTGACATAATATGTAAAATCGTAGTACCCAGTAATTTACTCTTCACACTGGAACACAGTTTAGTATTATTAATAGTTTAAAATGAAAAAAATAATTTACATAAGTAAATCACAAACTGATCCAGTTTTACAGGAGACTCGACGACGTGGATTTACGATGTCACAAAAAATTTGTTTGGTTTCGATAGTGAAGCAGTAAAATATTGACTTGACTTTTTCTATCAATACAAGCAAATAATATTTTAAGAAACTCAAAGTTCAGCGATTGTTACTTGTAAAAACTTGCATATTCCATATGTAGCACAACGCGTTGAGACTTGTTTTTAGATAGATCTAATCCTCACTTTCTTCGAGATTTGGAAATACAATGTGGTTACCACCGGGTTCCATAAAATTTTGAAAGTGATCTTTGAAACAAAAGAGTTTATACATATAATCATGAATGTTCCGGCACTGAATTAGGCAGAGATCAGACCCACACATCGCAACAAGCACAGACGAAATATTTTAAGCCAGCTGTTCACATTGGTCTGACAGGTTAGACCAACGTATAGAGCAGTAGTTGGCGCCTATGTTGGCTGGCCAAGCAAATATCGTCTGTATTCTGTCTACACATCAAAGGATTTCAAAGAGCAACCTCCTTATGAACTCAACGTATTGGCACATCGCTTGGCCCGATGTGTATTTGATTTTATATTCCGTCCGCCATATAAAACAAAAATATATTTTTCATGTTAACTCATTTAATATTTTCGTTTCAGGTAAATATTTTATTAATTCACTTCTATCGACTTCGTCCTCGGTAAGTTTTTATTAAATTATACAGCAATAGTAAAACCATATCAAACTTCATATTTCCGCTACGCAAACTCACCACGAATAATATCAAGAGCGACATAAACGCGGTCTGTAGATCAATATGTAATATTGTGTGCTGTGTACCATTCATAGAACAAGTATCACGAAGTAATTATCTAATACAACGTTATTATATTCTATATTTTGCAAAATATAATCTGTAGGGCCTCATCGTCTATTCAAAATCAATTATGTAACAAACAAACGCCTAGTTTATTAATAAAAAACACTTGAAGCACTAGCATCTCACAACAGCGTGGGCGACGTGTAGGAGTCAGTCATGCCATTTGCATAGGACCAACATAAAAGTAAGCTCGTTCGCTTAATCGCGCATATAAATTCAAAACGTACATCTTGACTGATTGAATGCTTAATTTGGTTTATTTCTTCCAAATCGGGATACTTAGTCCAGTCGCATGATCTAATAGGATACCCATCGTGTATAGTTGGCCTTTTCGTGCATCTATTTTATTTCCACTTTATTTTTATCAGCGTAAATCTGAAACCATATTGTGTAATCTATTTGTATTATTGTATTATTTATTTACTTAAAAGTAAGTAAGAGTTGAATAATATAATACTAAAGTAGATAAAACGACGTTGTGTTGTAATGATGTTCGAAGAATTAAGATATGAAATAGCATATTTTATTTTCTCTAAGGAGAAGAATACAAAATAAAACTGATCTATTCTAGGAAATAAGGATAAAGGTTTCTCGAAAAATTATTATATTAAAATAATGAAAAGAAACGTAGAGAAGATCGTAAATACTGCAGTAATAATTAATGATAGAAAGAAGATATGACAACTATAAATGCTATGCTAAAGTTAGATACAACTCAATCTTCTATATCCAAAGCAGTACACAGAGATGATAAAATTGTCAAGGTAGATTCAAAAGGATATATATCAAATCAACGTGAGCAGAACATAAATACTTTAGTTGATATGACAAGAATAGGTATTATTCCGATTCAACTTACAAAAATCAGAAACATAAATCGAGGATTTTCTCAGAATTTACACATTTACAATAATGGTTCGGTGTACATAAATAGACAACTGTGTCTGAATGGTAAGTGCGAGCCAATGAGTTGTTGGTTCCTAAAAAAATGTATTAGCATTACTACGAAAACTTGAGAAATATATTAGTAATCCATTAAGCATACCAATACGAAGATCCGTGTGTGTCATGGAGACAGGAATAGGCATTAATGCAATAAACTTTGAATTTG
Organism: Scirpophaga incertulas; assembly: GCA_036419045.1. NCBI lineage: Eukaryota > Metazoa > Arthropoda > Insecta > Lepidoptera > Crambidae > Scirpophaga > Scirpophaga incertulas. The sequence goes on along the minus strand of CM071639.1, from coordinate 22,909,059 downwards.
TTTTCATGGCACACACAAAATTTTAATAATGCTAGTAACTTCTTCAACTTTATTAATGTAAATGGTATCAATCTAAATAGTATATAATTAATTTAATTAAGAATTGCAAGTAAGCATTACCCGAATCGCCTTTTTATCGAGGGGACGAAAGAGGAGGGGATGCATGAAACCGCACCTTACCCGTTCGTTGCTGGCGGCGTGCGTGCCTCCTAATAAGAGTGCCAGGCCTACCCACTGAAACACTCCCTGATATTCTCCTTGCCTCTTTGGGTGCGTGCAGTAGGGTCCACATTGCGATGCCACTACACACATTACGTGACTAGCCTGGGCCTAAACTCTGAAACAAAAGTCGATAAATCGTTGTTGTTGTATTCTTGCATTCAGACAGTGTAATAGCGAGATATAAAAAAATAAATATTTATTACACTTCACCAATTAGCCTAACCCAAAGTAAGCTCTGTAAGACTTGTTATGAGATCTAGGGTAACAGATAGACATACATATATTAATACCTTTGTAGAATGTTATAAAATAAGACTAAGACTATATTCTAAGCTTAAAACTACGACTTAAAATTACTACAAATAAAATATACAAAATTTACAAAATAAAAAAAACTTCACCCCCAGTGCTGCTGTCAGGGATGGTGCCCAAAAGGCTGGCAGCATTTCCCCGTTGGATGGCGAGGCTAATACGCTGACTGAGATAACTGCCAGCCTTTTGATCACCCGTCACCTCGGCGAGTCTCTTCGCCCAATCCTTAAAAAGGGACCGAGCGCTTGGACCCCATGGACCCATTGTCTCTACACCAAACGGCGCAAATATGTAGCTATCATTGAGAGCCGATTATTTACGCCGCTTAGAGCACTCAGCAGCGGCAGCCGCCGCGCCTGCAACAGGGACGTACTACCTGTATGACACGGAGCAAGCGTATCAGAGCAAGTTGCGTCCCACACAAGAGGACGACCCTGCTTCCATGGAATGAGCGTCATCGAAAAGCGAAATTTGGCGGGTGCCTAATCCTCCAAAACGTACGGGGAGAGAAGCTTGTTTCCATGCGTTATCAGAAAAAGAACAATTAAGAATTTTCAAAAGTATATCCCTTAGCGAACTGTCAATAGTGGAGAGTTGCTTTGGGAAAAGCCAAAACCGAATTAAATATAAGGCCATGTGAGGATTGATTTTTAAAATTAACAACCATAACCAAGATACCAATGTTCCCATTCATTACTCAAACATCTGCTCCCACCGGGATTCTAACCCTGGACCTAAGAGGTGGCGAACCTTCAAACCTCTGAACTAACCAGTCGACTACAAAGGTCGTCAATATGTGGCTATATATTATAAATCAGATTTTAAAAACTTATCTTAGACCTTATAGAGAACAAATAATGAGTCAGTTTCCAATGCAAGAGAAAATGTGTTGAAAAGTTATTGCGAGCATAAACTTTCTTTCTAAATGTAGATCAACATTATAAACATCTCCAAGAAACTTGGTGTTATTTTATTGATCTTCAATCATATTAAAGTGACATTCAAACTACAGTTGTACCTAAATGTACATTTGCTTACGAATCTATGTAAACTTGCTAAAGTTGGATAATATTGACACGACGACGGCCTTGCGCGACATCCCACGGACCTGTTTAGCGCGTGAAGTCATCATCCATTCATCGGATGAAGTCTTTTAATCATGTAAAAAGTAGCACCAGATATTTCAAATCTTTCAGATAAAATTAACAATATAGAGGTTCAGTGAGGTAGGTTTGTTTTTGCTAATATAATTGACGAATAAGTTTATTATAATAGTTTTCTACTCTTTTACATAAAAACTACTGAATTGATTTTAATAAAACATATACATAATATAGGATATGCATCAGATTAACATATAAGCTACAATTTATAAAGATATTACGTAAATTAACTAAAATATGGCGATAAGTATCATGTAAGTAGGGAAAAATTTACCATGTCATAAATATTAGTTCTTTTCTACGCCACGCTAATATAAGCTACTCTCTCAAATAAATTTCAGACTATATATTCAGAGAAAACGTTGCAATTTACAAATTAAAATCGAATACTTAAAAAGATAAAAGAGTTAATACACAATTTGTGACATCGAATGTATTAATCATACCGCTGTTTTTAACCAAACATTATACGGTTTAGTTGGCACTAGTCTATCATGCAGTTCTAAAATAGCTTTTTAATTGGCTGAATAAAATACCTTTATACTTTTTTTGCACAAAAAAACACAATCACTGCCATGTAGGAGGAATCCCAGCTCGTAGGATTTCGAAAATCGACTCTGTAACGTATAGACATTGTAATAGAAACTATTCTTAATAAACAAACCTTTGTAATTCCACAAATTCTTACTTTGTGATTACAAAAAGTAGTCGGCAAAGCAATTGAAACAGATACAAATCGTATAATATTAATTACCTACTTAACACAATCTTCCATTGAAATAGAGTTCTTGATTACTTGCTTAGGACGGATAGTGGTCAATGGCTAAATGACTACGGCGTCAACAGAGTTTGATGAAGCCCCAGATTAGTCGAATATTTTGTATGCGTTTTTTCACAATTATACATAATATACAGTATTTTAAATAAATAACAAATATGTTGTGTTTTTTTTTAAATTCACAATATATAACAAAAATTAAACAACACTTATTTTCCACAAACCGTGTTGACGCCATTTGGTCACCGAGCACTATCCATCCCATCAAACATTTTAACTGCATTCATAACCATTTACTTTGTCAAGTCAAAGTTAACTTAACTCACAGTTAATAAGAACGTATCAACAACCAACTTGGAAATTTTTACAGATTCAGAAAACTTGATTCCTTATAGATAGATATTCAGTGATTGTCCCACTAGGTACTTAAAAACTTGAAGTTAATATGAAGTTTATATTTAGAGCAAGTTAAGCTGTTATCACTCGTTATGGATATTCAGGCGGACCAAATCTTCTTATGTAAAATATATTCTCCTCACGAAAATAGCCAAACATCAATAGCCTGACGATTGTGTAAGCGTATTTGATTAAGACGACACATTTCACATCCATACATATATATCTACACTTGTATTTCGAGAGGACTTGGGGTCCTAAAGCAAAGCGGTTGGATAGTCAAATTGATTCACGAGAACTTTTAGAGTTTTTTTTTTTATAATATGCAGTCGCTAGCTGTTCACGATTTTGTCTATATTGTCGTAATACTGCAGATTTATTGTGAGATTTCTATTTTCTTTTTGAGGGCCCTATGTTGAAACCGCAGATGGCTATGTTCAGCTTTACCGCGAATCTGTTTGTGGAAGGCGTCGTTAGGATCGGGTCAAAGACAGTCAACGCAAGTTGAGTGCGCCGTCTAATGACTCGAACGCTCAAGATCGCCGTGCAGTGGAGGGTAAGAATCTACCCGGTACGTGGAGATACCGGGTATATGTTTGACGGGGTTTTTGGTGTATATCTTGTGCTTTTTAATTAACCTAGTTGGTAGCTGGATGGATTAAGACACATGCAGTGTCGCTGGTTAGACACATTAATACATTCGAGTATGTACTGTCACAAAAGGCCCTCTGGGACAGGCCCAGCGGTGCCTAGACATTATCAAAGCCTTGCAAATTACACAACTGCCTAATATTGCGGAAAGAATAGACTACACGTAATTATACATATGTAACATAATAAAGATTTGTCTGAAAATCCTATTATCGCTGTCAGAGAAAGGTACTTCCACATCCTCGTCCAGGCTTGCTCACCTAGATCAAACATAAGGTACATAACTTTTTATTTTATTTTAATAATTTATCACCACTAATGATATTATTATTCCCGAGCAGTTTGGCTTTAGAGCTAAACACTCATGTCCCCAACAAGTAGGCCGTATAGTAGAATACATACTAGACGCGTTCCACCCCCGTAAACATGAAGTTCTTGCCGTATTCTTTGACGTTGCCAAGGCCTTCGATAAGGTCTGGCACGACGCACTAATCTTTAAATTATATGAGTCTGGAACCCCTGACCGATTAATTCGCGTTATACAGGCGTTCCTGTCAAACCGTACCTTTCGTTTTAGACACGAAGGTATACTTTCATCCCCTCGCATGATAAGAGCCGGCGTCCCTCAGGGGTCGGCTCTCTCTCCCACTCTCTTTACGATTTATACACCACCACCCTGACAAGTACCACAGACATAGAGTACACTACAACAATACTCTCAGAATACATCATCAAGGCATACCATGAATGTTGTAAGCCCAAGGTTCCGCCAACTAGAGGTAAAAACGGCCCCTGGTGGAACTCAGAGCTTAACCAGCTCAGGAAAACATTACGTAAAACCTTCAACAGAGCAAAAAACACAAGACTCCCAGAAGACTGGGAGAAATACAAAGAAATACAATACACCTTTAAAAAACAGGTTAGGAAAACACGTAAACAAACTTGGCAACACTTTTGTGAGGCCATTGAATCCAATAACGAAGCTGCTAGGGTGAGGAAAATACTGTCAACCGACTGTGACCGTGTCCTGGGCACGCTGAAACGACCAGATAACACCTTTACTCAAACTGATAGTGAAACCACCAAGCTACTCCTAGAAACCCACTTCCCAAACTGCGCAATTTCCATGAAAAGGACATGGGAAAACGAGCAAACATGGACACCAACTGACCAAGATTGGTCAGCTGCAACCGACATAGTAACAGAGGACCGCATAAAGTGGGGGATTAAAACCTTTAAGCCCTACAAATCGGCGGGGCTGGATGATATATTCCCAGCTCTACTGCAATGGGGCCTAGATTCAATAACGCCATGGCTGATAAGAATCTATCAGGCGTGCATTGCATACAAATACGTCCCAAAAGCCTGGCGAGAAGTAAAAGTTATCTTCATTCCCAAACCAGGTAAAACTGACTACACGCAGCCCAAAGCGTACAGACCCATAAGCCTAACATCCTTTTTATTAAAGACCATAGAGAGGCTGTGTGAGCGATATAATGCGGAACGGCCCCCTAAGGAAAGCACCAATACATATACAACAACATGCATACTCCACAGGAAAATCAACAGAATCGGCGCTTCATAGCGTAGTTTCCAAGATTGAATGTGCTATAGACCACAAAAACTCCTCGCTAGCAGCATTCATTGATATCGAAGGCGCTTTCGACAAAACCACCTTTAATAGCATAGGCAAATCCCTAGAAAGACACGGCGTAAATCAAACACTAAGCGGCTGGATCACCAACATGCTTAAGCTAAGAGCCGTGCAAGTCACAATGAATGACACCACAAGGGCCGTGGTGGCAAAGGGGTGCCCCCAAGGAGGAGTCCTCTCGCCGCTGCTGTGGAACCTTGTGGTTAATAGTCTAATAAAGCGTCTCAACGACGTAGGATTTTACACTATAGGCTACGCTGACGACATATCCATAATAATTAATGGAAAACACGAAAACACACTATGCAATCTTATGCACCAAGCGCTAAGGATAGTTGAGGACTGGTGCGGAGAACAACAACTCAGTGTGAATCCCACAAAAACAGAGCTAGTTCTTTTCACTAAGAAAAGAAAGCTGACGACACTACAACTACCACTCTTCTTTGGCAAAACCCTAAGCCTATCGACTGAAACCAAGTATCTGGGTATATACTTGGACAAACAGTTAAACTGGGCGAGACACGTCGAATATATCACTAAAAAAGCCAGCATATCAATGTGGCAGTGTAAAAGACTGCTGGGTAAAAACTGGGGAATCAGCCCCAAAATTATCCACTGGCTATACACGACGGTCATCAGACCGATCATCACATACGGTGCCCTGGTCTGGTGGCCCAGAACAGACCTGAGCATAACCCAAAAAGAGCTAGGCAAACTCCAACGCATGGCCTGCATAGCAATTACGGGTGGCATGAGAACCACACCAACTGCGGCAATGCAAGCAATGCTAGGCCTGCCACCTTTGAATCTTGTGGTAAAAGAGGAGGCGACCATAGCATTGCTCAGACTAAGCACAAATGGTACACTGAAAAAAGACTCAAGAATAAAACACATACGCATCAAGGAGGACGCCATAAAGAGGCAACCGATGCTGGCATCACCTCACGACAAAATCCCAAAAACATACCCACCGCATAAACACTACAAAATACAGCTACAAGAATTAACAAATGAATCACAAAACACAACAGAATTAAGAATATACACTGATGGATCTAAGACAAACTCCGGCACCGGTGCGGGGGTTTTCTCAGATGAACTGAACATCAAAATATCCAGGGCACTGGGGAAACTAAATACCGTATATCAAGCGGAGTGCGTCGGTATTATCCAGGCGGCCCATACGATCCTAAACAGAAAGGTCATGAATGCTAACATACGTATACTATCCGATAGCGCCTCAGTACTGCAATCTCTAGGGAGGGAATACTTCACCTCAGGACTGACACTTGAATGTCACAACGCCCTGGAACAGATAGCAGTACTCAATCATAATAAAATAACCCTACAATGGATAAAGGGACACAGTGGTTCAAGAGGCAATGATGCAGCGGACGAACTGGCAAGGAGGGGGTCCGCCATGGTGGAGTTCGGACCAGAACCGCTTATGCCTATCCCCTTCAGTCAGTTACGAGGCTGGTTACAAGAACACACACATAGGCAAGCCGAAAGCTGGTGGACCTCAGCGCCTGGCTGTAGGCAATCCAAAGAGGCTATGCCAAACCTGAGCAACAGACTAACAAAGCGTTTATTGCGACTGAACAAAAAGAACCTAAGAACAGTAGTAGGAACCATTACGGGTCACTGCTCGCTCAACAAACACCTATACACTCTAGGTATAACCGATAGCCCTCTGTGCAGGGCATGCATGAAGACGGAGGAAACGATTGCACATGTGCTACTGGAGTGCACAGGCGTCGCCCAAATCCGGAAAGAAACCGTGGGATCACCCAAAACAATCGAGGAAATCCTGAACAACATGGGGAACTTAATCTGCTTCTGGAGGGAGGTGGGATGGCTGGAATGAGCAACCCCCACCTTGTACTCACGCACAATGGTCCATACAGGACTAAGTGCGGAAAACACACCCTCTGGATGTCAGAGGGTGACCTATGATGATGATGATGATGATGACGATTTATACAAACGACATACCTATCCCTAAGAAAGGTATGCTCTCCCTCTTTGCGGACGACACTGCCCTTTATAGCAAGGGACAGAGCGCCCAGAAGTTAGTCAGACGTTTACAACCCCAGATAGATGAGCTTAGTGCCTGGTTTCGCTTGTGGCGGATTGAAGTTAACGCGGAAAAATCTTCTGCGGTATTCTTCGATCAGACCCCAAGACACCGGCTAGTCCCTCTCAACACTGACTCGCTCAGTATTAATAACAAAACAATCCCATGGCAGCGGTCTGCCAAATACTTAGGGGTTACCCTCGACAGTGCACTCACCTTCCGTGATCACGTCGATCGAGTAACCAAAAACGCCAAATTTTACATGAGCCGCCTCCACTCCATGTTGGGGCGGCACAGTAAAATGTCCCTACGAAACAAGCGAACACTCTACAAAGTTTGCATACGTCCAGTGATGTCATACGCGTGTCCCGTTTTTGCTCACGCTGATCCCAAAATCATAAATAAAATACAAGTAGTTCAGAATAAATTCTGCCGCGCAGCAACTAACTCTCCTTATTATGTTCGGAATTCCGATCTCCATAGGGACCTCGAGATAACGACCATTCAACAACATTTCCGTACCTGCTCCGAACGCTTCTTCAAAGCCGCAGAGCAACACGCGAATCCGCTCATTAGGAAGGCAGTGGACTACACCCCTGCTCCTCCATCTCGTCACCGATACCGCAGACCCCGTCACGCTCTCGTCGACCATGATAACACTTTAACGCGGGACCTTCTGTCCTTGCAGGCGGCATCTGCGCTGCCGGCGGCATCTGCGCCGCCACCCCCTCCATGATCCCTTAGCTCGGCAGCCTTCAGCATAGCCATGACTAGGTTCCCTCATGATAAGGCCGGCGTCACTTTGACTTCCCGCGCCTCTTCTAGCGCTTTTGGGTCCCCTTTATGGGCCTGCGCTGCATCGTCCCTCTCCTGAGGGGCGGTCGCCCTCACGATTTGCCTATATGGTTTTAGAACCTAGGCCAGGCTGAGTTTAGTCGGTAGGTCACGTGGCTGGACCGTTCCGGTCGCGTGGAGTCCGACATAACCTCCGTGACACTTGCCGTTGCGGGGGTATCCTGGGTACGTTTCGTGCTCCTTGTGAGGATTCTCAGCCTTCCTCTCCTGAGGAAAAAAAAAAATTAATAATTTATTTATTAATTATAAAGCATATTAAACGGTAATAATTACTTTGGTCATAGACTGTGTTGCAGTTATTAACGCCCACCTCGAACAACCTCTTAACAAGAAAACTATATAAACTAATAAATTTTAAGTGTATTGCGTGTTGTGTGTGTGTGTATTATATGTTTTAATTTATTTATTTAATAAGAGATTCTACATCATCATAATCCAGATCGAGTAACCATTTCTTCAGTACACGTTTGCAATCAATGTGTACTAATGGGTATTTCAATTTTCGAATTTCATATCTGAGGCTCGTACAGCGAAGGGAAACGTAAGGCAACCTGCATACAGCTGAAAAGAAATTCAAAGATGTATGTAGTTAACCAATCCATACTGGGCCAGCGTGATTGACTTTTTTTCGAACTCTTTTTGGTTTTCTGCGGACTCTTTGGTCCGCACTCTTTTTGTTTGTGTTAGTATTTTCACATTGCCTTATATATTATTTATTCTACGGGTAACATATTATTTGTCGGAGAAATGTGTTGTTCTCCGTTTTGTGGGGACAGATGGTCTTGTACCCCACAGTCGTAGCCTCATCTATATCTAAGTTCTAACTATTCCTTAAGACTAACAATGTTTAATTAATATCTACAGTGTGATTGACTATAGCCTAATCGCTCTAACATATTTTAGAGAAGGCCCGTGCCCCTCGATGGGTTATATGGGATGTGATGATATTGAAATAATATAAAATGAAGGCTGTATAATCCGTGATAAACGCTTAGCCGATCAAATTAGTATTGGCCGTCGCCACCGACCTCAGGACCGGGTTTGGCAGCCAGTCAACTTAATTATCACAGGTCAATTTTACTCATTTACCTGGCGAAACGGTTTCCAATTTAATTTCCTGTCAGCCCGTCGAATAAACAATATATATTAATAGCTCTGTCGCGACTCTCGTGTTTTCCAAAACCGGGTGTAACCACGCCACACAATAGCTGCGGTCACACGTGCCGTCTTAGCGTATAGTTAAATATTTTTGCTAAAGAATTTCTCTACATAGGTTGCAAGCAAACGTTGTTCGCTTATGCAATCGCGCGTAGCTTTAGGCGATCTAGCGTACATGTGCAAACATAAAATTTACGGAGTAATTTTATAACTGAATCGACTATTGAAATCGTATCAATTTGATAGTTCTAATTAAATTCATTTTTTTATATTTAGTCTTTATAGTTTTACTAGCGGACCCGACAGACTTTCGTCCTGTCAAAAAGATTTGTATTTTTGTTTTTTTTTTCCTCAGGAGAGGAGGCTGAGAATATGTAGCTTATATGACACGTTCGTAGATTTATCATAGCAGCGCCATCTATTGATTACTTACTCAACCCAGTCGAAAGGTATCGACATCTGTTAGAATCATTGGAGTTAACAGATAATTGTGACTGTCAAATAATAACAGCAAAATAATTAGCAATAAATTAAAATTGCAACGATAATTTGAGATTTAAACTATCCTATCTCTCAAGTTGGATCGAACTGCACATGGTGTGCGAATTTTATTATAATCGGTTAAATAGTTTAGGAGTTCATTGAGCACAAACATTGTGACATGAGATTTATATATATTAGATATATACATACATATATATATATATACTAGCTGGCCCAACAGACGTTGTCCTGTCAAATGTCTCAAATGTCAAATGTCTCAAATGTCACGTTGTCTCAAATGTTTTTAAATAAATAATTTAGCTGAAAAAACAATATCTATATGACCGTATTGTGAATCTAAACCATTCTCAAGCCCCCTGGAATACACACAAAAAATTTCATCAAAATTGGTCCAGTCGTTTAGGAGGAGTTCAGTCACATACACACGCACAAAGGAAATATATATATTAAGATAATCCAAAGAAAATACGGTGGCATATTTGTTAGATAAATTAACATATATGTTTAAAAAAATTTACATACACATTTTTTATTGAAATAATCTAAATAAACTGTGTTTGCTTTCAATCAACGCGTCACATAATCGCTACTCTGGTTAAGTGTTTGATTATAAACTCCTATGAATAGTTTTAGTCAATTTAAGGAATCAAAAAGGAATAGTCTGTGATAGTAAAAGACAATAAACAAATCGACAGTCTCACAAAATTCAAAACGAATATGATGAACGTATTATTTACAATGTGAGTATTACTCATATTATATGTTTTTGATGTTTAATTTTAAAATTTAAATTGTATATGACCATCTGTGGCTTGTGTCAATAAATCGATTGTGTTCTGTTTGGTGTGTCAAAAAAATAAATACATAGTCAATGAAATTTTTTTATATTTTTTTTTTGGTTGTGCATATTATAACTTCATGCAGTCAGCTTTATTACCATACTGGGTACGATCCCCTATGCTTGAAAGAAACCTTAACTCACGCCCAGGAACACCGCTTAAAATATGTGCAAGCAGAATCTTCTGTGCGGTGCGCAGATCCTGATCATAAGAAAGATTTTACTTAGGTCAAATATATTAATTATAAAGCTTTGATTGAGGAGGTCTAGTATGCCTCTCAGGTGTACAGGTACGTGTATTGCATGGCATCTGTTAACAAGTCCATTTGTGTATATTATTAAAAAAAAACGCGCCGACCTTCGCGATTATTACGTGACGCGCCTCACATGAACGCCGCGCCGATATGATTCCTCATATCGCATAAGTGAGTGCGTCGTGGTGTAAGTTACAGAAAACTAAAACTGACAAAAATAATGAAAACTAATGTCTCTGTGATAATTAAACGATCAATATCGTTCAAGACTTCTTGACCAGATGTTACATTGGCCGCCAGCGCTACCCACGTACAATTCAGTGACATAGAAGTGTATATCGCACTAATAATACAATAGGTGTATCAACTCAAAACGTCCGTACTTGACATAATACTCGCACGCAAAATTTGATTCCTCACGCGTGATCAAGATCATCGTTCGATTAGTGCAAAAACAGAATAAGGATAAATTAAAAAACTTATGTGACAGTTATTAATTTGCAACTATTACATGAAGTGAGTAATAAGTTTTTTGATGATTCTGAAAAAATGATCGATTTTGAGTTGATACACTATTGTTATTATTAGTGGGATATGTCAACGCTGACTTCGCATTTCCCTTTTTTTTAGTATTAGTGTATTTATGCTTAGCTTACCAAGTAGATAGCCAATGGATGAAAGAAAATTACTCTGATAATACATATCTACTCGTAAATACTCTGTGTATTTTTTAGCATTTTCCTCGACATCCGTTCACTTCACCATCATATCCTGTACTGCAACAATAATATTCAGAAGATGCATTTCGATTCTCTAATCAAATGGCATAGACTAAAAACTTTTTTAAGATCTTGCGTACATAGCAACGCATCTGTTTTTACAAGTTAACCTTGTGATAGTTCTTATGTCACTCGTCATAGCGGCAGTTTCTGTAAAGCAAATTTAAAGCTTGAAAACAAATTCAAATTCAAATTCAAAATCATTTATTCAGTCTGGGCTGTTACAAGCACTTGTGAATGTCGAAAAGCTACGCCATCGGTTCGCAAATCTACGGCGGGAGACCTTGTACTGAGAAGAACCGGCAAGAAACTCAGCAAGGGCTGTTTTTTTTCCCTGTATTAAATATATACAGAGTCGTCAATTTGGAAAATGACTTCAATATTGATAATTCATGAAGTCACTTTCCATTACATAATATAATTAATAAAAATTTATTTTGAAAACATGCCTATATTAGGAATGCCGTGTCATACAGTTTTAAAAGAATATATTAAAGTTAAATTAAATTATAATAAATACGAGTAGTACCCAGTATAGCAAAGAGCAGACTCATCTCCGCTGGCAGCACCCGTTCACGAGCATGACGCATGAACCAGCCATCGCTTCGCTCAACCATGTTTTGGGGAACGTAACGACCCGCCTCACACGACACTGCCGAAGAGATTTTAATGAGAGTATGACTACCCTTAAGCCACAAAAGGATACAAATTACCAAAAACAGGTACCCGTGTAAATTAGCACAACTAAAAAAAAAAATCAACCGCAGGACACGCGCATACAATCATTTAAAACTAGCAATAATGTATTATGATAAACATGTCGGTGACCGTACCTTTAACTTAAAAATTAAAGAGATGCAAACATAGAAATATATTTGTAATAATTAGCAATAATAATATAAATATATTAGAAATATAGTTACGGTAATAAGTTTCTTGCGCCCATTCTTAAAAATACGTCCTGAATTAGGGTGATAGGAAAAAAAATTGACAATTCAAAAGAGCTTTCTATAAAGTCATATTTGAATAAAATTAATTTTGATTTTGATTTCTAAAATGATGGAAGTGTTCTGTTAAAACCTACTTAATAAGTCTTCTTCTATTTTTAACATAAAAAGTAACCATCATACGTCGATTGCGTGGAATTTGAAATTGAAACATCATTGCAGTCGAGAGAGTCGAGAGAGTCGTGCGCTGCTAATATCTAGTTACCTACATTATTACTTTACTACTACCTGCGATCGTCACCAAATGATAATTACAAATTCTGGGAAGTCTACGCTGCATTACCGGCATATATCTGACACCTTAAAGTCACTTTTGCGATAAGATACCTTGCCCACTACCGCTTACTGTTCGCAATTCTTCGGGCTATGCCAGTGACCTTGGTTTTCCTGTGGATATCATAATTTCTAATTTGATCACACAGAGAAAGTAACGAGACTGAGTCTGCCGTAATTGAAATTAGGGGATGGGATGTCTCCCGGAAGTCGCTTGGCGTTCCCGGGGGCTCTCTACCTGCCTGAGGAAGGCCATTCCTGAGGTTTTTTGTGAGTAGGCCTCCCCCTTCTGGGGAGGAGAGCCCCACATAACTGCCAGCTCGCAACAGGGGTATGCAATTTAATGCATTTTCCTCAGGGGAACAAAAAAAAAGATACACATCACGCTAATATAAGCTACTTGAAATACTAATCTTGCGCAAACGAAGTCGTGGGTATCAGCCAGTAAATTTATAATGTACGTTCATACTCGTTTTTCTTCCGTACCGAGTACCGTACCGACCTCCGCAGTCGAGTGGTTCGACCTCCGCAGGAGTCCCGGTGGGGGCAGATGTTTACGTGATAAATGCGAACAGTTGTACCTTAGTCATGGTTGTTATAATGTATTTCTACCGTCTACTTCTACCCCTACCTCTACTTTACCCTAGATCCCATAACACAAGCCTTACAGAGCTTTCTTTGGGCTAGGCTAATTGGTGTCAAAAATCAATCAAAAATCAAAATAATATTTATTCAACATAGACCTTTACAGGCACTTATTGACGTCAACAGACAAAACAAAAAAAAAAAGCTTAAATAAAAAAAATCAAAAACCTTGTCCGTACGTACGAATAAGGAAAAAAAAAAGAAAAAAATATATTGACTCGACACCTGTTCGGAAATTGGGAGAGCCTTCTCGAGAAGAACAGGCAAGAAACTCTGAAGGTCTATTTTTTATCTCCTCTTTTCAATGTTAACAATCACAATAATACAATACAAAAATACAATATAGTACAAGATACAATCACACCTAACACGATTACAGTCGTATGTATGTTTACATACACATATAAAATAATACAATATTATAAATAATGTTGTTACCTAACATGGCTCTATGAATAGTGTCCCTATTCCCAAACAGTGTGATCATTAAGATAGTCACTTACTTTATAATAACCTTTACTCATGAGTGTCTTTTTGATATGGTTTTTAAATTTATATAAAGGCAAATCAATGACACCTTGCGGTGTAAGAGTGTAAGAAATATTTATTTATCTTCTTGATTTTATGGGATATTCATAAATATTCAGCCAAACAGCAACCCTCCTCTGCCTTGCACTGCACATACGATACAGTTGACGCTATTCCAAGTAGCGTTCGGTCCGATGTGACAGAATCATCACACTTGTTTGCAAATCAGCCATTGTGTCGCCGGCACGGGCACGGGGCTACATCTCGCTTTGAAAGCTGCTATTCATTATGCCAATCATATGCTGCATTGTTTACTAATTATTTGTTCGTGTGACAAAAAATGACAGAATGCTAAAAGCTTGTTGTGACATGATGTGGAACGCTATACAACCTATTATTATGAACAAATGGGAACTGCCTATTCGAACTCAATTAGATAAGTATCTTATAACTTCATAAAATCTGTAAGCCTAATATAGGGCCATTCGCTTAAATAAACTAGTTAGTCTTTTGATATATATGTAACTTGCTTTCTGCCCGCGGCTTCGCCCGCGTGGATTTCGGGATTGGGTCTATAGAGGGTTAAGTTTAAGGTATAAGTTAAGGATCATAGCTTTTGCCCACGGCTACATATGCGCGGAAGTCGGTTTATGGCGCAAAGGTTTTATCGCGCTTCCCGTGGGACTATCCGTCTTTCCGACATAAAAATACCACAAAACCTGGCTTAAGAATCACTCTATCTATTTATGAAAACCACATGAAAACTGTGCATTAGTTTTTGAGCGAAGCCTTTATTGCGCATCCCGTGGGATCTGTCGATTTTTCCGGGATAAAAAGTAGCCTATTATTTAATCCGGACTTTTATCTTTACAATTTCAAAGCAATCAGTTCAGTAGTTACGGCGTGAAAGCGGAACAAACAAACTCACTTTCCGATTTATAATATTATAGTAAGGATTATTGAGCACAAATCAGATTTCTCAAAATGTCGTATAACCGAGTAGATTATCTGTTCTTGTCTACCTTACAAATTTTCTTACAAGTGTAAAGTCCAATGTCGTTTCATATTTTTAGCGGTCCGTTCTCCGTACCAAAAGCGGAACCCTTTTAAGATCACTTCGTTTTCCATCTGCCTGTTTTCAATTCGACCCTTTTTCTCAATAACTCCGAGAGATATCAAGTTGAATTTAATGAACAATAAAAAAATCTAACTTCATAGTCCACACAATCACAAGATATTGCCTTTTTGCTCCGTTTATGTGTCCCTTTTGAGAGTCCATTTTTCAGTAAATTTTAAAAGGTACGATACGATGTCGCGGACTTTTTATAAAACTATAGAAGAACGAAAGAGGAACAATTCCATCACACATAATTTTTATACCTTTTTAACCGTTAACGCAGCGCACGCAACTAAAGCTCTCAAATAGAAATAATATATCTCGTCTTCGAAACGTTTTCCAATGATCGACATTCCACGCGACAAACCTTCCATCCTCACCATCTCAATACTTGGCAGTCCACCACCGTGCGTTTCTCTAGAAATTTTCTGCCTCGCACAGCTAAACTGTGGAATGAATTGTCGCCTGCAGTGTTTCCGAACCGTTACGATATCCAAACTTTCAAGAAAAGAGCGTACTCCCATTTAAAAGGCCGGCAACGCGCTTGTGACTCCTCTGGTGTTGCGGGCGTTCATGGGCGGCGGTAATTGCTTACCATCAGGTGATCCGTCTGCTAGTTTGCCCCCTATCACATAAAAAAAAAATGATGCTCCGTTTCTATTAGTCGCAGCGCAATGTTATAAGCCTTTCTCGATAAATGGGCTATCATATACAAAAAAATCTATTTGCGCCAGTCATTTCTGAGATTAGCGCGTTCAACCAAACAAACTATCTAGCTTTATAGCATCTGTATAAATATAAAGAAATTCCCTTCAATCCTAAACACTACAATACGAACTCCTTTACTTCGCGGTAGAAATTAGTAAGATAAAGATATCCAAGCAGATGACTCAGATACGGGATACCGCAGAGAGACTGTTGTTATTTAATGTGTTGTTATTTGTGATTAATAAACATAATTTGAATATAATAAACCATACGAAATACAGATATACTTATAAAATTAAGGTATTTGAAAATCTTACGACTCGAATGTCACAAAATACCACGATCCTTGTCATTTACGGTGAAAAATTAGATCAACGTTGACATTTAAGTCAATGCCGCCAATTTACACCCAGCTCACTTGAACACGTGAAAAATTGATCCAAATCTTTATTAGATCCAGCTATTTCCAGTGATACTGTCGAAATGATTTGAATGAGGGAACTAAGGCATTCGTAACATTGCATTTAAAACTGTGGCGGTGGATTAATTAATAACATAATTGATATTTCTTTTTATAGTCGCCCTAAGCCTGATGGCGCTAGGAACTCACAAATATTGTCTTATTGTTACATACATATTATAGAGATAGGACAATAAATAAAAAAACATAATTGAAACAAAAAGGAATTTTATCAGAAACCTATATCTTGTACAGAAAGGAGCCTGAGTAGTGAAAATGATCACTGATGCATTATGAGAAGCTGATGTTGAAAATCAATAAAACGAAAATACATACATACATACACTCACGCCTTTTTCCCACGGGGATAGGCAGAGATTACGTCTTTCCACTTGCTACGGTCTTTACATATCTCTTTCGCTTCATCTACTTTCATAACATTCCTCATACATGCTCGACGATTGCGGGTACTTCTGACCTGGCCTTTTTTGAGGACACTTTCGATTTGTTCGAAATATGTTCGCCTAGGTCTTCCTCGTCCCGTGTCTCCACTCACTCCAGCTTCATAAATCATTTTCATTTTTGAACGAAAATAGAGGTAACTAATAAGAAAAAAGTAAAAGAAAGCAACTGGTGTGCTCACGAGCACTGCAGATGAACTAAGGTGAAATATAAGAATTAAATATTTAAGAATAAAATTAAGATATTTGGCAACCTCCTTAGTCGAGAGGTTAGTATCCGAGGTCCCGGGTTCGAGTCTCGATGAGGGCAAATGTTTGTGAATATGATCATTTGTACCTTGGTCATGGTTGTTAATATATATTTCTATCACAAATATTTATATACGTACCTCTATCCGTTACCCGTATTACGTATTGTTACCCTTTTTTTTTTTTTTGTTCCCCTCAGGAAAATGCATTAAATTGCATACCCCGGCTGTGGTGAGCCGGCGGTTATGTGGGGCTCTCTTCCCCAGAAGGGGGAGGCCTACCCACTAAAAACCTCAGAGATGGCCTTCCTCAGGCATGTAGGGAGCCCCCGGGAACATCAAGCCACTTCCGGGAACCCCCAGCCTCCGCTCCCCTGCCTAGAGGGGAGCCCTCCTCGGGGGAGCCTACTACCTCCCCCGGTCCCCTCCACCGACGACGCCCCCCGGCCACGGAAGGGGCGTGGTCCATCCCGGGTCGCCGTAGCAGTCGCGACTTCCTCGCGCCCGCCGGCGACCCACGTATTGTTACCCTTTTTTTTTTTTTTTTTGTTCCCCTGAGGAAAATGCATTAAATTGCATACCCCGGCTGTGGCGAGCCGGGGTTATGTGGGGCTCTCCTCCCCAGAAGGGGGAGGCCTACCCACTAAAAACCTCAGGGATAGCCTTCCTCAGGCATGTAGGGAGCCCCCGGGAACACAAAGGCCACTTCCGGGAACACGTATTGTTACCCTAGATTCCATAATACAAACCTAAAGAGCTTTGGGCTAAGCTAACTGCTGAAAATTGAAATATTTATTCATTTATTTATTTGTGATAGACAGATAAATAAAATCTTTATTTATTAGCCTTCATCACACACACAACAGCAACAAAAAACGACTTAAAATTTCAACTTAACAATTACCCAATACAAATTGAATTGTGCGCGCTGCAGAACTGTAAAAGGTTCGTAACTCAGTGACAGAATACAACAGGATGTGAGCAAAGCAGCAGCATTCTGCTACAGCCCGAGGGTTTCGAGTTTACCAGAAAAATTCCAAAATTTGCAACTAAATTAAATCACTGTGTATATTTATAAATATTTGAGGCCCACATTTTTCGTGTGTCTCATTCACAAGGCAAACAATCCATGTTTCATAGTAACGTATGTTTTTATAAATTGACAAAGAACGTAAATGGTCGCCTTCACCACCAGCTAACAATTGGTTGCTGACCTAATTACCGACGGTTCGCCATGGCACCCACTCGAATAATGTTTTCCAAACATTTAATTCACGTGACATTAGTGTCGCTCTACTTGTTGACAAACTTTTGTCTCCTTCTAACGATCAAGAATTGAAAAGGGTACGCGGTATTCTGATGTCATACTGAACAGAATAACGAACATAGTATAGCTTTGATATGTTTATTATCCTCCTCTATTCAAGCCGTAGGGCCCTTATGGCCAAGGCTAAGGCTGAGTTTAGTTGGTGGGTCACGCGGTCAGGCTGCTCCGGTATCAACCGGAATCCAACATAACCAAAGTGACACTTACCGTTGCGGTGGTATCCTGGGTACGGTTCGTGCTCCTTGGTGAGGCTTCTCAGCCTCTCTCTCCTGGGGGTAAAAAAATATGAGTCCTATATCTATGACCTTAACAAATTATGGAAAGCTCGAGTTAATTGAACTATATTTGACGGTTAGGATAACTGATAGCTTAGTTATTAAAGTAGTTATTGTTAAGGGTACATATCCTATTTTTTCGTTAAGGGCAGGAATCAGACCAAGTAACACTGTTGTCAATTTCTGCGAGGATTTCTTAAGAACTGTTGACCAGAATTCTTGTCAACATGTACAAAAAATTGCAGAATTCCATGATTTTCATCACTTTCACAAGCCTGGATATCTGGCATGATATCTGGGATAAGTAAGTCTTGCACTATTGTGAAAATTAGATACAATACACCTTGACACTAGTGTTAAGGATGGAAAATCTGGGTTATAATCGATATTTTAGGGCATACCCTTTATCACCATTTAACCTTTGGTAAACAATTTCGAGAAACCGGGTAATCAGTACGCCAAGGGAATGTAATTGGCAATTGCTTCTTTTATTTTCTATTTATTATATGTCTTAATTATTTAATATTGATATTGAGAAAGATTAAGGATTCTGTTGTAATATTTGTCTACAATTGAAAAAAATGTAAAATTAAATTGTAGATTAAATATAAACTGCTTTAATTATTAGAAAATCATTACAAACTCACGTCGATGTGTTACGGTTTAAATTCACGCAGATACCTCAATCCATCAAGATATGTCTTACGAGGGTCCAATACTGGTGTGGATTTTACTTCGTGTTCTGATTGAATATTATGACCCTTAAAACTCTATTATGAGACATCCGCGCCGCCATGCACGGAGCGGAAACAAAATTCGCCATCCGAGAACTACATGACTATAGAAGATCGTAGAAGTTTACCAGTATCACGTTACTCGAAATTAAATTAGAAAATTGTTTGTTCTTTAACTCGCGGGAGGACGCAGTAAATCTTCATAAGGGGTGCTTAGTGAAACCGTCTATGCTTTGGTGGTGATTATGTTGGACTGTAGTAGAAGGTCAGCCTACCAACTAAACACTGGAGACCTATTTTTGAATTACGAATGCGATTTCGAAATCACCGCTGACTAAATAGTCAGCGGTGACTTTGAGGTCACAGATTCCTAAACTTCCAATTTTTTAAAGTCGATCGCAGAGCTGCCAACATAGATAAAGTACACACATAAATGTAAGAGTTCGGTTCCACGCAGAATGTAGTCGCTGCCGTTTATTGCCGGCTTAACCATTATGGTTATTTTGTTTATATATATATTATATATATGTGCTACATTCATATATGTATATTTTATATATAGACTGAAAAATCAAACAAAACACAGATAACATTTCCACAAGTATGACTTGATTACGAGTGGGTGAGGGCACTCGTAATGAAATCACACCTGTGACTAAGGTAGTCACATCAGTGATATTCAAAAATAAGAATTATTGAAAATCGGTGATTATTAGTCACATCGGTGATTTCGAAGTCGCATTCGTAATTCAAAAATAAGTTTGGTGCCTACTGCGTTTGGCACTCTCAGGTGAGAAGGCGAAGCGGCGCAACCATTGATGGTGCATATTACGCATTTCTACGCGTAATCTAGCATGCGATCCGTGTCCGGTAGTAAGCCGGTTGTAACATTTTAAAATATCGCCCATATTTGAGAATGTTACGAAATTTCTTTAATCCATATCACTGTTAATACAGATTGCTGTAGTTTCAAAATGCAAGTAGATAGTTACTAGTATAGGATTATAAGGACCTATATTTCTTTTACAAACACGTTGGGAAAGAGTGGGCTGGAACTTTTTACGCACCTTTTATTACTTCGCAGTTTGTTTCAGGTTCAACGCGACACTCATGACGTAATGCTGACTAATTGAAATCCACCTTCATCATTCTTATAGTTATTCATCAAATGTTCGCCTTCCTCAAAATAATTCTCAAAATGAAGCTGTAAAAGCTATCTACTTTAAAGCAGACTCCTAAAAGCGCAAAGCCTAATTTACATTATCTGTATTCGAAATCAAAAATGTTTTCTTCAAATAGGATTTTTACAATCACTTGCACTTCAAAGATGTCAACATATTTGGCGACGTAACTATTGAGTCATTAAAATGAAACCCAAGAATTGTTATCATTTAAGTAAACCTTATATCTTCATTCACAAGAGTGTTATTGACAAATGATTTAAATCTGTGAAAAGGCAAATCGGTAACATTTTGTGGAACTTTATTGCTGTGCATTTCTCCATAAAAGAGCCTCTAGTTTTTCGCAGCCTGTATAAAACCTAGCAGGTTACCTAACAATGTTTTTGTGCAAATTGTGTACTAAGTTCAAAATTCTAAAGCATCCGGCGGATATCCAGTGATTCGGAGTATGCAGTTGGGCTCGGAATGCCGGCGAACAATGCAGGGCCGTATTTGGCGGGCCACGACAAGGCCGTCCGCCTATCTGGCCTGACGTGTGCATAAGCTTTTTTGTGCATAAGCTTTTTTGTGCAAACAATAACTGGCAGTATTTCAGCTATACTGCATGATCAATGCCGAACTTTTGATGGACTTGCATACTACGTAAATATTTTATACCGACTTTAAGCAGATCGATTTAAATGCAGATAGAGAGTTGAAAACAATATCCTAATTTTTAAATGAAGTGAACCGATTTTAATGGTCATCTATAGATTGGATTTGTCTCCGTAAAGAATAGCGAAATCAATTCAAAAATTTCAAAAACTGAGAAATTTTTTTTATCTAGCAAACTTAAAAAGATTTATTTTTTATTATAATAACAGTTTAGGGATTCTGCTATCTTCTCAAATTGACAGCTTACGTCATTGTCTATTAGATGGTACCTACTCCGTTAGCAAATTCGCTAGTTACTAATAAAAGTAATCTTATCTTCGTCAACAAAGGAAGAAATGAGAACTAAAGAACCAGATGTTTATAATGGGTGTCCGAATCCTACGGTTACACAGTACATTATTCGTGAATATAATGACGCACTGGCGAATACGCTCGGCTTGATCAAAGTCAAGATATGTGAACGAAATGTGAAACAGCTATTACTTACTTTGGAGGGTAGGTTAACGGGATTGCAGCGTTAAGTCTTAAAAATACTGTGCGTTTGAAAAAGTTTCTAGAAGAACTCTTTTATGCAAAAGTTATATAAAAATGTATAAAAATCTATTGTTTTATTTGTAGTTAAAATTGATTAAACACACGAGTGATAAAAAAAATATTTTAAAATGGTATTTTTTATATTTATTTACAAACTTCTTTTCTTCAAAAAAGTCTTCTAAAATTTCTATTGATTTAATTACTCCGACAATCTTATGAAAAATAAACAAAAACCTTAAAAAATTAAATTAAGCTTTCACCAACGGGAGGATATATTTATAGCCATAAGCTATAAGCTGAGGATCTGGTGCCTGCGCCCATAGCATGAGCAACGAAACAAGATACGATAAAACGTTTTCCGTGCTATAACCGCCATCTTATATTTTGATAGAAGAAGTGATGAATCGCTTTATCATATCGTATTCCGGTGGTCATGCTACGGGGGCTGATATCGTTTTGATTGTCTCGATCCAATCGGCGTAGTTAGGAATCAATTCGTTAATCAATTAATCAACGTACAATTTCGCTAAGGAAATCAACATTCATAAAACGCTCAATTATAGACGTCGTATTTTGTACCTAACATGATATCACCAAAACAGAAACAAGCTGGTTTTATATCAGATCACTATGGCTTAACAATATGGATTAACTCTAATTTACATTAGTCTTCAGAAACTTTGCATAATCGCATATCACGCACAAAATTTCTTTTGTCGTATATGTTTCTATCAAACTTGATTGAGTTTAATAGAAACAATTTCGATTAAGTTTGATAGAAATATATTGATTAATCGTTAGTTATTAAATTGTAGACGCTAAAGACAACAGTAGTTGTTCAGTCCGACAATTATCTGACCTTTCGATTTCGCAACATGATGTCATTGCAATATTGCGCCGGAGTCGGTATTCGGTAGTCAAATCAATAAGGTCGATGCATTGGAATGTTCAACGTTCATTTATGTTTTGGTTAATGCTATAGAATTGGTTAATGGTATTTTCTTTATTTATTTATTTATTATCAAAATAACCTTTGTTTTATTTGTCTCCCGCAAAACTGCGACAGAATAACACACGCACTGCAAAGCTGAACATAGCCATCTGAGGCTTGAGCATAGGTCCGTCCAAAAATAAAATTCGCCGTAAAAGCCACAGATAAATGTAATTAAGAACATTGAAATTGCCACCTATATTGAAAAGTTCAACAACACTTGTCATTGTACATATAGCATGTGTAAATATATTCCAAAGTTATCAAAAGATGGTAGACCCTAACAGTTCGAAGTCACCAATTGAATTTATTCGATTTATGATGTGTAAGAATATAAAACGTATTATGTCTATTTTTCAATAACTAAAAATATTTTGCTAAATATATATTTTTTTTACATTTTATTTTTTTAATGGTATTATTTTCTTTGTAATATTCATTGCCAACAAGCAGACTACTCAGGTTGTGGTAAGAGTGTAAATTCACTGCATATCTGAAACTCCTGTAAAAGCAAATCATAAGATATGAGTTCACTATGCTTACTAATTTCACTGCCTACCTTACTTTTCACACATCAATTCGAATATTACTGTTTTATAATGAAAATAAGTAATATCCGCAAGTACCCTGGTAGACTCCAAATTCGCTCAAGTTCTGCAGGCTCCATCACCACCATATTTTAGAATTCGCTATTGATTGCGTGGTTACTACAGCCGTTTACAGAGCTAAAGTTTTACAAATTGTTAGTAAAATTCATCGCTTTAAGTCCAGAAGCCTTGTAGCCGCTGACTTCGATATTCTGTTTAATATTCCTCTTTTATAAATTGGTAACATCGCTAACAACGTTGCTACCTATTATCTATACTAATATTATAAAGAAGTAAAGTTTGTGTGTTTGTATATTTGTTAAATTGTAAGGGGTAATCTCGGGATCTGCTGAACCGATTTTATAAATTCTTTCACCAATAGAAAGCCACATTATTGTGGAGTGTCATAGATTATATAAAAAATCGAAAAATAGAAAGGCTTTTACGTGGTAGACCGTTTTGCAAAGTGAATCGGAGAAAAAACGGACAGCGAACGGCGCGCGATGGGTTCGGGTTTAATTCGGTTCGCGTTCGTGCTCGCTTCGAGGATTATTAATATTATGCCCAACAAAGTGGGCACGGGTCAGCTAGTGTTTAATATTATACTAAGTATTTCGTATTGATTTATTATTTGTAACATTTTTGCGATTTGTTATATTTTTGTTTTAAGGTAATTCCAAACTTTTGATCTGTGAATGAAAGCAACGATAAACTATCAACAAAAACAGTAACGAGATGCATTAAGGGGTAATATTTAAATGACATAGCTAGTTTTATACAAAGTGTATTGAATTTATTAGGTTCATCTTATGATGTTTCCAAATAGTATCAAAATATTGATTACAAATATGATTTTATCAATTAATTCGGTTACTTACACGATTTTAATATAAATTATGTTAAAACATGAATTATTAAAATCTAGAGTAATGATATATGGAATCGAAACCTGACCACTTACAATGGACCTTATAAGGAGGCTCAAAGTCACCCAAGGGCCAATGGAGAAGACAATGCTCTGAGTCTTAATGCGTCGAATCAGAAACGATGAAATCTGCAGAAGAACCAGATTCGTTGACGTTACTCAAAGAATTACAAAACTTAAGTGGGCAGCGTACATTGCTTGCAAGATTACGACCGAGGGAGTGGAGCGGTTAGGTGGAGCGGGGTGGTCCGCGAATGCCAAGTACATGCTGGTAAGCGCAGCGTCGCTAGATCACCAATCACATCAGGAGACCTATTTTTGAATCACGAATGCAATTTCGAAATCACCGCTGACTAAATAGTCAGCGGTGACTTTGAGGTCACGGATTCCTGAACATCCAATTTTTGAAAGTCGATCGCAGAGCTGCCAACATAGAAAAAGTACACACATAAATGTAAGAGTTCGGTTCCACGCAGAATGTAGCCGCTGCCGGTTATTGCCAGCTTAACCATCATGGTTATTATATATATAGTATATATATATATATATATGCTACATTCATATATATATATATTCTCCAAATAAAACACAAGTATGACTTGATTACGAGTGGTTGAGGGCACTCGTAATGACATCACACCTGTGACTAAGGTAGTCACATCAGTGATATTCAAAAATAAGAATTATTGAAAATCGGTGATTATTAGTCACATCGGTGATTTCGAAGTCGCATTCGTAATTCAAAAATAGGTCTCCAGATGGTTTGCAGATTTGATGAAAACTACTGCGACATAATATTAGCTAAAACAAAACTAATCACAGCCGAAATGTCATGACCGTTACTCTATTGTTTTTACTATGTGTTTCGATTTCTGATGAATTAGAAATTCATAAGAACCAATAGTCACAATGTCTTAATGATAAAATTCTGTGACAAAAATAGTACAAACATAGATTGTAACACAAAAAAACTTGAAATGAAAAAAAAATAATCAAAACTGATCTCAGCAAAATGTGTCAACAGTTTTGTTATATTCATTCCATTTCAAAATGATTTCGGTCATAGACGAGGGTCGGTCAACTCCACATACGGTGCATTTCTACTAATGAAGTAATGATTAAGCGGATAAAAAATGTTACCTTTTAAGAATTTATATTTGCAACTACAGGTATCAAAGTTTTAATGATTAGACAATATTTTCCAGGCACGTAGCAACCGTTCCCTGTAAAATAACGAAGCCTGCTGGTGTTGTCATTAGCAGTAATAAGTTTTAATTGTGTAACGGTAGATTCGGTGCAATTAAAACCGAAAAGCACTAAAGCTCTATTTCACGGCGCTACTATAGTCAAAGTTGGCGGCTACAAAGAAGGTGGAACTTACATAGGTCTTTGATCGCAAAAAAAGGGTGAGATAAAAATTTAAGCGTAGTCACAACTTTAGGACAATTTAGGACGAACTTTTCCGCAATTAGAAGTTTCATTTTAATATATAATTACATTTTTCGTTCAAGCAGTTATCCTAAGGAACACATGTCCATCTGTCTTACATATCAGAATTACCTTCCATAACTCAAACGGAAATGGCTTCAAACCAATTAGCTAGCCCAATTAAACACCGTGTTTATGGCATCTCGAGGTATCTGATAGAAATATATTTGTATTAATTATGCATAGACTTATTTTCATGAAATACTTATATTTATTACATACTCGTAGACATGTGCCCCCCACCAGAACTCGAACCCAGGAGCTGGTGGTGGCGATACCTTGAAACCAACGTACTAACCAATCGAGCACGAAGATCGACTAAAAAGTTTGCACTTTCAACAAAAAGAACATTATAACTTCCTTTTAACTCGTGAATGAGTAAAATTCTGAAATATTTATTGAATAAAGACTTGATAGCCACACAGGACATAAAAACTATATCTTTTTTAATTTGTTATTCAAAAACAGTTAACAGTTAAACCATAGGCCTCCTTCAAGTATCTTCACACCGTTTGGACTTATACTGCTTCTAGCACCTTCCCGTATTTACACCAAAACGTCAGTCCACTTTGCTGCGTTGCTCGGCGTACGCCTGCCACTCCCAGAACCTTTCCACCCCAAAAGCTGTCAATCTTGCGAACAATGTGCCCTGTCCACTGCCTTCTATGGTTCGCAATTCTTCGTGTTATAACTGTGACCCCTGGCTCTTGTGTTTTTGTAATTTCTGATTTAATAAAGCAAAGAAACTCTTCGCGTTTCTCTTTCGATTTGATTACGTAACGTTGAGTATACCTCAGGAAAAAACTATGTATGCTCTCAGAACAACACGCTAAATAGAATTCTTTCGTAAGGTAACCTTTTTTATAGTAGATGGATTGGCGAACGTACAGCCCGTATTAATGTTAACAAACGAATGAATGCCGAAGTGAGGAACTTCTGAGAACAAGTTTATCACGAATTAAAACCGCCTTCTGGAACATTCCCGAATGTATTTCAAAAGGAAAACTACAATGGCATGGAATACAATAAGTAGGTTTTTAGTAATTGCAAATTAATCTGCCTATTGTGAAAAATATGAATAATAAATAACATATCACATGGTAACAATACAACATATTTTGTTTTTCGTTTGTGGTATCATTGATAATGTAATGCAAATAAACGGATTTATTATTTCCGAAAATGGCCAAATGACTGTAGTTAAGCAATTGGTTTACCGTTTGAGTTTACCTATTTAGCCCTAAGTTCCAACACGCTGAATCGAACCTACCCCTTATATTACGAACCCTTCTTATATTACGAACAACAATTACAAACCACTGTATACTAATTATAATTCACGAATCTCGAAAATAAGTCATCATGTGGGTCAAGATTCGTAGCCTCGTAAAGTTCTACTAGTGCACCAATTGCGCCAATAGGTTTGACAAATTATTATTTGATTTATTTAAAGTTAACCTGAAATACATACAATGAAAAGAACACTGACTGGTATAAAGGCGGAACAAAGGATTCATCTTCCTTTATTTACATTGATCATTTCCGCTCAAAGACGGCTTCTGCTGGACATAGGCCCCATGGATATCCACATCGAGCGAATCTGTGCTGTTAACTTCCACCACCATCCTCTTGACCAAACCGTCGGTTCAATTTGTTGGAAGGCTACCAGCGCTAGGTTTTTCAAGTTATAGCATACCATTTGAGGGTCTTATTGGTTATGCGTTAAAAATAAATATATTACGTTATTATTATTATAAACAACCTCCGCAGTCGAATCGTTCGTATACCGTATACCATCTCTGAGGTCCCGGGTTCGAGTCCTGGTGGGGGCAGATGTTTGCGTGATGAATACGAGCATTTGTACCTTAGTCATGGTTCTTCATGTTCTCTATCCATTACCCTAGATCCCATAAAAGCCTTACAGGGCTTACTTTGGACTGGGCTAATTGGTGTTGGCACCGATGGATTGTGGCGGCCTGGCGTGCGCAGCTCGAATTACGGATCTGCGCGCGCCAGCGGGCCGTCGGTGCCGTACTCCCGCACCTCGAAGCTTGGCTCCACGGGAAGGAGGAGGTCACCTACCGATTGACTCAGATACTCACCAGGCACGGCTGCTTCGGTGAGTATCTGTGTCGAATAGGACGGGAGGGATCGACACATTGCCACCACTGTGCATCCGACCTTGACTCGGCCCAGCACACGCTGGCGGAGTGCCCCGCGTGGGCCTCCGAGCGCCGAGTCTTGGTCGCAGAGATCGGGCGAGATCTGTCTCCGCCGGCATTGATTGCGGCAATGCTGGCGGACGATGGAGGCTGGAGGGTTGTGGCCTTCTTCTATGAAGCAATGATGCTCCAGAAGGAGGCTGCCGAGCGGGGTCGGGAGATGGCTGATCCCGCTCGAAGGAGGCGGCGCCGGGCTCAGTAGCACAGCTGCGGCGCCGCCGCGGGTCGCCGGCGGGCGCGAGGAAGTCGCGACCGCTACGGCGACCCGGGATGGACCACGCCCCTTCCGTGGCCGGGGGGCGTCGTCGGTGGAGGAGACCGGGGGAGGTAGTAAGCCTCCCCCGAGGAGGACTCCCCTGTATCGACGGGGGAGCGGAGGCTGGGGGTTCCCGGAAGAAGCTTGATGATCCCGGGGGCTCCCTACATGCCTGAGGAAGGCCATCCCTGAGGTTTTTAGTGGGTAGGCCTCCCCCTTCTGGGGAGGAGAGCCCCACATAACCGCCGGCTCGCCACAGCCGGGGTATGCAATTTAATGCATTTTCCTCAGGGGAACAAAAAAAAAAGGGCTAATTGGTGTAAGCATGAGAAACATTTATTTATTATTATCACATGGAACATTGGTGGCGCTGTGACTTCGGCACTGTTCCACGAATCAGAAGGTCCGGGGCACTTGGAATTGATTCAGCCATGCATCATGTTAGTTTCGTTTGTCGCATTCAAAAGTGCATGTAACCAACCAATCCGCACTGGAATAGAGTAGTAGACCTTGAAAGCCTACTCACCTCGCCAGGCTTCGTTCGCCTACTCGCCTCGTTAAGGTTGACATAGGGATTGTCATATTTTTATTGACTCAGAATGTTTCGTTGTCAGAATTGCTAAGTAATTTCGATGGATGGACATGCATTTGAATATATTTTGACATTCATTAGCTAGAAACTATTGTAAATAAAATACGTATAGTCAATAGAAAGAAAAAGTCAATAGAAGCTTGCACAGCACTACGGAAACTGCCTCCGTTTGATGAAAAGCGGCATTACTCTCGACGACAAACAATAAAATTTGACTATATTATGAATTCTGTATCATTGAGTTATTCGCGTAGCATAGCTGAGTAATTGTTAATATTTATTAAGTTTAAAGCATTAAGTTTTTAATTAACTTCCATACATTCTAATAAATTACCTAATTTTGTTGTTACACCCAAATCGTTAAGTTAAAACTTAATCGAGTGCACCAAAAACATGCGGCGGAAAAACCTGGGCCCAGATTCGATTCGGTATCGAGTTCGTTTCGATACCTAACTTTCATATATACATGAAAATGATTCCGAGTTCCGAAATCATTCCCAGATATATTTCGTACTAGCTTTCCGCCCGCGGCTTCGCCCGCGTTATATTCGAATTTCCCACAGGAAGGATATGTTTTCCGTCGGTAAAATTATCTTATTTCCTTCCTTGGGTCCTCGGGTTTTACGATTGGTATATACGGGGTGGTTACCCCGTATATACCAAACGTACAACAACCCTTCAACCCTTCAACCCTTTACAGCCCTTTTCTGCTTCAAAAGGTAGCCTCTGTCCTGTCTCAGGCTCTAGACTATCTGTTTAGGACTTATGAGTTTCGGACCGCGGAAAAGGAAATTTAAAAAAGTAATAAAAAAAAAGATTTTGACATTACGGTTTCGGTACTTGACTGTCACTTCGGATTTTTTCACGGCATTTTTTATTGAGTTTATTTTAAATATATTCTTTGGTTTATTTACGGCGGATTAATAATTGATCATTTACGGAAGTGTATTTAAATATACCATTGGACTAATATTTGCATATTACGGTTTCGACGGGATTGGATTGGAAAAGTGGTCGGCCACGCGTTCTCCTATTTTTATACTACAAGTATTGTAATATATAATATATATTTATAACCACATACGGTAGGGCACATTAGTACACACAAAACACACTTCAAGCCAAGCCAGAACTACGGACCGGTAAGCAATATTATTATAAAATTAGATAATATAAGCAAATAACGGGCGTTCGGGAAAACGCAACATTTTTTGGTAGCAGAGCGTGGTTACTTTTCGGTTACGGACCTGTTATTTTGTAAATTCTTTGATTTGTACTTATATGCGTAACAAATATATTTGACATCGGTGTCAAACGGGTTTACATTAAATTTAATTTGGGGTTATATTAGGTATTGTTTTTTTCTGTTTGTTTTGTATTTATTTTAATCATTAAAATGTCGGACGGTTACAACGAAATTCGTCGCATATTACAATGGTTGGTAAGCGCATTTTCTCTGGTGAGTAGACCAGACAGGGTTGAGGCCTTGAAGGAGCGGGCTTCAAATGCAAACAGATACATGGCGGACCTGGATCAAGCTTTACAAATGTGTTATGATAGGGCTGACATGAATCCAGACAATGAAACTTTGCAGGCAAGGTTGATTCAAGCTCAGGCAGACTACAAGCAATGCTTAGAATATTATGACAGCATTATTCAGGCGGTAAGGACACTGGATCTGGCCAGTAGTCCCACGGTTAAGGGTCAGTCAAGTAGTAATGCCTCAATTTATACTAGATTGCCGGATTTAAATTTGCCCAAGTATTCTGGTGGGTATGAAACTTGGATGTCATTTATTAACATTTTTGATTCTTTGGTACATTGTCGGATGGATATATCACTCTCACAAAAATTAAGTTATCTGTTGAGTTGTCTATCGGGAGACGCTCACCAGGTTATTTCACATTTAACCATAACAGATAACAATTATGAGACTGCAAGGGCGCTATTGATGGGCAGATATCAAAATATTAGGTTAATTGCGGATGCCCATGTGGCAAAGATATTAAATTTGCCTTATTTAAGGAATATCATGTTTATAAGGGATGATTTTTTAAATCCATTAAAGGTGGCCTATAATTGTTTGGAGAAATTAAATTTACCAGTAACGGAGTGGTCATTCTTGTTGCTCCATATTGTATTGAATAAGTTACCCTCTGATTTAAAATTAAGATTTGAACAAAAATATGGAAGCGGAGATGAGGCAAGCCCGTTGCCTAAATTTATTGACCTTTTGACCTTCTTGGAGGAAGAAGCACGGATTGTTGACAATGTAGGCTCACCTCCTGCAACGGCTACCTCAGGGCCATCTGGGAGGCCTGTGTCCAGTCAGGGAAGACCTGTATTCAGTCAGGGTAGGATTAGGCCACCCACTCGGGGGACTAGGGTAGGTATGGCTACATCGGACCATACTATTAATAATAGGTTGCAATCCAAGCGGGTTGGTTGCACCTTTTGTGGCATCATAGGCCATTTTATATCTAAATGCCAACATTTTATAAATTGTTCCCCTCAACAGCGGAGGCGTTTTGTGCAAAATCACAAGTTTTGTTATTTTTGTTTAGGGGATCATCTTGTTAATAGTTGTGCAGTGGCACGGCCATGTATTCATTGTAACGGCAAACATCACGGGATGTTATGCCTGAATAGGAATGGTGGAGTTAGGCCTGCAGCGGCACGGATTGGTTCTCCTTCAGGAGGGGGTCAAAGCGGACAAGTACGGACTTCACCTCCTCATTCTGGACGAGCGTCGCCTCGACGGGTGGACGTGCGCGCGACACCTCCATATACGGGTGGGGGTGGCTTTAGGCCTACTTCACAGGCATCTCCACATACGGGTGGGGGAGGCACCGGGCCTATGGTACAAGCACCCTATGCAGCGGGCATAGGGCATATTCAAGCGGACGAATCTCGTGACGTCACTGCGGAACAGTATGCGTCTGCGGCCTCGTATGCAGCGAGAGCGAGGGGTTTCTCACCACCACTCGCGGAACGGCCGCGATTGAGGAACACGCCGCCATCTTTCGGTCATCCGGTTGGTTACCGGACACCGGATGCCAGTTGGCACCTGACTCGGGCACCATTGGGGCGCTCGAGACCCCCTACATATAACCCTCTGGCGCTGTCGGCAGCCCAGGTTTTTAATCGGGTGAATGCTTCATTTCATAGTGACGTTCAAGAATAGGTAGTCGCCGCCGCCTCGCCAAATGCAACCTTTTTAAATACTATTTTATTGCCTACCGTTGCGGTAAGGATTTGTGATATTAACGGTTTTTATGTTAGAGCACGGGCTCTAGCGGACACGGGTTCGCAAGGTTGCATGATAACAGTTAATTTGGCGAGACGGTTAGGCCTATACATATTTAATAATAATATTTCGGTTCGTGGCATAGGTGATGTGCTCGTGTCACATGTTTATGGTCAATGTACCTTTAACATTGTTGGAGAATCGGTCTCTCAACCTGTTATTACAGTTACAGCACTAGTGTTGCATGATATTTTAGGAGAACATCCACAGGTGGAATTACCTTCGGAAATTTTGAACTCGGCTTCTCACCTGTCTTTGGCTGACAGAAAATTTTTAAATATTGGAAAAATTGATTTGTTGCTTGGTACTGATGTGCTTGGTCAATTATTGTGCACCGGACGCACTATAAATTTAAATAATAATGGCTTGGTTGCTATACCATCGCACTACGGATATATGATTATGGGCCCAGCATATGATACGGTTTCTGATACGGTTTTTACGGGCGTTTCTCTTTCGGATTTAGTACAGCGTTTTTGGGAGACAGAAGAGGTACCCACGGTTTCACGGAAGGACCCGCTCGACGAAGAATGCGAGCGCCATTTTATCGAAAATGTTTATCGGTTACCGAACGGTCGTTTCGTTACTCGGTTGCCCTTTGTGAGCATTCGCAAACCGCTGGGGCAGTCCTACCTCACTGCTGAGAAACGCCTGCTTTCTATGGAACGTCGCATGAAGCGAGATACAGAGTTTCGCGACAAATACATTGAGTTCATGCGGGAATATGAACAATTAGGTCACATGTCCCTGGCGCGGAGGGACTACTCATCGGAAGAACACTATTTCATACCACATCACGCGGTTTTTAAATCGGATAGCGGTAAGATACGGGTCGTGTTTGACGGGTCGGCCCCTTCCTCTAACGGTGTTTCATTGAACCAAATCCTGCACTCGGGTGCTAAACTACATAAAGATATTTCGGATCTTATTTCGGTCTTTCGTAGACACCAGGTGGTCTTCGCGACGGATATACGCATGATGTTCCGGCAAACGGTGATTGATGAGGCTGATAGACGGTATCAGCTGATTCTTTGGCGCGAGGACCCGTCTCACCCATTACGCGTCTACGAACTGAACACAAACACGTACGGTTTGAAATCTAGCCCCTGGATGGCTATGCGGTGCTTGTTGGAACTCGCTCAACGGGAACGCGTTCGATTCCCTCGTGCGGCGGACGTCTTAGAGTCGGAAATTTTTGTCGATGACGTTATCACGGGTGGATCTTCGGAACAGGAGGCTTTAATTTTACGTAACGAGCTCATAGCGTTATTGGCAACGGCTGGCTATGAACTACGGAAATGGATTTCGAACAGTCCACGTCTCTTAGAAGGACTACCAGCGGATCACGTTCAAGATCCATTGTTATTTGAGAATCCGGACTCTCCTCGTTCAACATCGGTTTTAGGTGTTCAGTATTTACCGGTTCCTGACATCTTTTCCTTTCGGGTTTTAACAATAACGGAAAAGATATGGACTAAGCGGCTAGTCCTGTCTACGGTTGCTCGTATCTATGATCCTAACGGGTGGATCGCTCCTATAATATTTTGGGCTAAATGTTTTCTACAACGGTTATGGTTGGCTGAGCTTAAGTGGGATGAGACCCTACCTACTGAACTCTTAACGGACTGGCTCGCATTTATTGATCAGTTACCCACTATCGGAAGGGTTGTTATACCTCGTAAAATACTTCCACCGGGGAAGTATCATGCGTC
Organism: Scirpophaga incertulas; assembly: GCA_036419045.1. Taxonomy (NCBI): domain Eukaryota; kingdom Metazoa; phylum Arthropoda; class Insecta; order Lepidoptera; family Crambidae; genus Scirpophaga; species Scirpophaga incertulas. Next base: position 22,875,186 of record CM071639.1, on the reverse strand, counting down.
ACTTCACGGTTTCTGTGACGCCTCGGAATCGGGTTTCGCGGCAGTCGTATATCTTCGGACGATACAGCCAGATGGTTCAGTAGCGTTACATCTAATCACGGTGAAGAGCAAGGTGGCTCCTATACGCAACCGCCAAACCATACCCAAATTGGAGCTCTCGGGAGCTGCGTTACTTACTCGGTTATTGAATCATGTTTGTGATACCCTCGGGAAGCACATTAACATAGGCAACGTTTATGCGTGGACTGACAGCCAAATTGTTTTGGCGTGGCTCCAGACCTCGGTACATAGGCTGGAAACATTTGTTGCGAATCGGGTTTCGCAAATTCAAAACTCGTCAGTGAATCTGAATTGGCGGCACGTACCCGGCGAGTTGAACCCCGCCGACGTGGCCTCTCGCGGCTGTTATGCCTCCTCGTTGGTGAGTCATAACCTTTGGTGGGGACCTGCTTGGTTGACGGCACCGGAGTCGTCATGGCCCCCTACGGTTTTAATCGGATCGGATCCGCTGCCCTGTGTGCGTGTCATGGCTGTGGAGAAAGAAATCGTCCCAAACCCTCTTTTACTGCGGTTTAGCTCTCTTAATAAATTACTGGCCGTTACGGGATGGATGCGTCGGTTTATAACGAATACTCGCAAACCGGTTGTAAGAAATACATCTTTGTTTCTGACGGCAGGCGAACGGCGTACTGCTCTCATGTTTTGGGTACGACGGGTACAATCGGAACGGTTTTCTGACGAGCTTAAATCGTTACGGACGACGGGTCGGTTAAAGGGTGCCGTACAGAAACTTAACTTATTCATTGATGGCGAGGGATTACTTCGTGTTGGCGGACGGCTGCGCAACTCGAAGCTGCCGTATTCGGCTAGGCATCCCCTTTTGCTGCCCAAGGACGGACCCTTGACGCAGTTGATAGTAAGTGATCGGCACATTACTAACTCGCATGCAGGTTGTACGGCACTGCTTGCTATTCTTCAGCGGGAATTTTGGATACTATCGGCGCGACGGTGCGTCCGATTGGTTATATTTAAGTGTATACCTTGCTATCGGTTAAAGGCTAACACCATGCAGCCTATGATGGGTGACCTACCTAGCGATCGGGTTAGTGTCACCAGACCTTTTCACGGTGTCGGTACGGATTTCGCTGGTCCTTTTATTGTCAGGGCTTCTCACTTGCGGACCTCTAAGACTTACAAAGTTTATTTATGTGTATTTGTTTGTCTGTCAACGAAGGCAGTACATTTAGAAATAGTATCTTCGCTTAGTACGGAAGCGTTTATCGCGGCGTTCGGACGTTTTGTTTCACGGAGGGGGTTACCGAGTTTGGTACGGTCGGACTGCGGCACAAATTATCAGGGTGCTGACAGGTATCTTAAGGAGGTCCATGATTTTTTAACGAAACATAGTACGGACTTGGGACAAGCAATGGCTACTCAGGGCATTACGTGGAAGTTTGATCCTCCTGGATGTCCTCATTGGGGAGGCATCTTTGAGGCTGTCGTGAAGGTGGCTAAGACACATTTGAGACGTGTTATTGGGGAAACGGTTCTTACGTTCGAGGAACTTACTACGGTCTTTTACAGAGTGGAAGCAACTTTAAATTCACGGCCTTTATGCCCACTCTCTTCGGATCCCAACGATATGGAGGTTTTGACACCGGGTCATTTCCTCATCGGCCAGCCCCTTGCAGCTCTCCCTGAGTATCCCTTTGAGAATGTACCACTGAGTCGACTTTCTCGCTTTCAAATGCTGCAACAGATGTCACAAAATTTTAATAAACGGTTTTATTCGGAGTATTTGCACATGTTGCAGCAGCGGCTGAAATGGACAGATAAAACGGCTCCTGCACGGGTAGGGGATCTTGTCCTGATTAAGGATTCAAATCTTTCTCCTCTACGTTGGCGTAGAGGACGCATTTTGAAGCTTTATCCAGGCTCTGACGGTGTACCTCGGTTCGCAGAGGTCTCGATCGGCGACTCTGTGATGCGCCGTGCGGTGGCAACCCTGTCCCGTCTACCGGTAGACTAGCGAGATGAGGGTTGCTCATCTCGGGGTGGGGGATTGTTTAGGACTTATGAGTTTCGGACCGCGGAAAAGGAAATTTAAAAAAGTAATAAAAAAAAAGATTTTGACATTACGGTTTCGGTACTTGACTGTCACTTCGGATTTTTTCACGGCATTTTTTATTGAGTTTATTTTAAATATATTCTTTGGTTTATTTACGGCGGATTAATAATTGATCATTTACGGAAGTGTATTTAAATATACCATTGGACTAATATTTGCATATTACGGTTTCGACGGGATTGGATTGGAAAAGTGGTCGGCCACGCGTTCTCCTATTTTTATACTACAAGTATTGTAATATATAATATATATTTATAACCACATACGGTAGGGCACATTAGTACACACAAAACACACTTCAAGCCAAGCCAGAACTACGGACCGGTAAGCAATATTATTATAAAATTAGATAATATAAGCAAATAACGGGCGTTCGGGAAAACGCAACACTATCTGTGTACCAAATTTCATTTAAATCGGTTCAGTAGTTGTCATAAACTTTTTATATTGAAGTTACGTTTCGAACTTTAGTGACATTGCCATGGAAACAAGGATTTTGTTATAGATTAATATTGAAAATTGTATGCTAGGGAAAACCTACAGAAAATGTGTTTATTATAGAATATAGTATTTGCAATAAACCATTTATTAGTTTGACCTGCGTATTTTCACTGTAGAGGAAAATATCAGCCTAAAGAAGATTCCCTACAGAATGGCGACCGTGGGAAAATTGGATGGATCTACATCAACGGAACTCGAGAGCTTGAAACGTAAGAGAGCAAATTTACGTAGAGTATTTAGTAGATCCGCTAATCAAATTGAAAAAGCAAAAGATATCGATAGCGTTAAAGTAGACTTTCAGTATCTGACTGAAAAGTTAGAAGAGTTGAAAGATTTAGACGGTCGAATAAGTGACTTGACTATTGATACTAGTACAGATGAACAATTTGAGAAAGAGTTTGATGAATGTGAAAGTTACGTGAAGAGATTTTATAGCACAAAAGTAAAATTAGAAAATTTGCGATTGGAACAAGAAAAATATTTGAATACGCCCTCGACTTCGAAAGAAGATTTTCATAGACAACGTAGAAACATCAAGCTTCCACAAATTGAGCTAATAAAGTTTGACGATAACCCGAAAACTTGGCTGGCGTTCTGGGGACAGTTTCGAAAAATTGATGAAGACGAGACTCTAGAACCAGAAGATAAATTCCAGTACCTCATACAGGCAATGAAGGTTGGATCAAAGGCAAGAGAGATGATAACCAGCCACCCCCCGTCTGGCGAGAATTACAAGAGAGCACTGGATCAGTTGAAGGGAAGATTTGCTAGAGAAGAAATACTGATTGACACCTACGTTAGGGAATTATTAGGCTTAGTATTGTGTCAAGCTAAGGGTACGGCTATGGATATAAGATCGCTTTACGATAAATTAATGACATATTTGTATGCTTTAGAGTCACTCAAGGTCACAAAGGAAAAATATGAAGCTATGCTATATCCATTAGTCGAATCTGCATTACCCGAAAATATATTGATTGCATGGAATAGGTCGAAACCTGTAGATGATGTAGATGTAGGCCAATTAATGCAACTTTTGAATTTTCTTAAAAGAGAAGCCGAGGCGGAAGAGCGTATACGTTTGACGCGTACTAACTTTGATCAGCTTAACATTTCTAGTAGTGACGACGTGCCAACTGCAGCGTGCCTAGTTTCAAAAGAGGAGAAGAGTTCCAATATGCAAGGTAAAGATTTTTGCTTTTTTTGTGAAAGTACAACACATTCAGTTTTACAATGTAGTAAGGGGCATAAAATGTCTTTGGATCAAAAAAAGGCAGCTGTGAAAGAAAAAGGCGTTTGTTTTGTGTGTCTACGTAGAGGTCATATAGCAAAGTACTGTAAGACTTTTGTCAAATGTCTGTCATGCAGTAGACGTCATGTAGTCATATTTTGCCCTAATCTTCATAGTACTGATAAACAAAAGGATTCAAAGGAAAATACGGCTCTTTTATGTAAGAAAGGTGTTGACATAATTCTGCAGACTTTGATAGTTGAAGTTGTTTCATGCACAGGTATAAAAAAGAAAATACGAGTTTTGTGTGATACAGGTTCTCAGCGATCTTATATTAAATCGAGTCTGGTAAAGGAGCTTGGCCTAAAAATTGTGGGTAAGGAAAGTTTAGGCTATTCACTATTTAGTGGTATATCAAAGCCTGCCGAAGATCACAACCTCGTGGAAGTGAATGTAAATAGTTTAGATTTATCGTTTTCTATTAAATTGATAGGTATAGAGCTCGATAAGATTTGTGGCTATCTGCCCAAAAATGACGACCCTCAGCTAAAATCAAAGTTGCGATCACTGAATATAAAAATAGACGACAGTGAATGTGATATAAGTAGCATAGACATGTTAATAGGGGCCGATTACTTAGGTGTTATTTGTACTGGTACAATGGTACAGTTAGATGGAGCATTAGTAGCAATTAAAACTAAATTAGGTTGGACGCTACAGGGCCCCAATGTGTACAGTGACACACACAGTTTGACAACTTTCAGTCTTCATACTAAGACCATTTCGGATCTGTGGGACTTAGAGGTATTAGGGATTTCAGAGCCACACAAACAAGTTTCGAAAGATATGACAAATGAAAAGGTCTTAAATAGATTTAATGATAATATCATTTTTACTGGGACCCGTTATCAAGTCGGGCTATTATGGAAAGATGGGTATCCAGAGTTAGAATGTAACTATAATATAGCATATAAAAGACTCTTATCAACTACTAGACAGATACAGAGATCAGGTCATTTACCTTGTTATAATGATGTTTTTCAGAACTGGTTGAAAGAAGATATTATTGAGCGTACTGAAGACAATATAAATGATGGTCATTTTCTTCCTCATCACGCAGTGATCAAATTGACCAGTGCAACGACAAAGGTACGCCCCGTTTTTGACGCGTCTTGTAAGGATGCGCAAAGCCTTTCTCTGAATGATTGTATTGAAGTAGGTACTAATCTTGTTGAACTGATTCCTAAATTACTAATAAACTTTAGAGCAGGTGCCTATGGAGTGACTTCAGATATAAAACAGGCATTTCTGCAAATAATGATTAAGGAACCAGATAGAAAATACTTGAAATTTTTATGGTGGGACAATCCATTCACTAGAGAAAAAATAATTACTTATCGACATAAAAGGGTGGTATTTGGCGTTACGTGCAGTCCATATCTGTTGGCTGCTACCATAAACTATCATTTAGATTGCTTTGAGGGAGAGTACGCACAAACAGTTAAAATATTAAAACATTCTTTTTATGTTGACAATTGTGTAGCATCTTTTGACACAAAAGAAAAATTATTTACATTTATAAAAGAGGCTAAAGAAACTATGATGAAAGGAGGTTTTGACCTGCGTTGTTGGGTTAGTGCTCCTATAAGAGTCGATGACACTGTACAAAGTCAATCGGTTTTAGGAGTGTTGTGGAACATTGTTACTGACGAACTATTGTGTAATTTTCAGTTGAGCAATCCTATACCAAATGAAATTACAAAGAGACATTTATTATCATTAACTCAACAGATATTCGACCCTATAGGATTCCTCGCACCAGTTACATTAGTACCGAAATTATTAGTACAAAAGGCTTGGTTGGACAACACAGATTGGGATCAACCTATCGATGATGAACTAGCGAAGGAATTCAAAACTTGGTTAAGCCATATACATCTTATTGATAATTGTAGGTTACCAAGAAGATTATCAGATTTTCCGTTAAAAGATTGTAATATAAGTTTACACGTTTTTTGTGATGCCTCCATCGATGCTTATGCTGGCTGTGTGTTTTTGAGAACGGAGTGTAATGATAAAGTGACTGTCAGATTGGTGATGGCAAAGAGTAGAGTAGCTCCAATTAGGCGTTCAATTACTCTACCGAGACTAGAGTTGATGGGAGCGCTCATTGCCTCACGACTGTTGAAAGAAGTGATAGCAGCCTTAAATGTTGAAGCTAACTATAAAATTTATTGTTGGTCAGATTCTGCCGTGGTTTTAGCGTGGATAAAGAGACAACATACGTGGAAACCGTTCGTAAGTAATAGGGTAAAAGAAATTTGTACACATACCAAAGAAACAGACTGGTACCACGTATCCGGTGACTGCAACCCAGCAGACTTACTTTCACGCGGATGTAATGCTAAAACCTTATTAAAAAGCCAATGGTGGATTGGACCAGACTGGCTGTTACTCAAGCCAGATCAGTGGCCACAGTCTAACACTGTAGTAGAAGACGGAAGTGTAATTTATACGGAAGCAAAAAAGGAAGAGATTGTAAATATGAATGTAAATATAGAATATTTTAGTGAAAGCCTATTATATTTTTCTAGATATTCAAAGATAGTTAAAGTAGTAGCGTGGATAACTAGATGGAAACATGGAATCTCAAAAAATATGAAGAAGAAATATATAGATAACGAAGAATATAATAAAGCAGAGAAAATACTAATAAGACTAATTCAAAAGGAACATTATCTTATAAATAAAAATAAGCTAAATAAGAATTTGTGCACATATGTAGATAGCGATGGCATTACAAGAGTCAAAACTAGATTAGACTTAGGAAGCGAATGCAAGGATTATATAAACCCTATAATATTACCTGGAAAGAATGTAATTATACAGCGACTGGTTCAAGAAAAACACATTAATTTGCTTCACGCAGGAACTCAGACTATGATGTCAGAGTTAAGAAACAAATATTGGATTACAGGCGCTAGATGGCTCTGTAAAAATGTTATTAGGAGATGTGTGGTTTGTTCTAGGTATAAAAGCCAGCATTACGAAACACCAGAAGCACCACTACCAATGGAACGTATAGAAGGTACATCAGCATTTCAGTACACAGGCATAGACTTAGCCGGTCCACTAAATTTGCGGGACAATACAAAATGCTGGATAGTCTTATTCACTTGTGCAACTTTCAGAGCCGTGCACCTCGATCTTGTAGATTCATTATCTACAAACAGTTTTATTATGAGCCTTCGGAGATTTATTGCTCGAAGAGGTCGTATTGACGTCATTTTTACGGACAACGGAACGAATTTCCATGGAGCAGCCAACTTATTGAAATCTGTAGATTGGCAAGAAATCGAAAATACGACCGTTGCGCGTTCGATAAAATGGCGATTCAATCCCCCTGCTGCCCCTTGGTGGGGAGGGTGGTGGGAGAGACTAGTGCGAGTGTTAAAAGAGATGCTTCGTAGAATTTTAGGTCGACAGTCACTGACATATATTGAACTGTATACTGTCCTGTGCGACTGCGAAGCCGTCATAAACAGCCGTCCTTTGACTTATGTCTCCACGAATTCCGAAGACTTAAGACCCCTCACACCTGCTCTATTTTTACATGATTTACCAACTGGCGACACACCAGACCTCGATCATGTGGATGGTAAAAATTTGAATGTAAGGTACAAATATTTACAAAAGCTACGACAGGATTTTCGATGTAGATTTAAAAAGGAGTATTTAGCTTTACTTACCACTAGATGGAGAGAGAAAACGAGAGAAATGGCAAAAGGGGACATAGTACTGATTGGCACAGACGACAAAAGACTCAACTGGCCGTTGGGTTTAATTGTCGATACGTTTATTGGAACTGATGGCTTTACGCGTCTAGCGAAAGTAAAAACTCAAAAGGGTGAGAAGTTGAGAGCTTGTCAAAACTTATACCCTCTTGAGATTCAAGAAGACTCGGATATTTTACAGAAAGCTGAAGTTAAAGTTCCAGGCATCGACGATACGGTTACAATGACTCGCTCCGGCCGAAAAATTAGAGTCCCTTCTCGATACAATGCGATTTGGTAGAAGGTAATCAATTTTATTTTGTTAGGGAGTAGTATTTTATTTTTCTTATATTGATTATTATGTTGCATTAATTGGTCTAATGAAGGAGTGCAGTACCTGTATAATATGCATTTATTCTTTTCTTTTCGGGGTGGGAGTGTGTCATAAACTTTTTATATTGAAGTTACGTTTCGAACTTTAGTGACATTGCCATGGAAACAAGGATTTTGTTATAGATTAATATTGAAAATTGTATGCTAGGGAAAACCTACAGAAAATGTGTTTATTATAGAATATAGTATTTGCAATAAACCATTTATTAGTTTGACCTGCGTATTTTCACTGTAGAGGAAAATATCAGCCTAAAGAAGATTCCCTACAGTAGTTTTAACAATATTTCCATACAACCTAGCATCCCTTCTTTCAATCTTTTACAACCCTTTACAACCTATTTTGTATAAAAAAGTAGCTTATGTTCTTTCTCGGGCTTCAGACTATCTGTGTACCTAGTTTCATTTAAATCGGTTCAGTAGTTTTAACAATATTTCTATACAGCCTATTATCCCTCCATTCAACCTTTTACAACCCTTTACAACCTTTTTTGAATGAAAAAGTAGCCTATGTCCTTTCGCAGGCTCTAGACTATCTGTGTACCAAATTTCAATTAAATCGGTTTAGTAGTTTTGGCGTGAAAGCGGAACAGACAGACAGACAGAGTTACTTTCGCATTTATAATATTAGTATGGATTAACGGAGCGAATGCTGACGTTATAAGTGTTACTTTGGCTATGATAAGTGCTTTGATAAGTGCGTTTGATCTGGGCGACCAGTGAAATACAGAACATACCGCACGCATGAACACACATCTCTTGTTCTTATCCTAACCTGATACCTTTCGGAATAAAAAACTATTTTTTTATAAATACTACTATCGCTGGTACATTAAGCTTGCAATGTTTATAATGTGGTACCGGATTAATTTTAGCTAGCATTCATCACCACAGCTCATATCGAGAGGCTCGAGCCTACCCTACCTACGTTAGGGCGATTAGGCCTTAGTCAACCACGCTGGCCCAGTGCGGGTTGGTTGACTACGTACACCTTTGAATCGCTTCGCAGATGTACGCAGGTTTCCTCACGATGTTTTCCTTCACCGTAGGAGCGTCGGATAAATGTACATATGAAATTCGGAACGAAAAACACATTGGTACACGGTGGGGATTAGATCACGGGCCTCCCGATTCCATGCGGCGTACAGACCAGTGCGGAGACCACAGCGCCACCGACGCTCTTTTAGCTAGCATTAAATATACCTAAACTAATTAGCAATGAAATATTTCATTAGCTCGGTGTCCAGTGCAGCGACATTGAGTTTACAACCGTTTACAATCGTTATCGTCAGCGTAATTTTTTTTTTACTTTTTTTCAGCGCCCCTAGGAGTAACGTAATGAACTAAAATTGTATTAAATTGAGATAATACTTCCAGACTTCTCACTTGATGGTAAATTTTTACAGTGTACACGTTGATCCTGTGAAATTTTCATCAAATTTACAAGCCCCTCAAATACCAGAGCGTAATTTTTTTTTTATTTTTTTTACAGCACCCCTAGGAGTAACGTTATGAACTAAAATTGTATTAAATTGAGATAATACTTCCAGACTTCTCACCTGATGGTAAATTTTTACAGTGTACACGTCGATCCTGTGAAATTTTCATCAAATTTACAAGTCCCTCAAATACCAGAGCGTAATTTTTTTTTTACTTTTATTACAGCGCCCCTAGGAGTAATGTAATAAACTAAAATAGTATTAAATTGAGATAATACTTCCAGACTTCTCACCTGATGGTAAATTTTTACAGTGTACACGTTGATCCTGTGAAATTTTCACTAAATTTACAAGTCCCTCAAATACCAGAGTGCGTTGCCAACATGCGGGTGAAAAGTCACAGTACCTCCTAATTTAATGACATGTGAGGTATTCCGTGTGAAGGAGAAAGATAGGTCATTACCTATCTTTATCCTTCACACGAAATACTAGCAATGCGAACACTGCAATTTTCTAGCAGAAATACTTAAGACGGTACCCGAGCAGACGTTGGTTACACTTCTCCATTCTTGGGCCACGAGCAATATCACCCCGCCTCCCTCAAGAGATACACGACCCTGAAACTGTTTCAGTTTTATAAGCACATGTGTACAAGGTTTTTCTGAAAGCTTAATAGTTCTTCGGGTATGCATCTGGTTACGATCTGATAACGAAATGTGCTTTAGTAATTCTGGCTTATTGTTTTTCTTGTCTTATTATTCTGGCATATTGTTAATATTGGTCTTATTAATTTGCTTATTACGCAATATTATAATAGGTTTCTAATTGTAAAATTGCTATTCCTATTTAAAACTTTTAAAGTTTAAGCGCAATAGAAAATATTAATTTTGCATTACTTTTTAACCTTTACAATTATTTTGTTTTGATTACAATTGATTTTCAGAATCAGGTTGTTTTAAACTAATAAAATGTTATAAAGTACTCGTACGTACTGTTTTTACAAAATAACAATACAATACAAAACGCCAATTACATGGCTGTTCTTTACTTTAAATCAGTTTTTATTAAAACCTAATCTACTTTAATTCATAGATACAATGTTACTAATTCTTTATATGTCCAAGTATCATTAATTATTTAACAGCATTATATCTTTTTTAGAGACCCCTATTTAGTGCCATAAAACGGATCTCTTATAGGATCAATTGTTGTTCATGTGTCAAGACATTTATTCTCAGACACGCGTGGAGGAGGTATAACTTATAAGTTGACTCAATCTGATGAACATGTTTCGAAATTCGTATCTGTTGACTTGGAATCATGAATTTTTGTTGAAATTATGCTTATGAGTTTTTGACATTCGCAAAGGATTTTCTGTTGACCTCGAATGGTGAATTTTGGTATAAACCAATATCATGAATCGTAGTAAAAGTAAAAAAATAATTCCGACAACCGTAAATTTGCACTTGCATTACAAAAAGAAAATATATTTTTGCGATTATAAACTTTTGCGTATGCCTCGATGCGCGAGTCCGATTCGCACTTTTTTGTATTTTTTTATTTGGTTTTTGTGTATTTTTAGTCAAATAATGACAAAATTGTGAATTAGCTTATGAAAAACTAACTAAAGTAAGTCGATACCAAACCTTAAAACTACTAGAAACATCGACGTTACGGCCGAAATGTTCCTAGCCTATCGAGATGTCTATATTGTAAACAATTTATGTTACACTTTTTAACGTAAGAAACAAACAACGAAGAAGTAAACAAATAAACGTAAACGCCTCGAGTGAAATTCAATCTTAAGACACAGATTATAAATAAACGAGTCAGTCACTGCGACCACCAAATACACGGCGAAAATGACCGTTCGAAGCTTTAGACGTGCGTCCATTTTGCATCTGAACTATACCAAAGGGAGACTTGAAGTGATGTCTATCGAAAGAAATCCACCGAAATCGTTTGTCTGTAAAGCTGAGGATCCATCACTGTCACCTTGCCCAAATTCACAATACCTAAAACGATTTGCGGTTAACAGAGTAAGTCCGCCTAAAAAGACACACACGATTCGGTCTTCTTTAGACTCAAACCAAATAAAAATGACCGACCAGTACAGTAAAAAACTTTCTCAGAGAGTGGTAAATTAACCAGAGGTATTAAGTATACGAAATTACGAGGTATTAAATATACGAATTGGCCATTGTACAAATATTTTAATACGTTTTAAAATTATAAAACATATTAATAGATATTTATTTCATCTCCATGCCACTAAACCATACCTAAATCATACATTTTATATTTTAATAATTGTGATATTTTAAATCATACATTAGTGAAAGAGAACAAGCCTTGAAAACAATATGATCTAATGAAGGAATAAACTCGTAAACAACGTGTTCCTTCACAGGATTATTGTTATATGCAATTTTTTTGCCATTATACATTTGAAGTTTCCCGACGTTACTGATTTATGATAATTTGAAAATGAAAGAAAATCTTTAGTTATTTATTAGTCACCCAACAATATCTCACAAACTATACTATAGGAGTGTTATGTGTGACAACACCACATGCTTACAAATCTGTCACAGTAACGTGACGACTGGACTTCGGCGATAGTACGACACGTCAAACCTAACATGATGGATTTAAGGACAACATCAGTTTGTCAGATCATGCGCTCCCTCTCTAGGGGCATCGAACAATGACGCAGCTTGTGTGCATTATCACCTCCGTACTCTAGAGACGCCTTCACTTTCCTGCAACTAATTACTTCAATGAATAGATAATACTTTTCACTGATAAATTAAGAGCGGTGAAATTGCCAGGAAACACAACAAATGGTAATAAAATATTCTATTCGGACAGCAGCTCAATAAACCCATATACATATATATATAGTTAGTTTGTGTTGTGTTGGTTGTGACAGACTCGGGTTGTTAAAAGAAAGGCACCAATAGTCACTTAATATGTATGTTTAATAAGTGCCTTCGTAACGTTTTATAATATTAATTTATTATTACTCTGAGAGTTGTTAATATGTATATTAATATTTATTTTGTACATTTGTTCAAATTCATATGATATGCTCAGCAAATAATGGTTCGAGTCATGTCAAAATTGTCAATAAGCTCACGCTTGACGTACACCTTTTAAAATGATCAAGGCAGCCAGCCAGGAGGCAAGGAGTAAAATATAGCGCCTTGTTACAAGTTTTTTCATAAGTGGCGTGGTATGGACATGTAATGAGGCGAAAAAGACTTCTATTACCAGAAGAGTGGAAGAATGTACATCAGGGTAGGGAAAGACTAAAGAAGATATAGATGAAAGATGAATTACTTGAAGAAAGATATATAAGAATTATTGACAACATGAATATTACGTGAAAGTAACATGAATCTCATATCATCACAAAATATCAAATTTCACAAAGCTAAACTAATTAAGGAAAAAGGCGTGAGTGTATGTATGTATGTATGTAAACTAATTAAGATTTTAAGATAGATAATTGATATGGATTGCAAGTTCGATTTTGGAGTAGGGGCCCTAGCTAGCACTATGTATAGGCATGTTTATAATCTGTGGCGCTGGTCAGTCGGTCAACTCGGTTTCCGAGAACCCACTACAGTTTATTAGGTACCTACCTACCTACTGTATTTGTAATTTAAACCAAATGTTCATCAAATTACGCGTTGCGGAGTTTTGATATGCTATTCTTAGTAAGGCTAGGGAGTCATTCTATTCCCGGAACCTGGCATTAAACGTTTTAGGCGTGATTATGTTTCAAAGGTTTTTTGATATGAAAAGTAAGTTCTTAGTTCATTTCAATTCCTTTATAGCTTCTAAATGTCAAATAAGGTGTTACGAAAATTAGATGACTTACAACTTAGGGCCTTAGCCCATATACCTTAATATTGCAAACAAGTGAACTTGATGTACTTAAACTTGTTACACAATTTTGAGATCGACATTTTGAGAATACTTTTTCTACCTTCGTGGTAGTAAATATTTTAGTTATTTAATTATTACTTTTTTTATGTTTTAAATGTCAGATGATTGTTTAAACTTTAAAGTATAATAATTTAGATATAATTTTTAAGTCTTTTGAAAAATATTTTTATGTTTCTTTTATATTTTTAATATATGAAAGTAGTGAATTAAATATACTATAGATATTTTTATGTATAATCGTATATAGTATTTCATATATATTGTTAAACGTCATAATACCATTATTCCACTATTTCTAGCCTTTAGTGCCAGGATTGGACTCGAAAAAATCTCTGTTAGAAATAAGTTCGCTGACGTAAACATAATTTAAATGATCTGAGTTTTAATCTATGTACTTACAATAAAAGGCTAAATACATTATGTTTAGGCGTGTTTTTTACATAAATTCGTTATATTCTAGTATTAGTTTTAAATAGAATAATTACTTTGCACATTATTTTAAAATGTATAATTTAAAAACTTTCTTCATTTAAATAATGTATCAACTTTAGTACTTTAATAGACTAACCTTTTAGGTGGAATTTTATGATATATAAATTTTAATCAATTTAAAAGCTGAAGTTTCGCTCACGAGCTTTTTTTATAGCTTGAAACATTAAATAATAAGACCTTATTGGGTGATTATAATTGCTTACAGTACATGTTGTTCCTATTTGATTCCCAACAAGCTTGCAACTCCCACAAAAACCACAGCGCTTTGGTCTACGAATCGGATGATTTGGTTTAGGTTTGGTTTTGGTTTGGTTCGGAGTCGATTCTCCCATATACTAATATGGTTTTCGTTTTTCGAATTTTATATGTACATTGATTTGGCGCTTCGTCGGTGAAGGAAAACATAGTGAGGAACCTGGAGGCAATGTACATAGTCAACCGATGGGCCAGCCTGGTTGCCTAAGACCAAATAGCCTTAACATTGTTATAGTCAGCTTACTATGAAGGGGATACTATCCCAACTAATATTATAAATGCGAAAGTGTGTTTGTTTGTTTGTTTGTTTATTTATTTGTTTGTTTGTTTGTTTGTTTGTTACCTCTTCACACTTAAACTACTGGACCGATTTCAAAAATTCTTTCACCTTTGGAAAGCTACATTCTCCCCGAGTAACATAGGCTACTTTTTATCCCGGAAAAATCGACAGATCCCACGGGATGCGCAATAAAGGCTTCGCTCAAAAACTACTGCACAGATTTTTATGCGGTTTTCATCAATAGATAGAGTGATTCTTGAGGAGTTTTGCGGCATTTTTTATCTCGGAAAAACGGATAGTCCCACGGGAAGCGCGATAAAATCTTCGCACCATAAACCGACTTCCGCGTATATGTAGCCGTGGGCAAAAGCTATGACCCTTAACCCTCTATACACCCAATCCCGAAATCCACGCGGGCGAAGCCGCGGGCAGAAAGCTAGTATATTATAAAGGGGAATGAGCTCATTTCCTCGGTGGGGACGTACATATGTTATATGTTATGACGCTGTTATTATATATCTTGTCTTTCAATTTGAAACACAACAATGCAAACACTACTATTTTATATGGTCTCCCTCCATTAGAACCTTAGAAAGTAAACTATCTACTTGTATCTATTATTAAAACAGAAACTATTTCTACAGCAAAAAGAAGAAGTCATTAACTAAAATGATAAAACATATCGCGTTACAAGCTTGCATTTCGATGTTCCAAAACATGCTATAATAAAAGAATAAATTACCACCCCAAAGGTATAGCGTAAAAGATGGGGCATCAAAACGAGGCGTCGGTCAGTCACCTATTTCCACTGGGATACTTAAAATAATTACCATAATCCTATAGTGACTTACACTCACGTTTTGTTTAATTAAAGTGCTAAGTTAATCACCAAATCGACAAATATATTAATACTAGCTTTCTGCCCGCGGCTTCGCCCGCGTGGATTTCGGGATTGGGTGTATAGAGGGTTAAGGGTCATAGCTTTTGCCCACGGCTACATATACGCGGAAGTCGGTTTATGGTGCGAAGATTTTATCGCGCTTCCCGTGGGACTATCCGTTTTTCCGAGATAAAAAATGCCGCAAAACTCCTCAAGAATCACTCTATCTATTGATGAAAACCGCATAAAAATCTGTGCAGTAGTTTTTGAGCGAAGCCTTTATTGCGCATCCCGTGGGATCTGTCGATTTTTCCGGGATAAAAAGTAGCCTATGTTACTCGGGGAGAATGTAGCTTTCCAAAGGTGAAAGAATTTTTGAAATCGGTCCAGTAGTTTAAGCGTGAAGAGGTAACAAACAAACAAACAAACAAACAAATAAACAAACAAACAAACAAATAAACAAACAAACAAACAAACACACTTTCGCATTTATAATATTAGTTGGGATATATAATTTTTCAAAGAATATCTATCATAAAACTAGATATCTATATGGTGAAAATACGTAATCAAAGTAACACTTTTGTTTTAAATTCGTTATAATATATGAGAATGATTCCTTAGTTTGGAATCATTTCCTTATATTTCCGTTAGATAACGAATCGAACGTGAATAACACTGACTAAGATTCTGGGACTATGCCATTATGTTTAATCGCTTCGGTTTGGATTTAAATTCAATAAAATAGTATAACACTTGATACATAATTAACACTACTTTTGACTGCTTTTGACAACGATTTAGATAATAATCAACACGATATCATTCGTTATTTTTGTATATTTCATAAAACGACATCATTACTTAATCAGAAACACTCGTCTGTCATTGTAAGTGATTGTAACAAGGCTTTAAAATAATATTACAAACACGCAGAGTAAATACTAAAATGTGTGTTCAATAATTGTCGTTTTTTTATATATATAAAGATTTTTCTATATACAAACATTCTTATCTTCAATTTCATAATGCGTAGTTACAAAATGGTTCGAAATGCTCGGTCAATTGATGAAGAGAATTAACATTCAAATGCGATTCAGCTGAGGACGGTGGTACGAAATAGTACAACGCAGTTAGATCCTATAATGAATAAATTGGAATTTGGCAGGGCTCCTACTTATTACGTTTAAAAATTACAAGACTTAATTCTAGATCTACGCAGAGCTTATTTTTTATAGATGTCAAATTAACAGGTATAGTATAGAAATGTCAGATAAAATTAACATATGTATATAAAGTACTAGCTTCCGTCCGCAGTTACGCCCGAGTTATATTGAATTTTCCAAAAGAAAAAATATATTTTCTCGCAGTAAAAAATATTTAATATTCTTCAGTGGGTCTCTAACCATCCTAATACCAAATTGCATCAAAATCCGGTCAACTGTTATTATCTGAAAAAAATGTAATAGTTAAGTAGTAGGTACTCAAATTATCCTTAAATCAATATTAATCAAAATCGATTCAGTATTTTCTGTACCTAATCAAACAAAAACTTTTATGTCATATTTTAACCGTCTTTAAAATACATAGAAACATTTTGATAACTTTAAATGTCGCCTTTATTCACATCTAATGAATAGCCAAAGAATGTTTCAAATTTCTAGCTAGAAAATGACATACTTGCCATTCAAAATGTCATCCCTTTACCGGCTCTATTTTTTTTCGCATTAAAAAGTCTATATCCTTTCTCAAGACAAACTATGTATGAAATTTTATTTAAATCGGTTCACTTTTAACGGATAATTTACTATCGCATTTATAAGTTTATATGTTAAGAATATCATACAGGCTAAAAGAAAATTGTTATTAATCCACATAACATACGTTTTAAATGAGTTATTTCTGTATTAATATAAGTATTCTCTATGCATTCTTACTTTTGCTAGACCCAATGTGTAGAAATACATTTGTTAATCTTAGAACTTGTTAATCTTATTGGTAGGAAAAAAATCGGACTATTCAAAAGAGCTTTCTATAAAGTCATTGTTGAAGAAAGTTAATTTTGTTTTGAACAAAACATACGTTTAGATACGGAAACAGAACCAAGCTACGGTTACCTCGCTCGATTTATTTTTAACATATAAAAAGATGTATATTGAAGATGTACTTTAATGTATGATTAAATTATAGCGTTAGTGTAAATATAGTCAAGTCATACAATCATACCAATATCGAGCCAGTTGTATTATCAGCTGTGCGCGGTGACCCGGTGCGTGAGTCACTATAAGCAAACTGTCTAAACTCCTAAGGTCGTAGCATCTCTCCATAAACTGGAAACATATGTTTCCGTACAATACGATTTTGTAAACAAAAAATTATTCATTCATTTTATAGGTAAATTTATCGTAGCCAGCGCAAGTTACAGACATCAGCGTTTGTTCTACATACATCCATACTAGTCCATACTAATATTATTAATGCGAAAGTAATTCTGTCTGTCTGTCTGTCTGCCTGTTCCGCTTTCACGCCAAAACTACTGAACCGATTTATATGAAATTTAGTACACAGATAGTCTAGAGCCTGAGAAAGGACATAGGCTACTTTTTCATGCAAAAAAGGTTGTAAAGGGTTGTAAAAGGTTGAAAGGAGGGATAATAGGTTGTATGGAATTATTGTTGAAACTACTAAACCGATTTAAATGAAATTTGGCACACAGATAGTCTAAAGCCCGAGAAAGGACATAAGATAATTTTACCGACGGGAAACATATCCTTCCTGTGGGAAATTCGAATAAAACGCGGGCGAAGCCGCGGGCGGAAAGCTAGTATATATATATGTACATACATACATGTCACGCCTTGTTCCCAATGGGGTAGGCAGAGACCACCTCTCTCCACTTGCTACGATCCTGGCACACTTCTCTTGCTTCCTCCACTTTCATGAGCGTCTTCATGCATGCTCGTCGGTGGCGAGTACTCTTGACCCGGCCTTTCTTTAGGACATCTTCGATTTGATCGAGATACCCCCAGTCAATCCGCGTAATACAGAATATCGTCGACCCAGGCACGTCATTTCTGACCCTCCCGACTCATTGACGCTGGCTCTTCAAGCCTTGCGAGAGGCGGCATCTGCGCCGCCATCCCTTAGTTAGTCCATACTTCGCAGCTTTGTGCACATGTACGAGTAGCCCCATCACTTCAAGGCCGGACCCACTTTGGCGTACCGAGCCTTCCTTCGGCATATGTCCTCTTCGGAGGGCAGCGCCGACGTGCCCTCTCCTGAGGGTGCGCCAACTATTCCGTTCAAGCCATAAGGCCACTAGGGCCAAGGCTAGGCTGAGTTTAGTCGGTAGGTCTGCTGGATCGAGCCGCCTCGATTCACCAGGAGTCCGACATAATCAATGCATCCCTGCTTGCCTGTTGCGTTGGTATCCATGAGGATTCTCAGCCTCCTCTCCTGAAGAAAAAAAAAAAAATTATAGACATATGTCCGCCTAGTTCGACCTGCACCGATTCGTCCTATCATTTGTTTTGTTTGTAGCGTTTGTTCTAACTGTTCGATAAACTACTTAATATTGTTCCTAATTATATTTTTCTCTTGTGCAAATAATCACGGTATCAAAACCTTTCAAAAGTTCTTGATTGCATTAGTCATAAAACCTTTTTACATAACTCAAATGTTATAGTGTTTTTGCTAAAGCAATTTGGCTTTTTGAGTAAAAGTACAAATAGTGTAAAGTAAGTTATTTTTAAATTTAAAGAAAAATAAATAAGAATAATAAGAAAAATAAATAATAGTCAACCAACCCGCACTGGGCCACCGTGGTTGACTAAGGCCTAATCGCCCTAACGTAGTTAGAGTAGGCTCGAGCCCCTCGGTGGGGACGTATATGAGCTGTGATGAAATAAGAGATAGTATTAATTTTCACTTAAGTCTAATAAAACTAATTGTGTTAAATTCTTGTTTTCAAATACAAGGAAAGCTGATTTCATTTTCGTTGACAAGGAAATGTATAGTTTATACAACGAAGTTTTCTACAATACCGATTTATTGTCTGATCTGTCATTTCATAAATGTAAAATAGGTGTTAAAATATGCTTGTAAAAATAGCTATTACAAAGTTAATGATTAGTTAAATTATAACAATGCTTGGGCTTAATTTTAATAGATATACATAGTATTTAGTTTCATTATGTATATTATATTAAATTACATACACACACTTGAGACTCTTCCCTATATTAAGGAGATGAAAAATGTCCTTTTCAAAAAGTTCACCCAATTTCCGAACAAATATTATTTAATTAACATTTTTCTATTTAACTTTTAGATGTAAATATCTTGAAGCATTAACATTGTATAAAATGGTTTACAATAAATTTGACTGTGCAGCATTAGTATCAAGCGTATATTATGCCGTACCTAGAATGATGCACAATTATAACGAATATCTTCAGATATAGATTTATTTTGTGGTCATATGAATAGTTTTAAAAAGTATATCCTCAAAGAACTGCAGGGTTTTTAATCTCTTTTTAATTTTATGTGTTATTTTAGTTGTTTAAGTAGAATATAGTTTTAGTAGAACACTATTGAAATTTATTTTATTATTATTATTATTTTTTACTGTTAGTGTTATATAGCGGCTCGTCTGTGTTTTTATTATCATTAATATTAATTAACACGTGGATAGCGTTGTGGGCTACAATATTGCCAACTTTTATGTAATGTTTTGTGTTTATTTGTATTTTGTAGCTGTTTGCTGTTCCTTAATAAATTAAAAACAATTACATGAAGCCATTTTTTTATCCCTTTATGTACACATAAGGACTGGAATTCTTGCCTAAATCTGTTTTGCATCTGTAAGACCAAAGTGAACAGACGCCTTCGAGACGTGTAATAGCTTAAGCTTCTTCATCGTTTTCTATAAAATATAACTAAAGTCAGTAGCACTTTTTGACTAAAAAAATAAATAATTTTAAGTGATTCGCTACCTCCTGCCACTTGCAACTGCAAATGGCTAATGTCTATGCCCTATTTGGCTACCAAGGCCACGGTTGCGCAATAATATATTTTAAGGAGTGATCTGATGCCTATTGGTGATGGCAACTGCTCAAATCCTACCTCACCAATGTCATGTGTCTACAAAATAAACCACATAATAATAATTTTTAAATAAATTACAAAATAACCCGTACGTACGTAAGTTCAGCGTACTTATAAACATGCAAATTTGGACCTTGTAATAGATACCGTGTGGAAATATTACAGCACAAAGAATTCCTACACACTAAGCTCTCAAAATCCATGTACTTTGGAAGAACGCTCATTTAAAACATTACCTACCCAAATATACCCTTCACTGTTACGGATTGAAAATGTAATAAATGAAAACTGGCAACACCGGATTGCAAGAAAATGGCAGCACATGAAGAAAATATTATAACACAAAGAATTCGTACACTCTAAGCCCTTCCAAAATCGATGTACTTCGTAAGAACACCCATTAAAGACATTATCCACTAGAATAAACCCTTTATTCTTGCGAATTGAAACTGACAACACCAGATTGTAAAATTTGGCAACCTGTGTAAATAACGTTAACTAGCTGAGGTCATAATGAGTTGTATCTACTAAAACGAAGAACCTAGATGTATGATTAAAAAGATGTCTATAATTGACAAAACAGGAGCTGTCAATTGGACTTATTCTTAGAAAAGTTTTCTTTAATTGTCATTACTATAAGTTAAATAGAGAGTTTCTATATTCCGTGGCGTTTTAATGTTTGATCTCGACAGTACTTCCTCACACATTGAGTCTTTAGATTACGCTTCTACGCTTAAAACGAAAGGGACTTTTTACTTGTAATTTTATCAATTTAATTGCGGGTGTTTGGTTAGGGAGTCCGTACGTCTATTTATGAAAGAAAAGTCAATATTCGTACAAAACGACGATTTCATAGCCAGAGACCTGTAGTTTTGATAATAATTTATTTATGTAAGCAAAGTTCTGCGCATCTCGTTATAGTATTAAGTTTTAATTAGTAAATGAGGCCGTGGTATCACTCCGGTCGAGCCGGCCCAGTTCGTGCCGAAGCATGGCTCTCCCACGGTAAAACGAGTACTACGAGTCTGTTTAAGAAAAAGAATCATATTTAAAAAAACTACTCTAAGCGGTCATAGTAAAGTCCAAACTCTTAAATGGCTAAAATTTATTTCAGTACACGAGAATAATATAATTTCGCAACGTCATAAAACATACACCTGATTGATAATTATGTAAAATTGATACTAAATTACACGCCTCTGGCTGGCTGTATATGTTACATATATATATAGTGTAAAATGAAGTCACTTTCACAGTACTGTTCGCTTATTTCTTTTATACTTACTCCACGGATTTAGTATAAATTTCAGAAGATAGAGAAATTTAAAGATTTTTTTTTTCATAAACGTCGATTGTTATTTGTTGTTTGCTTTTTTGTGTATTTTATGTATACAATAAAGAGTTATGTTATGTTAATATAATTAAAAAAACCTAAAAGCAATATGTTGTATAACGAAAACTTGGTGTTACTTTCATGATGTGTTTCTACTTAAATAAACATAATCTTGAGACTTGTTGTTATTCAAATTTGCGCGATATGATCAGAATGTAATGCAGCATAAGATAACTATACCATAAGTCATCAATCAACACAGAAGAAGGATTATACACTCTCGTAGAGTCGCTCTACACAGTTGCAAGTTGAAACTATTTGACCGCGTTATTCCGCTACTCGACGAAAGATGTCGCTAGCACATCAGCGTAACGTAAGATTCGTGTCATAGCTAGTGTAGATAGACACAAAGAGATGGCGCTTCTTGTGTATACGTATCCGAATTTTATCTGTAAAAAAAAAGGTGTAGTATCTACATTATTTGTTTGTTAGTTATAGCTTATATTAAATTGCTAATTTAATATTAAAGTTTTGATCTATATTTGTATTTAGTATATTTAAAAAGTCATCTTTTATCATCATAAATATATCAATTACAATAGTGTGAAGGCGGCCTGCTGTATCGCGACGAAGTGTCGAAATTAAGTGGCTATTCTGACTAAGGGTGTTGCAATTTGCCCTTGCTATTGCCGGCAACACATTTTTAGCGCTGTTTGCATGGTGCTAAAGAATCCACACCCTATGGCTCCACGTAACCACCCACCTACAAACCATTTTACATTGAGCCTTGCGTCTTTCAATTCCTTCAAACTGTTCAAACTAAGCGCGTGCTGTTACAACCACTGATGGGTCTTCGAGTATTGGTTCAGCATATATCCCATCCAATCGTGACCACGATCACGTCACCTTCGCAATTGTATCGCAGCCATAAACCTTATGCCAGTATTCCACTGTACCCTAACGGAGAACTACCTCTTTTTATATTCAGCTATTTTTGAAATGGATTGATTGCCAAAGTATACGCTAGAGGTCGTTGATCTTATTAAAGACAGTGAAAGTAATACTTCTTAGTGCCTTAATCTAAAAAAAAAAAAACATGTATAACATACGAAGAAAGCGAGAATCCGTTGCGTCTGTGTACAAGAGAACTACCAAATTTTTGAGTACGAATTCTGGAATCATAATTAAAATATTACCAAATACAAAGAAATATCGTCTTTTGACCAGAGTCATGGATAACTATGAAGATGACTATGACCATACTGAGAATGTAAGAGTTGTAAGTGATAAAGACACTGATGATGACTACTTAGGAGACAGAGAGCTTGATTACTATTTGGGAGTTGAACCAAAAGAAGTATTTTGGAGAGACCCAGAAGGACAAGAGCAGATAAGAAAAGATTTTCTTATCAATCACTGTGGAATATCCAAAGAAGACTACGATATGAACTACAAGAACATTAAATCCATTGAACCGAACGTTGTTCAGCCAAAACTAAAACAAGTTCCGTTCAAAATACACAAAAAAAGGAGTAAAAAGGATTATCATTTGAAAGATGTCGAATCTTGGTGCGAAAAAACTGGTATTTTTAAACTTTTCACCAATAGACGTGACAGTGAGTACTCCACGTCAGATAGCTACAGTGAATACGAATCAGATGATGACAACAGAACTTCTGACGATGATAAGGACACTACAAACACGTACGGTAAACAGGGATGTGATCTGAGGGGCATGACTAATCACTTCCACTACTTGACCATGTACAACAGTACAGATAACATATTACCCATAGAGGTCAGTGCTGTGTAAATAAATTAAGCTGATCTTTATATTATCTAATCTTTAGATAGTCTTTATCGTAAATCAGTGTACATATATGGTCATTTTTAACGGTGTTGTTTTCTTTCTTTACAGGAGATTCGGATTAAAGAAATTTCCGAAGGAAGATCCTGCGATCACTGCACAGAGTTGTGCCCCGGTTTCACCCCACATTCATGGAGGTTAGTTAATTAATCTTTATTTTGTTTGTATAACCAATAGAGTATAGTATCTATAGAGTATAGATAAGAAATGGAACGACTCACATGCTTTTGTATAAATTTCATTATTAACTTACGACAGTAGCAACCGTAGAGTCAAAGTACTTAATACCTACTTACTTTGCTCACATTTATGTACGAGTATGTAGCGGATGACCCTGAATAATCAATGTCTATGTGGATGAGTTTTTTATTGTTCTGTGAAAAGAGTCATCAGTGTTTTATTAATTATCTATGGTAACTATTTTAGATCCGTCTTAAGCAATTTAAACACTTATTTTCCAAAGCAAACATTCTCTGAACGAATTTCATTGCATTAGCAAATTCAACAAATCATAATACTAATTAGATAAGTGCAATTATGCAGAGCAAGACCAAATTAAAACAATCGTTAACTTCATTTGTTATCTGGTGAAGCCGAGCTCGTTGACCGGGTCACTGATAAGCTATCGGTTCGTTTGCTTTGCTTTCATTCAATTCCTAGACATTGTTATGATTGCACGTCAATGGTCAGTGAGGATAATTAGCTGCCTTGCACTCTTGCTGAAGGTCGCTGACGCAGCTTGTCAACTTGTGCTGTCGGCCATAACATTTGCGATACGTACGACACGCCACTGGGCACTGTCGCTCGATCATTCTGCGCGCGAGGTTGTTTTCAAACGGCCGCTTAATCGTGACCTCATTATGTGTCTCTCGTTAAAACAATTGGAGTGGGCGGAAATGTGCCGGCGGTTAATTGGCGGTGAAAATACGGTTAACGCCGATGTTGGACAGCGTAAGATACAGAAGTTCCCATCCAGAGAGAGGAACTTCGCTGTGAGGAGGAGGAAAACAAATAACAACAATGTACGCTCTCATGCCAATTGTGCCAGCTGTGCCAAGATTGCAGAAGAAGAAAGTAAGAGATGACGAAATTAATTGCAAATAAAATGGTGGAATGATAGACAACGTAGCTAACTCGTATTATATTGCCTTGCGTACAACGAATATCAATAACATTGAAGCAACTCAAACTGTAAATATTTTGTAAGTACGATTAGATAATGACAAGATAGAGGAGTCGTCAAACCCGGATATAAGAAGGCTTCGAGAAACGTTTCAATGAATAATCAATTCTGAGTGTATAACAAAAGATGCCAATTCAAGTAAACCGGTGTTTTGACTTAAATATTTTTTGTGCAAATCATTGTAGCGCGACGAATAGTATAATGGGTCAGACGAAGAATCCAAAACAAACGCTGGAACGTAATACATACATAATTCATTAGTGATTATTTATGGACATATAAATTTTGTATATTATTATGACATCTTTATTTAGTGACTGTTTATTAGTTTTTGTGAAATATTGAGTGAGTGCGAAAAGTGAGCAAGAAAAGCGGGGTCGAATTGATTTGAATCTTTCCACTTTTTAGCAAAAAATTAAAGAGCGATCTAAGGATTTAATATCACGGCAAAACACGGAGCACACTCTCATTAAACCCTTTCAAAAATACATAAAACTGTAAAAATTATACTTTTACAAAGAAAAATCTTGATGTTACGTTCTTCAAAAATTTAAGGTTTTATGGCAATTGCATCTTAAGCTTAATATATATATCATATATAAAAGATATATATATATATATATATATATATATATATATATATATATATATATATATATCTTTTGATTTATTCAAAGATTTTAATATACCCATTAATTTTCGCGTTCGTTAAAAGTTCGTTTATTCGTTTATAATTATGTACAAAAAAAAATTATTTGATGGGAATTAAAAGGTTGCTTCTTTTTGTTGTATTACTTAATTTAAAATTAAGTACTTGTACGTTTATTTGACGAAAACAAAATAATACATATCCAATTTCCTTGTATTTTTGAGCTTTGTCTATATCTGTCTTTTATCTTATCGGTCATAATCTAACCGTCTTTATGTACTTTAAAAATTTGTCACAATATAACAAAACCTATGAATTTAATTTATTATCCACATTGTAAACACGTGTTTTCAAAGTATAAAATGCATAATTATTGTGCATCACATACAGACAGGTTTATGCTTTAATAAAAAATATATATTTCTAAAATTTCTCATTTAATGTCATAACCAAGACATATTGTAGGGTTATGTTAGTAATAGTTTTATAATTTCAAATTACATATTACATAAAATGCTCTAACAAACCAACCATGAATATCAATACAGGAAGTCTATGTTTTTGTCGCCAATTCAGCTTTTAACATAGTATTATCCAGATTCTTCCTATAAATTACTTTAAATTATCACAATTTGTGTATTTGCTGCAAATCGTAGAGTAATTATCTTTAATAAACAACTCTATTATTTAAATAATATACGAAGTTTTATTTTTGAGCCTATCTGACCTCAATTTCGCAAATTATCAGCATTTCGCAAAATTATGTTATTAGCAAAATTTCTTAATTAATAACAAATAGTAACTCATGTTAAATAAGAATATACCTTCTTATAATGCTATATTGTGTGAAAAGGCTTACTATCATCATAATTTCTTATTTAGTCTTGTCTATTTTATTTAATTAAGGTCCAATTTCATCAACAACTTAACTAGACTTATAATTCACAATTCTCTATCTAAAAATTGATTTTTCACATTTCGTATATAGATGATATGTCAAAAATAGTTCATTAGTTATCTAATAGCCTGTTAAATTAATGGTGAAAAGTGATATAACAAGGGTCAGTCAAGGTCAGGTCATATATATGTCAGCCAGTTTCTTTTCATGCTTGACCAATTTGAACGTTATTCGCATTACTATTATGCTAATGCATTACTATTTATTTCAGTAAATCTTTTTACTAAAATACACAAATCAATTTCAAACTCTTCGAGACACAATTTATAAGTTTGAACACTTGCGACAGAAAATTTAATAAACATGCTTACACCGATTAAAGCGCTTAATGTTTTATTAATATTGTTCTTGCACGAGTTTGCAACATCTGTATATTAATGTGACATCGTATTTGGATCATATGTGGAGTCAAATCACCTACATAGAATATTTGCTACTGTAATCAATTGTTTTGTAATCTAAAGTCGTTGTGTTTATTTAATTATATTTATTTTATAATTTGGCGTATCAATATTATTTGTTTTGACATATTAGTTAGATCAACCACCGACCATATGCGATAAATATTATTTCACATTTTAATTAGATTTGTTTTACTCAGCTTTTATCCGCACTTAACATTTATCATAATTCAGCCATTGTGCGTCCTCCGCTGCTCGACTTCTCTCTCACTCCAACCAATCCAGGTTCTCCCAGAATGCCAGCAGCCTCTTGGGGCTTCTACAGGCTTCCAACAAAGCCGTAAGGCCCTTATGACCAAGGTCGAGGCTGAGTTTAGTCGGTACGTTATCTCAATCGAGCCGCCTCGATCAGTTTCAAGTTATCTAGGTTGCGGTGATATCAAAGAGGATTCACAACCTCTTCTTGTTTATATATATAAATACAGGGTTTTTCAATAAGGGCGGGTAGATTTTGAAACGAAATTAAACAAGCTGCGTATGAGGTATCAACAAATTTTTTTTTTTTATTTAAAAGGCACATATATGCCATTAAGTATGGAAGATTACATCATTCAAATGCCCGCCTCGGCTTCTCACAGTGGCACGGATCCGAGTGGTCCAATTTTCAATAACTCTTCCGCATAGATCCGCCTGAATTTGAGCGATGGCATGTGTTATGTTCGCCTTTAGGGCATCGGTGGATTGTGGTTTATTTGCATAGACTGCGACTTCAAAAAACCCCACAAGAAAAAGTCTAGCGGGGTTAAATCGCATGACCTTGGTGGCCAATTCACATCACCCCTGCGAGAGATAACCTTAGTCTCAAATCGCTCATGCAGAATGTCAATCGTGGCGTCCGCTGTGTGGCACGTAGCGCCATCCTGCTGGAACCACATGTCGTCTAGGTCCATATGGTTCAACGAGGGCCATAAAAATTGGATATCATCGTTCTGTAGCGCTCGCCGTTGACAGTGACCGCCTCACCAACGTCGTTTTCGAAAAAATACGGACCAATGACGCCGCCGGCCCAAAATCCACACCAAACGTAACTTTTTGAGGATGCATTACCACCTGGTGAACCTCGTGTGGGTTTGTGTTGTTCCATATACGGCATTTTGTTTGTTAACAAAGCCATTCATCCAAAAATGCGCCTCGTCGCTAAAGATGATTTTTTGCCCGAAATAGGGATCATCTTCCAAACGATTCGAGGCCCAGGCAGCGAACAAACGACGTTGTCTATGGTCATGAATTTTGAGCTCCTGGGTCAGTTGAATCTTAAACGGGTGTAACCCTAAGTCCCGTCGCAAAATTCGCCAAGTTGAAGTTTGCGAAAGGCTGAGTTTCTTGTGCACGGCGAGGAATCGACTGCCTCGGGTTCTGCTGTACACTTTGACGGACCGCCGCGATGTTCTCGGCTGATCTTGCGTTTCTTGAACGTACAGGTGTGGGTTGATCGATTAACGAACCGGTTGTTTCAAATTTTGCCACCAAACGCTGAAGAGTCGACTGTGAAGGGCCACCACGTCTACCGTAAAATGGGCGCAATGCACGCAACGTTTGCACTAACGAATACTCATTTTGATAATAAAGTTTTATCATTTGTACGCGCTGTTCAATCGTGTAACCTGCCATGGTGATTTAGCATAAGCAACTGAATAATAAGCAAAAGATTTGACAAGTGTCACCAAAACAAAATGGCCGCCACGGGCCGCCAAAATCTACCCCGATAAGTTTACAAAGAATAGATGTTCAATTTTATATTAAAATCAATATTAATCAAATTTTTATTCAACGTAGACACACGCACTTATTTACGAAAATACTAATTTAAACACAAGAGAGCAAAAACCTGAAATTTCTTCAAGGAAATAAAGTGACAACATGTCATTTATGGCAGGCAGGAGGCAATAACTTTACGATTATGAAATCACACGCCATAAAATACTTAACATCATAAAGTCTGTAAAGGTACAAAATTTCTTAGAATTTGATACCGAAATCGATCATAAGAAATGATAAGACCTTGATTACTCTGGTTGAATAACTCGACTTTCCAGCCGTACTTAACCTTTTGTCAATTTCATCTTACGCTCCACCTATCCGCTCTGATTAACTACAAATTGTAGTTTTTTTTTGACGGACCTATGCTGAATCCGCAGATGGCTATGTTCAGCTTTGCAATGAGTGTTTGTGGAAGGCGCACATACAGAAGGTTCGACGCCTTGCCTGGTAACGACGCCGTTTCGGAGTCGTTAGGGTCGAAACAAAGGAATCGACGCAATTTGAGCGCGCCATCTAATGGCTCGAACGCTCAAGATCGTCGTGTAGTGGAGGGTGAGAATCTACCCGGTACGTGACGGTACCGGGTATATATTTGACGGATGCAAATTCTAGAACTCTGATAAAATGACAATGGATTAGATGTCTATGTTCATAATCAAACAGACGCAAATTGTCTCTAAATAAGACATGTTCCTATACTTTATCCTGAAATACAAAACACCTAATGGAAAACCGGGTATATATTTGACGGATGCAAATTCTAGAACTCTGATAAAATGACAATGGATTAGATGTCTATGTTCATAATCAAACAGACGCAAATTGTCTCTAAATAAGACATGTTCCTATACTTTATCCTGAAATACAAAACACCTAATGGAAAACCGGGTATATATTTGACGGATGCAAATTCTAGAACTCTGATAAAATGACAATGATTTAGATGTCTATGTTCATAATCAAACAGACGCAAATTGTCTCTAAATAAGACATGTTCCTATACTTTATCCTGAAATACAAAACACCTAATGGAAAACCGGGTATATATTTGACGGATGCAAATTCTAGAACTCTGATAAAACGACAATGGATTAGATGTCTATGTTCACAATCAAACAGACGCAAATTGTCTCTAAATAAGACATGTTCCTATACTTTATCCTGAAATACAAAACACCTAATGGAAAACCGGGTATATATTTGACGGATGCAAATTCTAGAACTCTGATAAAATGACAATGATTTAGATGTCTATGTTCACAATCAAACAGACGCAAATTGTCTCTAAATAAGACATGTTCCTATACTTTATCCTGAAATACAAAATACCTAATGGAAAACCTTAATAAGATGCACAAATATCGATGACTTTAGACGTCAGTGATGATGTACGTAGCTTATTATGAATTGATGTCGGTCCAATGTTAGGCGTTAATATAGTTAGTCTCACTAATGCTTTATACAAACAACAGGGTCAGGCTTCAAAGGTTCTCCGTGGATAAAGTATATTTACGCTAAATATTATCAAAATAAGTTAAGTAGTTTTGAGAAAAGGTAAATTTATTAATCAGTAATCTGTCGTCGAGTATGAATCGGAATGTATTCTCGTCTAGTAAATAGATGAACAAAGATTACACTAATCTCCAGGCGTGTGTTAAGCTCTCCTTAGGTCATACCCACCAGTACACACCATTGTCCAATTCATTCTTATTCAGAGCGATCCAGAGGCTAGAGATTCCAACTACTAGAGTTACTAATCTCTAACGGGAGGCCTATATTTACATGCACAAGGGAGCTATCCTAGTATACAAGATACACCTAGGGAGGTCATGGAAGACCCAGTCGGATGAGAGCGGCATGGGAATCGTTGTTCCGCTCCTTCTCTACCGTCTTCTGTGACAGCATTCTTGACACCAACCAGCATCATAGAAATAAAGAATAGGTCACTGTTGTTCGTAGTCGCACTTAGCTCTCAACACAATACAGGAAATCTTCAATCCTCTTTTCATTGCATTCCGTGTGATTTGAACCTCCTTAAAAGGTCTATTATGGGCACCGACACTTCATCAATCATCTTATAAATTCGAAGTAACACGTTTACCATATAAGGACATCATTGGAATGAATAGCCCTAGTGTAACAGAGTCCTATAGTACGGTAAATAAGATTATTCCACAGTGAAAAAGGCATAGTTGGCTTTCAAGTGTCTTCCGAGAAAGGGGAATTAATTTGCTTAGCCACCATAGTACGACTTGTTCGCATTTCAGTCGCAGCCTATTAGGCTGTTTGAACTTCTGAACCTGTCTTAGGGCTTTTAGAACCCCTTACATTATTACAACAAAATAACAAATTTAATTAGATACCAATGACAAAAAGTTGAGACATATAGAAATATAAAATGTATAATTTGTCAGATATGTTAATGATATATAGTAATACAATATATTATTTTTTCTAGAGAATAGATTTTAATAGATTGCACTGTTCATCTCGAGAAGACTCTCCCAACTTCTGAACAGATGTAGAGTCATTTTTTCCTTGTTCGTATGCACGTACGTGGTTTTCGTTCTCTTAAGTTTATATTTGTTTTGACGTCAATAAGGGTACATACAGGTGTATGATCAATAAAGATTATTTTAACTTTTTGGATTTGATTTGAATTCCAGTTGGGAGAGCTCTCAAATACAATTAACATTAAATAGTTAAATTCTACGACGTGAGCACTTTAGACAAAAAAAAGTGTCGGCTGCGAAGATAGTCTCTTACATTAATACATGACAACCATCAGATTGTTGAGTAAATAAGACGCAAACGTGACTGGCTGACATTATCAATTCAAATTGTGTTCTTGTATCGCCCCGTCGGCGTCGCAGGAGTACGTGTGAGCTGCGAAAAATTGTTTTATGAAATTTGAACGCAAGGCTGCCTTAGCTTTTAGTATTGTACGTTGAATTAATTAGATATATGTTTATCTGCCCCTTGATTATGTAATTATGTTGCTTGAAACTGATAAATAGTACATATTTCATTTCGATTTTCATTACTGCATTATTACAATATGAGAATCTAACAACCACCACCAAAAAGAACAAACCAACTAAAAGAAACAATTTGTGGTATATACAATTTATAGGTGATATATAGGTATTATATCCTTACATGTATTACGTATAAAATGCGAAAGTAACTCGGTCTGTTTATCTGTCGCGTGTTTACGCTAAAACTACTAAATCTATTTAAAAGAAATTTAATACACAGATAGTCTAGAGCAGTCATTCCCAAATTGGTCTATATCGATCCCTAGGGGTCTATGACAACGAAACAAACATTTTGGGGCCATGAAAAAAAAGACTATTATAAAGACATAAAATTATTTATAAAAGTACCTATAAAGTAAAAAAAATCATTATAAATGTTTATACAATTTTGTTAGTTAGTTATGTAGGCATTAAATATCAGATGAGTAGTAGTAGGTAGTAGGTGATCTACACAAAACCGAAAAACATGGCAATGGGTTTACGACACAAACTTATACTTTTACTTGTTGGTTGGTTGGTTTACTTGGATGAAAAGTGGTGTGTAAATATCGTGACTTTTAAAACTAGCAGCTTGAAAGTTCTTTTTTAGGCCGTTAATTAATAGTTAATAAATAATTATGACTTTTATAGTTTATAAAAAAACCCCTCAAAAGGTTAAAATAAAAATAGGGTAAGAAACATTTTTGAAACTAACACGATGTAACTTTTTACCGTAAAAAAGTAACTATTCCATGTATAAGAAGTCCCAGACACCGCTGTAAATATATAATGCACACACGGCTGTAATTCAAACAATACACATCGACTTCGAAATCGCCTTTGTTTTCTACGTAATAGAAGTTGTTTTCGTAGTTTATCGGTATACCTTGACATGCTGTTGACTGTATACTGACAGCCTATTACAAAAAAAAAGTTACAAAGGCTTATTTATTTCTGAAAAGTATCCCATTCAGCAAGCACAAACGATTGTGCAAATATTAGTTCATCATCATAGCTCATGTAAGTCCCCACCGAGCTGTAAGGGCGATTAGGCTTTTGACTATAACCCGCTGGCCCAGGGCGGTTTGGTTGACTTCATACGTCTACATAACGTCAGAATCTGACCATTCACTAATTCGTTCACTCATACTTCGACGTTATACATCTACTGACTGTCAAAGCAACATATTTGTTTTATAACAAATGGCTCAATTTAATCTGAATTTACTTTACGGTACAGTGTTGCCCGTCCTTTGATTTGCGCCACTGTCGCCGAACGCGCGGCTCGATGAACGAGAGCGTACAAATTGAGTGGCAGCGACATCATATGGACATGTTGGTTCCAATAGTCTCTCTTGAGACCTCGCATGATTCTCCATGGACTGAATTAGAGTAGATATTCTTTTTTTTTTATCACAGTAGTCACGATTTCAGTATTCTATTGTAAAATTTTTATTACATTTTAATCACATAGTCACGATTTCAGTATTCTATTGTAAAATTTTTATTACATTTTAATCACAGTAGTCACGATTTCAGTATTCTATTGTAAAATTTTTATTACATTTTAATCACAGTAGTCACGATTTCAGTATTCTATTGTAAAATTTTTATTACATTTTAATAACTCTCAGCCATATTGATTACTAGTAGTAACTAACCGTAAATAAAAGCACAAAGATTTTTTTCTTTTTACAATAACAATACAACGCATTTACATAAGAAATCTACATTTTGAAATATCTCACGTGAGATTAGGAGATTTAAAAATCTGAAAATTTGCAAAAGATCTCACTAAATTCATGGACGCGCTATGAGTGTCAGATAAATGTACATTTGAAATCATAAAAATAATTGGCGGGATTGACCCCGGTCCGCCCGAATCATCCAGTTTGTAGACCAGGAGACCTATTTTTGAATTACGAATGCGACTTCGAAATCACCGATGTGACTAATAATCACCGATTTTCAATAATTCTTATTTTTGAATATCACTGATGTGACTACCTTAGTCACAGGTGTGATTTCATTACGAGTGCCCTCACCCACTCGTAATCAAGTCATACTTGTGGAAATGTTATCTGTGTTTTGTTTGATTTTTCAGTCTATATATACAATGTAGCATAAATTATATATATGTATATATATATGTGTATATAATAACCGCAATGGTTAAGCCGGCAATAACCGGCAGTGATTACATTCATATATACATATATATACCTATATATATAAACCTTTATATACCTATAATATATACATACATATATATATGAATGTAGCATATATTATATATATAATAACCATAATGGTTAAGCCGCGGCTACATTCTGCGTGGAACCGAACTCTTATATTTATGTGTGTACTTTATCTATGTTGGCAGCTCTGCAATCGACTTTCAAAAATTGGATGTTTAGGAATCCGTGACCTCAAAGTCACCGCTGACTATTTAGTCAGCGGTGATTTCGAAATCGCATTCGTAATTCAAAAATAGGTCTCCAGTGCTGAGACCACAGCGCCAGCAAGCAGCAGCGAACAAACACAAAATATATCAACAAATACTATCTTAATACACAAATTACAAATAGATCGATATAAAACCTGTGTTGCATATATTTATATAGAGACATTGTGTTCCAAAGCTTGACTACTTGGGCAGTAAGCTTGAGGAGAATCTTGTGTTCCATGCGGCAGTATCAAGGATAGGCGTGGTTGTGCACTTTGAAGACGACAATTAGAGGATAATGTAGGATTTTTTTACTGGTCCTGAAGATATGCGTATTTATGGTATGATTTTACTATATCGGTAAAATTGACAGTATTCGGAAATATGAGACCTTACCACGATCACCTAGATTTTTTTTCGGACGGACCTATGCTGAAGCCTCAGATGGCTATGTTCAGCTTTGCAATGAGTGTGTTTGTGGAAGGCGCACGAACAGAAGGTTCGACACCTTGCCTGCTAGCGACACCAGGAGACCTATTTTTGAATTACGAATGCGACTTCAAAATCACCGATGTGACTAATAATCACCGATTTTCAATAATTCTTATTTTTGAATATCACTGATGTGACTACCTTAGTCACAGGTGTGATTTCATTACGAGTGCCCTCACCCACTCGTAATCAAGTCATACTTGTGGAAATGTTATCTGTGTTTTGTTTGATTTTATAATATATATGCTACATTCATAATATATATATATATATATTATGAATGTAGCATATATATTATATAATGGTTAAGCCGGCAATAACCGGCAGCGGTACATTCTGCGTGGAACCGAACTCTTACATTTATGTGTGTACTTTATCTATGTTGGCAGCTCTGCGATCGACTTTCAAAAATTGGATGTTTAGGAATCCGTGACCTCAAAATCACCACTGACTATTTAGTCAGCGGTGATTTCGAAATCGCATTCGTAATTAAAAAATAGGTCTCCTGCGACCGTTCCGGAGTCGTTAGGGTCGAAACTAGGGAATCGACGCAACTTGAGCGCGCCGTCTAATAGGTACGTGACGGTACCGTGTATATATTTAACGAGGGGTCTGAGACCCGGGTCGTCGCGCTCGCCGACGAGCGCGGTCTGTGAGTGGGTGTGTGGCGTGAGGGACGATACGGTTGGTGGTCGGCGGAAGGGATTCGTGTGCACGGGTAATGGGGTCGGGCGGGTTGGACAAGGCGATCATCTGGAGAAAAGTTAAAACAATATGGAAACAGAGACACCGCTCTTGCAGAGTATAGCGCTATCTCGCTTGTACTGAGATTTCCTATTTTAGAGATCATAAGTCTTTAGCTTTTGATGGCATTTTGTACCGCGCCCTTTCATTAGTAGCGGTCGCTCTATTACAAAACCAAGAGATCATTAGAACCCAGGCTCCTACGATGAGTTTGGTCGGTAGGTCAAATCGGTCGAGCCGCCTTGTTCAGTCTAAAATCTTCTCTTCCGAGCGAAAATACGATTGCTTTCTTTTGTAGTCGATATCGTTTAGTAGCAATTAAATGAGCTATAGGTAATTAATAAATATTTCTTCCACTTACACTATAACTAATCCAAAGTAAGCTCTGTAAGGCTCGTGTTACGGATCTAGAGCAATGATTCCCAAAGTGGTCTATATCGACCCCCACGGGGCCATCCATAAATTACGTCACACGGTAAAGGGGAGGGAGGGAGTTGACATTGTGTGACAAGGGCCACCCCCTTGAGGGGTCTTAAATTTCGTGACGTCAGATTTCAAAATCTATCATAAGCTAACTGTTAAAACACAAACTTTAAATTATTACTATTAGTATGAAAAGTGCTGTAAATATTAATTTTTATTGTAAAGTCTGTATACTCTCATCAATACATAGTATAAAACAAAGTCGCTTTCGCTGTATGTCCGTATGTATGCTTAGATCTTTAAAACTACGCAACGGATTTTGACGCGGTTTTATAGATAGAGTGATTCTTAAGGAAGGTTTGTATGTATAATAAATGCATAATATAGTAGAGAAACACTGATAAATTTAAAGGTTTCTAATGTGATGTCGTAAATAAGCACGTTTTTTTGCGCTTATATTGCAAACGCTGGCTGAACCCTACGAGATAGACCAAAATAATGTACTACAGTATTGTTCACCTTAAAAAGTTCAACAAAAAAGTCCGCGATGGTATATGTCTATCTTTTAGGGATAACCTACTATAACCATTTAATTACTTTTATTTATATAAACATTGCACCCGTGCGAAGCCGGGGCGGGTCGCTAGTAAATAAATAAACGAATAGTGTCTTCTTCTATCTATTTATAGGGGTACTCCCGAAAGGTACTATTTCTCAAATTGATTATAGTAGGTGATTTTGAAAAATATAATATGAAAATCTTGAAATGACCATATACTTATTTATTGTAAATAATCAATCAATCAAAAATTGTTTTGTTAATTGATTTGATGTTTACTTTATTAAAATGGAAAAATAAACCTGATTTTGAAACCGCTTTTATCATTCAGTAATTTAAAATGTAAATTTTCAAAATATGTGACGTCACACTATGGGGAGTCTCACAAATGTGACTAGCTGTGACAAGGACGGGGTGAGGGGCAAAAAATCACGAAATTGGTGTGACGTAATTTATGGATGACCCCTAGGGGCCTGTGACAAACTGCAAGGGTTAATGAAACAAAAATTCGGGGGTCCATCTAATGAAAACAGGAGTCCACGATAATGGATCTGGAACTTTCACGGTTACGGAGGTACCTCTAAGTCGAACCAATAGACTTGGTTTGTTTTAGTACCTCTGCAGTTTATAATATATTAAATACAGGTCGAAAGTTCTATTAATAGTAATGGAACACATAATCATTATCATCATCATCACACACATATCATCATCTGATGGAAAGGAAATTCAATATGCCATTGGCCAATATAGACATTACACAAAATAATCTGCACGAGACTTTATTGCTTGAAGGTCTTATTTTGCTGTTCAGATTGTGATACAAATGAGGAGGTTAGGAACAAAAGGTGACATTTACGTATCAGCTTCAAATTTTTTTATGTTTTTTTTCTTACTTGGAAGGATAAATTCTCTCATTATCTGCAAGACATTGGTTCTGAAGGTGCTTAATTTCATAGAAAAATCAACTTGAACTACTGCTTTTGAAACAAAAAGTTACATTTTAATTCAATCTCAATAGTGATTTGTACATAATAATCAAAAAGTGTCATTTCCTTTGTAAATATTTCTGAGGCTTTTAAGGTCGGATCAAAACGGGTACATTATTTCTTAAAAAATAACGATTTGCCCAAAATAAATTATGACGACAGGTCGAATCGATATGTTTAATCGAATAACCTTATTATATGGTGGCAACATTTTTTTTTACTTTTGTGGTGCGGCGCTCCTTGATGGCGCTGTCTGTCCTGTCAGTTGTCCTTGATAAACATTTTAAAAAAGTAGAAGGTATAAGGGACATGAAACGCATATGCATAGAAAAGAAACAAATAAAAAAAAGAACTGAGGCAATAGTTAAATGTTTCAGAAACTTCAGATTTGAAAATGCTGGAGAATCAAAAGGAATAAATCCTTTAACCCTAGAACCGTACCCTGGGGTATAGTGAAAAAAAAAATATTTTAATTGTCTGTAACTTTTTTATTCTTTCACGGTTTGTTTCGTGCGTCCATGTATTTACGCGGGGAGGGGAGACGCGCAGATACCTCAATCGGACGGCGGTCCTTCTAGCGAGTGGACGTGATATGTGACTTGTGGGGTACATTAGCACCCCAGGGTACTTTTAACGTAAGTATTTAATAATATATTTCTTTCGTTACTTCCTGTCTTTTATGCTGTTTTGTATTGTAATCGTATATGCTGTCGTAGTTTTCAAATTCCAATACTAGTGCTCATGCTACTATAGTTTATGTATGTTAAATAATTATATTTATGTATGTCCAAAAACTTATATCCTAATTCAATTTGAGTTTGTGTTATTTTTTTCAGATGACGTCACGACGTTTGAAGGATAGTGAAATAGAAAATCTTCTATTGGAGGCGGAAGATGAAGATCTTTTTATAGGCGAGGAGTCGGAAGATGAAACAGATGAAATTATTCGAGATTTCCGCTTGACTAGGGAAATAAGAACAGCTGATAGTTCAGATGCCTTAGAACCAGAGTCACCCTATGATTCAGATGAAGAACTTGAAGAAACTGTTCAATTGGATTCTAATACGGCACCGGTAACTGTCCTCAGTGTTCCAGATATTTTACGTGGTAAAGGCACAAAAAAACAGAAAAATAGTGAAAAATTCGTGTGGCATGGATCTCATCCTCGTTCATCACGCACACCACAGAGGAACATCATATTCCATCCTCCAGGTAACAAAGGTCCTGCTAGATTGATTACTACTGCAGCAGATAGTTGGCAATTGTTTTTCACGAATGATGTTTTGGAAAATATCGTGACTTACACAAACCAAGAGAGTTCTGAGCAACGCAAAAAATATAAATCGGACAGGCCAACTCTCACTGAAGATGACGATTTTATTCCATCGAACATAAGACCTTCATTTGTTCGAGATACGTCAAAAACAGAGCTGAAAGCGCTTTTTGGGCTATACTATTTGGCTGGTGTACTGAAAATAAATCATCTGAGTGTAAAAGAAATCTTTGACAAAAATACAGGTATTAATTATTTCCGGTCTACTATGAGTGAAAAAAGATTTGAATTTTTAACTAATTGTCTCCGTTTCGATGAACGTTCGACAAGAGCTGAGAGAAGACAGGTGAATAGATTGGCACCCATAAAAGAACTCTTTGATCATGTAATTGAGACTTCAAAAAACCTATATTCTCCTTCTGACTGCACTACAATAGATGAGCAGTTGCTTGGTTTTAGGAGAAGATGTCCATTCCGGATGTACATCCCTTCAAAGCCAGATAAATACGGTATCAAACTACTGATGTTGTGTGATGCTAAGTCATACTACATGATAAATAGCCTTATATACACCGGAAAAGATTCTACCCCCAGGGGAATACCCGTTGCTGAGTATTACGCGCTTGAGTTATCAACTACTATTCACAATAGTAATAGGAATATAACTTACGATAACTGGTTTAACTCTATACCTACCGCTCAAAAACTGCTGTCGAAAAATGTTACTACAGTTGGAACACTGAAGAAAAATAAAACAGAACTACCAAATCTTTTTACGGATACTAAAGACCGTGACCTGAATACATCAATGTTTGCTTTTCACGATAAACTTACTCTGCTTTCATATGTGCCTCCAAAGCTTAGCAAAGGAAAAAAGAAAAACGTGCTTATGCTTTCCACCATGCACTTTGAAGCAGACAAAGACAAAGCTGTTAATTTGCCAGATATAATATCATCTATACTTATAATAAATCTGTAGAGAAGTCAATTCTGTACATTAAATATATTTAAAAAATTATTAGCAAAGGGTGATAAGGGATCGTTAGTGATCCCAAAAATGCAATCAGTAAAATTTTTGTCTGTCTGTCTGTCTGTCTGTATGTTCAGGCATCACGTAAAAACTAACGGTTCGATTTCGATGAAACTTGGTATAATTATACCTTATTATCCTGGGCATAAAATAGGATACTTTTTATCCTGGAAAAATACGTAGAAAAAAAAATCTTAATTTTTCAGTTTTATTCATTGACGTTATTCTGTAGAACCGCGAACACACAGTGGATTCAGCGCCGTAGCCTGTAGCGCCGAAAGTCGGATTTGGCTTGAACCGTTTGCGACACAAGCGGGCTGCACGACGTCCCGCCTCCCCGACTCCTATATAATCTATACTAATATTATAAAGCTGAAGAGTTTGTTTGTTTGAACGCGCTAATCTCTAGAACTCCTGGTTCGAATTGAAAAATTATTTTTTTATTGAATAGCCCATTAATCGAGGAAGGCTTTAGGCTACATAACATCACGCTGCGACTAATAGGAGCGAAGAAATAATGGAAAATGTGGAAAAACGGTGAAAATGATTCATCTTTGAGGGCTTCCGTTGCGTGGGCTGCGAAAACGGTTCTAGATACCAAAAAAATATGTATGAAAGAATTATTCCTCTTAAAATGATCTAAAAAAATGTCCGCGACAGTATATGTCTATTTTTTAATGTTAACTAACTAGAATCGTTTTTATGGGGATCAAATTTGGATATGTCGCGTTGTCAAGATCGGGTAACAGCTGAGGTGGTTGTTTGCAAAAATAAATATGATGCTCAAAATAACTATTCCACGCGGACGAAGTCGCTGGCACAGCTAGTTTTATAATAAAACGAAGGGTGGAGTTGATACGTTTGACCAACTTTGTCATACGTACAGTGTGTCACGTAAAACTCGGCGCTGGAGCCTTTGTGTCTTCTATGGAATACTAAATATTGTCGGGATCAATTCCATGATATTGCTTAATTCATCAAATGCCACTGATAAGCAAGTTTTAAAGAACAGGCGTACTTATCTGAAGACACTCGCATTTGATCTCATCAAACCTCACCTAGAAGATAGGTTTCAGTACCGTACTTTGCCAACATCCCTACAAATAAGTATTGGAGATATATTAGGGAAAAAGCGATCAATCGCTGCGGCAACTAATGCCAATATGAAATCTGGAAGATGTTCATTCTGTCCAAGGTCCAAGGACCGTAAATCACGCACACAATGTGACACGTGCAAAACATTCATTTGTAATGAGCACCAAAAAAAAATTTGCCAAAACTGTTTAAGTTCCTAATTTTATGTGCCTTAATTGTGTTCATTGAAACCAAAATTAGTGTAAGAAAGTATCATGTACGAGTATGTGAATTTTCAATAAAACTTTATTATCTTTTGAAAAATGTATCTTTTTAATTGGGGTGTGCTTATACCCCAGGGTACTGTCAATGAAATTCTTGTATGGGTACGGTTCTAGGGTTAAAGAGAAATACAAACCTGTTGAGTATCAAACTTGTTGAGAAAGAACTGGGACATTTCATAAAAGGTGCAAAGAAAAAGGATGTAGAAAGTTTATTAACTAAACAGTTTGGAGAAAACTGGAAAAATGATCCTTCTTTAAAATGGTATTGTGATATCTTGTATGAAAATAATATAAGTGAAAATGACAATGAAAATGATGAAAATGGATGTGACTGCTTAGAACCTGATTGTGGAGAACTTCATGTATAAGAATTTAAAATAATAATTGAAGATTGGACGAACTTACCTAAGTGAAGTCCAATTGTAATTTTATGAAGGTTGATCTGAAATATAATTGTTAACAGTGTAGTCTTTCTATTCGGTATTCATTGGCATCGCGGTTTTAGATTTAAAAAAAAATAAAAATAAAATTTTTCTTGTCTGTGGCACTCCGGGTAGCAAATGTCACTATTTTAGAGCTTTAAAGTGAGATGGCTCTGATGAGTTGATGACCCACTATGCTTGGGATCAGCAACAAGCTGATGCTGGGTTGGGCGGGTGATTATATTTCAGATCAACCTTCATAAAATTACAATTGGACTTCACTTAGGTAAGTTCGTCCAATCTTCAATTTTATTTCATGTTGATCTGAAATATAATTGTTAACAGTGTAGTTGTTTAGAGACAGTTGCATAGTGGGTATCTATCATTATGTATGCACTTATGAAAGGTAAGTTTGTAAATAAATAATTTACAAAGGGTCTGGTATAAATGATGAGGTCCAAATCATTCTGAACTATAACACTTATGTCTAAGTAGATAATCACAGCTTAATTAGTCAGCCTTTAATTACTTAACTAATTTTTATAAGGCAATAAGAGGGAATCAACTTGGTAATTTTCTCTGTATCTCACATATTGAAGTAAATTTTTGTGTTAATTTTACAATATAAAATTAACAGTAATAATAATCAAAAGTACAGTGGTTTTCTGAGATAAGACTAAGATAAGTCAACAATATTTTAAAAACATAATTGAGATCAACATAATTGCAATGAAAATTAAGATAAATCAACAATATTTAAATCATCATCATCAAGATAAATTGTGATAATAACCTTTTTATTACTTGAAACTTAAATCAATATAATATAATAATATAAAAATAATATTATTAATCAAAGCTAAAAACTGCCTGTACAAAGTCATCACAACTGTTTTTATCTTGTATAGGTAACTGACAAAACCTTGCAAATGTAAGGGAATTTTCAGTCCAGCCAGCGGTTTTCCTAATAACATCAATTGACACTCCTGCCTTGCTAGCTAATGAGGTGGCAGAATGGCGGGTGCTGTGTGATTTAAATTGGTTTGTATCAATACCACTATCTGCTAGGACACACTTGATCCACCTGCTTATTGTTTGTTTTGATGCATGGTGGTATGGCTTTTTAAAAGTTAATAAAAGGTATGTTTGAAAATTTCTGATAGTGTTTGTGCTATGGATGTAGTCTTGAAGTGTGCTGGCTGGGCATATTTTAGGTTCTTGTAAATGAAATGGAAGGTTTATTATACTGTGTTGTTTTGTATGTGCAGAAGTTTTTACTAAATCACTGATGACTATGGTGATTTTTGAGTCAGAGGTAGAGATATCATTAAGCTTAATCGGTGAAAGAGTTTGTACCGCTGAGCACTTGCCAAGGCTAGCAATGTTACCAGTTTTTTAGTTAGCATTTCAAGGCTTAACAGTGAGTTTGGTGGTAATTTTGCTAGGTAACTCAACACCTTGTGTGAGTCCCATGTTTCTGTGTATCTTTGCATGGCTGGTTTTAGCCTGAATACACCTTTTAGGAATCGTTTCACTCTATCATCTGTCCCAACATTCTCTCCTATTAAAAGAGAAAGGGCAGATTTATGGCAACTGAGGGTGTTATAGCTAGCACCACTTTGAAATTTTTCTGTTAGAAATTTTATTACAAAAGGTATAAGTGTTAAGAGCGATTCCTGGTTGTATGTATTGCAGAACTGCCACCAGCTTTTATAAGTTGTGTTATATTGAATCATAGTACCCTTGGAGATGGACGCTAGCATAATGTCTAGTGAGCTCTCTGGCAAGCCTCTGCGTCTGAATGCCTCCCGCAGAAGATGCTCACTGCAAGGGGAAAGGTGGCTGCTCAACGGGTGCTTTGCTCCAAAAGGAAATATCAATAAGTTAGGATCTGGTTTAGATATGATTGGGTTACTGATCATTAAGCTCATGGCTAGGGGGTACCATGGTTGGTACTCCCACATTGGGTAAACAAGTATGCCTCTGGCTTTATCACATTTAATCTTCTGTAGGCATTTAGTTAGAAGGGCAAATGGTGGGAAGGCATAAAAAAAAAATGAGGTGCCCAGTTAAGGGTCATAGCATCAATGTCAAATGCATTAGGATCCCTTTTCCAAGAGACATACAGCTTACATTTCTTATTAATCCTAGATGCAAAAAGATCTATGTTTGGGATTTCTAGGTGGGTTTTTATAGTATTAAAGGCATCTTTACTTAATTCCCATTCTGTTCAAAATTTGTGTTACGTGATTCTTTATCCGCATATACATTGTCTTTGGACTTTATGTAAGAGGCATAAATGTTTGTATTTCTGTGTTCACACCAGCTCCAGATATCTCTGGTGATTTTGTTCAAGTGTGGGTATTGCACACTACCCATTTTATTAATGCATGCAATAGCAGTTGTGTTATCTATACGTAATAAAATATTGCAATGGCTATATGGTTTTGCGTAACATTTTAATCCAAAAAATGCTACTGTCAGTTCTAACTGGTTTATATGAAGGTGTTGTTCTGAGTGAGACCACATACCACCACTACTTTCACCATTGCAGTGTGTTCCCCAACCAGTCAGTGATGCATCAGAAAATATTTCCAACTGAAATTGTATTTAAATATTTGTATTTAAGTACATAATAGCATCATAATTGTCAGCATAGTGTGTCAACGCTAGATATTTCTCTCTTTCCATTGCTTTAGTGTGCATGAGGCCATAAGGTACAGCAGGGCTAGCAGCTACTAAAGTACCAAGCAATTTTGCAAAGTTCCTTATTCTACAGCTCTTCAAGGATAGAAATTTTGTTACTAAAGATTTTATACTGTCTCTCTTATCCTGTGGTAATTCAAGTGAAATTTTTTGTGAATTTATGATAAAGCCAAGAAACTTGCAAGATTTATTAGGTATTAGTGTGCTTTTTTCATGGTTTACAATAAGGCCCAAGCATTTAAA
Source organism: Scirpophaga incertulas (assembly GCA_036419045.1). NCBI lineage: Eukaryota > Metazoa > Arthropoda > Insecta > Lepidoptera > Crambidae > Scirpophaga > Scirpophaga incertulas. The sequence goes on along the minus strand of CM071639.1, from coordinate 22,830,843 downwards.
AATGGAGAGAGTTGCATCCCTATTTCTTATGCATTCCTTATAAGTTTGCCCAATGCAAAGATAGTCATCGAGATATATTGTTGATAAAAAAACCCCTGTTTTCTGAGTGTACCAATCACTGGTTTCAGTAGTTTTGTGAAGACACTAGGTGCAGTACAAAGACCATATGGTAATGCTGTGAATTGATAAAGAATGCCATCAAATTCGAAACGAAGGTATTTTCTGTGTTCTGGGACAACTGAGATGAGAAAATAAGATTCTTTGAGATCTATGGAGCACAAAAAATAGTCTTTATTTACAAGCTTTACTGCCGTTCTAATATCTTCTATCTTGAAGTGATCTATTTTGATGAAGGTATTCAGAGATTTTAAGTTAAGGATAAATCTAAATTTGCCATTGGGTTTTGATCTTAAGAATTAATTCTTAAGAATTTGAGATAAATTGGTTCTTACAGGGGTTGCATATTTGAACTGCACCTAGTTCTAATAAGTTGACAATGGCTTTGCGCATATTATCAACTTCAGTGAGAGGTATATTATTTTGGGGAACAAAACTTTGCACTGGAATTTTTAGAAAGGGAATATGGTAACCATTTACCCATTGTAATAGCATAGGATCACTAGTGATCCTTTGCCAGCAGGTGAAGTATTTAGTTATGTTGCCTGCATGTACCTGATCATTTAACGCCTGTTGCCCCGTGTCGCAGGCCTCTCGGGCCGCGTGTCGCAGGCCTCTCGGGCCGCGCGTGGCTGAAGGCTGGTCGTCGGGGCGGCGGCTGCGCTGTGCGGTTCCTGGGTCCACCTCGTGATGCCGTCGCCCTGGGTTGTGGACTAGCGGTTTCCCGTAGTATTGCCTCTTTTTCCTCCTTCGTGATTCCGTTGAGGAGAATATGGTTCCAACGAACCGTGATTTCTTTTTGTATAGTTCTCTGAACTGCTTACAATTGTCTTCGTATTCGGCCCCCAGAGCATCTTGGAAAGCTGCAACTGGGTCTACCTCCACCTCGTCCTCGATGCGGCCTGGTAAGGAAATTCCGCCATGTTTTGCTGTTGGATTTTTCCACGGCCACGTGTTTCATTTTTTATTAAATGTTTACGTTTTCAACGTATCTCGTACGTAATGAAATAGTATCTCGTACTCTTAGGTTTAATGCTCTAAGCTCGTACTTATCAAAGCTATGGTATCTCGTACCAAGTTTGACCTTCATGCCTAACGGTATCTCGTACCGGCATGGGTGCATTGTATTCAACGTATCTCGTACGTAATGAAATAGTATCTCGTACTTATCAAAGCTATGGTATCTCGTACCAAGTTTGACCTTCATGCCTAACGGTATCTCGTACCGGCATGGGTGCATTGTAGACTTTACCTTGTGAGTCCGGTGATGAGCTTGGGGAAAGAGGTCGAGACGAGGTTAATATGGGGCTTCGGCTTCTTGTGCGGCTACGGTGACGCTCGCGGATTTCACGAAGGCGTTTTTCATATTTTTTGATTTTCTTCAATATTTTCCGATCGGACGGTATAATTGATAAACTTCGATGAAGTGAACCTTCATAAATCTTTTTAAATAAAACGTTATTGTGCTTTTTATTAAGTGGTGGAGAGATCAAGATTTTCCGTGTTCTTGTATTCTGGAAGTGGGTGTCAACAAGGAGCTTGGAGGCGTCAGTTAATGCTGTACTCTATCTATTTGCTCTTGAAGCATAATTTTTGTCATAGCCTCTCCGATAATGCCTGTGGCTAGCCCCAGTTGGTGTTGCATCAAAACGATGGCCTTGTCCCTCGTCAGAGCATTATCTGTAAGACAGCTTATATTTCTTCGTTAAGGGTGGGGTTCCAGTAGCTGACAATTTTTCTGGTAATTTATGCCTTTTCAGTATTGCCTTTTGGTTTGCTTGTTGTGGTGTAAGTTGGCTTAGCTAGATTTGCTTTTGGTGTTGACTTTTTTATTTGGGCTGAAGACTTCTTCAGGTCTAGGCTATTTTTAATTTTTGATGCCAGGTTATCACGTTTTACTTTTTCAGTAATGTTCAAAAAGTTTCACGAGACCTACGATGCCGGCGAACGCGCGAAAGAAAAGTGACATTTGCTACCCGGAGTGCCACAGACAAGAAAAATTTTATTTTTATTTTTTTTTAAATCTAAAACCGCGATGCCAATGAATACCGAATAGAAAGACTACACTGTTAACAATTATATTTCAGATCAACATGAAATAAAATAAACACATTTTTTGTATGGATATTGATTTGTTTTTATTTCTAATAGTGACATTTTTCAGACAGTAAGTTTCAAAAGGTAACATTTTACAAAACTATTGAATCAAATGGTGACATTTACTTGTGACTTGATCAAAAGGTGATATCTGATTTGTTCTTTATTTAATTTTGTGTAAATTTTAAAACATACATGAAAACTTTTAATACCTTGTAATCTATGTCTTATTAACCCATAATATTAAAAACAAAAAAAAAACAAAACACATAAAGTTCAACAAAAATATTTATTTTCTTAATTTATTCATATAATTAAAAAGTGTAAATGTCACTTTCTGTTCCTAACCTCCTCAAATGGTTTTAATAGTGGTATGCCTATTTTCTGAACATCAGCATACAGATGAAATGAAGTATGTAAATAATTAGCTTATAATTAAAATTGATAAACTCAATAACTAATCAATTTTGCAATAACTTAACTAACATAAACGACGATTCAGTAACATTTGCGACTATAAAAGAACACTCATACAAGTACAAAGGTCGGATAAATTCAAATAACAAAGAAATTGTCTTTGATAACAATGAAACCAACAGATATTATCCGTTAGTTGAGTCATAAAACAGACGACGAGTGAAATTATGATAGATTGCATATTTAAACAACTACAAATAAGAAACTACAAAATGTAGGTTTTTATAATTTATTAAAAACACTGACATCTTGCGGCTAATGTTAGTAAGTAATGTAAACGCTTGTCATCGGAGAATATTGTACATCTATCAAGTCAAAGTTTTAGCTTCTCACCAATAGGTGGCAGAATAAGTATCAACTTTAGCCGCGTTGGGAACAAAACAGTTTCCGAGTGATTTTATCTATACATATAATAAGACAGTAAAAATATTTTGTCTGTACATTAGTATTTTTGACTGAAATGGATAGAGGCACTTAAATAGATTATTAGAAAGCAAAAAAAAATTTTGGAATTTTGTCTGTCTGTCTGTATGTATGTTCACGTTTATCTCCGAAAGTACTGAACCGATTTGCTTGAAACTTTCACTATTTGCTTTGTTTTAACTCAGAATAATATCTAAACTTTGTTTCATCAAAATCGGTCATTAAAAAAAAAGTTATCGTCATTTTAATGAACTCAAATAAATAAAACTGGAGTGTCATCTGTGAAAATTGAAGACGGTGAAATTTTAATCAAAAGTACTGTGAAAATAGTATTTGTGGAAAAGCTCATTGTTTTGTGCCATACTATACATACATACATACTAATATTATAAATGCGAAAGTAACTCTGTCTGTCTGTCTGTCTGTTCCGCTTTCACACCAAAACTACTGAACCGATTTAAATGAAATTTGGTACACAGATAGTCTGGAGCCTGAGAAAGGACATAGGCTACTTTTTCATGCAAAAAAGGTTGTAAAGGGTTGTAAAAGGTTGAAAGGAGGTATTGGTTGTATGGAAATATTGTTAAAACTACTGAACCGATTTAAATGAAATTTGGTACACAGATAGTCTAGAGCCTGAGAAAGGACAGAGGCTACCTTTTAAAGCAGAAAAGGGTTGTAAAAGGTTGAAAGGAGGGGGTGAATGTATGGCAGTATTGTTAAAACATATCCTTCCTGTGGGAAATTCGAATTAACGCGGGGCAAGCCGCGGCGGAAAGCTAGTATGACTATAAGCTTGTTAGGAATATTAATATTTTATAAGTCAGTATATGTAGATGTGTTATTATTTAGTTGCATGAAAAGCGTTTCGATTGTTATTAAATATTTTTCTATTTTATTGTTCTGCGTCTCTATACAAGATGGCGCTCTATGCTATAAACAATATGAATATATTTCTGTTTTAGCTTTTTAGTCAAAAAAGTTTTAATGATTTTACTGTATCTAATCATAATTCATAAGAATTAGTTTGGCAACAATAATCATATTTACTAATTTAAGTTACTTTTTTTAGTTACTATATATTGCAAAAAAATGTTTTATGTTTTGCATTTGCGTATACATTTATTTTTATTAGCATCGAATGTAACACAGATAAGACCGTTCAGTTTCCTAGCAAAATGTGGTTAAGATAATATTAGCGATAAACGATAAGATAACGGTTGCCGCCTTTTTATGGTACCCGAGCCCGTAGCCAAAGTAACATTCATGATATTCGATTTCGCGGCGTTCGAACGATATATGGGTAGGATTTCGCAATTTGGAACCATTTCCATACATTGTTATTATATTAGATATGAAAACTATTTTTGTCTATGGGTCCTGTCAACAGCCCATCTTAATGATAATTGGCAAAATCGACCTACGTCGCGTATGGATTACATGCAAACTGAAAGTTAATGCGAACGCCATCCTGAGAAAATTGTATGCCTTCCTTGAGTACTTCTTCAAAGTATAACACGAACAGTATAGGTATCAAAACATGTCTTTCTTTTGTCTTTTCATCTTACAACTTCGTCGCAACTCGACTATCGTGTTTTAGGCCATCCACCCTACCTTGATACATGACGAACCCGCCATTTCAACGCAATTTATATTTTACCTATGATTTTTGCCGGTTCTTTTTTGTGCATGCATTAACTTTTTTTTATTTTAATTTCGTTTTTTAATTTAACACATGAAGGTTTAATTTATATGTAAGATGCAATTTTTGTTTACTTTGTAATCTAACAATTTGTATTAATATAAAAAACAAATACTCGTCAGGATTCATAATATGTTTGCCCACACGATGGCTGGGTTGATCTGTCAGTAGTCTGCCTCTGCAGTCGCTTATGTTTCCATTTTCAAGCTGTTTCGGCAGCAAGTCACAGTAGCTAGTAAAGGATCTTGTGATTACAAAACAGCGTTATATAAATGTATTGTGCAAAGAGTTGAAATCAAACCTGTAATAAAATACTAATGAATGGATTTAGTTCTGAAAGAAAATACATTTCTCAACCACGATTAATTCTTCGATCTTTAATTTGAATTGTGATTTAACGGCACCGGTACTGGCGGCGGAATTAGTCTATCATTATATTACCTTTTTTTTTTTTTTTTTTTTTTTTCCCCTGAGGAAAATGCATTAAATTGCATACCCCGGCTGTGGCGAGCCGGGGTTATGTGGGGCTCTCCTCCCCAGAAGGGGGAGGCCTACCCACTAAAAACCTCAGGGATGGCCTTCCTCAGGCATGTAGGGAGCCCCCGGGAACACAAAGGCCACTTCCAGGAACCCCCAGCCTCCGCTCCCCTTTCTAGAGGGGAGCCCTCCTCGGGGGAAGCTACCACCTCCCCGGTCCCCTCCACCGACGACGCCCCCCGGCCACGGAAGGGGCGTGGTCCATCCCGGGTCGCCGTAGCGGTCGCGACTTCCTCGCGCCCGCCGGCGACCCGCGGCGGCGCCGCAGCTGTGCTACCGAGCCCGGCGCCGCCTCCTTCGAGCGGGATCGGCCATCTCCCGACCCCGCTCGGCGGCCTCCTTCTGGAGCATTACCGCTTCACAGAAGGAGGCCACAGCCCTCCAACCTCCCTCGTCCGCCAGCATTGCCGCAATCAATGCCAGCGGAGACAGATCTCGCCCGATCTCTGCGACCAAGACTCGGCGCTCGGAGGCCCATGCGGGGCACTCCGCCAGCGTGTGCTGGGCTGAGTCGAGGTCGGATGCGCAGTGGTGACAATGTGTCGATCCCTCCCGTCCTATTCGACACAGATACTCACCGAAGCAGCCGTGCCCGGTGAGTATCTGTGTCAATCGGTAGGTGACCTCCTCCTTCCCGTTGAGCCAAGCTTCGAGGTGCGGGAGTACGGCACCGACGGCCCGCTGGCGCGCGCAGATCCGTAATTCGAGCTGCGCACGCCAGGCCGCCACAATCCGTCGGTGCCACTCCCGCTTAGGCACTTCGTGCGCGGGTTCCAGGGCGCTCCCCCCATCGCCCCCCCGGTCGACACGCCGCGACGCATACGTCGCCGCGTACATGTCGGCCAGGATGTCGAATGGGGGGGAGCGTCCCAGAACTGTCGCCGCCTCGTACGAGATTGTACGGTAGCCTCGTACGATCCGTATGGCCATTATCCGCTGATCATTATATTACCTACCAATACAAACAAAGTATATTTCTACATTTTATAAACGACTATTTGTAGGATATCATTGGGATTCACCAATTAACGTTTTAAAACGCAGAATACAATATTCATAAACTGGTCCCGACTCAATTTGATCTAACAGTATGGGGTTGATCAGAAAGGTAGTAAATTTAAAAAGCTTTTGAAGGGTTGCATGTGTCCATAGGCTACGGTGACTTGTGGCGGTAGAATCACGAAAGCGCACCCCGCCACACGCGCCCCGATATGAGCCCTGAGAACACCGTGGGGTTTTAGTGGGTAGGCCGGTCCTCGCCAACCGGAGAGCCCCACACACGGCCGCGCCTAGCTAGCGCGGTGTACATAAGGAGCATTTCTCCTCGAAAAAAAAGGCTACGGTGACTGACGAAAAAAAGACTACCATCAGGCAAGCCATAAGTCCTTTTTCCACTGGCTTTTTAGGTTTGACAAGTCAGTCATAATGTAAATACCTTTTTTTTTTTTGCACAAACCGTTGCTTTATTAGTACGCTTATGTCGAGTAATTCCAGAATAGGAGTAATTTATTACATTACTTTGAATTAAATACTGTACCTATATTCTAATACTACCGGAAAATATTGAAAATATAAGCTAAATTAAATAATTAAAGAAAAACACATTAACTCTATTTTTTCTTATTAAAGCATTTATAAGATCATTGATAAAAATAGTAATGTATAATCTAAGCATTTGGATATTTTGCAAACATATCTCAACAAAAAATTGCAGTAAATCTTAAACGTGGAAGCACAGGTAGTTTATTGAAGTGTGTATAATATACTCAAAATACTGATGCATTAAGTAGTCTAACTACTAACATGTTTAATTTCAATGTCTATAATGTACTTTTTTATTATAATGTAAGCTATCCAATTCTGTTCAGTTCAATTTGTTATCAATTTTAAACTCAATATTCAGTGCATAGAACTCAATATCAGTTACACAATGTTATTGTACGAGAGTACTGAGAGTTGTTTGTTCGTATTTGTCATGTAATGTTAATTTGTATTTTATGAATTGTTAAACAAAGTTTACAAATCGTACTAGAACAGTCAACAGATCATTTATATAAAGATTAACGATACGATCTTCATAAAATCACATATACATTTTCTATTCATAATTAGAAATATTGGCAATAACTGTAACGCAGAAGTCTATATTCTGTAATAAATTGACAAACTACTTAACTCTTTGGTTTCCTTGAACTTGGCGCGTGTCGCGTTCGTTTGTAAACAAAACATGCATCAAAGCAAGCCAGCAAAACAAAGCAAAGCAAAGTACCCCGTTGTGTTGTCGCGCCAATCCTCTACTGCCAATCGCCTGTTTGTTGTCATTCGGATTTTGGAATGCGAGTGTGTCGCTAGAGCGCTGACGGTCGTGCGCTCGTGTCCGCGAAACTAAAAATTAAGTGATAAAATACTTTTATGTTTAAAGTGAAAGAAAACTAATGAAATTTGCTGATTCTTGTATACAATGAGATATTGTGAAGTACTTTATTAAAAGCTAACAGTGTGCAGTGATTTTAAGTTCATATTAGGTAGTGTTATTTTGTGTTTTTGAAGGAAATGACGACGATTCACTGATAGTGTAGTTTGATTACTGCAAAACTGAGTCATTTCAAAGCTATTAATATTATTAAAATTTTATTACTGCTTGAATTACAGTTTTTTTTAAATAATAATTCAAACTTATGTTTAAAAGTGTCTAACACGTGTATCGTATAGGAAAGATACTAACTAAACGGGTTATTATCAACCTCTTGTTTGAGAGAGAAAAATCACGCAACGTAAGTTTTCTATCAATTATTCTTATCCTTAGAAGTTAAATTCTAAACCGTCAATATTCATTAGGAACTAATTACTTTTATATTGACAAGGGCACAGAGAACGCGACTCATAATTAATAATTCGATGAATTGATCAATAATATTAATGAACATCATTGGAAGTGATATATTATTAATACATAATTAGCATGAGTCTCCTTAAAATGAAATCTGAATCTTTTGCATTAAATGAGGTTCAGAAGGCGTAATAACACTTTGGATTTTTTGATTAGGATTTAAACATGTAAAGTGGATTGAGTAAACTCCGTCGATAGGTATTCCTTGTGCTGCGTTTATAAATGACCGGGGTATTGGGGGTGAACTATCTTTACTAGACCCACCCACTTATTCGTTGCATCAGAGTCCTTAAGCATATGCACTATGCTAAGCAGGTATTATATCAATGTTATTATTAGTTTACCGTTTGAAGTAGGTACTAAACGCTGTGTTACCCGACACGTGGCAGCCACTCGAAGAGTTCCCTCCAACGGCCCTCAGGCCTGAGGGCAATCGATTCTGCGATAATAATAATAAGCATATTTATATTGATCCAGTTACTAAGGGTCTAGAGACCCGGTTCTTATAAGACGTACGCGGGGATATAGATCCAAGATGAAGATGCCATTTAAGTGAATTTAAAGAAAGTGCGTATTTTCAGTTGGTAATTATGAGCTATGTTTTGATTTTGATTATAATGAGATCTGAACTACGGTATGAGGTTACAGTTAACTGCCGTTCCCAACGTATTTTATTTATAATAATCATTATTATTATTTCTTTATTACAGTCATAGACTACGTAGGTATATAAGGAAGGAAAAAAAACTATAAGGAACAGTTCTTATTTTAAATTCGCATTTTTTTGTGCTGTCTGTTAGCTTGGTTCTTCTATACCTACATCATATCAGTTCGAATTCGATAACACAGATGAGCTCGCTCTACCTTTCTTTACCAATTGATGTCTTCAACCTTTAGGAACAAACGTCAAAAATGAAACGGCTTATAGTAGGTATATTATAATCGATAACTGCATGGAGTAGAATGCAGGCACAGATTAACGATTGGTTCCGTAAAACGGGATTCTTATGTCATATTTAATTCAAAACTTATTTTGCAGCAAACGCATTCTAAATCTAAACCATTCTCAAATCACGCACAAAATATTTCTTCAAAATCGGCCCAAAATAGGATTCAGCTATAGTTAATTTACAGTAATGAATTAGGTCTGGTTTACTAAGTATTACCGTCGGTGGCTCTATGGTTTCGTCTCTGGTCTTTTAATCCCGAGTCTGTCATGCGTGTTTTTCGTACTCGTTCGTTTTTCTTCTTTCTCCTGCCTTGTTCCCAATTTTATTTGCGGTCAGCGCAATATGTCTTTCTCTTCCACTCTCCTCTTTCACTCGCCATTTCCACACTCATTTCCTTCTTTAATTATTCACCATTCACACTGGATGGATGGAGTCCATCTTTTTACCGATCTTCTTACGTTTTTTCGAATTTCATATGTACATTTTTCTAACGTTTCTACCGATTTATCTTGAGGGAATACCTGCGAAGAAATTCAAAGGTAATAAGTATGTGAAGTCAATTCGCCCTGGACCTGGTTAAGTAAGGTATATTCGTCCTAATAGATAGCTAGCTAGAGACAGAGAGCTAGGACAGACCATACTTACATAAAACGGATTTAATAACTATACAAGCGATCAGAGTAGCGATTTTGTAAGAAAATCAATGATCGCAATCGAATCGATTCTATAATTTAGTTGTTATGAAACCGATTTTTAATACATAGTTATCACGTTTTACAAATTCATCTTTAGAGTCATCGACCCACAGTCATCCGATAAGCAAAATTTAGCTTATGATATTAGATCAATTGACGCGTCACAAAATAGCCACCTAACTCATTATTTATTATCTTGTGATTGTTATTAACAATAAACTAGTCATTATAACACAAAAATTATCCAATCTAATCATATTTAATGGATGTTAAATAGGTAACAGAACTAAATAACTATTTAACCACTATAATTAATGACATGGAAAAATTTATCAGCATTAATTCGTAGCTCTTAATAATTTATATTATCAAATTATGATAGTAGAATTTATTTATTGGTGTATTCTACACATTCTGGGTGTATTTACAATTCTCCTCTGAATAGTGAAACATTAGAAGAGTTTTAGATAGTTTAAGAATCTTAGATTTAGATGGGACTTGCAGACTGACAATCGCGTTGAGCTCCCTGGTCTAGTCTAGGCTGATGGAGCTAAATTATTCTTTGTATCAACATTTTTTTTAACATAACGAAAATATACATAGTTTTTAATGTATAGACTTCAAATCCTAAATGCACCGTTAAACCTCGCTTACCTGTTGCTCATTAAGATTCATAAGTACTTATTCAGTTTGTAAACATACCCTGGATTCGTCGGTACTCACAAATGAGTCACTTTCGCTTTCTGAGTCAACCGCGTTGTTTGCACCTTGGAAGGTAGTCCGTGCTACAGTAGCCATATCTTATTTGTTTCTTCAAATAAACGTTCGAGAAAGTTGACTCAGCAGAATCGCGTCAGAGAAATTCCAGAGAACTACCGAACTGAACCAGATTGATGATAACGGCTGTCTATAATTATTGAAAGTCCTACATTACTAAATATTCTCCATCCAACCGTCCATGTTTATCGTTTTCGAGGTCTAAATCAAACATAGATGAGCTAAGTTTAGTGTCAATAATCTAGCTTGTGCTCATTACTTTTTGTTCCACCATTTTATTTTAAACTATAAAATCATGGTTGACCCATCTATCTATACTTATAATAAATCTGTAGAGAGGTCAATTCTATACATGAAATATATTTCCAAAATAACTATCAAAGGTGATTAAGGATCGATACTGATAACAAAAATGCAATAAGTAAAATTTTTGTCTGTCTGTCTGTATAACCGTTATAGAAACAAAAACTACTCGACGGATTTTAACAAAAATTGGGTACAATTATTTATCATGCCCCTGAGCTGGTTATAGTATACTTTTCATAACGCTACAATCAATAGGAGCAGAGCAGTGAAGGGAAATGTTGAAAACGGGAGAAGCTATTCCATTTTTTAAGCTTCCGTTGCATGTGCACCCTTCTAAAGCTACACAGAAATCATGTATGACGGAAATGTTCCCCTTAAAACGATATAAAAAATATCCCACGACAGCATATGTCTATCTTTTATTGTTAACTCACAATAACACGTGTAACTTTCGATAGCTTAGCAGTTCGAAACTTTCTGATTATATTTGTTTACAAGAGTATACAGGGCGTCCCACGGCCATGCCACACGGAGGGAAAGTATATTAAATATTGAACGTAGGATATTTTACTAAAAGAAGACATCGTTTTATTTTTATTAATAAGTAGAACTGCATTCACAGATTTTTTGAAAATCGCCTACCTCAACCGGGAATCGAACCCGCCAAATGTGATAAAAAAATTACATGTATTTTATAATAGCGTTTGAAAGGGCTACTCATAAGCATTATTTTTTCCTAAATAACCTAGCATATTAAATCAAACTAAGATCATAAAATTTATCATTTTATAAAAAAAAAAATAATTTATCAAATGCTCAAAATGTGATCCGTTCTGTTGTATACAAAGTCTCACTCTTTTGACAATTTCTCTCCCTGTCGATTTACTTATTTTTGCATGGTGGATGTTTGAAATAATACGTCTAAGTTCATTTTGTAACTCCTGCACACTGTTGTACCGGTTCCTGTAAACTAAATCTTTTACATAACCCCATAAAAAAAAATCAAGTGGGGTTAGATCTGGGGATCTCGGTGGCCATCTAATCTGTTCAAAAGTACCAATCCAGGAAGGAAAATATTAATTAAGAAACTCGGCTGTTCTCTTACTGTTATGAGTCGGAGCCCCATCTTGCTGGAATATGAAATTTCGTCGATCTGCATCAGGAAGATTATTAATCTCATTTCTTAAAATTACAAGTATTTCTAGATATTGTGATATTGATCCGTGTTCAAAGTTCGATTCCCGGTCGAAGTAGGCGATTTTATAAAAATCTGTGAATGCAGTTCTACTTATTATTAAAAATAAAATGATGTCTTCTTTTAGTAAAATATCCTACGTTCAATATTTAATATACTTTCCCTCCGTGTGGCGTGGCCGTGGGACGCCCTGTATATAACACTCTCATTCTTTAAAAATGTTACCAAAAATTACGATTCCACGCGGACGAAGGCGTGAACACAACTATATATTTATTGGCCCCCTTTTTTTTGTGGCCCTGTGGAAAATGCATTAAATTGCATACCCCGGCTGTGGCAAGCCGGCGGTAATGTGGGGCTCTCCACCCCAGAAGGGGGAGGCCTACCTACTAAAAACCTCAGGGATGGCCTTCCTCAGGCATGTAGAGAGTCCCCGGGAACGGAAACGACTTCCGAGAACCCCCAGGCTCTGCTCCCCTGCGATGTTCCAGGGAAGCCCTCCTCGGGGGAGACGACTACCTCCCCCGATCTCTTCCACCGACGACGCCCCCCGGCTATTGGAGGGGCGTGATCCCTCCCGGGTCGCCGTATCCGCGGGCGCGACTTACTCGCGCCCGCCGGCGACCCGCGACGGCGCCACAGCCGTGCTACCGCGCCCGGCGCCGCCTCCTTCTGCTTCACAGAAGGAGGCCACAGCCCTCCAACCTCCCTCGTCCTCCAGCATTACCGCAATCAATGCCGGCGGAGACAGATCTCTCCCGATCTCTAGAAAAAAGACTCGGCGCTCGGAGGCCCACGCGGGGCACTCCACCAACGTGTGCTGGGCCGAGTCGAGGTCGGATGCGCAGTGGGTAGCATCGTGTCGCTCCCTCCCGTCCTATTCGACACAGATACTCATCGAAGCAGCCGTGCCCGGTGAGTATCTGAGTCAATCGGTATATTGATTGACTCCTAGTTACAGTTTTGCTAGTGCTAGTTGGGTTGTCTTACTGGATTTTTGATTTTGTTTCCCTTCCCTAGCTGTTGCACCGCTATAATAGTTTGGAAAAGTACAAAATCTTAGTAATTTAGACAAATTTTATTTGAATTTGATTTAATTTCATTTTGTTCTTTGAAATTATATAAATAATTTTGTCATTTGATGTCACTTTGTAATTTATTGGGTACACATCACCGTCCTAAGTATTTTTGCTGAAATATAGCAGTGTGAAGGGTAAGACAGTGAAACTACTAGATATTCTGACTTTATATCTTCTATCATACGTTGACAACGTGTTTGCGAGGATTGCAGATCTTATGCGAATCTCACAGGAGTCACATGTGCTATGGGCTAAGGCTGAGTTTAATTGGTAGGTCACGTGGTCAGACCGCTCTGGCCGTGTGGAGTCAGACATAACCTCCGTGACACTGGCCGTTGCGGTGGTATCCTGGGCACGTTTCGTGCCCTCTTGTGAGGATTCTCAGCCTCTCTTGAAGGGAAAAAAATGCGACTGTACCTACTTACCATCAGGTGGGTCGTCTGTTTTTTTGTTAACATTTAAGAAATATCATAATTTTAGGCAGCTCCACTCAGTTAATCTGTTTAAATTACATATTTATCAATAATTACATAGATGATGAAATCAAAATAATTTGTTGTGAGTAACATTACTTATGCCATTTTTGTCTCGAAAAAGTCCCTTATTCCCAAAGTAAAAAAAAAAGGGCAAGGTCACCTAAGCCTTAAGCAGTTCATCATACACAGCAGGATTCAATCAAAAATAATACAATGCTGTATGGAGCCATTGTTCTGTCACCGTCATTTCGAGTAAGCAAGTGTCTCCGAACGACTGGCTTCCTGTCTGACGTGACGGCTTACAAGGTGATTGTACGAAATTGTTTAATTCAGAGACGCTCGGAGTATGTAGTCCATAACATTTTAAGCTTTATATTTACATTTACGATAAACACCGCTATTACTGCAGCCATAAGAGCTGATGTTAAATGTTTAATGTACAGTATGGTGCTATATGTACACTATACAGGTTACCGTTCGGCTACGGTAGTACATTTGTGAATGCTTAACTTTTGCTTGCTTGTACTTGGTCGGTTAGGTACAAGTGAAAATTGTCATATTTCTTCATATTTTTATTAGTAGTAATATTTAGCAGTAATATAAATAAACTAGCTTTCCGCCCGCGGCTTCGCCCGCGTTATATTCGAATTTCCCACAGGAAGGATATGTTTTAACAATACTGCCATACAACCTTTCACCCCCTCCTTTCAACCTTTTACAACCCTTTTCTGCTTTAAAAGGTAGCCTCTGTCCTTTCTCAGCCTCTAGACTATCTGTGTACCAAATTTCATTTAAATCGGTTCAGTAGTTTTAACAATATTTCCATACAACCAATAATCCCTCCTTTCAACCTTTTACAACCCTTTACAACCTTTTTTGCATGAAAAAGTAGCCTATGTCCTTTCTCAGGCTCCAGACTATCTGTGTACCAAATTTCATTTAAATCGGTTCAGTAGTTTTAACAATATTTCCATACAACCAATAATCCCTCCTTTCAACCTTTTACAACCCTTTACAACCTTTTTTGCATGAAAAAGTAGCCTATGTCCTTTCTCAGGCTCCAGACTATCTGTGTACCAAATTTCATTTAAATCGGTTCAGTAGTTTTGGTGTGAAAGCGGAACAGACAGACAGACAGACAGAGTTACTTTCGCATTTATAATATTAGTATGTATGTATGTATAGTATGGCACAAAACAATGAGCTTTTCCACAAATACTATTTTCACAGTACTTTTGATTAAAATTTCACCGTCTTCAATTTTCACAGATGACACTCCAGTTTTATTTATTTGAGTTCATTAAAATGACGATAACTTTTTTTAATGAACCGATTTTGATGAAACAAAGTTTAGATATTATTCTGAGTTAAAACAAAGCAAATAGTGAAAGTTTCAAGCAAATCGGTTCAATACTTTCGGAGATAAACGTGAACATACATACAGACAGACAGACAAAAAATTCCAAAAAATTTTTTTTGCTTTCTAATAATCTATTTAAGTGCCCCTCTATCCATTTCAGTCAAAAATACTAAATGTACAGACAAAATATTTTTACTGTCTTATTATATGTATAGATAACTGTTTGAATGATAGTATACATCAATCAATTGACGGATGGGGGTTGAGATAAAGGGTGGGTTTGAGCTGCACATTAGTCTGAAACTCAAAAGTAAGTTGCATCATATTTTTTATTGACAATGGCACTGCTATTTCATTTTTAAAATCCATTCTTTTCATGTTTTTGCCGATAAAGGGGTAGAGGGTTGAAAATCGGGGTTGGGGTGTTGTTAATTTTGTAGTCCTTAATTAGCTCGAAATTTTGATGTATATAAACAATGTGTTTTAATCATTAAAACGCAGTGGGGGTGCTAACTTAATTCGCAGTTAGCACCCCCATTGAAAATTTCGAATATCTCGAACTAGGGGGTGGTCGGAAATCTTCTTTTTGCAGTCCTAAATTGTCCTTAATTAGTCGGAAATTTTCACCGTTTTACTTTTTTTTTTCGAAAGTGGGGGTGCTAATACCTTATAACTAGAGATCGGATAATCGGATGCATATTTACCTAAAGTTAATTTTTGGCTCACAAATTATGGAACCGGCTTTTTAAAATACATTTTGTTAAATAAAAATCCCGGGAAAATACGGGACTGCAAATTTAACGTAGTGATATTGTTTGAAAATTACTAAATTAGCACGTGGTATTTATTTTCAAAAGACCGAGATTCCGGGTTCATTTATACAACTATGCGTATTTACCAAAATGTTCTACAGTACCGGAATTCCGGAATTTTTATTTATGGAAATAAAAAACTAAATTAAATTAGGTAATACTTACACTAAATTAGGTATTACAAAAACTAAATTAGGTAAATAAATAAACATCCGGCTATCCAATTCCGCAATCCCGGGATTTTTATTTAACAAAACAATAAAAAGCCGTTTCCATACTTTGTCTTAAACTAACTTTAGGTAAATATGCATCCGATTATCCGATCTCTACTTATAACCATCGGAATACCGAATCTAAATTTCTGATCAGCTTGCGACGTTCATAATCGCCAATGCACAAAGATTTAAATAATCTCGCGTTAGATCGATAATGAGTTATGGCCTTGTACCCATAGTCCTATATAACCTCGTGAAGCAGCGGTTCGTCAATTAGAACGTTGCTAATCACTGATTATTTGATCAAATACATATGTATACATACGTACATCTACACTTGCCCATTTTTTATTTTATTCCAGTGAACTATGCAGGTACTTCCCAGTAATATAATTGGGGCAAAAGTCCTCGGTTCTTAAGATATCCACAGTAAGAAAAAGATAAATCGTAAACCGCCACCGTACAAATAGGCAAATATTTAATCAGACAATCTCTCATTATTACATAACGTATTAGTCAATAACATATTATACATAATAAGGTTTGCAAAAAGAATGTTTGTAAATGAATTTTGAAAAGAGAATATAAAAAATAGACCTTCAGAGTTTTTTGCCTGTTCGTCTCGAGAAGGCTCTCCCAATCCGAACAAGTGTCGTGTCAATTTTTTTCTTGTTCTTATACACGCACAAGATTTTTGTTCTCTTATACTTAAATTTGTTTTCACTTATGTTGCCTATGTTGAATAAAGGTTATTTTGATTTTCAATAATATTTTTGTTGCATCTCGCCAGTCACGAATCGCGTCTAGCCAACACGAACACGTGTCACTGCATTTTGGAGAAGACGGGAGAAAAAACATTGACATATTCATAATAATAATTTACATAGAACAATCGATTGACTGACGAAATGAATGAATGATGTTTAAGATAAAGTATGTACAATCAGCAACACGTCAAGCTTTCCATTTGACAAAGTTGTCTCAAGGTCAGTGTGTATACCAACGTTTCGAACGAAACGCGCCTAGATATTAGTACCTATATACATATAGGCTTTACATAAAATATCATTACGTAAATTATGACCATGGCAAATATTTCTGTAGAAAAGCTAATATCCATACTAATATTATAAATGCGTAAGTAACTCTGTCTGTCTGTCTGTTCCGCTTTCACGCCAAAACTACTGAACCGATTTAAATGAAATTTGGTACACAGATAGTCTAGAGCCTGAGAAAGGACATAGGCTACTTTTTCATGCAAAAAAGGTTGTAAAGGGTTGTAAAAGGTTGAAAGGAGGGATAATAGGTTGTATGGAAATATTGTTAAAACTACTGAACCGATTTAAATGAAATTTGGTACACAGATAGTCTAGAGCCCGAGAAAGGACACAAGCTACTTTTTTTTATATAAAAAAGGTTGTAAAGGGTTGTAAAAGGTTGAAAGGAGGGATAATAGGTTGTATGAAAATATTGTTAAAACCACTGAACCGATTTAATTGAAATTTGGTACACAGATAGTCTAGAGGCTGAGAAAGGACAGAGGCTACCTTTTAAAGCAGAAAAGGGTTGTAAAAGGTTGAAAGGAGGGGGTGAAAGGTTGTATGGCAGTATTGTTAAAACATATCCTTCCTGTGGGAAATTCGAATATAACGCGAGCGAAGCCGCGGGCGGAAAGCTAGTAAATAATATATATAGGTACCATTATTATATCATATGTAGTTTAAAGTAGTGCGTGCGATTATAAAACAGATTTATGGGTCAAGGTAGCCCCTCCCTAAAGTGTGAAATAATTTATTGTCGTTAACATAATTACTTCTCGTATTATACGTATGTTTGTCCGTTTACGTTTAATAATATTCCGCTATGTACGAGTATTATTTCCGATAGATCTTTTGACTTTAATAATTGGTCCAAAGGCGGACTTATCTCTCAGAGAGATTTCTTCCAGCCAACCCTAGATGGTTTTGTGAGATTTAAAAAATATTGTTGCGGGGACTCAGTATTAAATAATATTTATATACCAATTGTTTTTAAAATATAAATAATAGAAACGTCATCTATAATTTTAGGAAAATATTCCTTTGGTTAGTTGTGGTACCATCTAGTTGATACATTATTCTTCTGCTGTACTGGTGTTCAAACTCTTCAACACCTTAAAATAAGAGTCAAGAGTAGTCGTAAGTTATAAATAAATAAATAATAAATAATCCTTACACTTACACCATTAGCCTAGCCCTAAAGTTATCTCTGTAAGGCTTGTGTTATGGGATCTAAAGTAACGGATAGACATACACATATAAATAAATTTGGTAGAAATATATTATAACAACCATGACTATGGTACAAATGTTTGCAAACATTGCCCCCGCCGAGACTCGAACCCGGGAGCTCAGGGATGGCGACACCTTGAAGTCGGTATACTAAGCACTCGACTATAGAGGTTCCTCTCGTGGCCGGGGGGCGTCGTCGGTGGAGGAGATCGGGGGAGGTTTTGTAGCCAAGGAGGATTCCCCAGCAGGGGAGCGGAGGCTGGGGGTTTCCGGAAGTCGCTTGGCGTTCCCGGGAGCTCCCTACATGCCTGAGGAAGGCCATCCCTGAGGTTTTTAGTGGGTAGGCCTCCCCCTTCTGGGGAGAAGAGCCCCACATAACCGCCGGCTCGCCGCAACCGGGGTATGCAACTTAATGCATTTTCCTCAGGGGAACAAATAAAAATACGTGAGATTGAAAAAGGCATAACCAGCGTCCGTTACGTGGAGTGTAAAATATAAATTAAAAGATAATCTTCAACAAAAAAAATAAAAATCTATATTACAGTATTATGCGATACTAAAACTAAAAACACTTGCTGAATGGTTGTGTCACATGGACGGGATGGCGTTGTTAGAGTTGTCATGTCGAAACTAAAGGGGGGATTTTGCGTAGGCCAGTTAAAAACATTGCTGTTGTAGTATAACTTCGTTGTACTGGCTTGCCACATGCTTGATCTGCGTATTTTCATACGAAGGGGGAGAATGTGGCAAACCTCTTTGCATGCATATTGTCACTTTTTTATATTGTTACGTCGTTAATTGTCATTGTATTTAATTTTCTTATTTTTGGTAGAAGTAAAATCGTATTGTTTTCACAATTCTATTATTATCTTCCTGATTCCCCTCACATCGCGTACATTTTTTGTATATAGCTAGTTTTGCCGGAATCGTCCTCAATTGATATAAATTGAACATAATATAGACCTACCGAATATTAAATATTGAAAAATCCTAATAATATATTTGAACGAATTTCAGAATATACAAATATCTATAACTAAACATGGCGGGCGAATCAATAAACACTAAATGTGCAGAAAAAAAATGAAGGGCTTGTTACGAAAGGTATAAAATCAAAAATACTGTTAATCTTAATTTATAAATGGTTTTATATGCAAACTTAGGAAGTTATTGGGACATTATCAACCTCACCGTGAGGTGATGTGAATGTACATATGTAATTTACATTACATAAACAAGAATCCACATGTGATTCTCGTACATACAGCTTACACACATTGTTAGAAACCTTACATTATTCCTGACCGTCTTACCCTCGTGTTGACCCATTGCACTGTATAAGTAGAGGCATTCAGGTCAGTAGCCCTAGACAAAATGCACGTGCGTCTTTTCTATTCTATTTCTACTATTATAATAGACTTAGCGTTTTCTATCGAAAAATGCTAGACAAAGTGTATCTACTGATAGAATGGCTGTGTCTACCGTGACAGTAGAAAATAGAATAGAAATAGAAAATAATCTACCGTGTTTCGCCTTAGTTCCTTTGCTTAAAGAGAAAAAATGCCATTAGGAGGAACTTCAAAACATTTCAAACGTGCGTACTTCACAATTATTTACCTACATTAATTAGGACAAAATTAAACAAACTTTTGAAGTTTTTGATTTAATCTAAGTGTCAGTATTGAATTCAAATTAGCTTTGTTTACTTACGGTTGTTTCAAAATGACATAATATTAATATTTATACAATCAAGATTATATAAAAAGTTTATCAAATTAAAGATCCATGCTATTATTATAATTGCAAAAGTAACTCTTGTCTGTCTGCATTTTTAGGAATAATTTGGCAAAAACACACTGTTTTAAAACAACAAACAAACAATCTATCACCAATCTATTGGGTATGAGCAATCGCTTTGTTGAGTAGAAATAGAATAAAACCGTATCTATTTTTTACGTCACAAACTACATTTTGTCTATGAATTTGTATAGAACCCTTCTACTGTCAAAATAGAACACAGACGAGCGATATAATAAAAACACAGTTAGCATCTTGTCTGCGAGTTTTCTATCAGCGTCATCAAGTCACGTGACGTATCTACTGGAAATGTCAGTTCCATACATTTTTTATGTTATCTATTATAGAAAACGCAAATAGAAAGGCATTTTGTCTAGGGCGGCAGGTTTGTAACATTAATCGCAATTTTTAAAATATTTGTTATTCTAAACGTTCTAGCAACTTTACCCCGAAACGTCACATTCGTGAGCTCTATAACCGATTTTCTGTGAACTGTTGTTTAAGATCAAATTTCATGACCATACCTCATTTTACTTGAAATTTTTCTTCAAAAATATGTTTTTGATATTTTGATATTCCTAATAACTGTTAATCAATCGATGTTCCCTTTGCTTGCGTCGGATAACTTTTTTTGATTTACGTAAGTATAAAACAAATTGCTTTCTAATTTTAGCTCTGTTTTTTATTTTGAATCGTTAAAAATTAATATCCGATAACTGATATCTCCATCCCTCTACAGAGAGCTTATTTAGGATGTTGTGGACATATTTATTGACGCGGGCATTACCACGGCGAGGGCAACGGCTTCATTCATTTTAATTGAAATTAAAAATATGAAACGCCAACGTCCACACGTCAATTTCACACATTCTTTAGGAATGCGCACGAAAAAATAGCCCAATCATTTATCTTTTCACGAAATCTTCGGTGTGTCGTCGACAGAAAAAAATCTGTGAAAAATGGAAAATGACAGATATTTATCGTTGTCGTACGGAACGTATGGCAAGCAACTATACTTCTATACGTATTATAGATATAAATAACATTACAAAGTTAACAAAAACCGCATGCCGATTGAAACTGAGATGCGATTGAGCGAATGATTCATTTGAAGCGCTATTAGAGATTTGAATCAGTGAATCACTTGTAAAGATTGACACATATCAAATGCATGCATATAGCACCTGCATAGGGTTCATGCCTCATTTTTTCTAAAATGAAAAACACATTTGTACATAGTGGATACGACTCCGGGTTCCGCGAAGTGCGAATTTTATTATTTTTTTTATTTATCTATACTAATATATAAAGCTGAAGAGTTTGTTTGTTTGTTTGTTTGTTTGTTTGTTTGAACGCGCTAATCTCCGAAACTACTGGTGCGATTTGAATAATTCTTTTTTTGTTGGATAGTCCATTTATCGAGGAAGGCTATAGGCTAAATAACATTACGCTATGACCAATAGGAGCAAAGACAGAGCGGTAAATGTGTAAAAAACGGGGAAAATTATTCATTTTTGAAGGCTTTCTTTGCGTGCGCTGCGAAAACGGTTCAAGATACACAAAAAATATGTATGAAAGAATTATTCCTCTATACATGATCTAAAAAAAAGTCCGCGACGGCATATGTCTATCTTTTAAGGTTTAGTCACAATTACCGTTTTTATGGTACCAAATTTGGTCGAAATAATTTGTTTAAGTTGTATCAACATAATAATATTAATCTTTATTCAAATATAAATATAAATATGTTGTTGGTTAACCAAAAATCTGCCGGAAGTCACTATTCCACGCGGACGAAGTCGCGGGCAAAAGCTAGTTTAATTATACGTACAAAACAGGTTACAGCCAATTCAAAAAAAAAAACAAAAACAATCTATATCGTACCTTAAAAGCTAGGTTGAAACCCAAGATATGTACATTCTACTTATTGTATTGTTAACATGCAGCGAATAACATCCTTCATCTTGGAATAACAAAACTCATGATTGGATTGGATTTCCGAGTATCAAAGGATAAACAAAGCAAAACAAAACATAGAAAAAAATAAAAAGAAAAAAATACATACTTTATTTACAATTAAACCACAAGTTATCTTAAATTATTTGACAATAAATTCTTAAAACTATAATGAAAAATATCGCAATCAATTCCTGCGTCTGCGCAACCCTTGACGAGCTCATTATACTGGCGACACATTATAACTAAGGGATTATAATAAGAGAAAAAAATCATGCGATTCGTAGGAGCGTCGATGACGCTGTGGTCTTGGCACTATTATTTTATATATACCTAGAATAATGGCGACCAATAGTGTAACATTTAGTTTTACCCAAACAATGGTTGATGTTTAAACGCGTACCATGATAAAAATAAGGCCATCGCCAAAACGGAAACTAACTAATGCAAATATATGTTACGCGACGAACGCATGAGCACCTAAGTGACGTCGGATTTAAAAGACATCTGAATTCATCTATGGTCTGAGTTCTCTGATTTTATTTGCCATAATTTTATTTAGGCGAAATACCGACCAGAACTGTCATTCACGTCATCGTGAATGACAGAGTTCTCTCGTGAATGACCGACGTCGACGTCATTCAACTCATTTTGAGAGACTTTTTATTATTACTTCTATATATGTTAGAAATTTAATAATTTCCTCTCTCCTCTCATTTAACCTTTTTCTATCTAAATATTGAAGCAACTTTATTTATTGGCAATGAGAAAATTCATTCAATGACATACTTTTCGATCATCTCACGCGTTACAACGTAGGGTTGTCATCCATCTAGATTTAGTTAGACATATTCGATGTTTTCGGTCGTATCTGGCATCATAATAATCACGTGTTGAACTACACTTTTTATAGACTATTTATTTCATTATTAAATTATTTGTAACACACGACTCAACGCGTTTAAAGTCACAACCCTGTAGCGACTCCTACAAGCAAGGCTGGTAAAAGGTAATCTGCAGCGTGGGTAGCCTTTCCCCTTCCTCTTAATTTAACAGTTAAAGATTGGTGGTTTACATTTATCAGACATTTTTTACATTTTAGAATAAGACAATTGGCAACCCTAGGTGCAAGGCTAGAATCTCATTACTAATTAACAATCTAAATTGACAGTTTCGACATTCACCACTGCTTACCATATTAGAAGAACACCCAATAAGGCGGTCTTATTTCTGAATAAGTTTGCATCAATCATCGTCTGGTGACACATTTGCACTAAGACCTACGGAGGCAAAGATCTGCATGTTATGTTGGATTCAGTTTTAGTATTTATTTCAAAAAACCAACATGTATAAGAATACCACACTGAAACAATTTTATATACCTTCATTATTATGAAAATCCTTATCGTTCTCCAAATTAGTTAGAGTCGGATCACTCTTCTCGTTACTTTTTTCTTATATATTATTCACTTGTGGCTTTATGTGAATAAAGGTATAAATTAAAAAAATGTAAGAAGTAGAGAAATTAAGTTATATTTTAATGTTGTAGGTATTTTATATACCAATAAGTACTTATAAGAGCCTATTTTAATTAAATTAAAATTCATTTATTTCAGACATTTATAACTAATCTTAACACATGAACGATAATAATATAAAGTTAATATATAACAATAATAAAAGAAAATACAATAATACAGGGATAATCCGGTTTTAATAGTTAAATATGTTGTACAAATATTATTTTGATTTCGATTAATGCACAGTTCATGTCATTACTATGTCACGAGAACTATCATTGATCGTCCATGCTCACATACAGACGGATTTCTTCAACGTATTGTTTTACCTGAACTTTGTAACACTTTTTTTTTTTTCACTGATTTTAAGTACTATTAAAGACACTTTTTTTATTCATATTGATTAAATTCACATTTACAATTGTATCTTGCATTGGTTATGTTTTCGTCGAATTGTTACTTTGACATTGACAGTTCTATAGTGTGGGCCGCTTATCATGATCCTAACACCATTATCTATGGGCAAATTAGGCAACAAATCTAGCCAAGCGTCGTCTACAAAGATAGGTTCTTTATCAATAATACTGAAACATCACTCCGGAATTCATAGATTAAAAACAGTGTCGTAGATTAATAACTGCCCACAGATTATATACCGGATACTAATTAACAACAAATTATTTGCACTGCCGATTACAAAAATATCGTTTAGGATTAAACTTAAATTTAGGAAGATCAATTCTTCCTTTCCTTTATTTGTGGCGGATCGACATAGTTTCCACATCATCCTAGTTCCATTTAATAACAAACATCACATACTATACATCGTCTATATAGTCTTTGCCTCATCGGTGGTAAGCCATCTGTAACGGTATACTAATCTGTGACTTGGAGATCTGAAATCTGGGAATTGGGAATCGATCTATTGTAAAAATCTCACGCATATTTCGTGATATAAAAATCGTATAAAAGTTACTGAAAGTGGTGTCAGGATCACAAATTTCAGGAGTATTTTATTTCCCATAAAATTATCCATATCTTTTGGAACATAATTTAACCTAGTTGCCACCGGCACTTAGGAAAAAATAATAAACTAAAATATTTACATATTGAAAGCCCGATAAAAAGGTCAGTAATAGTTGCATTTATCTCTTTAATTCTTTAATCTCTTTAATTTCAATTTGTTCCCAATAGTAATGATTTTCACAAATAATTATTGATATTTGTTTTGAGCGGGTAGGCTTAACCACCCATACAAAATCATGCTGAAATTAGTTGCTCAGCTGCTAATCTCATGTATTTGAGGTAATTGGTGTTTGTATTTAATCATATAAATGTAAATTCTTGTTCTTTTAAAATGTAAATGTACCATAATTTGATGAATGTTCAATAGATCATGTTTGATATTTTTCTTTGTAACCTAGTTGTCAGATTTAATTGTATGAAGAACAATAATGTATATGGGTTCCTTCTGAACCGCATAGACCACCCACAGTGAGTCCATGACTATGATAATGTAGCATTTTTATGATATGTAACAGGGCAAAAAAGGTACCGGGAGGTAGTTATACCTGAAAGCCCCGGCCCTACAAATTTATATAAGAAAAATAAATACAATATCCTTGGAGAAAACTATATAAAATTAAGAAGAATAGCTGCAATATATTAAAAGAAGAGTAAAATCGAGTGTCTGGACCAGTCTCAAGGAAGGTATTCAGTACTAACCACCGGGGGATGGGAATTTAGCATTAGAATACATGTTATTTCTTAGATTTTAGAATTACCATAATAAATAGTTTATTTCAATACCCTGATCAACTATTGTTGTTAAATATCCTTGCCGAGATTGATCAAACAGCACCAGAACCAACCTGCCCTTGTGTCTACTCATTAAAATTTGTTATTTTAAGTACATAATAAAGTTATTCATTAATAAGAGTACACTTATTTTAATTTTATTGGTTATTTTAATTGTTAAAAGAAAAACTTAAAAATATACATTTATCCTGTTAATGTTGATAATTAAATCAGTCACTTTGTTATTTTGTATTATTTGTGTTTTCTCTATAAATCTAGTTGGTGAGGAAGAGTATTATTGTATTACAGACTCTGTAAGGTCGTTGTTAAAATTCTGTGAACAGAATACATTGAAAGCATAGTTCCTTATGTTTACAAAATGAATTACGTCTATAATTAAATATTAGTACCAAAAACGATTCTTCGCTGGTTCAGTGTATCGTATAATTCGAACTTCCTCAGACTGGTCGTGTCTAACTGAATAACAAAACAATACGCAAATTTCCTGTTAATGTGCTTAATAATGTTCATTAGTGTAAACATTGCTTGACAATAAGTCTATTGTTAAACTTTGAGTTAGTAACTAGGACTAGTAATTTAGACGTACTGCGCTAACTAGACCGTATAAAGAAATAAATTATTTCTTACACTCACACCAATCAGCCTTGCCCAAACAAGCACTGTATTTATTTATTTATTTATCAAACCACAACATAAACTTACAGCCGTTACACAGCCAACACGCTTACATGCTAGAATACAAATTATAATAATATGTCAAAAATGAAATGACTTAATTAAACAAAACAACACACAGATCGAAATACAAACACAACCACAAGTCAAAATACAAATCAATTATCAGAATTATATAACAAAAATATCAATTATATGTATACAACAGTCCAAAAAGTGGAATGTCATGACTAAACAACATAACACATAAATACAAACACAACCTTGAGTCAAAATGTTAATTATTAAAATTAATTTAAATATTTAATATAAATAATATGTCAAAAATAAAATGTCACAAATAACAAATAACACAAAAATGCAAACACTGACACAAATGTAAGTGAAAATACAAATTAATTACTATGATTAATAAAGATATCAATATATGTCAAAATTTGGAATGTCATAAATTAACCAAATAACACACAAACACAAACGCAACCATGAGTCGAAATACAAATTAATTAATAAAAGCAACCGAAACATCTAACATACCTACCCAATTAAATAATATGTCAATAATGAAATGTCACAAATTATAATAACAAATAATACACAAACACAAACATGAGTCAAAATACGAACTATTAACTAAAATATTGATTACAACCAATATCACTACAGAATGTCAGCCAGAATTTGCTTAAACTTATTACATAGTTTTCCTAAGCCGTCTGCAAACAAATCAATTTCGTAGTGCTGGGCAAGTATGTCTCCGATAGTACGAAGGGCACGGTTAGTGGGCGCGTGCCGCCCTGATACCGTCCGAGCCGCCGGCAGCTCCAGTAGGCGCTGCCGGCGACGCGGCGCCACCAGTCCCGATGCATCATATGAGATGTTTGTGGGAACGCAGACACGGAATCTTTCCAGTGTCTGTGGACTGTCAATCCCCGGTGCAATATCGAAAGATAATGTACTATCGAAAGCATGGCTCTTCTAAGCTTCAGTGTTTCCATTTCGGTCATACCAGAAACGAACACCGAAGGATATAAATAAGGATAGTACCCGTAAAGTTTTTTATAGAGCCATCGAGCAAATTTGCGTTGTATTTTTTCTACCATCATTACATATTTTTCTTCATGGGGATTCCATACAACTGCACCATATTCAAGCCTGCTGCGAACATATGCAGCGAAAAGAACTTTTGCAACTGTTGCATTGTCAAATTGCGACGATGTTCTTATGACAAAACCTAACATCCTTTGCGCCTTCCTACAAATCTTTATAATGTGCGTATGAAAATCTAGCCTAGAATCTAACATTAAGCCTAAGTCTTTAATGTCAGATTGTCTTTCCATTGGAGCGTCATATAAATTATAATTATAAACAATCGGTCGTAATTTACGTGAGAAAGTAATTATTTTACATTTGTCATTATTAAAAGGGAGATGATTGTCGTGGCTCCATTGAGACACGGCGTCGATATCCTCTGTAAAGCCTCTGCATCCACTACTGTTTTAATACCTAGACTCAACTTAAGCTGTAAAGCTTGTATTATAGGATCTAAAGTAACGGATAGACATATCTATACTATACATGTATGTCGGAGGGTAGTATGGGCGTTCATTTAGCGACTGATCGTTATCCATTGTTAATTTAAAAAAATAATAGTCTCAACACATTCAAACGGGTTTAATAAACACAATCACGAAATTAAGATTAAAAATCACTCAGGATTGATTAGATATCACCGGATTTAAATTGAAAACGCGTTAAAAAATGGATGTCGGTTACAACACGTGCGCACTGCTCGGAATCTGGATCAAAAATGTGCCTGCGCGCCGGTCTCACCGCCGCTCGTCGTTTTTTTTTTCCTCAGGAGAGGAGGCTGAATATCCTGGATACCACCGCAACGCAACAAGTAGAGATGCGGTGATTATGTCGGACTCCTGGTGAATCGAGGCGGCTCGACCCAACAGACCTACCGACTAAACTCAGCCTGAGCCCTTGGTCCTAATGACCCTACTGGCTTGAAGTGACAGAGAGCCACACACCTCAGGAGAGGCACGGTTAGCGCTGCCCTATGGAGGGCATATGCGCTAGAAGAGGCACGGTACACCAAAGTGGGACCGACCTATGTTGACTGAGAACCTACTCGTGACTAAGCAGAAGGCTGCCGATTAGGGATGACAAAAGAGGCGACGGCTCAGACGCCGCCGCTTGCAGGTCTAGAAGGTCCTGCGTTAGATGGTTAGGGGGATCGCTAAGGACATGTCGCGGTCTACGTATCCTCGGCCGATATTGACTGTTGCCTAATGATAGGCTCGCTGAAGGCGGTATTGACGGGGCCGCTCGTTGACAAAAATCGCCCAGTGTTGCCAACTGTAACATCGTCGTCGTCGGTTCGGACTTCAAGTTGCGTTCCGAATCCACGACATGTATAAATATTTTATGTAAATATGCCATAACTAAGACACAAATGTTCGCCCCCACTGGGACACCATAAAACCAGTGTACCAACCAGTGGACTACAGATGTTGTCAAATATATAGATGATGTTGAATATATAGGGTAAATTTTTATATTGCTTCCAAGAATAAGTTACCGCCGAAAACACGCGTTTTGTGCTATCATAATATTGTGAAGTTAAACAACTGTATTTTAAAAATTCACCGTTGTAAGATCAAAGTTGACGTTTAAATGTAGAACCTTCTTATCACACATTACACGTACCACTGGCATGTGACTAAGAAAGAACCCATCCTCAGAACAGTCGACCAAAGTTTCATCTTTTTAAGAGCTGTCATCAGTGGCAGAAGCATTTATGACATATGCATTTATAAAGACAATTCATTTTAGATATCGTTAGAAACGGATTTGAAATAAAACCTTTTTAAAGAACATACCAATGGATATAGCGTATTAAATATTATGAACCCTATGTAAGAAAGACGAAACAGTAATTACTTATTTAAGAATTCTATTTATGTATCATCTGTCATTTCCTTCATTAACAGATTCAAGAAACTAGAGCTTACCAAAAAATAAATCAAATTAATAACTCTTAAAAACAACTTTCCAAATAATAATACTGTCAAACTAGCAGGTTACAAACATTTAATAGAGAAGTTACTATTTCTCTTCTGTGTTCTATACGTATGCTACAACACCTTTAAAGAACTTGCTAAGGAGTAATTAAGCAGAGTCATACTACGACCAATGTAACAAGACACTACAACAGTTTCGAAGACTTTATGAGCAACATATATTAAATGCCTCCCACGGAGACCGATGACGGCATGCTCTGCCTGTCGCGTCACGAGAACTGCCTCTGGGACGAGGCCCTCAAGTCCGCCGAGTTGTCCTGGGCTGGCCTGCAGTATTCCTGTCTCAAGATACTGCATCTCTACTGCAAGGTCTTCGATAGAGAGGATGTACTGGATATGGTTATTAGGTAAGTTGATAGTTAATGGATTCGGTTTGAAATGAAATATTCTGTATAATTCTTAACTGTGTATCCGGTGAAAACAACTGCAATTTTCGTTGCGTACGAGAAATCGTTTCGTTACGTATGAGAAATCAAATACATAAACAAAATAAACCGAAATATTTTATTTTCATATAGATACAAATATGAGATCTTGCGTAAATTATTTTGCGTAAATTAGACAATTATATAATAAAAATATGTGCATCAATAATGCGTTTTGCCAGGAAATTTCTGCCTCGCACTACCAAACTATGGAATGAATTGTTGTCTGCGGTATTACCGAAACGATGCGATATACAAACTTCCCAAAAAGCATAATCTCGTTTAAAAGGTTGGCAACGCTTTTGTGACTCCTATGGGCGGCGGTAATCGCTTACTGTCATGTGATGACATAAAAACCCTTCTTATTCAGTTAATCAATAACAAATTTAAAAGTATTTGGGGGTTACCACGAGTATTTGGAGAAAACAAAACGTTTCTCCTAAAGCTGAGACAAAAGATCATGTACACGGCTTACTGATGATAAGTGAGGCAATTGTATTGTTATCCTATTAGTTCTAACCATTCTAACCAGCCGTTTAATTTATTTGACGAGTCGCAATTTGTATGATTTGAAAATTTGGAGGAATATGCGGTGATAATTTCAGTAAAAGCTTTTAATCTGTGACCACGTGCGAAGCCGTCACTGGTGTTAGGTATCCCTAGATAAAATCTAATTGCAAAACAAGGGCAGACGTATTCACGCTCATTCTCATAAACGCTGGTGCCAAATAGGTTTAAGAAACTAATTATAATTTAATAAGGTCAGTACGTATGTATATATAATTTTCATTATAAACACTGTAAATCATTTAGCTATTTGGAATATAGTCTACAACTAGAGTTATTATTACAAAGATACAAAATCAAATAAGCCGATACAATAAAATGGGCTATTCATGCACTGTAGTGAATACTGCAGGGCTTTTTCTCTCTGGAGAGGAGAGGCGGAGAATCCTCATGGATACTACCGCATCCAAGTGCCATGAAGATTATGTCGGACTCCTGACGTATTGAGGCTCGACCCAAAAGACCTACCGACTAAACTCAGCCTTAGTCGTTAGTCCTAATGACCCTATGGCTTGTCGTGATAAAGAAGACCGCACCTCAGGAGAGGCGCAGTGAGCATATGCTCTATAAGAGGCACGGTACACCCAAATGGCTCCGGCCTATGTTGAAGGGAACTTACTCGTAGCTATGCAGAAGGCTGACGAGAAGGGGATGGCAAAGAGCGGCGGCGGTTCAGACGCCGCCGCAAGCAGGTCTTGAAGGTCCTGCGTTAATTGATTAGGGGGGTCGCTAAGGACGTGTCACCGTCTGCGAAGTCTTTGCCGATTTAATTGAAGTGTAATACAATTTAGGGGCTCCCTATAAAGGCCTGCTAGTCACTTCGACCGCGGTCGATTAAATAATTGATCCCACCTAGAGCGATCACGATGTTCGGTAGAAGATTCGGAATCTTACTTCTGTTAAGCCTTATATAAAATCGCCAGTCTCGTGAGTAGGGGGCATAAATTGAGCGCAGAAATATAAATATTGACAACGTACATTGAACAGAATAGAAAATATTTATTGTTATGAGTTTCGGGTACAGTAGATATTATATTCCTGGCAAAATACAGGTATACATATATAAATAAAAATTATATCATTTGGAAGTGTATTATTACACATTTATAATATTCAGCTACGCTGATAAAAACATACTTTGTATAATTTTAAAACCAATATGAATATTCAACAGTTTCAAATTACACGAGGATTGCTTTTGGTCAAATTCAAGTAACAAATGAAAAATTTGTAACAATAAAAATGAAATAAGAAATATCTAAAATGGATTCTGCTAATAATAGAACGGTTACAAATCGCTAACTCCGAGCAACACTTCTCAGATCCACCGTTTTCAATCTTCAACGCATCCACTAATTCCCGAATAACATTAATCGTAAAAACAACATAAAAACCCTAAATAAAAGTGATAGTTCCCGAGCGCATCGGAACTCCCATTCCGTTGGTCGATGTTCCCTTGGATTCAGCGAATGCCAGCTCATTAGGTCGGCTATTGCCTCTTTAACGACCGCTCATGACCACAATCTAAAATTTAATGCTGTGAAAATGTTCGAGGGATTGAAAGAAACGGGTAGGAAGAGGCTTGGGATCGAGAACGGCGTTGATGCTTACTCGGTGTCCCGTTGCTGCAAAAAGATTTACTGGAATTAGTTGTCATATAAAACTTTGATGACGCTCATTTTGTTTTTTTTTTAGTCATTAACGTCTGCTTTGTATTTATACGTGTGTTTTATATTCGTGTGAAATTAAACAGATTTCTTTAAAGTTGTGTATATTACACAATTTTAAAGAATTGTTTTTGTTTTTTTAAGAATTTAAATATGTATAATATTAGGTATGCTTGCTGTTGCTGTTTTGTATAGAGATTTCAAAGAATGACGTGGAGTTTAAATGGCAAGAAAATTAGTTTTCATAAAAATATAGTAAATTATATACCCAATTCTGACGTAATACAGGTATTTTATTAATTTTTTTTAGTTTCATATATACTAATTCGCACATTTAATTTAATAAGCAAAATTTACACCTTAGGGTTAAAAAATAATGTAAAAATGTGTATTATCTACGGCGCTTAAATTTAAAAGTTATTATGTTTTAGATATAAATTGAAAAACCGAAATTTCAGAATTTAGAACCTAGTGTGAATTGTGAATAATTGAAGAATTTAGAACCTCAAGTGCGCGTGCATGGATTTATCGATCGACAAAAGCATCCATCCATGTCACTCGGTAAAAGTATCTGTCAAAACCCATTTTTCAAATTTATATTCAAATTTAACGAGTATGTTGATTTTAGCTGTCAAATTTTGTTTATCAAGATTCATGCTCGCACTACAATTATGGAATCCGCCATCTTCCGCGGTTGACAGGTCACGTCTATAAACTGACAGTTAGGCATTACGAACTTTGCCAGAATATCTAGTTTCAAATAAAAATTCAAAACCTCCAAACATTTTATATTTTACGTAACAATTGATTTTGTAATATTTTTATCATAATAATATTATAAAAATTATGGAAAGGTATATCAGTAACATTTTGTGGATCTCTGATTAAAAGTGATAAATTTCATATAAACGTTGGAACGGCAACTTTATTTTTGTTTCATTTAATCCTATCTAACCTTTCCTAATTTATTCTTCTAATTTGGATCCTCGGTCTTAGCTAGATTTACTAATTCCTATTGTCTAATTTTGGCGGCGTCGCTTAATCCACTAGATTTAAGGACAACTTACAGGACGGCGATTGTTTGATATTGATCTATGAACAGACTATATTATTGCCAATCTGAAGTCAAGTCATGAATTTATACAAATATCTAGTCTGGCTGTAAGTATTTACTGTATTGTCACATAAAATTTTTTCTTATTATTTCAACATTTTAAATTGATAAAAGTTTATTATATTCAAAATCTTTCGATTCGCGACATTTCACAATGTGTTTTTGTTATTAATAATTTATTTAGAATATGGAATGATCGTCGGTGGCGCTGTGGTCTCGGTACTGGTTTAATCCCCACCGTGTACCAATGTGTTTTTCGTTCCGAATTTCATATATACATTTATCCGACGCTCCTACGGTGAAGGAAAACATCGTAAGGAAACCTGCGTACATCTGCGAAGCGATTCAAAGGTGTACGTAGTCAACCAACCCGCACTGGGCCAGCGTGGTTGACTAAGGCCTAATCGCCCTAACGTAGTTAGGGTAGGCTCGAGCCCCTCGGTGGGGACGTATATGAGTTTATTTTCATGGAATGAGATGTTATAGACAAGAGTATTAAATTGATTGTTTTCATGCTATAGGTGTGGAGTCGACAGTCATATTCAATACACTTCGAAAGTTTGGTATCAGCCTTATCTTTATATATCGTATATAAATAATATAAAATCGAGACATATGTGTGTGAGAGCTGCAGAGCTATTAATGCAGTTAGAGCAGGAAACCGAAGAAAGCCAATTACAAAACGAAACACCTTATCGCGAGAAATGACGATTCCCGCTAGGTGAATGCTCTATCATTTATAGTTGAACTAAACCGGAAGCATGGTGTTTACCGCTGATGTACAAAACGGTTCTAAATCAATGCTTACATTTAAAGAGAATGAAGAGATCGAAACACTAGCAGTCTCGATACCCAAATAAAAGATGTAGAAATATCCTGGATACTGATAAAAAAAAATCAAAATTGAAGAGCACTAGAAGAGTTTAGTCGGCAGGTCACGTGGCCAGACCGCTCTGGCCGGCGTGGAGGTGATTATGTCGGACATAATCACCGTGACACTTCATGGTATCCTGGGCACGTTTCGTGCTCCTCGTGAAGTTTGTCAGTCTCTCTCTCTCCTGAGAGAAAAAATCACAAAACACGATCTATGGGTTAAACATCGTTTTTATAAGAGCTGAAGACTGGTCTTTCCTACATTGAGTCTC
The DNA here is from genome assembly GCA_036419045.1 of Scirpophaga incertulas. Lineage (NCBI taxonomy): Eukaryota > Metazoa > Arthropoda > Insecta > Lepidoptera > Crambidae > Scirpophaga > Scirpophaga incertulas. The sequence continues at coordinate 22,796,692 of CM071639.1, read as the reverse complement.
TCTTAGAGAAACGTCAAAGTCATTGGACTATTGAGAGTAAGTACATTGCTTCATTGGTGGATTTTTTTTATACCACGGTGGTGGCAAACAGGCCTACGGCCCGCCTGATAGTAAGCGGTTACCTTTTTTTTTTTTTTTTTTTTCCCCCTGAGGAAAATGCATTAAATTGCATACCCCGGCTGTGGCGGGCCGGCGGTTATGTGGGGCTCTCCTCCCCAGAAGGGGGAGGCCTACCCACTAAAAACCTCAGGGATGGCCTTCCTCAGGCATGTAGGGAGCCCCCGGGAACATCAAGCCACTTCCAGGAACCCCCAGCCTTCGCTCCCCCGCCGATACAGGGAAGCCCTCCTCGGGGTAGGCTCGCTACCTCCCCCGGTCTCCTCCACCGACGACGCCCCCCGGCCACGGAAGGGGCGTGGTCCATCCCGGGTCGCCGTAGCGGTCGCGACTCCCTCGCGCCCGCCGGCGACCCGCGGAGTAAGCGGTTACCTACCATAGACTATGGACACTTGCAACACTAGGGGTGTCACTATGTTGTTTTTTAATTATGTTCCACGTTGTGTTCCATTTATTCTATTTGGAATCAATTGGTTTTCTCTATAAAATATGGATAGTTCTGCTAAAAAGACAGTACAGTGTATGTACTGTTTTTTCCCATATATAATAATACCCAGTTTATAATTGATTATTATAGTTTTGATTACATTTTCTAAAAGAAACATCTTTCCTGTTTCATAAAATATATGTATACTGTCTCGTCTGAATTTGATTTATGATTAAAATGTAAGGTGTTATAACTACTGACAATATACAGACGTTTTTATGAATGGAAGTAATTAATTTGTGTCATGTTTTGACGGAGCCCACTCCAGGAATGCCGTTGCCATGATTACTACGAACTCGAGGAAATCTCAGAGGATAAATATTTACAAAGAAGCCGTTGTTAGTGGGCACCTAACTGCGCTGATGCAAACCGCAGATGGCGACTGAAAAAATCTCAATACTGTATATTTGTAAAACGGAGGAAAACGTCAGTTTTATTAGTCTGTGGGAGTGCTTTATTTGTTCTAGTCTAGCAATGCGTCACTTCATTAGCTTGAACGTAAGTTTTCTATGTGAAGTTAATTGTTTTTCTCCGTAAATAGGTTTAGTTGTATTACAACAAAAACCTAGAATTTAATTTTTACTTTATTTGTGATATTTTATGGGACTTAGAAGTAATCTCTTCAAGTTGCATTAGACATTATGTATACACAGTTTTATTTATTACTTTACATTTTTATTTGAAAAACAAACGCATCTTCATCTGCTTTGGAAATAATAATTAAAAACACTATGTTTTAGTTATAAATAATTGTTATGGATAACACAAATCTAATTTATTGTCTCGCATCTCTATGGTTACGTGTTTTTCGTCCCGGTATTGCTTTTCGCGTCCATTTGAGTAATAATAATATTCGGTATTTGCCAGCGAGCATACTTCAAAAGTTGTTAGTGTTATTCTTTATGATAGTCAAACAAATGTCTCCCTCCTAATTCCTTAAATACATTTCTTATCTGTCTAAAGAAGCACTTTCATTTATTAAAAAGTTTAATTTATTTTCTTTGACGTAATATTGCTGTAGCAAAGTAAAGCGTAATAACTCTTCCGTTTCTATAAAAATGGATCAAAACAAATACGAAATTCTCAGTCTAGTACCAATTGTGTGGGTTATTGTAATACGTACTTATTTACGTTACGCCAGGGAGAACTAACGAGCTTTCTAACGAGAAATTAGAGTGTAGTTTAGTGACACTTGTAAAATAAAGCATTAAGTATATAATATGCATAGCTGTGTTCAGAAACTTAATGAAAACATATATGTTTGACTACCTGATATCTGTAACACTTATCATTATGTTTTGAACAATTCATACAATATCTTCATAAATTGTAGTCTATTTGTTATTATGATATATAAAAATATATACTAATATAATATACTAATATTATAAAGAGGAAAGATTTGTTTGTTTGTTTGTAATGAATAGGCTCCGAAACTACTGGACCGATTTCAAAAATTCTTTCACCTTTGGAAAGCTACATTATCCCCGAGTAACATAGGCTACTTATTATCCCGGAAAAATCGACAGATCCCACGGGATGCGCAATAAAGGCTTCGCTCAAAAACTACTGCACGGATTTTCATGCGGTTTTCATCAATAGATAGTGATTCTTGAGCAAGGTTTTGCGGTATTTTTTATCTTGGAAAAACGGATAGACCCACGGGAAGCGCGATAAAACTTCGTGCCGTAAATCGACTTCCGCGCATATGTAGCCGTGGGCAAAAGCTATGACCCTTAACCCTCTATAGACCCAATCCCGAAATCCACGCAGGCGAAGCCGCGGGCAGAAAGCTAGTAACTTATATTATTGTAAAGTTCCATTAAAATCTATTCAGTAGTTTTTACGTGAATGAGTATAACATACATCTATAGTTACAAACTTTCGCGCTTATAATATTAGTAGGAATAATTTTTAGTCGGTGCAATGCAAATATATATATATATTTTTTATATAAAACTAGCTTTCTGCCCGCGGCTTCGCCCGCGTGGATTTCGGGATTGGGTCTATAGAAGGTTGGTCATAGCTTTTGCCCACGGCTACATATGCGCGGAAGTCGGTTTATGACGTGAAGGTTTTATCGCGTTTCCCGTGGGACTATCCGTTTTGCCGAGATAAAAAATACCGCAAAACCTTGCTCAAGAATCACTCTATCTATTGATGAAAACCGCATGAAAATCTGTGCAGTAGTTTTTGAGCGAAGCTTTTATTGCGCATCCCATGGGATCTGTCGATTATTTAATAAAAAAATAAAATTATATAAATAATTAAAAAATAGCCTATTATTTAATCCGGACTTTTATCTTTATGTCTGAACATTTCAAAGCAATCGGTTCAGTAGTTACGGCGTGAAAACGGAACAAACAAACAAACAAACTCACTTTCCGATTATAATATTAGTAAGAATGTAAACGCAGATAGATATGGTATTGATAACAGCCGTTAGAATATAATATCTGGCTTTCTTACCTTGGATATTGTAAGGGTTGCTAATTTAGATTTTACAATTATATTTTTGCCAAATGTCAATACAGTGGTAAACAGTACATAACATTTGCAATGTCTATATATTTATTAAACATCTTTATCTAATCTCTTAAGTAAAATTGGTGTAATTATCCCTACTATTATTACGAATTCGAAAGTTTGTCACGTAGTAGGTAGTAGTTTTTACTGTACTTTTTCAATAGTTTTTACTTAATTGATTTTAAAGAAACTACGATAATATACTATAGCTTAAACATCAGAATAACACGTAGACAACAATTATTTGTTTTTTACGTCACGCTAATAATGTATAAGCTACTCGAAATACTAATCCTGCACAGATGAAGTCGCGGAACCAGCTAGTATGTTGATAGTTTGGTATATCTATACTAATATTATAAAGCTGAAGAGTTTGTTTGATTGAACGCGCTAATCTCTGGAACTCCTTGTTCGAATTGTAAAATTTTGTTTTATTGAATAGCCCATTTATCGAGGAAGGAAAAATGTGGAAAAAACGGGGATTATTATTCATCTTTGAGGGCTTCCTTTGCGTGCGCTGCAAAAACGGTTCTAAATACAAAAAAAAAATATGTATGAAAGAATTATTTCTCTTAAAATGATCTAAAAAAATGTCCGCGACAGTTATATGTCTGACTTTATCTTTTAATGTTAACTCACTAGAATAGTTTTTATGGTAATCAAATTTGGATATGTCGCGTTGTCAAGATCGGGTAACAGCTGAGCTGGTTGTTTGCAAAAATAAATATGATGGTCAAAATAACTATTCCACGCGGACGAAGTCGCTGGCACAGCTAGTATATATATATATATGAACACTTATTCTTTTCCTCCCGTGGATGTAATAAGAGTCAACTAAGGAAACCTACCGCAATCAGAAGTAGCAACTATTACTTTGGGACTTATAAAAATTAGCGATGTGTAAGTATTACACCTCTGCCTTACCCATCTCGAACACATCTTGAGTGATTATACAGTTTGTTTAATGTGTACGTATCCATGACAAAAGAATATTCTGTAGAAAAAATATTTGCACAAATCAAGCTACTTTTCCGAACACACTAAATGTCGACAACCCTATTTCAGCGTGCGAGAAATGTTACATAGCAATCTATCGCGTACGATTGCCTCTTAGCTAACTACGAGCATTGATTTTGTGTTTACAGCTGACTAGGGTTGTCATTTAAACATTGTCACTTTTCAAGTCGTAAAACGTTAAGTTTTCAGGTATTAGATAAGTGTTCAGAGTTAATCTATTATCCAACTAATATGCCCTTTAAGTATTATTTCATCGGCCCTGAAACATGTATGTATGTGCAGATATAAAAAATAAATAAATACAAATTTTAAATAGAAGAACCACTTAAACTGGCGGCCTACTATCTGCCATATTTAAAGAAGTGGTTGAAATACAATTCAGTTCAATACTCGTACAGTACAATATACTAAACTGGTATCTCACTACCACGAAATTGATCGGACATTTCGAACAAATATTTTGCCATTACTACTTATTTATACTAATATTGTAAAAAGAAAATATCGTTTTAATGTACCGAATAAACTCAAAAACTACTGAACCGATTTCAAAAATTGTTTTATCATTAGAATTCTACATTATCCCTGATGATTATAGGCTATATTGTTATTTTTTATCACGGAGAAATATGCGTGCGAAACCGGGGCGGCCCCCTAGTGTAGGAAAATTGAAGATACGGGTAAAGCTTGACAACAAAACTTTCGACTGAGTTGCCTAAAATGGCGTCGTAACACGAACGACGTGTAATTTTGCTAATATCAATAATACATTTTCGAGCATATAATTTGTTATTTATCTCTCCTACTGGACAGTCCGACTGAGGAACTACACAAGTAGATAATAATTATTACGCATACACTACCGGCTACTAATGTTATATTAATATTATTATGTATCAAAATATTACTATTTATATCACTATTTATCATTTGTTTTAAAACGTCGCCGTAATATCGATTTTATCCTGTGTCGTGGGTGCAGTCACATAGAATCTCACATGCACTACCCACACAGGGTGGGGTTAGGTGTGGTTAATACGAACATTTGTGAATGGTCTTCGGTGTTAATATATATTTATAAAAATATTATTTATATATAACTAGCTTTTGCCCGCGACTTCGTTCGCGTGGACTTCAGGTTCGTCCCGTCTAGTCTAGTAATAAGTAAGAAATACGGTAACTAAGCACTGCAGAGCCCTAATCATAGGCCTATAGGTAGCTACTGCAGTATGCTCCTATAAACTACGTACGATTCAGTCAGCGTTTGCAATGTAAGCGCAAAAATTGTGGTTTTTTTTTACGACTTCACATTAGAAACCTCAAAAATTGTAGCCTATGTGTTATTCTGATGTATAAGCTATATTGTGGTAAAGTTTCATTCAAATCCATTCAGTAGTTTTTACGTGAAAGAGTAACAAACATCCATACTTACAAACTTTCGCCTTTATAATAGTAGTAGGATTGGTCTATGTTTATCATTCCAGATTACATAACACGCGCGTTGTAGCGCTTAATTGGTGTGAGTGTAAAACATATTTTAAAACAAGTTTGATTTTACTGTTAGTATATGTAAAGGAAGAATAGAATTTCAATTTATGAGTAGAGATCGGATAATCGGATGCATATTTACCTAAAGTTAGTTTAAGACAAAGTATGGAAACGGCTTTTTATTGTTTTGTTAAATAAAATTTTTCACCATTTCTGTTTTTTTATTCAATTATTTAATTGATTATTGTTTTAGTCAAACTAGCTCACTACTTTCGTATAACACTCTTTATGTAATAAATCGTACATTCATAAATCGCACGGGGAACTGAAACTAAACCTCATGGAAATACGTATGTATAGTTGTATAAATGAACCCGGAGTCTCGGTCTTTTGAAAATAAATACCACGTGCTAATTTAGTAATTTTCAAACAATATCACTACGTTAAATTTACAGTCCCGTGTTTTCCCGGGATTTTCATTTAACAAAATGTATTTTAAAAAGCCGCTTCCATAATTTGTGAGCCAAAAATTAACTTTAGGTAAATATGCATCCGATTATCCGATCTCTAATTATGAGTCAGTTATTAGTATGTCAGTCTTCAATGACGGATGCTGTCAGTCGGTGCGTTTAGTTATTGTCGCTCCAACACTAATGATAACGACATTTTTATCTGTCGTGTATCGATTACCGTCATACCACTGTTCCGTAATATGAATCCACTAGTGCTGACCAATTAGTGAGGTTTACCAAGCATTATCTGGAAGCAGACGCCAGTAGCGGCCTTTGGCGCGTCTAATGGATCGGCTACATTTACTTTGCATCAGTTGCAGAGTAAATCATTTAAAAGGGACTGCTATAAATACATTATCAGTTCTCTACACAATTTGAAGCATAACTGAAAATAACTGTAAATCAAACGAGAAAAATTTTACTATAAAATAACTGGCAAAATATCTAAAATACTATGTATTATTTCTTTCTTTTCTTCTTGCTCAATGAGAAATTATGATGAAACCGCGTGACATTTTTTTCATACAAATGAAGTCTTCGGATTTCTTGGTGGAAAATAACGCTAAAGCAATATTTCTCATTATACTTTTAAATTACTTAGTAAAATAAACATAAAAATGTTATAAAAATAGCCAGATTTTTCGCTGTGTTCAGACATCCAGCAAATAAATGTCACGTGATCATTAAAAAACCCCATGCCATAGGAATCCACATTAAGCTTTTCTTTATTTCTTATTTAAGAAACTATTTAATTCGAGTCAGTTTTGGAGGAATAAATAGAATTACGAATCATTGATTTTGGCTTCTATTTGGGTACTTTTTGTCCGAACAATTTTACAGAACTTAAAAGTTATTTGACACACGTTCCATTGCAAAGTGGAGATTACTGCCGCCTTCCACAAGCGGATTGCTCACTAAGCGAATACGTTTGCTTTACATCTTTTTTTTCCTACAAAAAGCAAATAATCCTCATAGGATAGGCTGGTCGCAGGTATAGGATATTTCGGAGCCTTACTGACAAAAGTCAGTCCAATGACTTTAGCTATAGTGGCTGATTTAGCTTCGCCGAATGATGACTACATCGAGGAGTATTCCGCACCTTAAAGTACGGACTAAAACGCCGATAACCGCAAGACTGGTAGTTATACTGAAACGTGAGCTACTCTCTATGGAGGTAGAATTTTCTGACATAGCACATATAGCGTCAGTGCACTACGTTATAATTTATGCCACTTGAATTTTATTTATATTTTGTCGATTTGTAAGTGCGAATATGGGACTTGTAAAATATCGCCGGGTGTATAACTAAACTTGTGTTTGAGACTATTGGTTATTGTATGTCAGTGCTAGAGTTATTGTGATTAACCAGTGAATGAGAACAGCTGAGAAGGCTCACGAAATAATCGGACGGTGAGCGATTGTTATGCAAACAGACATTCAAACAAACAGCAGAGAGATATTAACATTACTAATTACTGGTGATAATAGTGATAATGAGTCAGAAGTTTCTGGGAAGTGGGAACACGTCGACTGTAATCAGGTAACGGTGTACAGTAATGCATACTTATTTATTCAAATGAAAAAAAAATTATAATTCTGTGACGATTATCTGAAATGACAAAAAATTCGGCCCAACCTCGCTAACCCAGTGATAATGAACTGCGGCGAAAAGTGCTAGGCTTCATTCATCGGCTCATTTGTCTTTATAACCGACTTTAAACATAAAAATACATTGTGTGTATATACTATTATATATTTCTCAAAAAAGATGAAAACAAATTCTTGTACAATTTTCAACTGTAACAATTCAATGTACTAAATCTTGCAATAATATGATTTTGAGTGGAGCCACCAATTCATAGCATTCGCCAAATATTGTAATAATCTAGTAGAGCGCAGCAGAACCTGAGTAATTATATAATGACACTGAAAAAATATTGATAGTAGATGGAAATTTCAGACGTCCATTTCATCCACCTTCACCTTCCTAACAATTTTATTAATGCAGTCCTTTCATTTGACAGACAGCAGCAAAGGCATCTCGAATTTATATGATACATAGCCTGACGTCTATTTTATCCACCTTCGCCCGTTTTACGATTTTTCTATTCTTGCCCTTACTAAAAAGTCATAATTAGTTATTGTCACCAAGTCCTACACTTTATATCCAATTTTTAAGACAATTTGTCTATGGAAATTTGATCCCAAAAGCAAAATTAAGCATGGCTGCCAATTAAACCATTAACGATGGAACTACCAGAAGATCGGTAAGTACTCTGCTAAAATATATCGCGATATTGAATGGCTTAATTTTTTGAAACACCAAAAGGCCTGCGTAGGTTACTCTGAACAATTGCCATTGTTGTCATAGTGCAACTGTATACTAAATTTACATCATGTTGTAATTTGGTAACACCAGAACTTGTTCAGGTGGTGTGATGTTATAGACTAGTCATGACGTAAATGAAGGTCCAAAGTTGTACGAGTATTACTGACGCAAGGTTTTCAGCATGTTTCGTAGCTCTGGCTTGTCGTATACCGAATTACTTTCAATTCTAGATCTCGATGAATCTAGATTACTTAACGCTAGCACTTCGAGAGAATCTTGAATTAGATTAAGTAGTTCTATTATTAATAATAATTAGATAGTGCCCATTAAATAGATAGTGTATATAGATTTCCTAAATAAATGAACTATTCACCATAAGTTTGATTTTTTAATTTGAAACAATAGTTCCTGAGTTATCGTAATCAAACAAATTCTTGCTCTTATTATAGTATAGATAATTAATTCAAAAAATTTATCCGTTTGCATATTAATGAAATACCTTTGATTGTTATTATTAATACACTATGTCTATGCCAATAAAACTCTTCAACTGTTTTACATTGTATTGTACAACCCCTATTTCTTAACCTTATAGGTAAAATCTCCACATTCGCTAAATCCGATATTTATTTACTAATCTGAAACAAAAACTTTTCATGTTTCTAACTTCAAAAATGAAGGACTTCGATACGAATTTTAAACCCCTTAGCGAGTGTTCCCTCAATAAAAGCACTCTGTCCTGCCTGAACAAAGTTCATGGGTCTAATTTCAATAATTCACGCTCGCCAATGATAAATTCGTCAGTTTCTGAATTTTGTATAGCTGGAGTTATAAGTTATTGCTAAGTATCATTGAAACATATTCAGTCGTAACATTCCTGAACCGTTTCGAGCTGTTTGTCTATGGCTTAATTAAGACCTTGGTCTTTGATCCTATCACAATCTTGTTAAACCCTCGTCCAGATGTGGCGGATTGGTAGGACGCCAACGCATCAACGTTTCACTTTTATCCTATGCTCAGATATCTCGATGACACTCTTATTGACGTTCAATGTCCAAGCTTCATTGAAAGATCGGTGTAATTTATTTTTAAAATAACTTTATTCAGGTGCTGAGTAACTAGGTCTGATAATCTGTCAATATATCAATATTGTTGAGAAATAGATTGAGATTTCCTGTATTGTGTCGCTCGAAGGTTAATTTCTAAGCGTGATTTTGATACTGACATGGATTACAATACAAGGGAAATTGATGACACTAACCTTTAACCGCCAGATTAATGTTTGCGTTTATGTACTACGATTTTGAAATATATTGTATCAGTTACTGCTACATGCTGCCGTAACAGAAGTAATCAATAAACTAGTAATGTATGTAAACGCACGAATATTAATTATATTCAAGACACTTAATATACACACTTAAATACACGAGCTTTTCGATCTTTTTAATTTTTTTATTTTCTGTTAAACTCTTTAAATAATTCTGCTTGTTATTTTGCTTATTAATTTCTCTTTCGCGTTCAACAACGATTGCAATATCATTAAAACAATTGTACACTTTGACAAGTTCACTATGATAGAGCTAAAAAAACTTCAATCGTATTTCTGCACAATGCGGGAAAAATTCAGTGATCACTATCTGATGTGAAGGTGGTAAGTTTAGCATGACAAAGATTAAAAAATTTCTGAAGTTTTCGCTAGATATGATATATTACGAAATACAAACAAAACTTGATACAAAAAACTATCAATTAAATAAAAACGGTCTATGACTGTAACAAAGAAATGAAGATCTCAAAAAGAAACGATATATTACTATTTTACTATATCTACGACAATAACATAATTTCAACATATAATTCAGTGCAATGGATGATTTCTTCTTAGGACATTTCCGAAATCATAATTTTGCAATAAAAGGCGATAACGTGTTAATCCGATACGTGGCGTAAGATATGATACGCATTTTGCAGCGCAGCATACGCTGTCGCGATCACAGACCTACCTGATCTTGGAGTGAAACTAATATCACTACAACCGTAACGTAACATAACACGAAAGTAGAATTACGAAATAAGTATTGCCGATTGCGGTCTGATGGACACGGGATTAGGAAATTATTCAGCTTCTTACTTCGTTTAAAACAATAGTTATTTACTTGTAATACGCTGTGTCGGATTTGTCAGCTGAACGACGACTTTGAGTCGAACTAATATGAATATAATAACTAATATTTTACGACAGGCTACAAGTGCTCAAAAGACTTAAGTTTCTTGTGCACGTTTTTTCTGTTATATTTCCATATCCTAAAAAATACCTACAATTGTCAGACTTCCAGTGTTCGTGGCTTATTGATCTTCTGATTCTTAATTATTTTTTAATGCATTGGGGGCGACGACCATAAGGATCACCTGATGGTATAACTGTCGCTTATGACAGCCGCAACACCAGAGGATTTTTTTGCTGGACTTTTACCTTTTTTAAGGTTTGGATATCACTTCATTTTGTAAATACCGCAGGCGACAATTCATTACACAGTTTGGTAGTACGAGGCAGAAATTCCTGCAAAAGCCACTGTTGTGGACTGCTAGCCGTATAGATGATAAGAGTGAATATTTCGTTCCGTAGAACTACGGCGGCAAAAATCAATCCGAATAATTCCTCGGGGCAGTTGTGTAATATAAGCAATAGAAGATGCATAAAGAGGCTACATGTTTACGCAGCATCAAGGGTTCAAGCCAATTCCAAATATTTGCGTTTGATCGCACGAGCATGTTTTTTGAGGTTCATTCATGGTGAAATGTGTAACTTTCTACAATACACTTCCAGAAAGTGTATCTGCTTTGCCATTTGGACAACTCGTTATTAATACTATAACGAAAAAAGGATAAATAAGGTCAATGATTTCTTGAATGGATTGAATAATAATGGATATGACATAGAATTATGACATAGTATTTAATAATTTATTAAATAAGTATATATTTTTTATATATCCGATATGTTTATTTTATTGATATATAAATATATTTAATTGTATTATTTAATAATTTTGAAAGGAGGAGATAAAAACTTCGAGAGACTTTCAGAGTTTCTTGCCTTTTCATCTCGAAAAGGCTCTGCCGTCTGATCAAATCTTGAGTAATTATTTTTCCGTGTTTTAGCACGTACATACAAGATTTTTGTTCTGTTACACTTAAATTTTCTGACTTTTAACTGACTAATTGTGAGTTTCATTATCTCTAGTCCATTTACATAAATACATTTATCTGAAGCTCACAGTCAAAAGGAGCATAGTATACCTACATAACCTGCGAAAAATCTCAAAAGGGTATGTGAAGTTGACAGATCAGTGTTGTTAATTAAGACTATACAATCACCTTAATGTAATTAGGATAGATGCGCCTCGACCGAGGGTGTCCTTGGGTGCTGAAGATGATACTTCTAAGTAAAATATTATTTCATGAAATGAGCTCCTCAGAACTTCAGATCGATTCGCGGTCAAGCCTGTCAATCCTAACAAAGATTAATAGCGAGATTGAATACGCGTAAACAAGCGGAAAACAAATACACAGTTCCCTCACCCCTATAAGTAGTTGTGATACGGCGTCATGTCGGTTTAGCTACAACTGCCGAAGCATAGTCGATAGAAAGCTATATCTTCGAGTTTATAGTTTCTTTCAAGTGAAATAAAGGCCCAGGGTTTCCCTTTCATATTTAAAAATCATTCCATCATCATCACCCATTTTCATCACTTATCGTTGCTTAATATCAGAAATGGTAACATTGTGCACGCACCACAGCTTTAGTGAGAGCAATGCAAACAAATTGAATGGTCGATACAGAAAAAATAAGCAAGCATCGATCAATTCAAAGCAAATATTGTTTACTAATATTTTTGGCTTGGTATGAACAATTAGCTATAGACAAGTAGTCAAGTCAAGCAGGCGACGACAGACAGTGGGACTGGATATTGTTAGAAATTTCTGGAATGCCGCCAATTTTCGCCATACGCTCGGATGTTATTGAATTATTTGATTAACTATTTGTTTTTGTTACTATATTGATATCAGTAATTGATTAGCTTATAAAAGTAAAATTTCTTCAAATAAAAAAAATCTACGACACAAACCTATTCGAACATTAAAAATTAGGGTTGTCAATGTCAAAGTCTTGCAATTAGTTTCAATTAATGTACACCTGATCAACGTTTCGTCTGACTTTATATGTTACCCTTGAGACAGCAGCTCTTATGTCTTAATAGCGCCGATCATTTTGTTTCCACTCATATTGAGTTAAGAAAAGATATGTCCTAAGAAAAGGAAATAACTTACCAATTCAAAATCATTTATTCAGTCTAGGCTGTTACAAGCACTTGTGAAAGTCGAAAAGCTACGCCATACACATTACGCTAGCTGGGTAATGCTCTAATTTCGGTAAACTCCAGGGGTGATATACTCACATACCGCATATAAAAAGATGCTTTATTGCACTTAGGTTGACTCGACAGTTATTAGGTTTATAGAATATATTTTTGGAATTTGTATGGGATTACTTTCTTTGTTTACAAACGTTAGATTTAGATACATAGGTGTACGCCAGTATATCTAACTCTATGCTAATGAAATATAGTATTTATAGCTAATATCGTAACGACTTGTAAATAATATGTGATTTTCTCACATGTAAGTAAGCAGTTACAAGGCACGACTACATTTACAAGTTAATAGCCATGAAAGCCTCCGGTAAGTGAAGAGAAATTTACTTGTTGAAGAGAAAGATCTTTAACATTGCCGTCCAGGCTGCAGAATCTGCTATTGTTCTGTTGATTCCGTTGATTTACCGTAAAAATCGTAGATTCATTAAAAAAAAGTAAAATTATCATAACTGTCAAAAGGATTATTCAAAAACGAAACAGCTGACGTGACACGTGACAGTCGGTAACTGAAAAATGTCGTACCCGCAAATCGTTTGGTATAAATTGGTCCCGTGTGAAGAAAGTCGGTCGAGTAATCAGTACGCGCAGTTTCCAAAGAAAACACACATAAATCTATTCTTAATTTACACTGGTCATTTATTGCACAGCCGTAAATGTTTACTGTTAATGTTCGGTTAATAAATCACAGATATCTTTAATGTTTTCGGGTGCGAATGTATCGGATTTCTTTGGGTTTTCACGATCTCCTTTATCCGTTTCTTAATATTATCAAAAAGCTTTATCTAGTTTATTTGGTTAAAGTCAATGATACAGTATAAAAGGATAATGTATGACGAGAAGAAAAGAATAAATAAACATTCAATTGCTTTTGTATTCAAACCCCGCGTATCTTACTAGATATAGAAAGACCCTTGTACAAATCATCACGACGTTTAACTAAACTTGATCGAAGAAACTTTCCAGAAATGTTTGCAAATACCAACATACTAAACCGAGTAGACTATGATCACAACAGCTAGCTGAACTTAATCTAAGGAACGTAAACAAAAATACTAAGACGGGCAAACTAAAATATGACGAGAATTAGCTAAAATTGATCTAGGTTTCAGAAATTCTTTACCAAAACCAACATCCACATAGACATTACTTATACATCTCGGCATTAATCACAACAATCAACTAAACTTGATCTAGAGAACGTTTCAGAAATCCTTTACCAAAACCAACATACCAAGATATACGTAGACGTGAGTTATAAATCTGGATTTTATTCGACAGTAGTCTTAGATGTTCATATCAATACATAGTATAAAACAAAGTCGCTTTCGCTGTATGTCCGTATGTATGCTTAGATCTTTAAAACTACGCAACGGATTTTGACGCGGTTTTTTTTAATAGATAGAGTGATTCTTAAGGAAGGTTTGTATGTATAATAAATGCATAATATAGTAGAGAAACACTGATAAATTTAAAGGTTTCTAATGTGATGTCGTAAATAAGCACGTTTTTTTGCGCTTATATTGCAAACGCTGGCTGAACCCTACGAGATAGACCAAAATAATGTACTACAGTATTGTACAACTTACAAAAATCCACAAAAAAGTCCGCGATGGTATATGTCTATCTCTTAGGGATAACCCACCATAACCATTTTTTCACTGCACCCGTGCGAAGCCGGGGCGGGTCGCTAGTACGTAAATAAAGTACGCAGGCAATTTCTCTGTTCATTACGCTGAATACACTGAATTTATGCAAGTTCTACGACATACCTAGGACAGCAGTCTAGTCAATTGTACGCTTGGAGTCTGATACAGATAATCCCACCTTTAAAAAACGATTGCCGTCATTATATACACGTAAGCTGCATTTAAAACAATTTGCTGCTTTTATGTTTTGCGTCTAATTTTTAAACGTCATTGGCTAGAGTTGGGCAGTTTAGTTGCTTACGACACAGTCACAAATGAAACGTAACCACTAAAGTCAGTCGGAGCGGATGCGCTCGTTTAGTCTTTGATGTCGATCCTGTGTTCGGAATCTACTCGCTCAAAGCTTCACTGTCGCAAATAATTGCGCAACATTCATAAAATGGAGTATGTTTATTTCTATTTAGAAACATTATGTTAAATGTTGCATTGTTGTCTTTTATCATAAAAGCCAAGAACTTCTCCATTTCATGTAATAAATAAAGGCATCATACGTGATCTAACTAATAATTAATATCTTCATTTGCTTGTGATACTTACCCTTGACTATCATGAAGCTATCTAGTTATTATCTAAACAAGATTCGGAAATTGTTACTGAAGTGAGAAATTTGACTGACATTTTTACTTTGACGTTTACGTTTCCCAAGATTTTATCTTTAACTGATTTCGTTTGGGCTTGTCGACTGAATTTGAATTTAGCCTTTAATCCCATTGCGTCGTCAGATCTGGTGACTTGCTTCGAAAGAGGTAGTAATACTTGTTCAGAATGTCAAAATCTATGAAAGTGCCTATGATGTCTTTTTTTTTCTGGCTGCTTGTGAACAAGCCACTTGTTGGCTTTAGCTACAGCTCCGGGAGTCGTCACGAGAAGAATGACCAAGTATGATGCATTGTAATACTAACAAGTCGTCGACCCGCGCTAGGGCGCATTACGCATATTAATTATGCGTGTTACGCTGGTCAGGGCATGGGAAGCGCTTAACTTAACTCTTAATCTACTCTAATCTAGGGCTGTCAACTGCATAAATAACTTTATAGTACAATGTTAGCATATATATTAGATACTTAACAGGTATAGGTGTTAAAACAACTCTCAGTACACAGATAATGTAAAATTTTATATGCATTATATACAAGTACATATATGTTACTAACATTTATTAATAACTACCTTTCCATCGGCGGGCGAATCTTCGTCTTACATCAAAATCAGTTTAGTAGTTTGTCAACCTATTCAAACAAAACCTTTAATCTCATAATATATATTTTGACGACCTCCATAGTCGAGTGGATAGTACACCGGTTTCAAGGTGTCGCCATCTCTGAGGACCCGGGTTCGAATCCCGGTGGGGGCAGATGTTTGTGTGATGAATGCCAGCATTTGTACCTTAGTCATGGTTGTTGATATATATTTCAATAAAAATATTTATATATGTATAATACATGTATGTCTATCCGTTATCCTAGATCCCATAACACAAGCCTTTCAGAGCTTAGATTGGGCTAGTCTAATTGGTGTAAGTGTAACAAATATTTATTTTATTATTTTTAATAAACATGATGATTATGTTGGCGATCTTCAATTCGAAGACGAATAATTACACCATCGGAACAACACTATGTACTTTAATGTCAATACAAATATATTTTTATTTTTAAATTTGATGTATATTGTACACTTGCAATAAATATCTGTAATATGTTATTTTTTACTTCTACTCACTCCTATAAACCTACAAATAAAGAATAAGTATAATTTTCATGATTATATAAAATGACATTAGTTCCATCGCATTGCATTATTTAAGGTCCCGGAAATCACGCTGAATTTAGGTTTATCTATGTTACATAAAATTAAACTACCTATTCCGAGCACTAGTTATTAGATTACTACGGTTTTCGAAAGTGAGAACCCTGATTTGATTGACAACTGGAAAGGGTTCAATTTAACCGAATAATTAAAACAGTGCATTCAGACCCAAGCAAATGATAATAGGTAATTAACTATTCAAATTGGTAACGAATTTTATTGCAGTATTGAAATATCTGTGTCAATATTTATATGATGACTAGCTGGTCCGGTAAATTTCATACGAAACGCTACAAGCAATAAGTCTCTTCTCTAAACTTAATGTATGATAACGAAATTAACAAAGAATGTCCAATAGCTGAAGGTGACAGATTCCCAAAACTGATGTTATAATAAAAATAATATATTTAATAAACGCAATCAAAGTCAATTTTTTTATATTCAAATAGGAATGTTACAGTCACATTTACACGTCAATGATGCTACGCTACAAAACTAGCAAGAGCTATTTTTTTTTCTCCCTGTATTTTAACAGAGTCTACAATTAAAAGCTGACCTCAGGAAAATACCTCAGGACGTTTTTTCCTCCAAGTTCATATTATGTCTATAAAGACTAAAGTCGCATTTTGTTATTTACTATAATCAAAAAGTTCTTTTTCCTGCATTTATAATATTTGTATGGACTACTATAATATTATGATACTATAATATTTGTTCTGCTACAGACCTTGAGAAATCCAAGATATAGCTGAGTTAGATGTGATGTAACTAACACGATTTTTTATATATAATATTGAATTAATTCCTATTATTTTGTCACAAAAGTGCTTTGAAAATATATAATTATATCATTTTAGTGAGTGAATCATTCATTTCAAAGTTATCGAATAGCGTAAAAGTGCCACATAAAAATCGTCGTTTTCAAAGTAAAGCATCCACATATGCAGTAAAACGCATTTAGATCATTCAAACACTGCGTTCTGCGAGATATAGAAGTCATTGTTTAGCAACACTTTCTGAAGACAAATATAATAAATTGTTAGCTAACCGTGTTTTCCCTCAAATTAAGACCTACCTTTCACAATTTTAGCTTTATTTTATAAAATATCAGTAAGATACAGACAATATGGAACCAAAAAATCAATGTAAAACTCTAACCTGTAAACGAGAACTGTACCCGTTGAATCTCGTTTATTTACTTTTGTATTCAAGAAAATGGACCACTTTGAAAGTAACTAAGATATTTTCAAGTTAATTGAGACATTAATTTTAAATAAATTCACTGATATAAAACTCATAAAGTTTGTTCTATTGCTACATTTCATTTACCTGACATGTCAAACTATAGTGCAAAAATATGATGTGATAGAGAAAAACTATGATCAAATTTGTATTCAGGTGAAATTAGTGTAAAACAGCTTTTAAACTTGATGCCAGAAAAAAATGTTTTTCCTGTTGACCAATTAATTACATACAATAAACGAAACGCCGTCAAAAATAAAAAAATGATATTACTGAGGGGGGCTGTAGTCAATGATATCATTATGCTTAATGTTTGTATTCAATGATAATCAAAGTTAATCAGTCAATTACTATAACAAGCTTGTGTATTTAATTGTATATAGATTATTATATTAGGAATGTCTTATAAACTTCATTCATTCGTCAACCGATTATCTAATCACTCATCTAATCCTTTCATTGTCTAGAATTTACACACATTCCATCCATTCTTAATCAATCACTCGAACTGTCATTCTTCTATTATTCAAAATTATTCATTGCAATCTTATGTAAATATTAAAACTATTTTAATTCTGTATAAACTTTAAGGCCAGGTCAGAAGTACCCGCAATCGTCGAGCATGTATGAGGAATGTTATGAAAGTAGATGAAGCGAAAGAGATATGTAAGGACCGTAGCAAGTGGAAGGACGTAATCTCTGCCTACCCCCGTGGGAAAAAGGCGTGAGTGTATGTATGTATGTATGTATGTATGTATAAACTTTAAGTTTTATTTCAGACGTCATTTGTCTCAATTCTAGTTATTGCATGTCAACCACGGCAAGAAAATGAATTTTCTAACACAGAATAAAAACATGTGTTTTATCAATACAAAATACAAGAATGCGTGGAAGCAATCACTGAACTTGACACTAAACTTGGCAACTCATACGCCGTTGTTTTGCCCGCTTAATATCATGTGAACCCACCCTTATCGCAGCCACGGCGAAGGTTGCCTGCACTTTCTTTGATTAGACGACCGCCTTACGATTATGTAACCCTTTATAAACAGCTGGTAAGTTTTATTCCCTTTCGAATATTGACTACGATCTTGAACTTTACCTTCAGTACTACTATGTATCTATTTATCTATTAGATTATATTTATAAGAAAATTAATTAGGAAGACTTCTTCAACGGTGACACGCGATCTGGGCACTAGTCTTCGAATCGTAAAATTTCCTAGATCCTGTCATGTACCACTGTGATTTTCGTTTCTTGAATTACATATATTATACATTTATCTGACGGTAAAGCAAAATATTATGAGACAATCTGCAACCTACTCCTGCGAAAAAATTCATATGTAGGTATGCGAAATCTACCAATACGCGCTGGGCCAGATTGGTTGATTAAGGCCTAATAGCCCAAACATAGGTAGGGGGTAGAATAGTGCCCCTGAGCGGGGACGGATATGAGAAATGATGACGATGTAAAAATTGTAACGCCATAAATACATTTATGTATATGTGTATTTCTTTTTTTAAGACAAGGGTGATATATTTCTTGAAGAGATAAGATCACCGTATACATCGCTCTATCCGTGACATATTTTCTTTGTTTAATTATAATTAAACAAAGAAAATATGTATGGATAGAGTGTAATGTACAAGTAATTATTTGTACATTACACTAGCAAAGTTAGATATTTTACTTGTCATAAACAAGGAATCATATACGTTCTTGTGTTTCCGATGCATGAATCAAATCACCGAACTAGATATGTTTTCGCTACAAATGTGATTGCCCTGGAATCCCTTATTCGGGAAATGTACAGCCTACTCAATTTTATTTCTTCTACGAGCATACCGCCCGACCCTTTTATGCACACAATTACAATGGATTTACTTAACTTGTTGTGTAGTGTTGTATATGTGTGTGGTGCCCGAGTGTGTTTGCGCAGGACATATATGTACAACTGACTAGCTGCTGCCCGAGTGTGTCTACGCAGGACAAATATGTACAACTGACTAGCTACTACCCGCGTGTGGCTGCGCAGGACAAATATGTACAACTAACTAGCTGCTGCCCGAGAGTGTCTGTGCAGCCCAAATATGTACAACTGACTGGCTGGTTCCCGAATGTGTCTGCGCAGGACAAATATGTACAACTGACTAGCTGCTGCCCGACAGTGTCTGTGCAGGCCAAATATGTACAACTGACTAGCTGGTGCCCGAGTGTGTCTGCGCAGGCCAAATATGTACAACTGACTAGCTGGTGCCCGAGTGTGTCTGCGCAGGACAAATATGTACAACTGACTAGCTGCTGCTCGAGTGTGTCTGCGCAGGACAAATATGTACAACTGACTAGCTGCTGCCCGAGAGTGTCTGTGCAGGCCAAATATGTACAACTGACTAGCTGGTGCCCGAGTGTGTCTGCGCAGGACAAATATGTACAACTGACTTGCTGGTGCCCGAGTGTGTCTGCGCAGGACACTAATTTTAGACACTTCACACAATATATTTATAAGTCTATGTATTATTCTGATGTACAAGCTGCGTTATTGTTAAGTATCATTAAAATTAAATCAGTAGTTTTTACGTGAAAGAGTAACAAACATCGTTCCACACTTGCTACACTTTCTTGTTTATAATATTAGTAGGCATTGTTCGTTGCTATGCCCCTATTAATATTAAAACTGCGTACTTTTTCGAAACGGCTGAGGTCTATTCTGATGTAAATTGATATGCGGGTACTTTGAGACTTGTAGACTTATTATGTAACTCAGCAACCAGTCGCAAGCGCGTCGCAATCCAGTTGCATATCAACCATTACTCGTTTTCTACCTCTAATACAAAATAAGTTGCAAGCAAGGTGACGATGGTTGATGCGCAAATGTCAAGTGAAGCGATAACTACGCGATCACGATTGGTTGCTGAGTTTCATAATAAACCTACCGGGGAAAATATAATCTTGACAGTTTCGGAAACTCGTATGTGACACATTTATCATAACAAAGCTAACATATGGTACATTCAGGAATGCATTGTTTCATATATTACTTGAGAGAAGATATTATTGTGTTAGAAAATCCTATAGCAGAGTTTGCAATTTAATGTTCTATGCCATTATATTTTGTATAAAGTTGACATAGCCTTTTTTTTTGTTGAGGGGGGGAAATGCGACCTTGTGCACCATGACACCGCGCTGGCAAGACGCGGCCGTGTGTGTGGGGCTCTCCGGACCGGCCTACCCACTAAAACCCCCCAGTGTTCTCTAGGACCATGCGGGGCACATAGCGGGGTGCGCTTTCACGATTCTACCGCCATTCACACCAATTAGCCTCTTTTTTTTTTTTTTTTTTTTTTTTTTTTTTGTTTGTTTGTTCCCCTGAGGAAAATGCATTAAATTGCATACCCCGGCTGTGACGAGCCGGGGTTATGTGGGGCTCTCCTCCCCAGAAGGGGAGGCCTACCCACTAAAAACCTCAGGGATGGCCTTCCTCAGGCATGTAGGGAGCCCCCGGAACAGCAAGCCACCTCCGGGAACCCCCAGCCTCCGCTCCCCTGCCTAGAGGGGAGCCCTCCTCGGGGGAGGCTACTACCTCCCCCGGTCTCCTCCACCGACGACGCCCCCCGGCCACGGAAGGGGCGTGGTCCATCCCGGGTCGCCGTAGCAGTCGCGACTTCCTCGCGCCCGCCGGCGACCCGCGGCGGCGCCGCAGCTGTGCTACCGAGCCCAGCGCCGCCTTCTTCGAGCGGGATCGGCCATCTCCCGACCCCGCTCGGCGGCCTCCTTCTGGAGCATCACTGCTTCACAGAAGGAGGCCACAGCCCTCCAACCTCCCTCGTCCGCCAGCATTGTCGCAATCAATGCCGGCGGAGACAGATCTCGCCCGATCTCTGCGACCAAGACTCGGCGCTCGGAGGCCCACGCGGGGCACTCCGCCAGCGTGTGCTGGGCCGAGTCGAGGTCGGATGCGCAGTGGTGACAATGTGTCGATCCCTCCCGTCCTATTCGACACAGATACTCACCGAAGCAGCCGTGCCCGGTGAGTATCTGAGTCAATCGGTAGGTGACCTCCTCCTTCCCGTGGAGCCAAGCTTCGAGGTGCGGGAGTACGGCACCGACGGCCCGCTGGCGCGCGCAGATCCGTAATTCGAGCTGCGCACGCCAGGCCGCCACAATCACACCAATTAGCCTAGCCCAAAGTACAGGAAGTCAAACATTTACCCCCGACTAGACTCGAACCCGGGACCTCAGACACGACACCTTGAAACCGGTATACTAATAACGACTCGGCTGCTCCACTTTGACGGTTCCAACAGTCAGTGATGAAACCATTAGATTAAAAATTTGTAGTAAATAAAGATAACTTTCTTTCAAAACGGATTATTTCTGTGAAGTATATATTAGCTGCCCCTTATGACTATAAATTATTCCACTATCATGATTTTTGACTTAACTTATAAGTTCTAAAGTATTCATTTCGTTATGAACTTATGACCTTTAGAGCAAAGTGGTTTTCGAATTGATTCTCCGAAGTGCGAGTTAAGGCATTAACAAAACAAATGACCCGCGACGCTGCGCGGACGCACGTCCCATTGTAAGTCTAACTGGCGCACAATAGCCGGTGATCGCTAACTCTGGGAGCTTATTTTTATACGAACGTAACTTGTTCTTTGTTTGACGTACATCGTTGAAACAGATCCTGTATCACGAGAAACATAAAGGTTTCGCAGCGTGTTATTGAAAAATATAGATGATAAATGAAATATCGATTACTAGAATAGGCTATCTTCTCTTTTATTTTAACAGAATACAGGGTTTGGTTTGTCAAAAGAATGAGTAGCTAATGACATTAAAAATATACATTGGTTAATTTTAGTCTTAATTGATTAAAATTAAGTTTTATTTTGGACGTAAGCAATATCATGTTTGGTTGCGTAATAGTTTTATGTAGGTGTTGCAATTTCAATATACAGGTTTACATGCTCATATAATGTAATGGTTAAATAGATATACAATGGAGGTTATGTATGTTAAACACCTTGTCTTTGCCAATTTTTATGAATACCGAACACATCCCTGATACTTTAGTATATATTGTAATATTGATCTCGTGGCAAGATAGGCTGTAGCGAGGTAGCTGTGATACGTGTATTACCCAGAAATTATACAGGTAGAGTACAGAGAGAGAGAGAGTTTTTTTTAAAGAAACGTCGCCCGCTCTAGCATTATCTATGAACTTTAACCTGTGTCGTGGGTACAGTGGGTACAGGCCTCTAGTAGCAGGCATACTAACCGAGCACCTTTCCATTCCATCTATGAGCAATCAGCAATGCTCACTGAGGTTTAAGGTTCGCAACTCTTTAGGCTAGGTCTTCTGTACTGATTATAATGATTTGCATTATATGTTACAAGTTGGCAACTTCTTAGGTTCCTTGGTTGGTATTTCTTGTGGGGCTTGCTGGTTTGTTGCGAATCTCACCGGAACCACATGTACGGTCAGTAACACGTCAAACGTTACATTTGTACGTATTATATTATATTATGTAATGGAAAGTGACTTCATGAATTATCAATATTGAAGTCATTTTCCAAATTGACGACTCTGTATATATTTAATACAGGGAAAAAAAACAGCCCTTGCTGAGTTTCTTGCCGGTTCTTCTCAGTACAAGGTCTCCCGCCGTAGATTTGCGAACCGATGGCGTAGCTTTTCGACATTCACAAGTGCTTGTAACAGCCCAGACTGAATAAATGATTTTGAATTTGAATTGAATTTGAATTTGTACAACGAGAATCACTGCTATTTATAAGCGACATATGCTCTTATGTCTGCTAGTCTGCTAGTGGGTGTGTGGCAGTAGAATCGCGAAAGCGCACTCCGCCATGCGCACCGATATGGGCTTGGAGGACACCGGGGGGGTTTTAGTGGGTAGGCCGGTCTCTCAGACCGGAGAGCCTCACACACGGCCGCGCCTAGCCAGCGCGGTGACATAAGGTGCATTCCCCCTCGAAAAAAAAAGGTGGAAAGTCTGCTTATTTGCCAATTTACAGCTACTACATAAAATTTAGAATCAATTGCCAATTACTCCTCCGACAAAAGTTAACTCTTCATAAATGCGTCATTTGTAACCTACATATGTAAAATATTATCGACAAGTCCATGCTACGTACCAAAATACGAAAATAATACAATTACAGAGTTATTACAACGGTAAAACAAGAGGCAGTTACACACGACAAACTCGTCCTGTTGAGCTGGTTGTGCCAGCTGGCCGCTGGCACATCATCGTCGTAACCGCACCCCTTGTCGGGAGCTCGCGATATTTTTAGCCAAAACCATGTCAGGAGCGCTAACTGGAAGCAGCATGATGTGTCAGATATGTTTTTTACATTTATTTCCAATCGCACGAATCACTTGACGTGACTATTACCTGTAATGGCTGTTACGAGGATTACATCGTTTAAGTCTTAAAAATACTGTGGACTCGAAAAAGTTTCTGAAAAAAACATTTTAATCTATTTTTTAATATGAAAATCATGTTTGATCATAATACGTAAATTGTAATGTTGAAAACTAACACACGTGATAAAGAAAAACATCTAGATAAATAGTATTATTTATAAATAATTAAAAATAATTAATAAATATTTCATAAACTTACACCAATTAGCCTTGCCTAAAGTAAGGCTTGCGTTATGGTAACGGATATTATACATATACAACTACATGACCGCCAATATCTGCCCCCACCGAGTTCGAACCCGGGATCTCACAGATGGCGACATATTGAAACCGGTAAACTAACCACTAGCCTACGAAGGTCGTCGTATTTATATTTTACAAATTCTCTCTGAAACGACTCATTCGTAAGACATGAATTTTACAAGAAATAAAAGGATGTATTTTACAAAATTTATTTCGCGATATAAGACGTCTTTTATATGGCTATATAATGAAGTATAGTTTGAAATATTAAACTCATTGTATACTATCGTAAAGTACATAGTGAAACATATTCCCTCTTTACTTTAGGAATCTTAGTGATAGCTAAAAAGCCATCTTCTGGAGTAACTACTAAACACGGCGAGCATACATCTATATATAGCAGCATATAGCAGATAATTGAAGTGCCGATAGCGATACCATTAAATTGAACAGGCATAACCATACCACCTACGTTAAACCTCCTTAGTTATATTTTAATTAAGTTTAATGCCAATGTATTTTGTTCATACATCGAAATAGTATTACTGTTTCGTGGTGTGTGACTTGACAAAGACTGGAAGCAAAACTTCACTTTTTAAAATGGTAATTATTTATTTGCAGAAAAACATGCAAGGCCTGCGGCTGCGACCGGCTGACCCACTCGGTGTACCATGAAGAGCTGGGATCGGTACGGGAAAGGCTGGGGTTGAGGGAAGCCCGCGTCAACCACCACTCGCACGACAGCCCGCCGGGACTTACCGCCAAACAGGTACTGTGTAATAATAACGGATCACCACAGAGCTTTACCGGCGTACAGACTTACAGTTATTAGCAGCGTCATACTGTACTGGCAGATAGGCCAACGATCTCATCCGAGCACCTCAGAGCTTGGTTGAACTCGCTATAGGCGAATTACCCGCTCCTCTACAGAGCTGCAGACCTATAATCATTCGTTTGATCGATACTAATATAGAGAAGTAAAGTTTATGTTTGTATATTTGTTAAATTGTAAGGGGAAATCTCGTGATCTACTAAATCGATTTTAAAAATTATTTCACCAATAGAAAGCCACATTATTGCTGAGTGTCATAGGTTATATAAAAAAAGAGAAGTAATTACATTGGTCAGCAATTATAAAATTTGGCGAGCCACCCAAAAGCAGCATTTAAATAATTTGGTCAGCATACAAAGATTTTGTTTGCAATAAAAAAAAACAGGCAGCAATTCTTGTTCCGCAACTAATTTTGATAATGGTCAAAAATTAAATCATACATAGGCAGCCAACAATAACATGAGTCTGCATAATAAACATTCAGTCCGCAAAATAACTACTTGAGCGGCAAGATTTCATGATTGAGCGGCAGAAAAACATGTCTATAAGCAGTATATTTGATTGGTATGTTAGGTTAGGTTTTTTTTTTTTTTTTTTTTTAAGTTTTCCCCATAGAGTTGGTTAGGTTAGGTTAGGTTAGGTTAGGCATGACAAATAAAGTATTTTTGCTACTCTTATATGCAGCACAAAATGCATTTTTTTGCTTACACTCTGAGTGCTTACCAAAATTTTATTAAACATGAGCAGCTGATTGCAGCTTATATAATTAATATGCTGTACAAAAATAATTACAGCCATCCAGAATGACATAAATTGCTGATTGATTTTGAAATGTTTGCTGACCATGAGTTGCTGACCAATTAGCTATTTCTGCTCACCGATTATATTTTTCTGCTCACAGAAATAACAATACTATGCTAACCATTTAATTGACACCCATAAAAAAACGAAAAATAAAAAGGCTTTTACGTGCTAGTCCGTTTTGCTAAGTGAATCAGAGAAAAAACGGTCGAATGACAGCGTTTCTTAAGAACGCTGCCTTAGCTATGAAATATATATTTTTGAGTTCTAGATAAAGGATGTGGAGCTTGAAAATGCCTACAAAAAAGTCAACGACAACATATGTCTAACTTTTATATTTAAGTTACAAAAAGTAGTTTTTTTAATATTACAGTTAGAAATTAAAACAACACTCTTTACAAAAAAGCATTATTAATATTATTTCCAACGAAGTGGGTACGGGTCAGCTAGTATTACATATATTGCATCATCACAGCGTACGTCCCTACCGAGGGGCTCGAGCCTATCCTAACTATGTTAGATCTTCAACCACGCCGACCCAGTGCGGATGGGTTGACTACATACACTTTTAAATTTCTTCGCAGGTAGCCTAACCGTATTTTTTCTTGTTCGTAGTACTTACTTTTATACATTAAGTAAAGTTCTGTTTATTGGAAATTACATACAGACACTTTAATTTTATTCAATTACATGTACCTATAGATAAGTTCTTGCAATACTTTGCAGAATAAATTATTATTAAAAAAATATTTTTAAAAGGAATAGCACATTGGGTACAGAAAGCTTACTTAAAAAATGCAATACACTTTTAACTTTACCTCTGTATTTACTTACCCTATTTAACTAAATTTAAGTACCTAATATGAATTAATTACAGGCCCCTGTTTATCCCATAAAGCAGTATTATACTTTAGAAAGTTACTTATTTACTATCATTCTTTTAATGAATTTTGAGAAGTCCTACATTTATTTACAAACTAAAACTTGACAAAAACAAACACACAGACTACAGAAACAAACGAAACAGATAAGTTTTTACCAAACGATAACGGAGTATATAAGTTTCTTGGCGGAGATTGAAACTATCAAAACTGCGTGAAACAGTAGTTCCGATTAATGAAATCAACGAAAACAAACTTTTAATTCTATGTTTGTGTTTATGGGTCGTAACGTTTGTACTTTGGTAAAGGTTCAATTTCGATTCGGATGAAATGCTTAGTGCGATACCAATTTATGTCTCAACCAAATCGCAGTCGAAACGAAACGATACCAAAACCAAACCTAAACCGTTGTAATTAGTGCGATTGGCCCCCTCCCCCTAGTGTTTCAAGTGTCCATAGGCTACGGTAACCGCTTACCATCAGGCGGGCCGTAGGCCTGTTAGCCACCATCGTGGTTATAAATGATTTCACTTAAATGATCTTATTTTTATAAATAAAAAAACCTTGTAGGCTAAACGTGATTATTTAATTTTCATATAATTACATGTTATTTTTTGACAATGTTACAATGACAAATATGTGTCTCTTTTTTTAACTTATGGTTTTGAAGAAACGTATAAAACCTCAATATCCTTCCCACCTTGAACCTTCAGGTAGAAGGGACAAATTAATTTAATGCAAACAACAAACAAACAAATTGCAACAATCATAATAGAATTGATAATCAGTAGGTACAAAATAAAATATTTATTTACCAAACAATGTGTATTGGTCATACAACACGTTTGGTTTCACGACACGACCAGAACGGGTGACCCTTGGCGCATCTACATTGAAGTCAGCAGTTTTAGAAGTTGCATTGAAGTCAGCAGTTTTAGAAGAGTTGACTTCAATCCGAAGATTGCAGGTTCGTGTCCTGTCACGGTCGCCGGATATAAATGATTTCACTTAAATGATCTTATTTTTATAAATAAAAAAACCTTGTAGGCTGAACGTGATTATTTAATTTTCATATAATTACATGTTATTTTTTGATAATGTTACAATGACAAATATGTGTCTCTTTTTTTAACTTATGGTTTTGAAGAAACGTATAAAACCTCAATAGTGGTATTAAAAAAACTTATTGCATAGAATGCAATATTCCACAACCTTTTTTAATTTTTTATTACAGACGGAGCTCTATTGGCAATCGCTCGCTGAACGCGAGCCGAGTAACGCCGGTGGCGCAACGGGCGCGGCGGCTTGGCGCGCGTGGCGGCCGCGCGCACTCGCTTCGCAGCTGCCCAAGCAGGACCTGTCTCTGGCACACTGCCGACACATCGAAGACGCGGACCGCAAGCAGTTCGAAGACTTTGTAGCAGCTCGGAATGAGATCGCCCTCGACATTGGTGAGTATGGTTGGGCCACACTGCTTCTAAAGAGAATTTACCCCTACACCCACTGGAAACCATAAAAGGTTGACCAAATAAAATTAACTATTCAATAGGGTAGACGACTACAACTGATCATGGCCGTTTTTATACAATAATTATCTGATTTAAGCAATTTATATCTAATGAAAGTATGTCAATACAGAAATTTCAGTTTAATTATTAATTTATATTGTTTTTAGGTTTCTAAAATATGAGCAATTTTTATTTACGTAATTCTAATGAAACGAACACATTTCTAGCATTCTCACATTAAATGACATTTTTTATATATAAAGTATACCTATAAACGTATAAATAAAATAACAAAGTTATTTTAAAATTTGTTTATACGCTCATACAAATTAGGAGAGTTTACTTAGTTATGACGTCACGGTTGCAGTGTTTTTAGCATGGAGCGTTTTTGAGCGACCCGCGACAGCGCCGCAAACATGTCGATGTATCTTCAAAAGTAATAGGTGCAGGTGTACTGTTGGTTCTACAATATTTCTCACTTAAAAGAGTACTCTTATTATATATAGAATTTAAAAAAATGTCGTCTACCCAATTCTCCATAGGGGTTATATAGCTATCACCAATATCGTTAATACTCGTATCCATACTGAAGATATATATGGATATATATCATAGATGACGCATTTACATATTATGCGATGTTTAAAATCTGACCCGCTTTGCATGATGTACATAAAGGTTAATGTTTCATGAGATGATTAGTAAATGAAACAGATGATACAGAAAGTACGGGACGGAAAGAGATAGCATTGGCGAGTCAAACACAATCAAACGATGTCTTTACTATCTCGCTATTATTGAAATTACACCAATTACCCGAATTTGAGCTCAATATTTACCTCTTGTTGGTATAAAACATAGACAATAGTTAAGACACAAAAATAAAATGCAAGCAAAATAATAACTTACTCCCAACTTTTGAGAAAACATACCATCTAGCTTATTATTATTTTTCTTCATTTTTACCATCTATAAAAGTTTTCATAAATCGTAAAAAATAATCCATCAAAAATATTGAGTTGCGATCAAGGATTTGGAATACCGACATTGAATGGTCACATATCATGTGGTGACATCTATTGATTAATAGCACGTTGTAGATAATTTATGGAATACCATACGCCGGTAGTATAATTTAAGTGTCATGTATGTGGCGCCATCTATTGATCAGTAGCAGATTATAAAGTAGCTGTAAGAGAAAATAAAGGTACTGAATCGCAATCGTTATTTGTTTACAGGTGTGGCTCGGCAGCATCACGGTACATGCGAATGCATGGGGTGCAATAAGCCGATACGAACTGGCAGTATCGTAGTAGACGCACCGCGACTCGGTGAAGAGGTAACCTTTTTTTTTTGTACGCTACAGCGCCATCTGTAATGTGGAGAAAGAACTAACTTAGCGCATGATTTGATGTTCTGTATTTAAAGACTAGATGACTCGCTTTGCAACCAAGAAATGTAGTGTATTTTCGAACTAAATATGAGTGCTTTAAAATATTTGTTTACTTTGATCTCATAGTATATCTCAAAATAAATAAATCGAATTATTGAAGCAATCAATGTATGATTGCTAAACCTAACAAATGAAGTATTTTTGTAATTAATCTTCACTAAACCAAACACAATACTGTGAATATTCCAAAACCGTCTCTCTACACTAGGATTTTTGTGCTGTGTCGTAGAGGTCTGTCTATTTCTATTTCCATATAAACATGATCAGTTATCATCCTAGTATTTTTTTTATAAAAACCGTATGCACATTATCCCAAATTAATTATATAAACCTTTTTATTTCTACAAACATGCAATAAAACCAACCATGTTTTATGTGCCATAAAACTTAAGAAACATAAACAATAGATACTATATATATTGTTTACCTAATTAAAAGGATAATAACGTAGTTTACAATGCTAATTTAATATCTATAAAAGAAACGTATGGTTGAAAAAGAAGCAGACGGACAGAGAAAAATTTACGAAAGATATAAATAAACTAAATGGGCACTTGCGAATTCGTAAAGTACGACCAAGACAATTCCTGGTCTTACATACTCACGCCTCTTTCCCAAAGAGACAGAGATCACACTTTTCCTTTTATTACCATCCAAACATACTACCCTATCTTCCTCGACTTTCGTTAATATTTTCATGCATGCTCTGCGCTTACGGGTACTCTTGACCTGACCTTCTTTCAGAATATCACCTATTTGGTCCAAGTATGTTCATCAGGTCCCCCCTATATATTGTCCCATTCAAATTTGCCTTAGAAATTTCTTTTGTCAGTCGTCTTTCGTCCATCCTTTCTATACTATGATACTAGTGTGCAAAGTTGTTCATCGCATACGAGGCGGTATTGGTCGCGCGAGCCGTAAGGTGAGCGCGACAATTTAGCCGAGGATGCAATTAACAATGCTCACGAGTTTCATACGACGTTTTTCAACACAAGTTAAGGAAAAAAGCTAATAAAATGCAAATTTTTATTTATTAAAACAATTAGTAAATGTACAATTTGCGAAGTGATACTGTACAGATTTTGCGGGCATTTTTACGGTTTGAGATATAAATTTACATTCAACAAACTTGCATTGAGTTGCAATAGTAATCAAAGATTCACTATAATTTTATTTAAATACATTATATTATCATATGCTGTTTTCTTGAATTTATAAAATTTTGGCTGAATGATAATTTGACTCGTGCCTGTATGCCGATGCCGCCATTACGCTGAGCGGCGCGCGCATGCGCGATTGCGCGGTATAAATGAAAGTTGGTTGTTGCCGTTCAAGAACATTATTGCGCTTTTATAACTTTTCTTCATTGATAAATACATATTAAACATTAGAATATATTTGTTCGAGAAAAAGAAAGTGCTACAAGATTAAATTAAGAATGCATTGTACGTATATAAAAACGTCTTGTAACAGGGAACAACCGAATTTTATCGGGTTATAAATATTGCACACTAGTGCGTAATGAAATTGCGCACTAGTGTGCAATATCCTAGTTTTTGAGATTAAAAACACGCATGAAACAGCCCCGTTATGAGAACGTGTGTTGAAAATTATTTTTATTGAAATATATATCAACAACCATGACTAAGGTACAAATGCTCGCATTCATCACACAAACATCTGCCCCCACCGGGATTCGAACCCGGGACCTCACAGATGGCGACACCTTGAAACCGGTGTATTATCCACTCGACTATGGAGGTCGTCAAAAGTGCTAGTTATTAATTAATAATTAACTAACAAAAAAATTTAATTAATTTTTTTGGTAAATGTTTTATAAATGTTGAGTTTACCTGTAATTGGGTTTGCACTCTAATAATGTGTTAATGCATGCTTTATGATTTCATGTTAATAGCGTAAAATCTGTTGGTAAGCCTTGAATAAATAAATTAATAAATAAAATAAATAATAGGATGTCACGTGCGTCCCTTGGTCGGACGACCTCCGGGTGACGGAGAGCGAGCTCGCCGGGGCCGTTTCGCGGCTCTCTGCGCGCAACACTGCCCCGGGACCGGACGGGGTCCCGGGAAAGGTGCTAGCGCTGGCGCTCAGGGCGTTCGGGAGCACGGTGAGGCAGCTCTTCACGAGCTGTCTCCGCGAGGGCGTGTTTCCCGTCGACTGGAAGTCGGCCAGGTTGGTGCTCCAGGAGGGAAGGACCGGCGACGTTCCATCTTCGTTTCGTCCGATCTGCTTGCTGAACGAGGCGGGGAAACTCTTCGAGAGGGTTATCTCCGCTCGTATCAGCGAGCACCTGTCGCGCGCGGGTCCCGACCTATCGGACTGCCAATTTGGATTCCGGCGGGGACGATCAACGCTGGACGCTGTCCAGCGTGTTCGTTCCCTGTCGGAGTCCGCAGTCCGATCGGGGGGGGTGGCATTGGCGGTGTCGTTAGACATCGTCAACGCCTTCGGTACCCTCCCCTGGCAGGCCATTAGGGAGGCGCTCGTATACCACGAGCTGCCTCCCTACCTGTGGGCCGTGGTCGGGGACTATCTGCGCGACAGGACGATCGGCGTGATGGGACGGGACGGGATGGAAACGTCGAGGAGGGTCGAATGCGGCGTTCCGCAGGGGTCGGTGTTGGGACCCCTGCTATGGAACCTCGCATACGACGCGGTCCTTCGCACCAGCCTTCCTTGCGGCGTCGTTGAGAGTGTCGTCTGCTACGCTGACGACACTCTCGTCGTGACGACTGGGGCCGACTTCGGGCCGGTGCTCAGGCTTGCCGAGCTTGGGGTGGCATATGTCGTGCGGGCGATCCGCCAGCTGGGTTTACAAATAGCGCCTCACAAAACCGAGGCGCTATGGTTCCACGGCCTTCCGAGGCGCCGGGGACCACCCAGTTGCCGGATCCGGGTGGATGACGCGGTGGTCCCGGTTGGTCCCCCGAGCCAAAAGGGTGGCGGGCGCATTGCATCGCCTGCTGCCCAATCTCGGGGGACCGAGGGATGGAGTCCGCCGCCTGTACGAGGGCGTCGTGCGATCCGTGGCCATGTATGTTTTGTTCCCCTGAGGAAAATGCATTAAATTGCATACCCCGGCTGTTACGGAGCCTGCAGCGCATAATGGCCATACGGATCGTACGAGGCTACCGTACAATCTCGTACGAGGCGGCGACAGTTCTGGGACGCTCCCCCCCATTCGACATCCTGGCCGACATGATCGCGGCGACGTATGCGTCGCGGCGTGTCGACCGGGGGGGCGATGGGGGGAGCGCCCTGGAACCCGCGCACGAAGTGCCTAAGCGGGAGTGGCACCGACGGATTGTGGCGGCCTGGCGTGCGCAGCTCGAATTACGGATCTGCGCGCGCCAGCGGGCCGTCGGTGCCGTACTCCCGCACCTCGAAGCTTGGCTCAACGGGAAGCAGGAGATCACCTACCGATTGACTCAGATACTCACCGGGCACGGCTGCTTCGGTGAGTATCTGTGTCGAATAGGACGGGAGGGATCGACACATTGTCACCACTGCGCATCCGACCTCGACTCGGCCCAGCACACGCTGGCGGAGTGCCCCGCGTGGGCCTCCGAGCGCCGAGTCTTGGTCGCAGAGATCGGGCGAGATCTGTCTCCGCCGGCATTGATTGCGGCAATGCTGGCGGACGAGGGAGGTTGGAGGGCTGTGGCCTCCTTCTGTGAAGCAGTAATGCTCCAGAAGGAGGCCGCCGAGCGGGGTCGGGAGATGGCCGATCCCGCTCGAAGGAGGCGGCGCCGGGCTCGGTAGCACAGCTGCGGCGCCGCCGCGGGTCGCCGGCGGGCGCGAGGAAGTCGCGACCGCTACGGCGACCCGGGATGGACCACGCCCCTTCCGTGGCCGGGGGCGTCGTCGGTGGAGGGGACCGGGGGAGGTGGTAGCTTCCCCCGAGGAAGGGCTCCCCTCTAGAGAGGGGAGCGGAGGCTGGGGGTTCCCGGAAGTGGCCTTTGTGTTCCCGGGGGCTCCCTACATGCCTGAGGAAGGCCATCCCTGAGGGTTTTAGTGGGTAAGCCTCCCCCTTCTGGGGAGGAGAGCCCCACATAACCCCGGCTCGCCACAGCCGGGGTATGCAATTTAATGCATTTTCCTCAGGGGAACAAAAAAAAAAAAAAAAGGATGTCACGTGCGTATTGCTGCTTTAACTTAGCCTCACAATACGTGCAGTCATGCGGGCGCTGACGATAAAATTAATGAATAGTAAATATCGTATTTGTCACTAGGCGCCGTTTCATCCCGGGTGCTTTTGCTGCGCGGATTGTGGCGAGGTGCTGGTGGAGCTCGCGTACTGCGCGCTGGACGGGCGTCTCTACTGCGTGCGGCACTACGACGAACGACTCAAGCCGCGCTGCCACGCCTGCGACGAGGTAAGGAGCGCTCATTGATTTCAGGCTACCGGCGCTCCGGTCAAGAGGACCGGCCTACCCACTAAACCCCCCCGAGTTCTCTGCGCCCATACAGGGCACATGGCGGGGTGCGCTCTCGCGATTCGACCGCCATGTATCCCGGGGCCGGCTTGACCAAGAGTTGGTCAAACCACCGCCAAAGGAGGGTCTGTCCGAGAACCCCTGGACAGTCCCCCAGACAGAGAGACTTCACCACGGCGTGCGCGCTTAGCCGGACGCGCACGCAGCCTCACGGTAGGGTCACTAGACGGGCAACACCGCGCTTGCGTGTGCCCGCCTTCGCCTACCAATCCGTCTGCGGCGGAGGGGAGCGGCCTCGACGTCCTCCTCCCGCTCCCTCTCCGCGGAATCCTTCTGCGAAATGACGCTCTAGCAGAATGAGGCGTCAGCCTTCCATTCCGCCTCACCGCGGAGCATGGCCACGACCACGCTCGGCAGCGAGAGGTCGCTGTTTCCCAGCGCAGGGGTTAGTTCGCTGCGCTGTTGTTGCCACGCCGAGCACACTGACAGTGTGCGCGGACGTGTCGTCGGGAGCCGATTCATCTCCCGACGTGCGACCTTGTGCAGGTACTGGCGAAGCAACCATGCCCGGTCAGTACCTGCACCGGCTGTACCCTGACTTCACTATGGAACATCTATAAACTAATAAGATATGGATGGGATGGAACATCCTGACATATACAAGTGATTTTTTTTTTTTGGTCGCAGACGCTGTTCCCAAATTACTTAATTATCGAGGAATAGCGAAAACCTAAACAATGAAACTAAAACTACCTGATCACTTGGGACAAATTTGCCATATGATATATAAAAACCTTATTTGACCAAATTTCCATAGATAAAGGAATCTGATACAAATGAAATGAGACTGTTACGATGGATGTGTGGTGTGACAAGGATGGATAAGAAAAGGAATGAGTACATAAGAGGAAGCCTGAAAGTAGCGCCAGTGGTAGAAAAAGTGAGAGGAAGTAGATTAGCATGGTTTGGACATGTGATGCGGAGGGATGAAAGTCATGTCACAAAACGAATATTGAATATGAAAGTGGAGGGATACACGGGCAGAGGAAGGCCGAATAAAAGATGGATCGATTGTGTGAAGAATGATATAAGAATGAAAGGAGTAAGCATGGAAATGACGGCTGATAGAGAGGAATGGAAGAAAAAGATCTACTGCGCCGACCCCAGATAATGGGAAATGGGCAAGAGGATGATGAATGGAATCTGATACAAAACTTGTGGGTGAACCACATCAAATACCGTGGATTTATGAAAGCAAATCAAATCGAAGAGAACTCTTTATATGTATGACAATACGGGCTGGGTATTTTTGAATGTTGGTATTATTGAATACGTTAAAATTTTTGATGGAAAAAGAAATTCTGTAACACCTGTTCAAACGAAAAAAGATCGAACGAAACAGTTGGTCTAACATTTTTAATATTAGATGTTGTAGACAGGAACTGTCTTTCGTATTACAATAGTGTTAAGTTTAAGTTTTGAATGTAGTAACTGATTAGTGAGTTTTCTCTTTTTTTCTTTGCTAAAGAAAATGCCATTGTTTTATCATAATTACTTTCATTAAGGTCATTTGTCCCCTAGCTGGAACAGAGGGCGTCCACAGTGAGTCTCTATCCCGCACGGTCTTGAGCTTCGCATTTGATTTCGCTCTAGGTTTTTCCATTGGCCTTCGCTTCGCCAAGGACAGTCCGCCGCCAGGTCTGTTTTGGACGACCACGTTTGCGCTTTCCTTGGTAATTCTAGTGTAAGGCTTGCCTCGGTGTGTGGATCCCTTCGAGAGTATGGCCTATCCAACTCCATTTGCGGCGTTTGATCTGCTGGTCGATCCGGACTTCATCATAACGTTATTTTTACTTTGATTACATTGATAATTACTTTGTAACCGGCTAAATCATTGTGGTGTATGGCTTTATAGCTAGGATTTGAACCCGTTTTGACAAAAAAAAACACATCGTGTAGTAGCGACCGCGATCTGGAAAAGTATGGTCCCGTCAGTTGTGACTCGGCACCCTTGCACCTTCTTGGTAGTAATCTACTAAGTAGTTATCTACTTCGTTGTTTTTAACCACCGTTTCCTGGTCGTTTGGTGTATTAATGTCTCCATATGACTATTTGCAGTGCTCTGCAATATCACCCCATTCATCAGCTGTAGTTTATTTTTCTTTTTAATTTGTCTGAAGTTAAAACATAACGTTGTGGCAAAAACGACAATTTTATTGGCAAGGCTAGATGTTTTAGGTTAAGTAAAGTAAAAAAAATTCATTAACACGCCCCCCAAATATCATTATTGGAATCAATCACTCAAATGTAAATACATTCAAAAAGAGACAAAATCCACGGATTCACCATACTGGTGCCGGGTTCATTGTGTTGCAGAGTGGGTAGCATGAACCTTGAACTTATGACCCAGCTATAGATTTAGGGGGCCCCATGCAATACATCAGCACTCACCATCACCAAACTAACTCTTCTCTACTTATTCCGATGATTCCGAGGTAGCTGCCTTCCGGAAATAAATTGTGGCAATCTAAGATTTTTAGCCATTAGCCATTTTATTAGTATACCCCTCGCGGCTATTTCAACCACATGCAAACCAACAAAGTAATCATTGCTTTGGTAGTCGGTTTGTTTCATTAAGATTTTTTTATCAAGTATTCTTAGAGACCTTTGTTTCCAATCAGCTCAACCACATTAATGACAAAATTTAAAACTAAATTATGAGCCCGAATTATTATTGTTTGAAAATAGAATTATAGCGTTGAATAATGGTCTTTTGAGCCACTCCGTATTTTTCCCGCAACCGGCCTCACATATCCACATGCACGGAGCATAGATGGAGTTGTGGCTTCGGCACTTGTCCACGAATCGCATGATTCGGGGGGCCCGGGGGTCGATCCAGCTATACCAATGTGTATTTCTTTTACCGAATTTCATACGTTCAATTATATGACGCTCCTACATTAAGGGAAACATCGTGAGGCAACCTGCAATACACCTGCGATGAAATTCAATGCTGTATGTCAAATCGACCAATCCACACTGGAGACGTATTTTGAATCATTAGACATGAATTTGGAATTCGAATACGAATACAAAACGTGCGCGAAATTATTTTCTACTGCTTACAATTTTATAGATTTTTTAATCACTCGAATTCAGTGTTCTCATTAAAAACAAATTCTTAATTAGATTTCGTTTCACGCGGAAAAAATAAAAATCACAACAACAAAAATTAAAATATATGTACTCAAACAATATTTACTTATATTATATGGAGTAAATTTATCATTGTCACTAACACAACGTCACTTCAGCGTTGGATATTCTACTAGTAGAAATCAAAAACGAGTGGGTTGAATCGCTCGTTGCACAACGCATGAAACGAAAATTCAGAAATAGTGAATTCGGTAATTCGTATACGAGTCTCACGATTTCGAATGCGAATTGGTTTTCTATTCTTTCAAAAATTCGCCTCCTGGTCCTGCGTAATAGGGTAGTCGACTAAAACTGATTATGGCCGTTTTTATACTATAATTATCTGATTTCAACAATTTATATATAATGAAAGTATGTCAATATAGAAATTTCAGTTTAATGATTAATTTATATTGTTTTTAGATTTCTAACAAATGAGCAATTATTATTTACGTTATTCTAATGAAACGAACACATTTCTAACATTCTCACATTAAATGTAACATTTTTTATATAGAAAGTATACCTATAAAGGTTATGACGTCACGATTGCAGTGTTTTTAGTATGGAACGTTTTTGAGCGACCCGCGACAGCGCCGCAAACATGTCGATGTATCTTCAAAAGTAATAGGTGCAGGTGTACTGTTGGTTCTACAATATTTCTCACTCAAAAGAGTACTCTTATTATATACTGAATTTAAAAAATTGTCGTCTACCCAATTGGCTATGGCCTAATCGCCTTGGCCTAGTTAGGGTAGGCCTGTGCCCCTCAATGCGGATATGAGTTATCATGACGATAACAGCAACTGAATAATTTATTTATTTGGGTTTCTGCTCACGGCTATCACCATCATCACAAATAGGTTGTTTTGTTCACTATAATCATCGTTTTGTTTACTTCGTACTTTTGGCATAACTTGTCTATCGATTTTAATTATTATTTGAGGCTCATTTGGAATGCTACCAAATAGTTTTAAATAAATTAACGTAATTATTCTCTGGTGCTATTGTCATTAATTTTACATATTAAAAGTCGCTTTTTTTAGGTATGTATCTGTGTGCGATGACGGAGTACTGACGACGACAGTGTAGTGGCCAAGAACTTAATTCGCAACCCATTTTTATCTGACTGTAACAATGCAATAAGATCGAAAATTCCAGTTCCTTGTTCAAAAATGTCACACAATGCTTTTGTTACTGTTACTCTTAGACTATGATACGTCGTCGTAGTCATATACCTATCATATACCTATCCTGAGGTGCCAGTTTGTTATGCTATATTCAACCTTATCTTAAATTCTTCACTTATAAATTCTGATCTCTTCGAAGTGCCTATATAGAAGCACAAGGTTCGCTATACGTTCGTCACACTTCTAACATTTTTCAGGGAGAGGAGACATGACTATATAGATTATTAGATATCATTTCTAATAATCATTGTTATTTGTAGAGAATATTCAGAACTTACCTTAGACAATTAAACATATCATACACACTTAGCCTAAACCAAAGTAAGCTCTGTAAAGGCTTTTGTTATAGATGTAGAGTAACGGATAGACATACATATATAAAATATTTTTGATAAAAATATATAACAATCTTGCCTAAGGTACAAGTGCTCGCATTCATCACGCTAACATCTGCCCCACCGGGATTCGAACCCAGAGATGGTGACACCTTGAAACCGGTGTACTGACCACTCGACTACGAGTTTGTCGTTATGAAACTGCATTAGATTTTTTTTATATTGCAATACTGAAGAAAATAATATTGTTCGTGTATTAGTGGCTATAGGTTTTGTATTTGTTTGCAGTTTTACTGGTAGAGCTACTGAAAGAAAATCTTTAGTCTTATTTTTTTTTTAAAACTATGAGGCACTTCGTCTGACAGGTCTACGTAGATAATGTTATGACAAGTAAACAACATAATAATAATAAATAAATATTTGTTACACTTACACCGATTAGCCTAGCCCAAACTAAGCTCTGTAAGGCTTGTGCTATGGGATCTAGGGTAACGGATAGACATACATATATTATACATATATAAATAATTTTTATAGAAATATATATCAACAACCATGACTAAGGTACAAATGCTGGCATTCATCACACAAACATCTGCCCCCACCGGGACTCGAACCCGGGACCTCAGAGATGGCGACACCTTGAAACCGGTGTACTATCCACTCGACTATGGAGGTCGTCAAACATAACAAACAAACATGATACCTAACTTTTATATCAGAATTTGTTATTTGAATAAAATTATTTTATTTTGGGAAAAACGATTAAAATTTCCCTATAAAAACGAACCGCTTTATTAAATAATAAAATAGCTGCTTAGAGCAATAGACTAGAAAAAAACTAAAAGATGATCGCGACACAATCTATTAGATTACTTTACTATTAGACTAGCTGATCCGACAGACATTGTCCTGTCCTACGCATTTCCATTACGATTTGATTTGATTTGCATTAAGCGTTCGCCGGCCTATGTTTGGTCGTCTTGCTCGTGGCATTTTACCTTCACTTAACAACTCAACAATATTTTGGAAAATATAAACACAACAAAGCAATAATTATCGCTGATAAAATGAAATGACATATGATGACATTAAATTTGTTTGACAGAACTAACGTCACTTTTTTGTCTTCTATTGTTTTGCCAAAGGTTTATATTGACTTTTAAGTATTAATACAAATTATTTGTATATGGGAGTATAGAAAGATGTTGATTTTACACTTATTCAAGATTTTTAAAAAAAATTTCTCTACGTACAAACCTTCTCCGGAATTCCACGAATAATTCAAGACCAAAAATTAGCCAAATAGGTAAAGGCATTGTTGAGTTATAACATTACAACGAAAAGTGGCATTGATTTTTATATACATAGATCGCGGCCCAGGTTAGCAGGTACAATCCGTTCAGTATTATTGGACCTGGAATCAAAACCGAACAAAACGACCACAGCCAGTCTATTTCTACGCGCGCATCACCGTTCGCCGATCTGACAGTTTGACATTTGCCAGCACGCAAATTTAAATAGAGTGAAATATCCAGAGATAACTCCTACCTGTCGGCCTGTCGGAGTATGCGGTAGAAAAAATCTGTATTTCGTTTATATTAGTTTATAGTGGGTTATTGCATGTTTTTTAAAGTTCAGTAAAATATGTATGTGGTGTAT
This sequence comes from Scirpophaga incertulas, assembly GCA_036419045.1. Lineage (NCBI taxonomy): Eukaryota > Metazoa > Arthropoda > Insecta > Lepidoptera > Crambidae > Scirpophaga > Scirpophaga incertulas. The sequence goes on along the minus strand of CM071639.1, from coordinate 22,756,009 downwards.
TTTCTATGGTACAAATTTCAATTTAAAGTCGGTATTTGTACAGTATTCGCGGTAATTTAAATTCTTAGTTCTTAAAATAAGGTTCATTTTTAACATAGAAGTGTTTTAGGGGTAAAACATTTAACGTAACTTTATAGCTATAACCGATCTTAACAATTTGAATAATCGTGTGCGTACCTCTACTTCTCTACTTATGAGATATTCGTAACATACAATTTCTTTTTAAATCAAAATTCTCATACAATTCGATGAATTTCTACAACAAAAATAATGACATTTGAAATAATAATATTAAATTTTAATAGATCGATTACCATTTAGATCGCATACCTATTAATGTCCTGTAAATGTTTGGGTTTATTATTGTTACTGTTTTATCACTATCATAGGACATTAAATATCTACAATTTTCTTATTATAACACTACAATTAATGTCAAATCTAATATGACCGTAATCAATTTATCAGAGACTTGTCCACAAATCAAATCAATTAATAGGTTTTTATCTGTATCAATTGACCCACAACACTACAATTACGGCATTGATTGACGACTTAATCAGTCTCCGATCGTCCCGAAATGATCATTCTGATTCTATAGCCTGTCGCGGCGTGGAAATTGGCGGCGATCGCTGGGCCATGACCGTGATGGGACTGTAGCGGTACCACGCCGAGTAAAAACATCATATGAATTATTTGCTATATACAAAATGCTTTCTTGACTATTTTTGGATGGTCTTTGTGAGGGATTTGCTTCTTTTATAAATTTAATGCAATTAAAATTACTCCTAGGACAAAAGGTTGTTGTGATATCGCAGGAGGCAGCGGAGAGAGCGGGAAAATGATCAACTTGCTGCCCCCCGCCGCTGCAGGCAATTGGGTGGTAGAAGACGGGCCTACGCAGCCCGCCTTTCATGGCCACCCTAGGTGTGGGCTGCGCACTAGAGTAACTCACGGAAAGACAGCTCCTGCCCCCTGTCTGGGGATTGTTGCTATGTCCACAATAATCCCCACAGACCCTTAGCTAGGCGGAACGTTTTTTACCGTGGGAGAGCGATGCTTCGGCATGAATTGGGCCGGCTCGACCGGAGTGATACCACGGCCTCACAGAAAACCGGCGTAAAATAGCGCTTGCGCTGTGTTTCGCCGAGTGAGTGAGGGTACCGGAGGCCCAACCCCCCTTATTCCCCCTATTCCCCTTATTCCCCCTATTCCCTTTTAAAAGGCCGGCAACGCATCTGTGACTCCTCTGGTGTTGCGGGTGTCCATGGGCAACGGTTATCGCTTACCATCAGGTGATCCGTTTGCTCGTTTGCTGGCCTATCCTATAAAAAAAAAAAAAAAAAAAAAAACGTCTTAAGGCGATCCGCAGAAATTGGATTCCCTAGTCCCTGGATCGTCCTTACTAGGGATAAGATGAACATCGGGATGGTTTAGTTGGTATGCCCTACGGTGAGAGTCTTACATACGTCTGATAACTAGCCATCATAAAGTATGACGCGCAAAGCATTCCAACTCGATAAAAAAAAGGACAAAAGATTGTTTGAAAGTATCATCATCAGTATTGATGATGATACTTTGGACTTTGGATGTGATGGTTGGATGGACCTATACCCAGCAGTGGCTTGAGCCACCCATCTTGTAAGAAGTCTACTACAGGTTGAGATGTCTGTCACTCAAGGAGATTTCCACTCCAGCGACTGACACTCCTACGGCAATATACCCTGCCCATTGCTTCTTAAGATTGTCAATTCTTCGGGCTATATCGGTGACCCTGGTTAATTTGCGGATTTCATCATTTCTGATACGATCGCACATAAAACCTTCGATGCATGAAACTTCGGGCATGAAACCACAGCCTACTCCAATGCCCTTTGGATGAATTTGAGCCTCTTTAACACCCATTGTGAATTACCAGGTAGAAAGTAAGAATTCCTAAATTATAAAACTAAATTATAATAGTTATAAATTTTGATGACATTGCTATTAGTTACAATGTCATAAAATTATTCTATTTAGTAAATAATTCAATTTCATGTCCAAAAGTAGGTATCTAGACTAGAGTAATGATGATGAGACTAAGAAGTGACGGTAGCCTACCAACCCTGACCCTTAACTGAAACAAGAGACGGTGATATAAGATATTTCTTGTGCTCCTATGAGGAATCTCATCTCGGATCAATCTCTCGATTAAAACCCAGTAACTGTAAGCACTTTTAATTGCACCTACAATCAAAATGGGCCTAATTTTAACCGTTGCATTATAAATATGAATGGAACTGTGTCACTGCTTGCGATAGGGCGCGTCTCGCGCACAATATTATACGATCGCAATTAGGAACATGATAGAGTTTCTCATTCATTCATCTATACCAGTATATCTTCCTATAGAAACGAAAAGAAATGGAGGTAATATATGTATTTTTAATTCGTCACCGCGCAGACAATGGCTTGTTTGTTTAAAAAAATATATATAATAAAACTATAAATATATTAAATTAAATAATTTTACGAATGTACATCATTCGTAAAATTCCCAAATTCTGAATCAGACAAAATAGTGCACATGTGTACTCAAAAAGCTATGAGCAAACTCGTTATTGCCCACAAACATATATGAAACTATAAAAGATGAATTTTTCTAAACATTTTTATACAACATATGCTAAAAGTTTAATTTAGAATTTGGGCGTGTAGGTTTCATGTTCATAGAATCTGTAAATTGTTTGAGTAAATTTAAATAACATGCATTCTTATGTGTTGCATTATACAAGCTTTGCTTTGCAATGGCCGTGCCACCGTCTACTCTATTATGACTTCTAATTTATCTCAGCTTCACTCTACCCGTTAAGCTCAGTCATCACTTCACCTCTGCGCTCGTTTCTGTAAAATTTATCCATCAAGGGTTGCCTGCAGTGTTGCCGACGCTGTGCTTGCCTGACCAGGCTGCGGTCGAAGACGCGCATTACATACCGCAGCAGTATTGTACTAAATTGAATTTCTTCTTCATATTCTTAGAACCTGTAACCCCATAAATCACATCTTTGGCAATTATTGAGTTAGGGACTTGATTTAACTAGATTTTTCTATCGATACCAGTATAAGCTAGTCCATTGCAACTGTTAGCATTCATTCATATTTTGAAGGCTGATGACACGGACAAAGTGGAACTGCATCGTGGGATGTGCGTTTGTAAACACCTATTTTTTAACCGCTGACAGATCTAGGCTGCTTATCGCATATTCAATAGAATACCGTAGTGCGTGGATAGTAGTCCCCGTTTGTAAGTCCTAACTTATAAAAAGGTAGCGTTTATAACTTTACATCTTTACCTAGCTTTCATGTGAGAATTGGCGTGATAATAACCATTTATTAGACTTTCTATTAATGATTGTACTATAACTTCTAAAAAAGAGTTTGTGAGAAACAACTTGTCTAAATCCCAACTTATTCATGCTTAGAATACTTACAGAGAACGCTACTAAAAGAAAGAACACTCGACAAAGGAAGTCAAAAATGAAAAGAAAAATAATCAAGTCATATCAAATCAAACCTTACAATCGCCAAGAAACTTATGTGGACATTAATTTATGTTTTTAGTATTTCCGAACACTTAGTAGAAGCTAAATATTTTCATTACCTTAGCAACAAAGTCTGGCCAACCTAATTGGTCATTGAAACAGTTCGGTATGCGTTTAGTGGACAGAAATAAACTGTTAACATGTAAGTAACAGTTGCAGAATTACGTCTAAACACTTGCCCAGTTGTAATAAGCACACCGGCTTATCAGATCGTCTTGTTCATGGGCATTTGATGTGAGTACGATCAATATAAAATTATTTCCGTTTTCTCTTCATTTCCATATGATGATTATTTTGAAATTAGAATTATTGTACAATGAACCATTGTAAAATTATTTTGTGAGTGTTAATAGTACTTGTTCATAATCATGGCAACACTGTTGTGAATTTGTATCGTAAAAGTATATATAAAATAAACCTAATATTTTAGTAGTATTCTTATATTTTGAATTGAGTCATTATTAGTAAAGAAAATATTTATACCTGCCTAACTACAAAAAGGGATAAAATACTTACGAAAAAGGAAAAGCTTTAAAATAAAATACTTTGTTTAAAATAATAGCGAAATATAAATCGAAAATTTACTATGAATCAACTAAAGATATTTCTTTCAAAATTATACAAGTTAATACTACATTTTTTTTTAAATAATGTTTGGTCCTCTGCGGACTTCTTGGTCCGCAATCTTCTTTTGTGCCAGTATTTTTTATGTCCTTGTTTATTATCTATTTACAAGTAACATATCAATTCTCGGTTGGGAGAAGGTGTCTTTTCTCCGTGTTGTAGGAACAGATGGTCCCGTCCCCCACAGACATAGCCCCATCTATATCTATATTCTACTATAATATACTATTACAACCATTATTAACTATTATTAACTATTCCTTAAGACTAACAATGTTTAATATCTATTAATTACATTAACATCAATTTGTGTTGTGTTATTATTATTAGATTGCCAAAGGTCGATTTCTTTGCGACAAACATTTTTATTACACGCAATGTGTTTTAGTGCGTACCCTTGTGTGTTTGAAGTGGCGTTCTATTTAAATACGGCAAATTGTTGCATGTGTTACTTCATTGCATTATGAGGTTAGAACTGTATTTGATCCGTATTCGAAACCTTTTTGTTTGTAGAGTAAATTAGTCAATTTATCTAATACTGCAAATAATATATTTATTATTAGCAATGTGACCATAATTTAGTATAAATCCTACTAATGTTTTAAACAGGAAAGTTTGTATGGATGGATGTTTGTAACTCTTTCACGTAAAAAGTACTGAATGGATTTTAATGAAACGTTACAATAATATAGTTTATAATTAGAACAACACATATATTCTCTACACTAATATTATAAAGAGGAAATATTTCTATTTTTGTATGTAACGATTAAACTCAAAAGTACTGGATCGATTTTAATAATTCTTTTTTCATTAGAAAGCTACATTATCACTGAGTAACATAGGCTATATTTATTACTAGATTACTATAGGAATCTTTAGAAATTCTTATAAAACCAACCGAAGGTGTAAAAAAAATTACCATTAAATGTGTTCCATGGACATGGTGTCGCATACGCTGCGAAGAGTATTAATGATAGGACAAAAAAATGTTCAATATTATAAAATATATCAATATCTACAAAAAACTTCGCGAGACCATATGTCTAACTATTGTAGTTACGTCACTATAACTACTTTTGTACATTTAATTATCTATAAAATAAGTAGGAATTAAAAACTGCCACTTTACAAATATTTTTGACAGGACGAAGTCTGTCGGGCGCGCTAGTCTTATATAAAAATGAATCGCAAAATGTGTTGGTAAGTGCATAATTCAACAACGCCTGGACCAATTTGACCAATTCTTTTTTCACAATGATCGTTGAAGTTCAAGGATGGTTTTTACGTCGAGAAAAATTCGAGTAATTATCAGAAAAACCCTAAAAACAGACCATTTTTTCCATACAAACGTTTTCTAACTAAAACGTACAGTCAATTTGAGCTTTATTGTTATTGTATAAAGTTCATATTGCAAGCACTCACTGTTGTCTAAGCATTGTAGGGGTGTGTGTCAATTTGCGCTTTATTAACGCTATATAAAAAAAAAAAATCATATCTATCAAAACAGTATGCATGTGTGCGTTAGGGCACAGAATACATCGTTGGAGGTTTTAATGTCACGTTCCAAAATTGAATAATCACACAATGTAAATAGTTCATTTGGACCTTACTTGCAATTAATTTTTTTTTAATCACAACGCCCTACCACCGGGGTGACGGTTCTGTACATGAGAATTTTTTGCCCTGACTATAAAATAAGTAGAAACAAAAAACTGTCACTTTACAATTTTTTTTGACAGGACGAAGTCTGTCGGGTCTGCTAGTAATTTATAAAGATAAACGCCACGCTAATATAAGCTGCACGAAATATTTATCCTGCTCAGACGAAATCGCGGGCTCCAGCTAGTGATTTACATGTTCAACGTCCAATTATTTTAGGTTGTTTTATAATAACAAGGTCATCAACAGTCACGGCTTAGTACCAGAATAATTACAAAATGCTATACATTGATGAAAAATATTACAATATTTAAATCAGACTAAGTTGTACATATGTATAGCTTTTAATAATTTAATAGTATCCATACCTTGGTACTTAGGTGAAGATTAAAACAACGTTGATAAAAAATTATAATTTTTTATATAATATGGATCCTCAGTCATCAAAATATAGTCCAGTGAAAATAATATGAACTAAACATTTAATTTAACTGTAGTACAAAATATTCTGTTTTGTTTATCGACATATAGGGAAAAGTATTACCTTAAGGAAAAAAGATGTCAAAGAAGTTTCAAATTAAAAGTCAAACTTTTCTACGATGTTAATACATTTTGAAACCATAACGTATGATTATTACATATTAATTTACCTACTTTTTGGACGCCTTGGTAGGTTTCATTAATAGATTATTAATGTTTCAACTTCAAAACGATTTAATAAACTTTATATTGAGCAGTACATACTATTATTTAATCTGTGTTGCTAGTTTTTTTAACAATCAGTTACGTACCTCGTGCTGTAAGATCAAATTACAATCGTCGCAAAGTCAGCCATATAACTCCTTATTTTGATATAGTACTAGTCTGAATGACGTCAACTAATTGGTAAATTGTTTACTACTTTTGTTACATCTTGTAGTCATCGTAGTATTGATTGGCGACTATTTGGAAAATATTGACAATTGATTATAATCTCTTACTTAATACCAATATTATCTTTAAGCCCATTCACTATTAACCATACTAATATTTAGTATTAAACTAGTTGCTACTAATATATTATATATACTAAGTATTTAGTACCACTACGAACAAAATCAAAATACTATCGCTCGTTAAAGAAGCAACGCTGATATTTTCAGATTAATGACAAGATAAATCTGGACAGAACAAGAAAGGATTATATTTTTTCTTCACTTATCATTTTTCAGTCGTCAATTGGAAAATGCCCTAAAAAAAGTGTGAATCTAACATCCATTCCTAATAATTTAATCTGACATTACACACCTTGTAAAATAGCAATAGTGTATTATATGTAAAAATTCAACGTCAGCGTTAATCAGCGTTAATAAATAAAGCCGTTAATCAATCAAACTCTGAAGAGTTTCTTGCCTATGATTTATGTATGTATATTATAATAGTCAAAATGAAGAAAAAAAACATAACTATCAATTTTACATTGAAATTCATATGTTCCAAGAATTATTTTTCTAAATAGTATTTTTACATTTAATTTACACATTGAACACAGTAAATTTCAAGTCGCCCTTCACCAAACAACATAGTTTCCCTCAGGCGACACATTCCTGATAATCGCGCAGACCATCGATCTTACAAACGGCTATCGATCTCTTTGATGTCCCCGTCGCTAGTCTTGTTTATAGTTGCCTCTTCGATGCAATAAATATAATTGACGCACACACACTCGACAAGGAACACATCTTAAGCGCTGTTCGCCAACTCAATACTCTTGCGACAGTTATCGTGGACGTACCACCTCCAGTGACTCCAGCGTATTAAAGTTATTAAAAAAGATATCGAAGGATTTGTAATCCAAATTTCGCGCGTAACTGCTCTGTGATTTGTGTGCATCCGGAAACGAGCGTTCCGGGAAATTGTGAGTTGGATTTTCAGTGGATTAAAGCATGCTTTTTGATAGTGTTTTGTTTTCTTGTTATGTCCTTCTTATTAATTTATTTATAAACATGTCTGAAATAGTTGGTCAATGTTGTATAAAACTTTTCACCAGTGGTAATCGTATCTTATAGGTTTCTAAACCAATTTTAGTTTTAAAATGAGCCTTAACACCAACTAATAGCAACATTTTGCAAATATTCAAATTACAAACGAAGATTCAGTAATCATAAGCCATTTTAATAAAAAGGTATAATTTGACTGATGAAAAATGTTTAAATCGAAATTTTCTTTACTTCAGTGTTCAAAAATATTTTTTCTAAAAACATTATTTGTGAGTAACATATAATTTACAATAATGTAAATTCTAGTCTACGGAAGTAGAGTTAGTTGCAAAGTTTCTGTTTGGTTTTATGTTATATAATTAATTAAGATTAGTTAAGATCAGCAATTTGAATCTAACAAGCGAATACTGTGAAAAGCAATGATAAAAATATCAATGCGCCATTATTATTTTTATGAAATAAGGAGATTTTATTCGCCTGGATAACATAGAAGTAATACTTATTATTTATATAGATTATATAGAACTACTAATGGGAACATAGAACTAATAAATCTCAATTTTACAATACTTTTTTTTATTTTTAAAAACGTTGTATTGTATTATTTATAATAGTGCTTATAACATTCGTAAGCTGATAAAAATTCAACACTAAACTTGAAATTATAATCAGGTCTGTCAGAATCAGTGAAATAAAGGCAAATCGTACTCCTGACGTTTGACATTTTTGGTTGTTTTGAAGAATTGTGGATGGATATTTTTGACAAATTTACTCATTTCCTTATTATTTGTTAAAACCAAGGAAGCAATCTGTTTTAAACATTATACACTATTATACAAATTAATAATAAATATTATACATATATAAATATTATACAAATAATATAAATAAAATGAAAAATTCTGACAATAAAATAGGAGCAGTTTTCAATATTATTTTTTCAATTTTAATAAATTAATCGTATCATTCATTAGTAATCAAAATTTGCACTGTGGCGTCAAAGTATAATGCGAAAATAATTAGTTTCTATAGCTTTTAATTTGTAACACTTATTAGATTGACATAAGAACAATAAAGCAGTAATGTTGTAGTTTCAGACTGACAATTACCATATATGTAGTTACAGAATAAGAAACTAATATAAGTCTTAGTATTCAAATTCAATTTCTTACGCACGTTTTTCATAGTACAGTCAATGAAGTGTTATCTTAAACACTAGTCTATGTTCCTGTTTATGTGCTTATATTGACGTCATTTTGTTAAAAAAATAAAAGAATTTTAAGAGATCTATCATTCTGACTATAATAGATATTTAAATTCAAATGTAAAATATATTTGTCTATATGTAATTTGAATGTTTACGATACTTATTTACGCCGCAACGTAGAGTTATCTCGCCGTTGCCGTTAGTTACTGAGTTTGTGACGTTTTTATTTTCATTTACAAAAAACTTTAAAATATCTTCTTTTATGTTAACTAGATAGAGTAATTTTTTGTCTTTGCGCTGAGCCATATTGTGGAACTCATATTAAAATGAAAATATTATAGACATTTAATATAAATTTATATTATTTGCAATATTCGCTATTATCAATATTAGATAATATAAATATTAGGTATTCTTTCAGATATAACAAAAATAATCCAACGGACAGTTCTGTTCCCACCTTTCATTCTTTGTAGCAAGTACTTTATATTTCCATAGAGAAACTTTCGTAGAAGCAAAGCTCGTAGAGTACTGTAGCGGCATTTAACGTAGCGCTACCAATAAAGTTTATCTGCTCTCCGCTAGATGGCACTAACTGACCAATACTAAAATAAATTCTGCGGCCGTTACTAAATAATATTATCATGTCTTTATATAATTTATGGAATGGAGAGTGTATTAAACACCACATTAATTGAATGGATTACAGTTATAAGAAATTAATTAAATAATTCCCAGACAACAGAGAAAATAGATTTTTGCGACAGAACTACTTAAAGTTGTATTTTCCATACTCGGACTAGTAAGGATTAGTCAGCTCTATCGCCAGAACTGTCTTAACCTCTGCAAGTTTCAGTTGAAAGTATAGTATTTTATGTATAGTAGCTACGTTTGGTGATTATGCGCAGTTTTCCTCCTCTAGGTTTTTTAACGTGTTCTTTCTTATTCTTCTTTTGAAGGCTCTCCCATTTGTGTTCCATGACTTAAACATGTTAAATATAGTTTTAAGTTAGATATGAAAATATAAGACATACAAACCATCAAAAAACAGCCCTTTCCCATTTCAAATGCCGATAATGCAGCTGTAAATGTTGCGAGTGTGAGAGGGCGGCCGTAATCGCTTACTATCCGTTTACTCGTTTACCTCCCTATAACATAAAAAATAAAATAGCTAAGATGTTCCTTATCGGTTATATAGTTAAATGAAAATAATATCTACAGCTTATTTTCTATTTACTGGAACAGCGTTATAGATAAAGATGTAAAATCACTAAATATTGCCACCAAATATCGCGGCGTGTCAATCTCAACTAACGTTAATTAGGCCTTTTTGACAAGACGACGTTGTTTACAATCCCCATCGAGTGATCACCTTATTCCGAATATTTAAAGTTCAAGTTTGCACGGAATTTGGCCGCCCGCCAAACTTTGGAAACCCGTATAAAATTCCACTGGACTTAATAAATTTAATTTGAATTTTATAAATAGAAGACAGATACCAACACACAAATATTAATTTTTAAAAGAACAAGAATGAATCCGTCTAAATCTCATCCACCAGATGGTAGTTACATTTGGTTGGCTATTGACTTTTATAAATCACTTAATTTGTTTAACGCGGTCAATAACTTAATCATTTCAAAACTTAAGTATTTTAATGTCAATCTAATTTAATTTTAGATTATCGTCAATCGTATATTAAAAATTCAAGTTAAATAACAAAACATCCTCTTATCGTATGATAATAATTATGTTGATTTATTTGTTGTTTTAGTAATAGTGTTGTGTATATCTGCGAAGACATATTTTTTACCTTTGTTTTCTATATTTTATTTTTTGTCAATTATATAGATTATCGATAAATAAATAAATTTATATATCTACTTACTTAATTACAAAAGTGGTTTGGTCATTTGTTTTAGATGTCACTTAATCATAACATATGTACATACAACATTATCACATAGTATTACTAAAGGAACAATAAGTTCCTATTAACATGTAATTTGAAAAAAAAAGAATTACTATAGCCTTGAAATAAGCTAATAGGACTAATTTCACATTAACAAGTTTAAAATACTACTTTATTACGCCAACTCAATGAAAATTGCGACGAGTTCATGCGTAAATAACGAATGCCTTGATTCATTCACTGTCTAAGTTTGCATCATTCATTCTGAACTTAGCGTGCGTGCGTGTTTTGCGTGCTTCCTTGCGTATATGTAACCTTGTGTCGCTGAGTTAAATGAAATAGAAATCCCAACGAATGAAGTGACAAATAACAACTATATAAAAAATCGATTTGTGTAAGCTTTTAATAAATAAACGAAATTATTGTTCGTATAACACGTCCTCTTTGGTAAAATGTTATATTATAAAAATTATGAAATATTACTGACCAAATGCTATAACTATTTAAGTGAATGTGTTTTTTTAAGTATATATCTATTAGCTCATTTTATTTTCAGGCAATGCTTACACATTTGTTATATCGTATGTACGTAAATAAGGAAAATGTTCTTTTGTAAATGTTAATATTAGCAATTTCTAAGATAATTTACTAATCAGATAACTTTCATAACTATATTTTAGAGAAAGTCCTGCTTGACCAAGTGAGGTAAATGGCTGGGCTGCCGCTGCCTTGTAAATTATTGGACGTAGATATCACGTCCGTATTCTGAGTGACGTCCAATTTGATGTTTGTACGAATTATTATTTAATCATAAATACCAAATAAACATTTTTATTTCTTTCTTACTATATAATAACACGATCAGTTTGAAGGTACTCGACTCGAACCCTATATAACCCTATTTCGAAGTAGGTTTAACGCTTTTTTAATTATGCATTGTGAAACTTAAATTAATCTAATACTCTTTATTTGATAAATGAAAATATCCTTAGTGGCTGGATCGCGAGTAGCGCGGTCCACTCGTGCGCACGGCCCGTGCGTGACGTCACTCGGTGTCAGATTTCGCCCGCCCGCCCAGCGCCGTACTCGGCGCACCACTTTCACTTGGCCTTGCCTTTGAATCGGTTTTAGACGCGGTTAGGACAACGCAGGGCCTGTTGTGCTGTCTACGGATGCTATTATGTACCTCGGCTGTCCGTAGATAGTCTTTTTTGTATGGCGTCCTTACACTAGAATTCTTTATTGTATTTAGTTTGGATAAAGAATAAAACAGATAATTGTCTTATTTCTCATCAATTTAATATTATGTTAGAGTAATGCCGAGCTTGTAGTTCTAGGTGCGGTTACTGTTTTTGGTAGTTCTTTAGTCTCGATTATCTGTCTTGTGTTGACTTTGATTTTATACCTTGTTGTTCATCAACACTATTTTTGTAAAAAACTTTAAAAATAACTATTTTATTTCAAAGTCGTAATATCAGTATTGAATATATATAGATTATTGTAGTCTGCAGCTATTGGCTACACTGAAGCGTTCGTTTACTTGTTTCAAAAGCTACGTGCGATTTCTGTGGCTTGGCCGATGTTTTAACAATATTTGCGTATTGCGTTTGTAGAAAAATTTCGCCTTTTCGCCTTTGTATGTATAATATCATGTCATTCCGTAGAAATGTTTGAAAATCCTTTCTTAATTAACACCTTCGCATCAGACTTTATTCTACCGGAGGAAAACTATATTAGGCTCGTCTTACCTATTTCTGTAGAAAATAGTGATCCCATTGCTGTGTTCCGATGTGAAGGGAAGACAGTGAAATATATATAATGTTGGCATCTCACATGAATCGCATGTACTTGCGGCTAAAAACACTTACATACATTCAAATGGCAAGTAAGCAGACTGCCCGTCTGCCCAAATGTTACAGACTAAAATTTTAGCATTAGCTAAACTAAACTATAACTCAATCTTTCACTTTAGCTTTTTATAAGTATTGTATATACAAACACACCAAAGTACCGATACCGATAAAAGAACCGATAATAGTATCGATAATTAACTTACTAAATTTACCTATTTATAACACTTATACTACTATAAAGGTTTATACAAAATTGTGATTGTCATTTGTTTTTATATCGGCCGCCTATTAGAATTGTTAACTGCATGAATAAGGATGGAACAAAAACAGAAAAGTGTCGGTATTGGCTATTGGCATACATTTAGATTTACTAGTGTAATTTAGGGCCTTCCGTGTCATTTCTCTATGGCTGATAATTACTTATGTATTTTTTAATTATGAAACTTTTTAGTTTCAAAGAATTTTTATCGTTATTTTAGATTTGATTTGGGCAATATTTACTTCCAACATCTCATTCCAATTTCTAATCTAACAGCTGATACCCATGAAAGCCCCAAGATTTCGTCTGGGTTCGTCGTTAAAACTGTTGAGTTGTTAATAAGATGTACCTGAAACTATGTACTGAAAGATGAGTAATTCCCAGAACTTTATCAGACAAATTTACAAAGTTAAATAAGTACCAGAACTATTGATTTGATATTTACATGCGTAACATTAAATGCCTATACTGTTAAGAAATACCAAATCTCACTTTTTTCTCTTGCCCTGTTCCCAATGTTATTTGGGGTGGGCGCAACATGTTCCCACTCTCTCTCCTCTATCACTCGCTATTTCGACACTTACTCCCTTCTTCAACATATAATAAATCACCCAGTCTATCCATCTTTTCTTCGATCTCCCTACGCGCCCATCCACTTTATGTCCATAATGTTCCTAGTAACATGGTCGTTTTCTCTTCTTAATACATGATCATACCAGCCCCCCTAGACAAAATGCCTTTCTATTTGCGTTTTCTATAATAGATAACATAAAAAATGTATGGAACTGACATTTCCAGTAGATACGTCACGTGACTTGATGACGCTGATAGAAAACTCGCAGACAAGATGCTAACTGTGTTTCTATTCTATCGCTCGTCTGTGTTCTATTTTGACAGTAGAAGAGTTCTATACAAATTCATAGACAAAATGTAGTTTGTGACGTAAAAAATAGATACGGTTCTATTCTATTTCTACTCAACAAAGCGATTGCTCATACCCAATAGATTGGTGATAAATTGTTTGTTTGTTGTTTTAAAATACTTAGTGTGTTTTTGCCAAATTATTCCTAAAAATGCAGACAGACAAGAGTTACTTTTGCAATTATAATAATAGTATGGATCTTTAATTTGATAAACTTTTTTATATAATCTTGATTGTATAAATATTAATATTATGTCATTTTGAAACAACCGTAAGTAAACAAAGCTAATTTGAATTCAATACTGACACTCGCTTTTGTAATGTTTAATTGTAAATCTCATACTTACTTCTAAATAAATGTCTACGCAAAGATTTTTAATTTCAAATCCAAAGTTTGTTTAATTTTGTCCTAATTAATGTAGGTAAATAATTGTGAAGTACGCACGTTTGAAATGTTTTGAAGTTCCTCCTAATGGCATTTTTTCTCTTTAAGCAAAGAAACTTAAGGCGAATCACGGTTAGATTATTTTCTATTTCTATTCTATTTTCTACTGTCACGGTAGACACAGCCATTCTATCAGTAGATACACTTTGTCTAGCATTTTTCAATAGAAAACGCTTAGTCTATTATAATAGTAGAAATAGAATAGAAAAGACGCGCGTGCATTTTGTCTAGGGCTACAGGAAAGTCTCGTTCCTCTCAATTAAATACTAATACCAAATATCACTATCTGTCGAATAATTACAATTGCAACATATTGCCAAATTGTTTCTTGGGGGAGATATGTCTCCAGCGATCTTACGACTGACGACGATTATTGCCAAGTTTCACACGAGCCGTTCCGTGGCGTACGTCACCGTAACGTCACTGTTATCAGAGGGGCGATCGCACTAATAAATCGCAAGCGAAACGCAACCGAACCGTTCGGCTTAACCAATCCGAACGCCACAATATCACGTCATCTGTTCGATGACGTGATATTCTAGCTCTCGGATTGGTTGAGTGGAACGATTTGGTTTCGTTTCAGCTGCGATTGCCCCCCAGGCCGTAAACAATTGGTTAGTTTCGTAGTCCTCTTCGAGAACTGCATCTGTGCTTTTGAAGTTTAAATACAAACCCTGAAATCTAGTCTCTAATTTCCTTTTTACGACACATTTACTATATATTATATTTGGACATTAATCTGAAGCAGTAAAACTAAAGTAATACTCGTAAAATGAATAGGTCAAACGAAGTTAATCATTATAAATAATTAATCCCAAATTAGAGCTGAGAAGCACTAAAAATAAAGACTGAGTAAAGAGCTCCCCACAAAATTGTGTAAAATAGAAATATTTTTTTAATACTAGCTGATGCCCGCGACTTCCTCTACGCAGGACACTTATCGTCGTATTTTGGATATCTTTATAAATTGTTGCTTATATTATATTCTGATTATGTTTCATTAACATCAATTCAATAATTTTTAACGTTAAAGAGGGAAAAACATCCATCTATACAAATTTTCGCGTTTATAAGTAGGGATAAAGAATTTTCATGTTTTGTAGTTACTGCTGCTGCAATGGAAAATGCCATGACCCCATTATCTCTAACAATAACTGCATTTATATTGGCATATTGATCTTTGATGAGCGGTAGGCGTCTCTCGGCAGACAATGATTGCCAAATTTCACACGGGCCAACCAGCGCGGGCGCACTCGTACGTCAGTGTGATGTCACAGCGCAATTAGCCCGGTAAACAATCCCAAGATTTCGCTCCTAGTTGACTGCATCTGTGCTAATTTACCGGCTATTTTCGATGAAGATGCTAAGAAGTAAAATGAACGCTATTTTAACATATCATGTTCCTATATATTAGCTAAAGATGCCAGCTACTGATACAGGTCTGTATCAAGAATATTTGGCAAATTGACAATATTTGATTTTAAGACTTGTTATGTTACTTTCGCAATATGTTTCATCTTTAATAACGAGATATGTTGCTAGGAAGTCCACAAGATATATCAAAATCCTAGTAACGTCAAAAGAAATGAAAAAATTACTCTATATTGACGAATTGCTTAAGGTCGCCGATTGATTACGAGATATGAGATGTTTATGTTCAAAAGTGTACCTTAAGTAAGCCTAATTCGAAAATTCTTAGCAATCACCACGTCACTATTTAATGAGGTAACAATTGCTGTATCTTAAATCACTAGCAAATATTTCTTAAGAATGTCAATGTAAATAAACTGAAGACTAGAGCACATAACACTTCGTACGTGAATCAAGAATATTTGGTAGCATTATAATGTTAGAATGGGTATTTTTTTATTATAATTAGAATGGTGTGGCTCACAATTTACGTTAGATTTCTTTGTAGGCATCCTTCAAAGTACATCGTTGATCTGTAGAAGGTCACGATAATTTGTTGGATGCAAAGATGTAGAGATGAGGGGTGAAGTTTGTTTCACACAGACTCTCCTCTTGGCTTGAATTTCAAACATCGTCATAACAGTATTAATAAAAAAATATAAATAAACTACTATTAATAAACTTAAATTAATAAAAAAAATTGAAACCTTTGCAAACACTTATAAAATAAGGGATACAAAATTTTTTTCATTTTAGAAAGAGGGTTTATCCCAGAATCATAAACCTCTGCGGAGAGGTAACATATAAGTAGGTATTCGACGCCAAACCAATAAACGTCAAGTCAAGATTGTTTATTCTATATTAGCTTTTGTAGGTACTTATTAACGTCAAATACAAGCTGAATCTACTACTATTAAGCAATTGGGAGAACAAGCTTCGCAATAAACAGCCAAAACATGTTTCATCTCCTCTTTTCAATAATTAAATTTAATTCGTTTTGTTATTTACTGGCCAACGTAAATCATTTTCCAGATTGTACTTCATACTATTGCTTGAAAGAGGCGCGTGCGCACAGTACTTTTTTAGCTTAGATTGAGGTCGATGACTCACGTGTTATGTCAGATTCGATCGCCTGAACGACTATTTTCAGCTCCTCGACTCGATTCAATGTCAAGATTATACGTGTTTTTTTATGTTTTTTTTTATTCTTTCTTGAATAGTGAGCTATTTTGATGTAACTTCTTGACTCAGATATTGTACTCGTATGATTTGGTATATCACACTTATCGGCCGTCTATTTTCGACAGTTAAATATTTGTTATTTTCTTTCAGATAATTATAGTATTGAGTAAGATTTTCCAGTAATATCCAAGATTTACCAATTCTTTATGGTAAATGTCCAAAAAAGTATGCGATTCGAACTTTTACCACCATTTACTTGGTAAATCTTAGTATTTACATTAAAGGCACGGTAAATGTTGAAAAAAAAAACTTTACTAGTGCTATTTTTTACTACTCAAGTATTTCAAAGATTTTAAAATTATTAATTCTTCATTAACAAAATAATTTAAATATTATTTAGGATTAGTTATTTAATTACTTCGTTTGATACCTATATAATATTTATCTACCATTTGGCTAATAGTTAATTGAAATAAATGATTAAGAATTACTCATTGCTTTTTTCCTAAAACCAACATTTACCAGCTGACAGCGGTAAAACCTAGCATATACTGTATTCGAAGGTAAAAGCCCGAAAAACTCGTTCCATTTTCTGAAATACATTCACCGATTCATGTCGGTAAATCCTTTTTTTTTTGAGAGCGCTGGCAAGGCGCGGCCGTGTGTGGGGCTCTCCGGCCTAAGCGTACCGGCCTACCCACTGAAACCCCCCTGAGTTCTCTAGGCCCATGCGGGGCAAAGGGCGGGGTGCGCTTTCGCGATTCTACCGCCATATGTCGGTAAATCCTAAGACTTACTACTACTAATCTTATGATTTACCGTAGTTCGAGCTTTTACAGTAACATATATAACTAATAATAAAAGTTACTTTATCTTATAAACATATCATATTTACGTTTTATACTATAGGCTTAAAAAAATATTATTAAATCTAGAAAGTACTATTTACATTAATATGATAAAGTACTAATAGTGTTTAATCAGATTCAATTTTAACAACTTTTAATACATTTCTATTCATTTCGAGGCATTTGTCATTAAAATTATTGTTGATTTAGACGTGAATTCATTTTGGCTATAAGTCTATTTACTTGCGTCTTCATTTTTTATCCTCATAATTAGCTTATCTTTAATTAAATAAACAATAAAAATCAATCAACAGATAATGTTTATTACACTATCATAAAACATAGAACGGCCACCTTGAACACGATAGACATAAAAATAATGTCTGGCCACTTCGCCAAACCTTAATCTAAATGTGGACTAAACATTGGCAATCATTACTCTTTAATTTCAGTTGTTCAAATCTTGTCCCAGCGTCACATCGCTGCAGTACCCTGCTCCCTGCGACCCTGCGCTCTGGGCCTCACCCACCTTTTCCATTCCATATCAAGTAGCTTGTGATAAAAGTGTCGCAATGGGACTGTTGTTGTCCGTCGTGATATCGTATGCTGGAGTGAATGATGCCATGGAAACCATCAGGCACATACTAAGCGGAATCATACCAGACACCGATCCAGATTTTGAAGAACTGATCGAGTACTACACCAAACTGCTGCATAAGTCAGCTAATCCATCCACAACGGCTGATTGGATCAAAGAATGCGGGCAAGGATATTTATGCTTGACAGAAGATAAAAATGGAAAGCTAAAATCGGCTGCAGTCAAATACTACGACGGACAACCAAACTCTACAGCCATATTGTTTTCGACGAAAATATCTAGTTTCGGACAAGAATCCGTCGATGACAATAACAACTCCTACTCCAACGGTGACTACAGGTCTGCAAGGTATACGCCGACAAAGACGAAAACTATTATAGCTAACACATCCGAATCCTTCAGTATTGGGTCACGAAACAGATCACCTACTCCTACGTCTATTGAAAATATTTCAGATTCCAATCGTATTTCTCCAAATTATTTCGGGCGTAACGAAGGTGATGACACACTCGAAGAGAATGAAGCCAAAGAGAAATTAACTTGGCATTACCGTCCCTTGAGCCCCACCCCACAAGCGACACTGCCCGAGATACATTTCCAGTCATCCGAAGACGACAAAAAAGGAGTCTACAGCGAAGAGTTCTTAAGGTTATTAATATCCCATAATATCGAAGTGCACCGCTCATCAGTACATCACCCACTCCGATTTGTAGTGACCTAGATACCATACGTAATCACTCGCCATGAGAACTCATCGTTATCGATGCACGAGTAGAAAGCTATTTCCATTTGCGAGTCATTAGCTCATCTGTACTATAAACGACTCATATTTGTATAAATTTGTTTAAGATCACTTGATGGAATTAAGTTCCGACCGTTGCAACGAAGCGACCCGAGTGGTCGTCGCAGGAGTTTCAAAAAGCGTCACTCTTCATCTTCAAACTCTTCTAAAGATTCGCGAGCGTCGCGCGAAGAAGAGCTTCAGATGTTTACGTCACTAGAGGAAGCTGAATTTGAACGTATGAATAAGGATGACACTATCGATGGGTTCGGTAGCACTCCTAATCTAGTGGCGCGTTCTTATTCCAGAAGTCGTTCGCGAGAAAATTCCAAGGAGCGAAGAAACGAGGTCGAAGCGTCAGTAGACAGCACTACCGACGAATATGATACAAAGAAGACTTCACAAATTAAAGACTTGCCGAAACTGGACTCGTTCGAAGAAGAAAAGGGCGATTCAAACGAGAAAGAGGTAACCGAAGACGAGGAAGATCTTGACGATTTTTGGGGTAACTCTGGAGACTAGTGTTTGGACATTAACGTAGCACTTGCAGTGTATATTGAAGCTTCGGCACAAGCATGACTGAAATTAAAAATATTAAAATGTTCCGATTCCCTGTTTGCATTTGTTTTCTTTCTGCAATTTCCAATGTTACAAATCCTTATACAACTGGAACGAGTGATATTAAAGCTCTAATTGGTGTGGCTTATTTAGAACTAGACTAGAAGATGATATGGCATAGAATTTTAATTCAATTGGCTCTCACGTCGAGTAGCACATTCGACAAACAGTTGGAACTGTTGAAGATTATTTATTACTTATTTTTGATGGCAATTATAATTAACACATATCGTTTATTTATGATAATTAAAGCGATAAACACGTTCTTTGAAGTAACATAAGAGGTGATGATGAAATTCCACACTAAACTTTGTAGCTAATTATTGGTTTAATAAGCTTATCAAAAGCAGGTTCAGAATCATAGCAGTTGCACAATACATCCAAAAATACACGAACATGGTGAAGCAGACCTCGACCCAATTCTGTCGTGAGATGACGCGACATCGGCCTCACGCCCGCCACGCCAGCGGTATAGAGTAAACTTTAAAATGCAAACAAACTACAGTCCAAACATGGTATTGACTCTACATTATTGACAAATTTTAAATTCTTAGTAATGACACTTACACAATTTCATTTAAAAGTTAAAAGTTGTTGTATTTGATAGTAAAGAACATAAACAAATTTGTATACTTACCCAATATATACATTTATATATTGCGGAATGAAATGAATGTAAGTAAAATGGCATAGACAGTACCATTGTACTGTCCATGCCATTTCATATATTCACCACGCAAATCATTACAATGGTATAATACTGGTTGTCACAACTACAAATAACACAAAAAAATCACATTTAAATCGTTAATTTATGGTGAATATTGAGGCTTTAAAAAAACATGAAATAAATCAAAATAAAATTCTTGCATATACTTACGCGTCGGTAGTATTTTTTTTTCGAGATTAATATGTAAATCTAAAATATAGTCAAGCAATCCGCACTGAGTTAGAGTAGGCTCGTGCCCCCTCAGTGGGAACGTATATGATTTGTGATGGAATACGCTGTTGCATCTACTAGTTGTTTTAGTAGTATGACCAATGCGCTTATGCCCCAGAAATCCATGAAGATCATTCACGTGTCAATCGCAAGGATTTACTTCTGTTCCTGTCCTTCACTGAAGATGACACTGAAAAAATCCTATGGTTAACAGCATAGCACCATAAATAAAATTATAAAGTGCTTTTTCACAAAGAACTGCTAAAATAAAATCCTTTAATTTTAAATGACTTCATTTCCAGCCAAAAAATTAGATTCACGGTAAGACAAACTAAGCGAAGCACAAGCTACGTTACTAACGTTTTTAAGTATTTACTCTATCCAACGTCAAGATTTTAGTACAAAGCAAGTAGTTAAAACAAAATAATATCATTTTTAATAAATATGTGTTTATAACTTCGATTGTTATAAAAACAAGAGCGACTAAGCCTCACAATCTTACATTTTTGTATATAGCCACTCATAACAATATAGTATCATACCTTCATGCCAATCCTAAGTGGTAAGTGGTTTGATAACGTAGGTATAATATAGCATCTATTATATGTTTTTTATCTATTTATTTGTTAACTAGCTAAGCCCACGATTTCATCCGCGTGGATTCGTAGTTTTAGGTAGCATTTTTAATAACTGAGAGTGTTATAAACATAAGAGTAGACAAATATAATCAGAAAGCTGCGAACTGCTAAGCTATCGGGAGTTACACGTGTTATTGTGAGTCAACCATAAAAGATAGATATATGCTGTCGTGAGATATTTTTTATATAATTTTGAGGAGAACATTTCTGTTATATATTATGATTTCTGCGTAGCTTTAACCATTAAGGCTGCGCACGCGACGGAAGCTTAAAAAATTAAGCAACTTCTCCCGTTTTCCCAACATTTCCCTGCACTGCTCTGCTCCTATTGATTATAGCGTGATGAAAAGTATACTATAACCAGCTCAGGAGTATGAAAAATAATTGTGCTTAGTTTCGTTAAAATCCGTCGAGTAGTTTTTGTTTCTATAACGGTAATACAGACAGACAAAAAATTTACTGATTGCATTTTTGGCATCAGTATCAATCCCTTATTTCGGAAATATATTTCATGTACAAAATTGACTTCTCTACAGATATATTATAAGTATAGAATAGATTAGGTCATAGTAACATTTGCTGACTTTAAAATTTACTGGTCTGAATGAAAATAGGCTCCCCATGATTTTTATTTTTATAATTGAAATAGTACTATTCCGTCTCAATTTCCTGTAGAAGGCTTATGTTAGTTTCTGCGCGCAAAGCCTGTAGCATCGTTATCGACTAAATAAAATCGCAAAAAGATACAAACAATGTTATTGTGTTCAAAATATTCAAACATTCACAACATAAATACTAATCTGTTCATTACTACTCTGTTCTAATATTCAATTACCTGTCAATCCAAATTATACAGTCAAAGTTAAACTCAAATCGCTGTTTGAGTACAGATAGAAAGGAATAATGCTGTTGAACCAACATGACGCCATCCTCTTGACTCTTGAGTATGAAATATGAGTTTGAGTTTCATTCTGTAATACGGACGTAGCGTTCCATTTACTAAGGCTACTAATAGACACTATATAATTCGGTGAAAATAATAGTTTCATCGGGACCCAAGTCGGTAAACTTTTATTCGAAACCAAAAACGTTCGTGTCTAAATGATAGTTCGAGTTATTACTTATCATTCGATAAAATAATCCATGAAAGCACAAACGTATCTTTCGTTTTAAAGTTTCTTTATAACATTACTAGCTTGTGCCCGCGGCTTCGCCCGCGTACTAATCGTATTTTTCAACCGTCTACATAAAGGGGCTTCTCAGTGTGACCCGTATGTTTTATGTATCACGTCCGCCACGTTGGATTTTAAAATCATTGTTGTTTTCGTAATCAGCGACCCGATAAACCATAGAAACAATACCCATTGTCGATTTTCAGACTTTGACACCCCATTTCCCCCTTTTAGGGGTTGAATTTTCAAAAATCCTGAAAGACGTGTTTACTCATTTATTGTTAAGAGTACTCCTGCGAAGTTTCGAATAAAATATTCAAACAAATCTTGTTTCTCCATACAAACTTTGGACCCCCATTTCACCCCCTTAAGGGATGAATTTTGAAAAATCCTTCCTTAGTGCACCCCTACACCTTATAAGGAACCTACGTGCCAAATTTGTAATCTCTAGGACCAGCGGTTTGGGCTGTGCGTTGATATGTCAGTCAGTCAGTTTCTTCTTTTATATATTTAGATTTTTTTAACCAGCACAGTGTCTATTCGAATAATGTACAGTAATATAACCGCAGCTAGGTTCTTGTTACAACCACAATATCAGTCAAGGATTGTATTTCATCCATCATCATCATTCCACTTGGTAGATCGTCAAATCAAGTTCGTATAAGTTACTAGTTCGACATATTTTATCAGTACTAAAAACTAGTTTTAATCAGTACTAATTATAGAATTATTTACTGTGATTGTAATTGGTTGAATTATCTTCTTTTATTTTCGTTAAAATACATTCATAATTCAGTCAAATCCCATTTTGTGTAATGTGCACACAACAAGGCGTCGGATTTCATATATTGACCTTAAAATAAGTTTTTGGATTTCGTAGTATAGTTGTAGTGTATTTTAAATTAAAAACACAAAATTTTATTATTCTGTTTGAATAACTTTGTATAAAAATATTTTAGTGTGCAAGTAATAACATTTTAGTAAGTTCGATAACTTAGAATACAAGTCACCGCTCTCTTTCTGCACGTCAATGTCGTAACAGACGACTTATAGAATTTATCAACGATCGCCAATCTACGATCAAAAGTAATACAGAAAACACATATCGTATTAATACTCCTAAATAATATTGACAGTTTTTATTTAATTCATCATCATCATCTTATTTCTAATAAATATATATATAATAAATAATAAATAAATAAATAAATATTTGTTACACTTACACCAATTAGCCTAGCCCAAACTAAGCTCTATAAGGCTTGTGCTATGGATCTAGGGTAACGGATAGACATACATATATAAATATATTTATATAAATATATATCAACAACCATGACCAAAGTACAAATGCTCGCATTCATCACACAAACATCTGCCCCCACCGGATTCGAACCCGGGACCTCAGAGCTGGCGACACCTTGAAACCGGTGTACTATCCACTCAACTATGGAGGTCGTCTATATATATATATATATATATATAGTATTATAAAAACACATCTAGAACATTTAATTAATTATAACTATGTAGACATTTGTAGTATGAAACTGGATCTTAATAAAATAATCCGAAATTAAGTATTTTTACATATCTGCCAGTACTTCAGAGAGAATAGGTATTTTTGTACGTATGCATATTATAAATAATTAAAAAGAAACCTTTCAAAATTAACATTTAGTTACAGACGTGCATCGTCATACACTGACGTACATTGACCGAATCATGGCACTTTCCATTTCAGCGAGTTTCTAAACCAGGTATCGGTAATGCAACATTGAAATCATGCCAATTATTTTCACTTGATCTAAAGATTGTATTCATTTTTAATTATACGATGTCTGCGCTCTGATATAAAGCAAAAATAAAATTTACGACATTAGCATTAACGATTTTACACAGTTTTTCTTTTAACGAACTACTTACAAATCTGGATTTATTATAGCATTCACTTGAAGAAAATAACTAAAAGTATTAATTAAAGTCTTTAGTACCAAAGTAACTCAATCGCACCACAACTCAACATAAGCGCAACAAAGTAGGTACTTAACATATGATTATCAACATATTATTATATTATATACAAATACCATGTAAAATGCCACCCGAAACATTATTAAAATAAAACCATAATATACTCACATGTTATTTGTTATAATTACCCTAATTCTAATAACGTGTGTATACTGGCAATCTTTTGTTCGACTGACAAAACACAGTTTCGAAGAGAAACTATCCGAACTAGAGAGAATCTAGAAGGAATCGCGTTCCCCTTTCTAAACTATTCCCGGCCGTATAACATTCGTCAACAGTTTAAAATTAGAACGAGTATAGTGCCAACGTTAAGTCAACTTATACCGTGCAATCTTTTCTTGGTATCCGATATTTCAAATTTCAATGATATTTCAAGAAATATACTTATATTGTTTATTTATTTGATCGCTTTAAATAGCTTATGTTTTTTGTTAATTTTTTAATACCGTAATTTTACCAACTGTACTGACATTGATGCTGTCAATAATAGTATACAATTATCTTCTACACTATAATCAGCTATAGAATTTGTTGTTTCTATATAGTGGCCTATTCGAGATAATCTTGAAGGACCTTGCTAATCTTCAAGAACAAGAATCATTTATGCCAAAAAAAAATATTCTTCAACTACAACACTAATACAAGCTTTGCACTAGAAATAGATATAGAGTCTTTCTGTATTTCCTTTAAACAACATTTTTATTGTGTCGTCATTTTTATGTTATTCCTCTTGCATGTCCATGTCACCTTATGTTGTCATTTTACCTAATTGTAAGTAGTTATCAGGCATACTTTTGACGCTTGACAACAAGTGGGACGTAATTGTGGGTTTTTACGACCTATATAAAGGGTTTGACTGTGTGAATCATGAAAGTCTAATAAATAAATATTATGGTGCTTCGATTGGAGTTGAACCTTACAAAATAGTATCTATCGGACGAACAGAATTAACACATTAGAGTTATTAGCTCACCTAATGCGATTGGAATGCCTCAAATACCAATATTGGGTCCTCTACTTTTTACATCCATAATTCAACTTCCTTATTACTTTTTAGACTTATGTTAAACAATATTATTTGCAAATGATACTTTTTTTCAAAGTTGTCAAAATCGATATTATGACTATGTAAAAAAAATATGACAGCTCTATAGAGAGTTACTAGAACACGTTTAAATATAATCAAAGATTTTAATTTCCAAGATAACAAAATGTTTCCAATTAACTTAGTTCAATGTTATGTTGATTGATAACTATTTAAATATTAAATATTTCTTAGTTAATAACACAAATTTTAGGCATCTCATTAGAATCTTGGTTACAGTGATACCCACATATTGATAAGTTTAATAGATGTTTAATATTTATTTTTGTTCCTTTCATAGTATTATAGCCTATGTATTGTTGTAATATTGTCCTCTTCCAGAAAAGAACAGAATTGTGCTATCTATGGTTTCTTCTTACCATTAGAGACTCAATCGGATAATTGATCAAAGAAATTAATATTTTTACTTTTACTGATAAATTTATGACGACATAAAAGTTCTAGCACATTCAATTAACCGTGATTTATGTAATATAATAAATACAAGAAATAAAAATAATTTTGCCGTTCCAATTTACAGGCTCTATATAGTTAGTTATAACAGCTCGTTTTTTAGGAAATGTATATTAATTTTTAATAAGCTTCCACATACTATCATTTTATTTAATTTAAATTAAATATTATACGAAAATAGTCAATTCATGATTTTATTAAAGGTGTTAATATAATATAAAGTATGCAATTGTCTAATAGTATTATTGAGTTTTTGTTGAATCGTGTCTATCGACATATATTCTTTAAAATACTGTAACAGTTTTTGACATTTAATGTTCGATGGTATCATGCAATTTTAAATTGAGTATTTTAACATTGTAAATGAAAAAATTTAAAAGTGGACATAAAAAATAGAAATTCCTAATTAATTACTTGTCTTTATCGAGAAAATGCTTAATTTCCAAACGCTACCCAAATTATTGTTTTACGAAAAGTAATATATTTCATAATCAGTATTACCAAATAGACTAGTTAGTCTATACATATCTAGCATTAGCCTCTATAAAATTGTAAATAGTCCATCCGGTGTATTAGTTTTGCCAATAATACATACTCTATTGAATTTGGCAGCCTAACTTCAGGAAACCATATAGTTGAAATAACAACATTTGGTTGTTTATAAAAGATATAGAGACAATTATCATTTTTTTAAATTCAGAAATGATTTACTATTTTAATAAGTACAGTTGTGTTTAGAAAGTGTTTAACAAAATATTTTCGCCTAACTTTCAACCGCAACTTCGCTTGTGTTTGAAGCTTTCATTCTTTGCAAACTTTGAAACCACTATTCATAGTTTTATGCTTCTTATTTAAGACTTTTATACTAGTATTCAATAGCTTACCACTTTCTTCGTGGTGAATTATTCAAAATGCTTTCTTAGCTAATATCTATGTCATAATAGTTAGGGTGTTATATACTTTATTGTGACAAAGTCCAGAAAGTGACAAATATTTTGACAAATTTTTCATATAAGATTATGTAAAAATCAATCAGTTCGGCCTATTTGAAAACTATCTGTATATAGTGAAAAAGTCCCAAATTACAGATCAGAGTGGTATTTTTGGATGAATCACTGATTAATAAGAAAAGGATTATAGTAAGTCGGTAATTGTTTGGCCTTTACCACAATATTTTTCCATTTTCAACTATGTTAAAAGAAAATATCGCGAGGCAACCTGCATACACCTGATAAAAAAGCAAAGGTGTATTTTGACTAAAGTCTCTCCGTGGGGACGTGTATAAGTTATGAATGATAATTAATTAGTTATCACTATACAAGACCAGTCAAACGATGCTCCTTTCAAAGCTAGGTAAAAAGTGACCACTGCTCAAGAAAAAAAAAATATAATTTAAATCTATATAAATTTTATTATGTCTATTGCGAATTACTAACGAGGCGAAAAGAAACTGAATAGAAACTGGTCATCGCCTAAGATTAATTATAAATATACAGTTCAACGTTTTACTGTCCGACTCTACATAACAGATTGTTAGTACGTGCTGTCTGTCAGGCCGTCACTCAATGAAACCCACGTTCGTTAGAACTATCGATTATTTGTTCTGCTATCGATAGCAAAGGGAGCTTCCAACAGGTGTTTGGACAGCCGAATAGTGCGGCTTAAAAATAAATCTGTGAATGAATGGTTCGGCCGAGGCCTTGCACCGGGCAAGGTCTGCAGAGACACGTCAGTCTGTCTGTCTGGACAGCGCTGGAGGCTGCAGTAGTATAATTGTTACTGAGTACAAACTACACAGGTCACATTACTACAACATCCCTTGAATAAAACATTTACTTATTATTGTGAATTTGGCCCTCAAAGTGATAATAATGTTGTTAGATACGAGTAATATAACATAAAAGGTCATAGATTGATTCAATCTACTTACTGAGATTGTCCATTCATCCATCCTTTAGATTATTTAGACCATACAATAAAGCTCTAACATAATATTGTTACCGTATTATGGTAATTATCATAGTCATTATTTTTTCCCGTCAAACCTTTAATTTGTCTGTAACTAAAATATGTCTATAACTTGATTCGTTGAAACAGATTTTTAATTTACAGCAGGAGTGTGAAACCCGCCCGCAGTTATATAGAACTTTCTTCCTTTTAGGTGTGTATGTCGAGGGTAGTGCTGCTTCTTAGAATAGGGAGTAATTGTGAAACATCTTTAAAAACTCCTTCAGCACTGATTCTGAAGGATGTTAAGACCTACCCCAAGCCCAGTGCTAGTTGATCGCCTTCACATGCACGTCACACCTTCACAGTTTCCAATTAGAAAACCTCATTTTAGGTACAGCGTGCTCAAATCCCAGACATATCGATAAGAAAGTAGAATGCCAGTGCTGTCATCACAATTTTCATTCCATGTAACTTATCGCTACGTGTAATCATACATTTTATATGCTCTTTTGGGTATCTGTTATTAAAAAACAATTCATGAAATGTTAGTACTTGAAACACACCGTTACAATAACACATTCTTAGTGCATTCGAAACACTAAACAGTCCTATTTTAAGAAAATCATTCGTTAGTACAAATTACAAATCGTGACCTGCCCACTTACCACCGATGTATTTGCTAGGAATGTGACACACTGTAAATGGATCAAATCGGATTTGTGTAGGCGATGTGTATATCTGTTTTATTGTGTATAAGCATTTTGTGTACGTATTCATAGCCTCAAATGAGATGATACTCAACTCTCAAAGCATCTACAATGAAATTGGATATTATCAATTTAACTTCAAAAATTGATGAGGCTTCCGAATCATCCTGTTTTTCTTTTGTCTTCATGTGCATGTAGCGATTACTCCAATCATGCATTGATCAGATGAGTCTTTTTTTTATTATAAGCCATATCCAGATCCATAGATAGATCCCATTATAAGCAAATTAGGGTGCTTCATTGTAAAGTTGAAATTAAACTTAGAAACACGAGATGTCGGTCTAATGTTATTGAGATGATAACGGGGGGCGGTCATAGGATCAAAAGTTAAGGATAGGTCTTTTAAAATTTGAAACCATGTATTAATTATTCGTTGTTTTATTTGTGGTAACGTGGTGAAGTGAATTGTATTATAATATATTAAATTATCTAAAAAATTGAAGAACAAAATATTTTCATAGGAAATAAATACCGATAAAACCACTAAAATGTAAAAAAAACAAACACCACAACACAATGGAAGTCGGCAATATTTAATTGATTAATAATGTACGTTAATATTGAAATCAGGTTCAAATATGTAACCATTAAACTCACGGTAACAGAAATAAGATATCTAAATTGAAATAATACAGGCGATGCCCAAATAATAGTTTTTAAAATTATTCGAGAGTGTAATTACACAATTCATGTTTGTTGTCTCATTTTCACGGAGGAATCCTATTCATGTGAAATTTGGCATGAAATCTTCCGACGTAATGCACGAGGACTTCATTGCGCGCTTCGATCAAGCTACATGCGTAAATCGCCGATTGTTCACCAATAATAAATCATTTGAACGGCGGCCAAGTGATAGAGCATTACTTAAAGTTTCTTGTACCGATCGTAGATACTATTACGCCAAAACAATCCGTCCTAAATATCGAGTTCTCGATCACGGATCGTTGGCAGCGCGACTCGGATAGCCGATCCTGCGGGAAACACGGGTTCGCCACGCTCGGAAAGCGAACGCCCGCGCACCTGCCCCTCCGTCACTCTTCCAAATTTAAATCCCAAACTCCCCCCACCGTCCCGAGCGGTGCGTCGCTAAGCATTCTGGAATAATTCCTGCGATTCGGCAACCGTAGCTCGCCATTCGAATTCGGGTCGCGACCGCGTCCGGTGATATCGTGAAGAACAATCGAAGCCATGGCTGACGTCGACGTCCAAGTCCAGTATACCACTACGGAACGAAAGACCAGGAAGGTCAAGAAGACCTCGAAACGTAGGGAGTCGAAGGATGGCGAGGTCACCGTCACCGAGGTCGACCAGACCAACACGACCACCACCAACGACGATGGGTATGTGTAGTGGTGGCCATCCCTTGACCCGTGCCAGTGCGTGTCAGTGACGTGTCTATTTGCAAGTGTCTGTTCGTTCTAAGTGACATGTACAACATAACATCATGTTTTGTATCTGCCGCAACCAATTGGCCACCCTCACATACCCGACCTAATTTAAGGTATTTATAGGTTTATCTGTGCGTCCTATCTCTTTAAATATAATATAATAAGCCAAAATTGGAGTGTATAATTTTTACAACGTTGATAATGGGTTGAAATCTTGTTCGTATCAAAATAGTTTTAAAATTTAATTAAACGCTGTCTTAAAATCTCGTAATGATGACAACTTGAGAATACTTGTAAAATTTTGCATCGTATTTCACCTACAATTTGTAAGTCTCCGTTTGCCAGCATTAAGTACGTACTCCTATTGTCCGCAGCTCATTTTCAGCGGCGAGTACACCAAGGCGATGAACAAGGACTGGCACAGCGGCCACTTCTGCTGCTGGAAGTGCGACGAGTCGCTGACGGGTCAGCGATACGTGCTGCGCGACGAGCACCCCTACTGCATCAAGTGCTACGAGAGCGTCTTCGCCAACGGCTGCGAAGAGTGTAATAAGATCATCGGCATTGACTCCAAGGTTTGTATTTAATATCTTAATATTATACATACAGTTTTGTTTTGTATTAATTATAGACAAATGTGGTTAGATTTCAGATTTTTATGATTATCAGTTGCAGTCATTACCTAATCAAATTGCAAATTGATCATTGACAAAAATTGATAAATTATTTTTATCTCTCTCTAAATCTCAATGTATAGGTAAAATTTGTAAGTCTATCATCATTAGCATTGACATAATTTAAACGATTTCCTTGTCTTTTGGTGTTTTCTTTAAAGTGGTTCCTACAAAACTGCGGTACAACGCCTTAGTCTAGCCTAGACTCTCCCAAAAGAACTTCTCCTTCAGAAGTTGTAAACTGTAACTTGAATATGAAAACAATAATGTTCCACATGTTTACATTCCCTAAAATATTTTAAAAGCTATTATTCTTGCAGTGTATTACAATAACTAACTCGCCCAACATTATTATAGTTACTTCCATGCGAAACTAACAAAACAGGGTATTTTCAAATTGGCAATAGTTCAACGTGTTAATGAATTGTTGTTAAAACAAACCGATTACGATATTTTAGTTCACTTGAGTCTTGAACGGTTAGGTATGTAGATCACGACCTGAAATAGCCTACGGACTGAAATAGCATGGTTTTCATGATAAATGTTAGTGCGGCAATAGATCGCCGGCGTCCAGCTTTGTTACACCGATCAAATTTAGTTGTCTCTCCAGGCGGCCCAGATTCTCGGGCGATGCACACGGCCCCAGAACACGATGCCAAGCGTGCTCGCCGACACTACATTATACATGTACTACCAACGAATGACTTTTCCTGTATCTCAGAACATCTGCATAATATTACATGTTTACACCTCCAAATTGTTCCTCTACATTTTTCGTGCCGGCAACAGCTATACATTATAAATGAAGAAATATGTTACCCTTGCAAATGCCGTTTTGTACGCAGATTTGTAAGAATATTGCTTTTTTCTTGCTAACGTTTTCCTTAGTCATTTAATAATTGAGCAAGTAAACTTTTTGTAACTTTAAAACTCGTTAAATATACATCAAGCTAACATAAATCCAATGACATAAATTTGAAAGTAAAAAAATACTTTTCTAAAGTTTCAGTCAATAAAGGACAAAATTGTGACTACAAATTAAAATAATTGAGGAACATTAAGTAAATCTTGAATTATTTGGATAACTAAAAGTCAGGTCAACAACAAACTAAACATTATAAGATCGCAATAGTTTATTTCGCCTTCTATTGTATTTGTTTTTATGATGACACCAATGCCGTATTTCATAAACTTAACAAATGACCGGAATGTTTTCGAAAACAGAACCGGCCACTTACCTAGTTGCGTGTCTATTTCTAGGACGGATACAGCATTATTTTAATGTTTTCGGAGCGAGCAACCTTGAGGCCTGGGTGGATCTGTCAGCCGATTCTTTTGAGATTTATACGCGATACAAGTCCAACTAAGTATTTCGTAATCGGCCAAAATAAACGTTTATATTTTATTCACGACATTCGGTTTTAAGAGACGCTTGTTTGGCGGTTCACGCAGGACGGGAATAGATTTCATAGTGAGGGGAGCTTTATTTTCAAACTTCAATAGTTCACGCGCCTGTCGGTACAGCGGGAGAGATGTTATGTTATTTACATAAAATTAATGATGTAGACAAATGGGACGCATAATATCTCCAACAAAGGCTATGCCTGTAAATTATTCAGGTGGTTGAACAGAATAGGGAGGGATACGTTACGATTTATATTCAAGGTTTGCGCCCGAACTTTCCACAAAATTAAGTATCATGAAAAGGATTCAGATTCTGTTGACTGTATATTGTTTTAAACCGTTTTGAAGTAAAGTCGCATGTATAAATAAATGAGTAACATTTTAATTATTAATTTTATTATTATTTCTTGACTCTAACAAAACGTCAACGAACCAAACAACTAAAATAAAATGCACAAGCATTCTCTTTTTCTAAACAACAGTACAACAACCGGTTTAAATCGAAAAATCGATACTCAACAGCAGATGTTTGTTGCACCCGGTTATATCTATTGTTGTCAAAATTTCATCAAAACTAACAGATAGAGCATATACATCGCTGCTTTATGAAGATAATTGTCAAATTGTATCTCAATAAAGTAGAAATGCACTATCTGTCAATTTCAATCAAATGTCTGCAACAAACATAGCAGAATCATGGCCGTTTTCACCAACTTTGTCTTAGCTTAGGCGACTCCTAAGAGACATGCTGTCTCACTCTTTTCAGTTAATATAAAAAGTGACAGCATGTCACTTAGGAGTCACCTAAGCTAAGACAAGGTTGGTGAAAACGGCCATCAGCCTACTAAACTTCAAACTATTGGATGTAAACGAAACCTAATTATTATGCTATTAGAATTGTTATTACAAAAATGCTAGCACATAGTTTCCTAGACTGAATCCTTTTGTTTTATTTTACCATATAATTATATAAAGCATCAAAAGCATATAACTGTAAATTTTAAAAATACATCAACCCATACTGTCGCGTCTTAACTAAACAAGGAGTGCCTTTTATGTAATCCCTAGTAAAGTATGAATGGATATTTGTTCCTTTTTCACATAATAACCACTGAATGGTTTTTAATATAGTAATTTAATAAAATTTTACAATAATAAAGCTTATACATCATAATAACACATTCATAAAGATATATGCCACGCTAGTTATTATACATATGTATATAAGGGTACAAATAATATGGTATTAAAGACATTGGACGAAATTGCAACACAAAGTTTCCTCGATCCGCATTAATTCGCCTCAATACAGATAACATCAATATAACTCGTGTAACTTAAGCGTTTTCATTTTCCATATTTGTTTACGAAAGTCACTATCAGCCCTTGAACTATAGTATTTATTGGATAGTTCTGTCTGCAACTTACCTTTGATCACAAATTGCAATGATTCATCGTTAAAAATAAACGGTGACGAGTATCTTGTAAGGACATCATATGAGATACAACTTATTTAAAGTTCACAAAAATATACAATGATTAATATTATGAATCCTACGTGCTGTGGTGTTGAGGAAGAAGTGATTGATAACTGTCCTTATAATTTAGGCTATACTAATACTGAACGTATAAAACATATTTTAAGAGGAGTTAACATGAAAATTTATGAAACTGTGAAACACGATGTTATTGTAGTTATTACAAATGTGAGATTAGATTAGAGTATTACATGAATTTCAGGTCTTTACAAAGCCAATTAACCTTGGGTTGCCATAATGAACCGAATACGTACAATTGATGATCCTACGGACCAGAGCATTGATGTGGTCGCAGATGACAATTAAAACCCACGCCTTGTCGATTCTACAAATGGAGCTAATTTGTTCTTTGGTGGATCTTGGGGAATTACGATCATTTGTTTGCATGATGTAATTACGTAGACCTAAATTTAAATTGATTTTTAACGCCAAATCGGTCACGTGGATCTAGTTTTGCTTGTAGTTTGGGAAATTCATTGATATTGCCAAAGCCGTAGTGATACTATAAGATGAGTATTCGTTGAGAGTGATGTATAAGTATGGATGACAGACAAACAGATATATTTTCAAATTATAAATCCATTAATAGGACAATTACAACGAAATTTCAAACGAAAAAGTAATATATGAACTTCTTCTTTGAAAGATATAGAAAGTATCATGGCATTGCAAAATCTATCATAAATAAACCATTTAATTATTAATAAAGTACGCAATTAACAGTGAAAGGGTCTGAGAATATCTGAATCTCTTGATCACAGTCTGTGTAAGTGAGAAGAATTATAGCATTTCTTAAATTATTCCCTAACTATAATAATTCTCATATTTACGGGTAGATTAATCCGTTCAAGAATTATGGTACCTTAAATTATTATTTGACAATGAATCACAAAGAATGAACAAAATAAACCCGCAAGTTGAAGCGCGTCCATAGTCTAGTTGAGATTTTCAGCTTCTGAACTGCAAAATCTTTAAACAGAAGAACCTATTTCAAATTTTAAGACAGTTATTACTAAAAGACTCCTACTGAAGCACGCCGTAGGATTGCGATCATACCGGTTCTATACGGCTAAACCTCACTTCAAGACTTATCGGCCCCTGTATATTCCACTTCAAGATCATGTTAAGCTTAATTCACCAAATAGACCTCCCACGAGACGAACCTAGTGTCATAAATGAATTGGAGTATCCTAATCTCAGATAGATTATACTTTCTGGTCAATGTTCGATCTTCTATCAGAATTATTTCTGTTTGTTTCTGGTTATTAGTCATCAACCATGTAAATATTTCAACAGTTAGAAGATAACCTGTTCAGTTAGCAAGTCCACTTGAACGTCGCTTCTAACAATTGACTTTAGTTTCACTTTCCAGTGTGACTTACTTTCCAGTGGTAGGAAGCAGAGATTACAGTTTTCACCAAATAAATAGACCTCCCACGAGACGGACCTAGTGTCATAAATGAATTGGAGTATCCTAATCTCCAATAGATTATACTTTCTGGTCAATGTTCGATCTTCTATCAGAATTATTTCTGTTTGTTTCTGGTTATTAGTCATCAACCATGTAAATATTTCAACAATTAGAAGATAACCTGTTCAGTTAGCAAGTCCACTTGAACGTCGCTTCTAACAATTGGCTTTAGTTTCACTTTCCAGTGTGACTTACTTTCCAGTGGTAGGAAGCAGAAATTACAGTTTTCCACTTCAACAATCCAAACATAGGTACTTCCCTAACTTCCTCGACTTTCATCAGTCGTCTTTCGTCCATCCTTTCTACGTGTCCAAATCATCTATGCATTCTTTTCTCAATTTTTGTCAGTAAATCTTCTTTGACACCCTACATTTGTGTACAAAATGTACGATATAGTAAATTTTTCCTCATGATTGGATCATTGTTACAACATTGGCCATTGTTACATCACTTACGAGTATCATCTCATACTATCAACAGAGACAAAGAAAACATCAGCAATAACAACAAACATTTTGCCGTAGGATCTGTCGTACAAGGACAAGCACTGGCACGAGGCGTGCTTCCTGTGCGCGAAGTGCCGCGTCTCGCTCGTAGACAAGCAGTTCGGCTCGAAGCTCGACAAGATCTACTGCGGAAACTGCTATGATGCGCAGTTCGCCAGCCGTTGCGATGGCTGCGGCGAGGTGTTCCGTGCTGGTGAGTCGCCTTTTATTTCTATATATAGCCTGTACCACCTAGATACTTACAATCTATAAATAAGTGATTTAAATTCCATTCAGTTCAATATAGAGTCATCCAGTTTTACCTTGCACTCCGAGAATCACCGTTATTTCGAGCAACATAAGAGTTGGGCAAACGGTCTAACTTGATGCAGACCTACTGTACTATCATCATTTATTTTCAAATGTAATACTTGTCCAAGAACTTGTTGTATTAATCTGATATTAAAAATGAAAATTTTGTGATTTATATGAGGCGCGTAATCAAATCGATTTGTATATGGGTCTGGATTTTGCTTCTGCACCCACAACACAGGATATAAATCCTAATGTGGGGGCAATGATTTTTGCTGACGGTAAAAACAATTTGATTCGCCGTCTGTATTGATCACTAAGATCTATCACGAATACCTATGTTCGTAAGGAAGTTATGTTGTTCCGTGTCACCGCAGTAGCATCATATTCGTGTCGGGTCCGGGATGTTCTGTTTCTGTACGATCGAATCAATCAAACTTAAGTTAATGGTAATAATGCGACACTCATATAATTATAAACTTGTTAACAACAACCTGTAAACTTCTGAAGGTTATTTTCAATTAGCTGTATCTTTGCATTTGTTCAAAATAAACAATCACGAATCACTATCCAACGTTTAATTAAATCGTGTATGCGTGATCGGAATGACAATTGTGATATACTCGTAGCTATATCTACAAGTTTTTAAAAGAAAGAACTTTAAACCCAGCGAAACATGTTTTATGATAAGAGCTACTGCTGTGACAAAATAACGCTTATTTTTACTTTTAAATCACTGGGATTACAGTCGCGGTGTCGAAAAAGGAACGAACACGTTTAAGAGTTCACATGCGACGATGAGGATATTGACATGAATGTGTGATGTGACTCGAAACATCGATAACGAACGATAACGTATGTGAGAGGAAGTTTGAAAATTTGCATTGGCATACGACTTTGGCATTTGATGAGAAGGAATAAGAGCCTATCTCCAGAAGAGTTATTAATATTTTGGATGGAAAAAGGATAGGAGAATACCTAAGAAAGTATGGATGGATTGCGTGAAGTTGGCCTATGATAGAGAGGAATGGAAAAGGAAGATACGTTGCCTCAACCCCAGTGGGATAAGGACAATGTATTGACGAATAATTCAACATTAAATTGAAGATAAGATTATCTTTATATATATAAATATATATATACCAAATCAATTTAGTAAATTCGTGATTATACACATCACAGATTTAAACAGCTATTATTTTAAATTGCAACATCGTTTGTATCGCTAAGAATGACCGGGATTTCGACGTAGGCTATCCTAGAGTATCCTGTTATGAATACTCATACAAAATTAACCAATGATATCAAATTCGGAATTCTTAATTAAATCGTATACGTTTTAATGATTTTACTTAATTAAGGTCCGAAACTGAATCTTAATTGAAGGTGATAAGAAAGAAATACAATTGGGACAGCACGTTACCCAAAACTACTAAGTTTTACCACGCTTTCTACTTACATGTAATTTTGATTCCGTCTGAAGCAAAAGGCATCGTTTTTAATTCAATTTCAATAATTACTTTTGACTGAAATGGGTATAACATGCCACAAAACATTACAGAGACATTATTCAAGTAAAAGCTAAAAAATAAAAATCACAATGTATAACAAACGTTTGTAAATAATATATGTTATACATTTAATAATTATAACGTGCGTTGTTATAATAATCAGCTATTGGGATGATATTTACATAGTTTATCTTATAATTGAATAATATTAACCAACGCCGTAGTAACTAAACTCGAATAT
Organism: Scirpophaga incertulas; assembly: GCA_036419045.1. Lineage (NCBI taxonomy): Eukaryota > Metazoa > Arthropoda > Insecta > Lepidoptera > Crambidae > Scirpophaga > Scirpophaga incertulas. The sequence continues at coordinate 22,718,045 of CM071639.1, read as the reverse complement.
TTCAAAGCGAAACCGCTAACACTGACCTAAAGAAATGCTAAAAACGCCAGTGAATCCAAAGCCTCATACTTCCCACTTAAACGACCGCGTAACCAGTCCAAATATGGCCACCGGTTACCCTCACTGCATAAGGCAGTAAGGTGACTGCAGCATAAACCGCCGTACCGCCGTATAAGCACAAATCCCTGAAGTGCCGAGTCGGTTATCACTCGAAATCGAAACTGCCTTGTTTTTGAGGAAAGCTATTAATGACAGTTTTTGTGATATTCAAAATCAAAAAAAAATCAAAATCAAAATCTTTTATTGGAACATACAGCAATATATATACATAAACTTAAAGTAAAACTATAATGTCTGCAATAGTTTAGAACTGTGTCGCAGACATTAACGCCCACCTCCAGAGGTAAGGCAACAGCGTTCCAGGGCTTAATCTAGGAAGTCTATATAAACCAAAACTTTTAATATGACCTTAAATATTAAAAATATGATATCATCTAAAAATGTCTGTGTGTGTATGTGTTTGTGTGTGTGTGTGTGTGTGTGTGAGTGTGACAGAGAGAGATTGAAGATATCATTTGCGAATGGGATAGTGATGTGTTTATATATTATATACTAGGTGCATACGAACAACTACCGATGAATTCTTCAGTAGCAGTTATTAAAAAGAAAAACTATCGTAATGTGAAAATAAAAAATAACTTTGTATAAGTAAGCGAAAAAATACATAAAATTGTTGTGATGTCAACGCTTAATAATACGCAGTGCCATACATATTTTAAAACTGTACTGTGGTTCTTAAACCTAAATAGATTTTATCGACCACTGATGATTTAGTGTTAGTACACCATATGACATATATTAGTACATATGGGGACACAATAAGCTAAGTGCATTGTCAGTACAATTGTTCCTGCGACCCGCTAGTCTGTGATATACTGACGTGCGGGACGGTCGCTCACGTTTCTCTACGGTTCTTAAGATTAAGACAGTTTTTTTTTTTATACCACAATGGTGGCAAACAGGCCTACGGCACGCCTGATGGTGAGCGGTTCCCGTAGCCTATGGACACTTGCAACACCAGGGGTGTCACTTGCGCGTTGCCGACCCTTCAAAAACCTATTTACTCCCCTTTTGAAGAACCCCATACGGGAAAACCTCGGCAGGGAGCTCATTCCACAAACGAAGTGTACGCGGGAGGAAATTCCTTTGGAACCGCACTGTGCGGGACCATTTAGGCTCCAGTGTGTGGGCATGAACTCCCTGTCGATGGCGAGCGGATATGATAGAAAGTGGCCGTGGGCATCATGTCAAACAATTCTTCAGAACACAACCCATTATACAGGCGGTAGAACACACATAAGGAGGCAATATCTCCTAAGACTTAGAGGCTCGATACCACCTGTGAGTACGGGGTCGTCGACGAGTCTCACAGCGCGCTTTTGAACCGAGTCTAGGGGCCCAAGCTGGTACATAGGTGCTCCCGCCCAGAGATGGCAGCAGTACTCCATATGGGGCCGGACTTGCGACTTATACAGTACAAGTCTTTGCCCCGGTGTGAAGTACCGCTTCGCCCTATTGAGCACACCGAGTTTTTTTGATGCCAGCTTGGCCTTGGCTTCCAGCTGACTTCGGTACTGAACGTGGAGATGTCAACACCAAGGATCCCAATACACTTTCCGATGGAAAGGGGTGTGTCCTGGAATTGAGGGGCTACAGTGAATGGAGTTTTCTTGATTGAGACAGTACTTTCCACATAATAATCCAAATAATAATTATAGTCACTATAACATACACATAACTAAATAAAACATATATGAACATATCCAAAGTCACATACACACATATTTATAATACACATATAAGTATATATATCTGTCGCTCCTATGGTGAAGGTACACATCGTCAGCAACAACCAATCCGTTCTGCGTATAACCGGTGATGAACGCAAGCTGTGATTATTTATTATTCCTAATCGTAAGACAAGAACGACTATAACTAGACAAATGAAATAAAAAATTCCCAAGTGATCGCAAACTTTTTTAATGTATGCACATATAGTGAATGTTTTTCTGTTTTTACTTACAAAGCGAAGTGACAGATAACATATAATATTCTCATCAATGCATCACATGACACTAACTACTCCATTATTTAGTGAAATTTAATTTGAATTGAAGTTTTAGTTACAAATGGTAAAGAAGTTTTATCGTTAACTGTACATAATTAAAATATGTATATATACGCAATATGGATAATATCACACAAAGTTAAACGACACGAGAAAACATAATAATAGATGATAATTTTTTCTCATTATTATGCCATCAATATGACATACAAGATGGCGCTGTGTCTCGGCACTGATTTACGAATCAAATGATTCACAGGGCCCGGGTTCGATTCTGCCATGTATCAATGTGTTTTTCGCTTTTCGAATTTCTAGTCTGTGATAATTATGCCATACACCAAATAGGTTTCGTTGGTTTTATGTTTATTTTTTGACAAAATAATGACGGAATTCGGAGAATAAGATATCTCGCATATGGTCAATAGGTTGAAATCTCAAAAAAAGAAAAGCATTCTTTTAATATTATCATTTTGGAATATCATATAATCTATATAAAATACAGTTTCTTTACATAAGTTCGTAAGCTCTATTTTAACTGTACACTTCAAGTTAATTAACAGCGATGGAAATAAGACACATGTTCATTTCTTCGGCTTCTGATTGATAAAGGAATGAGAGACATAGTTATTTTGATTTCTTACTTGTATGGTTTCCCAGAATTGATTTGTTTAACTTATTCATTTACTAAGTTTTTTTTGTAAGGTTTATGTCCAACAGTTTTACTATTTAATTTTGAAAAAAAAAATTAAGTTCTCTACAAGATGTATTATGTAAACCCAAACGCAATAGCAAGTTTTTCCCCTTTTACTTTACGTCTCAATGACGCCGTAATTCATAAATATGCGAAAATCTGCAAAATTGCTTTGAAGATTATTGCTTTAAAATTCAGTATTACGGTTAAATTCTAAAACTACAAAGTAAGAAGTATGGTTTTAAAATGAATAAACTAATTTTGCTTGTATAAAACCGTACACGTGGTCTGAAATTTCCTCAAACTTATGTTCAAAGACTCCCACGCGAAGCTATAGCAAGCGATGATGGCACTGTATATGTATATGAGTATATACTCACGGAAGTCAAAGAATAAGTGATTCATGGAAATAAATATCGCATTTTAAATACGAAAGGGACACGCACGTATAAAAAAAAATGTAATGAATCATAATTTAAAAGCATGTTTTAGAGCAAAGAGTTTGAAGTCAGCGAATAACATCAATGGATTAGATTAATTTGATTGTCATGTTATATTAACCGAAAAGTTTGGAATAGAATATAAAATGTATTTACTCTTTAATACATTAAATGATAAATAAATGCATATATAACTATATACCAACTAAAATATACATGATGCTTAATAGAGTTAATTATTGATTTCTAGCTAGAGTTTTGAAATTGTTAGTGGCTTATCACAAGTAACGATGTAGGTACACAATGAAAACGTATGCGAAGGATTTCTGATTATTTGTTTTTTTATACTTGCCGTTGCGGGGATTGTAACACTTAAAAAACCACGCTCTGCTACAAAAAAAAAAAGTGTCTTTAATAGTACTTGAAATCAGTGGAAAAAAAAGTGTTACAGGATATCCTGGGCACTGGCTGGTTTCGTGCTCCTTGTGATGGATTCTCAGCTTTCTCCTAAGGAAAAAAAAACACTTATTTCTCGAAGTTTCGTCACGTTATTCCGATAACTACCTTTTGCTTAAAAGACATTATTGGAACTAGATAGCTAAAAAATAAAAAAAAATTAAAAAAATCTTTTTAAAAAAACACGCTTTTATTAAAAAGACTAAAAACCGATCTAAAAACTTGAAAATAAAAATAAAGTCACGCTTTTAGAAAATTTGGGTACATATCAAGAAAAATTTCTGATGACAAAAAGAAATGAAACTCAAAAATTTGTCTATAAAATTTAGCAAATTAGTCCAAGAACTCAATGACTATAAAAGCGTGGGGTGTAAATGTTAAGACCATTAAATGAGTAATGTTTAATTTTGAACACCCCACGCTTTTATAGTCATTGAGTTCTTGGACTAATTTGCTAAATTTTATAGACAAATTTTTGAGTTTCATTTCTTTTTGTCATCAGAATTTTTTCTTGATATGTACCCAAATTTTCTAAAAGCGTGACTTTATTTTTATTTTCAAGTTTTTAGATCGGTTTTTAGTCTTTTTAATAAAAGCGTGTTTTTTAAAAAGTTTTTTTTAATTTTTTTTATTTACTACTTTTTAGATTAAATGTTTTTTAGTCTTTATAACAAGCAAAAGTTTTTTCAAACGTTTTTTAGTCTTTGCGTAAAAAGCGTGTTTTTTAAAAAGTTTTTTTTAATTTTTTTTATTTACTACTTTTTAGTCTCTTGATTATTATAACAAACATAAAGAAATGTACATAATTGTTCAGAAAATGTAGTATTAGAATTAAACATATGCATTATATCAAATTCTATCTGTTTGCTTCATTGAACCAATTCTCATATTAAAAAGTTTTTAATTTATTACAACATAATTATGTATTTTTATGATTCGAAAATGATTGAATATTGTATTGTCATCTAGAATACACATGTAAAAAAAATTTGAGCTCGATTGGAGCAGTAGAAGTGGTCGAAAAATCGATTACAAGATTTGATCATGACAAACAAACAAACAAACAAACGGACAGAGTAAGTCAATAAAAAGCGTGTAAAAAAAGCGTGTAATAAAAGCATGAACATGAGATAAATCTGTAAACTTGTTTAATGTCAATATTGCTCAAGTCGTAAAAAATCTCTGTCCATTTTTCTCATAATAAAACATTAACATAAATTCTTATTTAGGACCTAATTTGGATATACGGAAATTTGGTTTTCCGACTAATCTACTACACCTGCAGCTGCTGGAGTGACATAAGGCATTGAAATTATCTAACATAGTATGACTCATCGCGTGGGCTAAGAATCACTTTGTCGCTTTATTTATAATAATGTCGCCATTAACAAAATTTACCGATATTTATTCTTTATGTGACCATTCATCATATCTACTTAGCGGCGTCCTTGTAAAACCACAAAAGTATGGAAAACCACAATTGATTCTGCGTATGATTGTATGATTTGATAGTTTGTTTTGTCGTTATAATAATGAATTAACATTAATACAATCAAATTTGACGAGCTCCGTAGTCGAGTGGGTTAGTAGGTACACCGGTTTCAAAGTTTCTCTGAGGTCCCGAATTCGAATCCCCGTGGGGCAGATGTTTGTATGATGAATGCGAGCATTTGTACCTTAATCTTTAGTATATATTTCTATCAAAAATATTTATACATCTATTACCCTAGATCCCGTAACAAACCATACATTAATTACTTTGGGTAAGGCTAATTTGTGTAAATGCAAGAAATCCATACTAATATTATAAATGCGAAAGGAACTCTGTCTGTCTGTCTGTTCCGCTTTCACGCCAAAACTACTGAACCGATTTAATTGAAATTTGGTACACAGATATTCTAGAGGCTGAGACAGGACAGAGGCTACCTTTTAAAGCAGAAAAGGGCTGTAAAGGGTTGAAAACGGTTGAACGGTTGTTTTACGTTTGGTATATACGGGGTAACCACCCCGTATATACCAATCGTAAAACCCGAGGACCCAAGGAAGGAAATAAGATAATTTTACCGACGAAAAACATATCCTTCCTGTGGGAAATTCGAATATAACGCGGGCGAAGCCGCGGGCGGAAAGCTAGTATATTTCTTATATTACTAATGTAAGTCTTGCTTCTTTGTAGAGAAATTGTCATTAGTCATAACTTTTTTTACGTTAAATAATTCATGAGACGTACCGTTGATAATTTACATACAAAAACTTAACAATTTTTGCGTGGGTGATCGGCATAAATAACATATAAAATAACATACACTGGTAAAAAATCATTTAATTGTACGTTATCTCCGGAACAATTCAAAATCAATAGATACTTCATTAAAATGATGAGGTCTCGTCTTTACTATTGACAAATTGTGTAACATCGTAAATGACAAAGAGAACTGACACTTATTACCTGCCGCATATGACTTAATTCAAACCATTACGTGTATACAAATCGCATACAAATATGGCAACTCGTTTGTTTTAGATGTTTAATATTCATAATAAAATAATAAACGTTCGTCCAAAGATTTAATCGTCTCATTGAGGTGATATATGACTTCACATTAATATTAATTAGCTTTGATTTGCTATGATTTTAGTCGTGGTTGCGAGGACAAAACCATGGAGTAACTGCACTCAGGTTTGGAAGAGATAAGGGAATCTATGGAGCTGTTGAGAATAAATTAAGTGTATATGTCACGTTTTCGGACAGCAAGACTAACCTTGATTATTATGAACAACTCCAGCGAAGATTGATATTTTGCAGACAGGACAGCAAGATTTAGAAAAGAAATCATAAATTCTGCTTATAGTCATTTTCCCCTATAACTCTCTAGAACATTAATGTATAAAAGTTTTATGTTTAAACAGATATCGAGTCCTTGCATATGCATGCCGTGGCATGTTGTAATTGGAGTGAATTGTAACACGTAGTCTTATGCTTTCGTAATATGATACTTATTAGAAGATACCCAATGGAAACGACTTATAATAATGATAATCAAACTACACAAAATTTGTGTTCATACAAAATTTGAACAATGAATATTGAACAGTGACCGTATTCAGTCGCACGCATAATATAAACAATTTGATTATGTGAATACACAATGTAGCTGTGCTTTGATCTGCCAGTGGAATGAAAACCAACTTGGGTCTGAACCAATGCATCTGAATTTAGATGTTCTGTACCTATTTATTTATTTAAACTTTATTGTATTAAGGGCACTCTCTCCCAGTCTACCAATAATCGTGCTGAAAAATTATTGAAAGTGCAATGCAAATGATACAAATATAAATAAAGCAGCACCTTACATTAACACGAAGGACATTACACGAATGAAATAAGTAGGTATTACAATGCACCATTTGAGAGCAATAAGTTGATAGCGATGAATGATTTATACCAGTGGGCGTACTCTTAAAAACGATATTCGATATATCGTGGACTTCGTCGTGTCGTATCCTACTCTTAGTTACTATCGTTTAAAACATTTCAACGGACGATCGAACGAACGATATCAATTTTGACATAAGAAAGCCTCAAATGACAACGATGAATTGAATTTGACAGACGAACACATTCGCAAAATTTACGTCAAATTTGCGAAAAGTAATACGATACGGTTTGAGGTGTCGTTGTAATTATCGTAAATTTGACGTTTATTTTGCGAATGTTCGTCTGTCAAATTCAATTCATCGTTGTCATTTGAGGCTTCCTTATGTCAAAATTAATATCGTTCGTTCGATCGTCCATTGAAATGTTTTAAACGCTAGTAACTAAGAGTAGGATACGACACGACGAAATCCACGATATATCGAATATCGTTTTTAAGAGTACGCCCCGAGAATTCAAGTCAGTGGGCGTACTCTTAAAAACGATATTCGATATATCGTGGACTTCTTCGTGTCGTATCCTACTCTTAGTTACTATCGTTTAAAACATTTCAACGGACGATCGAACGATACGATGATTACAACGACACCCCAAACCGTATTTGCCGTAAATTTTGCGAATATTCGTCTGTCAAATTCAATTCATCGTTGTCATTTGAGGCTTTCTTATGTCAAAATTAATATCGTTTTGTTCGATCGTTCGGTGGAATGCTTTAAACGATAGTAACTAAGAGTAGGATACGACACGACGAAGTCCACGATATATCATACATACACTCACGCCTCCACGATATATCGAATATCGTTTTTAAGAGTACGCCCCCAGGAACATTAAACTAATCAATTTTAGTTGCAAATCTTTTTACAATGATTCTAATAAAGATCCTCACACCAATATAAATTCATTCCTAGGCACACAGTTAAAAGTCAACGACCTTTCGCAAGTTTTCTGCTCGTCAATTAAACACCAAAGCACTTTAATAAAACTATAAGGCAGTTGAGGCACGCGAAACAATCGCAGTGTCACAAAGACAGTTTATACACGCTAAAACATAATAATAATAGTCTTTATTTCAGAACTAGTTCCATAAGCAAATTGAAAATCACTTTTCAATACCACTATATCAATACATATATATTTAAGTGGATATACACGCAGGCTGCATATCAGACTACCAGTGTTGACCTTGAGATCCCCTATTCTCTACGAAATAATAGCTATTTTCCTAATGTAATTGTTTACCTTGACGTGACTACGGAATTTTTTGTTTTATGAATCTCGCATGATCTTATTGTTGAGTACCTACTCCGTACGAGCTTTTATATAACCTTATTTAAAAAAAAATATGTTATACTTAATACTTATGGCGGAGAAAAAAAAGGATCTTAAAAATCGTAGTGATTTTAATAATTATTTTTAAGACGCTTCCATGTGTTTCTTAAACGTTCCTTTATTCTGCTTTATTATAGATAATGGATAAAAAATAAAAATGACATGAGTATGTTTATACGTAATGCCATTCGTTTGACCATTACCGTCTCGTATCTAAAGTGTAAATAGAAAGTCTATTAGGTCTACGACTCCACAGATAATAAGCACTTATTTTGTTCATAATTTTAAATACGAATTATTTTTTTATTTTATCACACCATTTATATTTTATGATTCCGTACTCAATGTACGCTAGGCTAGACATTATGATGCGTCTATCACGTTCATCAGACAGTTAAAATTTTCGCAGATGATTTATTTCTGTAGTCACTATAACAACAGATAATAAAAAGCAGAATAAAAGAAATATTTAAAGGGGCTCCTATACAATAAACGTAAATTTTTGCACGATATTGGTAACGGCAAAAAGTAGACGCATCAAATATTTACAGAATTGTTAGTTAAATTTACTTCACTTTAAAAATAAGTAATGAAATTAAAATAAAACAAATGTTTCAACACACATATTTTTTTTTTTGTTTTTATAGATAATGGCACGGAATCCTTCGTAAGCGCGTCCAGGATACCTATTTTTGAATTACGAATGCGATTTCGAAATCACCGCTGACTAAATAGTCAGCGGTGACTTTGAGGTCACGGATTCCTAAACATCCAATTTTTGAAAGTCGATCGCAGAGCTGCCAACATAGATAAAGTACACACATAAATATAAGAGTTCGGTTCCACGCAGAATGTAGCCGCTGCCGATTATTGTCGGCTTAACCATTATGGTTATTATATATATAATATGTGCTACATTCATATATATATGTATGTATATATTATAGGTATATATATGTATATATGAATGTAATCGCTGCCAGTTATTGCCGGCTTAACCATTGCGGTTATTATATACACATATATATTTACATATATATATGCTACATTCATATATATCTATGTATATATTATAGGTATATAAAGGTTATATATATATATATATATATGTAAATAAACCTTGATATACCTATAATATATACATACATGTATATATGAATGTAGCTTATATATATATATGCTACATTCATTATATAGACTGAAAAATCAAACAAAACACAGATAACATTTCCACAAGTATGACTTGATTACGAGTGGGTGAGGGCACTCGTAATGAAATCACACCTGTGACTAAGGTAGTCACATCAGTGATATTCAAAAATAAAAATTATTGAAAATCGTAATTCAAAAATAGGTCCCCTGATCGCGCTTGTTATCAGTTATGTTATGTAATTCTAATATTTTGATATTCTGAAAATCATTACTATTCTATTAATATCAAGTTTTAATAGATTGAATAACAAACCAACTTTTTTTAAATGTATTCAATTCTATTGTAATAAACTAAGTGGTAATATTTACATAGTTTATGTAATTTATCTTCTGAAACATCTTTCTATCAAAAAGAGGAGCAAAATCTAATCTCCAAGATTAACTTTGTTTGGAAGTTTCTAAGCAACTTCAATATTTCAAAGTTCCAATTCTTGTACAACTTTGTTTGTCAGATTTTTTATTGCTCTTTTATTACTTTTGTTCTCCTGAAGATGATTTATAGGCATGAACATCTGACAGAGCCAGACTTCATGTCTGCACAATGCTGACAATATAAGTAAAGACCAAGTGTTACTTATCTCGAAACAATCAATTAAGTTCAACCTACAACCAGTAGGCGGAACGAATCGCTCAGTCGTTCGTCAGTTTCACAGCGTGAGCCGCGAAGCCTGCACGCGCGCGAACACACGTCAAAATTGGCGCGCTTTTTTGACATTAACTTTTTTGACAGTCTCTTTTTTCAAAATGTCTGCGGACGTTTTAAGTGACGATTTAAAGTCTAGACTACACCTGACCACTAAAACAGTGGGATCGGAGCGCATACGGAGGGCGCGGGAGAACAACGAAGATGTCGCGATCCTGTCCATGTTCCTACCAAACGCGACCGCAGACAGGGAGAACAAAAAGTTTTGTTGTGCGTTACGGGATCAGTGTCTGCTCGGCGATCCGAGGAAAACTATAGCAGGTTGTCAATCAATTTCGATTTTTAAAATATTTTAAATAGCCGTGCTATTGCTTAGCTTAGAGGGATTTTTTTGTAATTTTTATAAATCCATGTACAGAATATATCCGTCAAGGATCTGAATCATTTAAATAAATTACTTTGATTACAGAATCAACTTCAAATTTGAAAGTTTCCAATTATATCGCCTTAACATTAATAATTATTCGTTTTAATATTCTTTTAAATTAAGCAAATCAAACATTTTCGTTTTTCGACATTACTAGTGTTAATTTATTATAAATTGAACGACACTTTTAAAATTATCCTTGTATAATATATTGTATATCTAAACTTAACTTTTATAATATTTAAATCTAATCTTAAATCTAACAAATTTTCACTACATAACATAGTCCTTAAATGTGTTAAAATATAATGTTTTTAGTATAAAAGTCACACGAATCACATTTTGCATCTGCTTACTGTCTTAACTATTTCTGCCTCAACACAGCACTGTTCATATTTCTGTGTTCCGGTGTGAGAGGTGAAATAGGCAGTGAGATTGTGGTTAATGTAAGGGTTACAGATATGCTGCGAATCTCACAAGACCCAAATGTACTAGAAGCCACTGTAACCACTGACCAACAGATGGGCAGTCTGCTTATTTATCGACATACCACATGTACAACATATGTACTTCTCATTTTATTAATTCCTTTTTATTGAAAACTTTCATTTGTGTATTCATTTCATGTATTGGCATATTGTTATTGCTCAACACAAGTCAACTAAATGTCGATATTGTAGTCCGATCTAGAAAGGACTCCTACGCGTTATCGAGAAAGCCATTTGGGTCAGAGCACGCCTCAATCTTGCTGACAAAATAACAGCTTAATTTTCAATTATTATTAAGTTCGCGTAGTAGTCCAATATTGATTGATCTAGGTTTGCTCACGCGCATGATTTATGGCGTTCTGCTAAATATTATGATTTACGACGCCATAAATTTTAAAAACCGAATTGCATTATGCAGATGTATATAAAATACACATGGTGATTGCCGTACATCTATTATGACATGTATGATTTTTTCTTACTTTTTTCTTTTCATTGTACAGTATTAAAATACTCTTTCATAATTTAGGTCGTAATTGTGCGTTTTAATTTCAATAACAAATAATTATATATTTCTTTTTACTTTTTTCTTTTCATTGTTCTCGTCATTAGGTGACGCTGAGTTATACCTATTAAAATACTAAGTTATATACCCTTGTTATTAATAATATACATATTGAGTATAGTATTAAAATATTGTTTCATAATCTAGGTCGTAATTGTGCGTTTTAATTTCAATAACAAATAATTCGTAAGCCAGGTACTGATATCCGACAATATTTGTACCGAGTGTGAAAGATATTCTTCAAACTTAAGTAATTCTCCATTTTTAATTCATTAGACTCTCTTACTTGAAAATCCATTAATATCATATCGAGTGGAATTCAGATTACCACAATTTATTGGTTAATTCGCCATCACTGGAGTGTCTGAACTGGTATTTGTTAATATGAAAGATTTCTTCAAACTTAAATAAGCTTATACATTAAAATGGACAATTTTGGCTCTTAGTTGTAAATGCGTTAATATAATATCGAGTGGAATTCAGATTATAACAATATGTTTGGTCATAGCATCGGTGGTGCTGTAGTACACTGGTCTAATCGGGACGCCCAGGGTCGTTCTTGTCAAGTAACAATGTGTTTTTCGATTTTAACATATACAATTATTTCGAAGGAACCTGCATGCACCTGCGGCGAAATTCAAAGATGTATGTGATGTCGACCCATCTGTTCTGGGCCAATGTGATTGACTATAACCTAAATTCCTTAACATTGGGTAGGTTCTTGTCCCTTGATAGAGACAGATATGAATTGTAATGATGACCAAATAATAATAACAATATTATCTCATATAATTATATTTCGTTCTTTCTCATCACTCGTTAAATTTTATAAATAGTTTTTGGGACACATGTGTGGCCGAATTTCTTTTGTTGCTTGAACAAATGCGATGTTAATGTTTCTAAATATTATTGTTTTATATATTCTATTACAAAATAGACGTCGTATGAGCTAACACGATATAATGTATATAATAATAAAAAAAAACACAAAACCATACCTTGAAAAATCAATATATCATTCTGGTGTATTACTTAGTAACTCTACACTTACCGCAAACATAGGAGGGGCGAAACCTATTCATACGAGGGGGAAAAGGTACTTCTTCCATGTCTCAAGTGTCCGCTCTTCTTGTTACCTTTATGTATTAAATTATTATTTTTTTATCAATGTTTTACTAAAGATCTTTTTTGTACCAAGATTACATTACATATAAAAGCCAGACAAAAACCGAACTTTTCAATCGAAAAACCGAATTGAAGCTTTTATTTTATTAAAGCTATTATAGAACATGTAAATAAAGTTCGGATCATTTTGGCTCAATTAGGCTGTGATATTATTTTGCATATTGATAGCATATGCTTGAATGCCACCTCGTATCATTATATTAGTACCACTGCTATATTATATTAGTATCACTTCATATTATTCATTATGCATTCGTATATAGGTATCATATTAAGATTATATACTCTTCGATGTGTATTTTGAATTCTTTATCACGCTTCGTCCGAGCATGAGTCAATCAGTTCGTTAGCTTGGTACTTGACCTTAATGCACGTCGTATATAATTAAAATTATTGTTTTTGTGTCCACCAAGCTGTCAACTGATTGCGGCGTATCGCATCACATTATAGCCAGATCGGATTACATGCAAATCATTTCGACGTAATTCTTTTCATTGTATAATTGGTAAGAAAAAAATGGGTATTGACGAAATGTTATGTACACGAGGCGACTTTTAGCGGTGTGATTTGCTGTGATTTTAGTAGAACGTGTAACGATACATACGAGTGTGAGGAATTGCTTATGTCAAATACATTACACTCGCAATTAAGAATCGTGGTATTCATTCTACAGTACTATTGCATCGATTCTTTCGTGCGTTCGTAGCGACCACATTTGAATCGTACAGTAATGACCGCCACACGCTCCTTACCCGCATTTGAAAGTGAAGTTTCATTGTAACGATCCATGAGTCCTTCTGCATTGATTCATTGCGTTTATAGCGATTTACAGGAATAACCGTTAAACGCTTATTTGTTCTCGCGGGAGGAATGAATGTTTATAAAGGATGTGCTACTGAAGCTGGACCTTTTTTTTTGTCTCCCCTGAGGAAAATGCATTAAGTTGCATACCCCGGCTGTGGCGAGCCGGCGGTTATGTGGGGCTTTCCTCCCCAGAAGGGGGAGGCCTACCCACTAAAAAGCTCAGGGATGGCCTTCCTCAGGCATGTAGGGAGCCCCCGGGAACACCAAGCTACTTCCGGAAACCCCCAGCCTCCGCTCCCCCGCCGATACAGGGGAGCCCTCCTCGGGGGAGGCTACAATACCTCCCCCGATCGCCACCACCGACGACGCCCCCCGGCCACGGAAGGGGCGTGGTCCCTCCCGGGTCGCCGTATCCAACCTCCTCGTCCGCCAGCATTGTCGCAATCAATGCCGGAGGAGATAGATCTCACCCGATCTCTGTGACCAAGACTCGGAGGCTATCTGTGTACCAAATTTCGGTTAAATCGATTCAATAGGAATGATGTTAAAAATGTTGCGCTTTAACGTCAGTGACGACAGGCAGAGTTACTTTATAATATTACACAGGTTCTGAAACGTTTATGAAGTTCAAATGAGTGTTCTAAACAAATACCCAGCACAAGTATGTCACGCCATAAAAACGCTATAACAGCGAGTTCAGCGATACGTTAAAACGTTTTCCGTATAATTCCCTAATATCCGTTGTCGGGTGACGAGTGCCGACTGTCTGCTTGGGGGCCGGTATCTCACCATTCCTCCTGCAGGGTTACCCCAAAAAGCATAAAGGCGCCTAAATTGTAGAAACTGCGTTATTTATTTTATTAGAACTAGTTTTGAATCTTAAGTATCTGTATTCTAATAAACATTATTTTGTTTAATTTCATCTTCTTATATATAAAAATGAATCGCAAAATGTGTTGGTAAGCTCATAACTCAACAACGCCTGGACCAATTTGACCAATTCTTTTTTGTTACTTAATGTTCGTTGAAGATCAAGGAGGGTTTTTACAATGAGGAAAATTCGAATAATTATCGGAAATACCCTAAAAACAGCCCTTTTATTTTCCCATGCAAACGTTTTCTAACTAAAACGTACAGTCGAATTGAGCTTTATTATTATTGTATAAAGTTCATATTGCAAGCACTCACTGTTGTCTAAGCAATGAAGGTGTGTTCCTAACATCAAAGAGTCAATTTGCGCTTTATTAACGCTGCATATAGTTGAAATTCAATCATATCTATCAAAACAGTGTGCGTGCGTGCGTTGGAGCACAGAATACATCGTTGGAGGATTTAATGTCACGTTCCAAAATTGAATAGCCACAAAATGTAATAGGTCATTTAGACTTTTTTTGCGATTTGGTTGGCTATGCGACATTATCTATAAAATAATTAGGAACAAAAAACTGCCACTGTACAAATCTTTTTGACAGGACGAAGTCTGTCGGTCCGCTAGTTGGTGATATAAATAAATATTTCTTATAATTACACCAATTAACCTAGCCCAAAGTAAACTCTGTGAGGCTTGTGTTATGGAATCTATGGTAACGGATAGTCATACATATATTAGAAATATATAAATGATTTTGGTAAAAATATATTATAACAATCATGACTAAGGTTCAAATGCTTGCATTCATCACGCAAACATCTGCCTCCATTAGGACTCGAACCCGGGACCTCAGATGGCGACACCTTGAAACCGGTATACCGACCACTCGACTACGGAATTCGTCTATATATTTTAACAAAATCGTCTATATATTTTAACTAAACAATCAAAAAATATATTTCTTCTTATCTCTGTACTGAGACCTGTATTGCGTTTTGTTTTTTCTCTATTCAGCTATTGACTTTAAAATTGCATGTGGTGGCCGAGTGAATTAAAAAAGCTGTTATGTAAAGAACACAGAAAAGCTGAATACGATATATAATTAACGATGATATTTTAAACCATAAACGAATAGCGGTACTTGTAGTTCCAAATTTATCTATTCACTAAGTTAGTACAGTTGCATTGGATGTCGCCGTATTACGAGATTGACACTTGATTAATCCGATATCTTTGTAGCGTAAAATGATAAATGAATAAAATCTAAAAATAAACTGCTTAAAATTTCGCATTTTGAGAAAATCTTGAAAACTGGAAACCCTGTAGCTGTAGCCTACGTCATATTTTTGCTTTCTCTTTTCAAAAGCTTGTTTTTCTTTCTGCTTCAGTTGGTTCGTGCTGAATGAGTCGTTTGCATTTCCATAAAAAATCAACTAGAGTTCAGATGCGCGCAGTCTCTGATCTATTGTTCGTAGAGATTTGCAGTCTGCTCGATTTACACATGTCTGGCATTTAAAAGTTCTAAAAATATAAAACTTTCTATATAAATGCATTAAAAATTGGCAGTTTAATGAAAGGTACAAAAGAGCTAATGAAATTCAAAATCCAGGAAGGAAATACAGGTGTTTAGTGACAATTTGTCCCAATAGAGTCCAGATCAATTATAGGCACACAAAAGGAATCGTGTTAGTATACCGTTAGCTTATAATAAAGTTTATTTTAAAATTTGCATGTTTTAAAACACGATGAAAATTCGAAATTCGTTTTGACATCTTATTATTAATAGGGATTAAGACTCTCCCCTTTCCCCCTTATTCCTTTTTAAAAGGCCGGCAACGCATCTGTGAGTGACTCCTCTGGTGTTGCGGGTGTCCATGGGCAACGGTTATCGATTACCATCAGGTGATCCGTTTGCTCGTTTACTGATATATCCTATAAAAGAAAAGTCTATACATCAATGACCTTAAGCATTTCCTGAATAGTAAAAAGTATCCTGACTGTAGCGATGGCACTAGCTTATTTTTAATTCTTTAAAGTTTTTCTTTATTATTTTAATTTTACAACAAATCGCAACCTGTTATTACCCGCAAAATTCATATCTTACTGATGTGCCGTTTCTAAGAGAATTTATAAGGAAGTATAAAACAATACATTCTTTTTATTTACTTAATCACGGATGTGTTAAATTTATTATAATTTATATTTTCATACCTGCAGTGTAAAATATAACTTTTGCTTCAAAGAGTTCTAGCAACTCAGTATTGAGACTTAAGCAATGTAATCGCCTTAAGCGTTACCTTTTAAATATTTAATTACTTTATTATTTATGTAATTATTGCCATTCAATATGATGAATGTGAAAAGAATCCCTGTTGTCAAAATCACAATTGTACAGCGAATTTGCCCATTATGAAGTGCGGCTATTAAATCATCAAAACCAACACACAGCAGTCAGTAATGCCTATAATTGGAACATTGATGCCAGTCACATAAAGCCGTCCACTTGTGTAACCATTATCGTCGCATTTTTGTTTTGACTAAATTACGTTATGTAGTTGCGTCTGATATAAAACAAATATTGATTTTTATCTATCATCACATATTGTCACGTTTTACACATATACGCTCGCTCTTTTCCCATGGGGTAGGTAGACAACTGGTTTCCACTTACTACAATTATCACACGCTCGGCGGTTAAGGCTACTTTTGACTTTGCCTTTCCTCAAGTTATCTCATATTTGGTTCATACTAATTAGTCTATTTGCATTCAGTTATATCTTTTTTTTTTATTGCTAAAGTTGACAAACAAGCAGGCTGCCCACCTGATGGTAAGTGGTAACAGTCGCCTATAGTACATGTGGTTCCCACGAGATTCGCAGCAAATCTGCAAACCTCTTAAGAACCACAGTGTACGTTGCCAACTTGTGACATAAGATGTAAAGTCACAGTACCCAGTAATTTCACAGCCTATCTTACCCTTCACGCCGGAACACAGCAAAGCGAACCCTGCTGTTTGGCGGCGGAAATAGGTAAGACGGAGGTACCCATGCAGACGACCCTGGTACAGAGTCTACCTCCTAGGATCAAAATTGTTACTCCTCTTTTGTTATCCTTTTTAAATACTTAAACCATCCAAGCATTTTTTGTCACGTGTCACTGACAATAATCTCATAATTACATGTAAATAGATCCTGCGATACATGTACTTGTTAAATAGTACTATTTAAAATTCCAGTGGTAAAAAGTTATGTAAAATTTATTAGGTACATATTTGCTACTTACGTGCTTGGTACGTTGACTGTAGTATTCATAATTGTGAAATAGTCTGAGATATTATAGACTGAGACTCAAACTTAAATATGTTTGTGTAGTGTTTGTTTTTAGAATACGAGCCTAAGAAAACTGACAATCAAATCGCATTTATTACACACTTTTTTTTACATTTAATCACTTTGACAACTTCTTCGACATCTTAGTAAATTCAACTCGCGTTTGACCACTTTTGAATATCTGCCAAACATTCAAATGATCCATATTAAATAATTCAAGGTATATTATATGTATTAAAATAAATAAAATTAATTATTTGAGAATTTTAGCAGAAACTCTATAACAGTACTATCTAACAAAACTTTCATTTGAGTTATGTAAACAATGCCATGATAAATGAGTGAAGTAATCAAAGCCATGAACTTAGACCACCGCCGACCGAACCACAAGCGTCTGAGTATGGCAGTCGGAACAGATGGCGCAATTACCTTGGCCTTCGCAGACCTTATCATAGCCGAGAACATACAAGCTTGTAACGCGGGCAATTTAATGTAATCCTGGCCTTATAAGTGTGTCAGTTTCCGTAATATCAAGTTATGTGGTGTGTATTACTTTCATAAGCTAGTCGTGCTATCAATTTGTCGCTACAAATGTCTTAATCGAAATATCGTATTCGAATTCTTGTATGCAAACAGTTATATATAAATGAACAAACGTTGTTCGGTAAATACATATATAGAGCTGCAAGGAGTCCGGACACGTCTCGAAACTTATATCGAACAAGTGGCTGGTATCATTAGACGACTCTTTAGCAGATGATCCAAACTCATTTAATTTATCCTCAATCAACTGCTACTACTAATCTTAGGTAGGCTTAGGTTTTTACTATCTTAGGTAATGTAGTCAACGACAGTTACCATTGGTTCATTGACGTCTGAATAACAAAAATGGATCAAAAGAATGGTCAAGTGCATTCTACATGGGGCCTACTACAATCTCAATACGAAATGCGTTTTAGGATCAAACTGAATAGATTACGTAGAATGTTGATATGTGTTACTAACAAAATCAAGTGAATAAAGTCTATTTTGGCTTGACAGACTAAATTATGTATAAACAAAGTCGCTTTCTGTCCCTATATCCTTATGTATGCTTAAATCTTTAAAACTACGCAACGGATTTTGATGCGTTGTTGCGTTGCACTTTTAATAGATAGAGTGATTAAACAGGAAGGTTTATATGTATAATAACATCCATTAAATGGTGGAGAAATACTTTTATTTTAGAGTTTTCGAATGTGATATCGTAAATATTTACATTATTTCAAACGATTATATATGTACAACGTTCACAGTTTTTCTAAATACACTACTATTTAGTATCAGCTTGCGCCCGTGCGAAGCCGGGGCGGGTCGCTAGCTTTTAAATAAAACATAAAGTCACTAACACAAAACCGAGTAGAATTGTTAATTTATGCTAGGGTGCTATTTATGAATTGTTAATTTATGCTAGGATGTGATCAGTTCACAGTTTAGTCGTCTAAGATTTAAATAAAGAGGATGGTGGTGTGAAATAACCTTCTTATTTGAGGTCGGCACAGCATATCTTGCTCTCCCACTCTCCTCGCTCGCCATGTTGACACATTCTCTCTTCATCTTTCACACAGTTAATTCATCTTTTCTTCTGTCTTCCTCTCCCTTCACACCCATTCACTTTCACAGTGCGAAATAGCCGGACACAGTTAAATGGAATGAAATTCGATTCGCTTGCTTAAAGTCGAGGGTAGACGCAAAACGGAATGGAATTCGATTCGCTTGCTTAAAGTCGAGGGTAGACGCAAAATTGTGGAGAACTGATTTGTTCATACATTCATTTTCATTCAGATTCGTGTCTTTACCCTCCACTACATGACGATCTTAAGCGTCCGAGTCAGTAGACGTGCGCAAATTTGCGTCGACTCTCAAATACACTCACGCCTGGATATAGCCATTCAGACAAAAAAGATCCATGTCTAGTTTGGATGATTTTAGAATTTCGCATTGTACTTATCTTGCACGTGCGAGTGCGGCGTGCACAGGCACACGTGACGGAGTCGGCGATAACACCAGCACAAAAAGCGTAACGAGTCATTGTGTCTTAAACGTGCTTCACGTCTAAAATTCACGTATTCAAAGTATTGCATGTATTTTATCAGTCAGCATTGTGAATTGTTGATGGGAAATGTTGTGATTAATTCTGTGACGTTGGTATAGCGAATGTGCGATTTGGTGCGGAGTTCTTTTGGAACTAACTCAGTTGGTAACATAGTCTAAAGGATATCGCTAACTATATGCAGCACATTGACTATAGTCGCATTCGCAACTCAAATCAAAAATACGAGTATGATGCAATATTTATATGGTACTTGCTCGTGTCCGCGACTTCGTCTACGCAAAACACTTATCGTTATATTCTCGACAATTCATACATAGTACATTTATAAATAGTAGCCTATGCGTTATTCTGATGTATTATTATAACCTATATTATTGTAAAATTTCATTAGAATCCATTAAGTTGTTTTTTCGTGAAAGCATCCATACTCTTACTTATAAACTTTCGCGTTGAACTTAGTTGAGATTTCGCCAAATGTCAAAATAATGTGCAATGTGGTAAAAATTTATTAGAATTATTCTATATAACTATTTTATCATATTTATGTCTCGGCAGCTACTGACTACAGATACAAACATTATAATATCTCGGAACATAATTAAAAACAAATCAAAATGTAATTTTTAATGCGTTACAGCCGAAAAAACACACAACTCACAAAACAAACAACAAAAAATATTCCGTTTGATTTGATTACCTACATCCTGTCATCAGCGATTGTAAATTAGTCGTCTATTAAATTGAATATTACGTTCTACACACTTAGACGTGTTACTAGTTTCACTCAAGTTTCAAAACATCAAAGATACGCAAACTCAATACATCAGAAATCTGAATTGTTTGTTAATTCATAATATTTTGCCTCTTGAGTACGTGGAACGTACTTGGCTCCACTTGTATAAATGTGCAGTAACATTGTTTAAATACTTCTCCTTGCAAAACGCACATATTATTGCATTTAATACAATGTTTAACAATAGATCGTAAACCATCAAATACTTGTTAAAGTAAATTGCTTTTCATGAATCAATATGTAATTGCAACTGTTTACGAAAGATTCTGGATGACATGGATATATCCTTCGAGAAGGATCCACTATGGAAGGAAGGAGCTTAGGATGATCTAAACAAAGTATCATATGCCTTAGATTCTTTGTCGAAATCGTTTCCATATCTAACGGCAATGTATGGAAACGATTCCAAATTGCGTAATCATTCCCATATATTTCGTTTTAACGAAACTGAAGTCGAATACTACTTTGGATAAGGGCTTGGACGCCGTACCATGGCCGCTTAGAAGAGTTAAAATAATATTCCATTGGTGTTTTCACACCGCTATCACAACGTATAGCGCTATCTCGCTTGCACTGCGGTTTATTCAATACTAGCTTTCTGCCCGCGGCTTCGCCCGCGTGGATTTCAGGATTGGGTCTATAGAGGGTTAAGGGTCATAGCTTTTGCCCACGGCTACATATGCGCGGAAGTCGGTTATGGCGCGAAGGTTTTATCGCGCTTCCCGTAGAACTAAACAGATAAAAAATACCGCAAAACCTTGCTCAAGAATCAGTCTATCTATTGATGAATGAAATCCGCATGAAAATCTGTGCAGTAGTTTTCGTGCGAAGCCTTTATTGTGCATCCCGTGGGATCTGTCGATTTTTCCGGGATAAAAAGTAGCCTATTATTTAATCCGGACTTTTATCTTTACGTCTGCTAAATTTCAAAGCAATCGGTTCAGGAGTTACGGCGTGAAAGCGGAACAAACAAACAAACAAACTAACTCACTTTCCGATTTATAATATTAGTAAGGATTACACTGTTAGTAGCCCGCCCGTGTTAATTTAGATCCCACGGGAACAGATAAAAGGTGTCCTATGTCCTTTCTCGTTCCGCAGACTATGTGTATGCAAATATTAAATATTATTAAATAATTATATTGTTATTTCTTGCCCGTGGCTCCGCCCGTCGTTGCTCCGTCCGCGTTAATTTCGATCCCACGGGAACAGTAGCTACTTTCTTCCGGGATAAAATGTGATATCCTTCCCCGTACCACAGACTATGTGTATGCAAATTTTCGTGATGATCGGTGCAGTAGTTTAAGCGTGAAGAGGTAACAAACAAACAAACAAACAAACAAACAACAAATAAACAAACAAACACACTTTCGCATTTATAATATTAGTTGGGATTTTAAGAGGTATCAAACCGGTTATACCTATTAGGATAGTATTTATTTCGAGGTTTCCTATTTTTTCAACTTACA
This sequence comes from Scirpophaga incertulas, assembly GCA_036419045.1. Classification (NCBI taxonomy): domain Eukaryota; kingdom Metazoa; phylum Arthropoda; class Insecta; order Lepidoptera; family Crambidae; genus Scirpophaga; species Scirpophaga incertulas. The sequence continues at coordinate 22,695,681 of CM071639.1, read as the reverse complement.
TACCTAATCATTGAGGTACAGTTTAATAATAGACTCTTATGACATCCACGGGGATAAGGGACCGGTGACATACATATTCCAGATCTGTCACCACACCATGCGTGTATTTTGCATTTTGAAGTACTGAAAAAAATAATAAAGACATGGGATTTAAGTGGAAACTAACACCATGCTATTGTACTTTAAGCATGCAGCAAATTGTTTAATAGAAGTGTGTTCTTTTATGTATAAAATTAAATCAAAGTTACTTATATTCTTTTCAGTACAAAGACTTTCAAAGGTTGTATTTTATAATGGAACAAAGTAAGGCTTGCTAAAATTCTGTTTCTCAGCCGAAACCCTCTCGTAAATTTACAGCGGATTAACTGAACCCGAATATTAATTAAACTATTGCTTTATTTATGGCGATCTTGCTTTTCGTTCTCATTGAAATCCTTTGAATTTGGAGGATAATACAGCCCGGATTTTATCGACGTAACGTTGAACTCATTTTAGCCCATTCTGTGTTTAATTCCGATATGCCAGTCCATATTTTAATGCTAAAATGTTATAAGAGTTTTTCGTGAGTTCCTTAAAAACAACTATTACAAGATAGAGGTTATTTAGGTATAATTATGTAAAAATTGTAAAAAAAATCACGTAAAGAAACATTAAAGATGTCCAACCCAAAGTGATCAATCATTAAGCACGTTCTCAATCAACACACTTAAACAGACGGACAGAACACACATTAGTAATCGTATTTGAACGCCATTAGTCATGTCCACTCCATACGGCGATTTAGCCATGGTCATTAGTTGTACGCGCTCGATTTTTTTATTGACAGGTGTCAAATATAATACAACATGTTATATCAATAACATTAAATACGTTTAATAACTCCAGTACCTCTGTTAAATTGATACCTCTATTTGGGTGTTTTGGTGGTCGGTTGTTATCATGCAGAGAAATCTTTATGCTGCGATAGCACATTGCAAGAAGATATTTGAGAGTGGCTATTTCAACGGTTATGACTTTCTTGCACTACCTATGTTCGCTCTTTGACTCACTATTTGACATCAAAAAGGATAGAGCCACTTGACTTCACTTTCGATTAAAAAGAGATTTGCTTTTACACAAAGTTTAATATTTCAATAGAGTTTTACTATGTAAATATTAAATTATAAGTACATGAGATTTCTATATAAATGTTTTTTCAGTTGCTCCCAAAACAATACATTTTCTTTAGTATGTCTATTGAATGTTTGTCGGTGCTCATCATTTTAGCCACAAATTCGTTCATTGAAAAATTAAGATTCTAATGCAACAAACATATCGTCAACATAAAAAGTGTATTTGAATATTACCCAAATTTTAATTATTACAAAAACTGCCTAAAAATAATTTGTAATACTAGTTGTTTCTTGTCTATTGCGGTAAATTCAATATGTTATAAATACATTCTTATTATTAGATTGGATATAACCAATAAAGCAATGAATGGTTGAAACAAGTCATGTTGATGTCACAGCAAACATAATGCCACCTACGGATCACGAGAATTCACCTTGACCTTCGGAAGATGAGCATATATTTATTGTGAACAATGCTGCCTACACTGATAATTTTCGCGTAAAAACAGTAACTATACAAGTATAATTAGTTGAACTTGCTAAACATAATAAAAAAATGTATTAAAAAGCCATATAATAGTTGCCTTCTTAGAATTTCTTCTTATTAGAATCTTCAGTTAGATAGACAAAGACACAAACCCTAACAGGATATTGCAACATGTTGTCATGCCGATGTTAATTTGGTATTTTCAGCAGGAGTTCGGCAAGGGTCAATTTTGAAACCACTGATTTTTAATATAATCAGTTTCACATTTTTATTTGTCAATTTGCAATGACTACCTTCCACTTTGTCGTTGAACTGTCGAAGCGTCAACTTCCATTAATTAAGGTCACAATTATTACTCATTTCATCTACCTACATAAGATCGTGATGCAGAAATTACTATACTAATAGAACTTGTTTTATTGTGTAGGTGTGACCTGGTCTATTTACACCATATCAATACTAACCCGCTTAAGTCTTTGCAAGAATTAGACGTTCTTATTGCCAATAATTTATGATTACATGTAAACTTTTTCAGATGTCATTTACACCGAATTTTTTAGATTAACTTGGAAAAACTAAGATGGTCATCACATGTTCGTCTGATTCGATTATAAGCAGTTACCGCCTATGGAGTTACGCAACCACTATCGCTCCACAATCTCTTGCAAGCCCAAATTCGCCATTCAGAACCTCTCTTGAAGAAACACATGCCTAAGTTATCATCTTTTGTGAATTTGTTACTGAAATTTTATGTTGTTTTATATTTTGTGTCACTTGTATCATTGTGGTTGTGTCTGGAACAAACTCTGCAAGCGGTGTTTAATTGGCAACTTGCAAATGACTCTTTACAAACGTATAGGTTTCGGCATAAATTTGATGACAGTTGCGTAAGTATATTCAAAAGTTAAAACTTTTGAATAAACGTTAAAACTTAGTTTCAACTAATGGAAAAAACTTATCTTTGTTGAGATTAGATCATTTGTATCCGGATCAGTACAATCAGAAAGTGCTTCATATGCATAATTTGCATCATTGACTCTGAACCGATTTTCAGTGTTCAGAGTCACTGTAAAGATTGACACATCTCTAGTTTCAACGTAGTTGGAGAACCAACCGTTAAATATATACAGTTATATAAAAGTTAGGTGGTTTCAGTTTTTGTAGGTTAGTTACGGTGGGACACATGAGCAATGGGGAACACAAGGAATCCTTAGCGCGTTGGCGGAACAATGGCGAAGTGGACCGATTTACGGTTTCGGTTTATTTAATATTCCGTGCTCTCCCACTCGAGCTGTTCTGGCGATTGTTCTCTTGCATACTTTATCAGATTACGGTATTATTGCTACTGCAAAAAATAATGAAAGAACGCCGGAAAAATGGGAACGATGAGACGCATCTAAAGCCTATATAATCTTGTTATTTTATTAAAACTTGAATTATTATTATATATTTTAGTACTTACATTTGTAACTTCTACAAATTATTTGTCAACGCACATAATTGGCCATAGGTCTGTTGACTGTCGATAAATTCGAAGTTTTAATTGCTTGAGTATTATGAAAATCATCATGTAAGGTCGTATTTTTTAATAAAATTATGAGAGCCTCCCATCAACATAAGTCATTGCCATCACGGACATTTATCCCAACTAATATTATAAATGCGAAAGTGTGTTTGTTTGTTTGTTTGTTTATTTGTTTGTTTGTTTGTTTGTTTGTTTGTTTGTTACCTCTTCACGCTTAAACTACTGCACCGATCATCACGAAAATTTGCATACACATAGTCTGTGGTACGGGGAAGGATATCACATTTTATCCCGGAAGAAAGTAGCTACTGTTCCCGTGGGATCGAAATTAACGCGGACGGAGCAACGACGGGCGGAGCCACGGGCAAGAAATTTCAAAAATTCTTTCACCTTTGGAAAGCTACATTATCCCCGAGTAACATAGGCTACTTTTTATCCCGGAAAAATCGACAGATCCCACGGGATGCGCAATAAAGGCTTCGCTCAAAAACTACTGCACAGATTTTCATGCGGTTTTCATCAATAGATAGAGTGATTCTTGAGCAAGGTATTGCGGTATTTTTTATCTTGCAAAACGGATAGACCCACGGGAAGCGCGAAAAACTTCGCGCCGTAAATCGACTTCCGCGCATATGTAGCCGTGGGCAAAAGCTATGACCCTTAACCCTCTATAGACCCAATCCCGAAATCCACGCAGGCGAAGCCGCGGGCAGAAAGCTAGTAGATAATAAATCAAAAGACTTAAGGTTTTTCTTGTAGTGACTTTTCTACATTTTCTGATTTTTCTGATTGATTATTGTCATATCACATATCTTTGTTTACTTAAGTAAATTTAATTCGATTAATTCATAAATAATTAAAAAACTATCGTGCGTCGAGAAAAAGCACCGAAATTCGAACACGCCACTCATTAACGTCTTTTGATGTGTCGTTTGAGGTGATAAGGTCTGTTTGATGTGTACATATTATGGAGTTAGCCATAATATGTACACATCAAACAGACCTTATCCGATATTCCTACGGCGAAGGATATCATCGTGAGGCAAGCTACCAAGATTTTGTAGAAGAAATAAACCCGCAGGGTGGTTGATAAATGTCAAAGCTCTCTAACTTAGTTTGGGAGAAGTCAAGCTCCTTGGTGGGCTCATATCAATGCCTAAAGGTATTGATGAGATAAAGTCAACTTTCATCCTAAACCAACCAATTAAGATTAATTTTATCCCGGAAATACTGACCAACCGATACGGAAGTAATGAATTTGACAAAGATACGTTTTCTAAGTTATCCAATATTTGACAATCTCCGTAGCCGAATGCTTAGTGAGTCGCCATTTCTGAGGCTTCGGACTCCCGGTGTGGACAGATGTTCGTCTGACGAATGCAGTAATTTGTACTTTAGGCCTGCTTGTTAAACAAATATTTTATATATGTATCCGTTAGCCTAGATCCCATAACACAAACCCTTACAGTGCCTAAGAAATATTTATTTATTATTTATTTAATATAATGTAATGCAATGTCATTAATTCATATGAATAAAAATCCAGCCAATGTTATAAAGAAACCTCGAGCGGTAATAAAGCAATAAATTATAAATATAACTGTCAAATGAAGGAGCTGGCTTATTAACACGACCACCCAATGCCAAGTACCTGGCGCTCTTGAACGCAAGCGATCCAGCGCTGACGAGTTGTGCAATTGTGGGGTTTCTTTTGACCAACTTATTTAGTTTATTTACTTGTCAATGCAATAAAGGAGTTGGGTGCATTTAAAATTTGTGTTCTTAAGTTTTAGCTTCCTTCTTTAGTTTAAAAATAGTACTATTTTGATCCTATTTCACAAACTTACCGATACTATAACTCATATTTAAACGTCAAATCATATTTAATTATTCATAAATGACCTCGTCCTTACATTGTTATTAGTCGTTAAAAATCAACATTTTGTGTTGATTCCGATTCAGACATATATACCTAAAATTTTAACAAATTACCAACTTCAGAAAAATTCCCAATCAATGAATATGTTTAAAAAATATTTTCGATGATATGATGTAGTAACAATTATTGACTCCAAAATTAACAATAATAACTTTAAATTATTTTATTCGTAAATATTTTTGTTTATTTTTTAAAAGTTTTGTGAATTGTAAGTACTTTTTTACTCAGTGATATTGAGTTATTCGTTTATTTTTCGAACACATACTTTATGCAAATTTGCATTGTCAGAACTGGGCTAATTGAAATAGAGCCACAAGAGAAACTTCAGCTATAAATTAAAAATGAATCATCAAAACCGGTTCTAAACTAACAAACATAAAAAAAATACAGTCTGATTGAGAACCTCCTCCGTAATTCGGTTAAAGCTTATAAAAAGGTAAAGTTTGTGATATTCCGAATTTGAGAAAAGAACAAAGGACAATTTTACGAAACAGTGTTTTTTAGTCGGGTAACTAGTACACACAAAATCACGTCAGAATAAAATGTTGACATTGAGATAACTCTTATGTCGCTCGTAATAGCGACAGTTTTCGTAGTGCAGAGCTTGATGACACCCATATTTTGTGTTTCAATATAAGTAACTAGCGACCCACCTCAGCTTCGGACGGGTGCAATGCTTATGTAAATATACCTACTAACTGTAGTACATTATTTTGGTCTATCTCGTAGGGTTCAGCCAGCATTTTTGAAATATAACCGCAAAAAACGTGCTTATTTAAGACATCACATTAGAAAACTCTTATCAGTGTTTCTCTACTATATTATGCATGTATTATACATATAAACCATCCTTAAGAATCACTCTATCTATTAAAAAAAAAGTTCGTTGCGTAGTTTTAAAGATCTAAGCATACATAGGGACAGACAGACAGCGGATTGCGATTTTGTTTTATACTATGTAAATAAGGAATAGACCTATTGCCATTGTCTGTGCTCTTGGTGAAATATAATTGCGTTAAATCCCCTTAGTCGGCTCTCACGTCATGTATATATATATATAATATATATATATATATATAATATATATATATATATATACATACTTACATTTCTTCAACAATAAAACACTGATTATTAACAACGCATTTTTTCATAATGAGTATTACAGAAAACCTTAAAGGTCTCTGAACGAAGTATCTTTTTGCTAATATTTATGTTGATGGAGCAAAGGTACAAGTTTAATGGAAAAAGTTAGGTTTTCGTTATCGGATACAATTTCTTTCAGGATCGCGTGACCCAAGCGAACACAAAGCGATGTCTTTTATGAGTAATTTCTATAGCTCCCCGGGTGCTATGAACTCTATGCATGTTCGTAATTCTTATTACAATATGTTAGGTAACATATTTAACAAATCCTTTCCAATACACATTGTATCTTTCCAATATACATGTCCAATCATAGTATGTAATTGAGTTTATTGCTACCTAGTTTAAGTCAAAACCGTTCTGTGTAATAAAAACATAACGAATAACGTAATAAAAATATTTTTCTCATCACATTTATAAAGTTGAAATACGACCAGCAACACAGCAAGCTTTATACTTGTGCTACTAAAACCGCCGCTAATACCAGCGACATAAGAACTGTCTCAACGTTAACATTATAAGTTGAATTATTATCTGACTATGTTAGTATCCAACTCTGTAGCTTACAGTTTTGAATATTAAAGAACAATGGCAAAAAATTTGCTCAGAGATTCCTTTAGTGTACACAAATTACATCATTACAAATGTTACTAAAATAATTTCTTATATTTTTTGCAAAAACGATATTATCATAGAAAAGTCTAAATAAAAAATTACTTTTAAAAGAAGTGCAAACGACTAAGTATGTACCTATGTAGATAATAAATATACACTTCATGCTTCACTGATACTAGGGTATTGACAGATAAATGAAATAATATCGATATGTCGATATTTTTGGGTCAAGGCGTTATTATGTAAATAAAAAAGAACAATATAATGTTTAAAGAATATGTAATTATAATAAATAATATTCTTTAATCGTGACCTTTAACTATAATTATTTTTTGTCTGAGTTTCGTCATAATAAGTCTCGCCTTATTTCTTACACAAGTTAAAATATGTATATAACGTAATTCAATATGTATAATTTCATAGTTTTGTTTTTAATAAATCAAAATAATTATTACGTGATTAAGCGGATGGCCTATGGCCAATGCTTTAAAAAAAATCAAAATAAAGGACCTTGACAAGTTATACACGTAATTATCGATTATACTACTCGAGAGCTTCCGACAATCAATGCACACTCGCGTGCATACTCGAATATCCTGCCAATGTCACATGCAACTTGGGAACCAAGGGCGCCGGTTTAGTCGTAGGTTTGATGTATTTGAAACACGCCACGGATACGATACATCGATGCAAATTACGATGTCATAAACAAATCGTTTCGCCATGTCACAGAATAGATGTCACGAACATGCCATGGCGCCTGTTGGCAGTCGGATTTAATGTCTAGTTATGCATACATTATTCATTTAATATTGAATCTGTCAAAGCCAATAAATACGCAGTAAACAAACAGAATATTTTAGTAAAACTATTATGTAAATTCTTATTATAGTAAACTAGCGACCCGCCCCGAGTGCAATGCTATACTTAGTTAATTATTTTGATAAATCTCGTAGGGTTCAGCCTGCGTTTGCAAATGTAAGCGGAAAAATGTAATTATTTACGACATCACATTAAGAATCTCAAATATAACAGTATTTCTCCACTATTTAATGGATGTTATTATACATATAAACCTCCCTCTTCAATTACTCTATCTATTAAAAAACCGCATCAAAATCCATTGCGTAGTTTTAAAGATTTAAGCAAAGGGATATAGGGACAGAGAAAGCGACTTTGTTTTATACTATGCAGTGATAAGAAGACGAAGTAATAGATACTAATCAAAATTTCATGACAGTTATTTTTTTTATCTTGTTCGTTCATCCTAGGTTTGCATTTTTTATCTTTAACCTTTTTAGGGTTTCGTGTCCTGATAGTAAAAACGAGAGCCTACTAGTCTGTCTGTCATCAGGAGACCTATTTTTGAATTACGAATACGACTTCGAAATCACCGATGTGACTAATAATCACCGATTTTCAATCATTCTTATTTTTGAATATCACTGATGTGACTACCTTAGTCACAGGTGTGATTTCATTACGAGTGCCCTCACCCACTCGTAATCAAGTCATACTTGTGGAAATGTTATCTGTGTTTTGTTTGATTTTTAAGTCTATATATACAATATGAATGTAGCACATATATATATTTTTTTATATTATATATATGTATATATATAATAACCATAATGGTTAAGCCGGCAATAACCGGCAGCGGTACATTGTGCGTGGAACCGAACTCTTACATTTATGTGTGTACTTTATCTATGTTGGCAGCTCTGCGATCGACTTTCAAAAATTGGATGTTTAGGAATCCGTGACCTCAAAGTCACCGCTGACTATTTAGTCAGCGGTGATTTAGAAATCGCATTCGTAATTCAAAAATAGGTCTCCAGGCCGTATCTCGCGAATAGTGATAACTAGATAGTTAAAATTTTCGCAGATTACATATTTTGTTGCAGCTTTAAAATGATATTTGTTAGTAACATTGTAAAGTTAAATTGAATGAGAAAATATAGTACTTACATTTTTATAAAATTCCTTTGTTACCAACTACACTGAAATATAGTTCCGATATCTATAATATATAAAATTATCAAAATATCAAAATGTTATGTAGTTTTTATTCAACACAAAGAGCTTCCATATACTATTACACAAATACGAACAACAAAAAAAAATACTACTTACTACTACTGCTCATAAATAGTATTTTATTGCCCATTACCTAGCTGAACTTAAAATGGATTATTTGTTTCTTATTGTACTCGTGTATCTGTTTAATTTCTAGATTGTTTATATCTAAGAATAAGTTAAGATTTCTAGCTTTCTCACAGCATTTAATTAGTAATTCGTGAGAACCTATAATTGTCATTCTTTTATTATTTATAGTTTATTAAAGTGTGATTTCAAATAAAATAAATAAACTTTCCTCCACAGGTACCAAGAAGATGGAATATAAGACGAGACAGTGGCACGAGAAGTGCTTCTGCTGCGTAGTCTGCAAGAACCCAATCGGCACCAAGAGCTTCATCCCGCGCGAGCAGGAGATCTACTGCGCCGGCTGCTACGAGGACAAGTTCGCCACCCGCTGCGTTAAGTGCAATAAGGTAGGTACAAGGCACAGCAGTGGTGCGTGCTAGAACCGATAATACCAAGGGGTACGTCGTACAGCTAGGGTTACCATTATTTCTACTGATTACAGTATGTTGAACATCAGATCAGGACTAAAATCAGGCCTAAATCGTGCTTAAAGATGTATATAGTAATGTTCCTACATCAAAAAAAAGTTAAATATCCAATAAATGAAATCAAATAATGTATAGAGAAGATATAAAAATATATATTTACATATGTTCGTATCTTTCCATTCCAGATCATCACGCAGGGAGGCGTAACTTACAAGAACGAGCCGTGGCATCGCGAGTGCTTCACCTGCACGAACTGCAACAGTTCGCTGGCCGGGCAGCGGTTCACATCACGCGACGAGAAGCCCTACTGCACCGAGTGCTTCGGAGAGCTGTTCGCCAAGAGGTGCACCTCGTGCTCCAAGCCCATCACTGGTGAGTGACGCTTCGTCGACTTTATCATTACTACTCTATATATCATTGTCTTTTGTATCACGCGTCTTTATAAGCCATACGCGAGGATATAGATCCAACGCGTAGAGGCCATTTAAGCGAAATTTAATGAAATTAGGCGTGGAGTTTATTGACTGGATCTAATCTTCATCTGTTTTTTCCGATTTCGGTGGTAATGAGAACCGGGCTATGGAAGAGACTTCGGTCAGCTGCATTCTCAAAGCCTCCTAATCGTTTTATCATCGCTTATAAACCGCGTCTTTATAAGACACGGTTCTTTAAACGCGTTCGAAGACGTGGAGGCCATTTAATCATTATCATTGTTGTTGCCATTACCATTGTCTGTTTCTCAAGCCTCGTTCTCGAGGCTTCGTCATTTTTATCATAATTATCATTACTTCAATAATCATCATTTTCATTATTGTCATCATTATGTTAACCATTACTAGTCTCTGTTACACAGAGTGCTTTTAAGAGTAGTTCATCAAGCGAGGCAGCTCGTACTCCAATCTCATTACCGGCGACTGACCATTATTGTAACATCATTTTTGTAGTCTTCCTTATTATTTAATCGCTCAGTTTAAAATTGGTATGATTCGAAATCCTGACATCTAGACTGATTGTACAAATCGTATTTAGATTACTGAAAAAAAAATAGTAGACTGTATTATTGATTCGACTTCTGGTTGAATGTATAATTAAAACGTAATATATCCGACAGGCATCGGCGGCACCCGGTTCATTTCGTTCGAGGACCGCCACTGGCACAACGACTGCTTCATCTGCGCCCAGTGCAAGGCCTCGCTGGTGGGCAAGGGCTTCATCACCGACGGGCCCGACATCATCTGCCCCGAGTGCGCCAAACAGAAGCTCATGTAAATACCGCACGCTTCCACCGCTCCTGAGAACGTCGTCAGCTTGCAATGGCATTGTAGCGTAGAATTTCTGCCATCTTTGGTTTCTTGTCAATTGTGAAAATTTTGTTAATAAAGACCAAACTTTATAGTATAGATCCTTTTGCCTATCACGATTTACTTATAAAAAAACAATGCTATGTGGATTCACTTATAAAACTCTGGCTGTATGGGCTCTGCTCTTTGCCTGCTCGATACGAGCGAAGATTAAAAAAAATCACTTATCAATGCTGAGTGGGCTTTAATTCCGTTTGCATCTCATTGTGTCACGATACCACACAATGAGGTAACTGTCTGTTCTCATTGTTTTTGAATTTCATTACAGCATGAAACAAGTGATGAACAAGTACAGACTCATCAGCTAAAACTATCTCAGTAGGACAGTTAATTTACGCATTTTGGAGTAAAATAAAAACGTATCTACCATGATTAACAACTTCAAAGTAACTTTTGCTCTATCGGTAACTTTAATACAGCATTAGTAACCATAACTGCTTTACCGGTAACCATATTAGCTATTCCGGTATCTATGACAACTTACCAATAACCATAACTGTACCGGTAATCATAAGTTATAACTGCCTAATGTCAAATAGTCTATGGTTTTAATGGCGAGCCGTTTTGTGACTGACGTTTTTTTGTGCTTGTGCAGCGATAAGACCGTCCTACCGGTAGTCGCTAATGCCCGAGATTGGTGCACGTTCAAAAAGCAGGAGTTATCGAGCGATGAGCTAGTCGGCCTTGCGGACAAAGTGCGCTTCCGCAGGGTCAACCCCTAGTTTTTTAGAAGCGTTGTTAACGATATTTTTATACAAAAAAAATATATATAAAACTAAAAAAAAAGTGAATGCACAAATATGTATTAAGTATTATTTCGCTTTTCTATCGAACTCTCTTAAGGTGTTTATATATTTTGACTGTATTACTTGATAGCATTGCTAATGTTCTAGTTAATCCCGATCATGTTATTTATTAAACTATTGATTATCGCGCTATTTGCCATATTTAATTTCGCTTTGGCTGTTGTATTAGTCCTTTAGGTATATTATTGTCAATTTACCTAGTGCGATTCACACGATGCCTTAATAACATATCTAAGTCAATCGAGTATATAACTCTTGTATGTATAATTAATATGGTTTATACGCCATTTATAAGCCAGGGGGCGTCAGGTTAACCTTTTATAACGGACATTTCATGACGAAATGTATTAAGTGCTTGTCATTGTTAAATGCATAACATAGTTTAAGTTACCTATTGACAGAGTAATGTATGTACTTTTAAGTATTTATTTATAACGGAAGTACGCACTTATTATATATTCGCCAGACGGCGGACACTCGTAACCTAATTTAAGTGACGCAGTTTAGGTTTTACTAATAAAAAATAATATATTCATAATACTTTTGTTCTCAAATAGACATCTTGTTGCGTTGTAAATGAATGTCTATTGTATTTACAAATTAATCCTAGTTTTAGATTCGTATGTAGTTGAATAACATCTGTGTACTGACGCGCGTGCGCCGACCACGAAATGACTGGGGAACACTTTTAAGGGTTACTTGTTAAGGGTTTAAATTATTCGAATGTTGATTATTAATTTATACTTAATAAATAATGTGTACACATTTGCTTAGCTGTGTGATCTGATCTAATTAAATCTTTATCTACCCATAGATTGTATAAACTATCACAATGAAATAAATGATTAAAATAACAAGATTGTTTGTTGTTATTTCACTATCCTCGTTCTCTGTGGTGACTCATCCAATCCTACCATGTTTCTTACCATGACGGTCCAGTACGTTTCGTTGTATTCCACTTGTATTACTTGTGCAAAATACATTAAAATTTATTCTCGAAATGAAATTTTTACAATGACTTTCACACGTTAAATATTTTACGCCATTGGTTCACAAGTCTACGACAGGAGACCTTGCACTGGAAGATCCAGGAGACCTATTTTTGAATTACGAATGCGACTTCGAAATCACCGATGTGACTAATAATCACCGATTTTCAATAATTCTTATTTTTGAATATCACTGATGTGACTACCTTAGTCACAGGTGTGATTTCATTACGAGTGCCCTCACCCACTCGTAATCAAGTCATACTTGTGGAAATGTTATCTGTGTTTTGTTTGATTTTTCAGTCTATATATTTTTCATTCATTAAAGGTTTATTTACATATATATATATATATATAACCTTGATATACCTATAATATATACATAGATATATATGAATGTAGCATATATTATATGTATGTATATAATAAGTATGTGTATATAATAACCGCAATGGTTAAGCCGGCAATAAGCGGCAGCGATTACATTCATATATACATATATATAAACCTTTATATACCTATAATATATACATACATATATATATGAATGTAGCATATATTATATATATAATAACCATAATGGTTAAGCCGACAATAATCGGCAGCGGCTACATTCTGCGTGGAACCCACAGAACAATATTACTCCTAGCGGAGGTGGAACCGAACTCTTATATTTATGTGTGTACTTTATCTATGTTGGCAGCTCTGCGATCGACTTTCAAAAATTGGGTATTTAGGAATCCGTGACCTCAAAGTCACCGCTGACTATTTAGTCAGCGGTGATTTCGAAATCGCATTCGTAATTCAAAAATAGGTCTCCAGCACGGACTATTTTATTTTCAATTAGAAGCCGAATTGGATCAAATCAGATCAGTGTGAACCAAGTTCGTTTTTAGAGTACATTTACATTGTACCTTTGACAGCGTAAATATTGAGTCCTTAAATTTAAATCCAAGCATTGTTATCATTTGGGAATACTTTACAGTATAATAACCTTTTTCATAAAAGTATTTTAACTTACCTCTCGTAATGTCTGGGATATTTTGTAACAATAGAAAAGAAGGCGATATATGATAAACAGTATGAAAGTTTAGTTCTTCGAAAATTTACAATCTCAGGGTTTTACAACATTCATTCATTATCATTACTGTAGAGCAACATTTAACATTGCATTTCTTTTAAAATATTCTATAGCGTGATTTTCTTTTTTAAATTGAATGAACTATTGTACTAAGTTTGAAAATATTTAACTAATAGAAATTTCGATTGCCTAATGGTCACGCCGTATGGCGTAATTCTAACCCCATCTTAAAACTTGACAAGTAATAACAGCACCAAAAAAAGACAATAATGTACACGATTTTTCTTATTCACAAAAATCTTTATTATACTACATTAATTACATACATCCTAAACAGTATATATAGTATTTGGGAGCTTTAATTACAAAAAATACATTGATTAATAAATTACTTATTTACAACTCACATTGACTATTCAGTTGTCTTAGGTCAGTGCGGATGACACATACATTTGACATTTCTTCAAAATACCATTTTGAGATTCGAATCACAAAATTTTCAAATTGAGATATAATATACAATATGCGGTAGGTCTAAATATATAATAAATCTGTCTACATAAAGTACACCACAGAAGTGTGATTTTTAATTTAATTGACCAAATAGACAGATAAAGAGCAAATGTTCAATGGGTTCTCACTGACGATGGTATTAATGTCAGTGCGCCAAGTCGTTTTTCATAGGGTAAAAGGTTGGTAACCACTGATCTAGCTCGTTAACAAGAGAAATTTTATTTTGATAAGAATTAATGCATTTCATAAAGGTTTTTTATTGGTGTGTTTATTTACATTATTAAGTGGTTCGGAAATAAACCATACAATGTATATAAGTCTTCTAAGTCTCGTTTACAAATTTGGGCTACAGGCACTGGGCATTGTTCAATGTCTGTTGCCCATTATAGTTTACAGTCAATTTGAACAATCTAATTAAAAATCACATCATATAGTAAATTATCCTCTTTAAAAATAACTTACACAGAAATATATTTTTATTAAATTTTTTGGGCTTAAGATCTCTTAAACAGCTGTTTATGACATATATTGGTAATAATAATTCGTAATTGATAGTTTCTCCTCACTGACTCTAACCTCAAAATCATCTTCGTGTCAGTCTGTTCCAAAATACTTCTGCCCAAAATGATTTGGGGCAACAGGGTGAAGCTCTGAAGTGAGGATTTTCATCTTCGGTACGTAATCTACCACTGCCTGTACAGCTGCCGGTGTGCAAAACAGATTTGACAGGATTATGCGTTCCTCTTTAACACCGTGTTGAGTCAAGACATTCACTGCCTGAAAACAGTAATAATATGATTATAGTAAATAAAAAATGTGGAATATGAGTTGGCTGGATAATTCACTATTACTCCTGATCCCTTGACAGGCACCAACAAACATATCTGCTAAAACAAAATAATCAGACACCACACTGAAAAAACAAATATACGAAGCCACAGTTCACATTCTGTGTGTAATATCGGAGAAATCGTCAGGCCCGTGGTCGCAAGTCCGTAGTTGCGACCACGGGCTGGACTTGGGTAGTGATTGGGAGGGTAGGGATTGGAACCAATGAATACAATTAAAATGAGCTTTTATTGATGCATATGAATTGCATTGTAGGAACAACACTGAAGTTCCACATAATCTGCCTACTAGGCTAAGTAGGCTGATTATCTAACTGTGTTAGTTTGTATAAATGTAAATCAAAGTAAAGATGTATTCATTAATAACTTAAAATCAGCCACAGAGACTACTGTTATATAGTACTTTTTAATACAGATCATGGGATCTATATTTCAATTAT
Source organism: Scirpophaga incertulas (assembly GCA_036419045.1). Taxonomy (NCBI): domain Eukaryota; kingdom Metazoa; phylum Arthropoda; class Insecta; order Lepidoptera; family Crambidae; genus Scirpophaga; species Scirpophaga incertulas. The sequence continues at coordinate 22,680,186 of CM071639.1, read as the reverse complement.
GTTGGTGTCTTTCAACAAGGTAACAATATAATGTGATGTTCAAATACAGATTGCATTATTACCTTATAGTGGGTAAGCCAACTTTAAACTTCAAACTGAAATAAGTGCTTTTCAGTAGAAATAGATATAATCATGCAGATGACATTTCCCAATGGTGTATGCATATGGTTTGTGTCTCAACACTTACCTGTTTCACAGTGTTCCCTGTTGACATAATTGGATACATGAGCAGCACCTGTCGACGTGAGATATCATCTGGAAATTTTGCATAAACCACATGTGCTTCGTGTGTATCTGTGTCACTTTCTACCAAGATTTTGCCAATTCGTATTGACCGACAACAATCACGCAGACCCTGCAAATGTTATATTATACACTTCATATTACAAAATCAACCAAAACCTCAGTCTCTGTATTTTTGGCAACAAATCTGACTGAGAAATCTAATTTTTATTTTTTTAGGACCTGTAGTTAATAAATATTAATAGTCACAATGTTAGCAAATATCTACAACAAAATATAAATTATTGTTACTTTATTGAGAAAAGTTCTTGAATCACAGTTTACTGGGCTATTTAAATGACTCTCATTCTATAGCAGAGACCCTGGCCATTACCCTTAACTTTGAGTTTCTATATAAGGCCCATTACTACATTACTAATGATATTATCAGCTAGAATAAAATATTTTGGATCAGTATTATCATTTGTAAAATTGGAGCATTAATGTTTTGTGTACTAAAAATTATCAAAGCGTGTTAGATCAAGAGCATAAGAATACATACTAAGTAGTGTACTACAAACTACGTAGCATACCACCACAGAGTTCCACACTATGTTAGTAATGGTGCAATAAGAAATAGGTTCCACAAGTTGTTAGTATGTGCAATTTGGGCCATTAGCGATTTGCAAAACAAGAAACAGTGCAGTGTTTATGGATAATAATGTATATGTGGAGAGAAACTGTTATATCAATTGATGCTCACAGAATTTTTTTAATATCCTCAGGTGTAATCGCTATTAGGTAAACCGTGTTATTTAAAAGCTCTGTAAATAGAAGAAAATTACTTGTTCCATGGCTTCTCCGGATCGCACAATAGACACGCCACAATTGCCAGCACCATATTTGAGTCCTTTATATAGAGCACCAGTAGGAGTCACAACTTCACAGTCCGTGAATGGGAGTTTATTGAGGCTCTCCTCAATGACTAGACGGATCAATCGATCAGCATAAAACTTAAAATCACTTCGTGATGTATTCCTTTTATTTAAAAGAAACAATATTATAAGTGCATATAGTGAAATACATATTGTAATACGTAAAGTGAGTTAAGATTTATAGCTACTTATAATAACTACACTCTAACTACTTATAATAACTCTACATAATAACTATTACAGTGTATAATTATTATGAGAATGTAAAGTAGCAGATTTTAGTTATTGAGAGAATGAACTCCAAATATATATAGTTATGAAAACAATACACTAAGTATTAATTGTTTTCATCAAGTTAAAATCAATTCTGTCAACTAAAATGATGAGCTAAATAAAACACATCGAAAGACATCTGTTATGAAACGGGTGCAGACAACTGCGGTAGTCACATTCTGAATTTCAATATATTCTTACGGAATTTTATTATTATTTTAAGTAGACGACCATAATCCAAAATAATAACCTCACTTACTTGTCTCTAAGAATTGTTTGAAGTTCTTTTATATTGTCATTTGATGGAAGTAGAGTTAGACTATCACCGAAATTTTCTCTTACTTCATTAACATCCCACTGTCTAATATCATTATCAACAAATTCCATTTTAACAATAAAATCGAAGTGGATACCAAGGTATTTATTTTACGGACAGCACAAAATAAATATGATCTTTTTTTTTGTGTATTATATGGCTTGGCTACTAAGCCCTTGAACCATCAAACTTTTTTTTTAATTTTATGACTTGATAACATAGATCTTTAAATCAAACCATCAAACACGATCTCTTGAGTCCACAGATTAAAAAGAGATACTACGTAGCAGACAACTGATGCTTGAATCCACTAAATATAGAAAACGTATTAATGACATTGAATGAAATTTCGTTTTGACATTAAGTGTGCGTGCTGTTGTATGACCAGCAAGATCATATAATTCGACACGAAATATAAACTATATTATAACCCGTAACTAATATAAACCGTATATTATATCTACAATGTAAAATATTAAAAGCTTTCGTGCAGGTCCATGCCTTTTCAATATTTCAGTGATATCTTCCACGTCAAACACTGATGGTTTACGCTAGTTCTTAACAGCTATGCACATCTCGATTGTTATGGTGGGTCTTGACAACTATTATGTTTTTTATATTTTGGTCTTCTAATTTTTTAAGGTTATTTAGGTTTAAATGTAGTATTTTTTTCCTTGTATGTCTGGACGTATAGTAGTAGTTATGTAGCTCTTAAGTTCATTACGTACACTCAATTCAATATTTGTTTGACTTTCAAGTCTATGTTGAATGAAGATTTTTTCATTAAGAAGCTACGAGCCCCTCCGCCCCTCTTCCGTAAAAAAAGTCTGGTAATAGATGAGCACGGGAGGAGTATGCGATGTGTTGTAAACAGTTAACGGACAATATCTCAAAGGAGGATATTAATAAAGGCATCGCCCAGGGATTGAACACAAGCATCTTTTCTCCAGACAAAAGACTATTGCGGTACGAGATGCTTCCGTTCATCGATTTTAAACTTCTTCCTGACCCAAGGTCTGTTCTAAAATACTTGTATGTGTTGACTTCATAGAGATATGGGAGTGTAATTGTCTCGGAAAGTGGTATATTTGGTGAATTTACAAATTTCCCCTGACGTACATGCAGGACCGCACTCTTGTCTATGGAAAATGTTATCCTGATATTGTTAAAAATTTCCACAAATTTTTAGCCTATGTAGCTCGATTATTAAGTCAGCAGCCTAGAACTGAATCCTTTCAGTAAAGTATGAAGAGGTTTCAGTGCTAGGTACTTACAAAATGCCTTGCAATTATATCTTATACTAATGGTTATAAAAGTAGCGAACCGAGTCTTACGACAACTTAAAATTGAGATTGAGATGATTTTTGTTACATACTTACTTTAGTTACTGGAAAATTGTTTCTGTAAATCTCAGTAAAAAGCTTGTCTTGTAAAACCAAAAATTAAATTTGTTCGGGCCTTTATTTTTTAATTAAGCGGTACTTTTGTACTTTTAATTTTAACAAAACAAAAATATGTTTTGGCAATATCCATCTATCAACGTTAGTTGTGATCGATTCTGATCAGTGACTCTAGATGGCGCTAAATGTATCAAATTATGAATGGTCGTTATTAATTTTTCTTTGGCGGGTATTGGGCTCGATTATTAAATATAAATATTAATTAAACCGCAGTTTACTCAAGTTGAGCGTTATTTATTGTGGTGGTTGTAAGAATAGTGTACATTCCGGAGGAACAGAAATCAAACAAGCACTGGCAAATTGTTACTAGCGCTGTAGCTTATAACATTTGTGCCCAGAGATTTATTTTTGAGAGTTGTCTTTCTTCTTCCGCAAAACTTTTTAATCACCGCACCTGAAGTGGTGGAATATTTTAAATTGTTATGTCAAAATTAAATATTCTAAAAATTTCTAGCTTTTTTGATTTATAGATTTATTTAAGCTAATAAAATTGGATAGTGTTCAGTCGCAGACAGTACAATTTAAATAATAATTCGTTTTTTTTTTAAATTTTGAGACTGGCAACTTTCTTTATCTAATCCTGATCCTGATTGGCTACCTTAACATATCGGAAGCGCCACTAGCGCCATCCTTGGCCTAGACGTGTGCGCCGTGCAAGAAGTACCTCGTCAATATAAGCCAGTAGGGCACAGATTAGTCAGTAGGGTCTCTAGGACCAAGGCTCAGGCTGAGTTTAGTCGGTAGGTCTGTTGGGTCGAGCCGCCTCGATTCACCAGAAGTCCGACATAATCAACGCATCCCTGCTTGCCTGTTGCGTTGGTATCCATGATGGATTCTCAGCCTCCTCTCCTGAGGAAAAAAAAAAGCATGAAGCAGTACCAGGCTTTTTCGGGTCTCGTTCGAGTAAAGTTTCACTGGAGACACCGCAAGCGTGTGTTTCTCGTTTCGGGTTTTCGGAGTTAATTGTGATATATATGTACAAAGTTCGGGACTAGTCAGTACAGTGGAGCTGCCGAACTAGAACCTGTGGAACTATCGCGATATACCCACTGCCTGCACGCGGAAGGAGCCCTAAAAGGACGTCGAGAGGGTGACGGAGACGTAGGGTGAGTTGCTGGTCTACGCGATAACAGATAGCTTTTAGCTTAGATAGCGGTTATATATAATTTCTTTATATCTCTGCATCACCTGAAGGTTGACTGGTAGAAAATGCCTATGGCATTAAGTCCGCCTTTGTACTCCATTGTGCATGAAGTTTAAATAAATAAAATAAAACTTCTTCAGATACGCAGTAACGCTTTATTTGCCCAGAAAATACAAATGAACGATTGCAAGAATAATTCTATTTTTACGTTGTTAATTACAATGAACTTCCGATAGGTATACACTATATTTGTTCTGAAACTAATCACAAAACGTTGTTCACAAAAATATATGTCGATTTATATATTTATCCAATATGGAACTGTTAACCGCTAATTCTCACTTGGCAGAAGATTAACAATGGTTCTATTTTTTTTATAAATGCAGAATGGCATAATAAATAAATGCCAAGATAAATGATTTTGGATTGACCATTGAGAATGCGCTTAAAAAAATACAATTACCAAAACTATGAAATATTACAAAATTACATCAAACAATCTCAAAGATATATCACAAATTATATGGAATAAAAAATAAACTCGTAAAATATTATTTATTAAAACGACATTTCAATGTGTTACCTTTCACTATTATCTGACAGTTTTCAATTAACAGGCCGCAATAAAAATAGTTACAAAACTTGTAATATTTTATATAATCTAATAATACGCAATAGCAGGCAAAATCAACAGCTCTTTTTTTTAAATTGAATCATAACATTAAAAATAGTATTTAATAAGTCAACTAGTCGAGAGAATACAATTTATGTGACTCTCATTATTATTATAATGAACAAAATATAATTATATTAAAACAGATTATGTAGATACAAAATAAGAAAACAAAATAGGTAAAATAACATAAAAAGTAGGGTTAGGTAACCTATGAGCGGGACACAATTATAACACTTTTTAAAAAGTATTAAAAGCATTTGCTTTTGTAATTTATTGTAATAACATTACAAGATGTTTCTAGACAATTACATTATAATATAACATTGATAACTATTGATCAAATAATAATCAAAGAAATATATATATATTTATATAAAATCGTTACAGTATCTAAACGATACAAAACAGTTGGGCAATAAGTTTCTAAATAAAATATAAGTAAGTATATATTGTCTTGCACTCTGAGATGACTAGCCCATCTATATTATATAAGAGATGGCGTCTTGTTAATAAATGAACATATTGCAACACGAACCATTGGTTATAAAGTTGTGTTTTTATTTTTTATCTCCAAAACAAATTTGACAGATTGAATTGTGGTCCAAAATATGCTATTCATTTGCACAAAACGGCTGGTCAATAAGTTGCTCCAATGTGTATTTCTAAGCGGTCTGATGTAATTGATGTCAACATTGATTAGTGATAGCAACAAACAACATAGGAGTGCCGATAGCGAATTTTGGACCGCACTCTCGAGGGTGAATGCAAATATCAACATTAGACTCAGCAATTTTGTTTCAGAAATAAAAAATACAGACTAGAGATAACAATTTCAAATTTCCAAATTTTTTGTAGTAAATCAATTTTTTATACAATTTACATTAATCCAAATTTCATAGCTACAATAAGGAGATTAATTCAACTTCCGCTTGAAGAGCATTATATATTCGCATAGGTTCTTCTAATTTTGGAGTAAATACAAAGTTTCTATTTATTGACAAGATGCCTTCCTAACATAAGTAACAAAAGAAAGCGTATACTTTCCAAAAAAAAAATCGTATGCTCAATGTACTGTTCCTATGTATTATGCGCCGCAAGCACGGTTAGGAAATAATATAAAAATAATTGTACACTATTGTATGTACACAATAACCCTACGTCAACGGCGACCGTTCCAACTTGCAGTCATCAATATGTTAACATGCAACAGACATCAAATTGAGGCCTTATCTTCAACTATAGTTATAATTCGAATATAATTGGAGCTTCATTTATTACTACCGTTAGACAAATAATGTTCAGAACAGAGAAAAAAGGCTCGTTGCTGTGAACAATAAAATAACTGACAAGTTGTCACAAAAAAGGGTCAATGGTGACACACTGAATCCTCTTGAACTGATTGATATGGCTGTTTAGTGACATTTTGCTGAGTTTAAAAGATCTTTAGAGTCGTCAACTCAAAATTACTACGTGCAAATCAGTTAAACGTGTTCGAAAGTTGCAACCTCCCGGTCAATCCAAAGAGCATCTATATACAGGATAAAGGAAAGATGTATCTAGTCTTTTGGCAACAACCCGATCTACAAAAGAACGGACGCTAAACTACAACTTATGCAAAAAAATTGTGACTATTCCTAGGCGTTGTCATTATTCGTAGTTAATCGATTTATGGCTCCTTTATTCTCTTTAAAAATCCACGCAACGATATGACGTAATTTATATTCATTTATCAAGAACATTGTCCCCACATTCTTTGAGGTGGACGTTATTTAATTGGCACAACTCAACGTATTTATAAATATCGACTCATATCGTATCTAGTATTGTATTTCATCATATCTCTCATTTAATGATGCAAAATTATTATTGGGTTTCATAAAATCAAGTGATTTTATTATATCACCACTTCTTTCTGTTGGAATACTAAGCATATTAAATCTGAAGCGTATGTATTTAGTTAATAGCAATCGCGAAATAAATAAATTTATTTATTACAAATGCAATTGCATAAGGCAAGACGTAAATTGTGTTACGTTTTTATTGTTATGAAGTATAAAAACTCACGATACAAAAGCCGATGACTGATAGATATCAGCTTCCATTTGGAAGCCCTTAATATCGATTAGCTATGACAAGACAACGAAATACCAAATTGACCCACACTATTCTACCCTATACTCATCACTAGGGTCTATAATCTGATAAACAGACAAGTACCCTAACTTATCGTAGTTCCATAGGAATTCCCTATACCTGTAAAGTTCAACGTAAGCAAGAAATACCCCTTAGTGGTATAGCGAGTTATCAACGGATCTAACTGGAATCACAAACTGTAAGTCGATGCGCGGACTCGTTACGTTACGCATGTAAAACTTTAGTAACACTAACTTGGACAGGAGACGCTTAAATCTTAATTTGTGTGCGTCCAAAGTCAGTATGGGGAGATCTATACCTAATTAAGTCTATGTCGGGAACCAGGCGAGGTTCCCAAGGGCCCTACACACTAAACGCTTACCTCACTGACAAAAAAATCGTTTACAAACAAAACACGTTTTCCCTTAATTCATGTGACGATCCACACTGTGGACGAGGACAAGCACACTATACTTCAACTAGATTATGTATATAAAAGAGGATATGATGCTATACTTTATTTTGACAACCCTATACTTTGTTTTGAAACCAAAACATTATGGAGGAAGCATATAGGATTGATTGATCTCCCATTGGACCGTACTATAAAATATGGAATTTACTTTTCAAAAGATTACAACAAATAAAACACATATAGTATAGCCACCGCCATTTTTTGGTCGCACCACAGACTAAAAAATAAAAAAAATGTATGTTAAGAAGATACATTTTTTTATTTTTTTAACATTGCCACACACAATATTATCTTGTTTCATTTTATATAAATATAGATGTATTAATAAAATACGGCCTTATTAAACACTCTCGAGTATAGAAGAAACACATCCTCTTTTATAAGCGTAACGATTTTTTACAAAGTCATTTATCAAAGCGTTTCCATTTGAACTTTTCCTTTCCACTATAACAGTTGAATATACAAAAGAAACATTCTCGTTACATCCAAAGCCGGTAAAAACACCACGAACAGCCCTCGATTCTATTGCTTATTCCACTAGGAATCAACTTCTTACACTTTGTGCACTTGTTTGACAAGCGTTCCAAAGTATTTACCTACACTAGGGCCGTACAGCCGAACAAGCGGAACTCGCATTTTTTTCTGTACACATCGTATAAACTAGACTTTTACAAATAAATTATTTTATTAAGAAAATCACTCGCTTGTTTATGTAATAAATACGATAATCAACAACATAGGCTAACCGCTTTTACACAGGCTCCGATACAAAATGGCGTCAACGACAGATTGATCGATCGACAGACGATAAATAACATTATATACACGATAAGCAAGCAGTAAACAATTAACAAAAAAGCGGTGAATCATTAATATACCTTCTCTAACTATTTTCTTTCTATAATTCTATTAATCAAGTTTAGCCAGCACGTTACTGTGTGATACAAGTTATCGGAACCTATGGAAAAACTTCGTCGGTACTTAGGGTGCGTCTCGACCGAAGCGCAAAACTCAACTGAAACGCGAAACGAACTATCTGGAATGTATGCAGCGCCCCAGTGCCCGCACTGCGAACCGACAAATTGTGGAGACACTTTAATTGCATCCCTTTGACCCCATCTCATTACGATTTTCCAACTAAACATTCAACTCGTTTATTAACTTTACACAACAACCAACGTTACCAACCAACAAAACACATACACCATTTTTGTGACTTACTTCTAATTTCATTCTATAAACAAGTTGTCAAATCTCTTCGAAAAACCGCACTGAGATAGAGTTTAACAAAACATACTTTTTAACCACTAATAAATTAGTGTCTTCGATAACGGTTGAAATTTACAGAGATTCGTAAAATCGATTTGCTAACACTTTTGAGCAATTTAAACGATTCCCCTCACATGTATTCAACGATTGACGTTACACCGTTTTTTAAAACTACAATTCGTTATTCTTAAAGCTTTAGCTTCAACATTTAATGCCAATTTATCTGCGTGTAACAAATAAAAAATCTGATGCGTCGACTTGTCCCACCAGTATGAATTGAGCTTTATATTTGATCTAATACTAGAAATTTCTAAAAATAGGCATATACATGACAGAAACATGATAAAAAAAACGGTGCAACACAACCGCGATAACTAATGGAACGCATCCGAATCGCGTGAGTGCATCGATTAGGCGTTTGATCAATTAATCGGCAATCGATTATCGCAATTATCGCGATCAGTGGCGGATTCGATGAATCGAACGACCTTGACATTGGGTCGAGCTAGGGTTGCCAGACGGTGGAGATTCTCCGAACACTCCTTGCACTTGTATTCGGACGAATCAATAAATACTCCAAAATAATCATATGATTTCAAATCAACAACAACTCACAAATAGAAATAAAAAATATATAATTACAAAAACAAACATAGCAATAGAATGCAATCATTTGTTACTATATTGATGGTATTTTTTTTTTGTGTTAATGCAACTAAACTATACTGTATAATCTTCAAAACCGTGATGATTTCACGTTTTTTATGTATCTTCTATATTTTTCTATATTTTATTTCCATCCGAAAACATTACCGCCACATATTTCGTCTTACTATTTGGCAACCCTAGCGCACTGCGTCCGCCCACGGAGATATAATATTAGGCCCTTCGACTCCTGAGACGACCAACGACAGACTATACTAAACAACGTATCACAAGTGGACTAGTGGGCGACGACGCCGTTCCTCTGGCGCGGGAAACCGTTCTGCTGCAGCTTCTGAGGCCGAGTTATCTCTGGAAGGGGTTCAACTTTAGCCTTCTTGCCCGGTTTCGACGATAGGTAGGCCTTGTAGAAGAACTGCGCAAATAGGACGAAGTACGAAAAGTACATGGCCATTGAGAGTTTGATGTTGATCTGGCTGATGTGGCACGTGTTCGGTGGCGCCGCGGCTGCAATGATAATAAGGCATTTATTTACTGTACATTAATTTAACAACTTAGAATAGACATGTAATTTTTTTTTTTATTTCTTTAGAAAACCAACAGCATGAACTTAGATTAAATGACAATAAATATATGTTAGAATGTATAGCCAATAACAGGTTTCCCTTAATTTGTCCATTATTACAATTTAGAGTAGACAACTATAAGTCAGTAACAGGCAACACACAAGAGATTATTTAAAAAATATATACCTGTATATAAATTACAAAAACAAGCAACCCTTCGAATTTAACTAGTATTTAAGAAATAATATTTAAATTCATAAAAATTATTATTACATATAGCTTTTTAATTATTTTTTATCATTTTTTATCAACTCTATCACTCTTTGCAAAAATCCGCGTTTGCCCTCCGCAAAAAGGTCCAATGTTTTGAAATTTTTATTATATGTGCTAGCAATTCTAAATAGTACCGAATTTTGTAGGTAGTTGGTATGACATGTGGGTATTTGTAACAGTGATGTGTGACGTGTACGATATTTTGGCGTATTAAATGTAATTTTTGATAATAAATCTGCGCAGTCAATTTTGCTATTAATAACATCGTACAAAAAGCTCATATCCTGGACAATACGCCTCTGTTCTAGGGATAATAGACTGTGCTCGTTGCGACTCTCCTCATAGTCTCCAGGTGATTTACGAGAACGATAGTTAAGATGTCGAACAAATCTATTCTGAATGGTCTCAAGCCGATGTTTATATACAATATATTGCGGCGACCAAATTGTGCATGCGTATTTTTCACGATTATTCACACATCAAAATATCTTTGAAATCACCAAGTTTAAAACTGTTTAGATATAAGGTGACCTTGATTAAACATCTAAGGGAAGTTGGATTCAGACTGTTCATCTGAGGTCAGCTTCTAATTTTCAACTCTATAAAAATAAAGGAAGAATAAATTTTCGCTTGCTGGTTCTTTCCAGTACAATGTCTCCCGCCGTAGACTTGTGAACCAATGGCGTCGCATCGTAAACGTGTAAAAGTGATTGTATAAATCCCATTTGAAGATTTTTTTTTATTTTGACCGATGAAGTTACGTTGTTTTTTCATTCAATAATTTTATTATGTCGACCCATAATGAAAAAGAAATGTTACTGTCCAGAATCAGGCTCACTCTTCAAATGTTTAATTATAATTAAAGTAGTTGTTTTGTAACGCATCGATTAATCGGCAATCCTAGTCAAATAAATGACTTGAATAAGAATATAAGCTATTGATAGATTAAACTAATACTTATCAAATAATCGATTTGATTTCGATTGCCGATTTAATTATAATATTAGCCAGCAGATTAGAAAGAGAGTATAGGAAGAAAAAAATAATAATTAAAAAACAGTGGCAAGAAAGTGTGGAAGTCAATAATTAACGTGCCTCAGAATCAGCACAATGTTTCTTCAAGTGTCATACGAATCAGCGGCTTATGAACGTAGGATAAGGCATCACAGTAATTATTAGAAGAGTTAATAGAGATGTATGTAAAATGACGTATATAAATTAAAAAGAAGGAAAGGAAATGACAATAAGGATATTCCAGATGATTATCCACCCTCCCCTAGTGAGGGATAACTTTTCACCGAAAATACGTGTATCTATTGTCAAAGTTATGATTTAGTTTCGACTTTCACTTGTACTCGTATTGATAATTGCATCTCAGAAATGATATCGTTCTTTAGGTGTTTGTGAAGTACAATTAATCCAATATACGTCAGGAATATGATTGAATCTATCATCTATGATTGATTCAATAAATGACGTATCACACAAGAACAGTAAGCCTACCGTGATCGCTTAAGCATGACTGAAATCGCAGTGCAAGCGAGATAGCGCTATACGCTGTAAATGGTGTTTCTGTTTTATTAAAAACAATATAATTGTTTTAATCTTATTTTAAGCGGTCACAGTACGTCGTCTGATTACTTTGTATAAAAAAAATCGTGACTGCAGGAGTAGGCGTCTTTGCTACATAACTTGAATAGTTTTGTTCTCATTAATGTATGTCAAAAAGAAAGTTACGTTTCTTTTTAAATAAATAAATGATTAAATCTAAAAATATTATTAATATTTATTAAGTAATTGGAATAATGAACGCACTAAGACTCAAATTTATTACATTGATCCGACATTTCGAATAAATTATTTTGCGATTACCTACATATTACTACTGTACAAAACCTTCTAACAACTAGATGCTACTGTTTAAATGGTATATATGTTGTTCTCCTGGTCGAGCTGAGCAAAAAATGTACTGGTCACAAAAAAAGTTAACGACGCATTTTCCCGCTAGGGGGCTCTGAAGTCTGAATTAGAAAATCGTGGTTTTCGGGAGAATCAGCAGATTATTTGGAAATGTTGTTCTCCTTGACGAGCTGACGAGCAAAAAAAGACCTGGGTCTCGAAAACCACTTGGCCATTTAAATGTATCATCTACTTTAACTTGTTCTAACGACTATACTCTGTCCATTATGTTATTTTCTTTTTGACAGATCGCGCGTATGAAATATTGTTTCTATTTTCAAATTATAGTACTACAGTAATAATATACTTTCTAGACGGGTAACGCCCACATAGTGAAGTGCTCTGTGCATAACAAACTACCACAGACAATAAGCAGTTCTTGAAATCAGATAAATCGATAAATTGTCTTCAAATCAAATATTTGTAAATTTATTTATTTCCTTCTCGACAGCTACCTTACATTATTTATAGGTATGTGAATTTTAATATTAAAACGCATATGTAGTTAATAACATCTACGTCAAGTTTAAATCAAGAATTATGATCAAGAATACTTAGAAAATCACATACATACCATTTTTTTAACAAACTAGCTAGGTAATTGGTAATTCGCCAAAAATATAAAATTTTGCCTAATTTACTTGGCATGTGTAAAACTTTATTTTTTCATATATTTCTGATCCATTTAAGAGAGAAAAAGGAAAACTTTCTTAAATGGATCAGAAATATACGAAAAAATAAAGTTTTACACATGCCAAGGAAATTAGGCAACATTTTATATATTTTGGCGAATTACCCCAATTGGGTAATTCGCCAAATATATAATATAAAAATTAAACAAGTAAATTTAATTACATTATTTATTACATAGATTCATCAGATTCTTCTTCGTAAATTACACTAGACTCGTCAGTTGAGTCCTCTGTTACATAAATAACCAATTCTTGTGCCAATATGTTTGACAATATATGACAATACAATTTATGACAATTAGACAATATATAGTTAGACAATATATGACAATTTATTTCATGTATTTGAAAAAACCAGATAAACGAATTTAATATTTATAATAAAAATAATATCGCTGCATTAAATCGATTAAAAGTTCTTCTTAAATAAAATCGATATTCCGTTTTAATCGAATCGGTAACTTGCAAGTTCATCACTGATTTCAAAATATCTTAAACTGTCAAAAAGAAAATAATATAATGGACAGAGTATAGGCTTGTAGTCATCAGTAGTTATTTCTTCGCACCGCACCGGTTGTTGGTTGTCGTTACAGTTTCTGTGTTTTGATTATATTGTACAATATCACGGCTTAAACTTGACATAAAAGTTTAAATTTCTCTTAACATCTTAGCAATTATTAAGGGTATAACATCGCTCAATGACCTTCAGCATTTCCTCGGTAATAAAAAGTATCGTCACTTAATTTTCTGAAGGTTTTCTGTATTATTCAAATGAGAATATCGATACAATTAAAAATGTGAACAATACAAGTTGTTAAAGACAATTACATCTCGCAAAACTCGTGTAATATAATAAGTACAAAAAAGACCATTAAAAGTATCATATTGTATAATTATAAACAATGCAATTGATCATATGTGACGTACAGTGTAAAACTTAATTTTTACATAACCCTTGCTTAAAGGAGTTCTAGAATCTTATTCAAACCCATAGTATTTATGGCAACTTCAGTGATGTAATTCTCTTAATCTTGTTTTGGTGAAATATGTTAGATAGCAACTTAGAGATGCATTTATTAATACGAGTCTTAAAGCGGAGACTTTCACGTTTTCACTATAGATTAATCTTTTTTGTATAAAAATGTGAGCCGCCCCCAGTCTCACAATCTAGCATTCTGCTCCAAATCATTTCATAGTTGGCACAAAGTAGAATCAGGCACATACCTATGTAGTTGTGCGCCCACACGTTGATCGCGCAGCCCACTACCATCTGCGTGAGCTGCAGCACCGTGATGGTCATGGCGAGGAACTTGGGCGGGTACTTGCCCATGCTCACGAGCGCATAGTACGAATACATCACGCTGAAACAGAGAAACGTACCAGTTTAATGGCATGTTTGTTATAAAAGGTAGATCATTATTGTGTTTATTTATACAAAAGTTCTGCTTGCTTCTTGATTCTGATTTATTCAAAATCAAAATAATCTTTATTCAACATAGACCTTTACAGGCACTTATTGACGTCAACAAACAAAACAAAAAAAAAGCTTAAAAAAAAAACAAAAACCTTGTCCGTAGGTACGTAAGAATAAGAAAAAAAAAATATTGACTCGACACCCGTTCGGAAATTGGGAGAGCCTTCTCGAGAAGAACAGGCAAGAAACTCTGAAGGTCAAAATTGAAATGCTTCTCGATTTATTGACTACTAGCTTCCGCCCGCGTGAAATTAGTTTTGTCAATCCTGGTCCCTTATGTCTAAGGTACCAAGATTCATGGTCTTAGCTTCAATTCAACCCCTATTTCACCCCCACACTGGTAAAAATTTCAAAATGCTTGAACAAACGATTTTTTGTTTCTTATGACGTGAAATTTGACGAACTTGCATACTAACTTTCAACCCTTGTTTCACCCCCTAGCTGGTCGAAATTTCAAAAATACTAGAACAAATGTTTAATGATTTCTTATCAAGTGCTTAAATATAAAGTTTCATTGGTTTTATCTTTTAAAATTAAGAAATCCCATACAAACTTTCAACCTCTATTTCAACCCCTTCATCCCTGTTTTTCGAAATAAAAAGTAGCCTATGTTCTGTCTCAGGGTCTAAAGATTGTCTGTACCAAATGTCATCAAAATCGGTTGCAAGGTTTAACCGGAAAGCGTAACAGACAGAGTTACTTTCGCATTTATAATATTAATTGGGATAATTTACGCATACGGTATCCTAATGATAGGATATTACCCGGGATAACAGGATACCCGGTAATGATAGGATCATTTAGTTGTCCGTCTGACAAGACACTGAAAAAATTAAAAATCAAATCGATCGAAATAAAAGGTACCGAAGTTTTTAAAATCGATTTGAGACTCGCAATAAAATTTAAGTTTATTTAAAGAAATTATATATTTAAAATAATAAAAGTTTTTTTTTTTAAATTCGGTGTGTCATGTAGCACAAAACAGGAATAAATCCAAAATTTGTAGTTGCGTCGTAAAATAATGCGTTTTCAAATTTATTTGCGAAATTTACGAAGTATCACAGGAAAGACTAACTGCAACCATTTAACTCAAGATATTAATAATTTAATCTGTCTGTCTGTCTGTATATAAGGCGTAGAAAGTTATGCCAATTAAATATATACGAGTATACGATTCGGCATCGTGACAATATTACTATTTGTATTGTTATTATATTTTTAAGAATTTGCAATGTGTTATTGATAATATTTACACTTCAAATCAAAAGCAGTCCTTGATTCGCAGCAAATTAAACAACTCATAACTTTAAAAATGGAGACAATGTACTCGTAGAAGACAACACTGTTTCCCGGCCTTTGCGGTTTAAATAATTGTTCCATTGACTCCGACAAGCATTAAACGAATGGACTTCACCCACATGTAGTAAGGACATGAGAATTCCAATTCCAGCTCAGACAAGGTTTATCCAATTTGTGGCAATTCATACTACACTATTAACGCTGAGTAAATGTGCAGCGTGTCAGGACCTCTACTTACAAATCAATAAGATGGATGACCGATTGTCACTGATCGACTGATTCCCATTTGTTATATAATCGCACGTCTATTGGATAGAAATGTAATTGTAATAAGTTTTTAATTGGTAACATATCAAATTTGTTTTATTTTGGATCTCTTATAATGTGTCTATTTACAGGTTCTAACTTTGATGTGTGCAGCTAAACATTGAACTTGATTTAACTGTATCCCGCTTCTTCATGTCGGATAAACATCGATTCTACTAACAGGAGATAAGGAGAAAAATTTTGGCACAATAAAAAAATTAAACAATGGGTTTAATGAATTAAGTTACTGCTAAATCATGTTCATATTTTACGCGAATTGTCAACGAATTCAACTTACATTGCTTATTTTAATATGACGTTTATTATTTTAGGGCTGAGAGTTCAATTTTCTTCTTTCGAATTTCACGGCGGTTGGTTTTTTATATTTTCTGTAAACTGTGTGTGAGTCACGTGACTCGAACTGATATCGGATAACGCAAATGAAATATAAGATTCGTCAGATTATCATCACGAGCCTACCATAACTACGTTAGGGCGATTAGGCCTTAGTCAACCACGCTGGCCCAGTGCGGGTTGGTTGACCACGTACACCTTTGAATCGCTTCGCAGATGTACGCAGGTTTCCTCACGATGTTTTCCTTCACCGTAGGAGCGTCGGATAAATGTACATATGAAATTCGGAACGAAAAACACATTGGTACACGGCGGGGATTAGATCGCGGGCCTCCCGATTCTATGCGGCGCACAAACCAGTGCCAAGACCACAGCGCCACCGACGCTCGTCACTCGTCGACACTCGTCAGATATACCTGTAGAATAAATTTGGCGGTAGGATTACGTTATCTGACGATTGATAAATCGAAGTTCTTAATATTTTTAGCATAGCAACACAGTGCTTTAAACGTATCAGAATACGCTGTTGTAACTGTGTTTTACGCATAGACTAACTTACTTTTACATTAGAAAAATCTAGAACAAAATTAGAGAGACGTCATTCCGATGTTAATTATTGTTATGTAGTCATCAGTATCATACTTCGTTAATTACATGATCCTCGTTTACATTTTAAATAAAAACCCCTCAATTAAAAAAAAAATTGCCGCGCCTTGCTCCAGAACCGTAACTCCAAAACCGAACAAACAGGTTGGTTCATTTGTAATTTAGTTGACCTGTCATCCTAAAATAGCAGTTAGTAAATAGACCATCATAATTATGATTCAATTGAGAAACTTTACCTTTAGATTAGTTCTGTGTGTGTAAAATTGAGTACAGTGTGATAATTGTGTTGGTGTTGCCAAAATTTCGAACAATTTACCACTTTATTACTTGAGTAAGTACACAGTAAAACGTCAGATTTTACAAATTAACCTTAGGACAACGCCTAGTAGCATGAACGTAACAAACTTGTGGCTCTGTTGACGGTAAAAATATGACGACTGTAAGTACGAAAATAGCCACTGAATCAAGGCGACTTTTCACCTTGATTCAGTGGCTTCATTCATAAACATTGTTTACATTGGATAAAAATGGTCCATATTCAATAAACATTATCTTGAAACAGTAAACGCATTCAAAACTTGAACCGTGTTATTCCATGACCTGGTTTAGGCCTGGTCTAAACGAAAACTCGGGTTTAACTCAGATTTTAATGAAATTGATATTACAAGACACGGTTTACCCAAAGAACCGGGTTTATCTCTGGTTTATAGATAAACTAGGCTGCCCCTTAGTTTAAGTCTGGTTTCAAAACGAAATTATGATTTTTGACAGCTGACAATTTGTAGTTTGTGCATACGTATCTCTAACTAGATAGTCTGTGATTTGCGGTTGTTCGGTTTTATTGTTCTTGCTATTATTTTCTCGATATTTCACGGACTATACGGCTTGATAATAGATATTGATTTACTCGATGATATGGATTTAGACGATTTGGATATTTTGGACACATTTCCAACTGTACCTACGTCGTTTTATGAACTTAGAATTATGCACAGTTAACATTTTAATTTTCAAAAGTTTTCTTGGCATCAATTATAGGATTCCTTATTATTTTCCATTTTTATATAAGTTTATTAAAGATATCATTATAAAGTTCAAAGAAAACGAAATAATTTTGTTTAGTTAAATGTCAAAAGGGCGGCACATGTTGAATAGGTAGGTACTTAATTGACGTTCCAACAAGCAATTTTTACAACGTGAAATGTAAGTATTATTATATTTTCTAGTATATATAAGAAGAAATGTAAGTACGAATATTTTCTTTCATACTTACATTTCTTCTTATATATACTTTAAAATTAAATTTATCTTATAAAATAAAATGTTTTTTATCAACTTTGTAGTTTTATTTTCACTATAGTTATGAAGTCGGTTACAAACGAAGCTGTGTGAAATGGAACGATTATTGGTTTACTAATAAAATTGGCTAAAACTAGGGTGCCAAAGCCGTTAAAAACGAACGAATGAATGAATGATTTTCTTTAGACTCGGGTTTTGGAAGATCGTACTTGAATTTGTTTTTGTAATAAAGTCCGGTCTAAACCAGAGACCTTGGTTCAGACCCGAACTACATAGACCTGGTTTAAACCCGAGTTTTAGAAGTTTTTGTAATAAGAGAGGAACTGTCTCAAGTTTAATGACGCTAATTGATCATTCTCTACTTCTGTTATAAAAAGTCTTACTTTTATAGATTTAGGCAACGTGGGTGAGCGATTTGTAAAAAAAAACAAAAAACATCTAAACCAAAATTATACGAAGACTTTCTTTCACGTTATTAATATTTGATTACTAACTTTGATAAAAGGTAATGACATGATTCAATATTTATGTGCAGTAGTTCTAGCGAAGACCACATTTTAACTATAATTGATTAAGGAGACAGTAACCGCTCTCTGTAGTGAACACGGACGGCTACACCGAAATCGGAAACGCAAGTCACGTGGCGGATCGGATCGTACGTGAGCAGATTATGGACAATTCAACGTTTACCTCAGCACGATAACGAACAAGTAAAGATAAAGCATGCCTCTTTGAATGAGCGATTCACACTGAGAAAAGATATTGGAGCGCACGTTATCAATTCGCATCAGATGACGAATGGGGCCACCTACATAAATATACTACTGAAGTTGAAACGGATAATTTTTATGTATCAACAATTATTTTCGCACATTATTCACGCAGTTTCAAGTTTATTTTGCATCGTGCTTTCGATTCGGAGATACTAGGAACGTATCTATGACAATTTATTGGTTGTGTAACACATTTTATATCGGATAATACAGTTATGCGATAAATTATTAATCGTAACATTGAATTCCCATTGTGTGTAACGGTTTTGATTAAAATGTTTTACTTAGTATATTTCCAGAAGAAGAAAAAAACAAATACTCTGGGGGCGGTTATCCTCAATACTAGTCATAAAATCATTAGGACCAAGACTTTAAGGCAGTTTAGTTGATCTCAGTACACATCGAGTCCAACATATAATCTCCTCGGCAATTGGTTACAGGGGTATGATATGTGACCTTCTCGCTCTTTTGTGAGGATTCAGGAAGCAATTTTATGAGATAAACACTTTTATACCAAAAAGAAATGACCTGACTGTTGATAAAGAAAGGCCGGGTCAAGAGTACTCGCAACCGACGAGCATGCATGAAGACGCTCATGAAAGTGGAGGAAGCAAGAGAAGTGTGCCAGGATCGTAGCAAGTGGAGAGAGGTGGTCTCTGCCTACCCCATTGGGAACAAGGCGTGACATATATGTATGTATGTATAATTGTTGATACGTTCTATTGAATCGTATATTCCAATTAATCACATTCAACCCGCACTGGGTCAGCGTGGATGACTAAGGCCTAATCGGCCAAAAAAAAATAGGGTAGACTCATGCCTAGGGACGTATATGGACTATGACGATGAACCCACATTACCGTTTTTAGTAAATTTGATTGTACAATACAAACAACAACAATTCCGAATTTCATGTCGCTCGTAATAGAAACGGTTTTTCTAGAGCATATGTAGACCTTGACCAGTTCCTAACTGTATATTTTACTTTTATCTGTAATGATTACGTCATACCGTTATTCATATTAATTATCAAGATATATTGTTATGTGCGCAGCTGTCATTAAATATATCTTGATACATTATCTATGGATTATTGGATTTTTTGAATTAACAATATTGTAGAAAGATTCAACATTACCATTTCTAGAATTCGAATCATAAAAACTATTGAACGTTCAGAGCTATATTTAAAGTCCAATTTCCACGAATCAATCACAACCAATAGAAATAACATTTGCGACCGAAGTCCGACCGATGCGATGGCGACCGCCCAACACGACTGCACCACTTCGATTATATAACGCGTATAAAAATTTATCTATTAAGCGAGCCACATTGGAAATTGCAACACGAACCTATTATCTTTTTAGCATTTCCACAGTTACGTAAAGAGAGTATTTCGTGATATTGTGTACATTCGATATTCAGTTTACTGTTATTTCACAAGATATTAAATAACGATCTGATCGCTTGTCTATTAACAATTCCGTTGTATATACAAAGCCCCGCTCTTGATGTGATGGCGTTTCATAGAATAAGTCAAAGACATGATCAATTTCAGGCAATTGGTGTAATTTAATGTGGTTCCTCGCTCCGATTCAATGATTAAATACCGGTTTCTATTTCCGTCCCGTGTACCCAGACCATACATACATGATATGTATGTATGGTCTGGGTACATCATCATCATACAGTATAATTACAACTCATATAGCACGAGGCTACCGTAACTATGTTAGATTGATTAGGCCATAACCATGCTGACCCAGTGTTTGTCTGATTTCATATTGAATTTCTTCGCTGTTGTATGCTGGTTGTCTCAATGTTTTTCTTCGCCACAGAAGAGTCAGATCGAATTCGAAATTCAAATTCAGTACATATTAAATTCCGAAACACATCAGTATATTTCGAAATTGACCCCGGTCGATCGATCACAATTCGAAGACCAGTGCCACCGACGCTGTAATACTCAAAGAAAGAATACTTCGATGAAGACTAGATATGGTGTGATAAGAAATTGCTCTTAAAGTTCTGGTTAAGTCTAAAACTTAAGCTAGCTTTTGACTCTGGAATATATATATTTATATGCAGGATCTGTGCGTAAACAGAAATTGGCGCCATTTGGTAAAGGACATTGTATTGTATATTTATACAAATGATGTTTGAAACGATGTAGTATGTCCCTGTGAAACAGATTATACAGAAAGTACGGGACGAAAAGAGAAAGCGTTATTGAATCATTGAATCGGAGCGAGGAACCACATTAAATTACACCAATTGCCTGAAATTGATCATATCTTTGACTTGTACTGTTTAGTATACACCCCCACCCTCTATCACGCTGGGTTGTATTAAAATGTATGGGTGTTAACTACACCCCAACTTAATTTATTCGCTAGAACAGATTATCCAAAAGGAAATATATATTTTTACGCGGAAACATTAACTTATATTCAACGCCGTACCTCCAATCTTCTCATATCAATTTGTATCAAAACGTGGCCAGATACTTTTATCAGATTTTCCTACAGCAAAAGTAAACTTTGCCGTGATAAAAATGTCCCTATGTACTTCTCCGAATCTAACAAAACTATCTCTATATTATGAACTTGCATCAATCAGTTCAGTATTACATATATACTGAACTTACTCAAACAAAAACTTTCTACCCTTATTTATATTAAATAAAAAAACGAAAATAACGTTTTAAACTTGTAGCTATAAAAATTGAGTATTTTCCAGGCAATGTTGTTACTCCTATTTTAACCCCCTACAGCCTTTTATCGCATTAAAATGTCTATGTCCTTTATCTTAGGCTTTATTTTAGGCTCTAGACCAGAGATTCCTAAACTTTTTGTGGCGCAGACCCTGACTGCCATGTTTTTCAGTTTTGGGTAGACTACCTACCTGATATTGAATACCGACGCACAGACAGAGCTTTTTTTAATTACTTTCGCATTTATATCTCACAATAAGCTGGATATCTCGATAGTGTGTATATATATATATATATATATAGATATATATATATGATGTAGTAGGGGATTATTGGGCATTCTGGCACACTTTTTTGACACTCCATTGATCTCACTATCGTTCGATCAATGTCGTGAAAAAGTGTGCCAGAATGCCCAATAGTAGTAGTGAAAATTATGAAGAGGCTTTATGTGTGGCGATCAATAAAAATTATTTAAAATTAGGTACAAGCTATTTCCACCAGTATGATGTTTTATTAACAATGTATCTCCATAGGATTATATGTAACTAGAAAAGTTACATGCAATTCCTACGCGAGAAATTTAATTTACGAAATTATCGCAAGACGTCTTAGTTAGCATACTCGATTTCAGTCTACTAAACACGTTTTCATGGTCTTCAACCTCGGGCTATTGAGGATTTTAGCAAGGGAAGAGCGTAATAATATATACACAGAACTTAACAAACATGAGGCTTCCTGGCTTCCAAGACTGGATCCTCGGATAAGTATCTGTGTAAATAAAATACACTAACCCAAGCAAAATTTATCCCTCAACCCAAAGGAAAACACTTGTGTGGTTTAACTGTAACCGGTATACATTAGCATGTTCGATTGCAACCTACTAAACACATTTTCAAGGTCTTCTATCTCAGGCTATAGAGGCGCGTAACTAAGTGTAGCAGTGCAATAATGATCACAGAACTTAACAAACTTGGGGCTTCCTGGCTTCCAGGACGGGATCCCCGGATAAGTATCTGTGTCAACATGCACTCTAACTTCGTCAAACGAGAACTCTGAAACCAGAGGAAAACACTTGTGTGGTTCGATCGCGAGACGTCTTAGTTAGCATACTCGATTTCAGTCTACTAAACACGTTTTCATGGTCTTCAACCTCGGGCCATTGAGGATTTTAGCAAGGGAAGAGAAATATATGTGTGTGTGTTATGTTAAGTAGCGAGAATGCTGTGTTTCAGTGTAAGCATTCAAGCTGAGGTCAAACTTTTCTGACGTACTGAGACTAATAAATCACTAAGACCTTCAATAATCGGGTCATTACCCAGTTATTAAGCTACACGTTATATTACCAGCGCCCATTACACAGCACGTGTACTGCAATTATGACTAGCAAGAGCAACTTATTTGTTGGTCTTCTGACAAAACATAATTAGGTTTAGTGACGCAATCTACAGAAGTCAATGTTTAGACCCGATATCTTTGGTACAGACTATCTGCACTGGATATTTGAAAAAAGTTGACAAAAATTATGGCGGTGCAGACTGTCTAGTTTAAACTGACAAAAAGAGTGGCGATGCAGATTGTCTAGTGTAAACTCACAAAAATAGTAAATATGCAGATGGTCTAGTGAATGGTGGCAAAAATTATGGTGGTGCAGACTTTCTAGTGTAAACTGGTAAAAAGAGTGGCATTGTCAAACCGTGCTCTCTTTAATTTATGAGATTGTAAAGTTGTGGTCAATAACTAATTTTGATAATCAATATTTTATCGATAAACTATATATCAGATAATTGTGAAGATTATGCGAGCAACGTTTAAACGTTACTTAAGTAACGGTACATTTAACATATAAAATGTTTCATGGCCTTTAAAAAAATATTTATAGGTCACAAAAGTTAAGATACTAGATAGAACCTACGTGCTTATCTAAACCCAAAAATCAGGCAAATTTGCTTTTTTGCGTACCATATCTAGACCACTATCCCTACAGAAAGAATTCGTTTAAATCACCGTGGTGTACTTTTAGCAAACATACCGAAAATATATATTATAAGTGTAATGTGTGCCAGAACGGATTCGACTTGCAACGGAGACTCAAATAGCTTATCCGTCATGGTTGAAGGTCGGTCATAGAAAGATATGCTATATTACTGGTATTAGTAGGACGTCAGAACACGATTCCAATAATAAAATGCACGAATCATAAAACTCGACAGAATAGTTAACTTACATGTTGATTTTTTTCACTGTTGCAAGTGATTGTAAGTACACCTTAATACGGACCATGAAGTGATCCCATAATGGTACCACTTTTTTCACTGCTGCAAGATATTGCAAACCTGATTACCTAAATACGGACCACGAAGTGATCCTAATGGTAGCACTTTTTTTTCACTGTTGCAAGAGATTGCCAACCTTAGTACCTGAATATCGTCTACGAAGTGATCCTATAAAGGTAGCACTTTTTTCCACTGCTGCAAGAGATTGCAAACTTAATACCTGGATACGGACCACGAAGTGATCCTATAATGGTACCACTTTTTTACCCTAATCTTAAAAACATAAACTCACCTATGCACACAGTAGTTCATGACGACGAACCAGCGCGCGGAGGACGTGTACTCGGTGAACGAGTACCAGGTGTACAGTAGCACAGTGATATGATGGTACCAGTGGAGGAAGATGAGCGGCTTCTTGCGCAGCACGATGAACACCGTATCGCCTAACTCTGGCAGCTTCGACAGCACGAACATGTACGTCCAGAAGCCGGACACACGGTCTACTTCGATGAAGCTGTGACAAAAAGAACGCAAGAGTTATTTATTTAATTACAGTACTGCTACATGAAACATATTAAAAGTACAAAAAGTAACTTATTTATATATATATATATATATATATACAAAATGTTCTGATATGCATCACAATAATAGCGTACATAACATTCGCAATAACTACCTACAATTTAAAATCAATAGCTGTACTACTCACCAACAGGCATCTTACATAACAGAGTTAATTAAACCGTCGTCATATTTATTAAGATATTTTTCAGTAGTTCTAGTGATTGTAATTAGAACAAGAATTTTGGATTAGGTCACTTCAATTCTAAAGGTGCGAAATATCTACAATCTATGTTCATGGTTGATTACGGTCAATATATGTGGCGGAAGTCAAACAAAAAGTAATTTGTGGGTAATATATAAATTGTTAATATGTTAATATATTATTATAATTCATATATTTATAATAAATTAGTAATCTTAAATTTAAGTTTTTTACAATATAGATATATAAAAGAAACATAAATACTATAAAAACTTAAACCTAGGATGCCACCGGCAGCGAGACAAGGCCCAAGCGAACCGGTGGTTAGGACTGCAGACAGAGAAATTTCCGGACATTACGTGCCGTGTCGAGAATCACTGCATTTTGTATCCGATCCTTGATCCATTCGTCAAGCGAGAGCCTCTCTTAAGATAATGACCGAGACTCTTCGCTATCAACAAAAAAAAATAAAACCGCTGTCAAGTTCAGGCGTCATTTTGTATCTTGTGATCACAAAATATTTAATATTTTCAAAAATGCCTACCATGTTATTAAATTGCAATTTTTCAGCTTAAGTTTTTGGAATATACATTAAAAATTCTACACAGAAAAACAAACAAGATTACAATAGAAACCAAGTTACTATGGATACTTTTCAACTGACATCGATTGTCAGAATATATAAACAAGCTTGAATCCAACAACGACAAATTATTGAAAAATGGTCATTTAAAAATGATTACAAGATCAAAGACCAGCACCCTCCCTCCCTCCGTCATCCCAGGTAATATCGTTAAATTCTACATCCGATGTAAGCAGCTCTTCGGACGATGTGAGTGGACCCGGGACCCCGCCGCCACGACCACCTGCACGACGAGGACGTCCCCCGTTGCCGGTACGATTGGGTCCTTCGAGGCAATCTGCCTCGCTGTAGCGAGCCGAGGCCCCCGCTATCGGTGGTGTAGTGCGTCGCATGCGATGGACTCAAACAATAAATGAGAACTGCATGCGCGCATATTATGATGGGGCTACAGAGGGAGGTGTGAAATGCTGCTTTATTTTGTTTTGTTTTCTTTTATTATTATTATTATATTAAATTATTATACATTTTTTTATGCGCTATATATAAATTCCATACTTTGTTCGCATCCCCGTTACAATAAACTCCCCATAACATCAACCAGTCCATTAATTACAAGAATTGCATTTACAAATCAATTTCTGTGGCTGAACATAAACATTGTTTGTTTGGTATTTACTCGATTGCTCTGCACACTAAAAGGACGATAAAATAATGACAATACCATTACGTAAACTAAGTAAGAAAAACAAAATGGCGTGACCTCCAACTGAATGCATTTTCAATTTGTCGCATCAAAGGGCGGTAGCGCTATCGCAATGTAAACCACAAGATTTGTAAAAAAAATGAAATCAATTTTTTAAATTACAGTTATTTATAAAACAATACTATAAATGCAATAATCAAATGTAATTTGTCTGTTAGCGGCACGCGAACGCCATCATAAAATAGATTTCTATTCAGTTGGTATTCTGTGAGTAGTCTACAAATGAGCATATTTTTCTAATAAGTAAATTAAATCTTAACCTTAGGCTAAGTAAAATATCAATGTTTAGGTTAAGAATGTTAAATAAACTTAAATTTGATACGTGTAGGTATTCAAAGAAGTTGAAGTCGGTATAAAATATATATCTTGTATTACCCACAGAAAAAATAAATCTTAACCTTAGGTTAAATATGATTAATGTCACTAGGTTAAGTATGTTATTTAGAATAAATTTATATTTGATAAACTTATTTTAAAATAATTATATTTTGCTAATAGATAAGAAATATATACCTTAGGTTAAATATTATTATTGCTGATGTATAGGTTAAGTATGTTTATAGTGATTGTTTTTATATTTGGTACGTGAGTACTTGCACGTCTCCCTTGCGTTATTTTCAAAATAACGATAATAAAAGCGTTAATTACTTAATTTGGAAATAAAATAATAAAGAAACCAAACAGACAGAGAATCATCAATTAAAAATATATACGTCACATAACGAGCAATATGAGAACCAACTACATATGTCTAACCTACCTCACATCATTCTGTACGAATAAACTTATGTGTTGTAAATAAACGGTAAAAAAACTATTGCGATTGACGGAAACTGGCAATAAAGTTTGTTCGTTCCACATATGGCATGTGAACAAAGTGATTCAGACAAATTGAGTAAATTAAGGAGAATAACAAAACGTGTAACGTCATCCGAGCGTCCAGGGAAGACGTACACGTTTGATGCCCGGATTAAAGCTAGTCATACGATAGCGGCCGGCAAATGCCTTGGAAACCTGGCATTAATAAACTACGCCCGAAGCTGGTTAGCGATGCCCGTATTCGGAATCCTTAAATCCGTTTTATCACTACATAGTAAAAAACGACGTCGCTTTCTCTGTCCATATATCCCTATGTATGCATAAACCTTTAAAACTACGCAACGGATTGTGATGCGGTTTTTTAATAAATAGAGTGATAGAAGAGGAAGGTTTATATGTATTAATCCGCCTCCTTGCGTCGATACCCCAGTTACTGAGGGTCGTGATCTCTCTTGTTGAGCACCTTGCTCATGATTATTGACCGCCACTGGTGTCGATCTGCGGCAGTGTGGAACGCGTTATGGACAGTGGATTCCAGTGTGGTGCGTATCTGGTCTGTCCAACGTATAGGGCTTCTTCCTCTCGGTCTATTTCCTTTGACTTTGCCTGTGACTACAAGTTTCTCGAGGTTGTCATTTCCCTTCCTAGCAATGTGGCCGAAATACTCGAGTACCTTTCGCAGGCATGAGGTGGATAGTCTGGTTTGTACTTTGAGTTCCCTTAAGATGGATACGTTGGTGCGGTGAGCTGTCCAAGGAATGCTTAACATTTTCCTGCAGCACCACATCTCGAAGGCGTCAATACGCTCTCGGTCAGCTTTTTTAATAGTCCACGTTTCAGCGCCGTATGCAAATATGGAGAATACGAGAGCACGTACAAGTTTGGTCTTGGTGTTGCGGGAAATGCTTCTGTCCTTCCATATTCTTTGCAGCTGCGTCATAGCGGTTTTAGCCATACCGATCCTTCTCCGGATTTCGTATTCACAGGACCCGTTGTTAGAGATGCTAGAGCCCAGGTAGATGAAATTGTCAACGATTTCTAAATCAATAGTTCCGGTGAGCTCTAATTTACCCGATCTATCAATCAATCAATATGTATTAATCAATATGTATTAATAACATTCATTAAATAGTGGAGAAATACTGTTATGTTTTAAAGGTTTTCGAAGTGATATCGTAAATAATTACATTTTTTCTGCTTGCATTGCAAACGCAGGCTGAACCTTACGAGATTTATCAAAATAATGTACTTTTAATGTTCACAGTTTTTCAGTAGTGTATTTAGTATCAGCATTGCACCCCTGCGAAGCCGGGGCGGGTCGCTAGTCAATATATATAAAATCTTTATGTATATGCGACTTGTACACCGCTTAGAATTGGCTATAGAGAATATTTTAACATATTTATTTTGTAGTACTCGATATAAGGATAATCATAATGCAATCATACAGTTTAAAGTATAACATCAATCAATAATTCATTTAATTTCCGGTAGATTAAACATAATCGCCTTCACTTGTCCATTTACATTATATTGCCATAACGCGACAAATATCAATCATCTACAGATGCTTATATATATTCTTATTAACTACAACTGTGTACATTTGTTTAGATTATTTATTTATAGTAACATGAAGTACAATAAATAATTATATATGTAATTTTCTGTGTTTTTCGGGATTATAATGTCATTTTGGATTTTCATCTATCATACCAACATTCATCAAAACTTTTTTTTTCCTCTCAGGAGAGAGGCTGAGAATCCTTACGAGGAGCACGAAACGTACCCAGGATACTCCCGCAACAGCAAGTGTCACGGAGGTTATGTTGGACTCCACACAACCGGAACGGTCCGATCGCGTGACCTACGAACTAAACTCAGCCCAGCCTTGGCCATAACGGCATGAATGGAGGTTTCATCAAAACCCGGAGTTTCACCATAAAAGACAAATAACGTATTGTAAGTAGGATGTTAGCTAATTGACGCTGTTGACACTAACGTCAAAACATGGCGGCTGAAAGCGAGAACGAGTTAATAGAACGGCAATTATCAAAGCAATCATAAGAATTATCTTCCGCTAATCGTCGCGAACACGTGCCTCCGTAGGTCTGGGTCGCCAGATACCGATAATAACGCACTCGGGCACTGACTGGCAGCGCGCATGATTTGGTTGGCACGTTTAACCTTCACCTAAGCAAGCTGGCCGCTATTTCGTAGCCGCCTATCGTCAAATTTGTCAACAAATAACAACTATCGAAACAATTATTTTTATGATTTGTTGACAAACAAGCAGATATGCCACCTGATAGTGGTAGCAAATCTGCAAATCTTATAAAAAACTCAATATACGTTGCCAACATATGACATAATATGTAGTCGCAATACCCAACAGTAGTATCGCTGCGTTTACCCTTCACACTTGAACACAGAAATGAGAACAAAATAGCAGATTTTGCCACAAAACGAAGGCACCAAGCAGTCAACCCTGGTAT
The DNA here is from genome assembly GCA_036419045.1 of Scirpophaga incertulas. Taxonomy (NCBI): domain Eukaryota; kingdom Metazoa; phylum Arthropoda; class Insecta; order Lepidoptera; family Crambidae; genus Scirpophaga; species Scirpophaga incertulas. Next base: position 22,650,598 of record CM071639.1, on the reverse strand, counting down.
AGAATTTCCCTCCGGTGAATATATATATTTTTTCCCTCAGGAGAGAGGCTTCGAATCTTCACGAGGAGCACGAAACTTAGCCAGGTACCCCAAGCAACGGCAAGTGTCACGGAGATTATGTTGGACTCGTTCAGATATTATTAAAAACTTCAGCAAAACTGTGGTTCCTTAGCCAAACGAATGAGTTCCTAAAGTACTATACAGAAAAATATTCACTAAATTTATCCTCTGTACTAGTGAGATACAAAAATAAATATGTTAATAAGTACAGTTTAATTCTTTTTAACATTTAACGTCCTCCATCTTTCGACGTTTGTTATAAAAATAAGTCATATAACCTTCAAGGTTTCAATTTTATATCTTCACGTCAGATTACGAAGAGTTCACTTTACACATATTTTATTTATTTACAACACCCCTTCTATTGGTAAAACAGTATTCGTAGTATGATATTTTTCTCGCAGGAGAGAGAAGCTGAGAATCCCTCTGAAAGAGAAGGACCCAAAATACCAGCGCTGCAGCAAGCGTTACGGTGATTATGTCGGACTACACGCCGCACAGAGAGGTATTTGACCCAAAAAGCTGGCCAAAATCACTTTTTTTTAAATTAGTGCTACCCCTTCAAAGCAATTTTTTTTTAAATTAGTATAACCTCTCCATACAATAACAATAAAGACAAAGCTCTAGCGCCGCCCAACACGACGTAAGCTCAGTCGGAAGTTACCGTTCTGTTAAAGTGTACGTGTGATTGTTGGATGCGCTCAGATTTTAGTGTTCTAAAATATCTCCTATCTCGTGATTGAACGATTTTGTGTTGGTTTTCATTATGGATTCTGATTAACCAGGTATGTATTATATTTAGTACATAATTTCAACAGCTAATTTATTATATTATTTTAATTATATCCATAAGATGTAACCACGAAAAAAAACTCGTATAAAAACACATTTTGAGAAATCAAAGGACTTTTTAATAAGTTTCTCATCATTTCTAAGTCAAAATTTCTATTGTATGTTGTAAAGTAGACCTTATAGGATGTAATTAAAAACAAAACAGCCGCCCGAATACACCCGCCTATTTTTCGTGATTTTTTTTCTGTAAACATATAAACTTTTACTTAACGAAATTTTACTTATATTTTATGTATTTTTGTTATAGGCTCGTCTGGAGTGAAGTTTTTGTCTCGAAATGACTTGCTCGATATAATGGAACGCTCAAACACCTCAATTTTTAACGAAAAGTTGAATTTTATGGAAAAAGAACTGATCAATCAGTATGATGAAAATGATCAAAATATTGCTAATATTAAACAAAAATTGTCAGTTATAAAACATCAATTTAAACAAAAATGGACAGCTGCTCGCAAAACAAAGGCCAGGAACCAATGGGGAGTGGCTCAAAGGATACAAATGGAATATGCGCCTTACTGCTGAGGAGAAACAAATAGTCGAGAACAGAAAAAAAGACATCCAAGATAAGTTCCGCGAGCAACTTGGTCTATTAGTGGATATACCAAATGCAAACTTTGGCAACACCAATGATGGGAACACGAGTAGATGCTTTTTTGTTAACTATAACATATCTGCAGCAATTACCGGAATAGACTTAAATTTAATTTACAGATTTAAAATTATTTTAGACACATTGTGCTGTGGTTTAAAGATAAACATAGAGAAATTTGAAAATTATTGTCAAGAAACGGCTAAATTGTACGTTTCTTTATATAATTTTTACCCCATATCTCCGACCTTGCATAAAATATTGCGCCATGGGGCTGAAGTAATAACGGAAGCCATTCTTCCAATAAGACAATTGTCTGAAGAAGCTGCAGAAGCACGCAACAAACATATTAGAAAATGTTCAGACACAACTACACCAGAAAGTTTTCCCGGGTAGTTTGCAACGCAGATGTTTTAAACAGGCTCCTCTTAACCTCTGACCCTGTCCTGAGGAAGAATAAAAAAAAAAAAAAAATTCAGCTGATCTTGTAAATTTATTAGTAGAAAGTGACATTTCAAATGTAAGTTTTGAAGATGAAAATGAAGAATAAATGATTGTATATATTACGTATGCCTTTTTTTTACCTTATTCAAGCAAACCTTAAATAAAACATTGTTAGGCAGCCATTAAAAGTGTACAATATTTTTGGCCAGCTTTTTGGGTCAAATACCTCTCTGTGCGCCGGCCAGAGCGATCTGGAGACGTATTTTGAATCATTAGACGTGAATTTGGAATTCAAATATGAATACAAATCGTGCGCGAAACTATTTTTACTGCTTGCAATTGTATAGATTTTTGAATCACTCGAATTCAGTGTTGTCATTGAAAACAAATTCATAATTAAATTCCGTATCATGCAGAAAAATTCTAAATCACAACAACAAAAACTAAAAACCGGCGATGACCCACACGTGAAACGGATCACTGTCAAGGTCACTTCAGCGTTGGATATTCTACTAGTAGAAATAAAAAACGAATGGGCTGAACCACTCGTTGCACAACGCACGAAATGAAAGTTCAGAAATAGTGAATTCGGTAATTCGTATACGAATCTCACGATTTCGAGTGCGAATTGGTTTTCTATTGTTTCAAAAATTCGTCTCCTGACCAGCGTAACCTACCGACTAAACTAAGCCTTAGCCCAAAGAGAGAAGTATAAATTTTATTTAAACACATAATTTGTCGGTAGAGGAAGTCGCCTGCAACACCACCCCGGCCGAACAGGTCGGTGTGCTAGGGCCTTATCAAGATTTTCCTCATACTCCACTATTGCGGCAATTCTTGCAGGAGTTCCAGTTATGACATAATATATATACTTACTTAAGTGATTACATAAAAATTACTCATGAAAACTATCATAGAATAATATGGCAAACTATAAAATATTATTATTATTAAGGATGGCGTGATTATATCTATTCTATTTCATTTAAGGTAGTCCAATTAATATACTAGCTGGTGTCCGCGTCTTCGTCTGTACAGATGGCAGATTTTTTCCTACTTAAATGACACTTATGGTCATATTTGAGACAATTTGTAAAGTATAGATGGATGTTTGTTTTTTTCACTTAAAAACCACAAACTAGATAAATTACAATTTTTTATTTATAAATTACAATTATTCTGATGTATAAGCTATATTATTGTAAAGTACAATTAAAACCTATTCAGTAGTTTTTAAGTGAACGAGTAACATACATCCATACTAACAAATTTTCGTGTTTATAATATTTATCATTTGTACCTATGTTAACGGAAATGTATGTAATCCGTCATTGTATACAATTCCTAGGAAATGTACTTATGTAATTCCTAAAATCGTGCGGAAATGTGTGAAATAAATTATATTATACTTGCACATACACATTTTCTAGGAAATCTATACATTTCCTAAATAGCAATCGGAAATGTAAAACATTTAAGATATTGGTGGGTACGCGGGGACAGCGGGAAGAGGGGAGGGTATCGCTTTGCCTAGGGCTCTACGAATTCAGTAAGGGCTTCAGTACGAATTACAGTTCCTGAGGTTGATAGAGGACGAGGTGGAGGTTAAAACAATTATATGCTGGATCTCTGATTAATGTGTGTCCAAGAGTTCTTCTTGATGCAGACGATGTACCGAGTACCGAGATTGCACTACGGTCAGCTGCAAACTCGCAATCCACTGGAACCGGCCAGGGATTTAAGAAGTGCCTTTGCAAGAAAAACTGTGCTACAGCAAGATGTCTGTGTTTTAAAAATAAAGTATTATGTACTTCCAAATGCCATTCGAGCTTACCCTGTAAAAATAAACAGCTATATGGACTGACAAAGTATTATAATATAAAGATTTATTTTTATACTGCGACATTTATAATTACTTAATTATCAGACTGATTACTTGCACAAAACAAATTGATTTTATAAGAATAATAATAATATAAGTTGATTTTGTGATACGTTAAAAGTTATAGATAGTCGATTTTAATTAGTAAGATAATATGAACATATTACTATTATATTACGGTATGACTGTTACTCGATTGTCTCAACAATTGTTATAGTAAAAAAATATTATTAACAACGTGTTTTATTACAGAAAGCATTTACTTTATACATTTCCTAATACGATATTGGAATTATATACAATTCCGACGAAATTTATACAGTTCCTAGGATATCTATGCATTAAATAGTTTTTTAAACAATATTTTATACATTTCCTAAATAGCATCGGAATTGTAAACATTTCCTAGGATTTGTATACAATTCCTTGATTTCATACATTTCCGGTAACACATATACATACATATTTACATATATCCATTATCCAAAACATTAGGTGTTAAAATGATATCTGACTTAAGCTGGTTAATTAATATAATTAGCCAGAGTAAATATAAATGATTATTTTTTTATTCGCCTACACATCAGAAAAGGTTAAAAGCTATCTCGTTATGTAAGTAATTACTCATTATCAACTAATAAGCGTATATGTTTATAAACATACTGTTACAACATACAAAATGTCATGACATTTAGGTAATATGTATTGGCGAAGATAAACAAATATAAGCATTGAGGAATATTCACATAAACAACAATTTGTTTTTTTTTTCCTCAAGAGAGGAGAGGCGGCGACCCTCATACCGGACTCCAGGAGGCCTATTTTTGAATTACGAATGCGACTACGAAATCACCGATGTGACTAATAATCACCGATTTTCAATAATTCTTATTTTTGAATATCACTGATGTGACTACCTTAGTCACAGATGTGATTTCATTACGAGTGCCCTCACCCACTCGTAATCAAGTCATACTTGTGGAAATGTTATTTGGGTTTTGTTTGATTTTTCAGTCTATATATACAATATACACACACATATATATATATATATACTAGCTGGCCCAACAGACGTTGTCCTGTCAAATGTCTCAAATGTCAAATGTCTCAAATGTCACGTTGTCTCACGTTGTCTCAAATGTTTTTAAATAAATAATTTAGCTGAAAAACAATATCTATATGACCGTATTGTGAATCTAAACCATTCTCAAGCCCCCTGGAATACACACAAAAAATTTCATCAAAATTGGTCCAGTCGTTTAGGAGGAGTTCAGTCACATACACACGCACACAAGAAATATATATATTAAGATACATATATGTGTGTATATAGTGATCTCAAAGTCACCGCTGACTATTTAGTCAGCGGTGATTTCGAAATCGCATTCGTAATTCAAAAATAGGTCTCCAGACCGATCGAAGCGGTTCGACCGTTGTGACTTACCAAACTCAGCCTATATTATATAACCTTTGCTCCTAAAGAACCTGCGACTTGAAGTGCGAGCGATCGCTCCTGAGAAGAGAGCGCGCAGCAAACAACGATTTGATTACGCATCAACGTACGATTTTTATTATCATTGAGACTTCAGGTTGTTGTGAATTTATCTTAGAATAAATATTATTTATATTATCAATTTCATTAATTATTCATTAATAATGTCAGTTACGGCAAATTAACATTATTATTATCTATATGTAGTTTTGCCTAAAAAACATAAAGGAGAAAATGTTGCTTATATTTCCTATTCAGCTCGGCCAGAATCGAAAATGGTGAATCATACATTATAAAAAAAATCGTAGAATTAGATGGGCTAATTAATTTTTTGTTAGAAATTCATCGAAATAGAGTGGGTATTTACTAAACATGTATTTTTATTCACCTTCAAATATTTCATTGTCGTAATGAATTATCAAATCGTAAAGCTACTGGAGCTGGAGGTGTTATATTGTTATGATTTCGTCCCCACCTGAGGTACCACAATGGTGACCCATTGTTGTACCATTCTATTTTCTATTTGAATACCGGCAACGTAAACATTTTTAATCATATAATTGTTACGGCTCAGTAATGTTGATAACAATTAAATTACTATTTAAATTGAGTTTTAATGGGCGACGTTCTAAAAGTTTCTTTTAAATTGCATAAATTATATGCTTAAAATATGAATTAACAATATAGCAGAAGTATGTCGATTACTTTTCGATTTGGAAACGGATCTTGGTCGGAATATTTCCTCTTTGGACATATTTTATATAATACAAATGTCAATATTTTATTTTCAGTAAGCAAAAGGTTGACGCTATTGTAAACAAGTGCAGTAAAATAAGGTAGACATTTCAATTAATAGATACGATAGTATACAAAGTAAGATAAATATGATAATGGTTATATATAGATTTGTACCACCGATTTTCACCCAACAATGCTCTGTAACAAAATTGTTTTTTTTTGAGCTTTTGTTAATGGTTGGGAGTATTGGCAAGAAATTTTTGTAGTTATATTAACCTAATTAATTATCTATTTATATCATCATTTAGAAATGTTCTATTAAATTTTATTGGTTTATATTTATCCAAATAGTGAACGGATTCATTGGTGACAGTTATCATTCAGTTTCAGCCCACCGAGTGTTGTTCGAGAGGTCCGTGGTTCCTTTCCCCACGGGGGGCAAATATTTTCTGCTCGGTTTAGTTGGTAATTATGGTATCATTGATATGTTTCGACAATTAGAGTTTACAAAGTCAGTTGCTGACGTGACCATCGGATGAGATGAAGGCCGAGAGCTTTACTATCTTATGTAAAAAAAAAACACTCACACTTCACAAATGTACATTAAATCCCACTGTAAAAGGCTACAAGCCTATTTCTATTGATGGGAAACTTAAAGGGAACAGTGACCTTGATCTATCATCGCAAAGACATGACAAAATGAAACATCAGCACTAAAGGTATTTCCCAAATATTTACGGAGGACCATGAAAGTGGACCACGGGTCATACGAGTTACGGGTAAATATGAATAAAGAATGATCTCTCCGTGACCTTGATCTATCATCGCAAAGACATGACAAAATGAAACATCAGCACTAAAGGTATTTCCCAAATATTTACGGTGGGCCATGAAAGTGGACCACGGGTCATACGAGTTACGGGTAAATATGAATAAAGAATGATCTCTCCCGTAAGTGCGAGCAGCGCCAATCTCTGCGAGTGTCGAGTTGTCCAGTGTGAAATAGAAAGTGGTACGTTATGCAAGCGACGTGAATATGCGTTGGCACGTCAGGCGGTGACGCCACTACCGGCGCGCGCGCAATGGGTTTGATTAACCCAGTAGAACACATACCTTGTTTACTGTCTCCATCAACTTAAATTTATATTCAAATGGCCGTTGCCCAAGGTCGGAATATCAAGTCGCGCTTTGACTCGTACCGGTACTAACTATCGAACAACGTGTATCTCAGTATTTTTTACAACGGCATTTATACCCATCCGATATGTAAATATTTAAATAACACTAACCTCAAACACTATGTTCTTTATATATTTAAAAAGAACACCTCAAATTCTCCGAACAATTTGACAGATTTTTTGGTTGCAGACAACAACAACTCACGCCCAAATGCATATATATTTTTTTTTATTTTTGATTTTGTAAATGGCGTCCGCGGAAGATCAGCGTCGTGGTGTACGCCCGACATATCGCACTAATAATACAATAGTGTATCAACTCAAAATCGAACATTTTTCAGAATCAACAAAAAACTTATTACTCACTTCATGTAATAGTTGCAAATTGAATAACTGTCACATAAGTTTTTTAATTTATCCTTATTCTGTTTTTGCATTAATCGAACGACGGTCTTGATCACGCGTGAGGAATCAAATTTTGCGTCTGTTTATAGTATTATGTCAAGTACGACGTTTTGAGTTGATACACTATTGTATTATTAGTGCGATATGCTGAGCGGAGACCATTTTGGTAACAAAACTTGTATGCATGTTTGTCTCTTTATTTTCCGAACCGTTATTTTGTTTACCAAATAAACGTTTTTCTTTCTTTCTTTCTTTATATAATTAACAGATTTCTTGTTTGATATTTATGCAGTAAATCTGTTTCTAATGATCAAATTGACAAAAAAAAAGAGTGTTACAATTGTCTGTGGAACATGTCGTTCTTATGAGATTCGTAGCAATGCAGCCCTTCAAAAACAACTGTGTACAATCCAACTTGTATCTAATTTTTCTGTTATTACAAACGAAGCAATGCTTAACACTTTTGTTTTGTGGCACACATATGTTACGAACCTGATATAGAGACTTCTACGGTAAACGATCCCTTAGAATATCCCATCGATACAATATAGAATACAAAATAAATTTACGTTCGTTTCGATTGAATTTAAATTTATATTGTATTCTCTATTTAAAAATTGTATGATTGCCATAGATAGGAAGTGAAAGTAATTCCATGCAAGAAATTCACCACCTACTGTCACATTTAATAGGTAAAGCAATCTTCGTACTCTAAATACTACACCAGTCTGTATTATCTTTGTATATGTATCTACAATTAGCGTCAAAATCTGATTAGTCTTATATAAAAGAAGAAAAAAAAAATTGTGTTTGCAATAAAAGTACAAAAAAAATTAGAAGATATTGATCAAAAATTTTATTACATAGATAAAAACATAGGATATTTTTACCATGGGAAAAAAGCCTTTTACTGAGAAATTGGATATATTGCAGGCGCAGCCGCGGACTATAGTTATTCAATATATTATTTGTGCGGATGGAATTTGAGATCGCATAATTAGTAATCGCACTTTTAACCAACAAATCAACGGGGCACTCATTGGGGTTTAACATATTTCGAAAACGTAAATCAGCTACACTTAACCGCAATGTTCAACTTTTGACTTATAGTGTTGGTGACGCACGCAGGTCTCGCAAATTTCTTTAAATAATGCATAGTAATAATAGCTAGGAGAGAGAGGCCTAGCTTGGTGAAGGTTAGTGCTGATACATCGTAAGTAACACTTAAACATAGAACTGGGTCAAAGTCCCATGTGCTTTTTCTGGCTCCACTCTCTGCAATACTATGGATTCGGCACTCGTACGGGGAGTGAGTGTTGAATGCTTCGATCATATATTTGAATGTGTATATTCGTCGTCTGCCTTATGGGATCTATATTATGGGATATATACTATAAGTATTGCTTACACTTACACCAATTAGCCCCCAAAGTAAGGTCCATACGGCTTGTGTTATGGTATCTAGGGTAACGGATAAACATACATATATAAATACTAGCTTTCTGCCCGCGGCTTCGCCCGCGTGGATTTCGGATTGGGTGTATAGAGGGTTAAGGGTCATAGCTTTTGCCCACGGCTACATATACGCGGAAGTCGGTTTATGGTGCGAAGATTTTATCGCGCTTCCCGTGGGACTATCCGTTTTTCCGAGATAAAAAATGCCGCAAAACTCCTCAAGAATCACTCTATCTATTGATGAAAACCGTATAAAAATCTGTGCAGTAGTTTTTGAGCGAAGCCTTTATTGCGCATCCCGTGGGATCTGTCGATTTTTCCGGGATAAAAAGTAGCTAGTAGTAGCTCGGGGAGAATGTAGCTTTCCAAAGGTGAAAGAATTTTTGAAATCGGTCCAGTAGTTTAAGCGTGAAGAGGTAACAAACAAACAAACAAACAAACAAATAAACAAACAAACAAACAAACACACTTTCGCATTTATAATATTAGTTGGGATTAGTTGGGATTATTATTGATAGAAATGTATATTTAAACAACCATGACAAAGGTACAAACGCTCGCATACATCACACAAACATCTGCCCCCACCGGGATTCGAACCCGGGACCTCAGAGATGGGGACACCTTGAAACCGGTTTACTATCCACTAGACTATGAAGGTCATCAGATACTATATTACTACATTAGTATGTTAAAACGACGAGCACTCTCAAATGGACAATTTATAAATGTAACTATATTCATTTATTTTATTCAATATGGCCGCGTTAGCTAAACCGCGGACAAACACGTCTTTTAACACAGCCACAACTTAATGACTTTTTTATTTATTTAATAACTTCTATAGTCAATATTACATTTTTTTAGCTTAACTTATATGTATACACGTATTATATAACTGTGAACATACCTGAACTAGGATTAACCTGTATCTTAGGCTTGTTATTACAAAATAAAAATATGGACACTTAAATCAAATGCAAAATGTATAGTATATCAGATTAATAACTAAATTTAAACAAACTAAGAAAGAGATAAAAATATAAATAAAAATACAAATTATTTGGCAACTAGTAATGTAATGACATTTATAATTACTTTACCTAAATAAAATAATATACATTAAAACGATTAATAAAAAATTATCCAAGGACCAGTCCCGTTAGACACCATCTTAGGTACAGACTAATATTCCACATTTGCATATATTTATTAACTTGACAAACCACCGAGTAGTAATTAATTCGAATGCCGTCAATCCAGCTGCTCTCAGTCCTAATCACTTGACGTCATAACACATTAACTGTGGCTTTACCTCTGAAGACTACAGCTCATTTGGAGGGAGCTGACGAATTAAATAATGATAATTATTTTTATTGTGTGAGTGATAAAATCTAAGAAACGAATTGATGAAAAGCTTATCTTTTGGCACTAAAATAATTGTTGCAATCCCGAAACGATATAATTTCATTGAATTTGTTTTCATTATTGCCAAATTTTATTTTACGGTATTTTGTTGTTATAATTATAATGTGTATAATGTTGTTCGATTTCCATCGAAAGCACCCCTTGATTCGCCATGAAAACCAAGGAACCCAAACAAAAAATTGGGAGATAATATCCTTTATCTTTTTTCCTTGTTCGTTTTCAAGTACAAGACTTTTGTTCTTCAAAACTTATGTCTGTTTTGTCATCACTAGGTCTGCACAGGTCCATGTTAAATAATTATTATTTTGATTTTATTACCTATAATAATCAGCATATAGTTCGCGATATAACAAGATGGTAGAACGAGTGATGAATTGTGTAAAGAATGTAAGATTTGTTACTGACTCTGACAAAAGCAGTTTCACGTTAATAGCACTTGAGTTAAAACAATTTAACCCAATCTACCCGCAAAAGTAAGTCTTCGCGGTTGGAAATACTCGAACCTACCAAGGAAGTAACTAAGACGCCGAAGTCACTTTGTATAGCCCACTCGCTGGTTAATGACCGAGAATTCAACAGGTTAGTGCGAGTTTGACGTCATCTATTTGTATATAATGGCGGTCCTAGCAGGTAAACACAGTCCCACTAGGCCTATAATCCAAATGAATTATTAGGAAAACAAGTTTTGAACGGTCCACCTTGCTTGTAAAACACTATAATTTATAAACAGATCGGTTTATTAATTAATAGGATGTTGCCTATTAATTTCTTGACAAATATAAATATCAGATTGTCGTATCTTTATTCTTATTTTTTTTCTCTGGTAGGGTCTACAAAAGATTATGAAATAAAAACACTATACACGCTACTTGTTCAGTTTATTAGAAGTTGTCATAATTACGCAATATATGATTTAAGAAGATGAATATGAGTTAAGGTATTCAATTAAAAGAACACATGTTAACCATAATTTCTAAACCATATTATAAAGCTTAATTTGTTAACCATAATTTATAAAGCTTAAAATCTTTGATCGGTATATCGAATTAAGCTTCCGGTCAGGAGCGAGTTGGGCAGCGACCTAGCAGACTCCTCTACCTCGTAATAAAGGTATTGATAAAGGTAGTGCATTGGGAACATAAAGCTCTAGCTGCCACTGACCGCTGTCCAGGAGAAATGGGGATTCCTAGTTCCCAGCTATCAGCCATTGGTTAAGTATGGTGCACCAGAGTATTCCATCTTATAAAAAAGGTCCTCCGGTTACTCATTTCTATAAAGTAAATATAGCTTTGCACAACTATCATGCGTTACAGGCATTTAAAGGTAAAAAAGGTATAAAAACCCTACACAGCTATTACGTAGGTCTACATGCATATTCCGCATATCCTTTAGGCTAATAACTAAATAATGAATCAATTAAGAGGCTATCATAGTTTATCAGCCTCTGCGAACGCAATCGTCACGAAAAAATTGTGTTGAAAATACGATAAGAGACTATTATAAAACTATTGTATTGAGATAATGAAACGGAACGGCTACTCTCCAAGTCCTACATCAAAGATTTGGTCTCAAAGTTTACATAGCGGTACAACGCAGCGAAAGCACACACGCTTTGGTAGAGTTGGTCGCAGAAATCAACGGCTATGTTAATTCACAGAACTTTGAACATATACATAGAGAGTAAGCTTGCCTGAAACGAGGCCAAGTTGAAGATGGATTTGAGCATTACGTCATAAATTTACGATATTTACTCAGCGGTGGTTTAGTGGTGGATAAGGATTTAGTGGTGTTAATAAATCATGTGTCTGATTATTTTCTTACTTGCCGATTGACGAGTAATTGCAGTGTTAGTGATAAAAAGAAAATGATTGCTATTTGCGGCGTGATATCGCTCAATTCAGACGATAACTATTAATACTGGTTGCCAAGTGTCGATTGTTTGTCGCTAATTATTATTTTCGTGTGATAAAGTCGGCAACAGTGGCGATAACGTAGCATTAAATGTCGCTGGCAAATGAAAGTTACACATAAATCGCACAAAGCATGACTTCACTGCGCTGCATTTGCGTTTATTTATTTACTTTTCTATATGTACAATGTGTAATATGACTTAATATATCAGCCATTTCCTGATAATAAGTATAAATTTCTCTTATAGATGCATTTATTTTTAGGTCAATAAGTGTTTGTAAAGGTTAATGTTAAATAATGATTATTATGATTTAATATATTAAACAAATCATTATCATTTCAGCTGAGAGACAACCAGTATTGGGCATAGATCTCCACACCGATCGATCCAGTGCCTGCGATTTTCACCAAAATCGTTTCCGGCATCTGCCTGCCTCTCGAAGACCTTGTCGACCCAACGGTATAATTTTTTATTTTCATATATCGCACATAAATTACTGTCATTCTAATGAGTAAGGTTAAGTCGCTTGCCATTATATATCATGTTTTGCAACGTTGGTTCTATGTGCTACACTGGACTGTGTTGCATGCGGTTCGCGAGCATTTCAAAAATACTGCTCTTATAAGTGTTCCACAAAAAAAGAAAGCGACAAAACATTCCAAATCTGTCACCACCGTACGGAAAAAGGCGAAATCCCTTATGCAATATGCCTTGTATTTTGACGTTAGCGTACTTATCTACCAGCTTAGTACGGTTTCACGTAAATAGAAAAAATAGTAAGTGAAATGACAACTTGTCATCGATCCGCGGTCATAAGCGTTGAAAAGGCAGCCAGAAGCGGCTTAGGACTTGTAGCCCAGATGTATGTTTAGAGGTCCCATACGATACATCAGCACTCACTTCCTGAAACCCAGTCCAGTACGGAAATTCACGGAAACTTGGCAATCCGAGAACAATTAACGTATAACTATTAGAAAACAGTATGCAGAGGGGTTTAGTTGGTATAACCAATTGCTGTTATTTGCATCGCACTCGAACCAACAATACCCGAAACCAACATAGCTTGTTGCTCGGTTTGCTACATGAACGTATTTACCGATTTTATGAACTCGTTAGAATTTTATGATAAAAATGCATTAGGACACGTGTTTTATCAGATTTTACCAAAGTGTATTATAACCGTAGAACACAATTCAGAGCTGTCAAGTACAAAAAATGTAGAAAGGCGAGGGCCGACCATTTCATGCACCACGGGGCGCGCAACTTTCTTTTCACTTCTTGTACTTATCAATGACTAAGTTAGATCTGCAGCGACCTTAACGTTCAATATAGGTATTAGAAAGTACCTCGTATATCTTTAAGGAGTTAAAATAACCCTAACAACAGAAATTGCTCGTACGAAGCACTTCATTCGAGAACTTTCCAGATTAACACAACCCATGAGTATTGTGTACGGTCGGTACAAAGGTCAAATCGTCTTGAGGCGCATAAACGTCTAAACGTCAATCCATTAAATGTTTACTTAGACACTTGGAGTCGTGAAAACAAATAAGCACCTTTAGTACATTATAAGCATACTTTTCAACAATACAAATGACGTTGTAACAACTAATTGGTAACTAATAACTTATCTAATAACACAAGTTAATTTTCCAAAGGAAGGTATTAAGGGAGGTATTAAGGGACTTAACAATGACCAATACCTCGAGTACGTGAATGAGAAAGCCTTCATAGCCTACCTATGTATTGCCTACTATCATTCTTCCTATTATATTTTTATAGCGAAAACAAATACCCTAATAATTTTTACTTTAATCCTACCAATATATTTCACGTAAAAACTACTGAATTGAATTTTAATGAACTATCATAATATAGCTTATACTTCAAATAACACATCGGCTATAATTTATCTTTATAAATATATGCCACGCTAATATAAGCTACTAGAAATGCTAATCCTGCGCAGACAAATTCGCGGGCGCCAGCTAGTGTCTTTATATATGCGAAAAAAACTTCATAAAGTTTGCTTTCTTGATTTTAATGCAAATACGGAAAAGGTAAGCAAAACTTTATCATACAAAACGATTATTATGAGAACACTTATTCGGAAATGAGTACAAAAGCCTAATAAAGCTATCGTGTAAAATCGAATTATACAATATTATATTCCGTCGCGCTACCCTTTGTTAGGCACTGTAACGATCTTGCTGCTTCTGCTTTTACACGAAAGATTTTTTATTTCTTCAAACTTCGCCCCACACTAGTAATTATATCCTGTGTCGTGAGCGTAGTCACAAATATCGAAATGTCACTTGCACAGACACCTAGAACAGAACAAATTTTTGTAGAAAAACCCGCGACCATTGCGTAGAAGCCGATAATTCAACCGCTGCGCCAAACGTATCCTCTATTTTGGAATTGTATCGTCTAAATCGGTTTGAATATATTTTTTTTCTAAAATATAAGTTATACAAGCTATAAGAATTTGGGCAAACGTCACTAGGAACACCGCTTCGCTGCGTGTTTACATAACGGTGCCGTAGTCAGGCTTGCGCTTTCATCTGAAATTGTGAAGACGGCAACAGCGCGCCGGCATTGGCCGTGACCGCATCGCACCGGCATCGGCAACGCCGGAGCCAAATCGATAGCATATGCCGGCCGACTGAACAATCGAGCGCATCTTTTATTTCACTACCCGATATAGACCGGTACTTGTTTTGAATCATTGATACGTTTGAAATCGCATACATGAATCTTTAACATATTCGTCATGGATATTAAGGAGTCTGTAACTAATGTCTCTTTAACATTGAGAGTACATTTGACATTTATGCACTTAGTTGAAATGTCTGTAAAGAAATAACAAAGTCACCTCTCAAGAAACAATACAGTGTCATTTCGAACAAATTCATAGGAATTGGTAATATTCAAAAATAGGTTGACGGGGTCTTTTTTATTTATTTCACACAAAACAGATAAAACGTTCACCCTCGTCACCTGAACGGCTGGCAGTCCACAACAGGCGTTTTTATAGGAACTTTCTGCCTTACTCTACCAAACTGCGAAATGAATTGTCACGATTCCGAACAGGTGCTATATACAAACTAAAAAAAAAGAGCTAACATCCATTTAAAAGACCGCATCTGCGACTCCTCTAGTGTTGCTTGAGTTTGTTTAAGGGCGGCGGTGATCGCATACTATAAGGTGATCCATTTGCCCCTATATAATAACTTTTGTATTTCACTTTTTCATTGTGCGAAGAGAAAAATAAACAACATTAATTCTTACATTTGTCTATGTGGAATTCTTTCTTAATATATCGGTGTTACCTGTGGGGTAGCCAAAGAACATTCTAGTAAAAATTTAATGACAACTTAATTCGCACGCTATTTAATTTGCTTTTTCATTGCGGTAATTTCAACAAATTATGCATAAATAAATCTTCATGGACAACATACTATGTTAAATGTTAATTAATCTATATTAGTTTGACGTAGGGGCTTTATGTCAGTGCGTACGTAATATATACGTTCAAGATACGATGACAGATGACACCTCTACACTACGAATATAAAATGCCTCTCAAATTGTGATAATCTATAAAGCGTCGAAGGCTACACGGAATAAAGAAGATGAACGCTCAACTGAACAAATGAGAACCTGCGTATATTATTCAATGCTAACCTCCCGAACGGTCTTTTCAGCAAGACTGTGTCGGGTCTTGGATCCACCCAAGCTTGGTTGTAAAAAGAAACATAGTGGTTAGTCCATTTGTCGTGTTGACGAAGATGACATTTATTTATTTATTTCTTCTTACATCTATCTTTACAGGTTTCTTTTTTATCCCCAATTCGATAAATGCGCCTATCCTAATGTATTTATTTACTAACTAACTGTAGGTACTAACATCTATAACTAATTATAAATAACGCAATCCTTGTGAATTCACCCAGAGTACAACAAAATAAGTCTGTCTCATCAGCAATCAGGTGCGTGTGGCGTATAGCATAATACTACCACCAACATCCCCTTCATGATAAAGACCAGCGTCACTTGCTCTTCCCGCGCGCCTCTGCAGTATCGTCTCGCCTATCCTGAGGGGGTTCGTGATTTACCTACATAGTTCTTAGAACTTAGGCTGACTGTAATCAGTAGGTTATACTGGTCGCCGTCACAGTATCCTAGGTATGTTTCGTACTCATTGTGAGGATTCTCAGCCTGAAAAAATTTCGAACAACAAATGCTGTATAAATGAGAAAGATACTTAGATGCCGTTATTATTATAGTAGTTCTTTTTCCTCAAATTGATGCGAACGCATATGCTGAGCAAAAATTGTCTACGAAGTTAGAATAAAGAAACGTATATTAATTGCATAAATTCGTCATTTACAATAAAAGACGTCGTCGTAACCACCTCGCCGCTAATTAAGTGAACATCGCATTACGTACAACTTCCAAAAAATCACATAAATCTTCAGTGTAAAGTATTTGTCAATATCTCATCTTCACTGCGCACAATCATACGTCCGCATCTCAAAAGCATTGACGCACATTTTCTCAATAAAAAATCAGTATAGAAGACCCTTGAAGCGCTGACGCGGGCATATGTATATTTTAATGAGTCGATAAACAAAGTATTCGAGTATTTGCGTACATGTCAATCAATACTTGACTATAGTCCACGACATAAGCGTGTATAGAAACATTTATTACCAATAATGTACAAATAAAGTTGTACGAGTACAAATCGAATAAAATTACACGGTGGAACACATAACAAGATCTCCTTGGCTCAAATCAAGCGAATCCTTAGAAATAAGAGCGAAGTAAACAAATAAAGCCATTTATTGATATCTACTTATAATGCCGGCGGCCTATTATTTCATTCGTTGTCTGCCTACACACGGGTCTGATTGATACGAGACGGGCTACGTATCTTATATAGAGCTAGTCTTTTAGCAAACTTTACTAAAAACAGAAAATCATCAAAATATCACATTAAAATATTAAAATGTAACAAATAGATAATTTGTCAAAATCAAAATAATCTTAATTATCAATGACCTATCATTTACAAGAACTTATTGATTTCGTAACAAAATTATAATGAAGAGAAAACAAATAGACACTTAAAAAGGTGCAATGCCTCTAAGGCCCAATTTCACCAACAACAGATAAATGTTATTCCTAGAATAAAGACCCCAGTTACTCTCAGCTAACCAAATTCACATTTCACCAACCATGGATCCTTAGAATAACGAAGTAACAGTTATCGAAGAGTAAATATTGGGAGTAATTTTATCTGTAGAATTGTTATACTTGGATAATGACGACTTGGTGAAATTGGGCCTAAGTCTGATCGAAAGTTCGGGAGTCGTATCTAGAAGAAAAGGTAAAAATCTCGGAGATGGTGTATAAAGTATAACCCTCATTTAATACAATAAAACATACGTGGGTTTGTTGAGATTGAAACCAATTGATGACAAAGGCACTTCCAAAAAGGACAACCAGCTGTATTTTATCTTTTGAAAGAAAGCCTTCTACTTGATCAACAGACCACTGCATAGCTCTACATACTTACATGTAGAGCTGTAACTTCCTTATAAACAGGCGCTAAACGCACATTATACATACGTTATAAAGCTCTAATTTCATTATGAATTAGCGTAATACTGTGTGTGTATTGCGCTAACTATAACTTCTCATGAAGTAGCGCCATAGCACGTAAATCTATAATATCTTCATGAATTGTGCAATGCACGTTCGAAATCTTATTCCTTCATACCTACAGATGCTTATACTGTAAATATCCAGCATCAGTATTTTTGTATTTATATTGCGCCCAAAGCAAGCACCATATTGAATTGTCAACTAGTAAATGACGGCATTCGTTGGAGGAGCATGAATGAGCGGCCAATGGCGGAAACCTCGTGACGCGTAACTAAAAGAACCAAACAGTTGGCATCAAGCCAGACGTATATAAACTTTATACAAAGCGAACAAGTAGGTTTAAATCCTGTCTTATGAAATGTTTGATGGTAAGTATTCAAATGCGACACAACTTGGCAAAACTGGCAAACCATGATATAGGGAGCGTCAGCGGCGCTGTGATCTCGGCACTGGGACGAATCGAATGATTCACGGTCGATTCGACGATTCACATCGATCCTGTTCGATGTGTTTTGATGGTTGCCTAAGACCTAGTCACCCAAATACTAGTAAGTTAGGCTCCTCAGTGGGGATTAGCTGTGATGATAATGATTATCCTGTAGTTAGACTGAAAATTGTCGAAGAGCGAAATATATATTTATATTATACTGACCATTCACCCGTAAAATGAATATTAAGAAGCCTTTGTTAAGGTATTTTTACAAAGAGCTACTGTAAACTCTATTATCCATGAGACTAAACTTATTTAATTCTGGTTTTAAAATGCTAACGAACATATCATTTATGTACATGGATAATAAGAATTGCTATGTTGCATGTTAAAACGGAGTGGATCTGACAAAAAAATTAATATCATACGGTATGCATTCATTATTTACTATGATTTATTGCAAGATTCGTGGGTATATTAATGTAATGAACAAAAAAGATGTCAAATAAACATGAAATTAAATAATCAAAATACAAACAATTCAATGCAAATATTCCATTAATAAACATTACAGGTCAAGTTTACTTTAAAGTTACTCGAGTGTTAATTTAAAGATGCAACTTCATTAACAAAAACACATGAAATCATAAGCTGACAGGTGAGGACGCCAAGCGTTAAATACGCACAAAAAATTTGTTGAAGCACTGTTACGCAACAAATAAAACTCGGGACTTTTTATAAAATCAACAAAAGATCACAATTGTCAGCTCATTAACACTAGTTTGAGTAAATAACTAGTATGTAAAGTTCATGAAATAAATATCTGACGCATCTAGGAAAATTCTGTTAACTAATGATCTATTCAAATGTTATTGCTAAATTCGAAGTAAGATTATTAATAATTTTGCATATGCCATGAACGCTACTAAATAGTTGGTAAAAGTAAATTTGATTGTAGGTCTAATGTCCAGTATGCATTTTCTCATTTGATTGTAGCATTGCATTTTCTATTTTGATTGTAGCATTGCATTTTCTTATTTGATTCTAGTATTGCATTTTCTATTTTGATTGTAGATTTAATGTCCAGTTTCCATTTTCTCATTTGATTGTAGCATTGCATTTTCTTATTTGATTCTAGTATTGCATTTTCTATTTTGATTGTAGATTTAATGTCCAGTTTGCATTTTCTCATTTGATTGTAGCATTGCATTTTCTTATTTGATTCTAGTATTGCATTTTCTATTTTGATTGTAGATTTAATGTCCAGTTTGCATTTTCTATTTTGATTGTAGCATTGCATTTTCTTATTTGATTCTAGTATTGCATTTTCTATTTTGATTGTAGATTTAATGTCCAGTTTGCATTTTCTCATTTGATTGTAGCATTGCATTTTCTTATTTGATTCTAGTATTGCATTTTCTATTTTGATTGTAGATTTAATGTCCAGTTTGCATTTTCTCATTTGATTGTAGCATTGCATTTTCTTATTTGATTCTAGTATTGCATTTTCTATTTTGATTGTAGATTTAATGTCCAGTTTGCATTTTCTCATTTGATTGTAGCATTGCATTTTCTTATTTGATTCTAGTATTGCATTTTCTATTTTGATTGTAGATTTAATGTCCAGTTTGCATTTTGTATTTTGATTGTAGATTTAATGTCCAGTTTGCATTTTCTCATTTAATTGTAGTATTGCTTTTTATCATTTGAATGTAGATTTAGACCTTCATTATTATACTGGACATTAGTGTCCAGTGTGCATTTTCTCACGACACAACGTTGCGCTGCACTATAGATATGTAACAAGTCACCTATAATACATCAAGGAAAATATCTCGCATTCTTGGTCGGTCTCGCGAGCATTGATAAGGAATTATCACTTTTATTTGCGTACGATTGACTTTCGCCGAGCGACGCGCGATGCGCACGGAATGACATCCGTTGCGGCACGCACTCTGAATGCGTACGTGTTGTACGCGCACATTAGTGCACTAGTGAACTATTACTACTATAGTGAAGACAGAATTTTAGGCATCACTTGTACGACTATTTTCTATATTTTGAACAACATGAACGCATGTTACCTATTTCAGAGTATCGTGGACGTAATGTTTATGAGTGAAGTCGCTGCTCTCTACTAAATATGCGCAAAATTAAGTTTCTTTTTATTTATTCGTAATTTAACATAATAATAAATTAAAACCTCAACCTCAAAATCGTGAAGGAACACTCTAGTTATAATAATATAAAAATTGTATTTCATCTCGTGTCGTACTATACTGGCATTGGGGTACGCTCCCCTGCGTCTTAGCAACAATTTAAATATTTAAAAGTTTGTGAGATTTTACAGTTATGTTAAAATATTTCAATGAGTTATTTGTCTAATTAAAGGTTTTTGTATATAAGTCCTTGCAACCAAATTTTTTGCAGAAAGCTAGAATATTACTTGTTTTTGAAACATTTTGTTTTTACAGGCAGACGACGACGAGAGACGTTTTCTCACTATACTTTTCCAAACCAAGTCCAATCACGTTTGGAGGAGATCGGGGGAGGTTTTTTGCGCACGTTCTAATCTTAAGATTCACCACAAAAATCTAAATCAATATTATGTTGCCGCAATTATACATTTTTCCTTGTGGCTATGCTAATGGTTTAGTTCTTACTCAGCTAACCTCTCTCGCGCCTTCCGCATAATTGCATCGAGATAGGTATTTAGGGTTGCCACCAGTCCGGACTCAGCCGAACATGTGCGGTGTTTTCCGTCATGTCTGATTAATTTTGATAAGATAATGACAATATTATCGGTCTTTAACCGAACACGAGTAATTACTGTGCATAAAATACTGTGCAGCGTCTGCTAAGCATGGCGGGATAACGGCTGTGCTGTTAAAAAAGGGCTGATGATACCACTTCTCTGTGTCTTAATATCCAGTCGTGAGGTTATCTGCCCGACTTTCTAGAATGATCAGCCTGGCTTTTATTTGAGCAGATGTCAACCCTATCTTTACTACCAATTCATTACATCAAAAAGCCTTAGGAGTGGGTATATATAGAGTTAATAAGACATTTATGAATCCATCGAATGAATACTATTTCTATTAACTGTTATGTTTATTCTTATAACTACAGTCATTCATTTTCCAACAATGTATTAAATTATATAGCACTGGCTTTACCATCGTAGTTCTGTTTTAGAGCGCTTTACAACAAACAATGTCAAAAATTTTATATGTGGTGGTGTGCATAGGTAATAAAGTTTTATGTCACTATTATTTAAGTATATACTCAAGAGGTCAATTCTGTACTTGATGCCAAAAATGCAATCAGTAAAAATTTTGACTGTCTATACAGACACGTGAAGACTACAACGGTTATACAACCGTTATAGAAACAAAAACTACTCGACGGATTTTAACGAAACTTTGCTTTTCATGACGCTATAATCATTAGGAGCAGAGCAGTGAAAGGAAATGTTGGGGAAATGGGAGAAGATACTCTATTTTTTAAGCTTCCGTCGCGTGTGCAACCTTAATGGTTAAAGTTACACAGAAATCTTGTATGGTGGAAATGTCCTTCTTTAAATTATATAAAAAATATCCCACGACAGCATATGTCTATCTTTTATGGTTGACTCATAATAACACGTGTAACTCCCGATAGCTTAGCTTTATAACACACTCAGTCACCCTTAATTAAGTTTCTTTAAGTAATAACATTATTAACTATTCCATAAAAAAGAATTATAGAAATCGGTATAGAAACACGACATATTATATTTCCCTACTAATTATCTGTAGAAAACCCACCTCTACGCATAAAAACCGCCATGCATATAAACACGGACAAAACATTGAACAAATCTGTCAAGTAGATTTACCATTCGAACAGAGACAGCTATTGTAAATTGCTAATTATCTAGCTATAATCACACCATATAATTGTTCATTATGTTGCGGTCAAAGGACACTTAGCTATTTTATACATATTATTATTTATGTTAGAGAAGTGTCAAATTTTTTTTACAGAGAAATTGTAAATAATACATTGATATACATAGTAGTTTCAAAGTGCAAAAATGATATTAAACAATTATATATTTAACAATGAGACGTATAAAGTAGTTAGTTTTACCATCTTTGTGACGCCGTAATTTCAGTATATGTTTTTCAGTTTCTCACTTTGGAAGATCTGCGACAACACTGCAAACTTGTCATCACTCCATTTTCATAAGTTACAATATTTCTCCCCAAATAATATAATCGTAATAGATATAAAATGAAAAAAAAGCTCACCTTGGCACACAGATGGAGTGGTACAAGCCGTGGTTCCGCAGCACGTGCACGAATTCTGGCAGCGTGCGGCATGCGCCCATAATACTGAAAGCTGCCAGCGCGCTATTCCATACCATCAGCGTCCGTCGCAGCTCGAACCTGGAAAAAGAAGCAACAATAAAATATGGATCCAACAACATTCAGTAAGATTTGACAATTATTTTCGGGAAGCCTTCTCCAATTTTCGAACAGTACTTCTTTGTACACTAACAAAGTTAAGGAGATCTTGTTCTCTGTTTGTTTCGTGTTGTGATGTAAATTAGTGTGACAAAAGTGTATAATAAGTAAAGTTTATTTAGATTAAAGGCCGACTTTTATGGTCGCTATGGGTGTAGCTTAAATGTTAAAGTAATGCACTCATTAATTGATCAAAATTGCCTTCTCGTCTATTCGTATATCGGTGAGAAGATCTAGCCCGTAGTTGGCAGGGTTGTCCAGATAGCATCCGACCTCGACTCGGCCCAGCACGCGCTGGCGGAGTGCCCCGCGTGGGTTCGAGGGTCCGAGCGCCTAGTTTTGGTCGCAGAGATCGAGCGAGATCTGCCTCCGCCGGCATTGATTGCGGCAATGCTGGCGGACGAGGGAGGTTGGAGGGCCGTGGCCTCCTTCTGTAAAGTAGTGATGCTCCAGAAGGAGGCCGCCGAGCGGGGTCGGGAGATGGCCGATGCAAGTTCCCGGAAGTCGCTTGGCGTTCCCGGGGGCTCCCTACATGCCCGAGGAAGGCCATCCCTGAGGTTTTTTGTGGATAGGCCTCCCCGTCTGGGGAGGAGAGCCCCACATAACCGCCGGCTCGCTACAGCCGGGGTATGCAATTTAATGCATTTTCCTCAGGGGAACAAAAAAAAAGGGTTGTCCAGATAAACAGTTCTAGTATCGCCTCATGTAAGGTAATCACTGCTTATTGATATGAACGAATAGTTCAGTCGATGATGAAAAAGAATTCCGTACATGTTGTTCTACGGAATTCTTTTTCATTCATAAGCGCATTAATAACACGAAGGGTGTTATTAATGCTGTGTGTAATGGGGATTCTAGAAAGTGTCGCTCGCTGACTGTGACTTTTGAGTCGAATTGTCAACCCAAGCGGCTTTGTATTTTACACCAATTTTGTATTGTAACCACTCAAATTTTTCAAAAATTGTTCATAAAGCCTTCCCATACTATTTTTTCTTAAATGAGAAAGTGGGAGCCAGCTTTAGCGTTCATTATAACTGAGTCTTCGCGACCAATGACCTGTTCATTGTTAGTTTCTTATCTGCATACATTGAGATATTGTACTACGTAAAGTCTACGCAATCTCGATAAGTAAATAAAAGACATCAAACTGTTAAATATGACAAGCTCTGTTAATTTTAAATTACGGATCACTTGTTCCATTAAGAACACGTAAAAGATATCAAACCGTGAAATACCTATTTACGGCATATAATTAATTTTTTTAGCTATTTCAATACAGCTCTTGTCTACCCTACCCCAACTAGTTTAGAGCGTTTAGACCTTAGTAAACCATGATGACCCTATGCGGCTTAGTCAACTTCACATATACCTTTAAATGACTTTGCAGGTGTATGCATGTTTCTCTCCATGTATTCCTGTACCACTAAAGCATCAATCATATGAAGTACAACAAACGAAAACACATTTGGTATACGGCAGGATTGACAGCGATATCTAAGCTCATCCCTTTGTTATCGACCTATTAGGTCTTAAGCTAATTGCTTTAGAGTTTAAGTAGAATGGTGCACATACTTTTGGATATATGTATGACCAGACGCCCCAGGTAAAATAATAGCACATTCAAGGAATCGCCAAACTAATTTTTTTTCCTAAGGTCACTACATTTTGACCTGAACTCAGAACATGACCCGAAAAATAATTTACATACATACAATTTTATAATCATCGTCTCGGCCTGGATTGACGTCATCACGAGCAAAATATGAGCTTTTAAAGTGGCACGTGACGTAGATCCGAGAAATTCTTTGCCACAATCTCAGATTGAAAACGAGTTTCGGATAAGTCATAATCTTATATTCAATGTATCATTTTATTAGGTATTGACTATGTGATTAATCCTTTTTATATAAATACACAACTTGTTAGTAAATCGGTGTATTTACTTTATTTCATATTTACAAATGACATCAGCACAGCCGCAAGTTTGCTTAGCAATTTAGAAACAGTACTTTTTTATACAGCTAAGTTGAAAAAAAGCGATATGTTCACGTCATAATAAGTGGCTGGTCATATCGCACCTTTAGAATTGAAGTGACCTAATCCAAAATTCTTGTCCTAATTAGTTATACAGACTAGTTTAGTATAAAATCATGAAAACAATTCATATACAATTCAATAACAATAAAAAATGTGACAATTACCGTACAAATTAAAGCATTATTATAGAAAAACAAAAAATTACCAACTCTTCAATCACATTTTTAGCTTTTACCTAAAAACAAGAATTTAGGATTAGGTCACTTCAATTCTAAAGGTGCGATATAATAATTCGCCATTTAGTGTCTATAAAATTCGAAAAAAAAAGTGAAGGAGATGCCAAACCATAAAACAATACTACAAATATGCACTGTGTTAGTGTGATAGAAGTGGTTACAATTTAATATAAATATTACATTAAAATGCACAATAAAACAATTTTTCTTACAGTAATGTGTTCAGTTTTGTATACAGACTTGCCCGAAGGCAAAGACGAGGCCTACGATGGAGCGATATTCCCCAAAAAGTGCTTATTCTCTGCCGTATCATGAGCTTAGAAATAATTACATCCATACGTAAATTATATCGAAATCACAGCAGTATTGAAACGAAGAATGTATATATTGTCATATTACACAAGCCTTTAGATTATTGAATAACCAGTTAAGTTTCTAAGGGTACGACGGAAAACAGAAAGATTAAAAATTATTCAGACGTCACAAAGACCTACTGACATTCAAGAATGCGATTACGCACGAAAATATGTACAATGCCGGAGAAAAAAATATAAATCACAAAAAAATTGTACATAGTTCGCGTTTAAATTTGCCAATGTTATGTATTGAGAGATCCATAATAAAATATAGATATTTACTTTGCAATACAGGAAAACTTTCGTATTTATCATATTGACTCACTACATGAGACTCGTATATATACTGCATTGACCCATACTAGATTTATAGGAGACAAATGAAAGCACAAAAGCAAGATGCGATAATTGCGGAACAGCCTGTTGGTGGAAGCGAGCGTCACTCGGTCTCCTCAACAACCGAGGAACTGGCTCTCTCACCTACAAACGTTTGAACATAAAAAAGCTGCTAAAGTTATTATGGCGTCGGTAAGGCAGTCCTAACCCGTGGAGAATTTCAGCTCCACCGTCAAAACAAATCAAGCAGAATAACATCTACCCTTACAGGAAATCGAACACCGGGACCCCTCGATTGACACCTTAAGTTGACAAGATTATACAGAACATGTACGTGTCCGATTTGAAGATCCATTACCAGTTCAATAGCAATAATGACAGATGTTTTGTGAAATAGAACACTTAGATTATTTATATACACCAAAATCTTCACACTTTGCAGGTTATTCTATTTTGTACATTCGAACCAGAAATCACCTTCACAGCACGCTCATGATACGTGGCACACCTACATGGTGATTGTTTCACGTGAATAGGACGAGTTTTGTTTATAATTGACGCACAGATTATTCTATAATCCGGTCTACATACGACATGAATTGAATAAATACCTAAGTTATTCTTCATTTACTAGAGATTATATCTTTTAAAAATATAACATATTTTTATAACCGATGCACACATTCTCAATTAATCATTGATAGCTTTAATAACATCACCTTGGTTTATTTTGGAGATAGCGGACGCTGTGGTAGGTTCTCCAGCCTTGCAGGTAGTTGGCAGGTGAAGGCGGGTAAGCTAGCTTTCTCGCCTAATGGCCCTGTCGCGAAAGTAGCGTGCGCTACCCGGGGGAAGTGTTAAGTAAAGCCATGGCTCGACCACTTACAGGTCGAGCTGGCCCGTGGGCACTGTGGCAGTAGCATCGCGAAAGCGCACCCCGCCACATGCCCAGTTATGGGCACTAGAGAACACTGGGAAGTTTTAGTGGGTAAGCCGGTACAGACCGTAGAGCTGCTGAGACACACGGCCGCGCCTTGCCAGCGCGGAGTCACGGTGCATAAGGGGCATTTCCAAAAAAAATAAAAATGTTCTCCAGTCTAAAACAAAAACGATCCTGGTGAACTTTTTTATTTTATTTATTTATTTAGAAACCAACAGCATTTTATGCATATACAAAATAACCATAACATTTTAATACCAATAGAAGACGAAAGACAAGTAACAGGACTAAATTCTTAGTGGGTAAATTTACAATTTACCTGAATTTAAATGAATATGGTTTGTAGGTGTATTACATATCTTACCTCTACATACTTTGGATGGATTGTTCGATATTGTATATATTTAAAATTATTATTTCATATTACATTTATATTAATCACAGATTAAATTTATCAAACAAATAAGTTCAAAATTAATTAAAAATCGTAGGAGCACGTTAAAAAATAGATTACAAGTTGATCTTATAGGGTCATAAATTTTTTTCGTGTCAGTTGTTAGTAATGGAACTTTATGAAAATTAGATTTCATTGTATTATAATTCCGTGTCTTTTATTCTGTCGAGTAGTTTGTAAAACATTTATAGACTTACAGTACCTTTTTTTATCATAATTTAGTTTTTTTTATCCTTCTATTTCTGTATATTATACTTATTTTTATAAATGTGCAGAAATACATTTATGAAAAACAATAAAATTTAAATCTCAAATATATACAAAATAAGTACGGTATTTGAAATATGTTTAATTATTTGGGTTTGCAGGTATCAAGATAACCAGCATCACAGATTGATTTAACGCTCTTTTTTTGTGTGGCATACATTATTCTATCAAGTAACATTAAAAGAGTTTTATCGGGTTATTTAATCAAATTTGGAGATTAAATTAAAACCAATATGTTGCAGTTAAGTATGTTAAGTGAGATACAATCAAATCAAAAATCAAAATCAAAATAATCTTTATTCAACATACACCTTTACAGGCAGTTATTGACGTCAACAGACAAAACAAAAAAACAAAGCTTAAAAAAAAAACAAAAACCTTGTCCGTACGTACGAATAAGGAAAAAAAAGAAAAAATAAAAAAATTGACTCGACACCTGTTCGGAAATTGGGAGAGCCTTCTCGAGAAGAACAGACAAGAAACTCTGAAGGTCTATTTTTTATCTCCTCTTTACAAATGTTAATAATTATAATAATCTTAATATATATATTTCTTGTGTGCGTGTGTATGTGACTGAACTCCTCCTAAACGACTGGACCAATTTTGATGAAATTTTTTGTGTGTATTCCAGGGGGCTTGAGAATGGTTTAGATTCACAATACGGTCATATAGATATTGTTTTTCAGCTAAATTATTTATTTAAAAACATTTGAGACAACGTGAGACAACGTGACATTTGAGACATTTGACATTTGAGACATTTGACATTTGAGACATTTGACAGGACAACGTCTGTTGGGCCAGCTAGTATAATATAAAAATACAATATAGTATAAGATACAATCATACCTAATACGATTACAGTCGTATGTATGTATGTATGATACAATACCAGTACCTAACAGCTCCACCACATCATTATTACACTGGATGATTCTCTTAGAACGACAAAAATGCAAAAACTATTGTTGATGTGATCATAATTATATATCATTTTGTGTTTTCGCTGCGTAATAATTGTTTTTACACAGCAAAAATACGTACGGCTCGTTATCGATCAGTTAAATACAATCCATATAATAATATTTTATATTTCTTTAAAATGATGTCGACCTTGAAAATAGAAGTTGCACGCCAAGTTTGCTAAATAATTTATTGATTTTTTAAATTCTGAATCATTGTGAGAACCATTCTGATTCATATCATCACCATTTTAACTTTGCAAATATTTTGAATTGAATATTAGTAATAAAATAATAATAGAGAAACTAACTCGGGATCATTAAAGCGAGAAACACTAATAGAGGTATCATTTGACGTCAATGAAACCACCATTTTAACGTTTCCTTGGAATTACTCAGATTTTTGACGCTTCGTGTTAGTTGTTCAAATAAGAACTTTTTGCTCATGATGAGCAAACATTGCAAATGGACAATTTATTTGCCAATGAACCGTTTGTTTGGTATTTTGCGTCGAACTTTTCAAATAAAAAATAAACTAATACGTCATATATCGCTATAACGGCGTTGTATATTTAGTTATTAGACAGTTATTAGACATTTCTCGACACAGAACTGAAATTTTCGACCTTAATGCATTGACTGACGGTATTTTAACAAAATGGATCGAAAATTAAATTCCTTTACGATACATATGAAATTCGAATAACGGGCACCACTAGGGCAGTATTACACATAAAATCGAACAACGGTATATCTTAATTGACATTGCTAAATATATCGCTCTAAATTTACTGTATATAGAGCAGGACGACAATCGATATTTCGATTCGATAATTCAATCGAGATTTCGATAATTTAAGGTAAGCTAACCATTGTCTGGTCTTTCACCTTAAAGACGTGGACGACAAGGATCGAGCTCCAGGCGAATAAATTCGATAAGGGGTTGTCCATTAATCACGTGTGAGGCTTTGAAAGGGGGGGGAGGGGTTTGATAAAAATCACGAAAATAACACAAGGGGGGAGGTGGGTTTTTGAAATAACATATCACGTGTATTTATTTTTTTCCCAAACGCGCGATTTTCAAACAGATGAGCAGCGCGGGCGTATAGTGTTATACTTGACTTGCCACGATGACTGTAAAACATATTTTCATTTTTTTTATAAATTGTTTCGGTAATTAGAAACCCACGCATACCGAGCTTGATATATTCCCCATATTTATGTACTATTTATTTAAATAAATATTTTTTGATTTGCTATGACGGACTTTCAATGTTACCGGTTCCCCGCCTATTATACCTGTATTTAACAAGGTAATATTTTAAAATTCTTTATGGGTACTAAAAAATACGTGATGTTGGAAGGGGAGGGGGGGGGGGGTAGTCTTAAACCTCACTACGTTTCACCAAGGGGGTGGGGGGCTAAAAATGCTTAAAAAAAGATCACGTGATTAATTGGACGCCCCCTAAGGTGCCCCAAGGGTTTATGTGGGTGTGAACGCGTCTTTATTTTTAGTGAGACGATTCTCTTGCACTAGATGTGCGAAAGGCAGATTTTCGACAATATGAAATAGCACTTCGGTGAACCGAGCCTTTCCGAACTCAAGATGGATCTTGAACGATACCAAAAAATAATAATTTAACAGACAAATAATTTCATATACTCAGTCTAATTACATTTATAACAAAATGTTTTATCAGTTACAGTAAACATTGATTAATCCGCGGAATAAATCAAAATAATCAATCACATAAATAAACATCGAGTAAGTATATTGACCTCGTTTATCATCAAGGTTTGCTTGACCGTAAGTCACTTGTTAGCGGTATCAATGTACTGTGTAATTACTACGTTTCTCAACAATTTCACATTTTAATTTAATTCGCATCACTATCATTATAATTACATGGAATTTGTATGACATGGTAGACCCCATTGACTACTCTACTATACATCCTCATTTTGTGAACAACGTACAAATCGGAAGTGTGTCGAATAGGGTGGATATAGTTAGCCAAGGTCATTGGCATAATGCTAGAAGACCTGAGTAGAGTTTCTCTACAAGTGGAAATGGTTTCTTAACCATTTCTTCTTAGAAAATCATATAGAATTCCCATTTATCACCTACTCTAGTAAAGATCGAAGGCTCTGCCGACTATGTTTACCCGGAACAAATAGTGCAACTACAAATATTTCTTCAACCTATATTAGTCCTATTCTTGGATACGAAGATCCATCTGGACCAGAACCGCTTACTTAACGCTGTTTATAATGGAGTGAATCGTAGACTTGTTTTTACTAGTTTCATTTGTAAGCAAATCATCGACTCACCCCTTCGTGTGGCTAAGCAAATGAATTCCATTCATTTGGGGTAACCTACTAGTATTTGGGGTAAACTAATATACGAAAACCTGTTGATACTTTGACACGCATGTTCAAATCCGTTGATAGGTGTAAGCATTTTATGTGTTTCGATGTGAAAAATTGTTTTTGCTATTTGATGGTTGGTATAGGTGTTATCAGTTTATTGGTTAACCATATTGACAACAATTAATTTTAGGCAAAAAGGTTAACCATATAGAAAAACTAGTGTTACCAGAATTTCCTCGAAAATAATATACGTAATAAAAAAAAATATTTCTTCTATACCTCGCTGTCCAGACGACTTGATACAGTTTTGTTATCATTATATTACAGACAGTAACTATGGTATGCTTCCTTTGACAGTGTTACAACGTGCATGGGTAGAATGGAAGAAAGTATTTTTTGCAGCAAGTGCTTTTTTACAGACAACAGATATCTTAGCCTTGTTCTCACGTAATATTAAGTGACAATAGAAACGAAATTAGAAGCAACAATCACATAGACTTGACACTAACTGAACAACTGGTTTTCTTGTATAAACTTAAACAAAGTGCAATCATCATAACATGTTCTAGAAGTATCGAACCCCAAATTTCCGATCAACCCTCTTTGGTGTCAAGCACTAACAATACATCACAAAATATCCACCAATCATTAGTTTTGGGTGTTTATCTTAGACACATTGAAGGCCAAGCACACTTTACTTACGAGGCAGATTAGAAAAAGGGTCACTTGACTAACAAGCTCCCAGCGGAGGTCGGGTCGATTGACAAGGGTCTTTGCGGACAAGGCGCTTGGGTAGCTTATCTACTTTCAATCTCAAGGAAAGGATTCTTAGTGAAAGACAATATTCAGGAGGTATCAATACAGAGATATACTATTGGCTACTTGTTTGTAAATGAAACTTTAACAAGTTAAATCACTGGTATTCCTTTGGCTTGTTTCATCATCATCAACACATAACGGATATGAGATACGTCCTCAACGCAACACAAGCCTAACCTAACTACTTATTAGTCAACAACGCTTGAACAAACTTCATATAAACATTTAAATTTCCCCGCAGGTGTATGAAGGATGTCTCACAATATTTTCCTTTACCGTAAGAGAATGAATCGTATGAATATTCATATGAAATTAGATAAATAAAATAACATTGTTACGTTGGTACGACTGAAGACCAGTGAGAAACCAGAACACAAAACCCACTAGCGCATTTACCAGTCCGGCTGAAACGGCCTAGTGACAAATCAGTCACACAGAGACCCACATGGTGATGCCTGACAAATAGAAATTCACTAGGATCAAGAATGGTGACCAAAGTGAGAATTTAAATACACCACATCAATAGAAATTTAAGTACGAAACACCATCTGAACAAAAAGAATTTTAGATATTCATGAGTTTTCTATGATAAAAAAGAATCACAAAGATATTTAAGTTCTAAAATTACCTTAGAACATAACGTATCGTTCACATAAACTACTGTAAGATTAACCAGAACTTATATTTACTTGACATGTCAAGTATTTCATAAATATTTATTATCTAATGTTTTTTCTCTCTCTTAAACAACCACTACTAATTGCTATATGTAAATCAATTATGTACAAGGATTTTGTAAAAATAAACAGTATTTACATTTCAGCAATGGAATTCTAACAATCATTTGTGACCTGTATTAAAAATGTTGACCTGTAAATATGGAAAATATTTAAGATGTGAATTTTGTTGTTTACACTTATTATTGCATTGACCAGAATCTACTTGACGGACCTCGTTAAATTGGTCAAGTCACACAGAGACCGTTGGGTCTCAATGTATTAGATTTTCGAATCTGTCGAGGTTTGTATACTATCAGATTATGGCCTGTATGTAGACCACATTTATCTTCAGTTAGATTGTTGTGTTGAGTTACAATAATTTTAAAAAGACGAACCCATTTCGAATTCGGCTTTGTAATTTGTATAATAAGGCACAAAATAAATAAAATATATTAATATTGGCTGCGGCAAATGAAGGATAAAAAATAAGATGAATGCAGTGGAAACGATAGCTTTGAGAGAAACGACTGGAGGGATCTGTACCTAATTGGGGGAGTGGTGTTATTTCATCATTTCGTGGCTGCATATCCGCTACTACGACGCATGAGACTACTACGAAACGTAGCTGTAGTGTAATTGGCTGTAGACAACTGTAGAGGAAATCTACGCTTCCGCAAAGGCTCCTTGCTTGTTATCCATGACCACTATGACATATTATTAGGCTCTCTGTTCTTGATTATGCCGAACATTAAGCAGATGTCTTATCTTGAGCTTCGAATAGCTGTTCAAGTAAGGAGACACTTAAATTCGAAGCAAAACGAGCACAAATGCTAGATAAATTTACAAATAAGTGCGGACCACATACAACCATGCAATTAATTTATTGACAGCGCTAGAGACTTCGTCGCTGACTCTTCCGCTGGAATCGTACGTTCTCACCAAAAATAGCATCAATTTATAGTGTACTCTCAATTTATAAATAAAAAGTCTAATAGAATCCTACACGTACTTATAAAGTTGTTGAAATTAATGAAGGGCTCAGTCGTGTGCCGATTTGTTGTACCAAATATACTTTGTGTGGAATTCAACAGGCAGCAGTTTTTATTTGACCACTCGGCAATAATCTAGATCATTAATTGTACTTAATGCGTAATCAACAGAGGTCGGAATCAGGTAGTTATTTATGTACTTACTTGCATCGAAATGTTGATATTATTGTGGAACTTCCCGAGATTTCAAATGGACAATCCCGTGTGGCCAACAATATTCCAAATATGACATCCTATTTAGCCCTAAGACTCCAATTTATCTGAAGTCGCGTTTCATATTCCTCGGGTCCACTCATAGTCGTGACTTACGCTCATCAAGCAACCTTACATTACAAATTCCAACTCATCGCACCAACTTCTCCTCCGAATCATTTACAGTTACTGCGATTCGTCTATGGAATGATCTGCCTTTCCATATTCGAGCATCTGCTAGTAAACTCACGTTTAAGAGATTGGTTCGTGGACACTATCTCGAATCACTGACTTAAGCACCTCATTTTCGAGCTATAGTAATTAATTGATTATCTATTATATAATATATATTTATGTATGTGTATGTATATATATGGCTATGTATATATGTATCTATTAGGTAGTTAGTTGTTATTTTAATTTGTGATGACCTTATTATATGTATCTGCGCCAATTACACTTGGAACTACTAGCCATTCGGTTGACTGGTAGAGAATGCCTTGTTGCATTAAGTCCGCCAATTGTACCCAGTTTTTGTTGTGCAATAAAGTTTAAATAATTAATAACAAAAACGTCAGAGATGACAAATAAAACAGAGATAATTAACATACAATTTTTGTTGGTTTACATTAATTCATAATACAAACAAATGAGGGTATTCGACGAACCGAGGTAAACGAATGAGCTGTGTGAATGAGTAAACCGATTTATTGCTAATAGATAGTTTGAATGCGATAGAAAGAAACAAAATCTAGTCGATTTTGTTAAGCGGGGAGGGCTCCGCATTTCCGCTATTGTATTCTTTTGTTCTCACAAGCTATTCGCGCGTATCGGATTTTTGCAACTTCGGACATCCGATGTCATTGATGTAAGTTTAGCAGCATCGCGCGTGCAGTAGATTAAATTGTGTAAAAGTAAATAACTTTATTTAAAAAGTCACGGGATTTTTTGTGCTCTTAAAAATTAATCTCGGAATTTGAGGCATATTCCTTTTATTATTCGCTGCATGAAATCAGTGTAAGTACATACATACTCGTAAATAACTAACCTAATTCCGACCACTGGTAATAAATATCTTAAGATTAAAAATATATATATATACTAGCTGGCCCAACAGACGTTGTCCTGTCAAATGTCTCAAATGTCAAATGTCTCAAATGTCACGTTGTCTCACGTTGTCTCAAATGTTTTTAAATAAATAATTTAGCTGAAAAACAATATCTATATGACCGTATTGTGAATCTAAACCATCCTCAAGCCCCCTGGAATACACACAAAAAATTTCATCAAAATTGGTCCAGTCGTTTAGGAGGAGTTTAGTCACATACACACGCACACAAGAAATATATATATTAAGATTCTGTATACATGTGATATTTGCAATGAGTAATTAATGATTTTATAGCGGCCCAAATATAGATAGGCAATTGTTTAACAACAATCGTACGACTCACAAGCTGATATATAATAAAACATAACCCTTTATTGTATTCATAAAATATTCACACACAAAAAAAAAGAAAATAACAAATGTACAAAAGGCGGCCTTATTGCTAAACAGCAATCTCTTCCAGGCAACCTAGGACCGGGGAAATTTAAATATAGGATGGGTACAGTAATTGCACAGGACAATAGGCTATAACTAGTTTAAGTTAAGGAATCTTTGACAGGAAGTGAACACGGACTTGATTCTTAAAGGACTCCAGCGTTCGCGTTCCCCTAATACCCTCAGGGAGAGAGTTCCACAACCGGACGGCATAAGCGGAAAAAGAATATGAAAAATAGTCGGTACTTCGGGGCGGTATATCCAGAGTCAGATTAAAATTAGAACGCAAGGCACGACATGACGAATGGGATCGAAAAGAGAACAAAGATTTAAGGTAGGATGGAGATGTTGGAAGATACAAAATATTGTAAAGTAGGGATAAAACATGCAAGTCTCTGCGCAAAAAAGTACAAATACATATTTCTATTAGACTGTAACATAGTAACCAACATAAATCGTCTTAGGAAAATACCAGTAAAAAAGAACGTGTTTAATCAACGTTAAACAAACACTAACTCCCTGAGAGTCTTCAGTGTGCAAACTAATAATGCTGAATACCCATCCACACCAACCTCTGTAACCAGACAAACAAAACTTCGCGGAACAAAGACCCGACGCTTAGTTTTGCGGAACTGGTTGTTCGTCAACAATTAGACGCAGATCTGCCTACCTACCCGGGTCCTCTGGCTCACTCGAGCTTTCGTGTCAATGTCGCGCAAACGGCAATTTATTTTGCAAGCACAAGTGAGACTTAGACCTAATTTCACCATACTCTGTTTGTTAAAATAACGTCTTGTTAAACCGTTAAGAGCTTGTTAGAGTTAGCAAGTGTCCCACCATGTGCAAACAAGAGATTAGTTAGCTTGATGGACTGTTAAATTTAATGACTGCTCTAGTGGTTCGTTAATCTGTAACAGACGATTATTTTACTGTCAAGATGGACGCGGCGTACAATTTTATTATGGATGACGAAGATGTTTGAAAAATTTGGACCTCTCGTTTTCTTCGACATTTTTTTATTTTAAAAAGAAAGATAAAAAGCTAAGTAAAATCACTACCTAGGTATTTTACAAATCAAAGAAAATACCTACCACGAACGAAAACACCACGAAACGTCAATCAAATACCTACACCATGGAATTATTTAATAAATAATAATAATCATTTTTTTATAATTCCATGACTTACACAAACAATAGAGAAATAACTGGCAAAACCAAATATTATGCGCTTGCTTTAGAAACTTATAGAGAGAACGACAATTTAATTTGTTCACATTGTATTGCTACTTGACACATTATACGACCAGTAGAAATTAGACGCATTTCCGTATAGTAAGAGTGATGCACGACGACACTATTATTTGGTTGTATTACAAATTGAATGAACGTTTCGCAATTCATTCAGGTAACGGTTGATTTAGTAATGGCTTGTTAATTTTACAATGTAGGATCTAGAATAACTTAACAACTCTGTTAATTTTAACAAGCCATTACACAACAGACGATTAGTTTAAGTTTGGTGAAATCAGTTCTTAATCATTGATTAACTGAGTCTTACGTCTGTTATTTGACATAAATTGCTGAGCGCTTGTTAAGGCCATTATGAATAAGCTTGCAGGCTGATCTTATCAGTAACACGCACGGGTTGTGCGTCCATTTTTCACTATCATTTGCGAGTTAGCAATCAACTCGCATTAAGTATCGAAAATATGTTTTACTTGTAATTATGATACACCAAAAAGAAGTACATCATTGACAGAGAAAAGTTCGAAGTCAGAGCAAATAATATAAAAAGGGGCGCAACTCTCTAATATGCCTCCAAAATAGCATTAAGTCACTGGATGATGTATAATTTATATCCTAAAATACGGTTAACAACGATGAGTGAATTAACACGGCAGCAGTCTAACAGAAGATCACACTTAATAATAAAAGTCATTATTTAGGACTAATCAACCACATACATCGTTGTATATCGAACGATTACTTTGATTATCGATTTCACGAGAGTAGGTCCTCAGTTGCAACACTGTCTCAACAATGAGATCGGATCGATTCTATCCGTTTCGCGTGTAAAGTTAACGAGGTACACGCAACCAGTGCCTTTGAACAAACGGAAACGAGGAGGCTACACGACTTATTCACTGTTTGATCCATTTCCTGTATGAATCGTAAACGCTATTTTGCTTCTTAATCGAGGAGTTCGTATTACGAATGAGAATGAATTATTTTTCTCTATTCACTCGTAGAGACTCCTGCGTAGTGACGAATAGGTTTCGATATTTTTTTTGTTCCTTGTACGTATGCACGTCCATAGATAAGTAACTCTGTGTATTGTCTTATTTATGAATTCAATTTTATGTCAATAAGTGCATACAAACGCCTAGCTTGTAGAAATATTATTAAAACTGTCCTTGCAGTTGATATATATATATGTATGTAGTTGGTAACAGTTTGTAGTTATAGATTGGCAAGGGGTATCATATTTGTTGGGCGCTAATGCAGGAATTATAAATGCAAAACGAATCTAAACTGAGAATGAGTATAATAACACTATATTAAATTAAAAAACAAAATAAAAATCCACTAAAACATTACAAATTAATACTAACCCGTTCTTATCACACGTTTCTCCGTCGAGTCATATTTCGACGATAGGTTTTACTTTATTGATCTATTTTTCTTTTGTTTCTTTTGTATATTCGTAAAATTTTATATATATTAAGATCGTACAGTACAAGTATATTAATAAAGCGGACTAAAACTGACAGACCTAGTATATAGTACCCAGTACCTAGTAATTTAAAGGCATATATTTATATTTATATAAATGTGCAATTAAATCTGTACGGACTGACCGCATCTTTTTTGCGACAAACAACGACTGACAAATCGTTCGATGCTATTTCGTAACCACAACGTTCCGATATGTATAAAATATCACGTAATATTGGTAATACGGTAATACGAAGTCTCGCACTCGTTATGTCCGGTAATAACATATAATTATGAAAGTCAACCTACAAGCCACTTCCCGTCCTCCTTGTATTGACGATGATTCAGCGCAAGACCCAGCGACAATACTCGTACATCAACAAGGGTAACTACTCCATGCGAAACGCGCCAATGCAAGATGAAATCAACGCATCTCTCAATTAAAATGCACCGTACTTTTCTTTTGTTTCACGGCCAAACTGCATGAATAAAAATTTACACGACCATTTTGTTTATGCCATTCGTGTTGAATAACAATGCTATTACGTTCAAAGGCAACAAAACAAATTTTGTTAAAAGGCAACGATTGGGTAGAAAGAATACAATAAAACTTGTGCACGATACTCAACCAGTTCTCGTGGAGTTCACTACAACGTACTTTCGAAACAATAACAAAATTAAAACATTTTTAAGCGATAAACGTGTAAAAGAACTTAGAACTATAACACACATCTACTATATAAAAATAAGTCGGGTTTTCCTTCCTGACGCTATAACTCCAAAACGCACGAACCGATTTCCATGGTTTTGCATTCGTTGGAAAGGTCTCGGGCTCCGTGAGGTTTATAGCAAAGAAAATTCAGGAAAAATTTCAACAGAAGAGCGGGAATATCTTTTTTTACATACAGCGAGACAACATGACATTATATAAATTTAAAATCCATATCAAAAAGACACTCATGAGTAAAGGTTATTATAAAGTAAGTGACTATCTAAATGATCACAGTATTTGGGAATAGGGACACTATTCATAGAGCCATGTTTGGTAACAACATTATTTATAATATTGTATTATTTTATATGTGTGTGTAAACATACATACGACTGTAATCGTATTAGGTATGATTGTATCTTATACTATATTGTATTTTTATATTATATTATTATAATTATTAACATTGAAAAGAGGAGATAAAAAATAGACCTTCAGAGTTTCTTGCCTGTTCTCGAGAAGGCTCTCCCAATTTCCGAACAGGTGTCGAGTCAATATATTTTTTCTTTTTTTTTTCCTTATTCGTACGTACGGACAAGGTTTTTGTTTTTTTTCTTTATTACTTAAGCTTTTTTTTGTTTTGTTTGTTGACGTCAATAAGTGCCTGTACAGGTCTATGTTGAATAAATATTATTTTGATTTGATTCATTAGACAGGACAACGTCTGTCGGGTCAGCTAGTTTTATTATATTTACGAGTAATGTCTCATTCAAATTATAAATCGATTAAGCAATATATTGACTCAAAATGAATAGTTATGTGTTTAACCAAACGCTAAATACATAATCAATATTCTTGGACTATTCAGGCTTATAACAAGACTATTAAAATACAGATTTCAAATGTAAATTCTTTACTACATTATGACGTAAACGAATAACCAGTTTCAAATCAGATTTAACTAATAACATATTACATACGAGTATATGTTTAAACCGTGATTTGTCGTTTAATATAAATGAGAAATATTGCTTTGGGCGCTTTATCTTTTATCCTTATCACCTGAGTTTAATATGGTATCACTGATATGATAAATACTAGGAAGTGATGCGCAAATATTGTAATAATAATTTCACATTTTAAATGTACCATCAGAACAGACAAATTACATATATAACACAATTGCATAATTATGGATTTTTTCAGTGAAACTACCGGGCACAATAATCTTCATGTTATGTCACAAAAAAGCAACGTCCACTGTAGTTCCTGTGGGGGGGTTGCAAAATGGTTGCACATCTCACAAAATCACAACTATAAACGATTACATCCCTTAGGGTAGCCACATACTATTGCGTGAGCAATGAATTTATTTATCGTACTTATATGTAACATAAGTTGTATGAAAAAAAAGATCAGACAAAAGAAAGATTAAGCCCTCACAAAGCAACAACCGTTGCACAGTTTTAATTCATTTAACTTAACAGAGCAATCGTTGCCTAACTTTAGCAAAATTATAGAGTTAAGCTATACTCATCGAGAACGAGCTCATCGGAATTAACATCGTATGGTGTTTCCACGTAAAAACTATATTTCAACAATCAACATAACCACCGGGGCATTATACTGTAAAACAATGTCGAAAAATGTGACTTATTACCTTCGATCATTATAATCGAAGCTATTACATGTAGACGAAAAGTTTCTCGCATTTTCTATGAATATTTCCTTTAGGTTACGTACGTGCCCTTCTAGAAGGTACCATTTCAATATCACCACGACGTAAAACTGAGCAACCCGGTCTACATGGAGCGCGTATATGTATATATATATATATATATATATATATATATATATTATATATATATATATATATATTATATATTATATATATATTATATATATTACTACCTGGCCCAACAGACGTTGTCCTGTCAAATGTCTCAAATGTCACGTGTCTCACGTTGTCTCAAATGTTTTTTAAATAAATAATTTAGCTGAAAAACAATATCTATATGACCGTATTGTGAATCTAACCATTCTCAAGCCCCCTGGAATACACACAAAAAATTTCATCAAAATTGGTCCAGTCGTTTAGGAGGAGTTCAGTCACATACACACGCACACAAGAAATATATATATTAAGATATATATAACTGTCTGCTGCCTATAGACTTGGATATATAGAAATGAACATTATTCCGGCACAAGTTAAAAACAAGTGTTACTGGCAAAGGCCTATTACAATATCAATGAATATTTTAATGATGAGTATTTGTAATATATTTAGTTAACACGATTTTATTATAATTTTAATTTAGCTTTAATATATTCTTTTAAAACTGTATGACACGGCATTCCTAATATAGGCATGTTTTCTAAATATTTTTTTTATTAATTATACTATGTAATGGAAAGTGACTTCATGAATTATCAATATTGAAGTCATTTTCCAAATTGACGACTCTGTATCTATTTAATACAGGGAAAAAAAACAGCCCTTGCTGAGTTCTTGCCGGTTCTTCTCAGTACAAGGTCTCCCGCGTAGATTTGCGAACCGATGGCGTAGCTTTTCGACATTCACAAGTGCTTGTAACAGCCCAGACTGAATAAATGATTTTGAATTTGAATTTGAATTTCTTAATTAATAATTTGATATGACATATAAATACTTCATTTGATATATACATATATATTTTCATGTTAGTGAAAGTGAAATTAGGCGATAGCTAGGTAAAAGTCAGTGACCGAAGTTTTATTGTAAATTTGCATGCCACAAGGCTATCTGTGTAATAACACCTCTGCATCATCTGTACGTGCAAATAAATGGGATTAAAAAAAGCAAATGGTCACAGTTATATTTTTATATTTTTCATAACATATTTACTTTGTATACATCTACTACTAGGTTTATATATTACTAGCTTTCTGCCCGCGACTTCGCCCGCTTAGATTTCGGGATTGGGTCTATAGAGAGTTAAGGGTCATAGCTTTTGCCCACGGCCACATATGCGTGGAAGTCGGTTTATGGCGCGAAGGTTTTATCGCGCTTCCCGTGGCACTATCCGTTTTTCCGAGATAAAAAATACCGCAAAACCTGGCTCAAGAATCACTCTATCTATTGATGAAAACCGCATGAAAACTGTGCATTAGTTTTTGAGCGAAGCCTTTATTGCGCATCCCGTGGGATCTGTCGATTTTTCCGGGATAAAAAGTAGCCTATTATTTAATCCGGACTTTTATTTTTACGTCTGCAAAATTTCAAAGCAATCAGTTCAGTAGTTACGGCGTGAAAGCGGAACAAACAAACTCACTTTCCGATTTATAATATTAGTATGGATATAGGTAGTAAATTATTACCTGTTGTAACAGGTAAATAAAAAAAAACCGCATGATTATTATGGGGGATAAGCCACTACTTATCAATTCATAAAGTACACATGACTGCAAGTTGCAATATACATGTTAACTATGAAACCGCAGTTTTTATCTGTATACGTGTCGCCGAATGTACATTGAACGTATGATTCAGAATTAAGTATGATTCCTACGATACGAAGTCGTTTGTAAAATGTATATATATAATAAATATAGCCGACCCTCTTTTTGACTTGCACTTCCCGACCGACCTCAATGTTTACTGTTTAGCCCCAAATCCACGGATGATCAGCACACGTAAAAACCGATATTATTGTAAAACTTCCAGACGATACGACACTAATTACTGTATCAATATTTATCAATTTAATCCGTGACTAGTCGTGTCCGGCTGTCGTATCACATATCGATATAGTCATCGCATCGTTTAAGAGTATATCGATTATATATAATAAATATAGCCACTCTCTTTTTGACTTGCACTTCCCGACCGACCTCAATCAGCACACGTAAAAACCGATATTGTAAAACTTCCAGACGATACGACACGACACTAATTACTGTATCAATATTTATCAATTTAATCCGTGACTAGTCGTGTCCGGCTGTCGTATCACATATCGATATAGTCATCGCATCGTTTAAGAGTATATTGATTATGTAAGAAACGTATAGAACGCTCTACTGAGTATAAACTGTCATTCACACACAACTATTAATAATAGCAGTTTTATTTTTTATTACAAGGTGAATGAATGCAGTTACGCCCCGTACCTGTCTGTGGCTAATCAAAATGGCGTGTGTGAGACTCGCATGGCGGGAAGTAATAAACCATCTCGTAATCTCGTAAATGTCCTCCACCTCAATTAGGGCGATCTAGGGATTGAAAGCCCAATTTCTTCAAAATGACCCCCTTGCACAACCCGATTAGCTAGGGCCAGGTGTTAACGCCTGTGGGGGATTACCGTAGAGGTAACCGTCAGACAAGGAGCGCATACTTGCGCGCGTAAAGTGCCACTTCAGCGCGCAGGGCAGGCCAGGGTGGTCATGGCATACCAGGGGGGCAATCGCACTAACAAATCGCAGCTGAAACGAAACCAAATCGTTCCACTCAACCAATCCGAGAGCTAGAATATCACGTGATATTGTGGCGTTCGGATTGGTTAAGCCGAACGGTTCGGTTGCGTTTCGCTTGCGATTTATTAGTGCGATCGCTCCTCAGGCCCCCTAGCATCGACACCGAAACATGTGATATAACCGCCATTTTGAAATCTATCCATTGTATTGACAGTTCATAGCGATAAATGGCTCTACAGTAACTGGCTTCGGGGGCAGGTTGTGGTGTGGCGTGATACGGCGACCCGGGAGGGACCACGGCCCTTCCGTGGCCGGGGGGCGTCGTCGGTGGTGGAGATCGGGGGAAGTATTGTAGCCTCCCCCGAGGAGGGCTTCCCTGTATCGGCGGCGGAGCGGAGGCTGGGTCGTCTATCGTACAAATAGGTAACAAAAATAAATAATCGTTCGACCTTGATTAGTGATCTTTTTTAAGCTATTTTATGTAAGGTCATGATCTAGATACCATTTTCAATATATAGGTACAACTCGCAATGCATTGTTTGTTATTTTAATACTACATTATAATTAAAATTGTGGATTGATTACCCGTTGCGTGGGATTTCATTCGTGAATTTCATCATTGGGACTACTACCTGATTTTGATTTTAATTTGTGTATATTTTCGTTAACGTTTATTACCAATGATCATCGTGATTGTATTTTTTTTATTTTATTATCTGTGCAACATAACTAATACGGCAAGAAATTCTTAAATTACATCGATAGCATTGAACTGAGCGGTCGAAGGTAAGAGTTGACAAAAAGAGATATTGAACTTTAAACAGGACGAGACCCTTAACACCGAGCCGAAGTCATCAATGACCGTGACACGATACTGATGTGAGATAAAACCATATTGTATTAAACTTTAAAAATATCGCGATTGTGTTCCAAATCTACATTCTTATCAATTTAAATAATGAATACAAACAAAAAGAATATTTATTTAAAATAACATTGATATACTCTTGTTAAAAACAAACCATTGAATCTGTGAAATTATGATAACAAAGACAACTAACTACATTAGTGTCGTAGTTAGCAGAAAAATTGAATATTCACACA
Source organism: Scirpophaga incertulas (assembly GCA_036419045.1). Classification (NCBI taxonomy): domain Eukaryota; kingdom Metazoa; phylum Arthropoda; class Insecta; order Lepidoptera; family Crambidae; genus Scirpophaga; species Scirpophaga incertulas. The sequence continues at coordinate 22,606,281 of CM071639.1, read as the reverse complement.
AGAGTGACAGATTCCAAATTCTAATATAATTTTGTAAGTGTTACAGTATTTATAATCAAATTAATTACTTATATAGCGTAGAAAACAAAATATAAATTTTCAGTTCGGAATATGTAGTACCATTACAGCCGAGAAGGTTACTCATGGACAAAGGATACGCATAAGGATGACCCAAGGATTGTCACACAGTTTAAAATAGGAAATCTCTATCAATATTTTCTGCAACCAACACGTTTCACGATGTTCATATTCATAAATTAAAAACGATTAATTTAATTGTGGATAAAGAAAGAAAGAAAGAAGAAAAATTATTTATGGCGCTTAGTAGTGTTTACAAAAAGGAATAAAATATTAATTATAATAATAATATAAGCGACCAAAACCGACTCCACTCAGCTTTAAGTCACAGAACACTGTGACGCTGATTTTCAGTGAAGCCGCTAGAACGACAGCGGGGTTTCCATCACTGTGAATATGCGCAGACCTCTGACGTCCTCCAAAGCATGACACAACTTACACTACTCATCAGATTTGTTTGTTTGTTTGTTTGTAATGAATAGGCTCCGAAACTACTGGACCGATTTCAAAAATTCTTTCACCTTTGGAAAGCTACATTATCCCCGAGTAACATAGGCAACTTTTTATCCCGGAAAATCGACAGATCCCACGGGATGCGCAATAAAGGCTTCGCTCAAAAACTACTGTACACATTTTCATGCGGTTTTCATCAATGGATAGAGTGATTCTTGAGCAAGGTTTTGCGGTATTTTTTATCTCGGAAAAACGGATAGTCCCACGGGAAGCCCGATAAAATCTTCGCGCCATAAACAGACCTCCGCGGATATGTAGCCGTGAGCAAAAGCTATGACCCTTAACCCTCTATAGACCCAATCCCGAAATCCACGCAGGCGAAGCCGCGGGCAGAAAGCTAGTATTACTATAAGCAGGAAGGAAACAGAGAAGGAAGGACAAGGATAAGCAAGAAAGTATTGACAAAATATTAAAATAGACACAATAAATGGAGATTTATAATAGAGACAGATAATAAATAGAGTTTTTTTGCCAGACGAACTAACATCGGTAAACATACTAAACAACATTTAATTATAAATACACTTCAGGTGTATAATTATTACCAAAAAAAAAAGTTTCTTTTAGAATTATTCCTATCAATATTTTTTACGCACTATGCCTAAGACATTCCAATGTTTCCGTGTTATTGTTCATGTGTTCATAGCGGACTATTGTCAAATGTCGATCAATCATAAAGATGGCTGCTAACTAAGACCTCTTTTGATTGACCTCTGTGGTTTAAGTGGCGTCCATTATCAAACTTTTATTTTTGTAAACTTAGTATTATCAATAATAAATAATAAAAAAAAAGAAACACTGGAGCACTATCGGATATTATAGAGTGAAATAATACGAGGTTCGATACCACCAGCAATTAACGTTTATGATGCGAGCCTGCTGTCTGATCGTGCAACGTCTTGCGCACTTTATATGTCACAAATCGGACATAGCTATTGATTAAGCCAGTGTTTCTGTATGAAACCGTAAATTTCATAACAAAGCACGGGCAACACCGATAAGAGAAAATCATCCGTTCTAACTTATTTCATTTCATTGATAAACATCAAAATACCACATTTCATGTAATGTATTTGTTTTATAGCCATACTGGCTGGTGCGCGCGACTCCGACTGAGCGGGATTAGGATACGCTACTAGAAGCTTATATAATACTAGCGGACCCGACAGACTTCGTCCTGTCAAAAAGATTTGTACAGTAGCAGTTTTTTGTTCCTAATTATTTTATAGATAATGTCGCATAGCCAACCAAATCGCAAAAAAAGTCTAAATTACCTATTACATTTTGTGGCTATTCAATTTTGGAACGTGACATTAAATCCTCCAACGATGTATTCTGTGCTCCAACGCACGCACGCACACTGTTTTGATAGATATGATTGAATTTCAACTATATGTAGCGTTAATAAAGCGCAAATTGACTCTTTGATGTTAGGAACACACCCTCATTGCTTAGACAACAGTGAGTGCTTGCAATATGAACTTTATACAATAACAATAAAGCTCAATTCGACTGTACGTTTTAGTTAGAAAACGTTTGCATGGGAAAATAAAAGGGCTGTTTTTAGGGTATTTCCGATAATTATTCGAATTTTCCTCATTGTAAAAACCCTCCTTGAACTTTAACAAAAAAGAATTGGCCAAATTGGTCCAGGCGTTGTTGAGTTATGAGCTTACCAACACATTTTGCGATTCATTTTTATATATAAGAAGATTAACGTGGCGTATATGTTGTACGTATGGCTTTTTAAATTGTAGCCTGTGTTATTCTTATGTATAAGCTATATTATTGTAAAATTTCATTAAAATCCATTCAGTAGTTTTTACGTGAAACAGTTACAAACATCCATTCATATCAAATGTCACGTTTAATTATTTATAATATTAGTAGGGATAAAGAGAAACAAACATATTACCTGATGGTAAATGCTTTTAGGCGTGTAAAGGAGATGCCCTCTTATTACAAGGAGGTTGGTTTTTTGTGATCAGCGTTAACTAACAAACACCAAACTACATTAATTGAAAGCCGAAAAAATATGAAGTATGAAACAAATAAAAGAAATATTTTTACCACCCCCAATTATTTTTAAATAAATAAAACATGTTTTTAAGAAATATTTCATTATGGCGACACCTTAATGATGTTTTTATTATCTGTGACTACCGGTATCTTACTCTATGTTTGATATTTTCCGTTGAGTTATGACATTGACAGCAGGTGCCTGACTTGTCAGTTGATTTTTCTGCTCTAGATAACATACATTAAGTAACATAGCAGTCCCTATATTTTGTTAGTTAAAAACTTCTCAAAATTAGAAATATTCGGTTCATCAAAGCAATTATGTATGTATTTAGATTTTTAAAAGGCTTGTTGATCATTTTTTTTAAGCAATGTGTAATTATTGCATTAAAGATATTTCATATTTTATTATACTAGAATAGGAATTATTAAAAATCGGGGGTCTTGAAAATAACATGACTTACGGCGATTACTTTCTTTTAGAGCCTTCTATCCAAATATATCAAATTTACCCGAGTTAGTTACTATAAACCAATATGGGACATCTCCTTTCTGTGAGATTCGCAGCAAATCTGCCACAACTACACCGTGTTATCAACTTGTGACATAAGTTATACAAGTTTAGGCGCCCAATAATTTAACTGCATTTTACACTTCAATTAGCGGCAGAAATATATAATAGGGTACACAAGCAGACGACCTCGATTGCACATACCGCGGGAAAAAGCTAGTTTGATTTGATAATGCGATTTATGAGAAATTCCCAACTGAAAAACTTTGCAAATAAATATTATTTGGCTCGTTTGAAGTGTTTCAATAAAATAGTTACAATGAAATAATTCTGATACAATGTCAGCTTAAATATTGTAGCAACAACAAAACACACGACTACGGAGAAACCTAAAAAGAAGAACTTAAACTTCGAACATAAATTTTGTAATTAATGACCAATTTGACAATTTGAACATGATGTCATTAATCTTACATTGTCGGATTATAATACGCATTAGCGGATTACGTTTATTATTGGTTTAACAATTATCGAGATAACGCCAATTAACTTGAATATAAAAAGTTGTATCTACAATGTTTGTTTAAAAACTATTTTAATCGATCATAATTAGATATGCAAGTAATAAAATAGTACCTAGTTAACTACGGATTACTAATGCTTGCGTATTCGTTATTTTATTACTTCATCGGCACAGTTATAAACAGGGTTCACTGTTTTTATGCGTGATCGAATCAGAAATGATGAGTTTCGGAGATGAACTAGGGTTACCGACATAGGCCAAAGAATTGCTGGTAACATTACTATCTGTATTGTAGAATATAAATAGAGTACAAAAGGTGCATTTAATGTCAACTGAGTCAAGGCAAGGCACATTGCTTGCAGAGCTGACGACCGTTGATGCGGAAAAGGTTCTCGAGTTGCAGGTTTATAACGGTTGGAAGGCCTCGACGACTTAGTGAAGATTTGCAGGATGGAAACCAATCATTGGTTTCCATCCTGCAACATTGGCAATGTTCAGCGGTTGGCGTCTTTAAAATGGTGACGATGACGATAAACCATCGGCACTGGCCTATCGTTACGTTATCGTTCTTCTCTCTCTTGCGATATGAAACTTTAGTCAGACGAACCTAATGCTTATGAATAAACTCAGAAGGTATTTTGGTAAAGTTGGCTAACAGTACTGGGCCGGCAGGGTTCACCAAATCCTAATGACCCTGGTTTGGTCAGCCCTCGGTGCTGCTCGGATTTAAATTATGTATAACACCAATAACTACAGCGAGGATCGACTGCACTGTAATCACCATATACGATAAAGAGCAGGATTGACATTAAGAACTCCCATAATGAACACCAACTGAAAGATTTATTTTGTATAATATCTAATAATAAATTATGAATATGAATAAAATAAATGATTAAATAATCTTTTAAGGATTAACATGTTCATATCGAAATTACAATGCTATGATTTTTTTATTTCGAATGCAAAGTTCGGACTCCAGACAAACCGGTCTCAAAAGATATTTATCGCATTCTCAATATTGTCAAAATACTCGTACGTCATATTTAAAAAGAAAACAGTGCGCGTCTTATACTATTAACGGTTAAAATTACTATCAACGGCTTTTATACCAATGTGGTGGCTTAAATTATCTTAGATAGGAAAGGGGACCCTGGTGGAAGACCAGATGACGCAAGTGTCAACTATATTACTAAGAGGAAAGAGTAACATTAAAAGTTATTGATACATTTAATAAAATAGCGATATATGTTGGAAAAAAATAAAAGGCAAAATCTTTTTTACAAAAATGTTACGATAGCGCGCCCCGAATGTCATTGAAGCCCGTCTGGAGTGGCGGAGCGTGCCAAGTCGCTTACGTAACGCTGCAGATCAGATGCGGGCGGCCCATTCACGAGTGCCACCCACAGGTGCACCGTTGTTCCCACCCGGCTTTATCAACGAAACGGCACCCCCACACTCCAAACTTCACTACTTTCGTTTTTCAATAATTTTGCTGGTAGATTCTGTGGTTTACTATAAATGTTTAATTATACATAATGATGTCCCATGGCTTCTTCAGAATAAGTAATTATTTCGAAAGGAATTTTGAAAAAACGCTATTTTTAAATAAAATCACCACATTCATTATTATTTTTCGACAGATGAAGACAACAAAATTTTAAAAATCATCGCGTTTGATACAACATCAAAACAGAGAAGAGATTGAAATATAATTATTAATAGATTAATTCGTATTACATATTGCAAGTATAATTTTACTGAAATCAAAAATATAAGCAAAAGTTTGCTCTACCTATAACGCGGAAACTTCAACTAGGCTAATAAATTCTGTCCGTGTTACTTATAAAAATTCACTATAACATGGTTCTTCCATACTTATACTAGATATAGTTAAATTAAGTATAAGCTCAGTATAAACTCAAAATATTTTTTAACTCATAAACTCAGTGTAACGTCGTTATAACTACTACACGGCTATATCGGATGCACAAAATGGCAACGTTGTAATCCATAGACAAACCTATGAAAATACGCAAAAATAAGTTGTATTTGTCTATGATTGCCTCTGTCACTACACTGTCATTGCTGTTACGACTGCCATTATTCGTTGGTGTTTGTTTGAGGCGGAATTTTTCTGTTCCTTTTATTCTTTACAGTTAAGTAGAAATATAATATATAGATAATATTTCATTCAAAACTTTAGTCCTATTAGCAAATGAGTAGGTTTCAGGATTTTACGAAATTCAACCCCTGAACAGAAGAAAATTATCTATTTTATTAATTAGATAGATTTTTTTACACGTTATAACATCTCTCTTGTGAGAAACTTCGATAAAAACAACTGAACCAATTTGATGTAATTTAATTTAGAGATAGTTTGAAACCTACGGAAGGACGGATATATCATTTTACAGAGCAATTCATATTTATAACACTAAGTATACTTAAATAACAGCAACTAATTTTAAGCACTTTTAGCGTTTTTCATTGTATTCAAAATCTTTCAAATCTCACAAAGACGTATATGAAAATTTATTAACTATTTAAACACATATTAGTAATATTTATTAGTAACAATATAGCAAGATACACATAACCAGGGGCAAGTTCTCGAATGTTCTTTAGACATATGCCAGCGTATCTTCGATTACGATTCGCGTGTGAACGTATAAAACGTTTAACATTATTACTTCCATTTACAGCCACTTTTTCAATTATTTATAGTGTTTAAGGACAGCATGCTGCACAATTATCCAGTTATTCTATTCTAATTTTACTACAATTGTATTGAATGTTAATATGTTTGCTCAGATTTTTTTACATGATAAATGTATCTTATGGCATAAGACAATAGCTAGTTATTATGTAGTCAATCATTTTGCTGCCAAGTCAGTTATAGTATCAAATAAATACCTAATTTAGAACATTTACGTCAATTAGTTGGAATCCGCCCGCGGCTTCGCCGGCGTTATATCGGATTTTCCAATACGAAAGATTATTATACCAAATTGCAAGAAAAACTGACCAACTGTAAAATATATTTCTCTATGTCCTCCGGGTCTAAAACTGCCTCTATAACAATTTGATCAAAATCAGTAGTTTCTGAGCCTATCCAAACAAAAATTTTCGTCCCCTATTTTTACTCCCTTTAAGGTAAAATTTTACAAATTTTAAATGTCATTCATTTTTAAAATTTTATTCATAAGCCAAAAAAAAAGAAATTTCAAACTTCTTTCATTAAAAAATATGTACTTTAGATACAAACTTTCATCCACTATTTCAAGCATTTGTAGTCCTTTTTAGGCATTAAAAAGTAGCTCATGCCCTTTATCAGCCTTTAGACTACCTGTGTATATCGATCGATCAGTGGTTTTGAGGTGAAAGCGGGACAGATAGACAGAGTTACTTTCGCAATTAATAATATTAGTATGGATTGTATACAGGTGAACACCTCTGCATTGGTTTGCGAGATGAACTGAACACATTTATCAAAAATTATTTCTATTAATATTGGAGGAATCATAGTTTAGTCTGTTGCATTTGTTAGTAATTCCACTTCACACTTGTGTCACAATTAACTTTCATTCACACCTGTATGAAAATAAAAATGGATGGTTTTTCAAACCACTCGAAAGAATCACTGCTTGGAATCTGTTCCATTAATAACAGCAAGTAAATAAAATAAACTTCTTACTTAGTATTTTTTTTGTTGCATCTTTTATTTCTTGTCAGCAGATGCAAGGGGTTTTAGCCAACCCTATATTAGTTATAAAGTGTAGTATTGTATTTAATGTTATTTTTCATCTTTAATTTAAATTAGGTATACATGTATCACCTTTTTTCTGTTACAGCCTCTAATCCTCTGATTCGACAACAATTCAAGTCTAGCCTTGTATGGAAGTCAGTATTTGATTGGGACTTTTGCATGTGTTTCATTCATTATTATAGTCACCTACACTGGCCATGTGAATGTTGGTTGAAGTCCAACACTATACACTTTCTGATTTCACACATCATAGTAGCAAAGGACAAAGTTGGACAAAGGATATGAAGTTATAAATTCAAATTGTTACAAGTTCAAACCTTGAACCAAAAAATTATAAATATGCAAATACAGCTTTACACTCTAGCTACATATATTTTTTAGGAATGCATTTCACCCATTGAGATTTGAAAAAGATTTGAAACCCATTGTGATTACAAATTTTCATATAAATTCAATCTTTACAAATTTATGCCTTCATAGAATATCAAAATAAATTTTAAATATACCTATATTTAACATTGTATATTTGTGCAAATTACAAGTGAACTTAAGTGTTTAATATTAAGTGTTACTACAAGTTACAATAAAAATAACTCATAGTTGTATATTCTTCAATTAGTTATCTATTTTTTGTCTATCTTTATCAATTATTTCTCAATGTGAAATTTGTCTCTATCTACCATCTAATCTATAAAAAATGTCATAAAAATCTGTTTGGTTTGGGAAGGCAGAATTTGGTTAGGAAATTGTTATTTGGTGTAGAGATTCTATACAAATATTTACCTTATTTATTTGATAAGCAGGAAGGCTATATATAAATAAAGTTTTATATATCAAGTCAATAGTCATTAAACTAGAAAAACATTTTTGATGTTATTATTTATCTAAATTTGTTATCAGTAAGATTGTAAAGTACATTGTTTTTACAAAAAAATATGAACTATTTTCCATTTAAATAAAAAAATAGTGAGTTTGCACTCTAATATCAAAATAGAAATCTATATTTTCTATAGCTTTTAAGTCAAATTCTAATTTTAAATTAGACTATAGATAAAGGACTATCATTAGTTTGGATTGAGTATGATTTACGTTATTCAAATAACTTTACATAACTTATATGAAACTGACACAAACAGTTTTACTACTACAATTTCAACAAGTTCCTTCATCATTGAGTTAAAACACATAATAATAATTAGGTTTCGACAATGCATAGCAGATTCCTCTCAATTGAAATGGCATTTGATTTAGAGACAACAAACTGACTAACCTTTTCAAATATCAAAACTTACAAACATCACACTTCTGTCGAAAGTTTTATGGAAATATTTCTTCAATATATTATACCAACCAAATGGTGCCTGTCCTCTATCCCATCACTGTATAATAATGGATAAGCAAACTAAATTCAGTGAAAATAAATTCAATGATTTGATTGAAATCAATGTTTGTTTAAATTCATGTATATACAGAAAATTATTTAGAATAATATTAGTCTCTGCTCCCTTTCTTTCTATTTTTATATGCTAGTGAACTTACCGCAAATATGAGCATATTTTACTGGAATTTAATAACAATTGGAAAAATGTAAAAAATTATCTCTGCTATACCTTTTGGGGAGAACATGTGTAATTATTGTAGTGTACATATTTTAATTAAGGATATCAGATTTTTTATTTATTTATTTGGAGCATGAAAATGGAAATAAACATCTGTATTGCTTACCTGGGTCTGTTCTGCATGTAGTACTGTCCTCCGAAAATGAAAGCCATGTATAATCCTACGTAATAGAAAGCCACAGTCCAATTTTCGGTCATCCACTGCCTATACTTGTTATGTTGAAATTCATTTTCGAACTCGAAAACATACGAATAATTTGGCATTACATCCAAATTGTAAGACATCTTCGACTCCATTTTACTGTCCTTTAGGTCTAAAAGTTTTTCACTAAAACTCGCAGGCACTGCTATGTTACTTTTCTCTGAAATTGTCACTGATCACAGGTAAATTTAACCTAAAAAATTATCGCGAACCCGAGTCTCGTTATATCACAGATGACAAAACGTCAATATTTCGCATGGAGGTGAGGCGTGCGACCAGTCGTGTGGTAATGTATGTAATGATCGCGAGATACGTTTACATTGACTATTTATCGCAAATCGAGACGTCGGCCGGAGCCCGCACCTATTCCGCCCGCGACTACTGCAATACAAAAATTATATGAACTAGGTACACAATCACGCCACGCCGTCGTGTCTCCTCAATTTCATCTTCGTTTTCCCCACCCACGCCGCACCACTCCAGTGAAACCCGAATCATATCACAGATTATTAAAAGAATGTCGGTGTTGCTATTAGTCGAATTGTTTGACATTTCATATATAAGCAAAAGAATTACGTCAGTACAGCCACATGTATGCTACCTTAAGGGTATATTAAGCAAACAGTAAAGTGTGTATACAAAACAAGCAAACAGAATATTTATTTAGATAGTAGTGTAATAAAGATTACCAGATTAATATTTTACTATCCTAACCCTTTCAATTATATCATATTCTTTTTCTATTCAAGACGTCCGATTGTGGAATACTTTACCTCTCATAATTTGAAAGGCATGTTCAGTAGCTTTGATGACGTCACAAATGCACACGTATTAATTGTTAACTGTTTTAATTTTTAATAATATTATTTTGAAGTAATATTAGTACGTTCCAATATCAATATTATTATTTTTAAAATATTATTTTTATTATTACTTAATATATACAAATATATTTAATAATAAATATAATAGTAATGTTAGCTTAACAAAATAAATAATAAAATATATAAAAAATAAATACACGCAGTTTTCCACTTCTCCTTTAAATACCTCTATTTATTTCCGTTCATCTGTAGCTGCGTGGAAAAGACTTTTGTGTTGCAATAAGGCTGACCTTTACTATATTTGTACTTTTTGAATTGTCTTATTTAAATATTGTAAAAGATTTCGGAGTTATCAAAGATTTTTAGTTACTTACCTCTAATCACGTTAAATATATTGTCAGTAAGGCATACACAAATGTTGGTTTTATATTAAGTTTGATACATTTTTCCGACGCGCGTAATGTGCTGGAGTACTGCTGTATTGTATGGAAGCCGTAACATTTTATAACTTTAGGTGTGTGTTGATGCCAATCAAAAATGTTTACTCCAAATTTTTAATACTTCTCATGTTGTTGAAGGCTTCGTGGTTTTATATCATAAAAAAAGCGTTTTTTTTATATAATATTAGTAGGTACACAAGATATCTACAATGGACTCACCGAGGCCCCCGACATCACCTTTCTTTTTCTACAATTAAATATTACAAATCATGCACCAGCAACCATACACATACATACCCTTGTGGGTACACTCACTTATTTACATATGTGTATGGATCAGATTACTCATAATTTATGAAATTTAACTAAATTATTGAAACAATTGAATTATTAGTTTAATACTATAGCTAATTACGTTATGAATATGATACAAGAAGTAAAGAAATGATTCATTTTTGACCTACCCTAAACAATGCTTTTCTCTATTTCAGTAAATTCTAACAGATCAGCCCCAGTAGAAGAGTTCTATACAAATTCATAGACAAAATGTAGTTTGTGACGTCAAAAATAGATACGGTTCTATTCTATTTCTACTCAACAAAGCGATTGCTCATACCCAATAGATTGGTGATAGATTGTTTGTTTGTTGTTTTAAAATAGTTTGTTTTTGCAAAATTATTCCTAAAAATGCACATGATAATGCTTTTGTGGGCAGCTTATACGGAAGAAACGTTGATTCGGCGTAGAAGGAGGGTTCAAAATCGACGGCAGCTGGAAAATATTAATGACATGCCCGAATGTTTATTTATCGAACATTTTAGATTAAATAAAGAAATGTTTTTAAATTTGTGTACAGATTTAAAAAGACTAACTAACATAAAAGGAACCAATGAATTACCATTGGAAATAAAAGTAAGTATTTCAAACACTTCTTTACTTCACAAACATGGTATTTTCTTTATTAATACAACATTAACACTTTTTTTTATTAAAGGTACTTTGTGCCCTTAGTTTCTTCGCTACGGGTTCTTACTAAAGAATAGTTGGCGTCACACAGCACATAACCCAGAGAACTGCAAGCCGATGTAGTATTAGAGATTAGTATGGATCTTTAATTTGATAAACTTTTTATATAATCTTGATTGTATAAATATTAATATTATGTCATTTTAAAACAACCGTAAGTAAACAAAGCTGATTTGAATTCAATACTGACACTCGCTTTTGTAATGATTAATTGTAAATCTCATACTTACCTCTAAATAAATGTCTACGCAACGATTTTCAATTTCAAATCCAAAGTTTGTTTAATTTTGTCCTAATTAATATAGGTAAATAATTGTGAAGTACGCACGTTTGAAATGTTTTGATGTTCCTCCTAATGGCATTTTTTCTCTTTAAGCAAAGGGAATTAAGGCGAAACACGGTAGATTATTTTCTATTTCTATTCTATTTTCTACTGTCACGGTAGACACAGCTATTCTATCAGTAGATACACTTTGTCTAGCATTTTTCGATAGAAAACGCTTAGTCTATTATAATAGTAGAAATAGAATAGAAAAGACGCGCGTGCTTTTTGTCTAGGGCTACTGGACTGTCGCCACTTCACGGTTGACAAAAGGCTTATACTCCACTGCTACAGTTGCTTAATAAGGATTTCGGAGTAGTATCAATTTTATACAGCTCCAAAATTCTTTCTAGTCATGAATGCGGTACGGAAGTTACAGCCATGCCTTCTCGTAGTCAAACCATGCTGCACAGGGTTATCCTGTGCTCCATTGGACTTGTTGGCGACTAGACATATATAAGGAGAAGCTCTTTTATATCTCGAGATACTACCTTACATTCGTTTTAAATAGGGTTCAAATTGTTATGTGACCTAATGTATGTGTAAATATGGGTAGTCCGAGCACGGAAGTTGTAAATGGTAGGTCAGCTAGCAATGAATCTATAGTTTTTGGGATCAGTGGTAATTCCACATTTGTAGACCACGAAGGTGATACTGGTGGTCAAAAAAAAAGTAAGACGGAAGCCATGCTGTAGAGTTTGTTGAAACTGTACGGCCAAATGGGCACGCGAACATGAAAACTAATTCATCTTGAATTGTGCAATTCATCACGCCCTGGATATTTTCAATTAGGTATGTATTGAACGGATGTCGATGTCTGGATGGGTGGATGTCGAACGGAGTCGACACCTATAAATGCCACGTCATAAGATATTTATTGTATACATATCAATTAAAATCAACTCACGTTTATTTGCAAATATAAGTTTTACAGAGGAGTTACAATGTCTTACAACTTACAATGTATTGACATCGGGCAGCTGTCCATGGACCTCATTTTTAAAGAGCGCCGATAACCGATATCTTAATCAATGTATCGCACCCCTTCACTAAGATATCTGTTCAACTGCTGTAATTATCCCCACCATTTGGGAATCATTTGGTGTTACTTAACTTTAGCATGAGATGATCTTGATTGAAAGGGTTGGATTTTCAATCGGAAGCTAATCTTTATTTGGCGATTGTCCAAATCTTCGGCCGTAATTGTAACTAATAAAAATCATTTAAATTATGCAATACATTTAATTATTGAAGGAAACGCAATCGATCGCACCAAAAATAATCTGGAATATTCTCGCGATAGCTAAATTCCCAAAATTAAACATATTGTTCAACCTTGTCTTTAGTTCTTTGCCAATCGGTAGCATTGGCTTCGGTTCCTTTAATTCTGATTCAGAGTTCTGCTCCGTGCTGTTGTAGAAGGTGTACATATAGAATGATGGTGTCTGGCCTATGTTGATCACTTTGTGGAAGGTTCCAGAGCTGAGGGCTACGCGATCTCCGCTGAGCAGCATCGTGGACCGTCCGATATGTGTTGCCGTAACCTCTGGCTCGAAGGACACGGTCCCTTCCAATGTTGTCAAAGTGACATTGCGTAGTTCATATGGTATGTATTTCTCTTGTTCGTATCCTGTTGACAACATCACATATAGCAATTGCATTCTCAATGTTGTCATTGATATATAAAATAATCAACCTTAAGCTTAAAATATCAAATTAACAATGAATGGCTTTATTTAGAATGTTATTATTGAATGCTTATTATGAACTCACCCGGAAAATCTGCGAAAAACATGACATCGCTAAAATTTCCCCACTTCCTAACATCCTCACGTATTTGGTCTAGAGTGTGTCGCCAGTGTATGGCCTCGTCCAGCATTGGCATGAGATACGAGACGGAAGTAAACGGCGACCACTCAGCCCTTAACATGTCCATTTTCGGATCGAACATCCGCTGGGCGAACCTTCCATTCATGGAGCACCAAACGTCTATATGGATCGAGACGTTGTTAGATATACGAGTCTTTGTTTTTGGGAAGTCGTTAATTTTGTTTTTCAGACAACGTGCGTACTGGTAGACCATGTCACCGTGCCTGCTCCACCTGGTAATTAAATTAATGGTATTATGAAAGAGTGCCCAGAACGGAATATTAATAATTTAGCGGAATGCAAAACCAAGCCTTCGGTAGACAACAAATAACTGGTGAAATCCAAACTCCATAATCTTGTACGTCAGGTTACTTGTTACTTGCCTATCGTTAGGTGTAAACATGAAAGGATCGATGTAAAATACTTTATTATTTTCGTTGTCTACAACTTTCACGACGACAGAGTTCGTATCCCACGTGTGCACCATCATATCCCACGAGTAACCGTACAATCCATCAGTCCAATTATTGAAGCCCTGTGAGCAAAATATCTTAAAGTTAACTTGCAGTATCAGATACTATAAGTTAAATAGTAAGAAAACAGAATACCTTTGTAATAAAATGTGAAAAAGGTAAAAATGCTTGTGTAACGATATGGAATACAATCAAGAAAACCGTGCAATTCTTAACACAAGCGTTGTTTCCTGAATTATTAATTTTATTTCCACCAATATGTTGATTTTCTTCACATACTTCATTACCTAAAACGTCTTCTATTACATTTTTTTTCTCCTCTATAACTTTATCAATTAATTCTTTACGGGGTCCCTTGCTTAGTTTGATATCCTCCGTCTTAGCGTCACTTTCTGATTGATTTTTTGAATAGACTATCTCAGTGTCGTTATATGTCATTATCTCATGTTTCATATTTTTATCTATCATGCAAAGAAACATATTTTTGACTAATTTCCTTTTTAGTAGCTTGTAGTGGTTTAGAATAAATTGAACTACTACCTTAGGCCAATCGAATGGATAAAATAGTGGCATCGTCGCGAGGCACACCCATGGGAACATTCCTGAAAATTACAATAAAATAATCATGTATACAATTTAATATTTATATCAAGAGTTACTCATAGTTTTCCTATTTAGGTATATTTAGAGTACGTGTCGCCGCTCTCTTTCTAACCTACTATTTGAGCAACGTTATGGTATTAACATGATGTTAGTTCTGAAAGACAATCTGTGATTAGCTGTGGAAAGTAAATGGGATGCAGCAAAAAATAATTGTAAAATCTGGGTATATTTTAGCAATGCATGTACTAGATAGTATATCAAAATACCAACCAATGCGGAACAGTCTGCTGTTCATGAGGTGGAAGAGGCTACAGAACAGCATGGCCACATGTCTAGTGCGGCCCCACATCATCCACGCCGCCACCGTCAGGTCGAACGTGAAAATGAACCAGTGCACCACCAGGTAATCTATCTGTGGTACGCTCAGGAATAATCTAGAAATAAGTTAATGGCACAATACACGTGAATGGGTAACCTTTACTTCTCGCTTCGCTGAGAAAAACGAAATTTACAATCTATGCCGACACGTGCTGTCTGTGCTGAGTTATACTACACGTCCTTATCAGTGACAACCGCGTCGAGTTAATTTGGAAAAACAAGTCAAGGAACTTGTGAACCCAATATTCCACACTAACTCTTAACAGCTCAGCTAGCTATAGTAACTGTCAATGTCAATGTGTCAGCCTATGAGGATTACGAGTTTAAAAAAATAGGTAGGTAGGTAGTTAGAAAACCCTACGTTTTCTGTAAAAGTAATCAAGATAAATCTCTTTGGAGTAAATATTACAAATGATATACGAATCAAATGGAACCTCGGCTATCATACCTAAACGGTGCAAACACCCAATGCTCACTGAGGTTCTGCACAGAGTATCCAGTGAGCCATTCGGCGGTGCCCTTCTTGACGCCTGCCATGAAATACAGAATGAAGAACTGATACTTTAGGATGAAATAATTCCAGTACGGCACAGTCTCCTTCTTCTTAGCTGGGTCGCGGGCGTCCAAAGACCTATCGCGAAAAAACAATCGAATTTTATCACAAATTGTAGACATTGTAGAAATCGTTAAATTTTTTAATCATCTGGTATGAAAAGTCAAATACATATCATAATATATTAATTAGTATCAGTTGATATATGACGGTCTTTACATATCTCTTTCGCTTCATCTACTTTCATAACATTCCTCATACATGCTCGACGATTGCGGGTACTTCTGACCTGGCCTTTTTTGAGGACACTTTCGATTTGTTCGAAATATGTTCGCCTAGGTCTTCCTCGTCCCGTATCTCCACTCACTCCAGCTTCATAAATCATTTTGGTCAGTCTACTTTCATCCATCCGTTCCACATGCCCAAACCACCCAAGCATCCCTTTCTCTATTCTATGTAAAGACCGTAGCAAGTGGAAAGACGTAATCTCTGCCTACCCCCATGGGAAAAATGCGTGAGTGTATGTATGTATGTATGATATATGACATAAAGGAGTGAGGAGGAGGTGATAACAAATAAATGTAAAAATCATAGACATTTTTAATGGCGTATGTGGACGCAAGCAAACGGCCCACCTGATGTTACAGTTGAGTTGTTTTTTTGAAAAAAACGTCCAATCCGGATATTTATACTGTGTCGTAGGTACAGTCACAAACATAGTAATCTCAAATGCACAAACACCCAGACCGGAACAAACTTTTGTAGGTCATACAAAATATCTGTTCCGTGTGTGAATTGAATCCGCGACCCGTTGCGTAGCAGCCGATCACTTGACCGCTGCGCCAAACATTAGGTTAGGTTAGGTTAGGCTAATCGGTGTAAGTGTAAGAAATATTTATTTAATTAATTCTGTCTGATTCTTATAGAATAATGTGTGTATAACATATGGTATAAGTCAAAAGGTGATGAATGATGAGTCTACCAGTCACCAACCAGTATCCACCGGCGTCGGTGCACGCCAGGAGCAGGCTCACCAACCCGAACAAGTAGCTGTGGTTGTTCCAAAAGCTCTTCTCAATCAGAAACAGGTACCAGTAGCAGCCCACGAACACCCACGAACCAATGCGGTACTTGTAGCCTAACATAGTTGACACAGCGCCTGGGAGGTAGACAGACGTTAATAGTCTTCTGCACGGGTCTTCGAATCGTCTTCTCGTATCGAATCTTCGTACCGATGTGTTTTTACAGTTTTTAATTTCATATGCACATTTATTTGACGTATATTCTATATTTTTGAACTTATACGTAATTAAGCTGCATTTTGTAGATCACCAAGAGCCTTATTAGCTAAAGACTTACCAAACCACAGCGCGATGTAAACGATCGCCATGTAAGGCATCGGCATAGGCAGTATAATTGGAATTAGCGGGAACTTGCAGAGTTTGGTATCTCCCCAGCGCTTGTCCATGTTAGCCCCTCCGCGTTCGTCGGGGATATCGAACAACATCGCTAGCCCTGCAAATAATAAAAAAATAATGAAAATGATATCCGAGAATAATATTTATCGTAGTTACTAAGAACGATTTCGTGAATCTTCCTCGGCTTCATCATCAGGTCACATATAAGCCCTCACTGAGGGGATCATGTCTACTTTTTTTTGTTATATTTACTATTAAGCAGACCGCCCATCTGACGGTAAGAGTTTGAGTGGCTATGTTATAGAAATAATCTGAACGCATCTTATTATATTTTGTTGATCGATATGTACACAACTTAAAAAAAGTAAGTTATTACTTACCTGTGTAATCATGTAATGTCATGTAAATTACCGCGCAATATACTTCTGCTAAAACGTTTATGTATTTGTGTAAAACTAAAAATAAAACAATTATAAGTGAAATAAAATCTTTATTTAACACGCTTAAAACTAATAAAAGGCTATTATAGTATATGTGGTGAGATTTTGAGCAAATCTGTAATCCCCACAAAACCACCATGTACGTTGCCTATATGTGACATAAGATGAAAAGTCAAAGAACCTAATATTCATTCAAGCCGTGCCCTTATGGCCAAGGCTAAGGCTAAGTTAAGTCGGTAGGTCACGTGGTCAAGCCGCTCTGGCCGCGTGGAATCCAACATAACCTCCGTGACACTTGCCGTTGCGGGGGTATCCTGAGTGCATTTCGTGCTCCTTAGTGAGAATTCGCAACCTCTCTCTCCTGACAGAAAAAAGATCCTAATAATTTCACTGTGTATTTTACCGGAATATAGCGATGCGAACATTTCTAATTTGCGACAGAAATAGGTCGACGGAGGTACACAAGTACGTCTACTTGGGTACTTGTGTCATGGTCTTAATGGTCGTCACCATGAGACAGGTGTCTCACCCTAACTCGGCCCTAAAGTGCATGCTGACCACCTTCACTTAACGAAGTGAAGTCAACATCATGCATAGATATTTTACCGAAAGTAAATGCCGAGAGACTTATTTTACTTTAATGAACCTTTAAAAATAATTAATTATTTCACACTAAGCTATATCACACATACAGCGCCTTGGGTGTCGCCTGTAGAAACAAACAACACGCTTGTCTCATGTACGCGGTAACTACTTCACGTGTAGATGACGATTTTAGATTTATTGTTTTGTTAAGAATTCAAAGAAATATCTGTATGTAATTGAAATACTTACTTATCACACTTGAAATTAAATATTCAAAATACTACCTATGTAATTGATCAATTCTTAATTTCCCAATCAAGGCTCCTTAGACAAAAACCATCCTTCCTAATGATAGAAATTATCTTTGGTTTTTGATAGGGATACTAGACATAATATTCGTCTACGGAAGCGTATATTCTCACAAAAACCCCACGAGACCTCGCCTCAACAATTAACACGCTTCTCGCTCTTTCACACGACGAATTCAAGCGTCCACCCCTTTTTTTGCGAGGGGAAATGCTCCTTATGCACCATGACGCCGCGCTGGGTGTGTTACTAAAACCCCCCCGGTGTTCTCTGGGCCCATGCGGGGCACATGCAAGGATCCGCTTCGCGACTCTACTGCCATGCGACCCGGTGCCGGCTCGACCTAGAATTAGTCGAGCCAACGCCAAGGGAAAGCGTCAACCCCTAGAGCGGTGTATTTACATAAGTTGCCTTGACTCCTCTCGGTTCGAATACCTGATGACTCGACTCAATCCAGAGGTTCCCTTTAGCGGTGATGTTTGACTGATCCTTCGATCCATTTTGTTGTATTCGCAAATAACACTGAGGTCCCACCAACATTCTCGTCTTCCCCAAAGTAAAATTAAGGTTACGTTGTAACAGCCATCGCTAACAAACGTAGGGCATTAAAAATATACCTTCGAAAGGCGACCGCTTGGTTACATGATGCAGAGTTTATTGACAAAACTGGACGGATAAATTGATGAAGGTAAGTAGCAGATACTTTATAAGAAAACCTCTACCGCTTTATTTAATTAGAACTAGTGTTGCCCAAATGCAAGAACAAGACGAGACATAGCCAGTCTTGGTCTTGGTCTTGCGCCAATACACCTGGTCCTGGTCTTGGTCTTGCGCTCCCAGTCTTGGTCTTGGTCTTGGTCTTGCAGCAAGAGTCTTGCAAGTCTTGCAATTACCTATTAGTCTATTACTATTTATTAAAGTTTACTTTAAATCTTAGAAAAACGTATTAGAATTGGAACATTGTGAGCTTGAATTAACATAGCCATAGTAAAGATCAAGCAGATTAATAAATAACTGAAGATTTGATAATAAATTCGAAAAATCAACTGACCTATATGTCGTTTTCCATGGAAGTAACTGTTTCTTAATAAACATTTATGATTTATAAGCTTACATTTGCTAAAACATGTAAAAGAAAAAACAAATTAATTACAATAACTTGACTGTATTTTAAAGAACAATACATAAGTATACAGATAACTGTCTAGAAGGAGATTGAACCCTCAACTTATAAGAAATTTAATAAAAGAGTTTTACGATTTATCATTTATTTGAATAAAAAATAAAATACAACACAAATCAACGCATTATCAAAGTGCCGATGGTTAAAACATAACTATGCATGCACTCAGTTTGATTTTAATAGATATTTTTTTATTCGCTATGTTTATGGTATTAGTCTTAATGCGCATAGATCCAGTTTTTCATATTCTTTGATACAGTTTTTTGCGTCTCATAGAATTCCTAAGCGTACCTACCTATACACCGAACAGTTACACCTAACTACTCAGTGAAATAGCGCTAAGTCCTAGCTGCAAGACGCAAGAGTCTTGCAGGCTATGTCTTGTTCTTGCTCAAGTCTTGCACGGTCAGTCTTGGTCTTGGTCTTGCTAAAAATATGCGGTCTTGTTCTTGGTCTTGGTCTTGCAAAAACGCAAGAACAAGACCAAGACTGCAAGACCAAGACTGAATTTGGGCAACACTAATTAGAACCTCTATCGTTAAATTGAAATTTGAAACTAGTTGTTCGTATTGATAAATAGAGTTAAATAAATAATTAAAGTACGCCAGAAAGGTGACGCACGAGTATTCTCACCAAACAGTATCCTCGTGACGGCCAAGCTGGAGGGATCCTTGGGCCGGTGCAAGTACGCCACAACATTGGAGAACGACAGCTCGCCAACTTTAAATTCAAACTGTTCTTTAAACTTTTCTTGACCTCCCTTTATTATACCTCTTAAATCAACTTTCATGTCTGCAAAACAAAAATAAATATAGAGTAATAATTAAAGAACGACGGTTTGTTCTCTACGGTCGGAATTTCAGCTAGATTGAACAGTTGACTGTTTCCTTTATTTATTTAATAATTTTCGCATATATAATTTTACCAAAAGAAATAAACATTTGGACCAAAATGTACAAAGGTACTTATTGCTACGTAGTTCTTCATTATTATTATTTCAAACGTGAGGAAGAAATTTTGTTTGATTTTTTGCGTGTATGACGGAAAGAAAAATCATAAATATTTATTTAAATATACATACATAAGATACACATAATATAAACAAATACATATAAAACATTAAAATAGTTTCCTTTGCTTGCCATCGTGTTAATTTCAACATTAAATTTTATTTTCTTTTTAATTCATGTCGAGAATTTAGTCGAAGCTTAGTTATAACTCGAACGGCATACACCAATTATCAGCATTTTAAGCATTAAGATAGGATAAAATTAGTTATGAATTCATGTTGAGATTGAACTGCATCAAAGCAATGTTGTGACGAATCGACGTGAGAGACGACACATCCCTGATTCTGTAGATTCTATTATCGTCAACATATGGAAAGAGATCATCAGTAATTTTATTTAGACATAAAAACAGCTCACCGTCGGTAGATTTCCAGCAGATAATATTCTACCTACTTAGCTCCCTTAATTTTTCGAACGATCCCGTTGAAATCTGGAACACAACTGAAGCATAAAATGGACGGGATAGGTGAAATGAGATTAATTATGTATATGCTTACAGACGTGTGAATGCCTTGTCATATTAATTATGAAACAAGAATAAACCACTGGAAACATGTCATTAGAATACCCGTTTCGGTGCTTTAAACATAAGCTTAAATACATAACTATATTAAGTGATGCTGGTAGGTTCTCTAAGCAAATACACATAGCATTTTATTCCATACTAGCTTTTGCCCGCGACTTCGTCCGCGTGGAATAGTGACTTCCGGCAGATTTTTGGTTTTTCCCACATAGTTCCCGTTCTTGCGGGATTTTCGGAATGGTCGAGTTTCCGCAGAATTTTTAGTATTATTATGTTGATACAACTTAAACAAATTATTTCGACCAAATTTGGTACCATAAAAACGGTCATTGTGACTAAACCTTAAAAGATAGACATATGCCGTCGCGGACTTTTTTTTAGATCATGTATAGAGGAATAATTCTTTCATACATATTTTTTGTGTATCTTGAACCGTTTTCGCAGCGCACGCAAAGAAAGCCTTCAAAAATGAATAATTTTCCCCGTTTTTTACACATTTACCGCTCTGTCTTTGCTCCTATGGTCATAGCGTAATGTTATTTAGCCTATAGCCTTCCTCGATAAATGGACTATCCAACAAAAAAAGAATTATTCAAATCGCACCAGTAGTTTCGGAGATTAGCGCGTTCAAACAAACAAACAAACAAACTCTTCAGCTTTATTATATTAGTATAGATAATCCAGAACGTCATTGTCAAAATTTTTTATTGGGAATCTGGATGGAAATAAAAAAGGAACGCCTAACAGAGACAGGTACATCCACTCTGGATGAAGAAAACCAGTTGTGCAAGAAAATGGTTGTCAAGAAATAATTTTAAGGATTCTTGAGGCCTGCACGACACAAATGCTGCGTTATTTAGTGCGTTTGGTTGATTATATCGCCCACTGTCTCACGGTCAAGGAGCCACGAATACTGAACTAAATGCGTTTTATTATATGCACCAAGAATTCGACTTATTACTACCAGAAGGATCCGCGTAACGAATTGAACGATCGATATACGTTTTAATACTAGTTTCAATTTAGCAGAGAAGTTGATAAAAAATTGCAGCGTATGCACAATCTTTCATCTAAACCATCTTACAGAAACTGAACCACATCTACTAGTTTCGAAACTATATCAATTATGTACTCATCTGTTTCCATAAGAAGACTCAATTACTCCATCTTTGATGATGATTCATTTCAAACCCCAGTTTTGGCGATTTGTATACTTTCGAGACAGATTTTCCATTGTTAACTCATCTTCAAATCTCTCCCTATTCCATTGCCTTAGTATCTCTTGTATTACTTTTGTCTTTTGTTTTACACGGATGGGCACTTGCCCATCCCATCCATTGTATTTATGTGTGGTTCCCGCGAAATTTATCCAATTTCTGCTTTTTGTACTACTATATTCAATTTTCTACTACCAAGAATTGGCCAAAAGTATTCATTAATTAAATAGTATTAATAAATTGCATTATTTTCCTTTTTGTTTCTAAAGCCACGTTCTAAAATAAGCAATTTATTGCACAATAAATTGCATAATGTAAAACTGACATTACTAGCTCGTTCTGTATTTGTATTATATTAATTAAGCACATTTATAGTTTTTAAAATTATTATTGTTCTTGTCAACTTTGTAAATTAAAATCATGTAGGTAATGAAACATAAATATATAAACATAATTGTTTTTATTCGAGCGGATTATAAGTACCATGGTGACTCTCATTTACAATGTTATTTACACATTTACAGTTACGCTTTCTAGTACATAGGAAAATAAAAGAAAAATACAGGGACAACTATAATGAGCTCTTTAAATATTGCAAAGTTATGTCCATCTACGATAAAATAAAGTATGCTATTCTTAGTGAATAACTGCACAAGGTACCGTATTTACCGAGAGTCAGTCATAGAAAACAAACGAGGCAGGTCAAAGGCAAAAAACTCTTCAGGATGGGCTCAACCAACTTTTATGGAGAAAGAAGACTATCTTGTATTCTTCCATCAATAATTAATAATTTGCCAAAAGAAGTGCAACTAATTTTGGAAGATGACAACGCTAAACTGAAACTAAAATACTATTTTACATCCCGAGAATTACCAGCAAAATATTTATCGGGATAAATAAATATAAATATTTTATAACGTATTTTGTGTGCACCTGTACAAAGGCCCTGAGTCATGCACTCACTCAACGAGCTACGCACCGCAAGGCTCGCGTGTATTAGTTTGTTTTTTGCGTAGTGTGTGGGTATGTTGTAATTAGGTAATATGTACTGTTTTGTAATTTATATATTTTTTTAAGACGAATGAGTAGTGACTAGTCAAATCCGATTGGGTTTTAGTCACTTAAAATCAATGTAAGTTGTGTTTTATGTTTAATAAATAAATAAATAAAAAAAAAAATGAAAAATCTAAAATTTGGCTGTCTTTAATTCAACCTTGCCCACCCCTTTGCATTTCGCATTTCAAAGTTTGAAATGCGAAATGCAAAGGGCTGGGCTTATTCGAAATTTGAAGCTTATTCGAAACGTTTCGAGTTGACTGCCATACAGTCCAATAAACGTGAGTTTATCAATAGCAACACAATAGCAACACTTTCCATGGAAATATATTCGTTACTGTTACATGTCACATCTTACAAATTGTTTTAGTTCTGATGAAGTCTTCAGTTCTGATGAAGACCGGAACATTCAGTATAACTTTTGAACAAGGAGATGGAGACCAAATATATTGCTGTATTCTGAATTCAAACACCAAAGCAGTGTTTAAAAGTGCTGCACCGCGGCCTCTCCCGAGGAGCGGTCTCTTGCAATTTAAGCCGCAGCTTCGTTAGGACCATTGGCTTAGGCTGTTTGGTTGGTAGGTCACATAGCTCGAGTCGCCTCAATCAGTCTGGAGTCCGACACAACACTTGATTGCAGTGGTAGCCATGAGGGTCTCAGCCTCTCCTCTCCTGAGGGAAAACGGTGCTTTATATTCACTGTTTTCAGTAAATAAATTAACATTTTAGAGGGGGACGGTAACATGGGCATGACGAAAATCATATCGAATTCCCACGCACCTACTCTTGTGAAAGTTGGAGGCACGTCACAGGAAGTTGTTGCCTAGTTTAAGGTAATTCAAACCCCCTTGGGTTTACCTGAGCCAAATAGCAAAATTAGGTAGGTCCAACTTCCAGAAAAAGGTAAATCGACGGATCCGACTCGGCTGGGCTGCGTCTACCTCGAGACTTAATCTTTGATTCGTGCGTGTTGCTAGTAATGTTGTATAGAACAGAAATCTGGCTAGTCACGACGAACCTAATAAGGAGCAGGAAAGTCACCCAGATCCGTAGAAAAATCAGGATTACCAATAAAGAATTGTCAACTTTAAATGGCAATGGGCCAGGTTACATTGGACGCAGGACTCAGGCCGTAAGGAAGTGGAAGAGAAGAGGTGGAATAGTCCTCGAGTGGCAAACTTGCCGAACACCGTAGCATTATTAAGCCTCTCACAAAATGAGCAGTTAATTTGATGAAGATCGCAGGAAGGAGCTGGAGACGTATTTTTGAATCATTAGACGTGAATTTGGATTCGAATACGAATAGAAATCGTGCGCGAAATTATTTTCTACTGCTTACAATTTTATAGATATTTGAATCACTCGAATTCAGTGTTGCCATTAAAAACAAATTCTTAATTTGATTCCGTTTCACGCAGAAAAATTAAAAATCACAACAACAAAAATTAAAATATATGTACTCAAACAATATTTACTTATTATTATGTACCTTTTTACAAGCTTTACATTAACCAAAGTAAATTTATCACTGTCAACGTTACTTCAGCGTTAAATATTCTACTAGTAGAAATCAAAAACGTGTGGGTTGAACCACTTGTTGCATAACGCACGAAATGAAAGTTCAGAAATAGTGAATTCGGTAATTCGTATACGAATTTCACGATTTCGAATGCGAATTGATTTTCTATTGTTTCAAAAATTCGTCTCCTGAACTCTAGCAGCGTAGGACCAAATCCTTGAGGGAGACTCAGCAGTGGGCGTCTATTAGCTGAAATGATGATGGCTAATGGTACAAACATATTTGATAAATTGAAGGAACTATCTATATAGGTAATACTCAAATTAGTCATACCTACTTTTAGTTCAAATGCCAGCATATCAAACTAAGTAGCTTGATATGATTTTCACCCAATATTATGCGTTTGACATGAAAATGAAAATCACATTTTGTACATGATAAAAGGACACTGAATAAAATCCAGTATATTCGTGCTGAAACATTTATTTTTCCATTTCATAATATTCGATACAATGTTTAGCTACGAATAAACATTTAATTATTGTCAATAAATACATTAATACCGTAATTTTTTTAACTTGCAACACCTAATTTAACAACAGTTGATTGCCGACAATTTTTTTCAAACTTTTAAACATGTACTAATAATTGACACTGCAATATTCAATTTTAGTTTCTGTTTCACGTAGACTGTAAATAATCGATAATAAAATGTTTATTCGAAATAATCTTCAAAACACAATGACCAATAAAAAGTATCACATGAGCAGAAACGAATGCTACGCCGCTTACAAATAAAAAGATCAAAAACATTCTTAAAGTAAACATTCAGTAATAGTACGTCACTGTTAGTTATAATAATTCTCAATATATGTCACTTAGTTAATATTAATATATTTCCAATAAAGCCCCGTACACTACTCGATTAACCAGCACATAACATACTAACATTACGTAACTGCTTATAGTAATTTAGACGACTAGTAGCAACCCGAATACTACAAATAGCGAAATGATAACTATTCTACACTCGTAGGAACAACTATGGCGGCAATGAACGATCACAAATCAAAGGACTTTATACACAAATTAATCTCATTACTGTAGTTAAATAACATCACAGAATGCAAAGCGAGTAAAGCGGTGTGAGGTGGCAACACATTTTAAAAATTATCGAAAGTCATCAATGATAACACAGTGATCTGTGTTGACTGTTCAATGGAATAGCTCCTAGTATTGTAAATAAAATATTACAACAAAAATAAAGAAATTCAATTTATTTTAATGAAACGATGACGGGGTAAACTGTTTTCTATATTTAAATATTTACTTTATTTAAATATTACTTAACGATATTAAATTACTTGAATTCAACGTAAAACGTGTTGCCACTAAATAATCGCAAATCGCAACACATACAGAACACCGCGTACTTACGTAATTACGTTAAAATACATTCAAATACGAATAAATATAATTAGGAATAAACGTAGACACCTATATATGCGTGTTAAACACCGACTTAATATGAATAATTATACACTTACAAATGTCAGACGCAAATATTACAATAGAAGAAAATTGATTTAGTCTTTGAATAATAACGCCTAAAAACGCGTACGTTTATATTTCGGTCGGTTCATTCCGTTACAATGTTCCGTCAATCTTATGATTTTTTTGAAAAATCAACTTTAGAGTGAAATCACTGTCACTGTACTTACACACACCGTAGCGTCAGGTTTTTTTTTTGGTGAAATGTAACCACGAAAACATATCTACATGGATCGATATTTTACCTCAATTTAAACGAAACCCTTGTATTTCCTTACCCTTTCATTTACACGTATGATTAAATCGATATTTAGACGTTATTAATCGAAGAAGTGTACATAAATTGGTTTCTCATTTTAATATATCTCATTAAATACTGTCAGTTAATAAGCATACAACAATAATATAAAGTAATATCAATAACATTAAAAACATAATAACGGACAAATCGCACAACGTTACGACACGTGAACGTTAACTAGTTTTACAACGTACAAGTTAAGATATGTTTGAATAGATCTTAAAATACACGTCAAAGGTTACAAACGGAATGTGTTAACTGAAATAATAGAAAATGGAACGAATCACTATTTGAAAACAAAGGAGATGTTCCATTTTTGTCCAGCCTACAGTAATAAAATAATATTTTATGGAAAGAACAAAAAATAAGGGACCTTTACCCGTAAGGAACTACCCAATACAGCCAGCGTCTACAGTTTCATTTTCAAGAATAAATCTGCAGTAAGAGCATATATGTACTATCAGAATTTATTAATAGTTACCGGAAAAATAATATAAATAGCTTGACGCCTTCATTAAAACCTATAAATATAAAAAAGATTTATGAAAGAAACCAATATTCGAGACTTTAAATATTATTTTTTAAAGTTTTTTTTGGAAACTTTGGGAGATCTATCAGAAAAACATCACACAGTAAGTGTAGAGAAATAATAAAAAATGGGGCCCAAAAAAAAAGTCTCCTTTAAATAAAAACTAATGAGAAGCCATCACAACACATTCCCAAGTCTCACCGCAGAAGAATGACATCTGGGTTCCTTTAAATTCGTTAATATATCTTCATAGAACAGCTAGAATCTAAGTCCAACATGCTTTGGCTATGTACATCTAAACAGCCTATCAGTATTGTCTCGTCGCCATAACCC
This sequence comes from Scirpophaga incertulas, assembly GCA_036419045.1. Taxonomy (NCBI): domain Eukaryota; kingdom Metazoa; phylum Arthropoda; class Insecta; order Lepidoptera; family Crambidae; genus Scirpophaga; species Scirpophaga incertulas. Next base: position 22,578,528 of record CM071639.1, on the reverse strand, counting down.
ATCGTATCATTGGCTGCGTGGACTAGCCTAGTGTTATTTTTAAGATTCCCATTCAAATCCCAACCGTTAACATCAAACATTAGCAAACACCGACAGATACGCTCAAGAACTTCTTAAAACGAAAGAAAGACGCACTATCTATGAATGATTTAATTAGTTTATTGATCAATTTCCAAGATTCGTTTTTACAATAGATTTTTAGTGACAATATTCGTTCCATGAAACTATTGAAAGCAAACACAAAAAAAAAGTCGTCTCACGTATGTCTCATCTCGGGCTATATATATATATGTCGCAGCCAAGTGGTTAAAATAGCCGTTCTATTAAACAGCTAGCCCTTTGACTGAACAACGTCATTCAATCACACAGCTATAAAGGCTATTTTAACCAGTTGGCTGCGACATATAAACTTTATCTCGAACTCATACCGTGCCATGTGTGCGAGCAAAGACTTCTCGATCAATATATATATATCGATGTTTTGTTCTTGTCACTCCGTAAGAATATCTGTCAAATTAATCAAATTTTGTCGAGTCGAACTTAGCTGTCAAATTTAATTTATCGAGACCTCCATTCTCGCACAACATATTTGTCGAAATTCAAACATATTAAGAAACTAGTAACAAAAAGAATTACTTTATAATTAATTACATTAAATAAAATTAATAGTATCACATAATCGGATATAAACTACCACTAGGATATAACTTATACATGAAAAACTGTAAAAAGTGGATACAATACAGTAGCCAAATGTTAATTCTGTGATTTTCAATAAAAATAATATTTCCAGATAAAATCAAATTTCTAAGAAGAAACATTCGATTTGCTATTGCATTAAATTCTTCTAAAATGTTAATATCAAATACAACGTTGAGCATTAATAAAGTTGGCACTACGATGCTAGTTTGTTTACATTGATAGCACATATTATTGTGCAAGTACGAATCCTCGTCTCATAAAAAAGTAGTGAAATTATTTAATATTTGAATCTGGGGAATTACACAAAAAGAAAAAAATCTAGCGGCATATAACTACCGCTTGAAAATTAACTGAATTTGTTGTGCAACTTTAAATTAAAATTATACGCGAGCCTATTGGTCAACACTCGTTATGAGCGAGGTACGATAGTCGATATCAGAGTTTGGCCGTTTAGAAAATGAATGTATCTAAACATTTTTAACTTAAATATTTTATTTGATACAAACTAGAAAACTATGTTTTTAGAGTGTAACGTTTGTTTAACTCGATCCTTAAAGTGATGACAGAAAAAATATTTACAAAGACTAGGCCGTGTATTCTAGACGCAGTGTGAAATGTAAGTAATTCAGCGAACACACTGTGCGTATGCACGTTGTTGAAATGGAGAAAAAATTAAACGACGAACGCTTCCATCGAGGCAAACGAATAGTTACGTATATCGACAAAAAATCACGCGTGACCTATGACGTGAGTAAATACTACACGGGGCTTGTGTTCGCGTGCATTACCTAATCCGCGCGATGTTTGTTTATGTTCGAAGAGCGTCGGGTCCGGCGGGCTCGGTGCCGGGCAGCCGGGCAGCCGGCAGCCGGCAGCCGGCTCAGTTGTTGTACACGACGCCGCCGGGGCCGGGCAGCGAGGAGCGCCCGCGTAGGAACACGTCAGCCGCTCGCGCCGCCTGGCGGCCCTCCGAGATGGCCCACACCACTAGCGACTGACCACGCCGGCAGTCTGCAACCACACACTACCTCTTGAGAAGGACTCTTAAAAACTATGTTCGATAATATCGTGTCATATCCTACTCTTAGTTACTATCGTTTAAAACATTTCAACGGACGATCGAATAAACGATATTAATTTTGACATAATTTGTACGGGCCAATGTCTATACATTTGTACATTGCACATTGATCCGGCTCGAAGGACCAATATGTACGGGTACCGTACCGATCAAATGATACGAGAATGTTTAAACACTAATTTTATTAATTGATATCGATATTATATGCTATATGAATGTACGCTACGAATGATGTAGGCGAACTGACTATGAAACAGCCCGGTGGCGTAAAGCGGTGACTGCGTGGAATGTACAGACAGACATTGGCCCGTACAAAAGCCTCAAATGATAACGATAAATTGAATTTGACAGACGAACATTCGCAAAATAAACGTCTTTACGATGATTACAACGACACCTCAAACCGTATCGTATTACTTTTCGCAAAATTGTCATTTGAGGCTTTCTTATGTCAAAATTAATAGCGTTCGTTCGATCGTTCGGTGGAATGCTTTAAACGATAGTAACTATGAGTGGGATACGACACGATGAAATCCACGATATATCGAATATCATTTTTAAGAGTATTGGCCACACTCAAGGAACATTTTAGCAAGACACAAGTTTGCGCGTTTACCGCTAAGAAATCTCCTTTTGTCGCAACCATAAACTTTGAAGGCGCTTCCCTTGATGCCGGGTCAACCATCGGTATCCTGGGCGTCGACATATCGAGCGATGTTCAATTTCGCTGTCATCTGGAAGGCAAGGCTAAATTAGCCTCAAAAAAGCTGGGAGTGCTAAGCAGGGCGAGACAGTATTTCACGCCGACCCACCGCCTACAACTTTACAAGGCACAGGTCAGGCCACATATGGAATACTGCTCTCACCTCTGGGCCGGTGCTCCTCAGTACCAGCTCCTTCCATTTGACCGTATCCAGCGTAGAGCGGTTCGAATTGTCGACGACCCGGTGCTCTGTGGTCCTATGGACTCATTGGCGCTGCGGAGAGATGTCGCGTCTCTTTGTGTTCTCTACCGCATATACCATGGGGAGTGCTCTGACGAGTTGTTTGGGATACTGCCGCCGACCGATTTCCTGTATCGTATGTCACGGAGGGGACTTGCTTTCCATCCCCACCATCTTAATGGTTGGCTGTCCTCCACAGTGCGGTTTTCGCGTACGTTTTTCCCGCGAACGACAAAGTTATGGAACCAACTTTCGGCCGCGGTATTTCCGAACAGTTACGACATGGGAAGCTTCAAAAAAAGAGCGTATACATTTTTGAAAGGCCGGCAACGCGCTGATGATACCTCTGGTGTTGTTTGTGCTATGGGCGGCGGTGATCACTTACCATCAGGTGACCCGTTGGCTCGTTTGCCTGCTATAATATAAAAAAAAAAAAAAAAAAAAAAAAAAACATTTTAGCAACAAAAAATCATTTTAACCAGTAGAATAACAGCTTGAGACTTCATAAACGGCGTACAAAATCGTACAAATATATTTAAGGCTGTAGTAGAGCATAATTGTATTCTTTTATACAGTAAGGCTGGTTTAGGGCTGTACAAAACCAAAATTATTACTTTTGGCTGTTAAGTAGCACGGAAATACTCCAAAATACAGTGCGTGGTATAAAAAGCAGCTTTAAGCAAGTTTATAAGACTAGGGTAGTATATCAACTGAATAGTGCTCTAGAATTATTTCATTTTGCAGCCTAGTTCTGTTGCTATTGAATGTTGCTATTTCTGAATAACGGTGTATACTTACTCTGTAGTACAGTAATATAAGGCTTGATAATAGTTATCTAGGACACCCTTAAAAAGCTAATTTCTGTACAAGAGCGTCATACAATGTTGTCTGCTGAATAACGGTTTAGTCTTACTTTATTTTAAAGCTATCATGATTAGCGTAAATGTTTGTCTTTAGTACAGTTTTTGGTGTTACAGTAGACCATTATACCGGGTATAGTGTTTCAATACATAGTTATGCAGCTATCGAGTATTTGAATTTGTAAGTAAAAAATGGCGTATCAAAATGTCAGTGTTGCATAAGTGACAGAGTAGCAGCTAGAAATTATACAGACAAAGCAAAATGGAAGTTTGGTAGGAGAAGCAGTCCCATCACAAATCAATGTATGGTCTGATGCAACCCACACAGCTGCTACTGACCACCAGATAGCCTCTGAGAAAAATCTTATCAACGAAAGCATAGACAGACAAGATATTTCACAGGCTATAAATTCTAAGCAAAGTATGGTAAATGATGATTTGATAAATGATAAAAGTAACATTAGTAATGATTGTCCTAATGATAGTATAGAACAAAATTCTCCACAGTTACGAAGAAGTTCAAGAATAATTAAACCAGATGTTACATTAAATCTGTAAATTAGTTCACATCTGTGTATATTGCATAAATAAATTAAATTAAAAAAAAATACTCAGTTATGTAAATAGTTAAAAGGCCATTAGGGCTGGGTAATATAATAACTGTAAATGTCGAAAATTTCTTAAATTGTTCTGAGGAGGAAATGGTGTTGTTTCTAGTTCCAAATTTCAATTTTGTTTAGTCAGGGAGGAACTATTGTAATCTGCTATTTACATTGTAACCTGTGGTTTTAGTCATCTGTGATGTGTGATTTATCTTATCTATATCTTACTAAGAATGTTAAGCTTTTAGGCACCTTGTATGAAAATTAAGATTGCATTAATAAATATGTAGTTAAATACAAAGTGGTTTTAATAATTGGAAGACGCAACTTAACACATTTAGACAGCAAAGAAATTGCAAAGCTTCGGGAGCACTGGTTAGAGGATGGAGACTCACCTCCGGCGGCGAACACATTCTTGACGTTGGTCTGGTAAATGTTGTTTTTGTCCGTTTCTATGTTGCTTCGCGCGTCCAGAGGTAGATCTGTATAACATAAAATAAGGTTTATTCGTTATTTTGTTTAAAAATGTGTTACAAAATATAACAAACTTTATTGATCAATAAATCCAATACAAAAAACATGTACTGAATTTCCTTTCTCATATATCTGAATATTTTTCAATTCTTTTAACATTAAATGCTATCAGATACATTTTCTTTTTTATTTGGTATTCATGTTTGGTTCGACTATTTTATTCGATAATTGGATGCTCCTACGGGTTTAATACAATAGATTTTTGTGTATGTGCGGCGCAGCACGTACCCAGCTGGTGCGGCAGGCACCGCTCGGTGTGTATGTGTGTGTATGTGCGGCGCAGCACGTACCCAGCTGGTGCGGCAGGCACCGCTCGGTGTGTATGTGTGTGTATGTGTGCGGCGCAGCACGTACCCAGCTGGTGCGGCAGGCACCGCTCGGTGTGTATGTGTGTGTATGTGCGGCGCAGCACGTACCCAGCTGGTGCGGCAGGTACCGCTCGGTGTGTATGTGTGTGTATGTGCGGCGCAGCACGTACCCAGCTGGTGCGGCAGGCACCGCTCGGTGTGTATGTGTGTGTATGTGCGGCGCAGCACGTACCCAGCTGGTGCGGCAGGTACCGCTCGGGCCCCAGGAAGCCCAGCGCCAGCAGCACCAGGTCGGCGCGGTACACCCGCTCGGTGCCGGGCATCTCCTTCATCTCCCACCTTCCGCCGGCACCGCGGGTCCATTCCACTTCCACGGCCTTCACACCACACACGTTGCCCTCACCTGGACAAATAATGTTAGGTTACCTATCAAATTGCTTTTATTTTTCACTGACTATTACTTATTGCATGATATATCAACCAAACCGAAAAGTTTTAATTACATTACATGCCAAGTAACTAAATTACAAAAAATCTATTTTTACAATTATGTAGTTGAATTTTTTTCTAATATTTAGTAAAATCACTATAAAGAAATAGAGTTAAACAGAATTAAGAACTTAAAAATGAATTGAACTTCAAAAGTGTGCAAGAATAAGTGTGAAAATTAACTTTGTGTATCTTTCTCTTTATGGACATTTCAACCGAATAGATCAATTCGAATAGGGATCGAATGCACAATTCTGAGGTAGTATACTTGATCATATTATGTTCCATCATTGTACAATATTATTCGAGATTATAATGAAATAAAATTCTCTGAATAATGAAGAAGAACACACTCACCGTCATCCAAAAACTCCTTAGTGAGCGTGGAGAACATCCGCGGATCGTTTCCAAACTTCACTTTGACTTCCTCGTGTCCGTAGTCAACCCTGAAAGTAGTGCAAATTTGATTGAAATCTCTTTTTTACTTGGTAGCAAAAATTTTTTTTTATCATAATATGATCACGAAGGTGGCGGCATTTATATTTATGTTAGCATTTTAATCAAACGACTTATCAGGGAAATTTATACAAAATTTATATAAATTAACTTAGAATAGGAACACAACGATGCTTAAAATGTTAAAGGCCGATTATGCGATATATTATCTATGCCATATTACAAGCCAGCTTCTAATAGTGAAGTTTTACCTGAACACTCGTGGCCACTGCGGCCAAGGATTGTCCTGTCCCCTCTTGGGTTTGGGCTGAGGAAGGATTTCAAATGTTGTGATCGACTTGGCGCCCTGACGCAGCGACGTAGCTATGCAGTCGCATCTGTACGAATAAACGAAACTTATATTATAATGCAAAACAGGGTTTCTGTTTATTTACTTTGTTTGGATTTATTTATATTTTGAAAAATATTAATTAATTATTGTGCAGGTAACCCAAGAAAAGCGAAAGTTTTATTTACATACTTTTCAACCTAATCCACGTGAGCTGTAGACATGATTCTTTTGATTTTATTACTTATCTATTTATGAATTAATTGTCATAATTCTCCCTATTTTGTTGTGAGAGAGGAGAGGAGAGGGGCAGCTAGTGGTGCAGGGAGGGGGAGGGGCAGTTACCCGGTGTGTAACGTGGCAGATTTTTCTGATCCTAAATCTAAATTCGGACACAAATGGTTATTTGCTCATTTCGGAACGTGTCTTGATAAGGACGTTTGTTGCTCTGTGAAGAAATGTCAGACGTCATTTAGCTCTCTGGTTTTGCTCCTCAAGGTTGGAAATAGATTTGGAGAGGAGAAAGTAAAAGGAATATATCCTTGTATTTTATGGCCATCATGGGCTAAATAACATTAAAGTTTAAATATCAACACAACGTGAGGTGAGTTTCATCGATATCTCGCATATTTTTTGGTTTTGAGTCAGGCGTGCTTTAGCGTGCTTTGCTAATTCTCGTCATTGTTCTTTTGCAGAGATGTGATTACCCCTTATATAAAATAATAAAGTCGGTTTGGGATTTTGGGATGCACTGAATCGAGGGAATGCTACCTCAATTCTGGTAGGCATTGGATTTCTTATTTTTTTTTCTACACATTGCCGGTCATCCGACTGAATCCTAACACGCAAATTGTTTCTTTTCAGATGCGGGTTTTAATCTTATATTAATCTTGATATTCTTATATTATTCTCGGTGTTCTTGTTCTTCGTATAAGTTTTTGCATAGTTCTCAAGTATTGGATAAATTAGTGATGTCCGATTTGGATGGTTTGGACAAGAAGTGATGGCATCGGTCTGCATGGCTGTGGCATGAGCTCGGATCCAGCTCTGGCACAGACATCGGAAAGTTCCTCTGGAGGCTTGTTCTATGGAAACCAGTGAGTGATCCTGGAGGATAGTTCTTCGCATCACCTTCCAAGGTACTACCGGTCCATTACTTCCACGCCGAGTGTAGAGTCAAAATATAGTTCATGGAGTCTTATAATTAGTCACTGAGTTTAAGAAGTTTCTGGGAGCAATAATATTTTCCACACGAACTTTTTATACCACGCCCCTGACATTTAAACATCATAAATTTTGGAATTTCTACCCAAATTAAGCAGAGGTGAACCTCACCTCACCTAACTCATGTAGGACCTTATGTCCTACATAATTATTAATTTAAAGGATACACTTAAAGAATAATACTTAGTACAATGTAATATCAATATAGCTACAGTATCTTTTTTTTTTTTTTTTGTGAAAATAAATTTATTATAAATTGAGTTCTTTTGTTTCACTTAATCATGTTGTAAGATGTCATGGTTGGTCAAGGATAAATAAAGAAATTTCTGCAAGCCGGGAAACCAATACCTTGCAGTGGCGCCCACATATAGGAGGAAGATTGGTTTTTTACCCTTCCTTGGAAATATTGTTGCTCCTTTCTTTATTTTTAGTCAATAAAATAGATAATAATTTGTTGACTTTTCTCTCATAGTGTTAAATTTATATGTATTGTGTTTTATATGGGGTAACACATAATTAATTACATCTCTCATGTTTGTGTTGTGTTTTGTGTTTAATTTTTTTGTATTTTTTTGTTCCATTTGCTTACAATTTACTTGTTTTGTGTACCTAAAATAAAGCAGGTTTTTTAAATAAAAATCTAATGATAGGTCAGTCTTGTACTATTGAAGCAATAAAAATAAGAAAAATATATTGAGGAAAAAAAAAAAAATTTTTGATTATTTAGGTTTTGTTATCGCTTTTTTCTTTTTTTGTTCTGTGAATATTCATGGACTTAGGATTTATTTGTGTTTCACTTTCACAACATAAGTATTAGAGGGTTTTTTCAACATCTATTCTTTTTTTAACTTTAAAAATTAAATTGAATTTTGTGTTTGTGAAATTGTTGGAAATTGAAACATAATAATATATTTTTTCTTCTCCTTGTCAGTAAATAACAAACGAATGTTAGTTGATATCCATTTGTGTATGGGTATTCACAGTGCTTTATATGAGTGTGTTTTATAATAATAAGTTCATAGTGTACTACCATGCTTGTTACCTTAGTGGTTGATGAAGTTCACTTTTAAATAGTAACTTCATTTTATTTTATTTTCTATTGTATTACAGTTTCAAGTATAACTTGCAACTAATGTAATTTTGTATTAGTATTTTTTTTTAAATACTTGTGAATTGACTTTGTCGGATGACCGGCATGTGTTAGAAAAAAAAATAAGAAATCCAATGCCTACCAGAATTGAGGTAGCATTCCCTCGATTCAGTGCATCCAAAATCCCAAACCGACTTTATTATTTTATATAAGGGGTAATCACATCTCTGCAAAAGAACAATGACGAGAATTAGCAAAGCACGCTAAAGCACGCCTGACTCAAAACCAAAATATTGCGAGATATCGATGAAACTCACCTCACGTTGTGTTGATATTTAAACTTTAATGTTATTTAGCCCATGATGGCCATAAAATACAAGGATATATTCCTTTTACTTTCTCCTCTCCAAATCTATTTCCAACCTTGAGGAGCAAAACCAGAGAGCTAAATGACGTCTGACATTTCTTCACAGAGCAACAAACGTCCTTATCAAGACACGTTCCGAAATGAGCAAATAACCATTTGTGTCCGAATTTAGATTTAGGATCAGAAAAATCTGCCACGTTACAGGTGTCCCCGCCGCCGATGACGAGCACGTCCTTGTCCTGCGCGGAGAGGAAGGGCGCGTGGTGCGCGGGCGCGCCCACCTGCCGCCCTGGCAGCCAGGGGCAGCTAGTGGTGCAGGGAGGGGGAGGGGCAGTTACCCGGTGTCCCCGCCGCCGATGACGAGCACGTCCTTGTCCTGCGCGGAGAGGAAGGGCGCGTGGTGCGCGGGCGCGCCCACCTGCCGCTTCTGCCAGCCCTCCAGGAACTCCATGGCGAAGTGGATGCCGTTCAGCTGGCGGCCCTTCAGCGGCAGGTCGCGCGGCCACGTGGCGCCCGTGCACAGCACCACGGCCGAGTACCTGTTCGCAGGGCACTTCTCTTATCTCAGGCAGTGCTCACTCTAGCTCAGAAAAATATTATTGAAAATTTCTAACACTCTAAATATTTTAATTGGATGCCGCTAAATCACAGAACTGTCAAATTCAATTGGCATACATAACTAAAACTTTATATTTCCTATACAAAAGAAATCTTTTTCGTTAGTATAAAATTATCTCATATCAACATCGTTATGACGTTAAAACACACACATAAAAATAGCTCTGTCCATCTGTATGTTACTTTTATTATATTAATACAATTTATTTATATTTTTTATAGCTATATATTGTCAAACAAGCAGACTGCCTATATAGTACGTAAATTATTACAGTAGCTTATGGCTTTTACTGCCTTACACTTCAAACCGAAACAGCAATGCAAGCGCTATGACGAGCCTAGTCGGCCAGTTGCGGAGGCGGAGGAGGAGGAGGATATAAAAGAGGTAGAGACTCGTTAGCGAGGTCCTGCGCGGAGATGTCCTTGCCGACGTCGACGGCGCACTGGAAGGCGATGCCCTCGGCGGCCAGCAGCCGCACGCGGCGCTCCACCACGGCCTTGGACAGCTTCATGCTGGGGATGCCGTACTGCAGCAGCCCGCCGGGCCGGTCGTTGCGCTCGAACACCGTCACCAGGTAGCCCGCCTGCGCCGCCAACCATTAGTTAAGCTCGTTACTTCAATAACAGATCATTTTCCCGTAACGAATAACACGTTATTTAACAACGGCTTTTACTGTTATCCTGCTGTTGCTGTTGACAAAAGAACCGCCTAGTCGCATTGTTGTTGTTGCCACTTGAGCCGTTGTGTAGGCGTGGGCGCTCGCTCTGTGACCCTCATTCTTATAATGCTCTGCTCATTCTTATAATATCAACCTTTCTCACAAGGAAATAAAGTTCCTATTTGTTTATTTCTTATTGTAATTTTACTAATTCCAAATTCACAATGTTGTACCTTCGCGCGTATGACAATAAGACTCATTTTGATTTCCAGTGTGATTTGATATAACAATTAGGTAAACTGTTGCTGGCTTGCTGGTGCCTAAGCTGTTGTCATTTTATTAGTTACGCATTATTTGCAGTTGTGTGGTCGTTGCAATAATTAGTGTCGTGTTTGGATTTGCCGTTGTGTGATGCAAATTAAATTACCTATTCGTTGCGATAATTAGTGTCGTGTATTTTTAAAGTAACTAATAAACAATTAGAGTAGAAATTGTAAATAAATGGAAATGGAAGAATATTGCAAGTAAATAATGTAAATATTGAATGTAAATAACAAACTGATCAATGAAATTTTAAATACACAGATCAATGAAGTTTTAAATACACCAGAATATTATATTGATTAATTAGTTTTAAGTTATTTAAATTACTGCCTAATATTCTCACAGTCCTAAGCCTGAAAAAGTATGAAGGAAAGTTCATTGTTAAGAATAACTAGCTATAATAACAATAACAATCGTACTCAACAACATTTGTCAAAACAGCAATATAACAGGAGAACAGACAACAGTTTACAATAACAGTTATAGGAAAATAACACAACAGTGTTAATCGTTATTACAAAACTGTCATAAACTTTTATATGTACCTGTGCCATAATCTTTTTAATATATGTCTAAAAGTTTTAAGTATCTGTCATAAACTCTTTGACATTGTGACGTGTACTTCCATTTTCTTTTGGTTGCTTGGTGTATCCAAGTTTTTTTGTTAAGTCATTTACCACATAAAAACTAATATTTATAAAAACTATTTTTGATGATCGTAAATAAGCAACGATCGCTATTAAAAGGAACGTTTATAAAAACAATGGCAAAGGAATGCGGTGCCACAGTATAAAATAATATCAATGAACCACAGAGCAGACTTAGCGCCAGTTGGACAACGAGACATATACATCTCTTTTAGAAAAACATTTAATTTTTAAAAATATACGTTCAACGTTACAAGATGAAAAATTAATGTACCTACGTTAAATGTGTAGGTCTATGATTTCTACAAATTTGTTAAATGTTATAGTATTATCTATTATATATCAAAACGAATTTAATTATTAAAGAAATAGAAGGAATTATTAGAGTAAGTTCTAATAAAGAAGTTATATGAATTGTATATGGATTAAAATTTTTGACCGATGGTTCAAAATCTACATATTGTTTTCTAGCTATGTATATTTGTCGAGTACAAAATAATAGAAAATCATTTAAAATTGATTCTTATGTGTCAATTATTTTCATGAAGTTGAAAGCTATTCGAAAAGATTTACTATAATGCTAAAACGAATAAAATTATTAGAAATGAAAACAGAGAATTCGAGACGAATGTTGGTATGATATATATTGTCTCAATCAGCATCTAACACATTGTTATACATACAAATATCAATAAACCAAAATAAATAAGTTAATAAAATGGGCTAGATAAACTGACACTGATAAAGTAACAGGTTGGACTTTCTGATCATACAATTACCTTGTTCAACTGATGAGCACAAGCCAACCCTGCCGGGCCGGAACCGACGACAGCTACTTTCATCCCGTTTCGGTGATCAGGGATCTGTTGCAAAGCAGATTGTATAATTACATTGAATAAAAAAATCGTATTATAAAAAGATTTTAAATTATAAAAAGATTTTCAACGGCTTAGTTGAAAATCTTTTGAAGGGACATAAATTTTTAAATTTTTGTGAATGTCTTTCAGTGTGATCGATAAACGTTGTCGATGGCATCGATTGCCAAATCGACAATCGTGATCCCAAAACTCTAGCCCCAAATTCATTGATTTGATTGTCAATCTCGATCGATCACACTGATAGACATTCACAAATCGATCTATAATAATTAAATTAGTGTGGTGCTATTCGTGGAGACATTATCTTTCGTGTTGAATCTGTGATCTTACAGTTGTGAATAAAGTGTAGTAATATACTAATACAAAAATTGAAAATAAAGTGTAATTTTAAATAAGAAAATGATTTGAAAAGAGATCGCTACATTGTTTATTAAGCTGGATAAATAATAAATAGTGAAAAACACTAAAGATCGTAACACGTTACGACAATAATTAAGGATTCCGTTGGTTGTAATTTATGCTAATATTATAAATGTTATAATGTTTGTTTGGTTGCTACTCAGAAACTAGAGGTGCAATTTTAATGTATACAAGTAGTACATACAATAAAATCATGTTAGTTACAACACAGAAAAGAAATTGTGACGAACACTTATTATATAAAGCCACCTTCAAAAGACTAGTGACTGACTATTAGTTTAATACTATTTATTCTCAGTCTAGCTGTTATGTTATTATGTTTCATCTTTAACTGAATAAATATTTCTTAAACTGACACGAATTAGCCTAGACCAATATAAGTGTTACGTTATAGTGTAGTGTTGTTAGTATTTAAGTGTACCAATATAAGCTTGTGTTATGGGCTCTAGAATCACGGATATCTGTACATATATTATACCTATATAAATATTTTTGATAGAAATATTAAAAACTATGACAGAGGCACAAATGCTCGTATTCATCATACAAACATCTGCTACTACCGGGATCTTAAAGAATGGCAAGTTATTTAGTTCTTTTTTATTATGGATATTTGTATTATTTTAGGAAAGACATTTCTATTTCTATCGCTTTACTAAAATCTACAACTCGTTTCCGGTTCAATGGTGTTAATCGTGAAAGCGCACCCCGCCATGCGCCCCGATATGGGCTTGGAGGACACCGAGGGGTTTTAGTGGGTAGGCCGGACCTCTATCGGAGAGCTCCACACACGGCCGCGCTTAGTAGGGGCAATAGGACCAAAGGCTAGGCTGAGTTTAGTCGGTAGGTCTGTGTAGTCGAGCCGCCTCGACAGTACCAGGAGTCCGACATAATCAACGCATCCCTGCTTGCCTGTTGCGTTGGTATTTTCAGCCTCCTCTCCTGAGATTTTCAGCCTCCTCTCCTGAGGAAAAATTGCATTTCCCCTCGAAAAAAAAAGTGCCGTTTGTAATTTTCTGTGCGCTATAAAATTAGCACAAAAAGTAAAGATAGATGAAATAAGTGACTTTTTTGTTATATTGAGGAGGCTGAGAATCCTCATGGATACCACCGCAACGGCAAGTAGAGATGCGGTGATATGTCGGACTCCTGGTGGAATCCAGGCAGCTCGATCCAACAGACCTACCGACTACACTCAGCCTAGCCTTGGCCATAAGGGCCCTACGGCTTGAATGGAGAGGTAAATAAGTGAGCAAAAAGCGCGAGATACATACTTCGGGCTGGATCCAGCCGTTGTCGATGATGGCGCACTCGATGCGCTTGATGGTGACGGGCGGCTCGCTGATGCCCAGCACGCACGCGCCCCGTGACCTCTGCACCGCGACACGTATTTGGAGAGATATGTACCTCGGGCTGGATCCAGCCGTTGTCGAAGGCGTTGTCGATGATGGCGCACTCGATGCGCTTGATGGTGACGGGCGGCTCGCTGATGCCCAGCACGCACGCGCCCCGTGAACTCTGCACCGCGACACGTATTTGGAGAGATATGTACCTCGGGCTGGATCCAGCCGTTGTCGAAGGCGTTGTCGATGATGGCGCACTCGATGCGCTTGATGGTGACGGGCGGCTCGCTGATGCCCAGCACGCACGCGCCCCGTGAACTCTGCACCGCGACACGTATTTGGAGAGATATGTACCTCGGGCTGGATCCAGCCGTTGTCGAAGGCGTTGTCGATGATGGCGCACTCGATGCGCTTGATGGTGACGGGCGGCTCGCTGATGCCAGCACGCACGCGCCCCGTAACCTCTGTACTGAGACACGTATTTGGAGAGATATGTACCTCGGGCTGGATCCAGCCGTTGTCGAAGGCGTTGTCGATGATGGCGCACTCGATGCGCTTGATGGTGACGGGCGGCTCGCTGATGCCCAGCACGCACGCGCCCCGTGACCTCTGCACTGCGACACGTATTTGGAGAGATATGTACCTCGGCTGGATCCAGCCGTTGTCGAAGGCGTTGTCGATGATGGCGCACTCGATGCGCTTGATGGTGACGGGCGGCTCGCTGATGCCCAGCACGCACGCGCCCCGTAACCTCTGTACTGAGACACGTATTTGGAGAGATATGTACCTCGGGCTGGATCCAGCCGTTGTCGAAGGCGTTGTCGATGATGGCGCACTCGATGCGCTTGATGGTGACGGGCGGCTCGCTGATGCCCAGCACGCACGCGCCCCGTGACCTCTGCACCGCGACACGTATTTGGAGAGATATGTACCTCGGGCTGGATCCAGCCGTTGTCGAAGGCGTTGTCGATGATGGCGCACTCGATGCGCTTGATGGTGACGGGCGGCTCGCTGATGCCCAGCACGCACGCGCCCCGTAACCTCTGTACTGAGACACGTATTTGGAGAGATATGTACCTCGGGCTGGATCCAGCCGTTGTCGAAGGCGTTGTCGATGATGGCGCACTCGATGCGCTTGATGGTGACGGGCGGCTCGCTGATGCCCAGCACGCACGCGCCCCGTGACCTCTGCACCGCGACACGTATTTGGAGAGATATGTACCTCGGGCTGGATCCAGCCGTTGTCGAAGGCGTTGTCGATGATGGCGCACTCGATGCGCTTGATGGTGACGGGCGGCTCGCTGATGCCCAGCACGCACGCGCCCCGTAACCTCTGTACTGAGACACGTATTTGGAGAGATATGTACCTCGGGCTGGATCCAGCCGTTGTCGAAGGCGTTGTCGATGATGGCGCACTCGATGCGCTTGATGGTGACGGGCGGCTCGCTGATGCCCAGCACGCACGCGCCCCGTAACCTCTGTACTGAGACACGTATTTGGAGAGATATGTACCTCGGGCTGGATCCAGCCGTTGTCGAAGGCGTTGTCGATGATGGCGCACTCGATGCGCTTGATGGTGACGGGCGGCTCGCTGATGCCCAGCACGCACGCGCCCTCGCACGGCGCCGGGCACACGCGCCCCGTGAACTCTGTACACGTATTTTTGAATTACTAGATGTAAATTTGGAATTCGAATACAACTCGATTTACAACTCGTGCGCAATTTCATAGATTTTTGAATCATTCGAATTCAGTGTTGTCATTAAAAACAAATTCTTAATTAGATTCCGGTTCACGCAGAAAAACTCAAAATCACAACAACAAAGACAAAAAACCGCCGATGACCCACACGTGAAACTGATCACTGTCAAGGTCACTTCAGCGTTGGATATTCCATTAGTAGAAATAAAAACGAGTGGGTTGAACCACTCGTTGCATAACGCACGAAATGAAAGTTCATAAATAGTGTAGTAAATCGGTTTTTTATTGTTTCAAAAATTCGTCTCCAGAGTTTCCTCGAGTCTGACCACTGGCACATACGGCCACAGGCACGTGACGTGACGTATATATGCGCGATGGCGAGAGGTTTATTTCAATTGCTCGAACATCTCGATGGTTTTCGATTGTTTCGACTTGGACTCGAGTTCGACTCGGTCTGTTATTCAATGGTTTCGAGTATTTGTAGTTTCACGAGTTCTTGACTTGCGTTGTGATTGCAAATCCAAACTAATTCTTTCAACAAGAGCAATCGAATATAGTCAATATCGCGACGGGAATAAAATGTTAGTAGGTAATTAGGTTACCTACGTACAAACACTTAGGTAGAAGAAATCATGAAAATAAATAAAACATATCGATGGTTCTTTTTCATTAATTAGATATGAATGTAGCATTGATTTTAATCTTATTATCTAACTGTTTATATTAATGGTAAACATAATGGATATTATAGTTTCTGAGTGGATGGGATACTTGCAATCAACTGACGCTAGTGAAGGGACCGAGCGTGACTCGGTGAGTGATTCGAACAATCGAAAACTAGCGGCACTCGACTGCTGACTAAAAACATTTCGATTGTTTTGTAGAAAGGAGAGTCGATGGTTTATTTTAATGAGTCCGATTCTTTCGATTATTAAAACATCTCGGAATCGGGTATCGCTATGTGGGTGTAGGCGCACGCACCGGGGAAGTTGTTGGTCTGCAGCAGGTGCAGCAGCGCGGGCCGCCAGTCGGCGCGGAACACGAGGTCGTTGAACTTGGGGATGATGTTGCCGAGCGGGCAGCCGTGCGCGCTCTGGCAGAACGGCACGCCGCACTCCATGCAGCGCGCCGCCTGCACGCGCAGCCCCTTGCGCCCCGCCCGCCCCCGCCCGCGCCCCCGCCAGCGCCGCCGCCGCCGCCCCGCAAGTAGATCTCGTCCCAGTCGCGCATGCGCTGCTCCGCCGGCCGGTACACGCGCGTCTCGCGTTCGTATTTCATGAAGCCCCTGCCGGGATTACTCTCATCTGTACCTTTCACATAATCCGGCTCGAAGGACCAAAATTTTTTTCTCTCTATATTTTAAAAGGATTTTCATCCAAATGGATATGTCAGTCCTATCGGGACATATACATAATCATACACAATACGGAACATATACAATCACAGTTAATCTCAAGGTAGAGTTGCGATGGAGGATAAAGTATAGAATTTTAGATAAAAAGTGATGTTTATTAATTATAAATGTTACAGCATCAAATGTTGGAATGCACCCGGACAGACCGAGGTTTTGTTGTGCACTGTCTAATAATTACGAATTGCTCGCGGTGCGCGAATTAGTCAGAATAAGTGTTTGGTTGCATGTTTGCACCGAACACCACCTTTTTTGTTTTCGAGGAGAAATGCTCCTTATGCACCGTGACACCGCGCTGGCTAGGCGCGGCCGTGTGTGGGGCTCTTCGGTCTGAGAGGACCGGGCAAAAAACACCGGGAGGTTTTAGTGGGTACTAAAACCCCCCGGTGTTCTCTGGGCCGATATTGGGGCGCGTGTGGCGGGGTGCGCTTTCGCGATTCTACCGCCACAGCGTCCACTTTCATATACCACCTGGCTTCACACGGCTGCCATGAGCTTTTCCATTCAAATATACGTATAAAACTATTTATTGCTCAAAACTGCACTAAAGTCCATCGAATAGTAGCTCTAAGCAAACAGACAATGGAATCAGTATGTGACGATTTCGTTCTATACGTACATATCAGAATACTAATAGCCGACGTTTATTGAAAAAGCAACAGTGTGCCGGTGATTGTTACTTTTAGATATATAGCGAAATGTTGCCCCCGTTCTTGCTGCTCGCTCAAAAACGCTCCATACTAAAGTACTGGTACAATTAAACAAAATTATCAATAACTTGATCAATTGTACAATTCCACGTATACTTTTCCTAAACTCAAAAGCAATTTATTTAATAAATAAATCGAAATTTTTATTCATTGCATAGAAATGAGAATTGCTTAAATTAGACAATTTAAACATTATTCTTATTCAATTACTAGTTGTGCCCGCGACTTCGTCCGCGTGGAATGTAATAAAAAAAAATAGTTCTTTATTACATTTTTTTTCTAAAATAAAAGTAGCCTAAGTTACTTCTTATTACATAAGCTCTGCCAGTGAAAGTCTCGTCCAAATCGGTCCAGTCGTTCCAGCGATTAGCCGGAACAAACAGACAGACAGACAAAAATTTTGAAAATATGTATTTGGTATATGTACCGTATATAGGTACATTCATATGCATGTAGTAGAAAGCGGTTATTTTAATATTACAAACAGACACTCCAATTTTATTTATTTGTATAGATAGGAAATCACCGAATTGCACTTCACCCTCTCCTGATGAGCGCTGGCTCTCACTACAAGTCAATAAGTCACCAGGACCAAGGCTTCTAGGCTGAGCTAAGTAGATAGGCCACACCTCGAATGGTTTGGAATCTGAATGCATCTACAAAACAATGAAGAAACAAACAGTGGCTGACCTGGTTTTGTCGAGGACTTTCTCCAGGTTCTTCTTGTCGTGGTCGGCGTCGCGCACCGCCTCCTCGATGTCGACGAGGCGGTCGAGCTCCCCCCCGTTGGCGGTGACTTTGGGCACGTTGCTGCGCAGCGCCATCTGCTTCAGGGCGCGTTGGTACTCGTACGGGAATACCTTCACAAATTTCTTGGCCGCCGCTGGCCAACTCTTGAGCAGGTCTTGGGCGATCACTGATCTGTTGTATTACATTTTAGTTACTCTCAATGAATTTCAAGACTTATATTCGCGATACAGAAAGACTTCTTAAAAATAATACATAAGTACACATTAGAAAAATTATGATAAATTAAATATCCACATGTGAATACAAAATTAAATTCGTCGATAAATAGATTATTTACAATTGACAGTTTAAAAAGAAACCACGTATAGAATAATACTTTTAAAAACTATTTGAGCCAATATTGCTCGAAAACCTAACTTAGAGTGAAATTAAAAATAAATATTATACCAAAACCTTTATGATGTTAGGGGTTGTCCATTAATCACGTGAGGTTTGAAAGGGGGGTTTGATAAAAATCACGAAAATAACGCAAGGGGGAGGGGGAGTGTAGTAAGATATCACCTGTATTTATTTTTTCGTCAAACGCGCGATTTTTAAACAGATGAGCAGTGCGCCGAATAGTGTTATCTTGACTTGCCACGATGACGATGATGGTAAAAGATTTTTCATTTTTTTAATAATTTTTCTTTTTTGACATTGTTTCGGCAATAGGAATCCACGCATACCGAGCTTAATTTATTCCCATTCTTATGTAATATTTATTTTAAAAAATATTTTTTGATTCGCTATGACGGGACTTTCAGTGTTACCGGCTCCCCGCCTATTTTCATGGTCCTTAATTTCAGAATAACTTTAGATGTTAGGAGGGGGGGGGGGGAGTAAGTCTTAAGCCTCACTAAGTATCACCAACGGAGAGGGGGGATTTATTATGATGATCTATTAGAAATTAACGTACCCTGTATATTCAACGAATTCCTCGAGCAATGTTTTCACTTCCTTAAGATCATCCTCAAGCTCAAGTGGCAACAGTTCCACCATCTCCAAGTTGCATTTCCCTTTGAATGACCCGTCGATGTCGTACACATAGGCGATGCCACCTTAGAATATAACAAATAAAGTTCAAAATTGAATTGGACTAGATTTTATCTAAGTCGTACTTTTTATGTGTAAGATTTTCTCTGAATTTTTTTACTTCAGAGTTTGTATACATTAGTTAAAATGGTATAAATATTAGTGGTTCGACACTGATTACAAAGACTGTCCCTTTTTGCTTGTCAATTTTATTGTGTATCGGAATTAGTTTAGCGATCATACGTCATAATATATCAGTGTAACAAAAATTGTGACACCATCCATATCTTCGGAACTGTAACCATATCGCAATCTATACCTTGTATTGCAAGATGCAGTTTTGACATTTTATGACTACAGCTTGTAGTGTTATAATAACGAGCTCACCGCTCATGGCAGTGGCTGTTTCTACGAGCTAACTTAGTTAAAATGAGTATAGTCTGTATCATAAAAGCTATTTTATTTACTATCGTGCTATTAATTCTCTATAAAAGAACCTTTAACAATTAGCTTATTGCCAACATTAAAACACTCAATGATATTATGATCATTATATCATCCAAACGCGTGATATTATGAATTTCAAAAAAAGAATATTCTCATACAATGACATTTTCACTACCAGATTCCTAAAATTTTTAAAAAAGGGACAATAAATTGTAGACTAATTCGTAATTTCGGATTCTCGTCTTATCGTGTTATTACCCGCCATTTTTTCATTCGAATATTGGAAATTTTTAGTTCTATAGTATAATGAAGATTTTTAGTTCTATAGAAATAGAAATAATGAAGTGGTGAATATAAATATTCCGAGTACATCAGGATCTGCCAACATTCAACAAGGTGCAAATGTTCAAGTGAATTTCATTAATTGATCCAAAATGTAAATAATTATTACAATAAATAATTCTTTTACTTATTAAGGTTTGTTTATTTTACATGCTTCACAATTAGACTATTCTTGAATTTACATAGTTCTTACAACACTGTACAACACACTATGGTATGAGAATCTTTTACAGAGGATTCACATCATGATTGTAGATAAAGTTTTGTATGCAACTGTTATAATTAGGTATTAAAACATTCACGTGATAAACCCACATTCGTGTTTTTATACCCCTGATTATACAACAGTTGCATAAATAACTATTATGGATTTCTAAGTTTCACAAATATGTCAGTAATAATTAGTTAAACAGCTTTACGTCGTAGTTAGTCGTCGTAGCTTACTTTAGATCGTATTGCGAGCGCAATAAGATCATAATCACAACTCGTCACTTTTTTATATATCCTTGAAACCAGGCACCAATTTAAGCGATTTGAGCCTGTATTGTTATAGTAATTGGGCGGTTTTCTACACTTGAAGTGTCGCAGCTGCGCCACGCCAAGCTACGCGCTGTAAAACAGTTTCGCGACAATGAGCCTTAGTGCAGGGGCATAAGGTGGTGGGCACTGACCGCTCATGCCGGCGGCGAAGTTCCTGCCGGTGAGCCCCAGCACGAGCACGCAGCCGGCCGTCATGTACTCGCAGCCGTGGTCGCCCACGCCCTCCACCACGGCGGTGCACCCGGAGTTCCTCACGCAGAACCGCTCCGACGCTATGCCCCTGTTTGTTAAGTATGCGAGCTACAGCGCAGGAGACGTATTTTTGAATCATTACACGTGAATTCGCAATTCGAATACGAATACGAATCGTGCGCGAAATTATTTTCTACTGCTCACAATTTTATAGATTTTGAATCACTCGAATTCAGTGTTGTCATTAAAAACAAATTCTTAATTAAACTCCGTTTCACGCATAAAATTTTAAAATCACAACAACAACAACAATTGTTTACGCCAATAACCTGTTTTGCGCTTGATATGGAGTACGCGTGTTCCTTTGCCTAATAGCCAGTAGGTTGCGCCGTAGCGACTTGAGTGGTAGCTGGATTGACGTGACATAATAACTGACCAACCTACCTATACGCGACCCGCGCCTGTATTAAAAGAAGTGATATATATTTAGTGCTTTATGTGATTGTGCCTAAACTGTACTTGTGACTATCTGAAGAGACAAGAAAGAAGAAACGAGTATATTTCCTATGGTCGACCTAGGTTTCTCCGAAGTTAAGGCGAAAACGCGGTAACAACTGACTTATACCTAACCTGACTAACATACAACGACAACCGGGCCCAGCACGTTGTAAAGTATAAATTACTAACAACAATAAAACCGCCGATGACCACACGTGAAACGGATCACTGTCAAGGTCACTTCAGCGTTGGATATTCCACTAGTAGAAATCAAAAACGAGTGGGTTGAACCACTCGTTGCACAACGCACGAAATGAAAGTTCAGAAATAGTGAATTCGGTAATTCGTATACGAATCTCACGATTGCGAATGCGAATTGGTTTACTATTGTTTCAAAAATTCGTCTCTTGTGCTTCTGGAATGATTCGCGCCGGCATATCCCACAGATATCTACGCGTTTACATTGTGGAACACATTTCTTTCAGTGCTAAGTCCGCGTTTGCTCATTGATGTCTTTTTATTTAGTTGTTTGTACTGTTTGCGCATATAGAGTATTTACTATATACACCATATGTGTATACATAAATACTCTTAATATATTCTCGGATGGATTAGATATTACACTATTCCATTATTTTCATATTCTATCATATGTCGTCACAGATAATAAAGAGGCAACATGACCTCTAAAAAGTAGGAGACACAATTTTTATTAAAGAAACATTTGATATATATCTAAGTACATTTCTACATTTGTAATCAACCAAACGATATTTACGCAAACTTTAGAAAGAATTACATTAAGAACAGAAAAACATTTTTGTAAAATGAAGATAAAATATTATTGAACAATAAATAACACCTTGAAACTAAGAAAAACTCAGTACATTTGTTAACATCTAATTTAATTGTAAGTTTAAGTTGTCAAATTAATTTAAACTACAATATTTTTCAGTTTATATTTCATGGTTGGATTACTCAAATCAATGAACTTTAACTGTATGCTGCCACTTACCTGAAATATGCTCGCCCAGATGTGGCGCCGTACAAGCACACGTTTCCAACGATCACGTTCAGATGAGACTCAAATGTTGAAGTCTTAGGCGGGTAAATGATCACTTTACCGCCCGATAAGCCCTTGCCTGAAAATAACACATTTAGTTTGAAAAAAAAAAGTGGTTTGACAGCTATGCTCTATAAAATATCAAACAGTCATTTACTAATGAAATTAAACCATTAGTGTAAAGTTGAGATGATTGGGAGCGTGACGTCTCCTGTAATCCGGCTACTCGGAGGACTGGACGTCCACACTAAGCCTGGTATTAATATTGACCCCCCGGAGGAGTCTGGGGGGTGCAGGTTAACTAAGGAGGGGCGAACCGGGCCAGGGGGGAAACCCAGCAGTCAAAAGTCTCCGTATCAGGCAGTAGTGGGATAGCGGCCGGGAGTAGGTGCTCAGTAACAGCCCGACCAATACAATCAGACCCTTTCCTTTGGTTGGAGGACTGTGGCCTCCTTCTGTGAAGCAGTGATGCTCCAGAAGGAGGTCGCCGAGCGGGGTCGGGAGATGGCCGATCCCGCTCGAAGGAGGTGTAGCCTCCCCCGAGGAGGACTCCCCTCTAGGCAGGGGAGCGGAGGCTGGGGGTTCCCGGAAGTGGCTTGATGTTCCCGGGGGCTCCTTACATGCCTGAGGAAGGCCATCCCTGAGGTTTTTAGTGGGTAGGCCTCCCCCTTCTGGGGAGGAAAGCCCCACATAAAACCGCCAGCTCGCCACAGCCGGGGTATTCAATTTAATGCATTTTCCTCAGGGGAACAAAAAAAAAAAAAAGTGTAAAGTTGAGATAAGTTACGTAAATTCATTGAAGGCGTCTATCAAGCAGACGAGGTTATATATTTCGAGATTATATAGATATAATAACTAAGTTGCAAATCATTTCAAGTTTGTTTTATCTATACTAATATTATAAAGAGGAAAGATTTGTTTGTTTGTTTGTAATGAATAGGCTCCGAAACTACTGGACCGATATCAAAAATTCTTTCACCTTTGGAAAGCTACATTATCCCCGAATAACATAGGTTACTTTTTATCCCGGAAAAATCGACAGATCCCACGGGATGCACAATAAAGG
The DNA here is from genome assembly GCA_036419045.1 of Scirpophaga incertulas. Classification (NCBI taxonomy): domain Eukaryota; kingdom Metazoa; phylum Arthropoda; class Insecta; order Lepidoptera; family Crambidae; genus Scirpophaga; species Scirpophaga incertulas. Next base: position 22,554,863 of record CM071639.1, on the reverse strand, counting down.
CTTCGCTCAAAAACTACTGCACAGAGTTTCATGCGGTTTTCATCAATAGATAGAGTGATTCTTGAGCAAGGTTTCCCGCTTAAACCTCGCAACTGATTATGATGAAATTTACAGACAATCTTTAGACCCTGAGACAGAACATAGGCTACATTTTGTTTCCAAAAAAAGGGATTAACGGGTTGAAATAAAGGTTGAAAGTTTGTATGGGATTTCTTAATTTTAAAAGATAAAACCATGAAACTGTATATATAAGCACTTGATAAGAAATCATTAAACATTTGTTCTAGCATTTTTGAAATTTCGACCAGCTAGGGGGTGAAATAAGGGTTGAAAGTTAGTATGTAAGTTCGACAAATATCACGTCGTAAGATACAAAAAATCGTTTGTTCTAGCATTTTGAAATTTTTACCAGTGCGGGGGTGAAATAGGGGTTGAATTGAAGATAAGACCATGAATCTTGGTACCTTAGACATAAGGGACCCGGATTGACAAAAACTAATTTCACGCGAGCAAAGCCGCGGGCAGATGCTAGTGAATTAATAAAACAAAGATCCGCGCATGTCTCACTGTGTCAAGAAAAAAGTTAGACATTATAAGCAGCGCGGGTGGTGGACGCTCCACATGGAGGCGCGCGGCCAGCTCACCGACGTAGTCGTTGGCGTCGCCCTCCAGCGTGGCGGTGATGCCGCGCACCAGGAAGGCGCAGAAGTTAGACATTATAAGCAGCGCGGGTGGTGGACGCTCCACATGGAGGCGCGCGGCCAGCTCACCGACGTAGTCGTTGGCGTCGCCCTCCAGCGTGGCGGTGATGCCGCGCACCAGGAAGGCGCAGAAGTTAGACATTATAAGCAGCGCGGGTGGTGGACGCTCCACATGGAGGCGCGCGGCCAGCTCACCGACGTAGTCGTTGGCGTCGCCCTCCAGCGTGGCGGTGATGCCGCGCACCAGGAAGGCGCAGAAGTTAGACATTATAAGCAGCGCGGGTGGTGGACGCTCCACATGGAGGCGCGCGGCCAGCTCACCGACGTAGTCGTTGGCGTCGCCCTCCAGCGTGGCGGTGATGCCGCGCACCAGGAAGGCGCAGAAGTTAGACATTATAAGCAGCGCGGGTGGTGGACGCTCCACATGGAGGCGCGCGGCCAGCTCACCGACGTAGTCGTTGGCGTCGCCCTCCAGCGTGGCGGTGATGCCGCGCACCAGGAAGGCGCAGAAGTTAGACATTATAAGCAGCGCGGGTGGTGGACGCTCCACATGGAGGCGCGCGGCCAGCTCACCGACGTAGTCGTTGGCGTCGCCCTCCAGCGTGGCGGTGATGCCGCGCACCAGGAAGGCGCAGAAGTTAGACATTATAAGCAGCGCGGGTGGTGGACGCTCCACATGGAGGCGCGCGGCCAGCTCACCGACGTAGTCGTTGGCGTCGCCCTCCAGCGTGGCGGTGATGCCGCGCACCAGGAAGGCGCAGAAGCTCTGGCCCGCGGAGCCGGACAGCCGGATGTCGATGTGAGTGCCCTCCGGCAGGCCCTGGTCGCCCCATTTCCTGACGAACACGAACATTTACATGTAGCGTCAAAAAATCGCATTCACAGAGATGGCAGTAATGAATTTCTTTGCAACTTAAGACTCCATATCAGGTGTCTAAATTTTCGGATTGTTCGGGACAGAATGCTATACGGCGGGAGAATGTCCGAGATAGAATAACACATTTAGTAATATAGCGATAGAAATAGGCAGCATAGTTATAACATTATAAAATAGTAGTATGAGAGGAATATATAGTGAGAAACAGATTAGGCTTCAAAGACATAGGGCATAGTATATAAGGTTATTTTCAGTATATGTTAAGTAAATAAACGATAGAAAATGGCAAATAAATAAGCTAGGATAATAGCAAATAAAGATTATAAGAATAGCGTAAAAACACCCGTCATAAACCTAGCAAATAGGCTTTAATTCGAGCACTACACGTTTTAATAATTTATATACTTCTATGTACAAATAATAGTACATTATGGTACAAGTGTGTAATGTTGGTGATTACCGCTGAGGCGCATTGAGGCCGAGCCGTCAGGCGAGAGTCTTAAGGAGCCGAGGACGGTAATCATCAATACACACGTGTATCATACAACGTTTTTCAACACACTTCTGAATAAAATAATACTTAAATAAAAAAACCATTTTCTTCATAAATTGTATTTGCAGACATCTTAATTAATAACTAACTAAATAACTTCAAAAGAGAAAACGAGACGAGTTGTGAAAATCGTAATGGCGGGAAAAATTAATCAGTTTTCATATGCGCGCGCATCGGCCATAGACTGATAAATTCCGTAATGGCGGGAAAAATAATTAGTTTTCCTATGCGCGCGCATCAGCCATAGACTAAAAAATGAGGTTTCTTTTTTTGGGCTTTTCGCGGATAGCTTTTTAGCGCAAATGTAAGCGCAACCCAACCATAATATTTAAAAAAAAACTATTACTCACTCGTGAATAATAGTAATGAAAAAGTCACAGTTTGATTATAGGTGCCATTATGTGCCTAATTGCCATGGGATTAGAGCCACTTTATGAGGAAGTGTGTTGAAAAACATATTTAAGGTAATATTCTCGAAAATAGCCACTGCGAAATAGCGATTTGTTTGATAGAAAATTGTAAGTGTTCTATAGTACGCATATCAAGTCGCATATATATATCTGAAATCATGCAGTTTAGGTTGTCGCTGGTTGAGATATACGAATTAACATACTGTCCAAACATATACCCCACAAAGGACTTAAATAATATGTGAGAACTAAAAATAAACAAAAATAGAGATTGAAATTCATACTGGAACCAGAATTAAATGTATTGTGAAATTGTGGTAAATTTACTATTTCTTGACAATTAACATAAGGTTAAAAAGAATTATATTCATCATCTCACGTGATCCCTTCGCCAGTCGATTTCGAGATCTCAGACTGCAAGCATGAAAAAGCATCTCTCGAGGTTGCCACCATTCTAACATTGTTGAAGATCAGATAAGAGACCTTTAATTATTTAACCTCAACTTACCAGCGTATTGAGGTCAGCCTGTCGTGCCATATACAAAAAATAATAAAGAAAACCTAGTAACATTACATCAAATACCAATTGTACCAACATTGCAATATGGTAGGACAGCGTGCTGGTGAAGGCGCGATCCTCATTGGTGATCTTCATGGAGACGGAGGCGTGCTTCTCCTTTCCTGATAGGATTCCGGCGAATTGTTCGATCAGTTGGTTGTCTAGTCGCTTCTCTAGTTGGAAATCCTGTTTCAACAAGAAAATAATGTTAAATATTTAATTACTGCATGTATTTTCACACTATGCCAAGCCTCAGAACAAGATTCCTTAAGGTATATGTTTACATATAGTGGTATAAAGTGTTGTGTTGATAGTCATGAGATTTATTCATGCAAACTTCAGACAACTAAATCTAAAATCGCTACAAAAATATTACATAGTCATACAGCCAGTCTAGGTCAGTATGACCTTCATTGAAACATTGAATGCTATATTTTTAAATTGTTTTAATTTTTAAACGCATTACTTTGGTTGAGAAAAATGAGACATTTGAAATAATAACATCTTCGAAGCACAAATCATAAAGATATAAATATGCGGATTAAACTCATGAGTATTTAATATTTCATACATTGAAAGTTCAAAAATGAGTTCCAATTTAAACATACCCATTATACTGTTACCAAAGTACAAACTTACACCTCTCCTTGACGAGCTGATTCAGAATATTTAGATTTAGTTGGCTACAGCTTGATAAAAATAGAAAAAAAAAACATGATTTTCTAATTCAGACTTCAGAGCCCCCAAGCGGGAAAATGAGTCATTAACTTTTTTTGCGACCATTACAATTTTTGTTCAGCTCGACCAGGAGAACAACATATACAAAATTTAGACCTGGCTCCCGAAAACCACTTGGCCATTTAAGCAGTATTATCTACTTTCACAGTTTACATAGGATTAACGCAGGGTGGATGAAATGGCGACAGGTCATAGCTACAACATGCGATCCCGAATGCCAATAAGGCTGAAGGGAAAATTACAAATCGATCATCCGACCTGTCGTATGTATGAAAGTGAATGCTGGGCTGTCAAGAAGAAGGATGAAAATAGATTGCATACAAATGAAATGAGAATGTTACGATGGATGTGTGGTGTGACAAGGATGGATAAGATAAGGAATAAGTACATAAGAGGAAGCCTCAAAGTAGCGCCAGTGGTAGAAAAAGTGAAGAGAAGTAGATTAGCATGGTTTGGACATGTGATGCGGAGGGATGAAAGTCATGTCACAAAACGAATGTTGAATATGAAAGTGGAGGATACACGGGCAGAGGAAGGCCGAATAAAAGATGGATCGATTGTGTGAAAAATGATATAAGAATGAAAGGAGTAAGTATGGAAATGACGGCTGATAGAGAGGAATAGAAGAAAAAGATCTGCTGCGCCGACCCCAGATAATGGGAGGATGGAGGATGGAAGAGGATGATGATCTACTTTCACAGTTGGCTAGGCTAGTTGGAGTAAGTGTAAGAAGCATTTATTCAGTTACTTATCATGTAGTGTGTGCAGAAGGTAGGGGGGGGGATACCTTGGGGAACAGTGAGGTGGCTCTTCACGAGCTGCTCCCCCGTCGACTGGAAATCGGCCAAGCCACATAACCACCGTCTCTCCGCAGCGGAACAAAACAAGGCTATACCTGCGGCTCCTCGCCGCCGCGCACGTTGACGCCGGGCCGCATGTGCAGCGCGTTCTTGAGCACGGGCTGCAGGTTGAGCAGCCGCGCCTTGGGCTTGTTCTCCGCAGCGGAACAAAACAAGGCTATACCTGCGGCTCCTCGCCGCCGCGCACGTTGACGCCGGGCCGCATGTGCAGCGCGTTCTTGAGCACGGGCTGCAGGTTGAGCAGCCGCGCCTTGGGCTTGTTCTCCGCAGCGGAACAAAACAAGGCTATACCTGCGGCTCCTCGCCGCCGCGCACGTTGACGCCGGGCCGCATGTGCAGCGCGTTCTTGAGCACGGGCTGCAGGTTGAGCAGCCGCGCCTTGGGTTGCTCTCCGCAGCGGAACAAAACAAGGCTATACCTGCGGCTCCTCGCCGCCGCGCACGTTGACGCCGGGCCGCATGTGCAGCGCGTTCTTGAGCACGGGCTGCAGGTTGAGCAGCCGCGCCTTGGGCTTGTTCTCCGCAGCGGAACAAAACAAGGCTATACCTGCGGCTCCTCGCCGCCGCGCACGTTGACGCCGGGCCGCATGTGCAGCGCGTTCTTGAGCACGGGCTGCAGGTTGAGCAGCCGCGCCTTGGGTTGCTCTCCGCAGCGGAACAAAACAAGGCTATACCTGCGGCTCCTCGCCGCCGCGCACGTTGACGCCGGGCCGCATGTGCAGCGCGTTCTTGAGCACGGGCTGCAGGTTGAGCAGCCGCGCCTTGGGTTGCTCTCCGCAGCGGAACAAAACAAGGCTATACCTGCGGCTCCTCGCCGCCGCGCACGTTGACGCCGGGCCGCATGTGCAGCGCGTTCTTGAGCACGGGCTGCAGGTTGAGCAGCCGCGCCTTGGGGTTGCTCTCCGCAGCGGAACAAAACAAGGCTATACCTGCGGCTCCTCGCCGCCGCGCACGTTGACGCCGGGCCGCATGTGCAGCGCGTTCTTGAGCACGGGCTGCAGGTTGAGCAGCCGCGCCTTGGGGTTGCTCTCCGCAGCGGAACAAAACAAGGCTATACCTGCGGCTCCTCGCCGCCGCGCACGTTGACGCCGGGCCGCATGTGCAGCGCGTTCTTGAGCACGGGCTGCAGGTTGAGCAGCCGCGCCTTGGGGTTGTCGTTGTTCTCCGCAGCGGAACAAAACAAGGCTATACCTGCGGCTCCTCGCCGCCGCGCACGTTGACGCCGGGCCGCATGTGCAGCGCGTTCTTGAGCACGGGCTGCAGGTTGAGCAGCCGCGCCTTGGGGTTGCTCTCCGCAGCGGAACAAAACAAGGCTATTACCTGCGGCTCCTCGCCGCCGCGCACGTTGACGCCGGCCGCATGTGCAGCGCGTTCTTGAGCACGGCTGCAGGTTGAGCAGCCGCGCCTTGGGGTTGCTCTCCGCAGCGGAACAAAACAAGGCTATACCTGCGGCTCCTCGCCGCCGCGCACGTTGACGCCGGGCCGCATGTGCAGCGCGTTCTTGAGCACGGGCTGCAGGTTGAGCAGCCGCGCCTTGGGGTTGTCGTTGTTCTCGCGCGCCTTCAGCAGGTCCGTGCGCCCGACCAACTCTTGGAACTTGCGCACGCCTATCTCGGCCATGTGTTGCCGGACCTGCAACGGTGCTATCGATCACTCAATGTTCAATGAGAACGAACGTCGGACATATTGAAATAGGTTCAGCTTGAGCCCTGGATTGGAGAATCAGCGTTCGTCTATAGGGTAGACGACTACAACTACTACGACGATTATGGTCGTTTTTATACTATAATTATCTGATGAGCAATTTATATCTAATGAAAGTCAATTATTAGATATGTATAATTATACGCGTAGATAATCCGTTATTTAACCTTCCTATACTCGCGCGTTGGTCTCTCAGACCGACGAACTAATAATTCTGAGATTAAAAAAAAACTATTAACTCTGTGGCTTTTCGGTTTTTAGTAGCTTCGTAATTTGTGGCTCGCTATTGTTTAGTGCGGCGCAAGCGCTTTTGCCGAGTGAATGTGTATCACTTTCTTACTGTTATCGGTCCGTGAGACCGACGCGAGTATACGTGTTTCTGTCACAGGTATGTTACTCTTTTTTATTTTACAATATTATTCAATAAAATGCATTTACTTATTTAAGTAGTGTACAATATTAATTGAGTATATTGTATATTATTATTTAAAAACCATTTTTATTTGCTTTTAGTCATTTTTGTAGACAAAATGAACGAAGAAAGGATAAGAGCGCTGTTAGAATATGATGATACGGACTCGAACTATGATGACCAGAGTGACAATAATGCTGAGGATAATTTAGAAGTGCAGGAGAACAACACCGACCCTGAGCAGAAGGGTGATTTGTCAAACGCATCTGAATAGTCTTCGGAAACATCCGCAAACTACTATGTCGATAAAGATAAAATTAGTAGGTGGAACAAGAATCGGTGGCCAATGGTCATTTTTTACAGTCTTATGAATGTTGCGGGGATAAATTCTTATATAGTATATGGGCTCAATAATGTCAACGTAAAAACAAGTCGTAGGAATTTTCTGGAGATGCTTTCATATGACCCCATTATGCCATATCTAAAAAAACGGCCATTAATTTCAAGTTTGCCAAAAACCCTGAGACAGAGGTTGTTAGAAGTTTGCAAGGTTGATAACCCGCCATCTGCAGCATTTTCTGATAACCATCAAGCAGGTCGCTGTTCATTTTATTCTTCAAGAAAAACAGAAAGACGCGATACAATTACATGAGATACAAAAAATATTTTGTCTCGAGCATGCAGCTATGGTATGATCAGATTGTTATACCACTGAAATTTTTGATAACAATTAATACATTTTGTTATACTGTGCTATTAAGGATACATTCATTTATTATATTACGTAGTTTTTTTTTAGTTACCAGAAGAAAAAGTTTGTATTTGTTATTTAATTTACGATGTAGATATTTTGAACGACGATAGCGTAAATATATTGGGCCGCCGCCAACCCGGAATCACTCAGGCTTATTATTTCTAGCAACTTGTGAACGGCAAGTATTAGGCAGATAACTTAGTCTGGATCGTCGGTTCAGCAGCCATTCGATACGGCCTTATTGAGTATTAGATACCAATACCACTATTATAAGTACATACCAGGGTTAGTTCTAGAAAATGGTCATGCATTGTTCTATTGGAATCGCTTTAGGATCATAGACAAGACTATTGTTTGTGAGATGCCTCATATTGTAAAGATCGATCGCCTCTGTAACTCCAGCGAAGTATGACACAGATGATGTAACTGTTCACATCTGAACTGGAGAATCCATTTAAGCTTTTGGACTGGAGAGGACAAGGCATCAAAATTAACTATATATAGTTGTCCAATGAACAAAAGGCAGATTACTAGAACTTTAGAACTCACCTCCTCGGCTACCATGAACAGGTAGTTCACGACATGTTCGGGCTGTCCGGTGAACTTCTTCCTCAGTACTGGGTCCTGAGTGGCAATTCCCACAGGACACGTATTCAAGTGGACACTTGCGCATCATTGTACATCCTGTAGATAAGCAAAGATATGTTTGATTTGTATTCTTTAAATTTTCCTATTATTTCTATTATTCTATAGTATAAAGAATATACGTATCCGAAAAAGTTTGAAGACAGGTTAGCCTTGTGACACTTTTCCTATTCATCATAATTTCCTTGTCACATAGATAGATAATAAGAGATGAGGTAAGCTACGTATTGACCATAGGTATAATGAAATATAAGAGATATAGTATACATACATACATACATATATGTCACGCCTTGTTATGAAATGTAGAGATAGAGTAATCATTGTGTTTATTTGATACAAAGGGATGAAAAGTACAGTGTACCATTCGCCCGCAAAATTATTTATCAATCAGGCGAATTATTATAAATCTCACATTGGATTCATTATTTACAAGGCTATATTGTCACAAGCAGAGCGCTTGTTTTTGTGATGTTATTGTTTCATTTCTTTTTACAATTGATTTTTCCCATGGTTGTTCGTATTTTTATTTAAGTTTAGTTATTCTGTGAATTTTGACTTGTAAAATTGAAGAAGAATGTAATGGTACACTAGGGCGGTAGAAGTATGGCACAAGTGTCAGGAAGTTGTCGGGTGGTGCGGAGAGGCGTGCGGAGGGGTGGAGAAACGTGGGAAAGTGTGGGCAAACGTCGGGAGGTGTGGGGATGTATGGAGAGATGTGGAGAGGCGTGGGGAGGTGTGGAGAAGCGTGGGTAAGTATGGACTGGCGTAGGAAGGTGTGGAGATACGTGAGGAAGTGTGGACAGGCGTGGGGAAGTGGGGACAGGCGTGGGGAAGTGTAGACAGGCGTGGGGAGATGTGGAAAGACGTGGGGAGGTGTGAAGAGGCGTGGGTAAGTATGGACAGGCGTGGGGAAGTGTGGAAAGGCGTGGGGAAGTGTGGACAGGCGTGGTGAGATGTCGAGAGATGTGGAAAGGCGTGGGGAGGTGTGGAGAGGCGTGGGTAAATATGGACAGGCGTAGGAAGGTGTGGAGATACATGAGGAAGTGTGGACAGGCGTGAGGAAGTGTGAACAGGCGTGGGGAAGTGTTGACAGGTGTGGGGAGATGTGGAGAGGTGTGGGGAAGTGTGGAAAGACGTGGGGAGGTGTGAAGAGGCGTGGGTAAGTATGGACAGGCGTGGGGAAGTGTGGACAGGCGTGGTGAGATGTAGAGAGACGTGGAAAGGCGTGGGGAAGTGTGGACAGGAGTCGGGAGATGTGGAGAGACATGGGGAGGTGTGGAGAGGCGTGGGGAAGTATGGACAGGCGTAGGGAGGTGTGGAAAGACGTGGGGAGGTGAGAAGAGGCGTGGGTAAGTGTGGACAGGCGCGGGCAGGCGGGGAGGTGCGGGCAGGCGGGCAGGTGCGGGCGGGCGGGCGGCAGTACCGAGGGCGATGAGCGGCGCGGTGCTGAAGCCGCACTCGTCGGCGCCCAGCAGCGCGGCCACCAGCACGTCGTGGCCGGTGCGCATCTGGCCGTCCGCCTGGATGCGCACGCGCGCGCGCAGCGCGTTCAGCACCAGCACCTGCGGGCGGCATGCGGCGGTCCCACTCACTCACTCACGTCTGTTTGCTCAACGCGCTACTCTACTTGCTCCAATTGAACAATCAAGGCTATCAACATGACGCTGCGACTAATAGAAGCGGAGCAAAAATGGAAAATGTTCCGAAAATGCGAAATTATATTTCTATTTCGTTGCCTTTATACAAAATTGTCAGCTTTATTGTAATTTACAAATGATTACTAGGATCAGTTCTTTATCTAATAAACGAGTCGTTTACGTAATGAATTGATGTCGAAGACCATTACCTGATGGGTCTCGGCAACACCGAGCTCCCAAGGCAGCCCCGCTGATTTGATTCCGGTCCACGAACTGGCACCGGTACCGCCGTCGTGGCCGGAGATCACGATGTGTTCCGCTTTGCCCTAAAAACAATACATTTATTAGTATAATTATAACAATCGAAATAGACGCAATAAACCTTAAACCATCGTTAAAACCTATAAGACTATTGGTTTTATGTCCAATTCTGGACACGGCACGGACACACTGGGCACATTGCGCCACACGTACGTACCTTGGCCACGCCGGCGGCCACCACGCCCACGCCCACCTCGGACACCAGCTTCACGGACACACTGGGCACATTGCGCCACACGTACGTACCTTGGCCACGCCGGCGGCCACCACGCCCACGCCCACCTCGGACACCAGCTTCACGGACACACTGGGCACATTGCGCCACACGTACGTACCTTGGCCACGCCGGCGGCCACCACGCCCACGCCCACCTCGGACACCAGCTTCACGGACACACTGGGCACATTGCGCCACACGTACGTACCTTGGCCACGCCGGCGGCCACCACGCCCACGCCCACCTCGGACACCAGCTTCACGGACACACTGGGCACATTGCGCCACACGTACGTACCTTGGCCACGCCGGCGGCCACCACGCCCACGCCCACCTCGGACACCAGCTTCACGGACACACTGGGCACGTTGCGCCACATGTACGTACCTTGGCCACGCCGGCGGCCACCACGCCCACGCCCACCTCGGACACCAGCTTCACGGACACACTGGGCACATTGCGCCACACGTACGTACCTTGGCCACGCCGGCGGCCACCACGCCCACGCCCACCTCTGACACCAGCTTCACGGACACACGGGCGGCAGGGTTGGCGCACTTGAGGTCGTAGATGAGCTCGGCCAGGTCCTCGATGCTGTATATGTCGTGGTGCGGCGGCGGCGAGATCAGCCCCACCCCGGCCACCGAGCAACGCGTCTTCGCGATATCCGGCGTCACTTTGTATCCTAATGCAAAACACTCCGTAAGTTATTCATGCATGCATTTACAATTGCAGATCAATCGCAACATACAGATTTGCTAAAATGTTGCGTGTACTTATCACACGTTAGGTTTGCTCGTCATACTTGAAGATCATACAAAAATCGAGGGCTCGGAGCAGGATGGAGGTAGTCACCTGGCAGCTCGCCGCCCTCGCCGGGCTTGGCGCCCTGCGCCATCTTGATCTGCAGGTCGTCGGCGTGCGCCAGGTAGGACGCGGTGACGCCGAACCTTCCCGAAGCCACTTGTTTGATGGCGGACCGCTTGTTGAACTCCGGATCCTGGAAAAATACCCCTCGGTAACACTACAGCATCCATCCAAATCGTTTTTTTTTTATTTTTTTTTTTTTTATGTGATAGGGGGCAAACGAGCAGACGGATCACCCGATGGTAAGCAATTACCGCCGCCCATGAACGCCCGCAACACCAGAGGAGTCACAAGCGCGTTGCCGGCCTTTAAAAATGCCGGCCGGCCGGTTTCGTAGAGCCCTTATAGTTAATGCTAAGGCTGAGTTTAGTCGTTAGTCTTAACTTTTTAATTTATTTATCTGCAATATTAAGAGGTTATAAAAAGGAAAAATCAGTAAAATTTTATTACATTATATTTCCAAGAGGGGCATTGTACAAAGATTAAAGTAAAAGTCGACATCGACTGCAAACGAAACTTATTGTAGTTATACAAATTGCAGATCTGTAAAGTTTAATAATAAGCCTCGTTAAAAATTAAGAATGAAAAAAAAAATTACATCTAATAATAATTTTGTTCTAAAAATGCTGTTTTTATTTCCACATTAAAGTTTAAAATTCAAATGAAACTACCTTTTAAGTTCTATCTTAATTACCTGGTTGAGGTAGCGATCAGCATTTTCTCCACCTTCGCCCGTGTTAGATTTACCACCGATACGATTCATCGCGATAGCGAGAGTCGTGTGGGCTTCCAGAGATATGGACCCAAACGACATGGCGCCTACAGAAACAAACAAACATCAAAAACCAATATTTTTATGAAAAATTATTTACGGATAGTAAGAGCCCACGTACGTCACGTACAACATATGCCACGCAACGTAGAACTAGGAGTTCTACGTTGCGTAGCATATGTTGTACGTGTACGCAACATCTCGTGTACGCAACGAATATTAACATCCGAGTTAAGATATCGTTTTTGAGATGCTCTAGTATAAAATATACACTATACAATCGTGCATTCTTCTGTTAAATGATGTTGAGTACAATATATTACGTTTGTTTGTTATTTTTAAATTAACATTTCCGTACCGCACGAACAAGTAAAATAATTAAGAAGAGAACAAATCAAGGTATTAAATCAGAATCGGTTGAACCGTTTTTATCGAATTTTCTCATTGTGAATTGATTTTTTTTTTGTCATGTTTTAAACGGTTACTATTCCAAAAGTCATGAAATTCGGTTCAGCTATTTTGAAATATAAACGTATCAGACAGGGTTAAATCATAGAATATTTGCACAAGTACCTGTAGCAAACCTCTTGACAATTTCCGAAGCTGGTTCCACCTCGGACAAAGGAATGGGTTCGTCCAACTTAACCAGTTCCAGCTGCCCTCTCAATGTACAAGCCCGGATCGATTCTAAGGAACTCTCCCTGAAACAACAATTCTGTATTTTAACACACAAATCACCATACATTTTGAAACATTTGAACAATTAAAATTACTTTTATGATTCACCATTATATGAAGTGACTGAAGAAGGCGGAGGCGCTGTTGCTGCCCACGGCCTGCTGCAGGCTGGCGATGGACAGCGGCTCGGTGCCGTGCCGCGGGCAGTGCACGTGACGCCGGCGGCAGCAGTCACCTGTACTTGTCGTAGGCGGAGGCGCTGTTGCTGCCCACGGCCTGCTGCAGGCTGGCGATGGACAGCGGCTCGGTGCCGTGCCGCGGGCAGTGCACGTGACGCCGGCGGCAGCAGTCACCTGTACTTGTCGTAGGCGGAGGCGCTGTTGCTGCCCACGGCCTGCTGCAGGCTGGCGATGGACAGCGGCTCGGTGCCGTGCCGCGGGCAGTGCACGTGACGCCGGCGGCAGCAGTCACCTGTACTTGTCGTAGGCGGACGCGCTGTTGCTGCCCACGGCCTGCTGCAGGCTGGCGATGGACAGCGGCTCGGTGCCGTGCCGCGGGCAGTGCACGTGACGCCGGCGGCAGCAGTCACCTGTACTTGTCGTAGGCGGACGCGCTGTTGCTGCCCACGGCCTGCTGCAGGCTGGCGATGGACAGCGGCTCGGTGCCGTGCCGCGGGCAGTGCACGTGACGCCGGCGGCAGCAGTCACCTGTACTTGTCGTAGGCGGAGGCGCTGTTGCTGCCCACGGCCTGCTGCAGGCTGGCGATGGACAGCGGCTCGGTGCTGTGCCGCGGGCAGTGCACGTGACGCCGGCGGCAGCAGTCACCTGTACTTGTCGCAGGCGGAGGCGCTGTTGCTGCCCACGGCCTGCTGCAGGCTGGCGATGGACAGCGGCTCGGTGCTGTGCCGCGGGCAGTGCACGTGACGCCGGCGGCAGCAGTCACCTGTACTTGTCGCAGGCGGAGGCGCTGTTGCTGCCCACGGCCTGCTGCAGGCTGGCGATGGACAGCGGCTCGGTGCCGTGCCGCGGGCAGTGCACGTGACGCCGGCGGCAGCAGTCACCTGTACTTGTCGCAGGCGGAGGCGCTGTTGCTGCCCACGGCCTGCTGCAGGCTGGCGATGGACAGCGGCTCGGTGCTGTGCCGCGGGCAGTGCACGTGACGCCGGCGGCAGCAGTCACCTGTACTTGTCGCAGGCGGAGGCGCTGTTGCTGGCCCACGGCCTGCTGCAGGCTGGCGATGGACAGCGGCTCGGTGCTGTGCCGCGGGCAGTGCACGTGACGCCGGCGGCAGCAGTCACCTGTACTTGTCGCAGGCGGAGGCGCTGTTGCTGCCCACGGCCTGCTGCAGGCTGGCGATGGACAGCGGCTCGGTGCTGTGCCGCGGGCAGTGCACGTGACGCCGGCGGCAGCAGTCACCTGTACTTGTCGCAGGCGGAGGCGCTGTTGCTGCCCACGGCCTGCTGCAGGCTGGCGATGGACAGCGGCTCGGTGCCGTGCCGCGGGCAGTGCACGTGACGCCGGCGGCAGCAGTCACCTGTACTTGTCGTAGGCGGAGGCGCTGTTGCTGCCCACGGCCTGCTGCAGGCTGGCGATGGACAGCGGCTCGGTGCCGTGCCGCGGGCAGTGCACGTGACGCCGGCGGCAGCAGTCACCTGTACTTGTCGCAGGCGGAGGCGCTGTTGCTGCCCACGGCCTGCTGCAGGCTGGCGATGGACAGCGGCTCGGTGCCGTGCCGCGGGCAGTGCACGTGACGCCGGCGGCAGCAGTCACCTGTACTTGTCGTAGGCGGAGGCGCTGTTGCTGCCCACGGCCTGCTGCAGGCTGGCGATGGACAGCGGCTCGGTGCCGTGCCGCGGGCAGTGCACGTGACGCCGGCGGCAGCAGTCACCTGTACTTGTCGTAGGCGGAGCGCTGTTGCTGCCCACGGCCTGCTGCAGGCTGGCGATGGACAGCGGCTCGGTGCCGTGCCGCGGGCAGTGCACGTGACGCCGGCGGCAGCAGTCACCTGTACTTGTCGTAGGCGGAGGCGCTGTTGCTGCCCACGGCCTGCTGCAGGCTGGCGATGGACAGCGGCTCGGTGCCGTGCCGCGGGCAGTGCACGTGACGCCGGCGGCAGCAGTCACCTGTACTTGTCGTAGGCGGAGGCGCTGTTGCTGCCCACGGCCTGCTGCAGGCTGGCGATGGACAGCGGCTCGGTGCCGTGCCGCGGGCAGTGCACGTGACGCCGGCGGCAGCAGTCACCTGTACTTGTCGTAGGCGGAGGCGCTGTTGCTGCCCACGGCCTGCTGCAGGCTGGCGATGGACAGCGGCTCGGTGCCGTGCCGCGGGCAGTGCACGTGACGCCGGCGGCAGCAGTCACCTGTACTTGTCGTAGGCGGAGGCGCTGTTGCTGCCCACGGCCTGCTGCAGGCTGGCGATGGACAGCGGCTCGGTGCTGTGCCGCGGGCAGTGCACGTGACGCCGGCGGCAGCAGTCACCTGTACTTGTCGCAGGCGGAGGCGCTGTTGCTGCCCACGGCCTGCTGCAGGCTGGCGATGGACAGCGGCTCGGTGCCGTGCCGCGGGCAGTGCACGTGACGCCGGCGGCAGCAGTCACCTGTACTTGTCGCAGGCGGAGGCGCTGTTGCTGCCCACGGCCTGCTGCAGGCTGGCGATGGACAGCGGCTCGGTGCTGTGCCGCGGGCAGTGCACGTGACGCCGGCGGCAGCAGTCACCTGTACTTGTCGCAGGCGGAGGCGCTGTTGCTGCCCACGGCCTGCTGCAGGCTGGCGATGGACAGCGGCTCGGTGCTGTGCCGCGGGCAGTGCACGTGACGCCGGCGGCAGCAGTCACCGGTACTTGTCGCAGGCGGAGGCGCTGTTGCTGCCCACGGCCTGCTGCAGGCTGGCGATGGACAGCGGCTCGGTGCTGTGCCGCGGGCAGTGCACGTGACGCCGGCGGCAGCAGTCACCTGTACTTGTCGCAGGCGGAGGCGCTGTTGCTGCCCACGGCCTGCTGCAGGCTGGCGATGGACAGCGGCTCGGTGCTGTGCCGCGGGCAGTGCACGTGACGCCGGCGGCAGCAGTCACCTGTACTTGTCGCAGGCGGAGGCGCTGTTGCTGCCCACGGCCTGCTGCAGGCTGGCGATGGACAGCGGCTCGGTGCCGTGCCGCGGGCAGTGCACGTGAACGCCGGCGGCAGCAGTCACCTGTACTTGTCGTAGGCGGAGGCGCTGTTGCTGAGCACGGCCTCCTGCAGGCTGGCGATGGACAGCGGGTCGTTGACGTGCCGCTCGCCGCCCGCACGCCAATGGTAGTTGCCCGGATTGCTAAACAAAAATATTATTTGTCTTTACGAGTATTATAACTTTTAAAACATCATACAATCTTGGGCGAGGTTCTAGACTACCAAGTTACTTAATTTTTTTTTTAAATATTAAATCATATAACAGAAATACTAGACCAGCAGTGAAGTTGTGTGCTATCCTATCGTGCTATATTCCTGATATAATTCATTAAGGTACAATAATATTACCGACTACTTATCAATGCAATTGAAGTCAGTATTTATATTAATTAAATATTTAGATATACTTATCTACATTGTGGTATCTATACGTGAAGCGGCATCATTGGCTAAATACCATTAGCGGATAGTTAACATAGAATCATTTCAAAGTAAAAAAAAATATTACAAAAACCATTTAATGTCAAATACCAGCTGACTCTATTGTACACAAGAAGTATAGAACTAGGCAAAAAATTTTTAAAGTTCAAGAAAGACAGTTGGTAGTTTTATCTGCCTATTTAATGAATATTTTTAATTACAAAAATTTATTCAATTTTTCAGAACTATGAAATGTCTATTACAATGATTCCCAAATCAGCTATACGACGTATATTTGTAAATGTTATAATCGTTTATTAAATCAAAAAGCTACGGTAGTGATGGATAGCAACTTATCGTTGGTTTTAGACTCACCGTAACACCAACGTATCAGTTGGATTATTGTACGTGAGCGCATGTCTGTCGAATATTTCCGTCGACAATATTTCGAAGTTCACACCGCCTGTAATAATAGATTAAATATTAAGATGGAAATGTATTATGTGAAGAGAAAAATAAGAGAGATTTATTGAATTGAAATTAAAATTGTCCGAGATATTTTAATCAATGCAGGTATTTGATAACATTTAAATGATAACTACAATAAATAATGTCACATAGGAATCTCTTAAAAACATGAAACACTACGTGGGGAGTATGCTAATTAGCTTTACCGTCATCAAGGAACAGATGTTTCATGTTTAGACTAAGCCATGATGATATACTTGATATGATATAGTTAAAAGGTAAATAAACCTTCTAATTAAGTTAAAAAAAATCTTCTTTGCTAAGACCAACCCACTCAAAAAGCTGTGCGCTTTTATATTGACTTAAAAAAGTATGTTAAACTTCTTTTGACCATGGCTGTGATGATCCTATGGCCTTCTAATATAGCTTCTTGTACGGGCTAACCCGCACATTTATAACTATGCATGTATACTGTAAGCGTACGTGTGCTGCACAAAATGTTAATGTATGCATTTACTTCAGTTGCTTGTATTGTGACATCAGTCTGCAAATTAAACGCTAATGACAACCACGTGCCTCTAATTAAACTCCTGCTTTCTCCACAACAAATTGACATCTTGACAATATATAAGTGACATCCTGACATCAGTGTACGTCCTTAGCATAGGCTCGTACATTTTTGGTCCTTCGAGCTTTTATCTAGTACGCGCGGAAAGATCAGGACTGTTCGTACATAGATTTGTTGCTTATTAGTTTGCCGCCGCGAGTGGACTTTGTACAGCAATTAATAAGTATACCAGTGACAGGATTGACAGTGCATTGCATTACAGTATTAGTTTTACAGCAAATTTTGTGACAAAAAGTGCAAGTGACATTTTTAAGATTACAAATAGTAACTACATACTATCGTGATCTTTGTGACATTTCTGCGTGAGCCACGTGGAAGCAGATCATTGTCTCGCATAGTTAATGCAGGGACAATTGACAGAGAGAAAAGTAGGAGCAGGTAGTGGAAGTCTCAAGAGAATAATCCTTGGGTCCTTCCATCAGCCAGGTGACAATTGATAACGTGACAAGTGACAGCAGTGTTCAAGTAAGACTGTTTCATTATTTTGATTTTGTTTTAAAAAATCATGGAGTCTATAATTTTGAAGCAGCAAGAATTGATTAAATTAATTGAGCAAATAAATGTAAACTTTAAAAAAGACTCACTTAGCAGAAAAACAAAAGAATACATTAGTCAGAGGTTAGACAGATTAGATGAGCTTTGGTCAGATTTTAAATTTAATCATGAACAATTATTGACATTTAAAGATCAGTCCCATGAATATTTTAGTAAAAATATGTATAACCAGGTTCAAGAGTATGTAAGTGGCACTCGAGACATAATTTTGAAGGTTCAAGGGCAAAAATTGACTATAGGATCTGTAGAAGATAGAGAATCCAGTGGGATAACTTCAAAATTAGACGAATTGATATGTCAGCAAAAAACTAACTTTAAAGCATTTTTAAGGCAGATAGAATATTGTCAAGTGGATGATATACATGAAAAGTGGGAGATTGAAGATGAGTTACGCAATTTACAGTCACGATGGGATGTCATTGACAAGTTACATTGGCAAATTGACAACCTGATGGTAGTGCCAGATTCCTTTTACGAACAAGAGTACAATGACAATGAACGCCGTTTTAGGGATCTCAAAAGAAATTTGAATAGGAAATTGTCGTGTACAGCACATCTGCAGGAGTCCACCCCAAAAATGGAAATTCCTACTTTTACTGGCAATTACACTCAATGGCCAACTTTTCTAGACCTTTTCAAAGAAACTATTCATTTTAATTCAACATTATCAAAGTCACAAAAAATGCAACATCTCAAGAGTAAGGTGAAAGGAGAGGCAGAAAGACTGATCCAACACCTACATATTTCAACTGACAACTATGACACTGCTTGGGATATTTTATGTCAGCGTTATAATAACAAACAGTTACTTTTTTCGAAACAAATTGAGATTTTCTTAAACCAGCCAAATATACAAAAACAATCATCCTATGAGTTAAGAAAATTACATGACGTCAGTAAAGAATGTTTACACGCGATTCAAAATTTAGGGGTTAATACTAACACGTGGGACCCTCTGTTGGTACACTTAATGACAAAAAAGCTTGACACCGACACGTACAGGGATTACAAAGAGTCCAGAAAAACTCCACGTGAACTCGCCAACTTAGAGGAGTTCTTAAAATTCTTAGAAAATAAATTTACTGCATTGGAACCTATTCGGAAAAAAGAGGAGACTGTTTTCAAAAGTAAGCCAAAATTTTTGACAAAGTATAACGAAAGTAATAAAAAGTTTTATAATGCCAATCAAAACCCTTCTTTAAATCGTGCATATCATACGAACTATAGGTACGATAAATGTCCAGTATGCAATTTCGGTCACGGTTTATATCAATGCAAACAATTTCTAAGTATGTCATCGGGCGATAAATTGAAAACAATAGCGAATTACGAGTTATGCCAGAATTGCTTATACAGACACGAGAAAGGTATTTGTAATTCAACTAAGCGATGTAAAACTTGCAATAAGGTTCATAATACTTTACTTCACGATGCACTTACTAATCAGCCGTCTACGTCATCGGCGTCACAAGCGCGAGGCACGAGTACATCGAAAAATGCAAACCATGTTGACAGCGATAATTGTGAGATGTTATTGACAACTGTACAGTTAAGGGTGAGAGCTGATGATGGTACTTTTTTGACATTGCGTGCACTTCTCGATCAAGGGTCACAGGTCACCTTGATTACGGAAAATGCAGCGCAACGTTTGGGGTTGCGTCGACAGCACGTTAGCGCTTCCGTATGCGGTGTGGGCGTAACACCGAGAAAAGGCAGAGGAAAAATTACATTGACATGCAGATCTATTTATGATGACTATGAGTTTGAAACCGAGGCACTTATTATGACACAAGTAATAAATAATTTACCCAATACATCGTTTAACAAAAAATTATATCCACATCTTCAAAACTTACAATTAGCGGATCCTGACTATTTTATTTCAAAACATGTTGACATATTACTTGATGTTAAGGTATATTCGGAGATAATTATGTCTGGATTATTAAGAGGCACCGCGCAACAGCCAATAGCCCAACAGACCAAGTTAGGATGGATTATTTCGGGCTATATATCATCTACACTTCAATGTCATGTGGTTATTAACGGATGTGATGACATGTCAAAATTTTGGGAAATGGAAGATGTGACAGAGCAAACAACATCTTTGACCGAATCAGAGCAACAATGTGAAGATTTTTATGTAAAAACGACTAGAAGATTACCAAGCGGTAATTATGAAGTAAAATTGCCTATGTTGGAAAATTTTGAAAAACAGATTGGATCATCAAAACCAAAGGCAGTGGCACAGCTCAAGCAGTTAGAAAATAAATTATCCAAAAATGAAGACCTACATGATCAATACCATCACTTCATGAGTGAATATATCGCTCTTGGGCATATGAAAAAATGCGTGACAGAAAGAAAACCTAGCTGCTACCTACCACACCATGATGTTCATAAAGAGGACTCGACAACAACAAAACTTCGTGTTGTCTTTAATGCATCCTCAAAAACAAATTCAGGGTACAGCTTGAATGATTTGATGCATTGCGGAGCTAAACTACACAAGGACTTACAAAGTTTATTAATTAATTGGCGCTCATATAAATACGTTTACTCAGCAGATTGCGAAAAAATGTATAGAATGATCTATGTACACGAGGATGATCAGCACTTGCAAAAAATTGTATGGCGAGATGACACAAGAATACAAGATTATCAGTTATGTACAGTAACATACGGCGTTAAGGCTGCACCATTTTTGGCACTACGCACACTAAAAAAGTTAGCGGAAGATGAGAAGGAAAAATTTCCGTTAGCATCAAAAATTTTATTAAATAACACATATGTCGATGATATTTTAGCAGGTGACAATAATTTATATCGTGCAAAACAATCTCAAAAAGAATTAATTGACATATTGAAAAGCGCTGGGATAAATCTGCGTAAGTGGTCCAGTAACACATCTCAACTACTGATACACTTACCTGAAGAGCAATTAAATCAAAAAAACATTGACTTTACATATGAAAATTCAACAAAAACATTAGGCTTAAAGTGGATACCGAAGTCTGACTCATTCCAGTTTGACAATAAGCATTTTAACAATATTTTTAATAATAATGGTTATACCAAACGCATGCTGTTATCGGATATATCAAAATTATTTGATCCCTTAGGATGGCTATCACCGATAACTGTTATGGCAAAAATATTATTTCAACGCACATGGATGACAGGAATTGACTGGGATCACGTTGTTCCAAATGAGATCTTACAAGAATGGACAACATTGAGAGAAGAATTAAAGAGTATTGACACTTTTGACATACCTAGGTGGATAGGAAACACTGAAAAACCCATACAACTCCACGGTTTTTCTGATGCCTCAGAAAAGGCGATAGCATGTTGCATTTATGCAAAAACTATTAACAATGAAGGGAACGTGATAATAAGATTATTAGCTGCAAAGACTAAGCTCGCCCCAACAAAAAAACCAGTGACATTGCCGCGCTTAGAGCTTTGTGCAGCTGTTTTATTGACAAAATTAATAAATAAAATTATTACATCATTACCTGACAGTGTGAACATAGAAGTTTATGGTTGGACAGACTCTATGGTGGTCTTAGGTTGGCTGCAGGGTGACATATCACGTTGGAAGACATTTGTAGCCAATCGCGTCCGAGAAATAATACAACATTTACCCGCATCAAGATGGAGACATGTGAGGTCAGAGGACAACGCTGCTGACTGTGCTACTAGGGGACTTCTTCCATCAAAACTCATTGACAATAGTTTGTGGTGGAAAGGACCTTCGTGGTTGAAAAATGACATTTGCATTGAAATGCAGCCCGTTGATCCTCCAGAAATTGACAGACGAGTGACAAAATCTTGTGCAGTACAGTTGATCTCATCGCCTTTAATGACAGAGTTACTAAATAAATATAGCAATATTTCACGCGTTGTCAGAGTCATATGTTGGGTATTACGATTCATTGCACGCACGCGACACAATTCAATTGACAGTAGTAAATACTTAAGTACGGCTGAATTACAAGCTGCCCGCTTACAACTTGTTAAAACAGTGCAAAATCAGCATTTTAGTGATATTATTATTAATTTAAAGTCTGGTAAAAATATTTCGAAAAATAGTTCTATTTTGACATTAAATCCATTTCTTGACACCAATGGAATTCTAAGAGTCGGCGGGAGATTACAATATTCTCAATTACAGTTTGACAAAAAGCACCCTATGTTGCTACCGCACGACTCTCAATTGACAAAACTTTTAATTGACGAAGCGCACAAAATCACTCTTCATGGAGGTGCCACATTGACATTATCATACCTCCGTGATCAGTATTGGGTTATTTCTGGTAACCGCGCTGTGAAAAAACAACTCCGTTTGTGTGTTAAATGCAGAAGACACGCAAAAAACAGCAGTTCACAACAAATGGCCAGTCTACCAAATGCACGTGTGACACCATCCAAGCCCTTTACCCACACAGGGGTAGATTTTACTGGTTTTGTTGACATAAAAGCAAATAAAGGTAGAGGCATAAAAACATCGAAAGGTTATATAGCAGTGTTCATTTGTTTTGCAACAAAAGCAATTCATTTGGAATTAGTCACAGATTTAAGTAGTGCATCATTTCTTGCCGCGTTCAAACGCCTGTGTGCTCGACGCGGAGTACCACAGCATATGTATTCTGACAACGGGACAAATTTTGTCGGAGCATCCAAAATATTAAATAAAGAATACTTAGAGGCTCTATCTGTCATCAACACTGAATTCGTCGATAACATCAGCAATATGGGTGTGACTTGGCATTTTAACGCCCCTTCCTGGCCAACTGCAGGTGGTTTATGGGAGGCCGCTGTAAAGAGTGTTAAGCATCACCTAAAACGGATCGTTGGTGAACAAAAATTGACGTTTGAGGAGTTTTATACGCTATTGAACCAAGTCGAGGCGTGCCTCAATTCGAGACCTTTGTATGCGCTGACAGAGAACACTGAAGAGAGAGTTTTAACACCGGACATTTCTTGGTTGGGGGTCCTTTAATATCAGCACCGTTATCTGATCCTGACCCTGAAATGAATATTCACACCCGTTGGCAATTGATTGAAAAAATGCATAAGTCTTTTTGGAAAAAGTGGTCCACAGAGTACCTTCATCACCTACAAACCCGTTGTAAGTGGAATCGAAGCTCACCGAATGCAAAAATTAACGACATTGTCTTAATAAATGAAGACAACATGCCGCCATCGAAATGGGCCTTAGGGAAAATAAAAGAAGTGCATCCAGGGAAAGACGGATTAGTGCGGGTAGTGACAGTAAAAACAAAAAATGGATTGGTAAAACGTCCAATCACGAAATTGACATTGTTACCGGTACATGGAAATCAAAACATGACGTCACCCAAAGGCGAAAATATTACTGAACAAAGTACTGTTGGTACACACAGTCAACATAACAACCGTCGTAGTAAGAGAAATCGTAAAAAACCAAATTTTTTCGTGTTAATGTTAATGATTTTACTGGCATTTATTACACCATCTAGTCAAAAATAACAATACCACTGTGATGTCATTAAATTCCAATAATACACTTTATTTTGACAAAATATCTGACATAAGCATTATTCAAGATTATTGGAAAATGGTGGTCTACTACAACATGTCGAGCTATTGGCAAGGTATCAATTCAAGTCTACATTACATTCAAAAATTTAAAGAATTATGTAGTAATGACGTGGCATACAATGCATTGGTATACCAAATTGATCACGAGTGGAACGAAATAAACTATTACAACAATTTATTATTTACAAAATCTTCGACGCGCGAAAAAAGGGGGTTGATAAATGGCATTGGCAATATTGCTAACTCATTATTTGGCGTCCTGGATGACAAATTTGCTGAAAAATATGAAACAGATATAGAAAACATTAACATAAATCAAAATCACTTATTAAATATGTTGAAAAATCAAACGTCTATCTTAGAAGCACAAAATAATATTATAAAACGCAATGAAGATTTAATGAATCGTCACTTTAAACATATTCATCAAAATTTATACAACTTGACCAAAGATATAAATAAAATAGACAAGGCAACTCAGCATCAACAACTTAGTTTTAGAATCTTGACAACCGCATTTTCTATTAATGCATTGCTATCTAATATACATAGAATACAGGAAACGTTACTTGACACTGTACTCAATATTTACCACGGACAACTTGACATACATTTAATATCACCTTCAGACTTGCAAAATCAGCTGAATATTATTTCTGGACGGTTACAAGGAGAAGTAATGATACCTTCAAGTAATATGAGAGATTTATACCAGTTGCTGAAAGTTCATGTGAAAACTACAAAAAGGTTTTTGATAATAGAAGTAAAAATACCATTATTGACACATGGGAAATTTGAACTTAGTAAAGTTATTTCTATCCCCATACAGCGAAATAACAAAACAATTTATAATATTCCTGCGATGCCTTATATTGCTGTTAATATGAAAAAGGACATGGTAATCACTTTAAATGACAATGACATTCAACATTGCGTAACATATTTTGATCAATTATTGTGTTATGAAAATCATCCCATACATAATATACACTTTGACAAATCTATATGTGCGATAAGATTGTTTACAGAAAATAACAATCAAACGTACTGCCGACCTAATATTAAGCAATGTGCTGATCAGTGGATTAAATTGCAAACACCTGGCGCTTGGCTGTTCTCGTGTTGCCGAGAATGCACTGTACGCATTTTATGTCCAACTGCACTTGACACAAAACAATTGAAGGGCAATGGCATCATATATATAGGTCAAAATTGCATAATAAAAGGTGACACATTTACAATACACGTTGAGAATGATTATATGAGTAAAATGTTTGCACAATCAAATATTGAAGTGCCAGCTGATCTAAATTATCGTTCTTCAATAAACACCATGATTAGCTCGTCCTTGAACTCTGACCTAAACCTTGAACAAGAAAATCACGAAAAGTTATTCAACAAAATTCAAGACCAGATAGATATCATAAAAACGCAAACCTTGCAACCTGTGCAGTACAGTCATACATATCACTATGCAGCGATATACTCCATCATTGCGATTTTATTGGTTATGATAATTGCATTCGTCATTGTAAAAATGAAGAAGAGACACTGCTCATATCGAGTGACAGAGGATGATACTAGAAGAAATGTTGTAAGGGTGCATCCGAGTGACATTGAGCTATCCCCACGCCAGTGTAGCAGTGGTACAAGTGATACTAATGAAGTGCAGTGTGTTTTGAAAAATCTAACAGTGATGAGTGATAAGGCTACGTCTCCTACGTTTAGTCGATCTATTAAATTTGACAATTTAGCTAAGCCTTAACATAGACAATATTTTAAGCATGTTTTATATTTTACACTATTTTGATTTTACATATTGTGTTACTATAACAATTTTAAGCATGTTTTAAATTTTACACTATTTTGACTTTACATATTGTTTTGACACTTTTATAATTTTTATTGTAGCTAGGTAAGGTAAATATTTTAAATTAAAAAGTAAAATGACAGTAACAAATTAATTACTTTATATTTCTAAATGATTTTTATAGATATTTAACATAAGTTTTTTCATTGTTTTTTAATATTTTTAAATTTTTTACCATTGTTTGACATCGTTAAATGACATGCAAAATTTAAATTTGATTCGGTAATGTTTCAGATTATTTACATTTATTTTGCTATACATAATATTAGATATTGATTTCTATGTTTAAATTTCATGTTCAATTTTCTTATTTTTTCTCTCTTGTTGGCAGTATGTACGGGCTAACCCGCACATTTATAACTATGCATGTATACTGTAAGCGTACGTGTGCTGCACAAAATGTTAATGTATGCATTTACCTCAGTTGCTTGTATTGTGACATCAGTCTGCAAATTAAACGCTAATGACAACCACGTGCCTCTAATTAAACTCCTGCTTTCTCCACAACAAATTGACATCTTGACAATATATAAGTGACATCCTGACATCAGTGTACGTCCTTAGCATAGGCTCGTACAACTTGATTATTTGATGTATAATAGTTATTTATGCAACTGTTGTATAATCAGGGGTAATAAACACGAATGTGGGTTTATCATACGAGGCAGTAGCGAGTGTGATAATAGTATCACGTGAGTGTCTTAATACTAATTATAACAGTTGCATACAAGACCTTATCTACAATCATGATGTGAATCCTCTGTAAAAGATTCTCATACCATAGGCTGTTGTACAGTGTTGTAAGAACTATGTAACTACTATATAAACAAACCAATAAGTAAAAGAATTATTTATTGTAATAATTATTTACATTTTGGATCGTACAATTATTGAAATGCACTTGCACCTTGTTGAATGTTGGCAGATCCTAATGTACTTAGAATATTTATATTCACCATTTCATTATTTCTATTTTCTACAGAACTTAAAATTTGATTTGACACGTGGATTTTGGATATGTCATTGCATGAGAATATTCTTTTTTAGAAAATCATAATATCACGCGTTTGGATGATATAATGATCATAATATCATTGAGTGTTTTAATGTTGACAATAAGCTAATTGTTATAGGTTCTTTTATAAAGGATTAATAGCATGATAGTAGATAAAATAACTTACCAATCCTCGATTGTGTTCCCTTGAAGCATTTGTCTATAACTTCTTCGCTAAGACCGACAGCTTCGAAGATCTGTGCGCTCTTATATGACTGCAGAGTGCTGATGCCCATTTTAGCCATGACTTTGGCAATCCCGGTCTCTATGGCCTTCTGATACGCGCGGTAAATATCGTCATCGCTAAGGTTAGGGTCCAGAATGTTGTCGTTGCGGAGAGAGAACGCTAACTCGAATGCTAAGTACGGGCATATAGCGTCTGCGCCGTAACCTGGAATGAACAGGGAACAGTTTTTTAACTTTAAATTCACACCGTAGTCTGCAATTGACTCTATAAAATTGATAAGCTATGTTTGACCTTTGGACTGTCCTTAAAATACTATAATATTGACGTAACGTCTATTATACGTAACTAATAAAAGGATTTGTTATATAGGTAAAATAGACTGTAATATAGCACAAAATCGAGATTTAATAATCGTCAATAAAAAAATATAAAATAAATATAATAAATACTAAAATACTATAGAAAATATCATCGAGAACTTACCGATCAAGACACAAATATGATGTACCTCTCGCGCCTCAGCTGTCTCGACGATGAGGCCGACTTTCATTCGCTGACGAGTTTCAATCAGGTGATGGTGAACCGCTCCTACAAAGTGATCGGGGTGGTCACACACACATTTTAAAATGTTTCCTTGAAGCTCGATACAACTTAATCTCATTTTGGTATTCATTTTCGTAAAAAGTTTCCTGATTTGTTCATATTGACTGAGCTTTAGTAAAATTAAGGTTTTAAGATATAATTTAGCTACATTTGGGAGAGCCATGCTTCGTCGGCACGAATTGGGCCGGCTCGACCGGAGTGATAACACGGCCTCACAGAAAACTGGCGTAAAATAGTGCTTGCGCTGTGTTTCGCTGAGTGAGTCAGGTTACCGGAGGCCCATACCTGCCGCGGTGGCTGACCACAATCGGCTGATACCTCCCGCAGCAGCCACTACGCACCGACCGCCCCGCACTCACCCAGCGCCAGCAGCGCGCTCACAGGGACCCGCTGGGGCCCGGCGCCGCGGTGGCTGACCACAATCGGCTGACACCTCCCGCAGCAGCCACTACGCACCGACCGCCCCGCACTCACCCAGCGCCAGCAGCGCGCTCACAGGGACCCGCTGGGGCCCGGCGCCGCGGTGGCTGACCACAATCGCTGATACCTGCCGCAGCAGCCACTACGCACCGACCGCCCCGCCACTCACCCAGCGCCAGCAGCGCGCTCACAGGGACCCGCTGGGGCCCGGCGCCGCGGTGGCTGACCACAATCGCTGACACCTCCCGCAGCAGCCACTACGCACCGACCGCCCCGCACTCACCCAGCGCCAGCAGCGCGCTCACAGGGACCCGCTGGGGCCCGGCGCCGCGGTGGCTGACCACAATCGCTGATACCTCCCGCAGCAGCCACTACGCACCGACCGCCCCGCACTCACCCAGCGCCAGCAGCGCGCTCACAGGGACCCGCTGGGGCCCGGCCGCCGCGGTGGCTGACCACAATCGCTGACACCTCCCGCAGCAGCCACTACGCACCGACCGCCCCGCACTCACCCAGCGCCAGCAGCGCGCTCACAGGGACCCGCTGGGGCCCGGCGCCGCGGTGGCTGACCACAATCGCTGATACCTCCCGCAGCAGCCACTACGCACCGACCGCCCCGCACTCACCCAGCGCCAGCAGCGCGCTCACAGGGACCCGCTGGGGCCCGGCGCCGCGGTGGCTGACCACAATCGGCTGACACCTCCCGCAGCAGCCACTACGCACCGACCGCCCCGCACTCACCCAGCGCCAGCAGCGCGCTCACAGGGACCCGCTGGGGCCCGGCGCCGCGGTGGCTGACCACAATCGGCTGACACCTCCCGCAGCAGCCACTACGCACCGACCGCCCCGCACTCACCCAGCGCCAGCAGCGCGCTCACAGGGACCCGCTGGGGCCCGGCGCCGCGGTGGCTGACCACAATCGGCTGACACCTCCCGCAGCAGCCACTACGCACCGACCGCCCCGCACTCACCCAGCGCCAGCAGCGCGCTCACAGGGACCCGCTGGGGCCCGGCGCCGCGGTGGCTGACCACAATCGCTGATACCTCCCGCAGCAGCCACTACGCACCGACCGCCCCGCACTCACCCAGCGCCAGCAGCGCGCTCACAGGGACCCGCTGGGGCCCGGCGCCGCGGTGGCTGACCACAATCGCTGATACCTCCCGCAGCAGCCACTACGCACCGACCGCCCCGCACTCACCCAGCGCCAGCAGCGCGCTCACAGGGACCCGCTGGGGCCCGGCGCCTCTGTCGCTGACCACGATCAGCTGGTATCCTCCTACGGCAGCTTCATGTGCCTCGTGAGCTAGGCGCGTCAATGCCTTTTCCAAACCACCAGGCCCTTCCTTGTAATCGTAGGAGCAGTCCAGCACTTTTGTCTGAAACCGAAAAATCTTCGTTACTTAATATTGTCAATATAAGGAAGTCTAATCGTATTTTTCTACAATAATTGAGAAAATCGTGCGACTAAACAAAACTTAGAAACAAGGTGGAAATTTTTGAAAAGTTCCGATAGGTGAATAGATCTGAAAAGTTCTGGTATCGTATAATTGAATGAGTAAAAATGAAAGCAACAAATATTACTACGAGCAAAAATAAGCCGCAAGATGTGTAATAAACATCGAGTTGCATTCTGTGGACAGAAGTGTATCGAGTGCTTTAAAAGTTTTTTAATAATTAAACATTAATTATTTGTTGAAAATGAACGCGTAACAATATCTGAGAGCACCTTCCAGCCTCGGTGTGTGGACCGCTTGAGCGCGGCCAGGTCGGGCAGCGACAGGATGGGCTGCGGCAGGAACAGCCGGTGGACAAATGAAGCACTTGGTTCCAGAATATTCGGCGCGGGGCCAATAGGACACAGCAAGGACATCACTATTTTCTCTCTGTGACAAAAAAAAACATATATTCAGCTCGACGTCAAAAACACTAATTTATAGGCAGAATCTACGGAGCTAACATCGGTCTCAGTGTGAAAAAAAAACGATTTTTTGATCGAAATACGATTTACTACATATTAATTTTTATGTGTCTCTTTTCTCTTTTTATACATAGAAACAAGAAAGAACTTAAGTCTAATAATCATATCCTAAGTAACTCATTCTTCAAACATCATCCAACTTATTATCGATTTGTTATTGTTGCTGAGATTGTATTAATGAAACAGGCTAACGATGAAGTGAAAATATTATAGTTTTAATTAATTATACTGATAAAGGCCTGTGTTGGATGAATGTTTATGAACTGGAGCTGAATGGTAACAAAGAGCGAACAAACTAGACATACAAAATATAGCAGAGAGACCTGACCTGAAGGGGTCGATGGGCGGGTTGGTGACCTGCGCGAACAGCTGCTTGAAGTACTCGTAGGGCAGCGGCTGGAACTGCGACAGGCACGCCAGCGGCGCGTCGTTGCCCATGCTGCCCAGGGCCTCCTTCCTGTGCACACGGGCGGAACATCAGCTGATTCTACTGACGATGATGACGATGACGACCATGCCAAATAATTGAGGTGTAAAAGTAACGGAAAAACACGTACCCGTATGTATTCGTTACTATAACAATCAGTACTCGTTACCAGTAATGGCAATAACGACTGTTTTGTAATAACGAATAACACTGTTGTGTTATTTTCCTATAACTGTTATTGTAAACTGTTGTCTGTCTGTTATGTTGCTGTTTGGACAAATGTTGTTGAGTACGATTGTTATTGTTATTATAGCTAGTTATTCTTAACAATGAACTTTCCTTCATACTATTTCAGGCTTAGGACTGTCAGAATATTAGGCAGTAATTTAAATAACTTAAAACTAATTAATCAATATAATATTCTGGTGTATTTAAAAATTCGTTGATCTGTACATAATTTGTTATTTACATTCAATATTTATATGCAATATTCTTCCAATTCCCATTATTTACAATATCTACTCTAATTATTTATTAGTTACTTCAAAAGTACACGACACTAATTATTGCAACGAATAGGTAATTTAATTTGCATACGCGATCACACAACGGCAAATCCAAACACGACACTAATTATTGCAACGATCATACAACTGCAAAAATGCGTAACTAATAAAATGACAACAGCTTAGGCACCAGCAAGCCAGCAACAGTTCACCTAATTGTTATTTCAAATCACACTGTAAATCAAAATGAGTCAAATCGCATATGACGCGAAGGTATAATTGTGAATTTGGTATTAATAAAATTACTATAAGAAATAAACAAATAGGAACTTTATTTCCTTGTGAGAAAGGTTAATATTATAAGAATGAGCAGTCGGGCAACAGAGCGAGCGCCCACGCCTACACAACGGTTCAAGTGGCAACAACAACAATGCGACTAGGCGCTTCTTTTGTCAACAGCAACAGCAGGATATCAGTATAAGCCATTGTTAAATAACGTGTTATTCGTTACGGGAAAATAATTCATTACATTATCTGTTATTGAAATAACCATTACTACTCGTTACTGTCGTATCGTTACTCGTTACTTCTAATACTTTACAATATGCAATATTATGTTAGAGATATGAATCGTAATCGACGTTCAGGAGACGTATTTTTGAATCATTACACGTGATTTTGGAATTCGAATACGAATACAAATCGTGCGCGAAATTATTTTCTATTGCTTACAATTTTATATTTTTTTTTATCACTCGAATTCAGTGTTGTCATTAAAAACAAATTCTTAATTAAATTCCGTTTCACGCAGAAAAAATCAAAATCACAACAACAAAAACAAAAAACCGCCGATGACCCACACGGAAACAGATCACTGTCAAGGTCACGTCAGCGTTGGATATTCTACTAGTAGAAATCAATTTTTTTTTTTTTATATATATATATATATTTGTTACACTTACACCAATTAGCCTAGCCCAAACTAAGCTCTGAAGGCTTGTGCTATGGGATAGACATACAATATTATACATATTAAATAATTTTTATTGAATATATTCAACAACCATGACTAAGGTACAAATGCTGGCATTCATCACACAAACATCTGCCCCCACCGGGATTTCGACCCGGACCTCAGAGATGGCGACACCTTGAAACCGTGTATTATCCACTCTACTATGGAGGTCGCATCGTCGTCGTCGTCGTCGTCGTCGTCGTATGTAATATGTATACGTATTTAGTAATTATTTATACGTATTATTTCTACAAATTCAAATGACGATGTTGCGATACCGCGCCTAGTACATATTCCTAGAAGAATATAAGGCGCGGCAAAACATACGATCAGCAAGAAACGTTTCAATACACGCATCAACGGTACACTGCGTGACTGAAACAGTGTATGTTGCCATGATACGAAACATGCGAGTAACGAAATGTATTCGTGAGTAACGTCTCGTTACTCGGTACTAGATGGAGTACCCGTTACTCGGTAACGAATACATACGGTTTGCTACAGCTTTACCAAATAATGACAATATTTTTTTCACCTTAGCAGCTCAAAAATACTATGTTCCCTGCTTAAAGAGTGAGGGAAATGCGTTTTCCCTCACTGAGTGAGGAAAATTGATTTGAATTTAGAATGCTGCAAATTATCATTATGTACGAAACACGTCATTCGAAATTCGATTTATTAAATGTAACTTTTAATAACTGTAATTTTAAATTTTAATAGATACTTAGTTTTTGCAAATATATGTGGTTTCATTTTAATTCATATTGTTTCATTTATATCTCTAATAATGTTCACACTGCTAAGGTGAAAAGTTGTATGTGTCACGCGAGAGAATGAAAATAACTTATTTTCATCTCGTGCCTTTGAATCCCTCGCGACGCTCAGGATTCTAATGTAGATTCACTCGCTGACGCTCATGATCAATTATTAGAATCCTTCGCTTACTCGGGATTCAAAATTAGCACTCGCTTGAAAAAACCAATTTTCCTCTCTAGTTGAACAAATAACTATTTTCTGTGCTGTGACAGATTATGGTTGTATGTGTCACCGTTCCTCTACTTTATGAGAGGAAATAAAGGAAGCTTATTGCGATTATGTCTCTGCAAAGTGTCCGAACAGTCTCAACTGGCTTGCACTTTATTAAATTAGGGGGAACTTCTTGCTTTATCAAACGCAGTGGGAGCAAAATAATTTTATAGAAATATATCCAAAAGCTTTCTTTCTAATCTACAGTAACTAAGCCGGGCGACAATGATTTGCAGACAATAAAACCCCAATACTTGTTTTGTGTCATTGACGAGAGGGAAGTACGCAAACTCTATTGTGTTTTCGAACATCACCAATCTAGAGTCTTGCATAGGGGATCAAAGATTTTGTTTGAATAGGCTCATAAGCCGATTTTGATAAATGATGATATAGACTTTTTTACCACGGGTAAATCTGATAAATTGGGTTGTATAAATAATACTCACTTGTTCTGTATCATGGGCACGAGCAACATATGCACCGACTCTATGGTGTAGCCGAATAACGCCAGTCTCGGGTCTCCCAGACCCGAAGGAGTAATCGAGAGAGTCGCACTAGTATGACCCACTGACTTGTGGATGTCCTCCATTGTGATCTGATACAGATTATTTATAAAGTTAGAATAATAATTGATCAACAAACGACCACTTTCAATAACCTATCGCTAATAAAAAACAAACAATTTCTTACTATATGTCATTTAAATATCTGAATGCTATCATTATAACATTAAAACACATCTTTAGAATATTGTATGTAGATTATTGAAATTGATCGTAAAAACATTTAAAAAAAACAATTCAGCTATAAAAATATTGCACATTATAAAAGCTCAACTAAACTATTAAACCACAAATGAAACAGAATTATGTTACCATGATCCAAATTTCTCTTAAAAACGTTTGCAATTTTAAAAAGTGGCGAATAAAGAGTTTATCAACAGACATGTTAAGTCATATAATCTTGCGGTGCTGCTTAATATTGTAAGGAAACCTAACTCTTAGTGTTATTATTTTCAGTCAGGTATAAAATAAGAAATGCTTTGAACTTTATGTTTCCAAAAATCAATTCTTCAGAAAAGTCGGTAAATATAAGTGATGCTATTCTTTCTAGCCGAGCGTGGGAATTGCTTTTCAGAAGGTAGTTAGATAATAGGCTAGTTGACAAAATTTGGAAATTTCGTTTAAAAACTATAGTTTAGTATCTATTTTACACCTAATATATATTAGAAAAATAGGCCTTTTTCTAAGTATTTTGCTTTTTTAGAAATGAACTTATAATAGGCTTTTGACAATTCGAAAAATAAAGTGTCAATTATTGTTAACAGTATAAAGAGTTAAAAAATGATTATTTATTAACGTAAGTTGAAATAATGATTAATTTATTTTAAAATCCGTAAATAAAAATGGCATTTTTTAAAAACGTTTGTCACGTGACACAAAACGCTCCTGATTGGTCGAATTTATCATGACGTCACTTGCTTGTAAACTTCGTTTGCCTACTTGTGTTGCGCCTAGTTGTGGTAGATTATCTCCGTTATATTAAGATTTTCTTTATTATGCATTGTTTTTTTTTGTTTATTTGCACTATTTTACAAGTACTTTCCAACCATGGACAACGATTTTGTAAAAGCAGACAAGCAGAAACCTGCCGCAAGTCGACGCAATCATGGTCGGATTATTTTCAAAAATAATTCTGACTTTTATGCTTCGGAGCTAAACATGTAAAAACAGCAAAGTAAGTATATATTACACTTTACTGGTAACTTAAATTTTATAATAAGAAAGTGAAATAATGATGAACTTCCACAAGAACTTATATAGGTTATAAATAATAAGTTTGTTTGGCACAATTTCGTGAACATAAACGAAAATTTGTTCACGTTACGTCGGTTATTGAATGTCTTCACATTGTTTACAAGTTCCATTCTTTGCCGTTTGACAAATGCAGATCGGGAAGTACCAGCATCACACATTCTTTTAATGCGATCTGGCTGGCAATGAAATTTAAAAGGCAGAACTTTATCTTTTAAAATTATTTTCTGACTGAAACCCATTTTGTACTGATAGTAATTTGCCATGTCATTTTCCATCTGTAACGAACAAACAAGTTTTAGTCGAGATCTTTAGTGTACTGCTTATTGAAATCATATGACTCTATAGCTACAAATTTTAACAAATATTATGGAAAACAGCGGAAATATTCGAAGTGAGTTGCAAGAGACATTCTGTTAAAAACATTAGAGGTATTATAACCTCAAATCAATAACGAAAATATTAACATTCTGAATGTAATTAATTATTACCATTATTGAATGTAATATTTATTACAAATATAAATATTATGTTTACTTACATCGAAATGGTCTTCACAAAAGAAAATATTTGTACTATTCGCTATGTCATTATGATCCCTCGGAGAAAGTAGCAACCACTTTCGGCGCACTTCGATGTTTTTGGAACACTTACAAATAGTTTTTCCGGAGTTTTTAACGACGTATTTGTACATTTTGGAACTGCACACCACTGTAACTCATTTTGTTACATAAATCACTGATAAAAAAGTAAATCCAATCGCTTTGTTTACAACAAACAAATATATGTGCCAGTTGTCACAGATCAGAATACAGGCAAGTGACGTCACCGACCTCATTGCAGCGCCATATTGTCAAAGTAGCGTTTTGGCACACTATTTAAATATTGAATTTTTAATTCGATGTTTTTCAGCTAATATATACCAGAATTAAAATAACAACTTTTACTGGGTTCCTTAGACTCTACTGTATAATTAAAAATGGATTTTAAAAACTTGTCAAATAGCCTATTGACTTCGAAAAAGGCCAAGACTGTCATGGCGTCTTGAATGACGTCACTCCTCGCGAAACAATCGAGTTTGTTTATGTCAGTCGACGACGAGATCATTATAATAAATAATGAATCTCTCTTATTATAAATAAATACTGAATAGTGTCCCAATGTAAATAAATACTGAATAGTGTCCCAATGTAAAACACAACGATAAAAACGCCAAACAAATTATTTATATATACAAAATCTATGTTTGCTGCGAAAAATTTCCCAAGCATAACGGCGTCAATTTTGGGCAAAATTACTGCCGTTTGCTTTGGTAAATCTTGATTGCATGGCAAGTCCGTCTTTTAAGATAAACATACTGTATTAATTTAACAATAGTCTCTGAAAACAAAGTGTATCGAAATAACTTGTTCAGTGTTCACTGACAGCACAGATTAGATAGAAGATGTACAGCTACACTACAACCGGTGTTTCGCGAGGCGTGACGTCACGCTTCTCTGATTGGTGTTTCATGTCACGTGATTAAATAAGTATTTTGCCGAATTTAATTTCCAAAAATATTAGTAATCTTATATTATTTTAATAAAAAAGTAGTTTTTTTGTTTACTACATATCTGATTAATCATTAGAAACTCTAACCCATCCGATTCATTCTTAGTGGAAACAAGCCTATGTCAATTGAAGCTTGCATACTGAATTTGACTTAGTTTGGACATATTGTATAAAAAATTTCCAAAATATTTTTTTGTCATAAGGATACATAAATTTTAGGGGACCTACTTAGCAGTAGAGGGAATACTAACATACAGTTTACATACTTTATTTGAAATCGTTGAGGTACCAAGAATATATTTTTTATGTCATTTCAAGTTGAATCTTTTCCACACACAATACTTGTGAATTTCATTGCGAGAGAGGCAAAGCATTTCTTACACAGCAAAAATACTTGATAAATGAAAAATCCAAAGCGACGCCACTACCTTCAGATTTTAAGCAAACAGCGTCAAGTCTTGTGGATTCTATATTAGCTTGAAATAAAACAATGTGCGATTATACAAAGAGTAATTTTATAAAGCGAAAACAAAAACATCAGTTCGCCATGCCACACCACCGGCACTCACCATCTGATGCAACAATTACGTTATCCACGCACCCACGCAGCATACGAGAAAAAAGGACACATCATTAAATATACAGTTTTAGACGAACACGTGTAAATGGAACGATCACCATGCGATACTTTATAAAATATTAGTATTACTAACAATCTGATTACAGCTGATTAATCCTTACTTATCTTTACTAATATTATAAATTACGTAACGCAATTGGGGGGGGGGGGGAAGTCCTACGGGAAGCGCGATAAAACCTTCACGCCATAAATCGACTTTTTTATCCCGGAAAAATCGGCCGATCCCACGGGATGCGCAATAAAGGCTTCGCTCAAAAACTACTGCACAGTTTTTAAGTGGTTTTCATCAATAGATAGAGTGATTCTTGAGCAAGGTTTTGCGATATTTTTATCTCGGAAAAATGGATAGTCCCACGGGAAGCGCGATAAAACTTTCGCGCCATAAACCGACTTCCGCGCATATGTAGCCGTGGGCAAAAGCTATGACCCTTAACCCTCTATAGACCCAATCCCGAAATCCACGCGGGCGAAGCCGCGGGCAGAAAGCTAATTACCTATAAAACAACTGTCGAGTGCATTTCTTAACCCATATTAATATTTTCCTTATTTTGTAAAGCAAACAGAAAAGCATCCTTTATTAATTAAATAACTAGTAACATTTCTATATTCGAAACAATTACTTCTACGATAGGGCTGCACGATTACTTCATAATTAACCCTTATAATAAAGGTTATCATTCGCTGTTATTTTTTGTTTTATTTTATAGTTATAAGTATGTTATCTAACTAATAAAATAAAAGGTATAGTTAATGAAATATTATAATAACACAATACAAAATAATGACAAAAATTGGTCTATTAGTTCTAGTACCTATAGCTATTAAAAATTGCACCTTATCTCTTTCATATAAAATGGATTTTTGTGCGTGTATTGTAGGGCGAATGCGAACAATAAGTCGCAGTACATATCATGTAGATGTCTGTCTAATCGATACCTTTATAACTTAGAGTTTGTACAAACTTGAAAAAATATATATTGTAGTACATTGATTATTAAATAAAAGTAAATATTCTAAAATGATCATAAGTAATGGCGCAAAAAAGGGAATATGTTGATATGAAGGCTCCGGTGCGAGTACCCACCTGCTCCTTGAGCCACTGCGAGTGCGGCCGACTCCTCGCTATTTCCATCTTGAGCTCCACGTCCTGGATCATTTTCTGCTCCTTCGTGTCCACCAGCAGCATGCGGCCAGGCTTCAGGCGACTCTGCCGGAAAACAAGATAATCTTAGGTATAATCTTTATTCAGTCTACAACTAGTAATGATCGTTATTTCAATAACAAATAATATAATGAATTATTTTCCCATAACGAATAACACATTATTTAACAACGGCTTATACTGTTACCCAGGGCTTTGAATACCGTTAAAAATTTGGTATCGTTACTTTCATGATCTATGGATAACGTTAAAAGCGGAGTAACGTTATTTCATATAACGATACTTTTACCGGTAAATGGACTTGTTGTTTATTGATTTTTTTTCGGTAATTAATAACGTTACCTTGAAGTATCGTTACTTTTTAACGTTATCAAAGTGTTACCGTTACTTTAATGAAGGAAAGAGGTAAAAATATTGTTTGTCTCTTTAAGTCTTTTTCCTTTCTAAGCAGTGAAGCATCCTCGCGTCTGTATTTCGTGATTTCTTACATTTTTTACATGCACGGGCTGGCAACACCGCCTCAAGTAACGAAAAAAGTATCGATACTTTTTAACGTTATTTGTTAACATTTTAATATTGGTAACGATACCAAAATATCGTTACCACACCCAATTACCGTTATTTTTCTTACAGTTAAAATTTTACCGGTATCTCCAGATATCGTTAAAGTATTATCGTTATGAAAATACCGTTACATAACGATACTTTTAATGTGAATTTGGTAACGTTACCAAGCCCTGTGTTACCCTGCTGTTGACAAACGAATCGCCTAGTCGCATTGTTGTTGTTGCCACTTGAACCGTTGTGTAGGCGTAGGCGCTCGCTCTGTTGCCCGACTGCTTATTCTTACAATATTAACCTTTCTCACAAGGAAATAAAGTTCCTATTTGTTTATTTCTTATTGTAATTTTACTAATCCCAAATTCACAATTTTGTGCCTTCGCGCGTATGACAATTAGACTCATTTTGATTTCCAGTGTGATTTGAAATAACAATTAGGCAAACTGTTGCTAGCTTGCTGGTGCCTAAGCTGTTGTCATTTTTTTAGTCACGCATTATTTGCCGTTGTGTGATCGTTGCAATAATTAGTGTCGTGTTTGGATTTGCCGTTGTGTGATCGCGTATGCAAATTAAATTACCTATTCGTTGCAATAATTAGTGTCGTGTACTTTTAAAGTAACTAATAAACATTTAGAGTAGATAGAATATTGCAAATATTGCATATAAATATTGAATGTAAATAACAAATTATGTACAGATCAATGAATTTTTAAATACACCAGAATATTATATTGATTAATTAGTTTTAAGTTATTTAAATTACTGCCTAATATTCTGGCAGTCCTAAGCCTGAAAAAGTATGAAGGAAAGTTCATTGTTAAGAATAACTAGCTATAATAACAATAACAATCGTACTCAACAACATTTGTCAAAACAGCAAAATAACAAGATAACAGACAACAGTTTACAATAACAGTTATAGGAAAATAACACAACAATGTTATTCGTTATTACAAAACAGTCGTTATTGCCATTACTATCTACAAACATACACAATATAAAAACAATTATAAAGATATTAAGGACAAAATTAAAGGAACAATATTAAATATAGCTTTATAGTTACAACAGGGTCACAGTGCTGTCCTCTGTGCTATACTACAATATTGCGTGTGTACTGCAGCGACACAAAAAGGTCATAATTCACGACAAAATTACTTAATTAAATATGAGCAAAACGCTGATTTTCACATACAGAAACTACATTTGCTACACACAGCTGCGATGTACTGATCCCAACTTTGTTGCTTGTTGCTTATATCAATTTAAACTTCTGTCGTATCAGTATTTGGATTTTGAAAATAATCCTATTACTATTATAAAGGCGAAATTTGTAAGTATGGATGTTTGTTACTCTTTCACGTTAAAAACTACTGAATGGATTTGAATGAAACTTTACCACAATATAAGCTTATACATCAGAATAACACATAGGCTACAATTTTTGAGGTGTCTATGAGGTCGTAAAAAAAACACATTTTTTTGCGCTTACTGCAAACGCTGACTGAATCCTACAAGATAGATCAAAACAATTTACTACAGTATTGTACAACTTAAAAAGGTCTACAAAAAAGTCCGTGATGGTATATGTTTATCTCTTAGGAATAACCCACAAAAGGAAAAAGATCGTGAAATGTAGTTTATAGGAGCATACTGCAGTAGCTACCTATAGGCCTATGATTAGGGCTCTGCAGTGCTTAGTTACCGTATTTCTTACTTATTACTAGACTAGACGGACGAACCTGAAGTCCACGCGAACGAAGTCGCGGGCAAAAGCTAGTATTATATAAAAACATTTAAAAAATATTAAATAAATAAATTCGATAACAATTGTATAAAGTGGAATCTGCATAATAAATTAAAAAGGGGACAGAATTCTGGGCCGACTATAAAGAAATTTGATACACGGATAGTTTATTACCCAGAGTTAGACATGTGACAATTTTTATCAGGGTAAAATATCTCTTACCTGAAGAAAATCTGAAGAAAACGGGTAAGCCTTTTGGGTAAGTTTCATGTAACTCAGTGTGAAGATAGTTTGAGACCCAGAAGAGGTATATGACAATTTTTAGTACAGTAAAATATCTATGTCTTGTGAGAAAATCCAATAGTGGCTGTAATCCTACATTTAGGTATGAGCTTAGTTTACACAATATAATACTTTCTTTATTATTTATGATGTTTGCATTGTCTGTTGTGTATAATAAATAATTTATCTATCTATCAAAAGAAGGAATCAAGTAAGATTTATGTAGTGGAAATGTGCAATTTGAAAGAAAGTATAATGACAAAAATCGAGAAGGGAATTCAAGACGGTTGGTAGAAAGGACGGACGAAAGACAACGAATAAAAATATTTTTTAATCGTTGTCTTCAAATATAAATGGGCCAGGTGGTAGGGGACGACTTTCGTCTAAGACGAACAAACTTGGACCGCATAGGTGATATAACTGAAGGAAGGTCAGGCCAAGAGTACCCGTAACTGACGAGTGAGAGAAAGTCAGGAAGGTTGGGATGTACTTTGGATCGTAGCAATCGGAAAACTGTGATCTCAGCCTACCCCCATGGGAAAGAGGCGAAAAAATGCTTGAATGTATCTGTTTCAAGCAAACTGTATTAATTTCGGTATCAATTTCGTCCAAAAGTAATTAGCAAAAATAAGTTGCAACGTTAACCTCTTGTTCAAACTCTACCGTATGATCTGATGTCATCTGGATTGTCATGGTTACATATATACATGTGGTCCGTAAAGCCGCAATTGTTATATTTATTTATTTTACTGATTATATATATGTTTTCACTTACCAGACAGCTCTTGCACCAAAGGTTGTGTTCTGTTTGTGTACTAATGTGCCCTAACCGTATGCGTTTATAAATATATATCATATATTAGATACTTGTACTACTTTTTGATAGTCGCGTGAGACTCGATTGCGAACAGACGTGTTACGGAGCTATTATTTTATAAGTGCGCTCAATAGTTTGTGTGCGGTATCTGTGGTGGTGAATAATTCACGTGTGTAGAGGAGAACCTCAGAGCCCTCGGATTTTTTCTGCTTGCCTGTCTACGTGCCTACGACCCGCAATTCCGCATTGTGAGATTCCGTCCTCATCAGTAAACAACTATCTAGTACAGAGTAGGGTAACGGATAGAAGTAGCTACGATGAACAAACAAAACAGCACATTCAACCAAGAAGACCGTCAAACAGATGAACGTCAATGCGGCTCGATGTCTGTTGATGATTTATCATTAATAGATAAGGAATCCCCTCCTAATTTCGTCACAGAGCGGGACAGGGTTCCGAAGGTATTGGCGGAAATGCGAGAGGATCAGAAAGTGTTCCAAGCCACCATTGCCGATACACTGGAAAAATACTTTGCAAAGTGTAGTGATATGCAGGCAAAACTCTTAACTGAATTTAAAGACGTCAAAAAATCTGTACAATTTATCAGTGAGCAGTATGATAATTTAAAGCAGACAAGTGACAACTTGCATCAGCGTTTATGCGTTGTGGAATCGAATACGGTGAATGGGGAGCAACAGAACACACGCATCATGGAGCTCGAGCACAAACTGGACACCATGGAACAGCATGCGCGGCAATGTAACGCCGAAATTTGTAATCTTCCAGAGAAGCGTGGAGAAGATGTCTTGGCCCTTATCATGAATTTAGGAAACCTGGTCAAGCAACCTATTTCACAACAGGACATTGTTGCCATACACAGGGTGCCCCAGGCGTCACAGAACGCATCGCGACCAAAAAATATCGTGGTCAAATTCTCAAATAAATACATTAGAGACAACCTATTGGCGGCAGTACGTTTAGCAAAAGGAATAACATCTACCCAACTTGGAATCCCGGGAACGCAGCATCAAGTGTATGTAAACGAGCATTTGACCCTTAAAAACAAGAAATTATTTCGAGAAGCGCGAATTTCAGCCAAAGAAAATGGCTACAAATATGTTTGGATTAAGAATGGGTCCATACTTGCCCGAGCGAACGACACATCTCCAGTTACCTCAATCAAGCAGTTTGGTGATTTACAAAAATTTATCAAAAGTTCAAAGTGAAACCTTTAATTGGACGTCTGTTCTCATAACATTTCGAGTGAGTATTTGTTTCGCCGTAACGATGCTGTGTTTACATGCGTTATCTAAGACAGGCATTACTCTGTGTTATTTTTTGCTACACCAAACAAGTTGCGATGTTTTTAATTCTACCTTATACATATTTTTAAAATTTATATTTCTTTACATTCTTAACGTACATATTTACAAGCATTATTTAGACTATACATGTTTAACTTATTTTTTAATTACGACTATTTACATTATTTTGCTGGTATTTGCTATTTACCTGATCGAGAGACTTAAATCAATTGTAGGATTTTACGTAATTATCTATTTTATAATTGAATCCAAACAAGTCAGTGTAAATGTAAAAGTAAAACACATTATTTGTTACAATTTTAATAATATAATGTTGTATTCGATGTTATTTTGTTCAGTGGATCATATATTAAATTTAAATCTGTCTTTATTTAATTATAAATATTCTATTACCGTTCGCGGGCATAATACCAATACGGATATATTGTTAATAATTAAAATATAATAATATAAATGTTTATTATCAGAACTGCAGGGGATTACGTACTAAACTCAAAACCTTGTTTATGAATATTTTGTCTGAATCGTATGACGTAATTATTCTAGCTGAGACTTGGCTAGTACCTACTATTAATGACACCGAGTTGATAGACTCTCGCTACTCAGTGCACCGATGCGATCGTAATCGCGAGGCATGCGGGAGGCGTGATGGTGGCGGCGTGCTCGTGGCGGTGCGCCGCGGCCTCCCGGCGCTGCGCTGCATGCTCGGGGCCGGCCCCGGAGCTGGCGCGGGCCTTCATACCGTCGCGTGCACTGCTTCTGCCCCCCACGGGATTCTGCCCCCCGTTATTGACTACGTGTTACTACGTCTTCCGTCAGTTACTACAAACGGGTATCACATTATATGCGCGTTGTATATACCACCTGGGCAAAGCTATAACAATTATAAATTATTTTTAAACACACTACAACAGTACCTGTTGGCGCCAGGGGTGGAACAGTATTTTATCTTTGGGGACTTTAACGTACCTAATCTGATATGGCATATATCTAATGACACTACACATATTCTTCCGTGTGACAACTATGGTATTACTGAGACATTTATTAAAAATTTTATTTCACTTCTTGGTGGTCAACAACGTAACACAATTAAGAACCATAATGACCGATTATTAGATTTATATATTACCAACTGCTTGTTTTTTATTACTGAGGTTGTCTCCTCTCCTCTAGTTCCTGTGGATGTTCACCATCCCCCAACACTAACTACTGTCACCTTATATACAAAACAGAAACCGATGTCTCAGTCAATTTCGCCAAAGTACCGATTTATTGAGGCTGATTACAACATAATAAATCAAGAAATCTCACGCATTAATTGGGTGGATATATTAAGTGGGTTGTCGGCTAAGGATTCCGTAGAAACTTTCTATGAAACTATATATCACATTATATTTGATCATGTTCCATTGCGGCCACATAGTCAAATGAGTATCCCATATGGTTCACACGACCACTTATACATATATTTAAAAATAAAAATAATTCTTGGTCCAAATGGAAGAAATATAAGAATATATCTGATTACGAGCAATTTTCTATGTATAGACGTAGATTCAAACTACTTGCTAAAGAATGCTTTAATACCTATCTTTATTCTGTAGAAGAAGGATTGAGGAAGGACTTGAAGGTGTTTTGGTCGTTTGTAAATACGC
This sequence comes from Scirpophaga incertulas, assembly GCA_036419045.1. Classification (NCBI taxonomy): domain Eukaryota; kingdom Metazoa; phylum Arthropoda; class Insecta; order Lepidoptera; family Crambidae; genus Scirpophaga; species Scirpophaga incertulas. Next base: position 22,510,693 of record CM071639.1, on the reverse strand, counting down.
GTAGAAAAGGCAATGGCATTCCAGATTCTGTGAAATATGACGGAGCCGAGTCTGATGATCCTGAGAGTATATGTAACTTGTTCTCAAATTTTTTTAGTTCAGTATTTGAAGCAAACTTTTTGGATAGATTAAACCTAGAATCATTGACTGACACCGACGCTTATAGTCAAAGTAATTCAACCATAGCTTCCATTTATTTATCAATTGAAGAAATAACTAAAAGTCTACTAAATCTTGATGTAGCCAAGGGCTCTGGGCCTGATAAAATACCTCCTTACTTTTTTAAGCGTACTGCGAAATCCATTAGCCCTGTTCTTGAAATTTTATTTAACAAATGCTTGGTTGAAGGGGTTGTACCCATGATTTGGAAGACAGCTAACATTACTCCTGTGCATAAGAGTGGTCCCAAATGTGATGTAAGGAACTACCGTCCCATTTCGATACTTTCCACGTTGTCGAAGGTTTTCGAAAAACTGGTTCATAATGCTATTTATCCTGTGCTTCACAACAGTATCATTCCTGAGCAACACGGATTTGTTAAAAAGCGATCAACGATAAGTAATCTTTTTATTTACACTAATTTTCTCTTTCAGTATATGGACAGTGTTGTTCAGGTAGACGCTGTATATACAGATTTTTGTAAGGCCTTCGACAAGGTGGATCATGTAATACTAATGAAAAAAATTTTCTTTAACGGAATACGCGGTAATTTGTTGCGCTGGTTTTTATCCTACATTACAGGGAGAACGCAAAGGGTAGTAATTAATGGATATGCCTCTGATGAAGTAAGGGTGACGTCAGGTGTGCCACAGGGTTCAATTTTAGGTCCATTATTGTTTGTTTTGTATATTAATGACATTAACACTTGCTTTCATAACTGTAATTTTTTACTTTATGCTGATGATTTAAAAATATTTAAGCCTATCAGAAATCTTGACGACTGCATCCAATTACAAGAAGACCTACATAGATTACATGACTACTGTATAATTAATAAACTGCAGCTTAGCTTACCTAAATGCAATACTATTACTTTCACTAAAAAGAAAAATGTTCTATTTTTTGACTATAATATAAATAATGTAAAACTTAAAAAGGTATCTGTTATAAAGGACTTGGGACTACTTTTAGATTCCAAATTACATCTTAACCAACATATAGATAATATAGTAACCAAAGCTTTCCAGATGTACGGGTTTGTGATGAGGATGAGTTCCCATTTTAAACAAGAAGGTACTTTATTATATCTTTATAAAGTGCTGGTCAGGTCTCAGCTGGAGTATGCATCTGTTATATGGAACCCTTTTTACAATAAATATAATCACCAAATTGAAAGTGTACAGCGCAAATTCCTTCGGTCTCTTAACTTCAAAATATATCATTCTCGGAGATCTTATGAGTTTCTTCTGAGTAAGTTTAATTGTTCCACACTTACCAAGCGCAGACAAATATTCGATGTAACTTTTTTATATGATGTTCTCAGTAATAAATTTGATTGTAATACTCTAACACAGTATATAAGGTACAAAATCCCCAGCAGTTCCCTTCGTATCCGTAATAATTATCCCCATAAATTATTTTCCCTTGATTTCGTAAGATCGAATGCTGGTGAACGTGCCCCCATCTATAGATTGATGAAATTCTATAATGATTGTCTATATGATCTAGACTTTTTTATACTGACTAGAAATAAATTTAGATCAGATGCGTCCACAATATTGTGTGATGTAAATGAAAATAAAGCAAAATAAAATTAACTTTTGTAATATTTTTCATGTATTGCTTGTATGTACTTTTTAAATACCTAAAAACTTGTAATACCTAAATACTAAAAACTTGTTCATTATTACACCTGTACATCTACTGGTTGTATGCTTGGAGTGTATTGTAATCATTGCTAGAACTATGATCTGTATCAGTCTTTTGTAATATATCTGTGGATAACGGAGCTGGTTATACAATAAGAACCTGTTGTAATGTTTACATTTTTTATATAAGTACATTGTATAACTGTTTGTTATTTCAAAATAAATAAATAAATAAAAAATTGTAGTGTGAGGTGTGAGACGCGTGGCCGTCCACATTCTCATCCAATCCGTCTTCAAGACACACTCGTGGTGTTGATCCGTAAGAGAGAGAGAAGATATATATATATATTATATATATACCGTATATTTAAGTACTGTGATAACTTCCGTAAATATGCAAACCAAATTAATGCCTAGTGACAGTCAATTATAGTCTTTATTGCCCTTCTTTTCCTACGGTCCGAATGTATAAGTCCTAAACAACATGTTATTATCTAATAACTATTATTATTTGTTGTTTTAATCACGTATCTTTATAAGACACGGTCCTTTATAAGGCTTGCGCGGGATACAGATCCAACGCGTAGAGGCCATTTAAGCGAAATTTAATGAAAGTGTGCGTGGAGTGTACCAACTGGGTCTAATCTCTATCTGCACCATGAAAAATGCAGCCAAAGACTATACCTAGTTAGATGCACAGAAACTATTGTCATTAGTGATCAAAACGTTTGTGGCCTATTGCATTTCGATTTAGGTGGTAATGAAAACCGGGCTATGGAAGAGACTCCAGTCACCTGCCTTCTCAAAGCCTCCTAATTGATTTAAATATGGCAGCTGGTGACTCGCCGCTCACTAAATGGGCCCTCCAAAAAAGCAGACCAATATTGGTGCGAAGAGAGCAACATTGGTGTGAACGGCTAAGGGTGTAGAGAGGTGTGTCTGCGACAGCGATCGAGACGCCGTCGGCGTTATGACATTATTACACTTCCACCCTTCGAGCATTTGCTCTTGCGACTCCACTCTGTCCGGCTGGTTAAGGCAAGACAGAGGCGGGTGGCATACGCCCCCCTGAAGCACATCGGTACCCCCGGTGACGCAACTCACCGACAGCTCGCCACAAGCTGCCCTGAGGGATTTTATTATTATTATCATTAGCATATTATTGACCGTCATTTACTAATATATTAATCATTCAACTTGCCAGCAAAAAGATAGAGATAAAAAATAGACCTTCAGAGTTTCTTGCTTGTTCTTCTCGAGAAGGCTCTCCCAATTTCCGAACAGTTGTCGAGTCAATATTTTTTTTTTTCCTTATTCGTACGTACGGACAAGGTGTTTGTTTTTTTAAGGTTTTTTTTGTTTTGTTTGTTGACGTCAATAAGTGCCTGTAAAGGTACCTGGTAGGTCTGTAAAGGTTGAATAAAGATTATTTTGATTTGATTTGATGGATTTAATAACTTACCTTGAGAATAACCTTCTCGGGGTCAACATCGTAAACGCCCACTTCCGAAGCCATGACAAGAATGTTCTCGCTTGTAACGTAGAACCGAGATGGCCGCAAGCCATTCCTGTCCAAAATGGCGCCTGCAACAAATACATTAAAAGTTATTATATTGCTTTTTATACTTTGACATTGTCAAACAAACTGCCCACCCGATGGTAAGTGGATACAGTTACCACATTACATGTGGTTCCTGCGACAAAGAAGAATCGCACAAAATGTTTAACTCGGTCAAGAATAACAGCGTAAGTTGCCAATTTGTAACATAAGATGTATCTAGTAATATAATTGCATATCTCATCCTTAAAACTGAACACAGAAATATGAATGATGGCGATACCCAAGCTGACCCTCAATCTTTCACAATTATTTTTAATAGTCTTATTGCAGTCATATAAGCAAAGGTCCGGTTAAATGAATAACAAAGTCAGAAATGTAGCAACGAGAAGCATGGAAAATAATATTGATTTTGAAAGAAAATTTAGTCAACGCTGTTAAATATATATTTCTGTTAAAAAAATGTGTATGATAAATATTTGTATATCTGTCCATAGCCCTTGACACACATATATATAACAGTTACAGTCAGTTATATAGCTTTACAGTTTGGGTCTATTTAGCGTATGAGTGTAAGAAATATTCATTTATTTATAGCATGACCATAATAGAGTAGACGACTACAACTGATTATAGGCGTTTTTATACTATAATTTATATCTCATGAAAGTAAGTCAATATAGAAATTTCAGTTAATTATTTATTAATATAGTTTTAGATTTCTAAAAAAGGTGCAATTATTTTTTACGTAGTTCTAATGAAACGAACACATTTATAGAATTATCACATTAAATGTATCTTTATGTATCGTTTTTTTATATATAGAAAGTATACCTATAAACGTACAAATAGCAGTTATTTTGTTTACACGCTCATACAAATTAGGAGTTTACTTAATTATGACGTCACGATTACAGCACTGCAAACATGTCGCTGTATCTTCAAAAGTAACATGCGCATGTATACTGTTGGTTCTACAATATTTCTCAGGTGAAAGAGTACTCTTATTATATTTTAAAGTCACAAAACCAAACACAAATGAAACAGGTGACGGTGACGAATTTTCGAAACAATAGAAAATTAATTCTCATTCGAAATCGTCAGATTCGTATACGAATTACCGAATTCACCATTTCTGAACATTCATTTCGTGCGTTGTGCAACGAGAGCCACTTGTTTTTGATTTCTACTAGTAGAATATCCAACGCTGAAGTGACCTCAGTGATCCGTTTCACGCGTGGGTCATCGGCGATTTTTTTGTTTTTGTTGTTGTGATTTTGAATTTTTTTGCGTGAAACGGAATTTAATTAAGAATTTGTTTTTAATGACAACACTGAATTCGAGTGATTCGAAAATCTATATACAGTAGAAAATAATTTCGCGCACGATTTGCATTCGTATTTGAATTCCAAATTCACGTCTAATGATTCAAAAATACGTCTACAGAACTGATGTCCGCAATTAGCTAAGCTTCAAGGGGCGTACTCTTAAAAACGATATTCGATATATCGTGGACTTCGTCGTGTGGTATCCTACTCTTAGTTACTATCGTTTAAAGCATTCCACCGAACGAGCAAATGAACGCTATTAATTTAGACATAAGAAAGCCTCAAATGACAACGATGAATTGAATGTTCGTCTGTCAAATTCAATTCATCGTTGTCATTTGAGGTTTTTATTTTGTCTGTAGGTCCTATTTCATTGTATTTTTCTCTGTACATACCACGCGATCAGCGCTTTACGCTACGGGGCGGTTTGCACCTTGTCATCGCGCTGACTAGGCGCGCCGTGTGTGGAGCTCCCGGTCTGACGGACCGGCCTACCCACTAAAACCCCCTGAGTTCTCTGGGCCCATGCGGGGCACATGGCGGGGTGCGCTTTCTTAGTACGATTCTACCGCCATGTGCTCCGGGGCCGGCTCGACCTAGAACTGATCGAGCCAACTCCAAGGGAGGGGCTGTCCGAGAACACTTGGACAGTCCCCCAGACAGAGAGGCATCACTACGGCGTGCGCCGTAGCCAGTCGCGCCTCCTCCTACCTATAGTCAATTCACCTACATCATTCGCAGCGTACACTCATATAGCATATAATATCGATATCAATTAATAAAGGTAGTGTCCAAACATTCTCGTATCATTTGATCAGTACGGTACCCGTACATATTGGTCCTTCGAGCCGGATCAATGTACAATGTACAAATGTACAGACATTGGCCCGTACACTTTCTTATGTCAAAATTAATATCGTTCGTTTAATCGTCCGTTGAAATGTTTTAAACGATAGTAACTAAGAGTAGGATATGACACGATATTATCGAACATAGTTTTTAAGAGTACACCTTCTGCAGCCAGTGAGCTGCGTGAGAGGGCAGGGCAGGGCAGGGCAGGCGATGGGGGGAGCGCCCTGGAACCCGCGCACGAAGTGCCTAAGCGGGAGTGGCACCGACGGATTGTGGCGGCCTGGCGTGCGCAGCTCGAATTACGGATCTGCGCGCGCCAGCGGGCCGTCGGTGCCGTACTCCCACCTCGAAGCTTGGCTCAACGGGAAGGAGGAGGTCACCTACCGATTGACTCAGATACTCACCGGGCACGGCTGCTTCGGTGAGTATCTGTGTCGAATAGGACGGAGGGATCGACACATTGTCACCACTGCGCATCCGACCTCGACTCGGCCCAGCACACGCTGGCGGAGTGCCCCGCGTGGGTCTCCGAGCGCCGAGTTTGGTCGCAGAGATCGGGCGAGGTCTGTCTCCGCCGGCATTGATTGCGGCAATGCTGGCGGACGAGGGAGGTTGGAGGGCTGTGGCCTCCTTCTGTGAAGCAGTGATGCTCCAGAAGGAGGCCGCCGAGCGGGGTCGGGAGATGGCCGATCCCGCTCGAAAAAGGCGGCGCCGGGCTCGGTAGCACAGCTGCGGCGCCGCCGCGGGTCGCCGGCGGGCGCGAGGAAGTCGCGACTGCTACGGCGACCCGGGATGGACCACGCCCCTTCCGTGGCCGGGGGGCGTCGTCGGTGGAGGAGACCGGGGAGGTAGTGTAGCCTCCCCCGAGGAGGGCTCCCCTCTAGGTAGGGGAGGGAGGCTGGGGGTTCCTGGAAGTTTCTTGATGTTCCTTGATGTTCCCGGGGCTCCCTCCCTTTTAGTGGGTAGGCCTCCCCTTCTGGGGAGGAGAGCCCAACATAACCCCGGCTCGCCACAGCCGGGGTATGCAATTTAATGCATTTTCCTCAGGGGAACAAAAAAAAAAAAAAAGGGTAGGCAAGCACGCACCTATGTAGCGGCCGTCCGTGAAGGAGACCAAGGCGGGCCCGTCCCAGGGCTCCATGGCGGAGGAGGCCCACTGGTAGTAGTCGCGCTTCTCCGCCGGCATGGTGGCGTCGTTCTGCCACGCCTCGGGCACCATGGTCATCACGGCCTCCGGCAGCGAGCGCCGCCCGCAGTGCACCAGGAACTCCAGCACGCAGTCCGCCGACCCCGAGTCCGACAGGTTCGGCTCCACCACCGGGTACAGCTTCTTCAAATCTGTGGGTTGAAAGAGAAACAATGCACTCACAAACATCAAATCTCACTTACACACACATACATACCTAGACCGCATCAAAGGAGAACGGCAGTTCATGTACAGGCTACTTTTGACGTGAATACGTCTTTAAAATTGCTTCCATAGGGACGCAAATCAAAAAATCAAATGATAACACAATAGGGGGATACAGTTTAGTGTTGTGCTACATATCTATCATCCCCATCCAAATTCCAATACACCACTGGATAGCTAAAGGATCAAAGAATTTATTACGCCCAGTAAAGACTGTAACACATCGCGCGCGGTGGAAGGGGAGCTCCGCCAATTTGAAGGCCATTTTGCTGCGTACTATTACCCCGTTACGAGACGTATTCACGTACAACAAACGGCCGTGTCCATAACACAGCCACACCCCCTTTTTTGTCATGTACCAGGGGGCCATGTTTATGCAATATCTTTTACATTTAAAATACACTATTTCGCATTTATTACAATTTCAACTACAGTCTTAAATCAAATAATACAAATTAAAATCAGTACCGCAAAACCGAAAACAAAAGCAACACAATTATCAGTACTACATACATAGAAGAAAAATATATTAATCGATTAATGAAATCGATTTTTTGTGAATTTTATTATATATTTTAATCTTTAGATTTATATAATGCAAATGGTAGCAGTGTTTTCTTAATGCAAAAAACTTTGCTTTAAACTATACTTTAACTGATATCGAAGAGTTATCTTTCTCTTCGATTTCGAGTACATCATTATACGTTATTATTATTGATAAGTTAGATATGCAGAACAGTAACTAATATAATTTTGATGCATCATCTACATATTCCAATGCCTAATATTTTTGTTACTGTTTGCTACGTGTTCTGTAACTCATATTCATTCTTAGTAAGATGTTTTGAAAAAGATATATAAGGCTTAAATATAATCAGTTACAAAGAACAAAAATAAATATAACCTTTAAACATAACCTATAAACATAACCTCACTTTTTGTATTTTTTTTTTGTTAGTGGCTTTCCAGAAAATTATCATTATATCGACATATGTTTCATTACAGTACGTGATAAAAAATGGTTGTACGAAACTCCCATACAAGCTTGCCGGTCTCCTTTGTGTAGTTCATAGAAAATGTCTAATCCGAGCGGGAATCGAACCCGCGACCCGTTACGTACTAGCAGATCATTGGACCGCTGTGCTAAGCGTGTCGTCGATTTACACAAGAAAATGAGATTAAACTATTAAAGCCTTTATTGTTTAATTTTTTTTTTTGTTTAATAGACAAAAGGATTGCATTAAACAGGGTGCATTATAATGGACTTACAAATTGCCGATATATCTATACTAATATTATAAAGAGGAAAGATTTGTTTGTTTGTAATGAATAGGCTCCGAAACTACTGGACCGATTTCAAAAATTCTTTCACCTTTGGAAAGCTACATTATCCCCGAGTAACATAGGCTACTTTTTATCCCGGAAAAATCGACAGGTCCCACGGGATGCGCAATAAAGGCTTCGCTCAAAAACTACTGCACAGATTTTCATGCGGTTTTCATCAATAGATAGAGTGATTCTTGAGCAAGGTTTTGCGGTATTTTTTATCTTGGAAAAACGGATAGTCCCACGGGAAGCGCGATAAAAACCTTCGCGCCATAAACCGACTTCCGCGCATATGCAGCCGTGGGCAAAAGCTATGACCCTTAACCCTCCATAGACCCAATCCCGAAATCCACGCAGGCGAAGCCGCGGGCAGAAAGCTAGTCTATTAATAAAATAGCATAAAAATCCTTAAAATTAGTTTCACTAGAATTTTACTTTTATATAAATTTCATCATATATATTGTTATTTAAAATTCGTATTATTTGAGTAATCAATTTCATTGTTACTTTAGTAGTTTGCATCACAAATTCAGTTATAGTCAAAATTAATATCATTAAGTGAGTGCGAGGCTTCTTCAAGGTGTTAAAAATGAGTTATGAGATAATGATAAGCACAAGACGACGAATATTTACCATCGCCAAACAGCTCGCTCTTCATGACTCCTTCGCGAGCCTTCATGAGATTCACATTACCCCGTAACGTATTTATTTCGCCATTGTGGGCTAGCACTCTGAAATGTTAACATTTCTATATATAACAACAAAATGAAGTTGATTTAGAAAAATAAATGAAAAGGGGTGCTTAGACGATGTTATATTAACAAATAATTTAATAAATATATGATGATGATGATCACCGCAGAGGTTTTGTTTGAACTTGGCATCAGAGGTCTAACCTTCGTCATATAAAATTTTGATAAAATTTATGATTAATATTTTAATATTTTAATGTTATAGCGACAACAGACATAGATAATCTATGAAAGTTTCACACCTCTCTAGCTACCAAGGTTCATGTGATACGACCATATATTTATTACATACATACATACCACCATACATTGGCAATAGCATCAGTAGAGCGAGACCCAAAACCAAATACACTAATGGCAAGATAAAGAGATTGACAATTTGAGTAGAAAGAGCGATCTTACAACTAGCTCGTGGTAAAGAAACTCTTAACCATGCAACTATTAGGATGACAAGTAAAAACTCTATATTATTGGGAAAATATAAAATTCACGTATTTAATATTTCTCTAAGTTCAATTCCTGTGCATTTATTTATTATCATTGAATCGAACTTACAAGTGAAAGTAATAATTCTGTAGTGATTTTTCCTAGATGAATTACAAAACAGGCACTTCATACAAAACCACAATGGTAAGTGTAACCTTAGTCGCGTGCTTTAACAGAATAAGCGGAATGTTCAGACGTTCAGATGTTCAGACTCCATAAAACTAGCTGTTCGTTCTTGGGGAAATGTATATCTATGTTTAACAAACTTCCGCAAGGTGTCATTGATTTGCCTTTATATAAATTTAAAAACCATATCAAAAAGACACTCATGAGTAAAGGTTATTATAAAGTAAGTGACTATCTAAATGATCACACTGTTTGGGAATAGGGACACTATTCATAGAGCCATGTTTGGTAACAACATTATTTATAATATTGTATTATTTTATATGTGTATGTAAACATACATACGACTGTAATCGTGTTAGGTGTGATTGTATCTTGTACTATATTGTATTTTTGTATTGTATTATTGTGATTGTTAACATTGAAAAGAGGAGATAAAAAATAGACCTTCAGAGTTGCTTGCCTGTTGCTGTTGCCTCGAGAAGGCTCTCCCAATTTCCGAACAGGTGTCGAGTCAATATATTTTTATCTTTTTTTTTTCCTTATTCGTACGTACGGACAAGGTTTTTGTTTTGTTTTTATTTAAGCTTTTTTTTTTGTTTTGTTTGTTGACGTCAATAAGTGCCTGTAAAGATCTATGTTGAATAAATATTATTTTGATTTGATTTTGATTTTGAATTTGTTCCGTTCACAAGCTTCATCAGTCCGATACAGGCCACTAGCATGTACGTGAACGGTCTCGCCTTTGCATCTCGCTCAAACACACTATATTTCCAGTGTTATTCCTCTGTCTCATTACGAATCTAACGGTCGTATATTGGTGACAGAATGACAGCGAAGTTTTAGTAAGTTTCTCGTTTTTGCCGTTAAGGTAAGGGACCGTAAAAACGGCAACTACTGCAGATGAACACTTATTATGAAGACAATGTATTAGTACCATAAGTACACAAACCTCAGAGGATGTGCTCGTTCCCAGCTCGGGAATGTATTGGTTGAGAAGCGAGTGTGTACCAGTGCGAGGTACGTCGTGAAGGCTGGGTTGGTCAGGTCCTTGAAGTACTCCTGAATCAAGTAACATAAATAACAATTAAACATAAATTAATTATTACATCCAATAAATTAACGTTTTTTAAGCTTTCGCACAATAAATGTAACTTGTAAATTTAACTCAATTGTGACGTCACGATTGCAGTGTATTTAGAGCAGTCCGTGACAACGTCGCAAATATGTCGTTGTACTTTAAAAATTATTATCGTAGATACATCGTAACTTGTGCAATATTTCTCAGCTAAAGGAGTACTCTTATTATTAGAGATCGGATAATTGGATGCATATTTACCTAAAGTTAATTTTTGGCTCACAAATTATGGAAGCGTCTTTTTAAAATACATTTTGTTAAATAAAAATCCCGGGAAAATACGGGACTGCAAATTTAACGTAGTGATATTGTTTGAAAATTACTAAATTAGAACGTGGTATTTATTTTCAAAAGACCGAGACTCCGGGTTCATTTATACAACTTTACATGAAGTTTAGTTTCAGTTCCCCGTGCGATTTATGAATGTACGATTTATTACACGAAGAGTGTTATACGAAAGTAGTGAGCTAGTTTGACTAAAACAATAATCAATTAAATAATAAAAAGCCGTTTCCATACTTTGTCTTAAACTAACTTTAGGTAAATATGCATCCGATTATCCGATCTCTACTTATTATATACTAGCTGACCCGTGCCCACTTCGTTGGGCATAATATTAATGATCCCCGAAGCGAGCACCCGAAGCCAACGCGCGCCGTCCGCTGCCCGTTTTTTCTCCGATTCACTTTGCAAAACGGACTACCACGTAAAAGCCTTTTTACTTTTCGGTTTTTTTATTTAACCTATGACACTCAGCATTAATGTGGCTTTCTATTGGTAAAAGAATTTTTAAAATCGGTTCAGTAGATCCCGAAATTACCCCTTACAATTTAACAAATATACAAACACACAAACTTTACTTCTTTATAATATTAGTATAGATAGAATTAAAAAAATATATAATGTCATTTCACATCGTTAATTTCTTTATCATCCATCACTTCGAAAACATTGTGAAATATACAAATGAATATTCTCACCCATAGCTGGTTGGAAGTAAGCAGGCCCTTGTAGACGACGGTCTTGAGCGAGAGGCTGCAGATGTAGAAGCGCGCGCCGGGCACGACGAGCTCGTGCGACGCGCGCTTGCGTAGCACGAACACCTGCGACAGACACACTCCGCTACTGCGCTCACTACGCACACAAGGCACACAAACAGAACGACATTGTCATTACTTGGCCGCGGCGTCCGACCGAGGTGCCGGCGGGCCAGAGCGCGGGCGATCTGAAAAATATAACTCGAGAGTTTCCTGTTCGCGACTATTCCCACGTGAGTTTGAAATCGCAAGCGCCGTTGCGAGTTCATACCCGTTCGTACCCCAGCTCGGCCTTATCTCCGCTCTTACCTGTCGGGACAGGTGGTTCTCGTCTTCTATATCGCCGGTAACAAACACCTGTCGCATATATGGCTCCGAGTTACGAGCCACCTGACCTGAAAGTCAGTCAAAACAGGCCGTTACTCGGTTACTCTCACAGCTCGAGACCTCAACTTATTCACTATACTAAAGACTAGTTCAACACTTTGATGGTACGCGTTAACTATGATATCAGAAATGATGTTTCACTGATTATAAATACGCGGTAAACGTAATAAATAGTCCATACTTTAATGAAATTATTCAGCGGGCAAAAATAGATTTTAATAATTTAGGTCTTTATAAATTCGTGAAATGTGACATTCTATCCAGAACATATACTCTACCATCTAAGTGTAAAAAAATATGCTAATGTCAATAAGTGTAAAACATCTGTTTATACTAATATGCCTTTATTAATACTGTAATAAAATCTTGATAACAATTTATCTTAAGATTCAAATCAGCTTTGTAAGTGGTCATGTAACTCAATTAAAATGCAAAGTAAAATAAAATTTGCTGTGGGTATAAACGATATAGATATGTAATGAATCTCAAGATAAAATAGATCATTTTAAAAACAAAAAATGAAAATAACTATACTGATTTTAAGGCAGGTACAATTTAACAAAGTCAATTAAATGCCAAGTGATAAATGAAACGAAATATTTAAAACACATCTTTTAATGTCAAATTGTACCATGTGACTGTATTACTTTATCAAAATGCTCGCATTTTACCGTTCGTTGTTTAATAGTTATCAATTCAATTTGCCAAGGATCTAAAATACGAACAAAATGTAAAGCAGCTCCTCTAAATAGGTGAACGCACACGAAATTCTCCCAACAGTCAAACGATAATAAACTACAAATTTGCAAACACGCGTGACATGTGACAAGGAAAATTTGGTGCGCATGCACAGTGTGTGTTAAATTTAAACAAACCAGATGGTCAAGCATCGCATGACCGCCTCGGCCGCGTTATAAGGACCCATTCGGGTAACTACGAGAACGACCTGCAATGATAGTCGCAAGACAAAGTCGCTGCACGCATATCTCGTGAACAAAGCAAGCCGACCAGGCGCGTGAATACACGGCCAATGTCAACAGAGAAAATGCATTGTTTTGTTATTTTTACAGTAGCAGTAGCTCCTTTCACTACGTAAAAACTTGCTAAACATATTTACATATAATATGTTTGATATTTACTTACTTTAGAAAGCACAAAGTTCTACAGCTTTTACATGAGAGCTCAAACGCCTGACTGTGACGTCAATGCGGGATACTAAAATCGATTTTGAATGAACAGGATAGCGAGTTATTAAAGCGTTTTCATGTCACTGTTTGGTACTTTAATTTACAAATTATTGTGTACTAAATAGGAGTAAGACACAATTTAATGCATGTTCTCTATTGTTTAAAATGACAGGCAGATCAAAGCACCACTTCCTATGATTCAAAAATTTTATTAAGCCAATTATTGCGGTCTAAAATGTGAACTTAGGCGGATTTAGATAGATATATCTGAAATGACCCTTAGGGTGACAGATATTCGGGGCAAAGGAAATGGTGCATTGATATAACAAAAATTGCACTTTAATGGTACTAATACAAAACGTTTGACTTGATAAGACATTCTGTGATTTAATAAGAAATACTGTTAAACAAGTAGGGAGGGCTAAAGATATACAAAATGATCAAAATACAAACGCATAGTATATGTTTTTGATTCTCTTCTGATTAATTTAAGAACCTAATTATATTGACAAACCTAAAATATATGACGAAATAGTTTAATTCAATTTTGACGAAGATTATGATGAATGCAATATAAGATCTTTTGAGCAGTTGGAATACATACCGATGGTGGAATTGTTAGTGGGCACCGTTCTCCAGCAGAGCACCTTGAGGCCAACGTTGGTGGCCAACTCCTCGAACTTGTTCTCGATCTCCTGGTGGTGCAGCTTGTCCAGGAAGAAGATGCCGGTGGCGTAGCGTCCGAACGCAGGCAAGTCTATCTGGTGCAAGTCTCTGTAACAAAATAGATATTTAATTATTTTTATGTTGAATATCATGAAGGAAATTAAATTATGATTTCTGATGCATACAGTTGCCGTGATGTTCACAAGATACCACCACAACTCTATGACACATGATACTAGAATGATTAATTTTTTTTTACGTTCTACGTGTGAGTAACTTGCACGCGCAATCGACATCAAAAAATCACATCGACAAAGATAATTTTAAATGTAGTCGAAATTGTAACTACATAGAGGCACGATCTTTAAAGACTATTTACTATTTATTACAGTTATAAAAGAAAATTGTATTAATATTTTTAAAGCAAATATGGATGGGTCAGTCGGTAGGGGAAGGTGGATATATTGAAGGAAGGTCAGTTCAAGACAACCCATAACCGACGAGCGTGTTTCATACACGCACAGCTTCAATGAAAGTCGAAGAAGGTAGGCAAGTATCTTTGGAACTCCCCTACCCCCATGGGAAAGAGGCGTGAGAATATGTGTATTTATCAATGATTTGTTGATTTGAGTAAAAACTTATGTAATCGCAAATAACTTTATCCAGCGAGTTTCTTTTAATTTGTTCATAGAACATAAATATCATTATTTTAATGGCGCTGTTCACAATATCGTCGTGTCGCAGTAAATGTTCTAACATTGTGACAGCGGCTATTTTCTGAACTAATTAAATATTTTGTAAATTCTTTTCTGTTCACTTTATTCGTCGCCAACACGATTCATTTGAAACTCTTGATCTCTTTGTAGCCACGTTACAGCCTATATCTAGTCTTTTCTAGTCTATATGATATTTTTAGATCTATTTGCTTTAAATATATACACCTACTAATATAGATATTATTGGCGATAATGATCCTTTTTTTTTTGTTCCCCTAAGGAAAATGCATTAAATTGCATACCCCGGCTGTGGCGAGCCGGCAGTTATGTGGGGCTCTCCTCCCCAGAAGGGGGAGGCCTACCCACTAAAAACCTCAGGGATGGCCTTCCTCAGGCATGTAGGGAGCCCCCGGGAACATCAAGCCACTTCCGGGAACCCCCAGCCTCCGCTCCCCTAGGCGATGATGATCCTAGTAATTACATCGGGAGTACATTTAAATTCAACTATTTTAATTGTGAAATTTGACAGCAGCAATAGCAGTAACCATAGATAAAATTGATAACGAAAATGAATTCAGTTTAAATACACGTGACAGGAAAACTTAGTAATCTTCGTATATTTATAAATCAAGTGAGGTTCGCATTTGCATTACACTTAACAACTTAGAACTAATAAAATATTTAAGTACATGGGCAGTTTAATAAAATAACACAAGTGTAATTACAATAATTAGTACTTGTGTATGATTTCTATAGCAATGTCCTTTATATTTTTAATAAAACTTTAATATTTAACGCCGCACTTAGCTATATTATTCTATCCTCAAGAATTGCGAAAGGCACTTTGGTGTGCACAGTAATATTAAATTATACTAACCGGGTGTTCTCTGCCGCAGACGGTAGCGAATACCGCCTAGGTCTGACTAGGCGTTAAGAGTTACCGCGGGGTATAAATAAGCAAACTTTTACTTCAAATTGACAAGTTTTGCCTTACTTGGTATTCCGTTTACCTTTAAAGATTTTTATTCAATTGTTGACACCATTAGTAACGCCAAAAAAATAATCGCCTTGTGCTAATATTAATTGTGAACGAGAGCAAATATGTATATAAAAAAGGATTTGAAGTCAATAATAACAAATTTAAATTATAAATATGTAGTAATAAAACATCAAAGAAACTCTTTAAAAGTATTGCGATTTGGTTCGAAGTAACATTGTTTTAAACATGAATGAAACGAGGCTATTAATAAACCGTACTTGGTTCCCAAGAAATACTTGTACTGAATTCTCGCATTGCCCGAACACACACCGACACAAAATCCTCTCAAAAGGGCGAATTCAAAACATTTATAGTTTACTAGCGGCCTGGTACGTGCTTCGCTACGTTTAAAGTGAAATAATAAAGAAAATATTTTTAACATCAAATTCATTTATTGAAACAAAAAAATATCGCGTGCAATTTGCTTTTATCGAAGCACGTCCAAAATGAAATGACCGCATGAATGACATAACAACATGCTTGTACTGTCAACACTGAAAGAAAAAACAATTTGACAACACAATCCCCATCTTAAAAAAATCAATTTGATACAAAAATCCCCATTAACAAAATTATCCACAAAAATGTGATAAATGACGAATCGCTGGATCGTTTTGGTGCAAACTTCACATAAACCATCGATTGGATTGGTAAGTCCCGAAAAGTGGCATTAATTTTTATGTATATAGCTATATATATAACCGTTTTAATTTTGCATTAAAACCTATGCCAAGGGATAAAAACCCCTTCAACAACTATGTATACAACGATCTGTTGTACTGCGCGGATTCCTCGTCATCTCTAGAGACATGCCCATTTATCTATAACATAATATATGACAGTGGTATGATAACGATATGAAATAATATTACGTCTATAGGAAAACGATATTCAATGACGATTTTCAAATGTATTTTAGTCTCAGATATTGATAATGCCATTTCAATGATCAATCATAATTTGGGCATGTGATTACGAAATACGCAGTTGTTTTAACCCCGGTAAATGTCAAGCCACTAACGTAGGTAGTTCGCGACAATAAGATTGAATCGCCATTAAACAACTACAAACCCTCTACAATACAATAATCCCTTTCTAACCAGTTGTTAAGAACCTAGGTTCGTTTATCGACAGTTCTTTGTCCTGAAACTTCCTTATCAATAGTGTATGTAACAAGATAAGAGATTGTCTCCGTTCGTTTTACATGCTCAACAATTTCTTGTTCTCTCTGCACTTTGTCAATTCCTAATTCTCCCTATAATCGATTATGCCGAGGTATGTTATACCAAGACCCCAATAAATTAAATGGATTATTCAATTATTGCAGTCTTCGTAAAAATGACATTTCCATGTTTCGCCAGCGAAGAAACATAAGACTCGTTTTTCATTTTTTCGATATAATTTTAGATCCAATTCTCTGAATTAATTAAAGATTTTTGACGCGCAGTAACGACCTTGCGCTCAGCCTACGCTACGTAGTCCCAATTAGTCTTGAATATCCATCTCATCGATCTGGGTTTGTCTTAGATTCATTTACCCTTTCAGCCACTTGTTTCTGGAATAAGCTGTCTCCTATTTTGAGATTAACCAACACAAAGGCATCAAACAAACAGCTAGTGCGAAGATATTCTAAAATTTGTCATTATAATAAGTGTCGTTTAATTAAAATGATTTTTCTGAAATTGTACACGTACGTCCACTTTACTCTCACCTTTCACAGGTCAGGCATTAAGTTTTTTACACCTTTTGTACATCTGATTGCTAGCACTATGAAAAACATTAAATAAACAAACAAATATTGCAAATTGGTTTAATATTGCGAAGAAAAAATATCAAAACGCAAAATGGCAATAGATAAAATGCGTTAGATTTTAACGGGTAACTATAACGGATATAATATGTAAAAGCCGGTCCTTATGCAACATTTATAGCGCAGCAGCGCCAAGTTATCGCATCGTACATATATAAAGGTCAGACGGCTACGGCTGCGCGCGCAGTGACGTCACGCCTTGCTCCTACCACTGTATTGACCACCGAGCTACGTACAGTACCAATTCCCACCCACACACCCACGCGAAAACAGGGATACGCTTTACTAAAAATAAGCACAGGGACTCGTTTTGTTGCTACGAGGGCTGCACTAAAAGTATCGGAATATTTGGAATATTTCCACTATTCCTTTCAATTAAAAATCTTTTTAATTGAAAACTCCTTGGTTTTAAAAATCGAATACCACTTATTTACTTAAAAAAAGATTCTCGGTCTTCTCACAAGGTCTTGTTTAACTTGTTTGATCGTTGAGAAAATGGAATTGACTCGATAAAATTCAAGAGCGATGATTTATTATGACTTTCGAAGTGGTTTGATCGTTGATCGGATGCTTTCTGCATTTGGTGATGAAGCCCCATCCAAAACCACAATTTATCGCTGGTTTGCTGAATTTCAACGTGGACATGTCAAGTTCAGTGATGATCCTCGTCAAGGTCGTCCAAAAGCAGTGACCCAAGAAAATGTCGATGCTGTACGTAAGGTGATTGAGGAAGATCGACATATGACATACCGTCAAATTCAGGCAACTTTAGACATTGGCATGAGCCAAATACAAATAATCTTGCATGAACAATTAGGTACGAAAATGAGTTAAAGTGAGTGAGTTAGAGTGTCGCAAAAAAAATGGTGGCCACGTTTGTCTCCAAAATTGGCCATGTTGCGACTATTCCTCTTGAGGAACTAAGAACGGTTAATGCAGAATGATATACTAGCATTTGTTTGCCATAGATCGTTTTTGAACTCCATAAAGAGAACTGTAACCGCCGCATCATCCTCCATTACTACAAGTAATACTCGACTCCATTGCGAGTTCTCAAACCGCGCACAGATCAAAAGAGTTTTTGGAGCAAGAAACCATAGAATTATTAGACCAACCGCTGTACAGCTCCGACCTAAGCCCTAATGATTTTTATACTTTCCCTAAAATAAAGAATAAATTGCGTGGTCAGAGAATTTCATCACCTGAAGAAGCTGTGGTCGCCTACAAAACGACCATTTTGGAGACCTCAACTTCCAAAAGGAATGGTTGCTTCAATGATTGGTTCCATCGTATGGAAAAATTTGTCGAATTTCGCGGAGAATATAGAATGATAGAAATGACCATAATAATAACCGACATATCACCAACGCGGTCCCAAACACAATACAGAGATGGATGGAAAACGCCGTCACGTCCGGGGTTTGCGCGGGGAGGTTTCTTTGTTTATACTATGTAAATTTTGGGAGTGTTATGTGTTTTATGGAAAATTTTGTACGCATCGCAATCGCCACAAGATAGACGATAGAGTTATTGTTACCAAGTCGATTTATATCATTGAATTTGTTGGCTACGGATCAGATAAACACTGATCATTTTTAGCAACTCTGTAAACCTCCAAAAACTATTATCAACAAGAATCATAATTTTTTGATAAATGATTTTATTTTAACGGTGTATTAAGTCTTAATCATGAATAGATTTTTTACATAACAAATTTTCAAGATCAATTAGTCCTGTTGTGACTAAATTTCAGACACAGTGTTGCTATGTTTGTGCGTGATGAAGGTCAGTGTAAATAAAGATTTTATCTATCTAATTATTTCATAAAACAAGCATCGTAAACTAAATACATGTAAAAGATTTAAGTCACGCAACACTGTGAAAACAGGACGGTTCGTGCCATCGCGTGAGACGTCTAGACAATATTAGGACTGTTAGAGCAAATCATGTTCCAGCCAGCCGCCGGCCGGTCGCAATAACTCACAATCAAAGCCATTACGCTGCGTAGTTGTATCAAAGTCCGCAACGATCATTGATTTCGGCGCAGCGTTCTATTGGGAGAATCAGCCTAATGATGGGCTATGGAAATGATGATTGACATCACGACGTCACATGTGACGATGGAATTATTAATGGCGTACAGTTACGTACGTGTTGTTGTCAGATCAGATAGATACTGAATTAGGTTCAGGAAATAATAAAAAATATACTAACACTAGCTTTCCGCTAGCTGCTCTGCTCACTTTATATCGGATTTCCCAAAAGGAAAGATATAGTTTTGATTAAACTTATGATCTTATCCGGGTTGTTTTTATCAGATTTTCCCGTAGTAAAAATTTACCTATGTTCTTCTCATAATCTCAAACTATATCTACTTTAATAAAAAATTATGCAGCAGTTTCTAAGCCTATTCTAACAAAAACTGTATCCTCTATTTTTATGTGTTACTAGCTTTCTGCCCGCGGCTTCGCCCGCGTGGATTTCGGGATTGGGTCTATAGAGGGTTAAGGGTCATAGCTTTTGCCCACGGCTACATATGCGCGGAAGTCGGTTCATGGCGCGAAGGTTTTATCGCGCTTCCCGTGGGACTATCCGTTTTTCCGAGATAAAAAATACCGCAAAACCTTGCTCAAGAATCACTCTCTCTATTGATGAAAACCGCATGAAAATCTGTGCAGTAGTTTTTGAGCGAAGCCTTTATTGCGCATCCCGTAGGATCTGTCGATTTATTCGGGATAAAAAGAACCCTATTATATATTCTGGACTATATTGTAATCGTTTATCTTGTGTATGAATTGTCAAATTATAATAATAGCCAATTCAGAACCGAGGACAACACCGAAGCGCGACGCACTCTCAAACCGACCACGATCCATTGCGCAATCATGTTTTGTCTTCCGATAACACTGTACAGTATTACATTATGTAATTGTTATCAGAAAGCTTATCGATAATTAAAATAGCCGAGTATTCGGTGATAAAACCGCTTTCAAAAGCTTGTTTAATCTCGAAACTATTTTAGATACTACGTTATGAGTGCATGGAATTTCACTAATATAAGTGAAGTGCAAAGTGTACTAATATAAGTGATTTGTACCTTTATTTACTTAAATTATTATATATTAAATCATTATTATATAATAATTTAAGTAAGCAAAGACACAAAACACAGTTAAAATTTAACTGTCTGTAGAATTCAAACCTGTTACGCGAATTATATTCGCTCGGACCCATCACTCGGGACGTTCGCAAAGTCGTCTGTAATTAGAACAGGTATTCTATATTCTTTACGTTGTATATTAATATATGTATATATATATATATATTCACAGTACCCGCTAATTAGTTAGGCACGTAATCCAAGGACAAATTCTATTATGACATCATTCAACGTTCTTCTTAGTCTGTACCAGATTCTTAAATTTTAAAATACTTTAGTAGAGTACTAACTCTACAACGAATGTTATACTTACAAAGCAATAGAATTACTTTTTTTATGTTATAATGGAGATAATGATACCTGCACTAGTAGCAAGTAAGGTAGGATATTCCCCCAGGAGCTGCACGAACGGAATGATAGGAGGGTGAATGCTTTCGAGATTCAACATTTTTGAGTACTCAATTTTCGTATTAATTGCAAGACGCCAAACGTAACTCTCGACTTAGACTTGGTCTCCTTTCCAAAATACAAACAGGACACATAGAGCTAATTATTGTCGTGATGATTCCAATGACGTCGGATAGCCAGTTTTATTTTTAATGCTTACATACATTAAAAATAATTCTGGCTATCAATATCGCATTAAAATAATACAGTATAAACGTTAAAGCTATACTTAAAAACGACCACTGCATAAGTGTATAAAAATACATAACATTTTCGCAACACATCTGGACAAAATGTTTTTTTTTTTATATTCACCGCAGAATATTGGATTATGTACTGACACTGTGAACCGCAAGTTTGGTGTCCGATAGACGTTCTAACAAATACTAAACAAAAATAATCAGGGGATGTATTTTTTAGAATTATATTTTTATAAATTTAGAATAATTTATAAAAACCGGTGCGAACCCGGGGCAAGTCGCTAGTTATCAATAAATTTCTTTGGCTGCCGATAATCTCTTAGAGAACGACTGACATGACATGGAATGATAGAAAATGAATTTCAACCATTCAGCGCGCTGATTAATTAACTTTGGGCGAGATTCTGGCACTAGTTGATTTTTATATTAACGGTCGGATACTGCTATATGGTAACTTTGTGTTCCTTCCAGATTTCAGAAAAGAACAAACAACAGCACTACTGCTGTTAGGACAGCGCTGTGGACTACTGCTACTGCTACTACTTAAAATTGGATGGTACAACAAACGAATACGAACGCAATAATATTCCGTGTATTATAGCAACTCCTGTGTACTCAAAGTTACTTTGTCAAACGATTAGCTGGTCAGTGGCGATCCTTCTGCGCCCATTAGTTTTACCGCAGTTTCTGGTTAATAATCTCAGAACACATCAATATTAAAATCATTATTGTGCTCTGAGAATTAGAGTTAGCTAGACAGTTCTTCACCAGGCCAGGATAAGATCTTAACCTACTTAACGACCTAACCGTCATTTATCATCAGACAAAAAGCGGGAATATATATGAAAATAAAAGAAGGTAAAATTGTCCGTCTGTAGGTTTACGACGGCGGAAGTGTCACATGGATCCCCACGCGGCCATTGTTTACTGCTGCACGAGCGTGGAATGCGTTTCCTGGCTAATCGCCAATCCCCCGGCCGGATCGGGATATTTACAACGACGTCCGTCTCCCAGGACGCTGAACTTGTTAACACTGACGAGGTTTTCTTGCGACAGGATTTAACCTTCATCTCACTCGAGGTTAATTGCAGAAAAAGCCGAAAAAGGAGGGAAGCATGCAAATATATTTGCAACATATCAATCTAGGAACAGGTAATCTTGCTCTGACTTTTCGTATATACAATTTCAATTATCAATAATATTATAGGTAAACAAACTTAGGTAAAGTGGTGGCGGTAGCATTCAAACGAGCTGAAAACTTGTACCAACAACTGAATAAATATCTCTATTTCCATGGAGAATGGAATCCTCGGATTGTTTTTATGTTCCAATGTACTTCATTGTAGATTAGGAACATTTAATTCATTGTTTTCTTCAAGACGTAGTTGGAATAATATTGAATGTATATCTGATAAGCTAACACTAGCAAGAAAGCCTTACATTGTTTAACTGTGTCTCTTTAACAATGGGTTCTTTAAGTTCATGTTGATTTTGCAAAGCGCCGCACTTCTTCCCGGCACGAAAACGTGGCGTGGTTTAGATTGACGCATCTACGGGCAAAACATTTTTTCGACCTGATAACTAATTGTAAACATTGCGATAACACACAAAATAAGTTGACTAATATAAATAAATTCTTGATTATATGCAACATAGTCGAATTCGCAACATAATGAATTCTTGTTAATATGCAACATAGTCACGAATTCGCAACAAAGTTAAGCTCGAATCGATCGGCATTAAATTCTTGTATACAATAAATTACTAAAACTGAATCGTCTGTCCGAGATTATAATATTTTATTATTACTAAGAACTTGAAACTTCCCCACAACGTAATAGCTATATCTCAAATTAAATAACAAATGAAACAAAAGTGCTTAAATAAATTGATCACATCGTTGCCATCGACTTTGTCAATAATAATAAGATTCATAAAATATTGACACAGATGTCTCGCGATGATGCGCGAACAGATTGTAACCGTGTTTCTGTAAAATTATCGCAGATAATGTATGTGGGAAGATACCTATCTGATATAACGCACAAATGGTCTATTGTTATATTTAATGATCGAGCGACAAGGTCTGTAAATGGTGTCGAAGAAATTCAAATAAAATTTGAGAACAGTTGTTATTCATTAAATCATATTTCATCTACACGTAATTACAGAATCAATACCTTATTATCATGTATCAAACTGTTCGTTCCCTAATTTATTTGGGATTAGAGCAGTGGAGGACAAATACGCATCTGTCACTTTGTCATCCAGCAATTTTCATATTACTTATTACGCAATCCAAACATCGCTATTTAGTTCATATGTTATCCACACAAATTCGTACTCAGCATCTTTCTTATTAAATGCCATTCAACTTATGTTTCATGATCAAATTATATACTAAATATCATACAGACATACATACATACACTCACGCCTTTTTCCCACGGGGGTAGGCAGAGATTACGTCCTTCCACTTGCTACGGTCCTTACATATCTCTTTCGCTTCATCTACTTTCATAACATTCCTCATACATGCTCGACGATTGCGGGTACTTCTGACCTGGCCTTTTTTGAGGACACTTTCGATTTGTTCGAAATATGTTCGCCTAGGTCTTCCTCGTTCCGTGTCTCCACTCACTCCAGCTTCATAAATCATTTTGGTCAGTCTACTTTCATCCATCCGTTCCACATGCCCAAACCACCCAAGCATCCCTTTCTCTATTCTTGTCACGATATCCTCTTTCAAACCACATTTCTTTCTAATCACTTCATTATACAATCTGTCATTATACTAAATATCACTGCATAGTATAAAACAAAGTCGCTTTCACTGCCCCTATGTATGCTTAAATCTTTAAAACTACGCAACGGATTTTGATGCGGCTTTTTTAATAGATAGAGTGATTGAAGAGGAAGGTTTATATGTATAATAACTAGAGATCGGATAATCGGATGCATATTTACCTAAAGTTAATTTTTGGCTCACAAATTATGGAAGCGGCTTTTTAAAATACATTTTGTTAAATAAAAATCCCGGGAAAATACGGGACTGCAAATTTAACGTAGTGATATCGTTTGAAAATTACTAAATTAGCACGTGGTATTTATTTTCAAAAGACTAAGACTCCGGGTTCATTTATACAACTATGCATACGTATACATGAAGTTTAGTTTCAGTTCCCCGTGCGATTTATGAATGTACGATTTATTACATGAAGAGTGTTATACGAAAGTAGTGAGCTAGTTTGACTAAAACAATAATCAATTAAATAAAAATAAAAACAATAAAAAGCCGTTTCCATGCTTTGTCTTAAACTAACTTTAGGTAAATATGCATCCGATTATCCGATCTCTAATAATAACCTCACGTGTTTTGTTCAATAATATCAATTATTCAATTGATTACTACAGTTTTATTTTATTTATTTAATTCAATCAATTTTAAATGAATTATTTTTAAGTGTTTTAAACTATAATTTATTATATACTAGCTTTCTGCCCGCGGCTTCGCCCGCGTGGATTTCGGGATTGGGTGTATAGAGGGTTAAGGGTCATAGCTTTTGCCCACGGCTACATATACGCGGAAGTCGGTTTATGGTGCGAAGATTTTATCGCGCTTCCCGTGGGACTATCCGTTTGTCCGAGATAAAAAATGCCGCAAAACTCCTCAAGAATCACTCTATCTATTGATGAAAACCGCATAAAAATCTGTGCAGTAGTTTTTGAGCGAAGCCTTTATTGCGCATCCCGTGGGATCTGTCGATTTTTCCGGGATAAAAAGTAGCCTATGTTACTCGGGGAGAATGTAGCTTTCCAAAGGTGAAAGAATTTTTGAAATCGGTCCAGTAGTTTAAGCGTGAAGAGGTAACAAACAAACAAACAAACAAACAAACAAATAAACAAACAAACAAACAAACAAACTTTCGCATTTATAATATTAGTTGGGACAATGTTCACAGTTTTTCTGTAGTGTATTTAGTATAAGCATTGAATCCGTGCGAAGCCGGGGCGGGTCGTTAGTATGAAATAATTTCCAAAAACATGTAACATATTTTACGGTATCAAACAAGTTGTGTAAACCCAATTTCTACAAATTCATAGAAACAAGATAAGCATCATGCATCAGGCACACTGAATCAATAACCTATTCGTGAACTATCGGCGTGGATATCGAGGTTACCCGAGTAATTATTTCATCTGAATATAATAAAATGGAATGAAAAATTACTGTGCAGCACGAAACGTTAGTAAATAAGCATCAACAGCTCAAATCTAACATAAAAACTGTCTTCGTCCAGATAAAGATATAAATAAATCTGGGTCATCGATAACTTGAATTGGGTTAAGGGGCCATCCATAAATTACGTCACACGGTTAGGGGGAGGGAGGCGGTTGACGAAGTGTGACATTGTGTGACAAGGGGGTGGGAGGGATCTTAAATTTCGTGACGTCACATTACAAAATCTATTAAATCAAATTCAAATTAAAAAAATCATCAAATTAAAAAAACTATTAGTATGAAAAGTGCTGTAAATATTAACTTTTATTGTAAAGTGTGTATACTCTCTTAAATAAATAAAGGAGAATCTTCTTCTATCTATTAATTAATCTAGGGGTACTCCCGAAACGTACTATTTTTCTAATTGATTATAGTAGGTGATTTTGAAAAATATAATAAGAAAATCATGAAATGACCATATACTTATTTAATATAAGTAATCGTTTTTTGTTTTGTTAATTGATTTGATGTTAATTTTATTAAAATGAAAATAAAACTGATTTCGAAACCGCTTTTATCATTCAATAATTTCTATAATTTCAAAATTTGTGACATCACACTAGGGGGGGGGGGTCTCACAAATGTGACTAGCTGTGACAAGGACGGGGGAGGGGCAAAAAAACACGAAATTCGTGTGACGTAATTTATGGATGACCCCTAATGTAGAAGTAATTAATGTAACGTGTTTTATGTATATACCGGGTGTTCAAAAAGTCATGGATTACCTTTTACCTTACAGAACGCCATTTTGAACACCTGCTGTAGTTGAAAACAATAAATTTATTTTATTTACATATTGTTTTGTTGTTATTTACATCCACACACCTAAAAATAAACATGTTTTGCTATTACAACTTTATTTCAAACATTTGCAAAAAATGATAATTTTGGATTAAAATTGTTATAATAAGAGTTTATAAGTATCCAATTGATAGTAGAATAATTCGAGATTAAAATATAAAAAAAAAACTGCACTCGAAAAAGTTTTCATTCGTAGAAATAGCATGGAAAAACCTAATAAAAGGTAGAGATTTTCCGAAATTTCATTAAACATCAAAAAACTCGGAAACCATAAGACTTTTACTGTGGTCTTTTTTTTATTGGTAATACATGACTTTTTGGACACCCGTATATAAGTCTATAATTTATGGTTAGGCCATTGAAATTTATTATGTATTTGTTTATTTTCTGTGTTCTTATGAATGTTGGGGTACAATCTCTGTAAATGTACTGCTAGAGGAACAAGGGTTATAATTAAGCTGCTGGGCGAATGGGGTACCGGTAGAGTACTAGTGCTGGAAATCCATGCATGTATTCCAATGCAAGTGTATACATTGTACTGTGCTTTACATACAAGTGATTTGGAATATGTGTTATCATACATATGTATGATAGATAACACATATATATGTGAATATATCTATCTGTATTGATATAATATATAATGTCTTAATGTTTTGTCTCAGAAACATTATCAGACATTAGATACAATCCAATATTACATATGTCGGTCACGCGACAAACTTATCTGGCACATGAAAACAATATAGCTAGTCTAAAAAAATGCTCACTAACAGTATTTGTGCCAATCGAATACGAAAACAGCGTGAACCAGAGCTCATATAAATAAAAACATCGAGGAAATAACTTTACCCGTCAGGAAAAAATATTTGTATGGCTATCTTATCTTTGTTTACCCATCTCTTATTCATCGTGTGCTGTCTCATCTGTCGCATTATCAAATACCTTTCTGGGTGGTAAACAAAAACATACAACACAGATCACATGAATGCGAATGTTGTGGCGACGCGATTGAAGCAATCACTAAATCTATAAACAGAAAATAAGTAGATCAATTCGATTATAGAAAAAAGTTAATTTTACTTATTGCCTTAAGGGGTTAGTGCACCATTCTGAATTTAGTATCCGATTTAGGATAAGAATTTCAGTCACCAAAACACCATGAATGATATCGGACATGTGGACATTCGACCGCACGTCCTTTTCCTATCGCTGTCCTTGTAATTTAAGACAAAACTTATAAACACCTATTTAAGAATATAACAGTTTGCACATTGTGGCCTATTAAGATTAATGTAAAACTCAGAATGAACAGGTGTTGCTAGCACGTGTAACCCAGAATAAACTCTCTTTTACATTATCATGAATACACAAAAAATCGTATTAGTTACATTACTCACTTATCTCAAGGCTAACCGATTCAAATGGTTCCTCTCCTTCAGAAATAGCAGAATAACTCAAACATTAGAAAAACAAGGGAAATTTTATTTAATTTATTTTTTTGGTTAATTCATGTTGACAATATTTTACCGATTTTAATTGTAGCATCAAAATTTTTGAACACTTATTGAAACATTAACCGTTCCTATCATGTTTCAACAAGTGCCAGCTCGCAGGACTGGCAGCCATTTGGGCGGAAAGGTTCTGGAATGGTAGGCCTATGGCGGAAGCCGCAGCGTTGGTATGCCTGGTGGACAGACGATTTCATAAGTACCGCAGGAACATGCTGCACCAGCTGCGCAGGAACTATCGGTGTGGATATCCTCGGAGGAGGATCCAGCACTTATTTACGTTCGTTTAATTTTGTTTATTCTTTTCCCAGAAATAGGTATAGAGCTTGCCTTGTATAATATTTAAATGACTATCATAATTTCCATTTCGTGAACAACTTGTATGACATTTCGTGAACAACTTGCATGACATTTCGTGAACAACTATGCATGAATGGTGACTGAGCGTCTTGAATGTGATTACACTCACCTGATTCCAGTTGATTCCATTCAGAATGAAGGATGCCGTTCTTTCCACAAAACGGATGCTATATATGTTAATGTTAAATGAATGTTACCTTCCAAAATACAATTAAAGTTCCTGATGAATCCGGTATTCTAGAAATTGCAATAAGTACTTTGGTGACGAGACAAAAATCGAAATATAGTTCGACCAGTTTAACTAACACAATATTTGGACTATGGTCGTAATTCCGATCAACCTATAAATCTTTTTGGTTTTGACGAAACTGCTATTGACACAAAACTTGCAGAGCGCAGAAGTGGTAGTACAAAACAACCAGCACGCCTAAACAGCGTGCTGTTGCAAGATAACACTATAGGTAATCTTAATGATACCGCAAACTGAATATTCAAAAACAAACAAAGGACTGCGAATTAAGCACGACGACCCCCTATTTGCGTAAATCACCTTATCTTCATGAACTTGAAATACAAACGGGCACAGAAGCCACGTGTACTAAGCGTGCTGTTTCAATCTAACTACAGTAGAACTCGTTTAAGACAATCTTAATACGATTTCTCGCATAATACGCCAATTTACACCAGTCCCTGCAACTTAAAATATATTTTCATACATTTCTTAACGCTTAATACGATTCGTCATTCCGTTTAATACACGCCGAGCAGCGAGCCCGAGCCGTGACGAGCAAAATGCCTGCCGTTTGCCGATCGTCATTTGTTTTGATATGTTGTGTCGCGCGCGCACTCTGATTGTTTTGTAATTTTTAATTTTGTAATAAGTGCATCATTTGTTTGTTACAATATGACTACAATTAAGCGAAAGGCATTGACACTTCAAGAAAAGACATTGAAAGTTTTCGATAAAAAGTCAAACAAATCAAACCCAGTTAGCTGCCGAGCTTCACTTGCCAGTTTATACGTTTCGCACCATTTCAAAGAACAGTGAAGAAATCAAAGAAAAATACAGATTTTGTGTCGCGCGCGCACTCTGATTGTTTTGTAATTTTTAATTTTGTAATAAGTGCATTATTTGTTTGTTACAATATGACTACAATTACACTTCAAGAAAAAGAGACATTGAAAGTTTTCGATAAAAAGTCAAACAAATCAAACCCAGTTAGCTGCCGAGCTTCACTTGCCAGTTTATACGTTTCGCACCATTTCAAAGAACAGAGAAGAAATCAAAGAAAAATACAGATTGGGAGGTGTGCAGAGAAAAAAGCGAAAGGTAGAAAAGTCTGATAAATTGGAAAAAGTTTTAGTGGAATGGTTTCATCAAGCACGAGCTTTAAAACTGCCCATAAGTGGCCTCATAATATGCGAAAAAGCGCGTAAAATTGCTGAAGGAATACAGATCACTGATTTTAACGCTTCAAATGGCTGGATAGATCGTTTTAAAAATCGCAACGGTATTGTGTACCGTCAAATTAATCGGGAATCGGAAACAGTGGCACAACAAGATGTTGATACATGGATGGCAACACTTCCCGAATTTATGTAATGTAATTTTAATTACCACACGTATTTAACGTAATTTATAAATATATAATTACAAAAATTAGAGCATAATACATAATATAAAGTAGTACGTTTTTTATTTATTTTATCTATCCCGCATAATACGCTTTCTCGCTTAAGACGCATTTTTGGTAAGGTCCCTGAGAAATCGTCTTAAGCGGGTTTTACGTATATCATCTTTGATAACGTATCGATGCAAATAATGATAAGCATGCTATTCAATGTAGTAGTAAATTTAGTAGCACCAGTGAGTATTGATAATCATTGAAAGCCTTAAATTGATCTGTAATTCAGACGATAAAGAAAGTCGTCGGATACAAACAGCACAGAACTGTTGTCTGAGTCAATTTGTACATTTAGGCAGGCAGGCTGAGCAGTAGGCATACATTTAGCTAATTTGTTGATAGAGAAGATTATCATAATTAAGGGCACTTGTCACTTTAAATTGCACTCTTAGGTACTCAAAAATATATAATTATAGGCATTTCAGGAATTTTATAAAAAAAATCAGTAATAATTATCCTATAAGATCGATTTTGAGAAATTATAATAATATATTTCATAACCGTAATTTAAATATTGAATTTTTTTATAAGATACATAATTTTCGAACGACAATTGTAAAATTATGTATTTCTAATAACTCTGTAAGTATTGCTGTCATATTAGATTTTTATTTTTTTGCGTATAGTATTAAAAACTTTTTTTAATTAGAATGTTGTGCTTTAATTTTTACCTGTAATTACGTATAATATTAATACACATAAGATACTATTTTATTTAAATAATAATATATTGTTAACGTTTATGTATATAGTTGGTGAGCTATAATAAATTAATATTTTACACCATTTCTTCAATTTTGCAACAAAACTTACAAACAGAATCGATTTTCTATTGAAAATTACCTCAAGGGCTAACAAATAGAAGCCAGAAAACAAAAACGAATTACAAAACAAATATTGTGTTCCAGATACACAAATGATCAAAGTATTCGATGATTGTATACGTTCCCCTAAAGTGCTATTCGATCTCGATCATAAAGTGAAACAAATCAAACATATTCATTTTCACAGAATATAGGTACAATTTTTAGGTCTTACATTAAATGAAATTTTGCGTACAATCTATCAATTAATAATGGTATGCAATCATAGAATTGTAGACTGCATTATGTAAAAAAATTACAATCTTAAATCTCATACTAATAGCTAGGTAAATATGTTCAACCCAAATTATTTAATATAAATGAAGTGTTATTATTCATTATTTTATTAAGTATACATATGTCAAATAAGTTAAAAAATATATCATTTAGAAACTCAGTCAATGTATAATAACATTTATCAATTAAAAATTATGTCAATTTTGTTTTAAAAAACCATACATAAAACACCTTTCTTCGCCAATGAGGTACGTACAACAATTGGATAATAGGTAGCTAATGAATTTCTTCGGAATTTCATTCGAAATTCTTTATTGAAACGAAATAATTAGAACTCACAATTGTGAATCGGGATAAAGTTCTCATAGTGCGTGAGTGTTGTTCGGGTGGATGCGTTTGACGTTAATTTCAGGGTTTATCCAAGTTGTTTCCATGAGACAGGCAGCATTGGAAGACAAACCACATTAGACTACAGCGTGACATTCAATTTATACCGCACGAAGTAAACACGTGCTTCGTGGCCAGTGTAAAGAAGCCTGGCCATCTATTAACTTATCAAGGTCTCGCGTAAGTAATCCAATCTGTCTGCTATGTAATATAACATCCAATAGAACGGTTAAGTGCTTTGGGGATTCTACACGGACCTGAGAAATTGAATATCCATTATTTCAAAAACATATTTTTCTACATTTGTTAGTCCTATAACAGGCAAACGTCCGAGTGCAAGAGAATCTCTGGATTTGGATGCATTTGTGGAACCGAAATTCTTTGACCAATATTCCATAGAAGTTAGGAAAAGTAGGTGCATAAACATAGACTGCAAATGGATATTGTATAATTTTTTTATGTAACATTTTTGTATCTTTGTAATTGTCGACTTCGAAAAGCTATTTGGTAGGTGATAGACATCCATTTTAATTTATTAAGAGCTAAGTGTCTGTATCCCTAATGCCTTGATCTCCTGCACGTCAGCTTTGCCAGCCGCCATAAATTGTCGTAGACAAAATAATAATCATTTTTAATTAAGTATAAAGAAAAACATACATAAATTTATACAAAATTTATCACTCGGTACTAGTGCGAGGAGACAAACAATTCACGCAACAGCTGGCTTGTTGATAACATATGAAAGTATGAGCGGATTCCACGCCGTGCATCCGGTGATCCGGTCCAACGATACGAAGACAGTAAACATACCGAGTCAAGATGCATTACGTGTAATCAAGGGCTAGGTCACTACATTTTGCGTCATTCTGACTAATCATAAGTGAAATAACTTTCAAGTCCGTTGTATTTGAACTTCAATAGGTCGTTTTCTCCTACACCCCGCGTCTTTTTTTATACAATAGGAAAATATTGTCATTGTAGTGCTACTATTATACAAATATTAGTTTAACTAATTATAAGAATGTACTATGCTTAATTTGCTATGTGTCACTCGGACCATATACTAAAACTGTACGAACTGCATCACCTTATTATACATACATTATATATTAGTTGGCCGGAAGAAATCTCTCCGCCTTTGGACCAATTATCTTAGTACTTTCTAATATATACAGGGTTACCTGGTAAGTCGTGCGAACCCCGTTAGGGGGTTGTGGTTCCCACCATTTCTGACAGATTTCCCCTTGGAACCCCGCCCCCCAACTTAACCCTTTTCAAGTTATAAGTGTAACATAATTGATAAATTTTACATTAATTTCACTACTCCTTTTAGGACTTTTACCAAAGATTATTCCAAGAAATCTAATAGCAGCCTACCTTGTTATACCTTGTTGAATAGCTAATGAAACGTAGATATTTTTAAAGGTGCAGCCTACGTGTCATAGATTTTACATTTATATAAAAAATATAGACTTAAATGTAATTGTATAACAAAAATAATTTGACTTATGTAGCAGTAAAATTTTAAAACATTGTATGCCTATTTAGGTAAATATTATAATATTTACACATAAGAATTTGTAAAATACTGTTACAAAATAAATATATATTATTTTTGTTGATAACATTTACAGTGAAGCTTCATCCTAAAATTTTACAGCACAACAAACTATCTACGTCAATATAAGTAATAAAGAAAATAGAAAACTATGTTGACAGCTTGATAAGCAATAAATGCGTTATATAATTAATTGAACTTTAATTTTAAGGCAACGATATACAAGTACATTCTATATCTATTGATATGTTTACCAGCCCACCAGTTCAAAGTCAAACCCCTCAGAGGGTTACAATTTCGCAGACGAAGGGGAGATCCCTTGTGTATCTGCAATGCGTATAGCGAACGAGATAAAACAGGTAATTTGGACCTCGAATTTTGTATGAACAAGGTCACGATCAACACTCAGGCTACAGGCACGATTCTGGGTGTATGCTCCTAAATTATTTATATGCACGTATTTCGTGTTTGCTTTGTTAAGATCCTGTAGCCCTAGACAAAAAGCACGCGCGTCTTTTCTATTCTATTTCTACTATTGTAATAGACTAAGCGTTTTATATCGAAAAATGCTAGACAAAGTGTATCTACTGATAGAATGGCTGTGTCTACCGTGACAGTAGAAAATAGAATAGAAATAGAAAATAATCTACCGTGTTTCGCCTTAATTCGCTTTGCTTAAAGAGAAAAAATGCCGTTATATTATTCACAATTATTTACCTACATTAGTTAGGACAAAATTAAACAAACTTTGGATTTGAAATTGAAAATCGTTGCGTAGACATTTATTTAGAGGTAAGTATGAGATTTACAATTAATCATTACAAAAGCGAGTGTCAGTATTGAATTCAAATCAGCTTTGTTTACTTACGGTTGTTTCAAAATGACATAACATTAATATTTATACAATCAAGATTATATAAAAAGTTTATCAAATTAAAGATCCATACTAATATTATGATTGCAAAAGTAACTGTCTGGCTTTCTCTGATAAATAAACTTTCGGGCATGTCATTAATATATTCCAGCTGCCGTCGATTTTGAACCCTCCTTCTACGCCGAATCAACGTTTCTTCGGTATGAGCTGCCCACAAAAGCCTCACCATGTGCATTTTTAGGAATAATTTGGCAAAAACACACTATTTTAAAACAACAAACAATCTACCACCAATCTATTGGGTATGAGCAATCGCATTGTTGAGTAGAAATAGAATAGAACCGTATCTATTTTTTACGTCACAAACTACATTTTGTCTATGAATTTGTATAGAACTCTTCTACTGTCAAAATAGAACACAGACGAGCGATAGAATAGAAACACAGTTAGTATCTTGTCTGCGAGTTTTCTATCAGCGTCATCAAGTCACGTGACGTATCTACTGGAAATGTCAGTTCCATACATTTTTTTATGTTATCTATTATAGAAAACGCAAATAGAAAGGCATTTTGTCTAGGGGGGCTGGAATATTTTTTAAGTTGCAGTTTTTAATACAATAGAGGGAACAAATGTGCTATCTGATAAGCAGACAAGACATTAAGACCGCTGAAACTTCAATTTCCACGTACCCGAAGGCTTATAAATAGAATAGAATGTGAATATAGGTTTTTGATTGAAAAGGGCTATGGGTTATGATAATGTTATTTACACTTCATTGAACATAAGATTACTAAATCCTAACGAATAAAGCAAATAAACATTATAAAATACCCAAAATCCCGTGATGTTGATAAATATAAGACAACTTCTCCAAGGACCAATACTAGGTCCGAAAATAAACATGAAAATTTATTCCAAAAGCCACATGAGGTATAATAGCACCGTGAGTTATCGATTCTGCTTTATTGTTATGCTAACATTTTTTCGAGACAGATACTAATAATAACGTCAACATACCCAACCGTAGCTGTATCAATTTGGTTACTATAGTATTTGCGACGAAGTAAACTAAAGTGAACAAAGAACTAAGGCAATTTTAACTTCAAGTCTTATTCATAGATAAAAAAAAGAGACTTGTATTTTTATCTTGCCCGAGGTACAGGCGTACGTATCTTCATTCTAAAGTAAACGCAGTTAATACAACATTTACGTATCAATTTGCAAATAGTGTGCGGTCCAAGATGAACTGCATAAATTACGCTTATACTTGGTGCACTTAGATATATAAGACAAATTAAATAATCAAGTTATATTAATAAAATATTTTTATCTATTCTTTCAAAGTACTCTCCACCTGCCTCCTATACAAAGTTTAGTGCAATGCGTCTAAACCAGTTTTCATTTGTTCTTCTGTAGCCTTCACGAACACTGTTAGCGCATTTTCCGGCAACGAAAGCTATATCCGTTTCGGTTGAGTTATAAAAGTCATTCGATGAAAACTCAGGTCTGTAAGGAGAGAAACCTACGACTTTAATCGCTCTGGTATAGTGGAAGTTTCGTATTTTGAGCGCTGTCACCTGTCACACAGCCGAAATGCACCTGCCGCAAATTTATTCCACACAGCTGAGCTTCCTTTCTTTTTTGAGAATTACGACTATTTCTTTCTTCATCCCCCAAAGAGAGACGACCGCGCTAGAATTGGTTATATACCAATGGTAGATGACTGCTTTAGAAGGACCTGCATTCATAAACACCATTAATACTCGATCAAATGACTCGTCCAGCTCGGGCCACATTTGAAATCTTAAAAAATTATCGTGAGCAAATGTTACGATCTAGATCCATTTTTGAATTGATTTACTGTGTCAGTAATTCAATTTAGCTCTCAAAAAAATTTGGAGGGAAGTTTCGAATTCGAACAAATATTATTTTACTTGAAATTAATCACATTTTTTAATAATTAAAATCGGTCAGGTCTAATAAAAAAAACTTTTTCCACATTACATTCAAAGTTGCCTGGCAGTAATCCAGTCTCTAGACCAACGTAGTATTTTAAAACTATTAAAACATTCAATCGCAGTAAGTTTATTATAAATGGCGCTGTCTTATTATCAATACAATTAAACTAAATTTGGAAGCGCGAAGAGGTAATCATGTGATTGGAAGCATAAAAACAAATCACAGTGGCAAAGCAACGACCGACATATATATAATATATATATATATATACTGCGTTCCAACTAAACATGTCCCCTCTGCCTCACAAACAACTGAAACAACGCATTGATTGAGTCGCCACAATGTCCTTGAATCAGAGCCCTTTGGGAATCTAATGGCCGTTTTCACCAACCTTATCTTAGCTTAGGTGACTCCTAAGTGACATGCTGTCACTTTTTATATTAACTGAAAAGAGTGAGACAGCATGTCTCTTAGGAGTCACCTAAGCTAAGACAAGGTTGGTGAAAACGGCCATAAGACTACTAATATTCACGAGGGGAGCCGGAAACGAACATTTTTATCAGCCCTATCGTATTACAATCGAATTGTACTGAAAGCGAATTGAGCAATAGTAATTTATGTACCTGACACGACAATAAACAAGGTGAAGGCGCGATCACACGATCCTAAGTATATACATACAGTAGTATACATGAATTTATCTACACAGATAGTATTTGAAATTTGTTTAGAAGCCGAACAAAAAGATGCCATGAAATTATATACCTACATAAATGTATCAAGAATACGAATGTTATTTTTTTAAATAGTAGACAATTGTCAATTATCAAAAAATATTGTCAGCAATCGTATTGACTGATATTTGATTTCCAATTTCAAATCAGTATCACAAATAGAACATATTAAAATTGTTTATTCGAAATTTGAAATTCATAACCAAATATAATATTTACCGTCCTTCTACCACAGATCAGACAAATACTATAGTTAAATAAATCATTGTAACGCTGGTCATTATTCTGTTTCGGTTTCTGAATACATTTCAGAGGATTTATAATGAATGTGTGTCTGATAAAGATAGTTATTTCGAACGAAAAGCGATTTAACTACGTGACAAGCAACACGATATGAATCAAACGAGGGCAGTCCGCTCACGACTCGTTAAGATCTATTAAAAAAAGCGATATAACAACAGAAATATAGGTACGAAATGCGCAAGTAAAGGTTAACATGCCTTATTTATAAGGTCCACTTGTCTACGATAAATCACAACCTGCGTCTGAGAATAGAACACGTACTACGCCGTATTCAGAAAGACAAGTGGAATTTATCTACTACTATATATAAATAGCCACAATCAACTAGTATATTTAAATAACCGGTAAAGAGAAGCCGAGTTTTATACTCTACGTTGTAAATTAATATTTGTATACACATTTGTAAAAATCGTGGTTACCCACTTGCTATCTATTTCATTACAGGCAATACATGCTGGCTCTATATCACTTGCAATAAAACTTGACGTGTTGCTGACCGTACATCATTATCACTTTTCAATGTCAAGTAAGTCATGCCATTGGTTCACACTTCTGTTCGTAGGGTTGTTAAACATGAGGTTAGTTGGTAGGTCGTTTAGGTCGAGCCGCTTCGATAGGTTTGGAATCGCCTGACCATAATGACCGTGGCGCCTGATCCATGAGGATTCTCAGCCTCTACTCTCCAGAGGAAAGCCACGAAAAGAAATGTTTAGCATTTTTATATACTTTTTTGAGTTTTTAAGCAACACAAAGTTTCAAAATGCTGTAATTTTTTTTTTATTCCATAAGGTGGCAGACGAGCAAATGGCCCACCTGATGGTAAGTGGTAACCATCGCTCATGGACATCTGCAGTGCCAGGGGCACAGCTGAGCCGCTGCCTACCTGGAGAGAAATACTCTTTTTAAGCCTCGTTTGAAGTTAGACATATCGTAGCGCCCAGGAAATATCGCAGCAGGGAGCTCATTCCAGAGTTTGCATGTACGCGGAAGGAATGAACGCTGAAACCGAACTGTACTAGACAAGATCGGTTCCAAGTGATATGGATGAACTCTACTGCGGTGGCGGGTGGTGCGATGGTAAAAAGGTGACGAAGGCACCATTGCAAATAATTCCTCAGAGCACTCTCCGTTAAAGAGCCAATATAAAGAACACACAGAGAGCCAAAGTCTCTCCGCTGCTCCAAGGTCTCTGTTGAGGCCGTAATATTGGGATCACCGATGATACGGATATAATTCCATACATAAACACAAATACTCTGGGAAACGGCTGATCATCGTATTTCTTGCCATCAGACAACCACATAACGAGGCTTTACCCTTCTTGCTGCTGCACACACGTCCATTAACACTGGAAATTTCGTGTCTTTTGTTTAATACAGTAATTCCCGGGGTCCACGTCAGATACAATAATTTGTGGGTCCATGAAATGAAAACGGGGTTTCATGATAATGGATCTCAACATAGACTGATATTACCTATTTACTTACATTACACTATCTTCTAATATAAAGATATATAAATCGACAACATTTGGTCAAAGATCTGGGAGTGTGGTTAGATTCTAAGTTAAGTTATACACACCACTATGATAGCATTATAGCTAAAGTTAACAGGACCCTTGGTTTCATTTGGAGGACTACAAAACCATTTCGTAGGTCAGATGGTATATTGACGTTGTACTATACCCTTGCTAGAAGTGTTCTGGAATATAACTCTGTCGTATGGTGTCCGCAATACAACGTTCATATCGATAGATTGGAGGCGGTTCAGAGACGTTTCTTGCGGCATTTGAGTTCGAAGCTCGGCCTCAGACGTAAATTATCAACATACAGTGCAAGACTGCAGTACTTTGGACTGAATTCTTTGGAGGTTAGACGCTCAATGCAAGATCTTTACATACTGTATAAGATAATTAATAATCAATGGGATGTCATGGAGTTGTTGAGTCTTCTGTCATTTCGAACAAACGGTAGCAGTCGAAGAGTTAAGTTGTTTTTCGTCCCGTTCTGCGATAATAACGTAACATACAATAGTCCAATCTTTAGAATGTCTAGACTATTTAATGATAATATCGGTGGTTTGGATTTATTTACTCAGAGTTCAAGTGCATTTTATAGAAAGGTAAAACAGTTATATACTACGCCTGTTGATTGATGTCTACTATATATTGAACTGTAAAAATTATAACTACACGTTATATTTAGTATCAGACCATTACATGTTTCTTTTTTTATGTCAACGCTGTGTACAGCATTTATCGGACTACAATTTTAATTTATATAACGTTAATTATTTGTCTTGTGAATGTTTTGAATTGTATTCTGTAGTTGTGCCTTATTGTAAATAAATAAAATTATTTATAAAAGTACCTATGAAGTAAAAAAAAAATATTATAAATGTATATAAAATTTTATAAGTTGTAGGATGTAGGAATTTAATATCAGGTAAGTAGGTGGTCTACCCAAAATCGAAAAACATGGCAAGGGTCTACGACACAACAAAGTTTGGGAACCTCTGGTTTAATATGTACTTTATGTAACATGTATGAATGTGTGTGTTGTGTTTAATAATCTATACTAATATATAAAGCTGAAGAGTTTGTTTGTTTGTTTGTTTGTTTGAACGCGCTAATCTCCGAAACTACTGGTGCGATTTGAATAATTCTTTTTTTGTTGGATAGTCCATTTATCGAGGAAGGCTATAGGCTAAATAACATTACGCTATGACCAATAGGAGCAAAGACAGAGCGGTAAATGTGTAAAAAACGGGGAAAATTATTCATTTTTGAAGGCTTTCTTTGCGTGCGCTGCGAAAACGGTTCAAGATACACAAAAAATATGTATGAAAGAATTATTCCTCTATACATGATCTAAAAAAAAGTCCGCGACGGCATATCTTTTAAGGTTTAGTCACAATGACCGTTTTTATGGTACCAAATTTGGTCGAAATAATTTGTTTAAGTTGTATCAACATAATAATATTAATCTTTATTCAAATATAAATATAAATATGTTGTTGGTTAACCAAAAATCTGCCGGAAGTCACTATTCCACGCGGACGAAGTCGCGGGCAAAAGCTAGTTATCTATAATTCTAATTGAGTATGAGAAGAAGAATTCTAATTGAGAAGAATTAGAGAATTCTAATTGAGTATAACAGCGCAATAGCACGTAAGATCAACGAATCAAATAAATGTGAAGTGAATGGAAAAATAAATTCTGGAAGATATTTCCCGTTAGCAGATACCGCTATTTACATTTCAATAGAACATCGGAAGCTTCTATTATTATCATTCTATTCAATTGATAAGTAATACATACGAAGAAAAATGAGCCGCTGTTCAAATTAGAATTCAGGACACGAAACGACTAACATCAGATCGTTTGGCAGAAGTATCGAATTATATTCTGAAGAGTATTTCCCCATTCTATATTCGGTATTCATAGAATTGACTCAGTTTTTTACCACTCCCGTCATTCTCAATAATGATTTGCGTCGCGAATTTGTTTCATTGTAAACCGAAGATTTGCCTTTGTTGTACAAGAATAGACCCATCTCGTATTCCTTAATTTTATCAGAGCGAAGTATGTTTACGTAGCATTTGTTCAATGTCAGACGCTGGCCTTCACCCGATTTTAAGTTATCTCGACAATTATCACTAATCTTTAGACTAGTGGCAAACCTGTTTTTCGAATTCGTGCAATTTTTGTGATATCTGAAGCTATCAGGATTTGATTAATTGAAGCAATTTATTGAAAATCGCAAATGACTACAGATGGGCACATCATTTTTAATTTCGAACCTAAATTGAGTTGAATTGTTTGGCGATTCAGATCCGACGATACTTTTCAGTTGCGGACAGCGATTCAGTTGCAATCAATTTTACATTTTTGATCAATTTGGTATTTGTCATTTTTTTCATCGCTGTAAAATGCTACATAGTAAATGTTGCAAATAATACAAAAAGATTTTCATATTTTTCTAATTTAAAAAAAATTATCAATATATATAGTTAATAGATTTAATTTATTTAATAATAAACCGAAATTTATATCTTAATGTGCAGTTATGAGATTCAAATCGGTTACATCAATCCATTATTTAATCATTTCAATATTTTATATTAGACATTATTAACCTAAACTAAAACGCTCATTTGTT
Source organism: Scirpophaga incertulas (assembly GCA_036419045.1). Taxonomy (NCBI): domain Eukaryota; kingdom Metazoa; phylum Arthropoda; class Insecta; order Lepidoptera; family Crambidae; genus Scirpophaga; species Scirpophaga incertulas. Next base: position 22,469,545 of record CM071639.1, on the reverse strand, counting down.
CTTGTAAGTGATTCAAACCAAAAAGTAATTTATTACACACTAAGGTGAATTGTGTTTGATTGATAATTTAGTATTTTTACCGTGGGAGAGCCATGCTTCGGCACGAATTAGGCCGGCTCGACCGGAGTGATACCACGGCCTCACAGAAAACCGGCGTAAAATAGCGCTTGCGCTGTGTTTCGCCGAGTGAGTGAGGGTACCGGAGGCCCAACCCTCCTTATTCCCGTTTATTCCCCTTATTCCCTTTTAAAAGGCCGGCAACGCATCTGTGACTCCACTGGTGTTGCGGGTGTCCATGGGCAACGGTTATTGCTTACCACCAGGTGATCCGTTTGCTCGTTTGCTGCCCTATCCTACAAAAAAAAAAAAAAAAAAATTTTGGCTCTTGTCCGCTTTACTAATAATCAACATCAGATCGAAATGTCGAATCAGTTGAGGTAGTAGGCCTACTGTTTATGGATTCAAACTTTCAGTATGTTGTTGGGCAACTTTTCAAGGGAATGCTTCAGATGATGAGAAGGATTTTTACTAGATTTACAACCTAAATAGCTATAGACATCATCATAAAGGTCATAAGAACAATACAACATCATCATAAGAAGAGTTGTGAAAGAGAATCAAGTAAATGGGGCACTTCATAACTTCATGAATAGCCAGAACGTATAACAAAGAGCACGACTGGCTGTGCATGGAGGCGTGTTGATGCCCACATTGATGTATGGTAGTGAATGTTGGCTGTGGCAGAAGAAACATGAAATTAGGATTAATGCTGTGGAGGTGAGAAGCTTGAGAAGTATAATTGGAGAGAATCTGAAAGACAAAGTCAGGAACAGTGTGATAAGGGAGCGATGCGGCGTAGTTGAAGATGTAGTGACAAAGATAGAGAAAGTGATGCTTAGATGGTTCGGTCATGTTGAAAGAATGACTGAAGGAAGATTAACGAAAAAGATACACAAGGTAAGAATGATAGGACGAATCGGTGCAGGTCGACCTAGGCGGACATATCTCGATCAAATCGAAGATGTCCTAAAGAAAGGCCGGGTCAAGAGTACTCGCAACCGACGAGCATGCATGAAGACGCTCATGAAAGTGGAGGAAGCAAGAGAAGTGTGCCAGGATCGTATCAAGTGGAGAGAGGTGGTCTCTGCCTACCCCATTGGGAACAAGGCGTGACATATATGTATGTATGCATAAAGATGTCCCTGTGACTGAATAATCAATCATCATCAAGATTTTAATTACCTGGCTTTGTAGATATTCTCTAATGTTCCCTCAGAAAAAAGCATTTTCATTAGTCGTTTATTCCAATTGATTATCAGAAGCCCACTTATACGAGTTATCTCTGCGGCTAATCTTCAAGCTTACCAGTCAGAATAACGACCTTAATTTTTATGTTTGAAAGTCTGTTGTCAGTTACGAGACTCCAAACATCGATTTTCCAGTAGGGCACTGTACAGAGAAGAGCTGGCGCTACGCCAAGCCGGGTAGTTTTACGACAGCTTCACGAACTGGCAGCTCGCCAACTGTTACGGAGACAGTTGATTGTTCAGATATCGCAAATGCGCGAGAAATATTAAAGCACCCGCAATGCCATGTTATTAGGTAATCACGTGCTTGCTTAGTCATATTATAGGTCTTTCAACTTGTCGCTGCATCTAGTAGTATCTATAGCTGACAAATCTTTTATTGAATTATGATTACTAGAAGAGATATAAGATACGTGAGTCCAATCGCCTAGTGTGTTCGAAAGCGTCGGGTTTTTACCAGACGGTTTATTTTTCGATCATGCTGAAAGGTGCAGACTTTCTTCTTGGGTTGGTTAGTAGTGTCTATATTTTCGCTAAATTTGACAGCTCATCAAACCTAGACTCGGGATCTTCATTATTTTCTTTCTTCCGCTTCCTCATTATCTTCATTTATCATCAAGTGAGAAAAGTCAAAAACTTTCTTGTTGAGCCAAAAAATAAAGACGATTAATTATCAGTATACTAGAAATGTTTGGTGATCTCTTAGATAACGAGTACCCTTATCGGAAATGGAAATTCGGTCTAACAATTTCCTCTCGACATTTCATTCGTTAACAGAGTACATCCTGTTCGTCTGAACAGTTAATGTTTTGTACTTCTAGTCCTCATTCATGAAGCAACATTGTTTAAAGGTGCCGGTTGAAAAAAACATTATTATTTCGAACACAATCTGCATTTTCAGCTATAAATTGTATAAGGTCAATATCCCTACAAAGTTATGTAAGTAATGCAACATAATTCGTGAGAGGAGCTTGCCAAAGTACTCCTCGACATTTCGGGTTTCCGCTTGTACACCCGCCAATTTCATTTAATTCTAGAGCTGGAGTCTACTCGTGCTATATCCGGATCCATAGCTTATCTCAGGACGTTGGCAAGAATTACTAATCCCAAAAAATCATTTCATTTTAATAACTCTTATTATCTTATCCTTAGAATTCATTTTAATGTAAGTTTAGGTTTTTCTTTTTTCGTACATTCGGTTTTACAGAATTACTGAAGAATTTATACACAACCAGAATGTACTTCAATTAATTCGTTGCCGAGTCTACTAGTCTAGTTTCTTTCCATTTAACATTTATAACTAGCTAGCTCTGTTAGGGCGAAATGACATTTTACTAAAATAGTAAGACGCCGCGGTCTTAAAAAAATTGGGAACTCGCGTTCTACATTTTATTTATATGTAGAGCAAATCGTGGATAGAATCTAGAAGCCTATGGACGAGTGGAATAGGCGCGATATGTGGGCATATTGCGTGAAATTCTTAGGGTTCGGCATTTTTCATATCCGGCTCACGCTTTGCATCTCTCACATTGAATATTTTTTAATATTTTGATATCGTGGTCGGCGTCGGGTTGAGGTGAAGAATGTTTTATTATGATTCTGATAGACGGGCGAAATTTTATTAGAAGATGCTTGTGATAATCGAGTTTGTTGTAGTCGTACCTTGCGCACATTCTTGCATGCCAACAGTCTATATGTCATGTCACCTTAATAGTTCCATAATTACCTGGAGGCTTACTACGGTGTTCAAATGACATTTAAATTAGAACCAAAATTGAGAAGAATCGTTAATTTTTGCTTCAATGTCTTCTTATTTTTCTTGAATTGTTCCCAATTTTATTTCGGGTCGTCGCATCTTGTCTTCCTCTTCCACTCTCCTCTATTTCGACACTCACTCCATTCTTCAACATATCACACAGTCCATCCGTCTTTACTTCGGTCTTCCTCTCCCTATAATGCTTTTTGTACAATGTAATCTATGCAAACAACAGCTACAGATAGAAAATATACCACGTCTATCCACAATCTGCCTACAACGAATAGTGCGGTATTTTGGCCATGTTGCACGCAGAGATACCAGCAACCTGGAACGTCTTGTGGTGACTGGTAAAATAGAAGGCAAAAGACCTAGATGTAGAAGTCCCAAACGATGGTCGGACCAAATAGTGGAAGAGCTGCAAATACCTGTCTCCGACGCGCTCCACCAAGCTAAAGAACGAGACCAATGGAGACGCCTAGTTGATGGAATAAAACGGAGTCACGATCCTCAGTAGTGAGGGATCGATTTTGAAGAGAGAATCTATGCAAAATTTACTTCAGAATTGAAACATTAAGCTATGGTATTTACAAGTTCAAACATATTCTTATTTTTAATACTAGCGGACCCGACAGACTTCGTCCTGTCAAAAAGATTTGTACAGTGGCAGTTTTTTGTTCTTAATTATTTTATAGATAATGTCGCATAGCCAACCAAATCGCAAAAAAAGTCTAAATGACCTATTACATTTTGTGGCTATTCAATTTTGGAACGTGACATTAAATCCTCCAACGATGTATTCTGTGCTCCAACGCACGCACGCACACTGTTTTGATAGATATGATTGAATTTCAACTATATGTAGCGTTAATAAAGCGCAAATTGACTCTTTGATGTTAGGAACACACCTTCATTGCTTAGACAACAGTGAGTGCTTGCAATATGAACTTTATACAATAACAATAAAGCTCAATTCGACTGTACGTTTTAGTTAGAAAACGATTGCATGGGAAAATAAAAGGGCTGTTTTTAGGGTATTTCCGATAATTATTCGAATTTTCCTCATTGTAAAAACCCTCCTTGAACTTCAACGAACATTAACAAAAAAGAATTGGCCAAATTGGTCCAGGCGTTGTTGAGTTATGACCTTACCAACACATTTTGCGATTCATTTTTATATATAAGATTATTTCGTGTAGGAATAAGTCACAATTTAATTAAAGATAGCTCAATTTAGTATTAGTATGAAGTAATGAGACGCAGATTTTGAAAGTAGTCTCTCAAAATTTCGTTATCGCATCAAGCGTGTGGTAAATTTTCGCATGCCAATAATCTATATGTGATTTGATCATAATATTCCAGTATAAGCAGTGGGCGTACTCTTAAAAACGATATTAAATATATCGTGGAGTTCGTCGTGTCGTATCCTACTCTTAGTTACTATCGTTTAAAACATTTCAACGGACGATCGAACGAACGATATTAATTTTGACATAAGAAAGCCTCAAAATGACAACGATGAATTGAATTTGACAGACGAAATTAATAGCGTTCGTTCGGTGGAATGCTTTAAACGATAGTAACTAAGAGTAGGATACGACACGACGAAGTTCACGATATATCGAATATCGTTTTTAAGAGTACGCCCCCAGGACCTGCATTCTAAAACCAAAAATCGATATATCTTGTCTCTGTCAGACTACGGCCATAAACACAAAAATACAATAAAGTTAGAGAGATAAGAATGTCCTTTATATACTTTATTGCCATAATCAGAGTTACAAAAAAAATGTAAAAACTGTGGTTCACAAAGATGGACTTATCTCTATTAGAGATTTCTTCCAGCCAACCTGTGAGTGTCTACGGAATGCTACTTATAGTGAGAAACGTCAAAGCAACCAAAGTTGTTAACGAAAATTATTTATAAGACAAACATATATATACCATGAATATACATACATGCTATATGTCCTCTTGCAGTATTCGAAATTATGTCTGTAAATTATGAGTGTTAACGATATAAGTGTGATGTATTCTTAATATAGTGGTACCTGAGCTGGGCGCAGTAGAACTGGTGCGGGATGGCGGTCAGCACGCCCGCGCCGTCTCCCGTGTCGTTGTCGCAGGCGCACGCGCCGCGATGCTCCATACGCTTTGCAAGAGTCTCCGCATCGCGTACGATCTGTACATTAAAAAAAATGCTTATTATCTAACTATCGATTTATTTAGGAGGAATTAATTTTTAGATTCAACTAATCGTTACACTGTGCTCATTTTATGCAATGAGATGGCGCACAACATTTTTTGAACTGAGTTTTATTACTCATAAGTAATTAAACGAAACATTCACGTTCAATTATTATACAAAATGTAATTGTTCAATGTGCACAAGCGATTATTCCGTAACTATTAGATACATAGAAAAATAAAATATAAAAAATACTTTGACATAGAGAATACACAGTATGTTTTTTGATGCTGGGTACATGTGCTGTACTCGGAAAAGACGCAGAGTTATGTTGGACTTTTCGCGAATTTCGGTCGCAGAGTGTACTAACGCTCATATAAAAACATTGACGCGAGCACGTCGATCATCACCGTTTACTGCTCATCAGAGAGAACGGGGAGTGACGCGTCGCTACCGGAAATGGACATGAAAATTCTCGCGAATACTAAGCAAACGAATAATAATACCTTTTTAAAATAAAACGATAAATCGCAAACATCTTGACATCAAACACTCCTAGAATATATATATAATCCCTTATTTTAATAGTAAAAAGTTCATACCGCATTTTAAGTTCTGGTATTCATACATTCTATTCCCTTGACAATAATTATTATTATATAAGTAATCAAAAGATGTGATTAGGGTTAAATAATATTAAATGAATACATACAAAATAATAAAAAAAAACTTTTCCTATATTAAAAATATGATGTTAAATATCCATATATTAGATATTTTTCGTTTTAATTATTAAACATTTTCATCTAATTTTACTTACTTAATATTTCTATTTGTTACGGTATAATCCCTTGTGTATATTTAACAAATAAGTCTGCCTTTGGACCAATTAAATTTGTACCTCCTAATATTTTTATTGTAATGGTGTTTAATTGTGTTCGATAAAGAGTTTATATATATACTGTTTACTGGAAAGAGATTCCATGCCTGGATTGTTTGTTCGGGTTACTGGGAGAACTTAAATGTCTTCCCAACTGAAGCCAAGCAAATTGTTCATTATAATCATTCATGTAACTGGCATCTTGGCGTTATCGTGAAACATAACCGCCATTTTGACATTACTGTGTCATCTTGAAAATTCTCCATTGAATTTTAATACATTAGGCAATAATATTCTTTATTTATAGCATTGAGAGAATCAACTTAAGTGTACAACTGCACCAAATCCATAAGCTTGGGGATCAATGTCCGACCATCCAACAGTTATACAACTAGTCTACACTGCTATCCTACAAATGTAATGATATAGGGGGTCAATTAATGGCAATGTAGATTTAAAAGCTAACTAAATTGAGGGATATGCTTCAATGAAAGATAGCTGTCAAATGATATTATGTATAAGTGAGGTCATCTACGTTCAATACTTTTCTGCAAGCAGCAAGTGAGTTTTCTGAGTAGTCAACACCCTATGGAGAGAACAATGAGTACACAGTAACCTCTTTATCTAAAGAGGGCATAGAGTGATGTCTCTGATTCAACATTATTTTAATCTTGTCCTAACCAAGCAATCTAGCAAAGTCAAGTGACCGATTCATGTAATAGTAATATACTATACAAATGGTATAAAGATACTATACAAATGGTAAAAAGATAAACACAAAGCTTACTTTATGGGTACGCTGCCCGTCGATAGCAACTACAAAACCAACTCCACAGGCCTCGTGCTCGTTCTGAGGGTCGTACAAGCCTTGCTTGGGCGGCCCTTCCCACTCCATTCCTAAGTGAAGGAAATAAGTTATACTTTTTACCAATTAAACTACACAACAATATTAACTTTCCTACATTAAAACAAAAATAACTATACTGATATCATCATTAAACATTAGTTATGTGCTAAAATGAAGTATAAGATATAAGAACATATGACTTGATTGTATGACTTGATATGTATGGACAAAATTTGGCAAATGTGACAAATGCCCCAATTTCTACAACAAATCAGCAGCTCTTTTAAAAATTAAAAGTATTTTATAATTATATATGACGAATACATACAGAAAGTGAGATCTATAAGTTATTTTATGATCTACCTATATTAACTAAACATTCTTAAATTGACTAATATACACAACTATTCATATGCAGATTTACAAGTTTTAGTGGAGAATAATTCTGCTGTGCTTTTTGTATATCAATATTTATGTGTAATTTTTTAAACTGTCTCAATCTACTACACAAACCATAAGTCTTATCTTAGGAGTGAGTTGTCTCTTTGTGGGAGACATCATATTGTAACAAATAATGGATCTATTGTGCATCCCCGTGCTCCCCATCCTAGCCTACCAGCTGGCTGTCACCACCAGCTTATCATGCTCAATAGCCTAAAGAAGTCCTTTGAATGGAGGTATTTGAGATGTAGTTTGTCAGAATTGGATAACTATTGCCCGCCAGTTATTGTCTCCTGTAGGGTAAAGCATTTTAATTGCATAATAGGTGTACCATGCTGTCCTCTTCAACCTTGCAGGCTCTACATTGTTTAGTTCTAGTGTGACCCATTCTGTGAAGCTCCACCAGTCCACAAGTGCTTAAGGGATCTGCCAAGGCGCTGTCTAGTGCTAGGCGGATCTGAGTTCTACTTGAGTTCACGTGAATTTGAAAAAAAAATCCATGTCCATGAAAAGGTGTGTGCTAATCTTTTATAATTGGCACATTACATTTGGTCACTCTCCATACCATAATAATAAAATTTTTAGTTATTTAATTAATCCGAAAATGATATAGCAAATTTATTTTAAGATAAATACGTATTTCAGTGTATTTTATTTATCAAAACCTAATTGATATAACAGACAAAATACAGTCTGCTGGTTTAGTCTAACTATTAGCTATAATAAAATTCGAAATTATCAATAAAAGATAAGAAGCCGGTCGAACATTTGTTGTCAAAAATTGCAGACAGTTCCACGTACGCAGTAAATAACTCGTATCGTGTACAGTTAGTTACACTAGATGAACCAAATACGTGGAGTCGTGGACAGACTTAACTATTATTATAAACTTCAATATTAATAATTTAGATGAAAACCAAACCTCAAATCAAGATTTCAAAGTTCACAATAGTTTTCTGGATACAAAACTATAAAAAGTTTGCACTTTCACGAGAAAATAACACCGCAAAATTTATAAAAAAAGTTAGAATAATAAATAACTGGGACAAAAAACGGAATTCGTAGTGTCCGCTCTACAGACGACTACGACAACCGGCAAAACGCGTTTGACTAAATAAAATAATAATGAATGAACGTAAAGTTTCGAATGAAGGAAAATGAGCTAGTTCGTTCGGAAGCCAATCCTCATTCGAGCTGATGTTGTCATCTCTATTTATTACCATGTATTAAAGCAAGATGGGTTATGAACGATTCTAAATGAGTCTCCGCATTGAATGAAACCATGTTAAACAATGAAAGCTTTAACTAGTGAGGTTCTATATTGACAATTGAATCAATTGAAATATTTTGAAAACAGAATTGAAAATAGTATTTAGACTTAAAATTGAAAGTAAATGCTTTACACCTCTCACAAAGTTTATGCTTGACTCAGAGTTGGTCAGGGTATAAAGAAGTCGAGAGATGCCTCAGACATTAGCAATTATACGATCACAAAATTATACAATCAATTTATTTGTATTTTTGTTGAAAAATATCTAAATTGATAGATTAAAGTAGTAAAGAGTCAATTAGAAATTAGTTCAGTTATATAAGCGCCGAATGAGGTAAAATAAATGATACAAAGAACACTCTTACGGTTTCTAAAATTTCAGCAATATAGAATTTATTGTTTCAATATAGAATTTATTGTATATGAATATATGTTTTTCCATATGAATTTTGCTTATGGTAGGATATAAAAATTGAGAGTAAGAAAAGAGTTCACCCTAGTTCGGTGTATATTTTTAGATTTTATTTGTAAAATATACAACTATGAATTGAAAGAATATATGTTTTAATGTTGCAGTCGGAAATGCAGATTTACTGGCAGTGTCAAGTGGGTGGATAAGCCTCATGCATACAGCTCCCTTTGTATCGGCACTACAGCTACTCAGCCTAATCGCAGAATTAATACTCAAATTCCGTGTTCTATGAGTGAATTCACAAAAATCTTATCTTATATATAAACAAATATATATTTGTAATTAAGAGTCACTGAACTAAGTGAGTTTAAGATTTATTTTGAGCTGGTGTGATATACTGATACAACGGACTGATACTGATCATTCCGTATGTCGGATATATTTCATTAGAGTTAATATCTTCAGTTACACAAGTACTACGCTGGATGCTAGTTGTGTAGGATCACTCGGTGTGGAAATCCTTGAGGGAGACCTGTGTACAATACTGAGCGTCTCTTGGTTAAAATGAAGTTGATGATTATTTGAAAAACATATGGTATCTATAAAAAAAAAACCTGCATTCAGATATATTCAATAACTCTAGGTTAACTTTTATTTTTCTTTTACCACCAGCGAGGCAACGTGAACTGTGTACAAGATATGTAGATAATGGAATGACATTCTTCATCTTACATCTAAAATAAAATGATCGAAAACGATTTTCAGCTACTTAATCGGTCAATCTGCAGTTTTTCGTGATTTCAAATGATTAACAGATCAATTGGAAGTCCGTTGGACGAAAGTAAAATAATCACAAAACCTTAAAACTTTCGTATTTTCTAAATTGGAAAATATTTTTGTATTATTAATGCATTTTTTTTATTGTGGCAATTTGGAGATTAATGGGAAAAGTCTCGGAGCTGATTTTAATCTCACATTTTCTTACAAATTAGTTTTTGTAGCTTATACTGAAGTCTTGTTCTAATTGGCTATTTCTTAAATTATTGTAAATGTTTTCTATTCTATTCAATTGAAATATAATTTTCTTATTTTATTCAATATTTATTCTGTCAAAGTACAACACTAGTTATCTCTTCGCTCCGGTCCCATTCATTCTCAACGTTTTGATATGAAGAATTTGACAGTTGATAATAGGGCGCGAAAAGCAAAGGCAGTTTAGAATCATTTCTGGCGAAGTGTTTGTTATCAAAAATAAATTATGATAAATACAATGTTATATTTGTAAATAACACTAATTTTCATAGTGTCATAGTTTACAATTTATTGATAACAGTTTTATAAGCAAGACGGCAAAATAAAAGTTTGATAATTATCTATTTTTAAATTGTTTTTATTTACCAGTTTATATTTTGTAATCGTACTTGTAAAAATTTCAAAATGAGTTTAAGCCGATTACAAAGTGCCGTAAAGTGCAATGTGGTGAAAGCAAGTGCAATGTGTGCTGCAATTTCGAAACCTTGGGGACCTTGTACTACGGAAGTGAGCATTTGCAATTATATTCCGCGGAGGAATATTACCCAACAAAATGCAAAACCAGACTGGAATAGAGCTGTTAGTGAGGCTGAGAGAATCGTAGGCTACCCCACTTCTTTCTTAAGCCTGCGATGGGTTTTAAGTGATGAAGTGGCCAACGTCGCGCTGCATCTAAGGAAGTTGGTTGGGAGCAACCATCCCTTGCTGAAGACTGCCAAGTATGTATTCAATGATGTATCTATTTTTCACAATATAAATGTAGGTATAGCGTGCCACGGGATAGGCACGATATGACTGATAGATATAATATGACAGTTTGTTAAAGAAAAAATAAACTCACCTTTTTCTATAATACCTATTATAATACCACTCGCATCATTAATTCATAGTGTAAGTTAAAAACTGTTCTTATTATTTATTTAGTGTGGAGTTGTATATAAAGTCATATTGTTCACAGAAACTTAATTTATAATGGCAAGAACAACATGCAAGCATTGGGGCTTATTGTGTTATTGGTGTCAAAGGCGGCCGGCCACAGCCCTGAGATACCTGATATGGAGCAGGATAAAGCAGCCGGAGTGCTGCACAGGTAACTCATCATAATATAGTCTATCTCTCACTCATCAAAACTATCTAACTCATCAAAATAGTTATCATTTTAGTTTCATTACCTTATATTCAGATTTACAATTTTTTTTTGTGATAATGACTGGTTTCCAGCCAGCGCGCTCTGGCCGAGGTGACAGAGATGATTCGCACCTCGCATCTGGTGCACAAAGGGCTGGTGAACATGAACACGGGGCTGCGCGTGGCCGGCGAGAGGAGCGACATGCTGTTCGGGAACAAGATAGCCCTGCTCGGGGGGGATTATCTGCTCGCTAACTCTTGCACGGAGCTAGCCAACTTGAGGTATGGTTTTATTCCAGCTAAGGCGTATAAAAATCGCCGAGCGGGGTCGGTCGGGAGATGGCCGATCCCGCTCTAAGGAGGCGGCGCCGGGTAGCACAGCGCGGGTCGCCGTATCCGCGGGCGTGACTTCCTCGCGCCCGCCGGCGACCCGGGAGGGACTACGCCCCTCCCGTGGCGGGGGCGTCGTCGGTGGAGGAGATCGGGGGAAGTAGTTGTCTCCCCCGAATTATCGCAGGGGAGCAGAGGCTGGGGGTTCCTGGAAGTCGCTTCGCGTTCCCGGGTGGGTAGGCCTCCCCCTTCTGGGGAGGAGAGCCCCAGCCGGGGTATGCAATTTAACGCATTTTCCTTAGGGTTACAAAAAAAGTATGGGACGATTAAGATGCTGCATGACATTAACAGGATGAGCGCAGTGGCATAGTGTTCGGAAAGTCATAGCTCTGCTGAGGTACCTATGGTGAGTACTGTGTTTCGTAGATCTGTCTCATTTTTTACCATTCACTTAGTAGGTCCGATGTCAATTCGACTATTACCAATATGGTTATTCTGTTTCGAATTTCGGTTTTAAAGTGTATCAGATACAGATACACCAGAGAAAAAACTTAAGGGTGTATATAAAGTCGACTAATCTGCACTGGGTCCGAGTTACAGAGAGACATTAAGGTCCACTAACGTAGTTCGTAGTTCTCTGTGGGGACGTATATGTACTGTAATATACTACTGTGTAAACTATCAAATTAATTAACTTAAATATTAAGCTGTGTAATCGTGGGCGAGACCTACGTCTCTCGTTCTCTTTAATCACGAAGTATTTCCTGAAGCCTTATGGTCGCTTATGGTTAATGCTATATTGAAATAGAGACACCGCTCTTGCGGCTTATAGCGCCATCTTGCTTGCACTGTTTTCAAACGATCAAAGTAAGCTTACAGGTCTGAATTTTATTAATAAATATTTATAGCTATATTGATTATTTGGATTTGTTTCATTGAATTCTTGAAGAATTTTCACACTTGATTCGCTCGCCAGAATCTTGTGCTAAATACCTACCTTTTTTTTTATTCTACTTTATTGAAAATTTGACTGTCCATTTGTCGGTAAGTGGTTACAGTCGCCTATGGTGCATATGGTTCCTGTAAGATTTGCATCAAATCTGCAACCACTACAAAAGGTGATGTGAATTGTCTACTTGTGATATAACATGTAAAGTCATGGTAAAATCAAAATCAAAATAATATTTATTCAACATAGACCTTTACAGGCACTTATTGACGTCAACAAACAAAACAAAAAAAAAAAGCTTAAATAAAAAAAAAAACAAAAACCTTGTCCGTACGTACGAATAAGGAAAAAAAAAAAGAAAAAATATATTGACTCGACACCTGTTCGGAAATTGGGAGAGCCTTCTCGAGAAGAACAGGCAAGAAACTCTTGAAGGTCTATTTTTTATCTCCTCTTTTCAATGTTAACAATCACAATAATACAATACAAAAATACAATATAGTACAAGATACAATCACACCTAACACGATTACAGTCGTATGTATGTTTACATACACATATAAAATAATACAATATTATAAATAATGTTGTTACCAAACATGGCTCTATGAATAGTGGTAGTCAGCAATTTCAATTTCTCTCCGGAACACAGCAAGGCGAGAACGGAAACGATCCGATAGTCTCATTCGGAAGAAACCTTTAAGATTTTGCATTGATAAAGAAGTATCAATAATTCTTTATCGTTTCTTTTCAACGTACACACTAATGCGTAAACCTTCACGCCGAACACTTACGGTTGCGAAAGAATTGATTGGTTGCGTGTTGCATTGCACTGTAATTCACTATTTTGTGTGCAGTCGTACAACTGCATATACCAGTAGTATGTGTTACGTACAAGTCTGCTTTAATATTTTTTTTTAGTGTTCCGTACTCCGTACCAAAAAACGGGACTGCTATAGGATCACTTTCTCGTCCGTCCGCGAAGACTTTTTTTCTCAAGAATGCGTGAAGGTATCGCGTTGAAATTAATATCAATACTCAAATCTCCAGTCCCTTGCAGCAGTGAATAAATTAAACGAAATGTCACACAAGTGAAAGGAACGAATCGGGATCCCTAAATTTGTACTACTACTTTGGGCTACAATATTTTTTTGACAATTTTAATACTTGCTAGCGTGTCTAAACCTATTATTACAAGCATTTCTCGATGACCTAGAATGGAATGTACTAGGAGTAATAATGTTCTGTGGGAATGTACCACGAATCAATGTCATGTGGCACAAAAAAAAGACATCTGAAAACCATAAATTTGTAGTTACTACACATTTTTCTTTGCGATTTTGACACTCGCAGAGAAATCAAAACCTATAGGGTACTTCCCGTTGACCTAGAAAGATGAAATTTGATACGAAGCAATGTTATATATGACTAGCTTTTGCCCGCGACTTCGTCCGCGTGGAATAGTGACTTCCGGCAGATTTTTGGTTTTTCCCACATAGTTCCCGTTCTTGCGGGATTTTCGGAATGGTCGAGTTTCCGCAGAATTTTTAGTATTATTATGTTGATACAACTTAAACAAATTATTTCGACCAAATTTGGTACCATAAAAACGGTCATTGTGACTAAACCTTAAAAGATAGACATATGCCGTCGCGGACTTTTTTTTAGATCATGTATAGAGGAATAATTCTTTCATACATATTTTTTGTGTATCTTGAACCGTTTTCGCAGCGCACGCAAAGAAAGCCTTCAAAAATGAATAATTTTCCCCGTTTTTTACACATTTACCGCTCTGTCTTTGCTCCTATTGGTCATAGCGTAATGTTATTTAGCCTATAGCCTTCCTCGATAAATGGACTATCCAACAAAAAAAGAATTATTCAAATCGCACCAGTAGTTTCGGAGATTAGCGCGTTCAAACAAACAAACAAACAAACAAACAAACTCTTCAGCTTTATTACAAACTCTTCAGCTTTATTATATTAGTATAGATAAAATCTACTGCAAACAACTGCGGACTGAGTATTTGATATTAATTTCAGTTTAATATATCCATGCGTTACTGAGAAAAAAGATCTTGATAAACGGACAACAAAAAAGCGGCAAATTTTTTTGGTACGGAGTATGAAACCCTATAAAAGATATTTAATTATAACTAGCTGTACCCGTAACTTCATCCGCGTGGAATTAACAAAAAGTTAATTAGTTTATTTAGTTTTTTTTTTGCATTTTTATAATAAGTTGTATGTGCGTAAGCTGCGCGCGATACTGGAAATTATTTGGACATTGCAACATTACTTTATTTTTCTAAAATAAAAGTAGCCTGAGTTACTCCTTATTACATCAGCTATTTGTCAATAAGAGTCTCGCCAAAATCGGTCAGGCCATTTCAGAAATTGGTCGGATGAAACAAACATACAGACGTAACTACAATTTTATTTATATGTCTAGTTTTTTTAAAAAATAAACGTGGCCTAAGTTACTATTATAACTAGAGATCGGATAATCGGATGCATATTTACCTAAAGTTAGTTTAAGACAAAGTATGGAAAGGGCTTTTTATTGTTTTGTTAAATAAAAATCCCGGGATTGCGGAATTGGATAGCCGGATGTTTATTTATTTACCTAAAATAATTTAATTTTTGACAAAGTATGAAACTGTCTTTTTATGTTATTTCCATAAATAAAAATCCCGGAATTCCTGTACTGTAGAACATTTTATTAATGCAAAACTTATAATATCCTATTTAAAATGGGGCGTAAATATTTTCAAACAATATCACTACGTTAAATTTGCAGTCCCGTATTTTCCCGGGATTTTTATTTAACAAAATGTATTTTAAAAAGCTGCTTCCATAATTTGTGAGCCAAAAATTAACTTTAGGTAAATATGCATCCGATTATCCGATCTCTAATTATAACATCAGCTACCTGCCAATAAAACTCCCGTCAAAATCGGTCAAGCTGTTTCAGAGATTAGATGGAACAAACAGACAGACGACACTCTCAATTTTATTTATATGGATGTGTAGATGATGATTCGAGTTTTGATGTTGGTACCAAAAGACGTGTACAGTTCTATAATTCAAATTCAAATTCAAATTCAAATTCAAAAATTCTTTATTCAACATAGACCTTTGCAGGCACTTATTGACGTCAAACTCTACCACCAGTTCGGAAATTGGGAGGCCCTAGAGAAGAACTGGCAAGAAACTCTCAGGGTTTATTTTTTATCTCCTCTTTTTTAATCGTTATTTACAATTAGTCATTTATAAAAAAAAAATAAAAAAATAAACTTAAAGCTACAATAAAGCTAACATACATAATATAATATTTTCGTATGTACATTTACATACACATTAAATGTCAAAAGGAAAAGACAAAAAATAATAAATAAATAATTATGTTGTTACCAAGCATGGCTTTTGGGATACCGCACCTAGCTCCATACAGTGTTATCGTTTAAATAATCACTTACTTTATAATATGCTTTACTAATAAGTGTCTTTTTGATGTGATTTTTAAAGTTGTGCAAAGGCAACTCAATAATGCTTTGTGGAAGCTTATTAAACATTTTTATACATTTCCCCAAAAAGGAACAGCTAGTCTTATGGAGCCTGTACATTGGAACGGCAAGTTTATTTTTATTTCTTGTATTTACATTATGTAAATCACTATTTTTATTGTATGATTTTATAATATCACGCACATGTACTTGTAGACTATTATCCATTATTACGAACACGAAACATAAGCCAATCGAAGATTCTGTACACGTTGAATGGTTTTCGAACGGCATTCGACCGTTTCAACGTAAATCACATAAGACAGACGCTCGTTTCGTACCACGACGTACTTGCGCTGTTATTTTGCACAACGTTCCATCGTTATGGTAAACTAGCATTGTGGGAGTATGGCGAAACATCTCAATTTTTGTGCCTAATTGAATCGCGCATCACCTTGACTGAGATGAGCGCCCGCCATCTGAAAATGATTATTGTCGCCGCTCTAAAAATGCCCTTGCTCGGTTTTAAAATCACACAAAGAAAAATTGACGACTGGACCATGTTTTTAATGTTTTTCAAATTCTAAATTTGAATATTGATAGTTGTTAACGTTAGTGGGAATATTAACAGCGTTAACTAACGTTTACCTAGTTAATCTTCCTACCTACCTACCTAGTCGAGTGTTTGGTACGCCGGTATCAAGGAATCGTCATCTCAGAGGTATCGGGTTCGAGTCCCGGTGGGGGCAGATGTTTGCGCGATGAATGCGAGCATTTGTACCTTAGTCATGGTTATAATGATATATTTCTACCAAATTTATTTATATATGTATAATATATGTGTCTATCCGTTAACCCATAAAAAGCCTTACAGAGCTTACTTTGGGCTAGGCTAATCGGTATAAGTGTAAGAAATATTTATTTAAATTTATTTATTATTTAAATAACCTTTGTAGTATAAAAATGGAGTTATCAACCCTTTTATGTTGCTAAGACGATGTAAATTCTATTCACTGTTAATAACTGTCACCATTCTAACTTAGAAGCTTGAAAATCAGTTAATAATCTTTTAGTTGTCCATTTTCAAATAAGCTTCTTTTACTGTCAACAAATTTTCAAGAAATCTATAAAAAATATATTTTGGATGTATCAATTTCCCTGTTATTAACAATTAAAATAATACAATTTGGACTCAAGCCAATAAGCTTTTACCACAGGGAGATTCTATATCAGGGCCGCAAATTTTGCCGCAAGTTTGCCGCAAATTAGCAGAAGTATTCCGGGGTGACGGAAAATGTTCTTGGTAATGTTTTGTGGTTTTTGTGAGGTTCACAGATTTTGTTTATTTGTCAATGTGCATCAATAAAAATAAAGAAAGTAAAAAGGTGAACAATGCAGTTGACATTTTCTATTCGGAGAGATAGGTAGGTACACATCGCTGTATTAATGCGTCAAAATGGCCGGTTGAAAACGGGTTTGATCCTACACGAGTCGAAAAATTTCTTGCAAGTTTTCATATTTACTCTTGTATATTCTATCATCGGAAATATTTTCCCATAGTAAAAAAAACTGATGACGATCTAAGCCAGCGGTCTTCAACGTTTTACAAATTAAGGGTCAAAAAAAATTTTTTTCCTGCACAGCGGGCCGCACCATAGGTATTTTTATAAGGATTTATTTTATTGGCAGTGGTCAGGATGATTAAACAAGTCGATAAGTAGAAAAGATTTACTTATTGAGTCAACATCAACAAAAGGGACAAATAAAAATCAATACAATGTAATTGGTCAATGAGATGTCTGACACTGCTTATTTTTAACCAGTTTATCAATATCTGGTTTAATATTGCTGGTTGCAATCCTCAAACTGTTCTCAAGGTGAATATCGGTGATTCTGGTCCTCGTTTTGGATTTCACGTTTTTCATGCGTGAAAATAACTGCTCACATGTATATGTGGATCCAAAAAGCGATATTGTTTTCAGTGCATGATCTCTGATTTTGGGGAAATCTGTAATGGAGACGTATTTCGAATAGAAATCAAGCAAATCAACATCAAATTTATTTTTTAAGGTTGAATTGCACTGTAGCTCTATCAATTCCATCTGAAATTCTTCGGGAACTTCTTCAACCGAAACACTGAATGGACGAGCAAATAAATTCAGGTACTTTTCGTCTCTCCGAAAATCAAGGAATCAAATAAAGATACTTTTTATTACTTAATTGTTGTCGTTATTGAGAGTGCTGTTGGCGGGCCGCAGAAAATACATCGGCGGGCCGCATGCGGCCCGCGGGCCACGGGTTGAAGACCCTTGATCTAAACAGTCGACATAAGGTCCCATACTAACAGCTTTAAAACAATAAATATGTCAACTTTGATGACATTTTTATAATCCCAGACTTACATTAACAAGACGATTACGTCCATTTGAAGGTCAAACTAACAAAACTAAGCAGCTACACAAATAAACCATTGCGAAATTTTTCATTTGCATATTCAATAATATATTCGATTACATAAGATGTGTGAAACCATATAACCGAAAGAAAGTGAAAGTCAAGAGTTCCTCGTGAAAATGTGTTACATGGAAATTCATACTCGGTGCGTTACCACATTTTATGCGTATGTCATGAGGAAAGTGAGACATTGAAGATCACAACATAGGTCATACATATAAGTCTAGTAGGTATTTTAAGAAATTCAAAGATAATTATGCATTTAGAATAAGTTTAATTAGATAATCAAAGTACATCCAAAAATACCAAGTCATTGTTACATAATAATAATACTCAAATTCAAATTCAAAATCATTTATTCAGTCTGGGCTGTTACAAGCACTTGTGAATGTCGAAAAGCTACGCCATCGGTTCGCAAATCTAATACGGCGGGAGACCTTGTACTGAGAAGAACCGGCAAAAAACTCAGCAAGGGCTGTTTTTTTTTCCCTGTATTAAAT
Organism: Scirpophaga incertulas; assembly: GCA_036419045.1. Lineage (NCBI taxonomy): Eukaryota > Metazoa > Arthropoda > Insecta > Lepidoptera > Crambidae > Scirpophaga > Scirpophaga incertulas. The sequence goes on along the minus strand of CM071639.1, from coordinate 22,450,546 downwards.
AGATACAGAGTCGTCAATTTGGAAAATGACTTCAATATTGATAATTCATGAAGTCACTTTCCATTACATAATATAATTAATAAAAATATAATTTGAAAACATGCCTATATTTGGAATACCGTGTCATACAGTTGTAAAAGAATATATTAAAGTTAAATTAAAATTATAATAAATACGAGTAGTACCCAGTATAGCAAAGAGCAGACTCGTCTCCGCTGGCAGCACCCGTTCACGAGCATGACGCATGAACCAGCCATCGCTTCGCTCAACCATGTTTTAGGGAACGTAACGACCCGCCTCACACGACACTGCCGAAGAGATTTTAATGAGAGTATGACTACCCTTAAGCCACAAAAGGATACAAATTACCAAAAGCAGGTACCAGTGTAAATTATCACAACTAAAAAAAATAATAAAACAACCGCAAGACACGCGCATACAATCATTTAAGAACTAGAAATCATTTATTATGATACATGTAACAAAAGTGTTATTATTATAGGTACAGTTAAATATACATATTATTATGTTACACAGTTACCTAAGAATTTATTAACAATTTGTTTATTTCAACGAGCGAGGGTTTTTTAGTCCCAGACACCTCGATCATCCAAGTAATCCTGGACTCGATAATATCCTTTGCTCATCAAAGTTTTTTTTACTCGAGTTTTTAGTTTATTAAAAGGTAGATTAACAATATTGTGTGGTAACTTGTTATAAAAAGTTATACATTTCCCCAAGAATGAGTTTGTTTTATGTAATCTAAAATTTGGAACAGCAAGGTTATTTTTATACTGTCCCACAGATACACATAACTCAGATATACATAGCACAGATTCAATAATCATTCTTAATCTATTATACATAACTTATTGATGTTATATTACAACAATATGTATCCGTCTTCGATTTAATTTTTGTAAGTCATATAGAATCTGTCCCGTGCGGGAATCGAACTTGCGACCCGTTGCGTAGTGACCGATCACTCGACCGCTCCACCAAACGTGTCGTCGTAGTTGAATATCGTATTAAAGCTTAATAAATAATTAGTGAAACAGCATTGTGTCAGAACTATTTCTCAGTTTCAATAAACTTTGATAGCAAAAATTTTCCTAGTCATGGGCAAGCTATAGCAATGAATTTCCATATTATGTTATGAGCTCGTAACGTACTCATAGCCACAAGTCACACTATATGTGCTGTGTACAGTCGTTTGCAAACGATATCGACGGCTTAAATTTTTGAATGAAAATTTTGCATAGCGCCCTTAGCGGTAACGTAATTATCTCTGTAGTTTTATAGAATACTTATAGAATACGATAATACAGTCATGGTAGAGGCACTGATCTTGAGTCCGGTTTTATTACTTTTTTTTTGTTCCGCTGAGGAAAATGCATTGTATTGTATACCCCGGCTCGCCAGAAGGGGGAGGCCTACCCACTAAAAACCACCAGCTAGCGCCAACCTGGGGTACCTCCCGACCCCCCAGTGTAATAGGGTGCAGGGGGCCCCGCGTGGGCCTCCGAGCGCCGAGTCTTGGTCGCAGAGATCGGGCGAGATCTGTCTCCGCCGGCATTGATTGCGGCAATGCTGGCGGACGAGGGAGGTTGGAGGGCTGTGGCCTCCTTCTTTGAAGCAGTGATGCTCCAGAAGGAGGCCGCCGAGCGGGGTCGGGAGATGGCCGATCCCGCTCGAAGAAGGCGACGCCGGGCTCGGTAGCACAGCTGCGGCGCCGCCGCGGGTCGCCGGAGGAAGTCGCGACTGCTACGGCGACCCGGGATAGACCACGCCCCTTCCGTGGCCGGGGGGCGTCGTCGGTGGAGGAGACCGGGGGAGGCAGTAGCCTCCCCCGAGGAGGGTTCCCCTCTAGGTAGGGGAGCGGAGGCTGGGGGTTCCCGGAAGGGGCTTGATGTTCCGGGGGCTCCCTACATGCCTGAGGAAGACCATCCCTGAGGTTTTTAGTGGGTAGGCCTCCCCCTTCTGGGGAGGAGAGCCCCACATAACCGCCGGCTCGCCACAGCCGGGGTATGCAATTTAATGCATTTTCCTCAGGGAAACAAAAAAAAAAAAGGGTGCAGGGGGCACATGTACTTGACATGATATGACATGTACGCGGCGACGTATGCGTCGCGTACATGTGTCGACATGTACGACGTGTCGACCGGGGGAGCGACGGGGGGAACGCCGCGGAACCCGTGCATGATGTGCCTAGGCCGGAGTGGCACCGACGGATTGTGGCGGCCTGACGTGCGCAGCTCGAATCAAGGATCTGCGCGCGCCAGCGGGCCGTCGGTGCCGTACTCCCGCACCTCGAAGCTTGGCTCCGCGGGAAGGAGGAGGTCACCTACAGATTGACTCAGATACTCACCGGGCACGGCTGCTTCGGTGAGTATCTGTGTCGAATAGGACGGGAGGGACGGGATCGACACGATGCTGCTGCATTGCGCATCCGACGGCATTGATTGCGGCAATGCTGGCGAACGAGGGAGGTTGGAGGTATTGTAGCCTTCCCCGAGGAGGGCTCCGCTGTATCGGCAAGGGAGCGGAGGTTGGGGGTTCCCGGAAGTCGCTTGGCGTTCCCGGGGACTCTCTACATGCCTGAGGAAGGCCATCCCTGAGGTTTATTGTGGGTATTTATTTATTTATTTATTTATTTACTTGCTTGTCACATGGTTACACAGTTATTGCATAAGGTTAGGTACATTGATCACATGACACCCCGTAGGGGCACTGCAAAACATATAGAATACAAATAACACAAAAAGGAAAAATATACATACACAATAAACTTATTTAACTTATAAAACTAAACTTATTTAACTAAACTTATTTAACATATAAAACATTATACACAATTCTACACTACCATCATCTCATCAGGCTGTCTTATCAGAATAGTATTCCTGTAACGTATAGTAGGTTTTTGCAATAAGATAGTCCTTTAGGCTTTTGAGAAACACGTTTACATCTTCTATTGTTTTGAATCTAGTAGGCAGTTTATTATATATTTTTACGCCCATAACTGACGGGCTGTTTGCATGTAATTTCAAGTTAGAGGTGGGCAACATTAGTCTATTTCCTGTAGCTTGACGTAACTTGTATTTAGATGGTAGGTCACGTCTATTCGTAAAGTACTCGGGATATTTTTTAACTAACTTGCAAATTTCGAGTATGTACATGCAGGGTATAGTTAAAATTCCTTTACTTTGAAAAACAGGTTTACAGCTATCCGTCTGTTTTATGTTTGCTATAATACGTAGTAACTTTTTTTGTTGGATAAAAAGGCTCTGAGTTTCTGTGCCATTACCCCACAATATTATTCCATAATTAAGCCATGAATGTGCATATGCGTAGTATGTAGCAATTGCTGTTTTCTCGTCTGTACATTTCTTTATTTCGCGAAGGCCATATGAAAATCGGGACAATTTCATGCTCAAGTTATTTATGTGTGATTTCCATGAAATATTGCTATCTATGATTAGTCCTAACAGTCGGTACTCATTAACTTGCTCGAGAGTATTATTCCATAATTAAATTGTAAATTTAGGGGTTCTTTTTGATATGGTTGAAATGACATTATTTTGGTTTTTTCAAAGTTAATTTCTAAGTTGTTGTTGGTAAGCCAATTTGAAATCCGGTCAAGAATTGCAGTTAATCGTTCGCATATATTTTCTTTATTCTGACATGAGGTTAGGATAGAAACATCATCAGCGAAAAGCACACAATGTTCGTTTACAACTTTGGATAGGTCGTTTATATAGATTAAAAACAACAGGCAACCCATCACGCTTCCTTGAGGGATGGATGCATTTATAGTTCTACTTTCAGATCTTGTCCTTGTAATTTGAGTTGTTTCGTTGTTGTAAAACTGCACTTCAACCACTTGCTCTCTATCTTTTAGGTATGAAACAATCCATTCATGAGCTTGACCGCGGATACCCATGTGATACAGTTTATGTAATAGCACATCATGTCGTACTCTATCATATGCCTTTGACATATCTAGCAAAACGCCAACCGCATATTTTTTTTTATTTAATAAGTTATAAGCTTCCTGCATGAATTTATAAACCGCCAAAACCGTCGAACGTTTCCTTCTAAAGCCATTTTGTCCCTCATCAAATATACCATACTTTTCGCAGAAATTATATATTCTTTCGCTCATTGCCTTCTCAAATATTTTTGAAACTGTCGATAAGAGTGCAATGGGTCGATAGTTTTGTGGTTGATACTTATCATTATTTTTGAAAATAGGTTTTACAAGGGTGGTTTTTAATTTATCTGGGAATGTGCCCGCGTCAAAGGACTGGTTTATCAAAATTGTGAGAGGGAGAGCTAATTCTCTTGCACATTTTCTGATTAGTGATGGTGGCAATTCGTCTATACCGCAACTATTTTTGTTTTTTAATTTTTTTATATATTTATATATTTCGTCATACGTTACAGGACTGAGATACATTGTGTTTTCAATAGATTTTATTACCCGAGTGTGATGGGGATGTCTATCATCATTATTTGGCTTACCTATTGATGCGAAATAATTGTTGAAGGTTTCACAAATTTGTTTAGGTTCAGATATTATTTTATTATTTTCTTTCAATAGTATATTTGTTTTTTCGGATTTCTTCCTTTTATTAGTATTTTCATTTATTATTTGCCACATTGTTCTTATAGTGTTTGTTGATTTATTCATTCATTTCTTATTATTCATTTTTTTTGCTTGTATTATTATTCTTTTTAATAGTTTTTCGTATCTTTTATAGTAAGTTTGTAGTGTCCTATTTTTATTATTTTTTGTGAATATCTTTAATTGTCTTTTGTTTTGACATGAAATTTTTATGCCTGGTGTTATCCAAAGGGTAGGGTAGGGTGCAGGGGGCACAGCCCGGGTGGACTTTTTCCATCCTCATGCTCGTGGGAATCAAGATGAATCCTAATATTTTTCCCGGCTTTATTACCTATTTAATATCTGTTTTGTAGTTTATATGTGTATCTTGACGTGCAGTTTATGGTAGTTTTTTTGAATAACTTGTTGCAGATCTGCTGCGAATCTCACATTAACCACATGACTTACTATCATCAAATGGTTGTTTGTTTGTAAAGTTGTGAAAAAACACCTATGTGTAAATATGGTTCTCCAACTATGCAAATCGCTCGTCGTAGATTTGAGATAATGGGGTTTACCAATCATGATGTAATTTCAGGAATCAAGAACTGGTTGAGCTCGTGTCGTCCGCCATCAGGGACCTGGCCGAGGCAGAGTTCCTGGGGGAGCGCGATGAGCAGAACAATCCGCTGCCGTCACGTCCGCGGCCTGACGCGGACTTAGAAACCGCAATTGGTATGTTTAATATTTTTTTCGTAGTATACGTATGTGACCCAAAAAATCATGTCGTTCTTCAGATCACCACGGCCTATGGATTAGGGTTGTCAAATACAAAAGTAAGATAAATAGCTAAAATAAAATATCGTAGCATCATTTTACAATGAGATATGTTCGGATTTATTTGGATTAAACATTAAATTAAAATCATATATTGCTTCTTATTATTAAATCCTCTATCAATTTTGAACCTTTATTGTTATTTAAAACGTCCTGAAATTGGTGTAGTTCTCATGAAAGAAAATTTGGAAACAAAGTAACATTTTTATATTTTCTATCTTTATTCTGGATGCTAGTTGAAGTTTCTAAACAATATAGACATATGTACCTTCTATAGATGCTTGAAAGGCGAATGGCGTAGCTTCGTGATCATGTTATCGTGTAATTTTATGTGCCTCGAAATAATGTCAGTTTTCCTCCAGCAAATGTACAATTTGATGTGGTGCTGTTTACCTCACGACCTTAATGTTTGAATTAGATTCGGAAAATAAAAAAAATCATGTTTATATGCCGTCATCATTATCATCAGTTTCTTATCCACTGATGAACGCCACCTCTAAAGAGTCATCTTGATCTCACGCAACGTCACCTGCAACAGCCACCTTCATATAGTCTGTTTATAAGGTCACGGTGTCCTTTTTTCATTTGGGGTTGTTCCAGTTGGATTGAAATATGTGATTTTGCTGAGACAGGATTAATTTACGTTACCTTAATATTCGAGTCATTTACGTACCTCTGTGTCATTTATTTTTGTTGTGAAATGTTAGTTGCAATTTCCAATTTCCAAGCATTGAAAACGTATGTTGCAAATTAGCAGCGCTGACTCTTATTGAAAATTGCGTCTGCGAGTTCTTACACAAACTATACGTACTATATGCCTTCTGCAACTCATTGACTTGGCCAATGTCGCAAGCAATTAGGAAATCTGTTTTGTTGAATACTAAAAGATTTTATTCAATACATTGAAAACACAATATTTGACAGAAACTAAACAATAAACACAAATAAAAGATATCAGTTATGTGGGATGACAAGAATGAAATTAATATTGTATTATAAAATAGGACTGGAGAGAAGGGAAGAGAAGGGTCGAAAACAGGAGTTATGATGGACAGAAACAAAATATAGTAAAGACGGATTCAAAAAGTAAGTCTCGTGCTGACAAATTGATAGCTATTTACGCTCCATTGGTTCAAATTTCGCTTTATAATGGAGGTCAGTGTGACTGCCTGGACATTAGCATTTGACAATACGGTATTGACATTGTCCACACTCATGTTTATACAGTCGTGTACAAATGCCAGTTTTTGTGCCAACAAATATTTGGACAAGACCATTTACGTAAATTCGTCATAGGCAGCAAGTCATTGCTTTCTTAACATGAGTTATGATACCACTGTTTAAGGATTTCACATTTGATCTTTTGTTCATGGCTTACAACGTATGTTAAGCAGCAATATTATATTATAAAAGGTTTTTACTATAAAGGCTTCCATTGAAGACATCGACAACTATGTCCTTTTACAAGCAACGGGGCTAAGGCTGAGTTTGGTCGGTAGGTCATAACGATTGAGTCGCCTCCATTGGTCTGGAGACCGATATAATCACCACCAAGAGGATTCTCAGTCACTATTCTCCTCTTCTCTATTTTTTTTTTTTTTTTTTTTTTGAGGGGAAATGCTCCTTTTGCACCGTGGCCCGCGTTGGTGTCGGCCGTGTGTGGGGCTCTCCGGTCTGAGAGGTCCGGCCTACCCACTAAAACCCCCCAGTTCTCTAAGCCCATCGGTCTCTATTCTCCTGGGGAAAAAACAATTCGCTATGTAAGAGCTGAGTTGATTGATTATTATGTGATTATGAGCTGATAAGTAACGTCAACCCTAAACTCCACAAACAGACGTGACATTCCATCCTTTCCACGGTAGCACGGTGAACTGTCAAAATACGATAACGGTTAATACGATCTATTGTATGTTGAAAAATCACCGCGTTATCTTTATTTACTATTTATACTAGTCGAGTTGAGTTTATAAAAAAACAACTGACAGACTTTGCTTAGTAATTGGTATGTGGTTATATTTATGTCAAGTGCACTTACTGTCGTGGTCGATGTGGTCTTGACACTGGCTTTCTAATGGCAAAATTGACATCTCATAGATTTGAGGGATGTGTTTCAAATTTCATATGTACTTTTATTCAATGCTCGTAGAGCGAAGGAAAGTTCTTAGGGTTAGCTTTAATACCGACAAAGGTCGAGCTAGCCTGTGGGCGTGTGGCGGTAGAATCGCGAAAGCGCACCTCGCCACGCGCCCCGACTTGGGCTGGAAGGACAGCGGGGGGTTTTAAGTGGGTAGGCCGGTACTCTACCGGAGAGCGCCACTCACGGCCGCGCCTAGCAAGCGCGGTGACAAGGTGCATTTTCCCCTCGCAAAAAAAAGGGTTAGCTTTAATAATTGCGAAGAAACTCGAAAGTTTAGTGAAGTTTGAAGAATAAGTCGAATGAGTTTGTGTAGCTTGAACCAATTGTGAAGAATAATTAAGGTCAAAACAGATTAACTTAGAGCAGACTCGAGCGAGAGATCTTACTCAAACTTATTTGCATTTTTGTCGCCTGCTACTTCGAGGTTAAAAATTATTACTCAATAAACTTGCATCGTTGTAGTGTCATCACATCGTCTTTGAAATGTGAAGTACCTTACGAGGAGTTTCAAATGTGAAATTGAAAGTGTCGAGTACTCTTGTGTAGTATGTAAGCTAAAGTAATCTTTATCTCTTTACTAGAAGAATATATTTTGATTAAGTTATTTTCCCGTCCATTAGTTTCTTAGTGCTTAGGTACTTAACTGATTATTATGTCTTAGCTATGTTATATATTGCTACATCCTTCAGCTTAAATATTGCCTTATTTTCTAATAAACATATTTATGTAATACTCAGTTTGCCTCACACAAATTTAGTGCGTTTTTATGGTAATGATGTTTGATTCTATGAATAAATGTGCATAACAGTAGCATCGAATTCTTTTGTAACCTATTCGAATAGTTCAAAAGTAAACGCTTAACATTGCCTATAATTGGGAAGGAAGTATTTCCAATATGCTCCCAATCACTTTACTTATCCACGCGGTGAATTTCAAGGACGTCTAGTTTCAATGTACTCGAATGTTGCATTTAAAATTTAAAAAGGCATACCACGACGGCTAGTAGAATAAAATGGCAATGGCTGCCAACATTAGCATTCCGGTGCGCGGCCGCAAGGAACTCGCCCCGAATGCCACTAGCGACGTGATGCGCGTGATCAATTTCTGGGTAAACTTGTAACTTGCATTACAATATTCGACCTAACAACCTTAACAATACGTCTCATAATTCCTAAGTGTGTGCCACAAAGTTTTGCACGGAAAGTAAGGTGCGTAAGTTACCGTCGACTTCCTATGTTACTTTAACTGCCTACATTGGTCTTACATTCTGTCAGGTCGTTAATGACATTTGCGGTTCACTTTCACCCGTGTTCGATGCGTCGCCTGTCCTTTACCGTTTCACACGTCAATGCGTCGACCTGTTTATTATTATATATATTGCACTGTTTATTATTTTATATAGCTGTTCTGCGTAAATTGACATTTAAAGATACAGTAGTTGTAAAGGTTGCCGGCTTTATTTGCGAAACACTGCACCTATAAAGCATCGTAATTATTAGGTACAAGGCCGGCTAAATAAAACCAAGCAGTATTGAAAAAGTTCCATTATAATGCTCACGTAGGCTTGTGTATATCTAATTGTTGTCACGGTGGACTGGCAGGCTTGCACAAGAATTGATAGAGCAATGAACATATATCGACACCTGCAAGAACAACATCGTAATTTTTAGGAGAGCGCGTCAAATGAAAAGATTTTCTTCCGTGTTTGGGTTAAGTCTTGAAATCAAACAAATATGAAAATTTGTATCAACAAAGTAATAACTGTTAGGTATAAATAATTATTTAAATGTATTTTAATATATTGGACGTCTTCTATACATCTTTCCTTTACATTTTATAAATACAACAGAAGTATTGTAGACTAATTTAAATGGTAGCGAAATTCATTTGGAATCCTCAATAACTGAGGAACTGAACGGAACACTAAAATGTTATTATTACCATTGTTATTATGGTGTAAACTTACGAAAGAGAATGGCGGTTAGTAATTCGTGCTTAGAAGCTCTATGATCAACTAAACCGAGCAGAACATTATTTACCCATGGTAAAGCAAACAATCTATTTGTTTAAAACTAGGGTTGCCACTTGTATTTTATTATTAAGTAGGTATGTCAATTCGGGTTAAAAATTATTCAAATTTACTACCCACACTTTGTTTGCGGATGACATCGTAGTCACGTGCTGAGACCATGAAATAATGTTCTAAAACATCCGTAGAGTTTCTCAACAAATGGGTCTTACAATGATTATTTCGAAATCTCCTGTGGTACCGACTTTTGTGAAATTCGGAGATTTTAGATAGTCGTTGATAGGTATGTTTATCTTAGACAGATTTCAAATTTTCAGAAAGAGGGTAATCGATTGATTTTTTCAGTGCACCGTGCACTGCATGGTACTGTATAATATAATAGAAACCAAGTATATTTCAAGAACCTTTAAATTTTAATATCAGAAAGCTTATTATACCTTAAATAATTTTTCACACATTTTTCGATAAAATATAAGCAATAAAAAATTGGATTGAATTGAAATTAATAGCGCCGCCTTAATCTTTAAATAAAGACAGCGTCGGACTGGCCATACAGTCGAGATGGCATTTGCCAACCGGGCCCCAGCCGGCGCGGGCCCCCCACAGGCCTGGGTTGCGGGTATATGGCAGGGCACGTAGCACAGGGGAAACGCAACGCTATGCATCGTACAAAAAAGGAGTTTCGGGCCTTAGAATTGCGATCAGCCATCCGGGCTCTTTCGGCCCAGTCCGACCCTGAATAAAGATCTATATTATACGGATTCAGTTTGATTTAATTTTGTCATTCGAGGGTGGGAGTATGATAAAAAAACTGGTGATTGCAGAATGGGATTGCATTTTGGAACCTTTGCCAACGGCGGGCGTGTCCGGTTGTTTGAGTCGAGAGTGGGTAGCGCGGCACGTGTTGGCTGCGGGCGCGTTGCTGGGCAAGAGCTGTTCTGCCGCGTTGAAGCTAGCGGGACACAAGCCGTCACTTCAGACTCAGGTGTGTCCTTATTTTAAGAATGGCAGTGTCTCTTTTACTTTTCTTTTTTAAGCAAGAGTTGTTAGCACACTGTTTTTCTACAATTTTTGGGACAAAAGCATCCCTATGAACTTCCCATACATATCCCCCTTGACACTTAAATAGTGCCTGGACCAGACGAGCAAATGGCCCACCTGATGGTAAGTGGTAACCATCGCTCATGGACATCTGCAGTGCCAGGGGCACAGCTGAGCCGCTGCCTACCTGGAGAGTAATACTCTTTTTAAGTCTCGTTTGCAGTTAGACATATCGTAGCGCTCAGGAAACACTGCAACTTGAGCTCATTCCAGAGTTTGCATGTACGCGGAAGGAAACCTTTTGTTTGATAGAATTTCTAACTCTACAAACCCAAGCACTGGTACTACTGGTGTAGGGAAGATCTGATCTATACCCGGTACAGATATCTATCGGATCGCTTTTACACAACATTATGATTAGAGTATGTAATCTGTTAGGCTAGAACGGACTGGCAACTAATTCGTCAAGGGGTTTGTTGGAGTAGATGCCTGGCCGATAGAAATCGACCAGGAGCATTTAGCTGAATGCTTGAGAATTCACCATAGTTCTCGCTGTCCTCAGACTAAGGCAATGTTACGTCGAAAAAGCTAGCAACAGTATGAGTCCATAAAAACATGTTTGAGACGTTAGTTAGTTTGGCTGGGCTCCACCGCACTTAGCCTCACGATTGGGCCATTGTGCGTATGATAGAAGGCTCCTGCCTCCTTCCTACTCCATCCATCCCAGTTCCTCCCAGAACGCTAGCAGCCTCTGTGGGCTGCTGCATGCTTCTGGCAGGGACGCCGGGGAATGGAGAAGTTTCTCCCGTTGGTCGGCCACACTTGCACATTCCATAAGAACATGCTGTGGCGTTTCCTCAGCCTCCATGCACCCTCTGCACAGGGGGCTGTCTATTATACCTATTGTGTACAGGTGTTTGTTTAAAAGGCAATGTCCGGTTATGGTGGCTATGACCTTTCGGATCTTGTCTCTCTTTAGTTTGATAAGGGAACGGGAACCTTCTTGGAAGGTACCGGGACTGCTTCCTTCGTTCGCTTGCACCCCTCCTTAGTTGTCCATTCTTTTAGGTGTAGTTCGTCTGTTCTCTTGCGCAGCCAAGCTTTTACTTCTGCCTGTGGAATGGGCATTAGGGGTTCTGGTCCATACACTTTCGTGTTGGAGCCTCTTTTTGCCAACTCGTCTGCCGCGTCGTTTCCGAGTGAGTTGCTGTGTCCTTTTATCCACTGCAGGATTACCCGGTTTGTGTCTGCAATGGCTTGGAGCGTATTATGACACTCCAGTATGTTTGAGACGTAGGTAACCCTTTATTTTTGAAGTAACAAAGTTTCTAGTCGAATTTGGCTGAGCAATAGCTGGTCTGCGGTTTCGAAGTTAGCGGGAAAAAGCGCAACCTTTAAATGTAGGTGACTCGTTGTTTTTGGAATGACAGTGTCTGTACCCATGTCTAGTTGATCAAGAGCTGATCTACAGTTTTGAAGCTAGCGGGACAGAATCAAGAATCCTTGTTTTTGAAAAACATTCTCTTTAAACTTCTAGCTAAGGAATAGTTGTCAGAGAGACTCATTCCAAGTCCTCAGGCTTTGTTTTCATAAAGAGTGTCTCTACAAATGCTTCCTTTTTTAAAGAGTTGTTCTGCGAGATGAAGCTGCATATGTAGTGACAAGCACAATAGTATCGAGTAATCAGCTATCTCCACACACTTCGGAGAGACAAGTAAAAACTTTGCAAATGAAGCAGTCTATTAAATATTTGAGCAAATAATTACGGCACAATAGATTATACAAATGAGACACAATATCAAACGACATGTAAAGTGAGCGATTAATTCACGGATGGCTTCGCGCGTGTACGACATGACACAAACATATGCGTTGAATATTCATCTCACTCGTAATGACATCGCCGTGAGTGTTATAAATTTCACATTTTATGAAGAGTTCTTGCTTTAAGTTTAATAGATTTCTATAACCTTTTTACTGCTTGCGATTCCATATTGTTGAATAAGGCTGATGCTTTTCTACACGTTGGTGTAGGTAGGGTATTTTATGGCGGTAGAATCGCAAAAGCGCACCCCGCCATGTGCCCCGCATGGGCCTAGAGAACTCAGGGGGGTTTTAGTAGGTAGGCCGGTTCTCTATGACAGGAGATCCCCACGAGTACATAAGGTCGCATTTACCTTCTTAAAAAAAAGGTAGGGTATAGCTTCTAACTACTGTATGATATACGTAACTTTATCGCCATTGTATTGTCAACACACAGAGCTTAAGATTTTGCCAGTTAACGTGATTAACGTTCGCGCTTATGGTACGTACTACTGTACGTTTTAAGTAAATAGTTTAAGTAAATTGTTGATTTGCGGTTAAAAATAAAGTTAATAGTTTGTTCGAAAAGCATTTTAAAACTTAATCGTTTATGGTAAAATTAACTCCGTACATAGACAATGAACAACAGGCTAACGCGTTAATGTCCAACTTCGTTAATAGATTGGTTGCGGTTTTTATAATTAGAGGTATATAGATAGCCAGTTCCTTGGTTGTTGAGAAATCCACTTGAAGCTTGCTACATCCATCGAAGTGTGTACGTGTTTTCCATTGTATATTTTTCTTTTCTTGTGCTGCAAGATTTTATTTCTTAACAAAATTTTATGGTTTTTGGCCTATGTTACCCCATTCTTTTACGAAATGATCGTAAATAAGGCTCAAATGTCCTTATCATGGGTTTGCGTTGATTTTTAATCATATTTTTTACAGTTTCATGCGAGCGGATAAATAAGTATTAGAAGTTAATTACACCTTGAAACTTTCACGAACAGGCGGACATTCTGATACAGAGTGATCCGATAACCGTTCTATTTTGTTTTTAAGGCATAGAAACCTAAAAATGGATGTTAATTCCTAAAAGTTTTCACGCAGTCGAGGTTCGACTACTGTATTTCTCTTGTCCCGTGGTCCGTTTGCGCGCGCTTCGACAGTAACCAGGCAGTCAGTTAATCAAAGGACATTGTTCCGGCTCCATACATGTTCTGCCTAAGAACCGTTCGAATCGAAAGTGACTTATATAAACTCTTAATATTATATGGAATCCTATGAAATATGTTTTCACGAACGGACTAATATTTTGAGGTTATAAATAAAAAATAACCAACCTTGCGTGAAATATCAGAGTAGTAATATCAAAGTAATATTAACAATACTATGTACAGCTATATATGTTCTCTTCTAGAACTAGGAAAGGACTACTCTAATAGATACTAGGAAAAGAGATAGTACCTAGTCAAGTTTAAGATAATTCTTTGACAATTATCATTTTACAAAATCTAGTCCTTTACACACAGCCGAGTCTACCAAGTACGCAATGTAATCGGAATCAAGCCATAGTTGTTAGAATAAAACCACGAAACGCATAGAAAATCACAAAAGAAACAATAGTCGCAAAGCAATCAAAAATTGAATGAAACGGACACAGATAAGGTATGAAGTACATCAGTGTTGTCAATTACGAAAACTATAATACTCGAATGCCAAGCTAGAAATTCGCGGTTTCGCTTAAAATATAATACTAGTTTTTTTCTAGCTAGTCAATTTAGGTATTTATATGAATAAAGTGTTATCAACTAATTTTAATAACCTACTTCAAAAAGGAGGAGGTTCTCAATTCGATCCGTAAGTATTTACCGAAATCGCGAAAACTTCCGAAACTGGCAGCATTGGCTGACGGAAAACATTTAATACGGCATCAATAATTGTGACCCAACTTTTTATTTGGAATTTATTTATTTGAAGTGTCCGTGGAATACTAAAATATGTTTCAAATAATATAAAAATAAATGACAATTATAGTATAATTTATATTAACATCGGTTCTTAGGCCAAAATTGAACAATGTCCTTTAAAGTCACTCTGATACACAATTCGAGCTCTCCGTGGTCGTCCACGGCAGAAGCTCCGATTGTTGCAACCAAACAACGGAGTGGAGCGTATGACGAATAAACCTGACAGATTTTATGTTATTGTCAATATGACAAAAAATTGTAAATTATTAATGTTATAAGTGTGCTGAAAACATTTGATTTGACAGTTTTTTTTTGTATCCTTTTGCCTTTTGTCTGACCTTGACCAGGGAGAATCGAAATAAGTTTATAATCGAGTTTCTTTTTTCTACAAATGGTTTTGGGAATTCCTTTTACTCGTATTTCATGCAAAGTTTCATGATTATGGGTCAATGGGAAGCAGTGTCAAAATATGCGGTCAGACAGACTTACAGTGAAGTACAGGATATATAGCATAGAAAGTCAGAAAGTATAGGAAGAAGATAGACAACTCTAAAAAGAACAATCGACCCGTTCTGAATCTGATCGCGAGTTAAAATCACTAATCCTCGGAACGTGCCTCAGTGCGAATATTCTATAAATGAGTTATGGACGTATTAACATTGGAATGGTGAAATTGAACATTATTGAATATTCTAGCGATTGCGAATTTTAATAAAAGAATATAGTGCTTTTTTGTATTTTTTTCTGCATCTCAATAAACAAATAACTTTTACATTACAAATTTTCTTCATTTATTGCATTTTCATTTCAACCATAGACACAAAGATTACAGACCAGTTACACAGATTATTTGTTTTTTTTTTCAGCATTAGTAGATTGGATATTCAATATAATAGCAATATTCGAAATTAAAAAAAATGTTTCTACACCTGATGACAAAATGCACTTTCCTTTCACATTTCGAATGACAATCAGAATCTTTTTTTAAAATCGTTGTGGTGAAACATTATTATTTGTTGTATTCACTATTATGTTGTAGTCACGAAAGATATTTGTTTACATACACTAAATGTACCTTAACATATTTTGATAGAAAACGGTACGTCAAAGTCCACGTAGCGACTGCTGAGACCAGTAGTTTACATAAAAGTAAAACAATAAAATCTTCACATCGTTGTCACATTATTGAAATAATTTATTCGGAGAATGTTTTCCGTCAGTTAACTCTATATGGCGCTTATAATTAAGGAACTTTTATTTCTTTTATACGCGTTTATTAATTCTCTACCGTTAAATATGTTAGGGATTAAAGTATAAAATTGACGTTTCATATGGAGATTTCATTTCCTTATTTATTCAATAACGGAGGTATTAAACTGAGTAATAACGTAGTTTTGAAGGCACGAAAATTAGTTATCATTCAGTCAATAATGTACAAAATTCCGACAAACAGCAGGTACTTTTTTAGATTTATTTTTTAGTTTAAAATAACCTAATTGTAAGGTTCAAATGTAATCAAAATATTCACTTTAGGGTTGAAAAGTAATGCAGAAATTAATATTTTTTATGAGGCCCCTTAAATTAAAAAAAAAGCGAACAAAGGCAAGTTTTCGGAGCTACGATTATATATCTGGGAGGTGAGGGGCCGTAGCAATAGTCAATTGCATTGGTACACAATTAGGGTTGCCAGGCCATAAAATGCAAGGCCGGAGGCCGAACATTTTGCCTTAAAAGCTCCTAAACTCAACATATTAAGATATACGAATTATTTAACTGATGAATATAAACAAGGATATACATGTGTTGATTTTGAATAGGTTTTTTTTAGGCACTTAAACTAAAACGATTCACGGACAGTTGAAAATGTGTTAGAGATTTATTCCAGAGTATTATAATCATTATTTGTTTGTTTAAAATGAAGATTTCTGAATTGTTGTTTATAATTAACTTGTAGGGGTACTTGTTTGGTTGTCACCTTGCGCTGGCATGGCAGGCGTTCCTCGACCTGGAACCGTTCTCAGGCCCTGAGCCCGCCTCCTTCTCGCTGGTGGGGGCACCACTTGCCTTCACGTTGCAAGCGAACCCCGACCTGTACTCATACATCGAGGCCGGCAAACGCAGCGTTCACCATGTGGATTATAGCGCAGTGAGTACATAGAGTACAATTATAGCGCAGTGAGTACGTAGAATCAGGAGACGTATTTTTGAATCATTGGACGTGAATTTGGAATTCGAATACGAATACAAATCGTGCGCGAAATTATTTTCTACTGCTTACAATTTTATATATTTTTGAATCACTCGAATTCAATGTTGTCATTAAAAACAAATTCTTTATTAAATTCCGTTTTACGCAGAAAAATTAAAAATCACAACAATAAAAACAAAAAACCGGCAATGACTCACACGTAAAACGGATCACTGTCCAGGTCACTTCAGCGTTGGATATTCTACTAGTAGAAATAAAAAACGAGTGAGTTGAACCACTCGTTGCACAACGCACGAAATGAAAGTTCACAAATAGTGAATTCGGTAATTCGTATACGAATCTCAGGATTTCGAATGCGAATTGGTTTTCTATTGTTTCAAACATTCGTCTCCTGAACTATTTACTTAACTCAATTGTGCGAGCGCCGCGTGAAGCGAATGATTCATTTGAAGCGCTGTTAGAGATTTGAATCAGTAGTAGGGGATTTTTGCAGTTACTCCGGCGTGTCAGATTAAAATATGGGAGATACCTCTCGTCTTGTAGAATAACCCCACAAAATTTCAGAGCGCCATCTAGTGACGAACTAGTTTTAAAAAAAATTGTTATATCAATTTAATCGTGCACGTCAGATTAGCACATTATAGTTTAGTTTGATGACCTGAATCTGTTGATTCTTAAATTTTTCAATTACGTGCAGAGAATTCCAAAATATGGCAATCCGAAAAATAAAATCTTGAATAGTCATAATTTGTTTTGGAATTAATTAAATGTGGCAAATAAGCTTGTGTCACATAAAATTGATGCTATCAATATCTGACACGATCGAGAATTCTATTTTAGACATCAACATTTTTGAAAACCTGTAGCTGCTAAACCCACCGTTAAAAATATACACATGTCATAATCTTTTTTTCTTCCCAAATATAACCTTTCAATTCCAATAGGTCTCTACGACGCTCGAGTAAATACATATTTAGCATCTTGGCCTCCCCTACTACAGTGAATCGCATCTCCCCTACTACAGAAACGAGTCACTGAGCCGTTTCTGTAAAGATTGCCACATCTCTATCCGTTACTGCGCAGCTGTACCGCGCCGTGGTGGCGGGCCCCGGCATCGCGCTGACGCGGCGGCTGCAGAGCGAGCACGTGGGCCGCGCGCGCCGCGTGCTGGACGCCTTCCCCCGCTGCGACGCCACCACCGCCCTCACCAACATCATCCGCGCCATGACGCACGACGCGCCGTGATACAGGTACACCTTTGTATCCGTTACTGTACCGCGCCGTGGTGGCGGGCCCCGGCATCGCGCTGACGCGGCGGCTGCAGAGCGAGCACGTGGGCCGCGCGCGCCGCGTGCTGGACGCCTTCCCCCGCTGCGACGCCACCACCGCCCTCACCAACATCATCCGCGCCATGACGCACGACGCGCCGTGATACAGGTACACCTTTGTATCCGTTACTGTACCGCGCCGTGGTGGCGGGCCCCGGCATCGCGCTGACGCGGCGGCTGCAGAGCGAGCACGTGGGCCGCGCGCGCCGCGTGCTGGACGCCTTCCCCCGCTGCGACGCCACCACCGCCCTCACCAACATCATCCGCGCCATGACGCACGACGCGCCGTGATACAGGTACACCTTTGTATCCGTTACTGTACCGCGCCGTGGTGGCGGGCCCCGGCATCGCGCTGACGCGGCGGCTGCAGAGCGAGCACGTGGGCCGCGCGCGCCGCGTGCTGGACGCCTTCCCCCGCTGCGACGCCACCACCGCCCTCACCAACATCATCCGCGCCATGACGCACGACGCGCCGTGATACAGGTACACCTTTGTATCCGTTACTGTACCGCGCCGTGGTGGCGGGCCCCGGCATCGCGCTGACGCGGCGGCTGCAGAGCGAGCACGTGGGCCGCGCGCGCCGCGTGCTGGACGCCTTCCCCCGCTGCGACGCCACCACCGCCCTCACCAACATCATCCGCGCCATGACGCACGACGCGCCGTGATACAGGTACACCTTTGTATCCGTTACTGTACCGCGCCGTGGTGGCGGGCCCCGGCATCGCGCTGACGCGGCGGCTGCAGAGCGAGCACGTGGGCCGCGCGCGCCGCGTGCTGGACGCCTTCCCCCGCTGCGACGCCACCACCGCCCTCACCAACATCATCCGCGCCATGACGCACGACGCGCCGTGATACAGGTACACCTTTGTATCCGTTACTGTACCGCGCCGTGGTGGCGGGCCCCGGCATCGCGCTGACGCGGCGGCTGCAGAGCGAGCACGTGGGCCGCGCGCGCCGCGTGCTGGACGCCTTCCCCCGCTGCGACGCCACCACCGCCCTCACCAACATCATCCGCGCCATGACGCACGACGCGCCGTGATACAGGTACGCCTTTCCTAGACACTCACCGGGCACGGCTGCTTCGGTGAGTATCTGTGTCGAATAGGACGGGAGGGAGCGACACATTGCCACCACTGCGCATCCGACCTCGACTCGGCCCAGCACACGCTGGCGGAGTGCCCCGCGTGGGCCTCTGAGCGCCGAGTCTTGGTCGCAGAGGTCGGGCGAGATCTGTCTCCGCCGGCATTGATTGCGGCAATGCTGGCGGACGAGGGAGCTTGGAGGGCTGTGGCCTCCAACCTCCGGGGTCGGGAGATGGCCGATACCCCTGCGGCGCCGCCGCGGGTCACCGGCGGGTGCGAGGAAGTCGCGCGGATACGGCGACCCGGGAGGGAGCACGCCCCTTCCGTGGCTGGGGGGCGTCGTGGGTGGCGGAGATCGGGGAAGGTATTGCAGCCTCCCCCGAGGAAGGCTCCCCTGTATCAGCGGGGGAGCGGAGGCTGGGGGTTCCCGGATGTCGTTTGGCGTTCCTGGGGCTTCCTACTTGCCTGAGGAAGGCCATCCCTGAGATTTTTAGTGGGTAGGCCTCCCCTAGGCTTTAGTGGGTAGGCAGTGGGTAGACCTAGGTACGCAATTCAATGCATTTCCTTAGCGGAACAAAAAAAACTATACAACCAGCCTCAGATCACTCGATCTTGAGACCTCCTACAACGCCTGAGGACGGCCATTGCTGAGGTTTTTAGTAGGTAGGCTTCCCCCTACTGGGGAGGAAAGCCCCACATAATCGCCGGCTCTCCATAGCCGGGGTACGCAATTCAATGCATTTCCCTTAGCGGAACAAAAAAAAATATACAACTAGCCCCAGATCACTCGATCCTGAGGCCCCCTACAACGCCTGAGGACGGCCTTCGCTGAGGTTTTTAGTGGGTAGGCTTCCCCCTACTGGGGAGGAAAGCCCCACATAACCGCCGGCTCTCCATAGCCGGGGTACGCAATTCAATTCATTTCCGTCAGCGAAACAAAAAATAAGGTACAACCAGCCCCAATGTACCACACTTATAGTACTTACTTATAGTACCACTTATATATAGTGCTTACTTTGGGCTAGGGTAATTGGTGTAAATGTAAAAAATATTTATCATTATTTTTTTATTAATGTGTCACACCTAAAAAACATAGCGCCACTAACTTTAAGAGCTAACTTTTGTAAGGTTAACAGTGTCACTTAATAAATTGATGAGGACACTATCCAGTAAAACTCAAACCTGAATCAGGAACTCTGCACCTTTCTTAATAATATGATTAACAAGTATATTAGACGAAGAAAGATGAATTTATTGGAAAACAAAATTGATAATTTGACAGAATGTCGATCTGAAATTGAGCAACAATAAATATAAAATATTTTTGGGCCCTTTAACTAGCAGCTTGCGCTGTGTTTGTTTTTACAGATCTTGTAATGGATAAAAAGTCATAGGTCTAAAAAATTTTACACCCATTTTTGAATGACGATCTAATATGTCAATATTGATTGTCGTTATATTATAACTATTTTGATGTAAACAGCAAACAAGGTGAATGGCTTTCTTTTTTCCATCCGGCTAGATGTATTCTATACAATGTAAAAGCACTGGTTTTGCTTGTTAAGTTACAGCTCCTCAGCATTACTCAACAGATGGCGCTGAATTCTTTTGCTCACTAAATATTTTGCAAACCGTGATTTAACTACTTACCGCCATTTTATTGATTACAAAGTTGAAAAAAACCAAACAAAGAAGAAAATTAATAATTCAATTTTTTACTGTCTCTGCTAGGAGTACTTAAATAAAATTAGATTTAATCATATTTTGACACAGCAGATGGATGACACGATTACAGTTAGCAAAAAACATTAATATTTATTGCTGTCTTTTCAATTTGCTTTAAAAAATATTCCAGGTTCAGTTTCTTTTATTTGAATGAATGCTGTATATTTTGTCTAAGCGAAGAGATAAAAAATTCAAATCAATAAAAACTAAGCAGAGGCTCGAAAACCTATGTCAAGTTGAACTAATAAAATTGTTTGTACCAACAGTCTTGTATCACCTATGTTTACAAATTAATGATTAAATGTGATTTGAACGTATGGGGTTGAAGTGATGACGTTATGCAGGTAACATACGCCGTGATACAGATATAATATATAATGTAATATTATACAGGTACTTACTCCGACATTAAGAAAATAGTAAAATAAATATATTAGTAATAAAACTTTTTTTTAAATGAATACTATCTATTGAAAGTTTTATTAAAATATATATTTCTTATATTTGTTTCAGATACATTCACTATAAACTTCACGACACACCCTTATCTATGTATGATATACATTTGTTATAAAAAAAAACGTTATATACGACATGATATGATTATATTAATAAATAGCGTCGTTTTTTACAAATGCTAAACTCTAAAGTAATATGTTTAGAGTCGGTAATCAAATGTTAGGAAATAAAAACTAACAATAAGTCCCATTAATAAAATAATTAATAAAATGAAATATAACGTGTATTATAAATAAGTATTGTCATATAATAATAGCAATACATAAAATTGGAGTGTCGTCTGTCTGTTTGTTCTGGAGACCTATTTTTGAACTACGAATGCGACTTCGAAATCACCACTGACTAAATAGTTAGCGGTGACTTTGAGGTCACGGATTCCTAAACATCCAATTTTTGAAAGTCGATCGCAGAGCTGCCAACATAGATAAAGTTTAATATTATTTTGTACTGTGATTTGCCAAATATTGACTCTTGTGTTAGAAAATTGTTTATTTAATTCTAGTTTCTTTCACTCAAAGCGTTTGTTCAATTATTTAAATTCTATGTTGATGGATGAGTAATGATTAGTCAATTTGTTGATCAGTTGTAATTAGTAAGCCTGTTGACTGATACATATATAAATAAAAAAGTTTAATATTATTTTGTACTGTGCTTGTTTAAAATTATTAAATAAATGTTATCGTATTAAGTAGAAGAATAAAAGATTTTTAAAGTTACCTTTTATTTTAATCAAATTATATTCAGATTTTCAACACATCAACTTCAGACTCTTGTCAATATGTTCTCTAAACAAAACACAGATAACATTTCTACAATTATGACTTGATTACGAGTGGGTGAGGGCACTCGTAATAAAATCACATCCGTGACTAAGGAAGTCACATGAGTGATATACAAAAATAAGAATTATTGAAAATCGGTGATTATTAGTCACATCGGCGATTTCTAAGTCGCATTCGTAATTCAAAAATAGGTCCCCTGTACTCACGCGAGAATGCCTGTAGTGTTGTTGTTTTAGCCCAATTAAATCGTACACCAAATATTGTGTATAAAGAAACTTTCAATAAAGCTAATACACAAAAATGATAATTAAAAAAAGTGCATATTTAAAAAATATCAAAATAAAGTAACTTTTTTGTTAAATTCCATGCGGATGAAATCGCTGCTACAGCTAGTTGCAAATATTATTTAAGCATATATATGATTTTTGGGCCATTTACACCAACTTGACGGCTAGAACCAGAGAAGAAAACCGCAAATTATTAGTACTAATTACTAAAGCTGTAATAACTACTATATAGTTTTAATTGTCCAAGTATTAAACAAACTGAATGATGTTGTGCCTACAACTCTGTCTATGGTATAATAATTTTAAATAAATGACAAAATTAATACATTGTATTATATACACGAATTTATATAAGATGTCGACAATATACAATACAGGTTATCAACATGGTATTTCAACATTTTGGAAAATATATTTTCCTAAGCGACTGGAAAGAAAAAATAAATTTTTACATATAAAAGCTTGTGTGAGATTTACTTACTTATAGAATACTTTTAACGACAAGCTTTTATATGTAAAAGTTTATTTTGTTCTTTTTAGCGCATTTAATAAAAGCTTTTACTTCTTTAAAAAATTTTTAGTTCTAATTTATTTTCCGACTATAAAACCAAGCTTAGCAAACTCTTTCAATTTAACCCTAAATAATAGGTCCGCCATATTGGATTAAGAGTGACGTCACATTATCGAGGTTACATTTATCGAGGTGTTCTTTGCAAGCCCTTTCATTTGATACTCGTATTTTAGGGGTGCATTGAAAATAATTGATTCGCCATCTTGGTAATGCCGCCATGTTGGATTTAGAATGACGTCACACCATGCATTGTCATCCGACTTACACGTGTATGCAAAATTTCAGCTCAATCGGAGACCGGGAAGTAGGTCAAATTAAGATTCCAAGATTTTCTTACATAGTTACAAGTGAAGCTAATATAAAAGCTTGTAAAAAAGTTGTTACCATATTATATTGTAGTTTTAAGACTGATAATATTACTTACATTATATTGCTCAGATTTATAAGATATAGACAATTAATTTTATTTCAATTGTATAAAATATGCATACTTACATTGTGTTATGTATGTACATTATTTTTACATGTATTATATTTAGGGTTTGTATCCGTTTAGTATTAAGTGGAAGTATTATTATTTTTTATAAATAAATGAAAGCTGGTTTCGTTAGTTGTTTTGTCTATTCTTCTAGATTAATTTGTGCGCCATTCCACCGTCATTATACCAGGCCTATATCCTATGTCCTTTCCCCGGGCCTCAGACTATATTCTTCTATATGTACATATAAATAAAACTGGAGTGTCGTCTGTCTGTTTGTTTGTTCCGGCTAATGTCTGAAATGGCTGGACCGATTATTTCGGGAATTTATCGGCAGGTAGCTGATGTAATAAAGTAATTTAGGCGAAAAATAAAGTAATCCATACTAATATTATATATAATGGGAGAGTGTGTCTGACTGTTTGTCCGTCTTTCACGGTAAAACGGAGCAACGATTTGACGTGATTTTTTATAGTTAGAGGTAGTTGAAGGGATGAAGAGTAACATGGCTACTTTTTATCCCGGAAAAATCCCACGGGATGCGCAATTAAGGCTTCGCTCAAAAACTACTGCACAGATTTTCATGCGGTTTTCAACAATAGAGAGATGATTCTTGAGCAAGGTTTTGTGGTATTTTTTATTTCGGAAAAACGGATAGTCTCACGGGAAGCGCGAAAACTGTCATATTCCAAATTATTAAAAAAATTCTCGCTTCCAACTTTGACAGCTAGGAGGTTGCTCATGGATCAAATGCTATTGCATAGTATTTGTCACAACAAGTTAGATTGTAATTTCTTAATGAACAATATATATATACGTGCCCCGAGTCGTTCTCAACGTATTCGGGACACTCATAGTCATAAGCTATTCGCTCCAAAACTGTGCAAAACCAACGCAGGTGAACGTGCACCTTTGACACGACTTATGAAATGTTACAATGAGCACTTTATTGATATTGACATTTTCTCAATGTCACGCGACAGTTTTAGAAACCGTGTGTTGGAACATCTTGCGGATGATTAGTTGCTTTAAGCCTAGAAATTATTTTTACTCTTTCTCTAATAAAATAACTACTTTGTAAGACACAACGCAGGTTAAAGGATTTCTTGTCGTCTCTTGTCGAATCTGGCAAGGGAGTACGACTCTAATAATTAATATGTGTTGTGTCTAGTGTCTCCTAGTCAATAATATTGCAAATCTGGGGTTAATGGTGTTGGTTGTGCAATTATTAAGTCTTATTGTTACATTTATTTGTTATAATTACCTCATTGTACAATTGTTTATTTGACCTCAATAAAAAAAAAAAAAGATAAAGCCTTCGCGCCGTAAACCGACTTCCGCGCATATGTAGCCGTGGGCAAAAACTATGACCCTTAACCCTCTATAGACCCAATCCCGAAATCCACGCGGGCGAAGCCGCGGGCAGAAAGCTAGTAATATTATAAATGGGAAAGGTTATAAATATGGTAGGATGTTTGTTACTTTTTCACGTAAAAACAACGGAATGGATTTTAATGAAACTATAATAATTTAGCTTATATATCTGAATAACACATAGGTTTGCAGCCGGGTATGTTATATGTGTGTATTATATAAAGGTTTTGTCTGAATTGTCCAAAATATGACGCTAAGCGTCTTTTCCGCAGATGAAGTGTGGCCACCAGTAGGTACCAAATAAAAAAAAAACAATACTGTTATTATATTACCATGTATTTTATACATTTCAAAAGTACATATATACATTTATTCGACGCTCCTACGGCAAAGAATAACCTTATTTTATCACATCGCATTACTACCGAGGAGGGATATGATGACATGATTAGATAATGATTTTTTAGTCATGAAAATAGTTGAAAAATCGGGTGTATATCAAAGAAGCGAATAGGTAAGAAATAAAACATGATCGTTCTTTTTAAATTATTGTATTAATAAATAATGGTAGTTCTATTTACATGACACAATCGATTAATTTTTGTTTTGGCAGAAGACAATAATGATATTGTTATACAATAAGTCCTTCGTAACTTAAACGCGTTGGGCGTGACTCCGCGGCGTTACACGTAAAAAACCATTCACATTGGTAATAACCCATTGGTACATTCAGGCGAAAAACAATTTGTAAAAAAATGTATTTTTGGTTACAATCTTTTGACAATACTGGTCGTTTTTGGTTTGAAGACATAGGTACTAAACGAGGCGTCTCCACATGAACACATTGTATACATACAGACAAGCCATGCACACGTGAGTCAAATGGTTATATCACAGGTTTCTAGTGTCACCTAAATGATACATCTTATATTTTAATATCGAACTACGCAGTTACAATTTGGTGTCAACAACCTTGCCTGAAAATAAATGTTCCGCGACGCCTACCTTTCAACAATGCGGTACGAGTGACGGTTTAACATTACATTTAGATACACAGAGATTGCTTTGATATGTCTTGTCACATGCGTCGGATGAGGCGAACGATTGCGTCGGAACTAGGTACAATGGCAAGAACATCAGGGCGTTTTACCAATGACGTACACAAAAATAATCTTCCAATACAATTTAGGCAAACATCGTTAAGAATACCAAACGTCTAACATTCCATAAGACCGACGAGAAATCGCACCATTCGTTAAGTATATCTTTCACTTCCTACATTATTACAACGTACATAGACCCCGTGTCTATTATTGCTCATTTTTTATAAGTTTTGACACACAAAACTTGTTTTACTCACTTATAAATAATCTTTACGTTCGTCCCAATAAATTTACCGTTCAATAAATACGTACACGTAAAAAATATAAACTATATCAATAGTTTAATCTTTAAAAACAAATTTTCTCTTACATCTAATTATATATTAATAACTATTTATCAGTATGTTTTCATTCACTTTCAATAATATGCCTACTTTATATCTTTTCAAGCGCCTGAAAACATGGCTTTCTCCATGCACATATCTTAATCCTATAGGTAATTTTTCGTTATCAATTTATTGTGTCTAATTTATAAAATTTGTAATCGCACAGTAGAGGAATGACTTAGTTCACGATCATTACTAAATAAGAGAGTAACATTTTAATTTGAGATTTGGAAGTTCGATCACTTTGATTAATATCATCGATTATTATAGCCAAAGCACAGGCACTCGAGTAAAGTAAAGAAGGCTCCTTTGAAACATGCACAAAACAATTGCAATAATTTAATGTTCAATCATAAAGCAAATATATTAATTATTAATGTCTACCGTTATACTAAATTATTACAAAGAAAATGATTTCATAATGTTTTCACGTAATACAATAATATAAATAAGTTAAATATTCTAAAAAGTTAAAAATACACACATCTTAACCTAATAGAAAAGCACTCATGTCTTTGTGGTATAAAATACTAAATGGCTACGATCGCCTCGTACCTATCAACTAATCAAAATACTCCAAAACAATATAAAGTAGACAGGTAGGGGAATGATTATTATTAGAAAATACAATAATAATTAACTAACGAATACACAGACAAAGGTACAAAAATATCAGAAACACGCGTCGAATGTGTCCGCCTCCCCAGGCTGCACAACCAATTCAATTGTATGTTCAATTCAAATGATGTTTTGTACTTTTGTTCTGATCGGCTACACACAAAGGTTAGTAGTTATGAGATCATTTCGCCGCATACAGGCTCGTTATGCGCTAAATTAGAAAACATCGACAAAATATGCAGACAATCGTACTAACGTTACAAAAATAGTACCTACATTACAGCAGCAGTTTGCGAAATTAATCTAACATTCATATTTAAAAAATCGATAGAACTAAAATTATGACAAGAATATACAAAGAATTCTATGCGAGTAATGCCGTGCGGACGACATCATACAATCCACTAACATAGCAACGTAAGACTAGCAGAAATGCAATAATATAACTATAAAACTTAAACTTACATCTTTGATAGAAACTCACTCGATTATTTAAAAATATACTTCGGTTAACTGTTGTCAAATCCAACGTGAACGCTTATAGGAATCTCGATGGAAATGTCGACTCGTCCGGTCGACGACACTTATATTATTAATCAGGAACTACAGATTTTGGTTGGTATTCATAATAATATTGACATTCTTTGACTATATATAAATATCTACACATTCTGTAGGCGATATCAATAGCAACTGGGAACAGTTGAACATGGATACTACGTTCGTACTTGATTAGTACAACGGATGGCTTTAATTTTACTTCATTTTTATAAGGAATTTATTTGACCAATTTATACAATATTGTTTTGAATGCCCATGAAGGTACAAAAAGTACAAGTGTAAAACTTGTAAAAGTATCTATACCTAAAGTCTAAGACTATACTAAAACCAATGGAGAGGCACTAGAAAGCCTTGTTCTAAGGGTATAATAGCTATTACTATAATAAAATTTCGACAAATATTAAAATCGATTACCCTTTTTGAATAAACTCCTATATTATTCTAAGCAATATTTAGAAGGATGGCAGCTTTCAAATAAATACTTCCCAATAAAAAAAAACTTAATGACGATTACATATTTTTAATCATAATGTGGTATATGATTCCACATTCAAAAGTTCCCATTTCCCGAAGTTATTGGGATTCCAGGAACATATAAAATTGGGCACTAGATGGCGTTCAGTTACAGTATACCTTACTGTAACTTACTTTATAGCAACTACAAACTAGTAAGACACGCTCTAACCAAAATCTAAAGTGCATATTCGCACCAAGATGCTGACAGAGAAGATTTGAAAAAAGGTTCAACTACGATTATAGCAGTCTGTTCCATACTGACTTCCAGACTAGTAGCCACATGTTTAAAACTTTATTGGTTTTTGGTTCCATCCGGAATTTGAGATACAGTAGCCGACTTCATAACGAACCGACAATGTTAACGTTGTTGGTTCGTGGTCGGGAGGGCGCGTCGTCAGGTGGCTGCTTCTTGGTAAGGCCCAGTGACTGTGCACGGGTGCATGGGGAACAAGGTCGTCCATGATGTTGTGGTGTGCGTGGCCGCGCGTTGCCTGACCGGACCCGGATTCCGTAGTTCCGGCCGCGAAGTCGCCGGTTGTGGCGCCGGCGCCGGAACTGGCGATGCCGACGCTGGATTCAATCCCAACTTTTTCAATCTCATTTTTTCCTCCCACTCTTCCAGTCCGTGCTTCGGCCGATTCAAATTCCGGTGCTGGTAAAACACTAGTGATATCCGAGTCGGATTCGATCGGTTCGGGTTTTTGACGGCAGTTGTCGAGTGCATCTCGTGTTTTGCGCACTCGAACAGCACGCTCCCGTGACCCAAAGCGATCGCCACTCCGCCCATTTGTGGGTCCTTGAAACATTCCAAGTTTTCGGTGAATTCTGTCACTTCTCCTATGGGCTCAGCTTTAGGCGGTTCTGGTGTATATGGAATGGAGAATGGCGGCGGATAAAGGCACCAATTTGGTGAGGACTGACTCCAGTTCGGACCAGGATTCTGGTAAAAGTTTGGTGTGAAGTTCGGATTGTAGTGGTATCCGTACGAATTATAACAATGGGGGTTCCGTAAAATCTCCTCTCTTTTGTATTTTTCGGCGTTGTAGTACGCAAGGCTATTATATTCGTTGTAATTATTTTCGTATGGGTTAAAAT
The DNA here is from genome assembly GCA_036419045.1 of Scirpophaga incertulas. Taxonomy (NCBI): domain Eukaryota; kingdom Metazoa; phylum Arthropoda; class Insecta; order Lepidoptera; family Crambidae; genus Scirpophaga; species Scirpophaga incertulas. Next base: position 22,421,489 of record CM071639.1, on the reverse strand, counting down.
GTCCGTACGGATTAGGTGGGAATGGATATGTATTCGCAACTTGAGAGTAGTTACTGTAATTTTGAACGGCATTCTGGTTGCCGTATGGGTTTGCATTGATGGGATGGTAATTATTTCCCGTATGTTCGGGGCAGTTTTATTTGCTGATAAGTTTGGATCATCATGGCTGATTGTGAAATTAGCCTGCGAGGTTGGTAAAGGCATCGTGTTAGTCGCGGGCCTGTTATCGTACGGACTCCTATTCTCATATCCTTGGTTCAACTGAGGCCGATCAGAAGGCGGATAAGGTTTTAGGAATGTAGAATTCTCCACATTTTCTGACGGATTGTTATGCTGTGACCGTGATGGGGGCCTTGCCTTTGGAACTCTAAACAAATTTTCATTATCAGATACCAATTGTTCCTTCGATTTTGTAGAATCCCAGTTTTTTGATTCCGGAGATTTCCATACGCCTTTTGAGCCCTCCGGCAAGGTCAACGGGTCGTTATTAGATTTTACTTCAGGCACCTGGGAAGGTGCTGGTGATTCTGGTTTATTTTGAGAGTTCTGAGATATTTCTGTGAGCCGCGGTGAATTTGGCATGTCGAAATCAGGAATTTTGTTGGTCACAGCTTCCGGTATTGTATTATGTTTATCAGATTCATTTGTAGTTTGTTGGGGTACTTGTTCCATTTTAGGATCATTACTTTTATTTGGATCGGGACTGAAATTCGGCGGAGCATTCAAATTCGCAGTAGTTGAATCTGGATCCTCTTTGACGACGTTATTAAACATTTCTGCTGGTGGGAATTCTGGCCACTGATTTTGGGGTACATTTGGCACCTGGCTGAGAGTTTGCTGACCGAACTGCGGGTCGCGTTTTTGCAAGCTGTCAGCAAAGCTCGGCAGCTGCTGAGGGTTTGCGTTTTGACAATTCCCTTCAACTAGCGGAGCAACTGTATTTGGATTATACAGCGCAGTTTGATGGTGAAGATTATAGCTCTGATCATATGAATTGTATGGCGAGTCTAAAACAGTGCTAGAAATCTGATTACTTTGTAGTTGTGCGTCTGTGAAGTTATCTATCATGGTAGCCATGTCTAACAAGGCTGGATTGCTTAAGTTGTTGTTAATGAGGCCAGGGTTTTGGTTATGCATATTAGGGTTGAGAAATGCAGAATTGTAGTGTGTATTATTAGTAAACGCTGAAGGGTGGGATTGGTTGAGTGTGGCTGGTGTTTGGGCTCTTGGTGACGTGCTGCTTTGGCTTCTGGGACTGGCGTTATTTCTGTTGTCTATCGGCTGAGGGGTCCTAGGCGCTTGGGTGGAGCATTGCTGCGGTTTCTTCTGGTTGCCTCCAGGGCTCTGCTGTGAATTGTTTGAGGAATTGTTGCTGTCTGAAGCTTCTTCATCCTTTCGCTTCTTCCCGTGGCGTCGGCATGGCTGTAGAGGTACTGACCGCACTCGCACTTCCATTGGAAATCTGAAATTAATTAATCTGATATTATTTTGGTGCTGTAAGGTTTTTTAGATAGTATGAATTAAATAAAAATATATGGATTATTATCGTATTAGTTGAAATTATTCTCATTTTCAATCTGAGCTATAGCCGAGATGATGTTACCGATGAAGCGTGCTTTTCTAGAAGGTGTCTATTTAATCTGACCTTAAACAGCAGCAGCAACATTATATACGATAGGAAACGACAATAGTCATTGCGCATTCCCTTTCGCATCTAAATCTATAGTCCTAATAAAGGACACACCGATGATACGGATGATAAATTGTACTGAATCTTGAGTTCTGATGAAATGATAAGATTTTTAAATGATAGGAAGAGCTTGAAATCTATTTTAAATATATATTTGAAATTAAGCTTGTCAGATTAAAAATGGGAACATCTTGCGATTTTAACCTACTAACAACCATTGTTGCGACGTAGTCTAATTTTTGTAGTGGTAAATAGAGATCAGAGAATTGGTATAGGTATTGTATTCCAGACTGTAGAGGTAGACATATAAGCACTGGTAAGTGCAGCATTAGGTACATGTGATGATACTGTCGCTCACCTATCCAACACCTGCAGCGCTCCGCTGTCCAGCCGCGACTGAGCGCCAGCTAGGTCCAGCACGTACAGCGGCAGCACGTGCAGCTGCTCGTCGTTGGGCGGCGACAGCGAGCGGTGCCGCGCCAGCGTCACCACAGCTGTGCACCCGTTGTGCATGTTGTGCAGGTCGCGATGCGCGTGCGCACAGAAGTCGATGCATGCCGTCACCCCTGATCAGACAAATTTCATATGAACTACTTGCGATTAAAAAGCTATTCAATTTACTTTCAGATAAAGGAACGCAATTTGACACGCTGAACAGAGTTTCGGAACTGTGTCAGGAAATAAATCGACAGTGTATAAATGTTAAAATGCCATTTTATTTTATACATAACTGATCTCGAATAAACGTGATGTGAGGCAGTTAACGATGTTTCTAGATGATTGCCGCAAGTGATAGGTACAACGGACATGCTTCATCTCTAACAAGACATCACGAACAAAGAACTCAACACGAAGTTATAGATGAGGTTTTAGTTAAACAGTAGTAACCGTGAGTAGAAAGGCACGATTGATTTTTTTGTCTCGCTAAAATGTGGTATATCGAATAATTTAGATTTAACAGTTTCAGCATTTCATGTAGGAATATCAGAGACATGGAGGGAGTCAACCATACGTAGAAAGAACGAGTACGCACATACAATGTATACTTACCAGAAAAAGGTCTTCCAGGCTTGAATCCAAGTCGGCAATCAGAAGCTTCTTTTTCGAATTGGCATTGGTTTTCGAACGACTTTGGCGCCAAGTTCATATACAGAGGACTGAGGAGGGTTGCTAGTACGTGCATACGCTCTTCTATCTCGCTCTCCTCAGTTTTGACGGAGAGTCTGAACTTGCGCACGGTCTTGGAACGCGCATACTTGCAGCCATTGTAGTACATCGACCAGGAACAGCCAAAGCTGTACGATGCCCCGCATGATTCGGGATCCAGACCTAGAGGGAGAAACAGTAATGTAATGGATAGTACTGCAAAGTACAAGCAAAGCATAAAAAAATATTGTAGATTGAGCCTTGTTGGTCAAAATAGATTCGACCAAGCTGTTTTTCTTATTTTTAATATCACTGTAGGTCTACCATGATCGGTAAGATGCATCAAAAGAGATGGCACTATACGCTGCAAGAATAGTATCTCTGTATCAATATTCGTAGTTAACTCGTAGCATTACTCGTAGCCTTGGCAGGCACTAGGTTGTAATAGGTGGAGCAGCATTTTGTGGTGGATAACTTGTCCCAACTAATATTATAAATGCGAAAGTGTGTTTGTTTGTTTGTTTGTTTATTTGTTTGTTTGTTTGTTTGTTTGTTACCTCTTCACGCTTAAACTACTGGACCGATTTCAAAAATTCTTTCACCTTTGGAAAGCTACATTCTCCCCGAGTAACATAGGCTACTTTTTATCCCGGAAAAATCGACAGATCCCACGGGATGCGCAATAAAGGCTTCGCTCAAAAACTACTGCACAGATTTTTATGCGGTTTTCATCAATAGATAGAGTGATTCTTGAGGAGTTTTGCGGCATTTTTTATCTCGGAAAAACGGATAGTCCCACGGGAAGCGCGATAAAATCTTCGCACCATAAACCGACTTCCGCGTATATGTAGCCGTGGGCAAAAGCTATGACCCTTAACCCTCTATACACCCAATCCCGAAATCCACGCGGGCGAAGCCGCGGGCAGAAAGCTAGTAGCATATAATCCTAACTAGATTATATTACAGCACTGCAACGTGACGTAGTGCTGTCGTAGATGACTTGTAGCCTATGCAATTGGCCGCAGATACCGTTTCCTTAAATTAGTTTGCGGAAGTCAAGAATTGCTAGGCCTCTCTCCTTAGCAGGCGAATTTTAGCAGTAAGACATCTTTAGGCAGTTTCTTAAACCGAATAAAGTTACCAGGCTGTTAAGGACCGAATAAAGCTATAGCAAATTCCTAGCACTGTGGCAAGTGCTGATTTCGCGACAGTTACCTTGGCAGGCACAGGAGCGATTTTCGTTAGTGGCGCAGCGCCTTGTGGTAGGTAATCCGTAGCGTTGTAACGCAGCTGCTAAAAGCGCGTAGTCGCGATCGGCCTCGGCGCGCGGTATTCCGTCCCAAGCCACGAGGCACACTACGAGCCAAGCGGCCGAGCATCGATGTCCCGCACGGCATTTCACCACTACCAGTACCTTCTCCGCGTAACTGCTGCGGCGGATCACCTGCTCGAAGAACACAGCTTGATAATTGAAATCATAGTGTCTACTATTAACAATGACGGAAATAATGTAGAAAGTTATTTGTTTTTAGTAGATAATTGGGACGTAGAGTTAGTTCCAAAGTGAGTTTATTGATTTTGCCTAAAATTTAGTACACGTATTAAATATAAAAAGGTTACGATATTCATCAACAGTAATTGCTTCTTGACACACAATCAATTTGTCAAATAACAAAAGAAATATATCTAATGAAGCGCAAGTATATACCCATTTTAGATTTATGCTTGGCATCAGCTCTTTAAATTACGAATTCAAATTTTCACCGATAATTTTACCTTTCTTGAACTACAAAATATTTTGTATACGTTGGGATTGTATTTTAGTGATAACTCTGCTGTGAAAGTTGAAGGTAGTTTTGTACTCCAAAAAAGAGCAATTCGCCCTATCTATTTTAAGGCAGAGGGAATCCCTTAGAGATTAATTTAAAGCAATAAATATATAGCCATTATCAAAATGTTATTCATGCTTATAAGAAATATAACACATTTAATACAAATTTTCAAATTCACTATTTCAACGAAATATTTATGTCAAATAATTGTAATTTAATTGTTTTTGTACAGGACATATACAGAAGACTTTATTGTAATTTGACATATATGAATCATATATGTCAGATTACATTATATAAATAATTTCTTTGTTCTTGTAGCAGATATATATCGTATATATTTATTGTTATTTATCAAATCTTGTAATGACAACTATATTAAAATAATATAAAAAACGTTGTATATCTTTTGATATGTAAATAGATGAAATCGTATTATTTTATGGTTTTGAAAAGAGATTAAAAATTAGACGTACAGGCAGGTTTTTGCCTGTTCAATTAAAGAATGTTTTCCCAATTACTGAATGTGTGATTTTTTTCCTTGTACGTATAAGTTTATATTCTTATTGCATAATATTCATGCAAACAAAAATCTGTATAATAAAGCATAACTAACAATAAGATGATTCAACATAACATAACTTCTGTATTTGTATTATTGATTTATTGTGTATTAGCAGTGTTTTAGCATGTAAGCATTTTTCTCACCTGAAACACAGGTTCAACCTAGTTCAGGTAACATTATCTTAGGTAAATAATTTATATAAGAATAATGTTAATGTCAATGCCCTATGTATTTAAATAAACATATTCTATTCTATTCTATTCTATCCCGCGTATAAGTATGTGTACTTTTTTGTTCCTAACTTTTTTGTGTTCGTAATTTCATTGTTTCACGCCATTAAGTGCCTGTAAAGGCCTATGTTAAATAAAGATTATTTTGATAACTAAGTTGGGATCCGTACACTCACCCACTTGGCTATTGGACAGCCCTGTGCAGATTTCCCTTCCTTGCCAGTATAGCATATTTTCTCTATTCTTAATTCTTTTTCCGATAGACCGGTTCGAGTTTCTAAGTCTTTTCTGAGCTCTGCCAATGTTGCTGCTGCTCCTGAAATTGAGTATAGACATCGTTCATAAAAAAATGTATTGTGCTGGTAAAATAGCAAAAAGGTATATTTACAGTTTGCGAAAAGAAACAAATACGAAAGGTCAATTCGTACAATAATTAGAATAGGTACTGTATTTTTTTCACACTCACCTAAATGCGTATAATAACTGCCTGGTTCAGGAGGGTTTTTGTCAGGTGGAAAGCAATTGCAATCTGGAACTTCAGTTCTGGAGTTATTACGTAGCTTTTCAAGATTCTCCAGATATTCTTTAGAGTAATTGAATTGATTTTCTTTTGTTACTTTGCTAGCATCGCAGCTAGGTGTGCCAGGTTTGGATTGGCCCTTTGGATCATTCTTATCAGTTTCAGTATCCTCTTCGAGAATTTCGTCTTTGGTTTGCAAGCCCGGGCAAGCTCCATCTCTTAAGTGTTCTGGCGGTGGTTTCTTAGTAGAGCCTTGTCGACAGCAAGAATATCCAACTTCATTTTTAATAGTCACTGGCCCGCCGTCGCCAGGGAATAAGTAAGGCTCATTTTTTGGCGGCTGATAGCTCATATTCTTATATATTTTATGGCCAGGCGGCGAATGTTCGGACTTAATTTGTTCTATGTAATAAGGCTGCTTTGGTTCGTTTTGTATCATTTTCTCCGATTCATTCTTACTTTTCACGTCATTTACATTTCTTGCATACTTTTGGCAAACTACATTATCTTGCATTTGTGGGGTTTGGGATAACTCTTGAGATTGTTGTCTTATTTCAAAAGGGTAGTTTGGGTAAGCAGTAAAATTCTGTGGCTTTAGTCCGAAATTTTCTTGTTTTATAGATGATATTGGTGGCAATATTGCATTCTGTTGTGATTTTGCAATCAAACCATTTGGGAAGTCTCTATAATTAATACTATGTGGTATTTCATTTGGTTTGTCATATAGATTTTGGTTTATTAGTATCGGACTGTTAATTTTCATTAACTTTTCATCATTTTGTTGATATTGGAAATTATTATCTGGCAATTCTAACTTGGGCACCAACGGTGCCGCAGACTGCCTAAATTTCGCGTCGAACTTTTCCTTCTCATAAGCTCTTCTTTGTGCGTTAGTATTTTGTGCCGGAGAGCACACTTGTTGATTCATTTCCGAAACGGGTCCAATAAGCATTTTCGATTGGAAATCTTTATTATCTTGTTGACTATAACCTAAACTATCACTACCATAAATTTCTGTATATTTCTGCGGTCCATACTGTTCATTTGAATATGTTCCGAATTGACCTCGCATTTCTGAGTACGACGGTAGTTTCTGAGGAGTTTTGGATATATTTTTCGACATAGCGTGCTTATCATAAGCTCTCGGGACTTCCGTCCCCCCCTCCCACACTTGGTGGCCACCACCTCCGAATTCACCCACGCCAAAGGCTTGAGTGCTTTGTGCATAATTACCAGTAAGCGGGTACCCTTGCTCACTTATACGGTAATTATTTCGGAGATGGTGGCTATACGATAAAAAATGACCGGTAGTATTTCTGTCATCGTCGACGGAGAGTACCCCGCCTTTCCTATCATCTATTACTCGAGGTGGACCTTCTCCCGGGTCACCTTTGTCCGGCGGCGTGTTTGTGCCGTCTCGAGAATGATTTTGTTTATTTAATATCATCGTTTTCAGTCTCGAGTTCAAATTAACCCTTTCCGATTGGGAGAACATTTGCTGCTCAGAATTATCTTGCTGTTGCTGCTGCATTTGTTGGTTCTGCATTTGCTGATTTTGATGGTTCTGTATTTGGCTCTGCATCTGTTGCTGTTGTTGTTGATTCTGCATTTGTTGCTGTTGTTGTTGGTTCTGCATTTGTTGTTGTTGTTGGCTTTGCATTTGTTGTTGTTGGTTTTGGATTTGTTGGTTTTGAATTTGTTGTTGTTGTTGATTCTGAAGTTGTTGTTGATTTTGCACTTGTTGTTGATTTTGCATTTGCTGATTATGTTGCCACTGGCGCTGCTGCCATTCATTCTGATTCTGCTGCTGACTATCACGATATTGCCCGCTGTTAAAGCCGCCCGGATACCCGCTACAATCTAGTGAAGCTCGCGGACCGTTGCTCCCCCGCAGGTACCCAGGCTCGGCGTTTCCCGAATGCTGACCGTTTGGCGGGCTCTGCTCCTGCCTATCGCCGTCACCGTTAGAGTCGTTGGTTGCGTTGTCGCCGCTGTAGTCCTCGTTGTGGTCGGAGGAATACTCGCGCTCGTAGGTCTGCTGACCGACAGAGTAGACGGCCGGCGCTGAGGTCGGCACGGCGCTTTGGTAGGAGACGGAGGGCGGGCGTGAGTCGGCGGAAGATGCGGAGGCGGGCGGGCCCTGAGCGTACTGCTGCGCGTACTCGGCGGGGTAGTGCGCACGCGCCGACGGCGGCCGCTGCGGGCCCGGGCCCGCCTGCGCGCCCGCGTAGTACGTGTTGTTGGCCACGTCGAACGTCGTGGTTACGCCTTGCACCGCGTACGCCGTGTTGGCCTGGTAGTGCGGCGACGTCGCGTACGCCGTGTGGTTGCCTTGGTAGTCGAGTGTCGTCTGGCCGGTCTGCGTCGGAAGCTGCTGGATGAACTGGTTTTGCCATCCTACAAATATAAGACAACAGCCTACATTTAATATTTAATTTGATTCACAATTATAAGTAACGGCATGCCGGATGGATTTGTTATTAATACCTTGCGACGGATCAGTTTGCCAAGCGGTGGGGAATCGGTTCGGGTCTCCCGCGTAGAACGGCATGGGTGCCTGTAACAATAATAACGAGCACTATCAATATGCGCAGAGTTGTTCGATTTCGAAATAAACATTTGTCATAATCTACATATATAGCTATTGGGGTCGAGGCTGTTATAGGGCCTTGGAAATTGTTTGTTTCTTACACCACACCGTGTAAAACGCCCTAATTCAATCTGTCGTCGACCGAGGCCAGTTAAATATTATGTAAATGTGTGTCATTAAGTTTTAAGTCACATGTCAGTCGAACGGCCATTACATGTACATCTCAATAGCTCTATGGTGACAAACAAACAATATAATGAATTCATCATCCATCATACGTCAACACTATAACAATCAGAATAATTAACTCAGTTAAATTCTGAATAATTAAGAGAGCTGACTACATGCGTTTTGTTAAAATAAATATTACAATTTTGGCTCTTCTAATATAAAATGTGGTTTAAAATTACTAAAAAGGATATAATAATTCATTTTGTTCCTACGAATAAACATTTTTCGTTCTCATATCTTTTTGTAACTTGTAGTTTTCTTGTGTCATTAAAATTTTTGGCGTGTAAATATTTCACGAAGTTAATAATTATAAATTAAACATGAATAGAAAACAAACTTAATCTTTTTAAACTGACTTTTCACTGTGGTTATATAATATATTATATATACAGCTCGGCATATATCTAGAGCAGATACATTAAAAACACATTTATCCTTCACATTGTGGGTACACCACCGAACTAGTTAAACGATATCCTATTACTATTATAAAAGCGAAAGTTTGTAAGTATGGATGTTTGTTACTCTTTCACGTAAAAACTACTGAATGGATTTGAATGAAACTTTACCAAAATATAGCTTATACATCAGAATAATACATAGGCTACAATTTTTGAGGTTTCTAATGTGAGGTCGTAAAAAAAACACATTTTTTGCGCTTACATTGCAAACGCTGACTGAATCCTACAAGATAGATCAAAACAATTTACTACAGTATTGTACAACTTAAAAAGGTCTACAAAAAAGTCCGTGATGGTATATGTTTATCTCTTAGGAATAACCCACAAAGGGAAAAAGATCGTTAAATGTAGTTTATAGGAGTATACTGTAGTAGCTACCTATGATTAGGGCTATGATTAGGGCTCTGCAGTGCTTAGTTACCGTATTTCTTACTTATTACTAGACTAGACGGGACGAACCTGAAGTCCACGCGAACGAAGTCGCGGGCAAAAGCTAGTTATTCTATAATGTAGAGGATAATTGTATTTTTTATGTGTCTCACATCTCGGGATGATATCCCATAGTGAATACCTAGCCTTATTAAATTAAAAAGCGTATGAAACCCGAGTACGTGCAATTCGTTCTACCGCACAAAAGCGCAGGTAAATAATTTTTTTAACACGTTTATCCAAAGAAATTTTACTTATTAAATTACAAAACTTGTGCAAAGGCCCGTATAAGCACGTTACGAACAAATTATACTTTAACACAGCGTTACTTACAAAGATTTTAATTTATACCCGCCTCCAAGTTGTGCGAGTTGAATATTAACGCTGTATGTAGGTACATGGCGTTATTAAAAGTTTGTTTTGTCATTTTAATGAGATTCCGTAAAGAGATTACAGGCTTAAAGCGAAAATGCCGACGTAATTATTAATATTGTCGTTCGACACTGAACTGGAATGACGGAAGTTGATTTAGACCTGAACTATATTGTAATTAAAATTCAATTGTTTTATTACGTTAGTAAATGTTATTAAATTAATTGAACAATGTGTGAGCAGTCGAATATAACGTAGCGAAATCATATTAAATATGGCTTTAGACACGTTTTAGTTAGTTCATATATCTTAAAAGTTTTGTATAAGATTCAATGCTTAATTGACGAGTCTCAATAGAGATATAAAATGTTCATTCATAGATATTGTATGTCTGTTATAAAGTTTGAGAGATAGTAAATATCACTGTATAATGTTTTATATGTTTCACACATGAAATATTTTGCATTCATATCACACATGTTTATTAAAAGTATATCAAGTATTATGTTAAACCTTGACAACAATATTTTTATGCGTTCTTTACTCCATTTCATAGAAATAGATCGGGAACGCCAGTTATCCACAATAAAAGGAAATGTTATTAAGAATTTTCAATTCACAGTTGATACGTGAATCTGAATTCCCGCAACCACAATCAAGCGAGATTGAAACTGGCCAAGATATTCAAATTAATTTAAACCAGGGCCAAGTTTTAGCGCTCATTGTGGAGCACTATTCTGCTCGCGAGCGGGGAATTCGAAATGTTAAATGTCCGCGCAAACTTCGGGCTCGCAGAACCAATAACTGCAGCCTCGAGGAGCTCCGCTTTGTTCCCGAACACTATTTCATTCCGACACAAAGTCAATAGGAATTATTTACAGCAGTTTCCAGACCGATATTCTCACTTACAATCATTTATTACAAACTAGGAATAACGGCATTAGTTTTAACTTAATAAATTCTCTGTTAAATTTCAAAATATATGCATAGGTATATGGTACCACAGCAACGCGTCAGACTTTACATGTAAATCTTGAGTCAGATCTTATGCTGCTCGTAATAATGGTGATTTTCGTAGTACAAATGTAATTTGATATATAGCTGACAGTATGTGATAATTAATCTTGAGATTCTTCAAGGCAAATATGTGCTGAAAGTGGGTATTTACTCAGGTATCGTTAAGCTTAATTAACAGTGGAATGTTGCAAAGAAGTTCTATTTGAAATAGGAGATGAAATAAGAAAAGTAATGTAAGAGAGATAGAGAGGTGTAGTCGGAGAAATGGACGAGGAGTACTATACAAACTTGATCTATCCAAGTCCTTAAGACCAAGACTTTTAGGCAGAGTTTAGAGAATATAGCATGTCGATTGGACCGTACTGGCCTGCATGGGGTCCAACATAATCGCCGCGGCATTTAACTTATGTACTTTAACGGGGTTTACCTAGGCACGTTTCGTGCTCCTTGTGGGCACAGCCTCAACTCTCCAAAGGGGAAAATCTTTACATATGATTGAAAATTCATAATTTAATTGTATATATAACAGCGGTACAGTAAGTGTCTAATAATTATTGTACCGGATTATGTACGACGATGATGTTGAGTTCAGTTGAGTAAGTCGATAAGGGGTGATAAATAAATAATTTCTGCGAGATAAAGAATTTGATTAATGTTCATAAAATGATGCAGAGATGATTGACATAATATAAACAACATTCAGAACAATTTTTGTACAATCCAGAAAAAAAGAAATATGAAAAATGGAAGACAAGTTTATATTAAAGCTTTTGCTATAAATGTATCAAGAATACCGAGATAAACGAATAACTGTACATCTATGAATTTCCATGAAAAGTTTTCAAGGAAATTAAAAGAAATCAAATTATCTTGATAACTCTTCGGCCATGCAATTATAATGAATTCGCTAAGTCTATATTACTCTATTTAGATTTTTAATATAGCAATATTTTATTTACTTGTGCTAGTTACATAGGCATTTGCCTATTTATAAAAGATGTTAGGTACCCTGTGAATCGGAAACCTGGGTAGGTTTCCGATTCATATTAACATAATCATGTAAAATCATAGTTATGATAGAAACAATAGAATTATTTAAAAGAAACAATAAATCCTTTTTAATAATAAAGATAAAGCTACAAATTAAATTAAATATAATAAACCTAATAATAAGTACTTAGCCAAATATATTAAAATATATAACTTAAACTATATAAAAAAATAGTCTAACAGTCTGTCGTAATGGGCTAGTTTGCTCAAAATGTTGGCAGCGTTACCACGTTGTATAGCAATACTTATTTTTTTACCAAAAAATTTACTTGCATTTTGACCATCCGATGCTTCAAATGAGCTGAACTTTCTTTGAAAATTTGACGTGTTCATTGTTCAAACAGATCCAGCATCTCTTCTCCAAAAGGCTAAACTTAGCATTCTATTTTTTTACCATGAGATGCTATAGAGGTGCATATGCCAAACAGGAGCCAGAAGCAGTACTTGGAAATTGTGACCCAAGTGTATATTTAAAGGTTCTCTACAATGCATCGACATTCACCAATGTCACCCTGGCTATTCCTCTTCTTAGACATATTCAATATTACTTCGCGAGCCGCTCTTGTTACACGTTTGTTTTTATAATTTCTGTACTTATACCCCTTGCGCCTACTTCATCCGTGTGCAAATCAATATTGAAACCATTACATGTTGGTTTGTTAAATCGAAGTGTTTATTGCTTTTTATCGCGTAGTCTTTGGGCTGATCGCTTCTCAAAGATTCTAAAAATACAAGCTTAAAGGCCGTGAACAAAGACTTTGAATCACGAGAAGAATCACTTGGTGTTTTGCGTTTCTTAACATGGATATGTATGAGAAATGCAAAATTTGTTGGATATAAAATCTGGAGCTGACCCTAGAATAGAGTAATTTGCCTAATTACTATTAGGCTCTCGCGACTGCTAACTGGATCACGCATGACTAAGGACCTTAACATGACTACACAAGTAGTGTAACTCTTCAAGCTAACTCACTATCATCGTCTTAATATGTGAAAGAAATAAGGTTGATTTCACTAATACTATTTAGATTGTAAATACTTATGAAGTTTTGCAAAGTGATAGATCATATTGGGAGACGTCAGTTTTGAAATTGTGTAGAAATACTCTCAAGGCATAAAATGTAGTAGGAAAATTTGTATAGAACTTAATGTTGTGTTGTTTCAACATTATGTTTTGTGTGTAGTCGAAGTTAGGAATGGAAAGATTGTCAGTACTTCTTCTAATATATTTATACATACCTACATGAATTGAACTGATTAATCTTAGTCGAATCACAATTTCATGTAGCAAAAAGCTTAATGTGCTATAACAGCGTACCTTGCTGAAGTCGTTAAAAATGATATAAAACTCCTTTAAATTAAGTTATTACTTACACATAATTAAGCCGAGTTAATTACACAAGTTTGCTAGCGCCGTCCCGACAGGCGAATAGCTCGCTATTGTTATTCAAATTAATTAATAATGCCTGTAATAACTTTTGACGGCGTTCACTAATGTGACCACTTTACATTAGAGCTTGAAACAAAATAATGAAAAAACTTGTCTCTTTAATATAACGACAGGGCCTTAAAATATGCACGTAGTGGCGATGAAACAGAAATATTTACAGACCTGAGTTTACACGCGTCGTTACCCATACTTGGATAAAAATTTTGTACTATATTAGTCTGCGCTTGCGATCTTATGTTGCTACGGTAATAAGATTAGAGACAAATGATATAGTAAGTCTTTATGTGTTATCACAAAGTACATAAGTGAGAGTAAGTGTATAGTTACTGTATAGTGTATACTTACTGTGTACTGTATAGTTATGGCGGTCAAGTTTAAAGTGATGTAAATATATAGCATACAATAAACATGTTGTGATGCATTTTAATGACTGAGCTGTTTAGCTGCACTTCCTAGATTCTCAGCACTTTCTGCACGTCTGTAGCTGCTTTATCGCATAAAAGCGAAGCCGAGGTTTGATCCATTTGCCTTTTAAGGCTACATTTGGGGATATGGAAAAACATTAGATAAACGTAGGTCACATCATTGCCGGAGTTCATCCTCGAAATACAATAAGAGGAACCTTCATAAGTGAAGAGCTTCAATCATGTGAGGGACGTATTTTTGTTGTTCGAGTCGGAAGTTCTAATGTGGTTATCCAGATGCATATAGGGCGGCGATATTTATGAAAAGGACTAGTAAAACACTTTAGCTTTTATATACTAAGTAGATATATGTATTGTATGTACGTTATTGCTTTGATCATCTGAGCTCCGTTAGTATTGCTATTTAGGTAATGGAGCAGGGTATCTAACTGGCAGGCTTGATAATCTAAATAACGGTTCAGTGGTGGTCATCGGTTCATTACGTAAGGTCGTGGGTTAAACCATTAGTTCATTGGAATCTTCCTTCATGACGGTCAACGTGGTGCTTGCTTATTATGTCGATTATTAGGTTGAGTTCTATTGTTTGTTATTGGCGCGGATTGATAAACTGAACTACTTTATGGCCCGCGTGGTCATGCACTGAGCGTACCATTGGCTGGCTGGGGTGGTCCTTCATGGCCGGCGTGGCGGCTGGCGCGGGGCTGGGCGCAGCGGGGGCGTGCGCAGGGCCGGGGCTGGGCGCGGCGGGGACAGCGGGGCTGGCACCGGGCACGCCGGGACTCAGGCCGGGCACGCCGGCGGTTCCGCCAAGGGGCTTGCGACCGCGGTAGCTCTGCAACAAAGTGCATATATTTTGAAAATGAAATGCAGGGGCAGCGTTATTTCTAAGTGTAGTAAGAGGCAGCAGCAGAAGGTTGTCATCTTCTAAAATACAATAGCCATTGATCATTGTAATAAAAACAAATTGAAGGAACACAATACATCTGGCTCTTTAGGCGGAATCATAATGTTATATTATAGTCAAATGTAAAACACGATGGGGGGCGAGAGCTACCTTCGCCGTAGTCAAACAGTTGTCTTTATAGCCTTTGTGTTGTGTTTAAGCAAGGGCTTAAAGGACGCAATACGGTTGTGAATTTAATACGGTCGATGGTAGACCTAAAAGCTTATCGAAAGCCAAACAGGAGTGAAACATGAATGTTTGAATAGACAGGACCGCTTACAGCCATACAAATTTGGGCAGATTGCGTTCCACGCCGCAACTACATCAACGATCAAGCAGCAAACGTCAAAAAATGAGCCGCCTCGAGGGCGGTAGACAATACTTTGCATAGCCAGATTTGTTGTCACACAGGACGATAACACTTCTTAAGACTTCTACATATGAATGTACAACTGTAAATTCATGATTCTTTTTTAAATATATGGGTGGGTATCATCCTCTTGAATGATTTCCAATGTAAAAATTGGCGCTGATACACGTGTACAGTCTAGTAATACGCAATGTTACTGTGGGAAAATATTTGAGTGTTTCAGGAACGTTTAGCGAATCGAGTTTACAGGATGAGATGTAAAGAATCACGCTAGATCTTGTTCCCTTGATACTGAAGTTTTGCCATTTGATTAGGGATTGTTGTTATAAAATTATTCTGATTATTACATTAACAGGGAAAACATGCTAAGTAGACACATCCTCATAATGATAAGTTATTAGAAACAATAATTAGATAGACACAAATATAACAGAAAAGGACTTCATTTAATTCAAATATAAAGGGAACATTAAAACTGTAACACTGACCTCAGGCTTCGTATAAATAATAATACGGTTTACAACATTGCTCCAAATTGCAATATTGGAAATAGATTTTTTTTTGTATTAATAGTTACAAAATAATTGAGGCAAACGTTTTGGAATGATTATTCTGTCTGTACTTCAACAAAATTTATTTCAAGAAAATCCGTTGGGTGTAGAACATTTTTATTTTTATTCTTATCATACCCTTTCATTTTTTTTGTTTCCCTGAGGAAAATGCATTAAGTTGCATACCCCGGCTGTGGCGAGCCGGCGGTTTAAGTGGAGCTCTCCTCCCCAGAAGGGTTAGGCCTACCCACTAAAAACCTCAGGGATGGCCTTCCTCAAGCATGTAGGGAGCCCCCGGGAACGCCAAGCTACTTCCGGGAACCCCCAGCCTCCGCTCCCCCGCCGATACAGAGGAGCCCTCCTCGGGGGAGGCTACAATACCTCCCCCGATCTCCACCACCGACGACGCCCCCCGGCCACGGAAGGGGCGTGGTCCCTCCCGGGTCGCCGTATCCGCGGGCGCGATTTCCTCGCGCCCGCCGGCGATTCATACCATACCCCTTTTTTTTGCGAGGGGAAAATGCACCTTATGTACCTTGTCACCGCGCTGGCTAGGCGCGGCCGTGAGTGGGGCTCTCCGGTAGAGTACCGGCCTACCCACTAAAAACCCCCCGGTGTCCTTCCAGCACTTATAGGGGCGCGTGGCGAGGTGCGCTTTCGCGATTCCTACAAATCATACCATACCCTAGCGAAGTTCATCTAATTCTCTTCGCGAAGGTGTAAGCGAGGTTGCCTCCTCACAATAGAATAAAATCGATATCGATTTAAAAAATACCGACGTATACTGTCGATAATTCAAGCACACAGTATAAAGGTGATTAGTTTTTGTTGCAGTACAGCCGTTCCTTCTATTTTCCCGGAATAACAAAAACTTCTCGACCCCGATTATTTCCGGCGTTTTGAGCACACGATGTAAAATAATGATAATAATCCAATATGGAATGTACGCTCTATTAAACAACAAACAAAAATATTGGCGGAGTGGATCAAAGCGAATAAATGTATTATTTAAAGAATTTCGGTAGCAGCTGTAATTTTTTCTGGAAAAGTTAACTATGGTCTGGTAACGCCGATTTTAAAGGTTCTGTAAATCTGGTACGACTCCAGATATTTCCTGCAGACTATACTTTTCTTAATTGAAAATTCTAACTATTGTAGCCCTATACATTCTCGAAGTAGGAAAGCATGTCAAGGGTCTCTATAATTCATTTGTACAGGCAAAAGACTATTTATCTGAAAAATACTAGACATCCATAAATAGGCTTGCTCTAGATCTAACACGTAGAAAGAACCGCATGCTTGAAAAAAATTGTTATGCAATGAGCATTAAGATTTTTAATAAATTACCAGAATATATAGTTTCTCCCATATAACGCATTTAGAAGGAATTGCGCCTCTGGCTCTTGCAGAGAACATTTTACTCTATGAACGTTTTTTTTTTAAATTACTAAATGAAAATCTAACAAATATTCTATCATTATTTATATGTGTGAATATTCAATATTATATGTATTACTTTGAATGACAATAATCCAAACATTGCAATGCCCTTGTCACATGTATCTAAAATATGTTATTATTACCATCTAATAATATGAATGTGGCATGCAATAAATACGCCATTAATATTACTCTTTATTTTGGTGGAGCTTTCATTAATGTCAATTATTGATATTATACTATTTTGTATCATGTATACAAATAGTAATTCGACAAACCTCATATGTTTTAGGAATTTGGAGCCTTTTTCCCTATGGACTGGGCATTTTATTTGTTTTGTGCGCGTTAGCTATCAATTTTTTTTTTATACTCGTATACTTACTCTCGCGTAATAAGTTATTGTTTGAATAAAGCGTTTGTCTCTATCAAAAGCCTGTGTTCCAGTCATTTCAGTATATACATATGCAAATATGATATGCTGAATACTTCATATAAAATAAATACCTCAGATTTATTGACTTGAAGTAATTTCTATATAGAATATGACCAGAAATAAAATATTATAATATGGCAAAATTAAAATTGTCTAAAATAGACACTGGCTATGCATACTGCAATACCTCGTTCGTTCGTGGTTAATGGCAGCACAATTACTTCGAATGTCGGTGGAGTCGCAGCTTCGCAGAGTTGCAGCCGTCCTCCATACATTAGCCGTAAACAAAGCCTTTGTCCACAACTTGGTCGTCGGTCGGCGTCCGAGTTCTAGGTTTGATTGTCTTGTTTAAACTTATATCCAAACAATACTACTCTGCGATTGACAACGCATTTAGGCTCTACATATTATGTCGCTTGGGCACTATTTTATATGCGTGAATCTTAATTTTAAATACACAACAGCAGAACAAATCTGTCAAGCAAAATTACTATTTCATATCATTTGGTAATTATTCGTGACGTTTATAGTTACGTTACAGAAATCTCGCGGTTATTCGGTGACGTGCGAACATATTCTTTCCTGCAGAGTTATGCCAACAAACAGTACAGACGCAATCTTTGATCTCTGGCGCTCACTCAAAAACTATAAATGCAAAATTTCAATTCGACATACGAATTAATCGAGCGTAGTTTACATTTCGTACGTTCTATGTTTGTTAGTTCGCATGATTTAAAGCTCATTAAACGGTATTGTTTGAGGTTTTCCGAGAAATTTGAGTCAGTCTTAGTCAAACAAACATTCAGCGAGTTGATGTTATTCGCGTATCTGGGTCGTGGTTAGACACAATAAATGAACTAGATCTTTTGGCGGAAAATTTGTTTTAGATAATGAATCTAAAAAAAATTGTCAGTATCTAAAGTATATCTAGAAGCAAACAGTAAAGAAAGTAAAACAGAAATATACCGTAGTAAAATATTAAAATTCAATGCAATACAATAGGCTTGTATCCACTATGAACAAATCTGATGCATTAGGTTGCATAACTATTAAGATGATCATTTAATTATGAAAAAACAAAGTTTTATAAAATAATAACTTTTGATTATTTATATTTTTATAAAATAAAATTGCACAAAATAAGCCATAAGTCACGTGACAGCAAACACCAATTAAAAAGTGTTACGTCACGCCGTGCGAAACGTCAAAGTCAAAATGTCATTCCCAAGTGTCTTGTGGAAGTGCGAAAAAGAATGGGCATCATTCCTTCTCGCGAGTGTCAGCCACTTTTTACGTATCTGCTGATTGTTTGGCACGTATATAAATAATTTTTTTGGTGTTTTTATACTTGTGCTTGTACACTGGGGCACTATGCAGTACTTGCAATACGATGAATCCATTTTTTATTAAAATAACTTCACAATACCGAATATTCCGATACTAAAACAGCTGTGTTTTGCACGGCGTGACGTCATTCAAGACGCCATGACAGTCATGAGCGTTTTTGATGACTAATGTCAAATATTTAATTAAATGCAAAATTATTCTTATAAATAAGCATTTTTTTTCAAAAATAATAATTATTTTGTATAGAATAGGCATCAAGGTATATTAGTATCTAACTACTGAAATTTAGGCAACAAGCCTATTAATTTTCTCAGAATAACCGCGACTATTATTAATTTAAAAAGTGCCGTTAGCAGTATATGGCTTTTACAGCGACTCTTTGGAATAATTAAGGGAAGGCGGACGGACAAAAATAAACTTGCCGTTCCAACGTACAGGCTTCAAAAAACTAGAGGTGCTTTATGGGGAAAAGTGTAATTTTCTACAACACACTTCCCGAAAGTGTTACCGTTTTACCGTTTTTTAAATAAATTTAAAGCAAATAGGGCATTATAAGGATTTCTTAAATGGTAATAATGATAAAGTTTTTTTTTTGGACATGATGATTCCGTATTAAATAAATAAATTCATTACTTATGTACCGGCCATATGTATATCCGATATGTTTATTGTGATCTGACATTTATGATAGATAATTTAATTCTTCTTGTACCAGACATATCGCACTAATAATACAATAGTGTATCAACTCAAAATCGATCATTTTTCAGAATCAACAAAAAACTTATTACTCACTTCATGTAATAGTTGCAAATTGAATAACTGTCACATAAGTTTTTTAATTTATCCTTATTCTGTTTTTGCACTAATCGAACGACACGACGGTCTTGATCACGCGTGAGGAATCAAATTTTGCGTGTGTTTATAGTATTATGTCAAGTACGACGTTTTGAGTTGATACACTATTGTATTATTAGTGCGATATATCAGATATGTTTATTATGATGTTTAATATACGTAAATAGATGTAATTGTATTATTTTAGGATATTGAAAAGAGAAAATAAAACTATCAGAGCTTCATACCTGTACTTCCCGATAGTGTTCTTAAATTCACGAACAAGTTAATGTTTTTATATAAATATATCTGCGTATAAAGTTATGTAGCTGTTAAGCTCTCTGTCCTTCAAATAACATTTGCTTGATGTCAATATGTGTCTGTAAAGACCTTATTATTTTGATTTTGTAGTGTATCCTCAGTTTAACATACTGTTAGGCTCAGGTTTGCATAAACCCGGTGGTGTCATATGGATTTGTTTTTGAAACCGATCTTTCTGATCTTTTTAATTTTATATTCTAGTAGTACAAAGTAACCTTTATCCTTCCCATAGTAAGTACATCAGGAAGTCTGACCTTCAGAGAAATTTGAGTTATCGAGTACAATAACAACACTTCATATTTTTAGTTATTTGCTGTTATATAATGTGATGTGAATTATCCAATAATTTGTTTAGAAAATAAATTAATAGATAAATCACTACTTAAAAACAAAGATACTTGTCTTGGTAGGCTAGTTCTGGCTGCTATGTTTTGTACTGTCATATATCCATAGCGTATGATGTAATTATATATATATATATATATATATATATATATATATATATATATATATTATATATATATATATATATATATATAATATATATATATATATATATATATATATATATATATATATATATATATATATATATATATGTCAATTGAATATATTATTTAATGGAAAGTGACTTCATGAATTATCAATATTGAAGTCATTTTCCAAATTGACGACTCTGTATCTATTTAATACAGGGAAAAAAAAACAGCCCTTGCTGAGTTTCTTGCCGGTTCTTCTCCGTACAAGGTCTCCCGCCGTAGATTTGCGAACCGATGGCGTAGCTTTTCGACATTCACAAGTGCTTGTAACAGCCCAGACTGAATAAATGATTTTGAATTTGAATTTGAATGTTTAATAGAGTTTACGATTTACTAACGTTTATTTTCTCCTTTTAATTATAATAACTGGTTCTTCAAATCTGTGTGATCTGGGAGTTAGCGCTGATCAACGCTGTCAGTATATTTCAAAGCAATATTACACAAGATTTTTGTGTCGCCAGTTTCTTATTTAGAACTCGGCTGACAATTTTGCACGATGCGTGTGTCTAGAATCTTAATTTATTGAATGATGTTTGGTTTTTTATGTACTGTTATATAATATTTGATATTTAATTTATAATTGTTTAATATTTTATATCTTAGGCACTATTTGTTTTTTGTTTGCAAACTACAAAAGAATATTGTAATGATGCTAGAATTACCATTAGGCAGACATAATAATACTAGGTATTTTTACTTGTCTTTAGATTTGTACAATATAGAAAATTGAATAGTATAATTATAAGGGAAGGACTTATAAGTTAGTTGTCTTGGGTAAACATTCAAGAGAGAACGCAAAAAATAAATTGATAGCGACATTTATATTATTTTTAAAAAGGGAACGCCTAAATAATTACCTAAACCTCACGCAGATAAGACTAAAGTACATTAAACGCGCTCGTTACAAGGATATTATTCAGCTATTCATGAGGTTGGTATATGGACTCAGATTTATGTTCGGAATTTATTACGCGGTCTGCGGCTAATGTCAGGTTTGTGGTTATCTGATGGGGAGATAACTGTTTAAGCCGCGAGTAAAGACGGACGCGATTTTATCAAGTGTTTATTAATTGATTTGGAATTATCGCTTATCGATGTATACAGGAAGTAGCTGCTTTATCAAAGTAAACACTGTATAAGGCTTATAGTGTGTACTTTGATAAAACTACTTTCTCTTAGGGCTTTTAAGTTCAAGAAAGAAGCTACTAAAATATGCCGATCAGTTATTATCAAAACTCTTGGATATTGTTATTATTATTAACTAATTATCCATTCAATTATATATCTATTTAGTTAATTAACTAGTTGATTATATAACTAATTATTGTACATATATATATATACTGTTACTGTATAAACAATTTGACATATTAAAATATTAATAAAAAAATATACTTTTTATGAATAAATGAATTAAAAAATGTTTTTATTGAAGATAATGTCAAATGTAAAAAAATATTAGTTAGATTCTAAGCAACTCATTACAGCACTGGCTTTGGAGATTTCTTCCAGCTAACACTAGCGATAGCACTACACTGATTTACTTCAAATATTTTCATACTATTTTATCCAATGGATTTTCGCTATGAAGATCAATCTTTAATAATAAGAGATTTGTCCTCTATAACAATGATTTGTGCTAATTATAGTTTACTCGATCAAAGAATTATTCAAAGAAATTAATATTGGATTTTTATGATAACTACCAAGTGTGAATAATTATGCTTTATATAAATTAAAATATTATTAATCATCACATTAAAGAAACACTCATGCATAAAATCGTAGATTATCTAAATGCTCACAGTATATGAAACTAGAGGAAGACTTATTTATTTAAAGCTAGTTTCTCGAAAAGGCTCTTCCAGTTTACGAACAGAGAGCCATAGTATTTGCCTGTATGCAGTCTTTGCTTTTGCTTAATTTAACTTTTTTATATTCACTAAACGTCTATGTTGGTTTAAGATATGATTTGATTTGATAAAGGTTTGTGCGTAGTGAAATGCAAATAATTATTTTCTCTAGATCAGGTGATATTATTTCGATATATTGTTTATCATCGAATGTGTTTATCGACTAAATTAATGTTGGGGAGGCACAGCACGTCATTCGATTACGCGAAATTGACGCATCATCCATTTGC
Organism: Scirpophaga incertulas; assembly: GCA_036419045.1. NCBI lineage: Eukaryota > Metazoa > Arthropoda > Insecta > Lepidoptera > Crambidae > Scirpophaga > Scirpophaga incertulas. The sequence goes on along the minus strand of CM071639.1, from coordinate 22,398,557 downwards.
TACACAAAAGTCACTTTTGGCGCGTCATTTTGGCTGGCATCCAGTGACGGTGTCGGGATGACTCTGGGGTATGGCATAATATTGTTCTTATATACACATGCAATATGACAATTCTGATTTACCAACAAGTATTATTAAATATACTGCATCATATTAAATTTGTACTAAGTATATTATGCTACTGGGTAACGGTTATTCCTAATTCCATACATATTTCCATTAGCAGTCTACCGGATAAATTAGTAATCATAAAAAACATAACATTTTTACAATTAAATATTATTTACACGATATGTAAAAATATAACTTTATTATAACTGTATGAAAATATGATAGATTCGGTATGAACTACTTCGTTACTGTATTCGTTTCAAAATATCAATGTAACGAAACCACGGAGTAGATTTATTGTGTGAGATTATTCCAAAGAAACTCACATCAAAGTCAATTGGGACAAAGTCCATGACACGCCAAATTAAAACTTAATTGCACGAAACAAAGTCTACAATAACTTAACTGATCTGCCATCAAAGGGAGTAGGTTCGCTTGTTGGGCAAACAAAATATTTCCTTAACATTAAGAAATAAAGACGCAAACGGTTGTGTTCCTCCAAAAATAATGAGTTTAATTTGAAGGTTTAAATTCTATACGATCGCGAATAACAGGGTTTACCTATTTAATGATGTTTGAATTAAAATTACAATATTAAGTCTTGGCGTAAGGTAATTCTGCAGTCGGTGTCATATTTATCATAAAATGAACTGCGTATCGAGAATACCATTATCAAAACGAAACGATAGCCTACTTGGAGAATAGAAAAAATGTGATCAAAGATCCGCAGATTAAGAAGATATGATTTTCCCCGAATAATACAGGATAGGGTTCTTCAAGGCGAGGAGCAAATAGGTTTCAGGTTTTGAAAAGGTTAGCAAAGTTTTGTAATGGGTGTTGCAGGCGTCCATACTGACTACTTACCATCTGACTAGCCGTGAGTGAGTACTCAGTGGAGGGAGAGTATAGCAGGGTCGTACTTATTTCTGTCGCAAAATAGCAGTGTTTGTATAACTGTTTCGGTGTAAAGGGTAGAAAAGGTAGTGAAATTACTGGGTACTGTAACTCTATATCTTGTCACATGTTTGTGACACGAACACGTGACAACGAACGATCACTATGTGGTTTTTGTAGGGGTTGTAGCCATGATGAGGATTTCACAGGAACCTCTAGGCAATTGTGCACAGTTACCATTCAAATGAGCGCTCTAATCAATTGCCAGTATATTCCCATAAAAAACAATTATGTCTAATAAATTCACATATGCGCAATGAACTCTAGGTGAAATTAGGACATTATTCCAGGAAATCTAGTTTGTTCATCTAGGTGAACATAAGAACATGGAATATTATATTGTAATATAAAAGTACTATTACTTATCTATACTAATATATAAAGAAGTAGTTTGTGTGTTTGTATATTTGTTAAATTGTAAGGGGTAATCTCGGGATCTACTGAACCGATTTTAAAAATTCTTTCACCAATAGAAAGCCACATTATTGCCGAGTGTCATAGGTTATATAAAAAAAGGAAAACCGAAATATAAAAAGGCTTTTACGAGGTAGTCCGTTTTGCAAAGTGAATCGGAAAAAAAACGGGCAGCGGACGGCGCGCGATGGCGTCTGTTTAATTCGGTTCGCCTTCGTGCTCGCTTCGGGGATTATTAATATTATGCCCAACGAAGTGGGCACGGTTCAGCTAGTTTCAAATAAACCTATGATTTGAAATAGTGTCTTAAACAGTATGCCGGTACAATGTGATATATAAATTAATAACAAACTATTACAAAAATTTAGGTAGTATGCGATTAAAAGAATACAGTGATAGGGAATCTTGTATGTTATGTGGGTTAAATTCCACTTTTTTACAGACACATTACAGAGCGATTATATATATCCTGTGATTACATATTGAGTGTTGTAGTATCACTAACAAAATAGTTATAGAAGTATCTTTGCTTCAAAGTCTAGGACATGTTGATTCTCATGTCTTTATACTTCAATTGATGGCAACATCTGATGGCAAAATTGCCCAGCATTGTGTACGAATTGGGAGTCTCTCGGTTTATCTTGGGAGTTATTGCTTCGTCCTGTTGTTGTCCACGAGAATGTCAGAACTGGTTCCACGAATACACGACGTGGCCTTGACTTAATCTATAAATAATGTTTCAAGTCGACCCATTGAACGGTTCGATGTGTTCTCGTATTTTGAGTTTATGATATTGTCGATAATTACTTAAGATTTTTTATTATTTTCAGACTTACATCGGACTTTAACAGTGGTACTAACATATAACTGATGCTGTTTTGTCTTTTCCTTTGTTAACAATGAATAAAAGAAGTCTATCTGACAATACGAGACTGAGAATATTAAATTGCTTAATATATGTAATCGATATTTGCACGAATGTTTATTTATAATTTAACGATATTAATATTTTTATATTTTAATTTTTCACTAAACCAACTAAGGCCCGCGTTTTTGACTATATAACACCCCAAGTTAGTTCGGGTATATTCAACTCTCCCAGTGGGAATGTATACTAATATGTATTAGTATACATATAAGCAATATACTCTACGTAAGAGATATTGCAAGTGATTAAATGAGCACAAGGCGTACTGAAATAAATACTTCATTATTAGTCAGTCTACTAACAATGATGACATTATAAGGAATAGACAAAACTGCTACAAGCAAAGCGATTATAGTTATGGCACCGGCAATTAACAATACGGCGAATGTTTATCAATAGACAATCGGTAGCGGCAACAAGTAAGGTAATCTATTTAGTTTACATAACATCTATGATATCATAACATGAGTTTGGGGTTGGAGACAGACAACGAATCATTGTTAGATTCGTTGTCTGTCTATTGCCTAGTTGTATTACTTTGTGGGAATGTCGTGGTTTATAGGTCGAACAAACTGGGATGACTGATTAAAAGTCACTTAACTAATTGAACCTTTGTGAAAACCGATGCCAATTGTCTTGTCGAGAGCTTCAGAAGCCTTCACTAACTTACAAGTGTAAGTTATATTTATTCAACGTTTGGACAGTGAAGGCAACCTCCACATCTACCAAGAAACTCAGTGAGGTTGGAGACATTAGCCATATTATCCGCATTGGGCCAACATGGTCTAAGGCTTTGACATTATCACATTCTTAGAAAAGGCGCGTGCGTCACTTCGTGCGATCCTCATTATTTCAGTCAACGATCTGTCTGCCGGGTCTGATGTAGTACGCAATTTTATTCTCGTCTATGGAGAGACTACGGGACAGAAATGAAATAGTAGGTGTATGTGAAGTATGATTATATAAAGACTAGCTTTTGCCCGCGACTTCGTCCGCGTGGAATAGTGACTTCCGGCAGATTTTTGGTTAACCAACAACATATTTATATTTATATTTGAATGAAGATTAATATTATTATGTTGATACAACTTAAACAAATTATTTCGACCAAATTTGGTACCATAAAAACGGTCATTGTGACTAAACCTTAAAAGATAGACATATGCCGTCGCGGACTTTTTTTTAGATCATGTATAGAGGAATAATTCTTTCATACATATTTTTGTGTATCTTGAACCGTTTTCGCAGCGCACGCAAAGAAAGCCTTCAAAAATGAATAATTTTCCCCGTTTTTTACACATTTACCGCTCTGTCTTTGCTCCTATTGGTCATAGCGTAATGTTATTTAGCCTATAGCCTTCCTCGATAAATGGACTATCCAACAAAAAAAGAATTATTCAAATCGCACCAGTAGTTTCGGAGATTAGCGCGTTCAAACAAACAAACAAACAAACTCTTCAGCTTTATATATTAGTATAGATAGAATAGGTTGCACAAAATAACTGTATGTTGTTTCTTGTTAAATGAGCCTTTGCACCTAAAGTCACCAGCGCGTTGCGGACGGATTCTACAATTTGATACTCAAGATATATGAAAGACTACAAATTTACTTCTTGAACACGAAAATTTGGAAAATTTTTTTAGTGGTTGTAACCACGTGAACATTAAGGCAAAATGCTAAACATCACAACACAATTATCAACCAATTTGAAATAGAAGTAGGCGTTGAACCACCCTATCAATATTAAGGAAAATAGTTCTATTTGCATGGTCATTGACTGTAACTACATTATTTATATTTTTGTAGAACACATAGTCTGTTTTTTTTGTTTCAGTATGTGTTAATGTGTGCATGAACACATATGTTAACGTGACATGATTAAAACATTTGAAAAATAAAATATAATTTAGGTTACCGTGTCAGCAGGTTGTTATTGCTAGATATTATTTTGTTGTTGCATGACGTGAAAATGAATTTTCAATTAGAATCAAATAAGACCTCCAAAATATTCCTTCCATTGGCAAGTGGTACAGGTTACAACAACGAATGACGTCACCGGCTCCTGCGCCGTGCCGGGAACGGAACGGCAACGCCGCTCCGATGTTTTGTAAATAGACGAATGGGTTGCGATTGTTGCATGAATGAGACAGATGTATACACGGGAAAGAGACAGAGCCCTTAAAAGACTTAACCTTAAAAACGAACTCTGTTAGTTTGTAGATAAGCTTTAGTTATGCCAAGGTTTCTTTTGAATCGTGTATAATCCCTGCGCAATGTGTGTTGCACATGATGGAACTTATGTTGAATGTATGTAATTAAAAATTAATTATTTTACTCTTTTGAATATAGAACGAGCCCGGTTCTATTCTTATTTGCTAGTTAATATTTCTTAGACATATAAAATATTTGTTTTAATTATGAAAAAGAAATGTTTATTTAATTACTTATGTAAGAAAGCGATGTAACTATGGGGTGTGGATTTAGAATTACGGAAAAGAGCAGTAGTAAATTTAATCTACTTAGTTAAGAGGAAGTCACTGCATTGATAGCTGTGATAAGAATATGAGATTACAGTTCTAGGGTGGAATTTTAGCATATGAAGAAAAGTCTAAAATTCCACAAGTTTCTATAGCTATTATAAATACACATACATCAGCTGTTGAATATATAATTACAACTCAACAACATTCCCTACCAAGGAGGTACGAGTACTCTAATTAAGAGAGTTTACTCCTTAGTTTAATGAACATTGACCACTCTGTGGTCTCAGCATTGAAATTCTAAAAATTCATTCGAGAAGTCTGGTTGGTTCGATCCTGCTTAAAATTGGTTTACCATCTTTATAGTGAAGATAGTTTGCATGTCATATGTGTTGTCGTTATAATGACGATCAGGACTTCGTTGACTATGCCGGCTTAGTGCGACTTAGCCACGGAGCATATAGCTTTGTGGTTCTTCGAATGCTATCTATAGAACATTCGAAATTCGAATACCATTTCAAAATTCGTTTCGAATATTTATCTTTGGATAAGAAGGTCGCAAAAATTTTAATCAATTACGCCAATTGTTGGGAGATGGTCGATGATTGTCTTAGCTAAGACACAGCTAATGAAAATCTTCATTATCAAAATCAATATTAGTTTATTTTAGTAGTATTGCAAGTTTGGCGACGGAACAACCGCAGACGCAAAAATGCAATACAATATTTTATGGTGTCCCGCACCATTGACTACCAGTAGCGCTTCATGCATAATTAAAACCTTATCTAAATATCTTCTTATATTTTCCTATTCTAGATTGATCGTTTAAGTAATATAAATAGGATAAAATTATTGCTGTTCATTACGGGTTTTAATTTGTTTTCCTGCGAACTTATAACGTTTAAGTAAATTTTGATACTGTGGCCACAGGGTGTGTAACTAATATGGTATTCAATTTGGCAGCTCAATGATACCATGATAGTACTCGTACGTCAGATTGCGTTCATGCGGCGTTCCGGTGAAATAGAGGTAAAAAGTTCGGATTAAGGTCGTTTGTCTAAACACAACTAGTTACGTACATAGCGCAGAAGTATTATAACAATGAGATTTGGAGTAATTATGGACAATAAATAGACAACACATTATAGATATTATATGGTTAGATAGGGTAGATATTATATGGTTATACAAAAGACCTTTAGAACACGCCACCATGAATGAATGAATGAATGAATGATACGGCCGATTTCGGCTATGGCGACCACTTGTGACTTCTATGTGCGGCGCTCATGCGCCCGAATATGGCTTATGTAGCCAATCTTTTTGGCAAACTCCCGCGAACATTGAGTACACGTAAGCCTACCGTTCACATAATTGTAGTGAATGTTCGCGGGTGGACGGGATCTAATGACATCGCGTTTGGCGTCCAGATCAGCTTTGCGCTGCTCTTCAAAGTCGCGCACTTTCCGCTGAACAAGGCCGCGCCATTCTGAGCGTTGTGCTGCCAAACCTTCCCAGTTGGTTGGTTCTATATTGCATCTTTTCATGTGTCGCTTCTGAACATCTTTGTATCTGAGGAGTTGGCCGCCCTGTTTTCGCTTGCCCTCCTTCAGTTCAGAGTAAAAGATGCGTTTTGCTACTCGCTCGTCGGACATTCGTGAGACGTGTCCACACCACCGAAGCTGCCGACGCATAAGGTATGCCTCAATGCCACCAACATTGGCTCGTCGTAAGACTTCTGTGTTCCTTACACGATGGTACCATCTGATCTACATGATACTGCGTAGACATTTCAGATGAAATCGTATATGATGGCGGCGAAGACACCATGCCTCAGAGGAGTACAGGAGATTTGGCAGCACGCCACCATGATGATGGAACTTAACGGGTAGCAGTAAAACCACAACATAAGACAGAATTTTCCGCAAGACAAAACTCCGCATATCAACAACATGACCTTCTCTGACCTTTCAGAAAGTTAAAATGAACAAAGGTTTCAGCTAAATTAAATTATTAAAATAACTTTATCGACATAATAAGATGAGAGTAGAAGATTTTAGTAAATAAATAAGTGGGGGGAGAGGCGGGTGGGTTCGGAAACCTCCCGGGGTCGTTGAACCATCGACCGCCGCCCCACGCCACCCAGCCCCCAAGTAGATCGAACCTTACGGATGCAATGTGTCTTTACATATTTCCTTCAAAATTTTATAAATTTTTAAATTTAATTATAAATTTTCTTTAATATACACAAATTTGCATTTAGATCGTAGCATCTCACGAAAGCGTAAAGTAGTGCAAGGAAATCAATTTAGATTGGTAAAAATAATTTTCAATAAAAATTAACTTTAGCATTAGCTAATTTAAATAAGTCCATATTGACTTACTTACACAGCATAGGTAAAATGTATAAAATAAAAAAGATGTCGGTGTCGTTTTGAAAAATACCCATCTGTCTATTGACGAATAACCTCCGGGCAACTGTTCGGAGGCTACATTTATCATCGTCATCATTTTTCATTCCGACCAGATCTAATTCTAATTTATAAGGAAAAGTAATTTTAATTTCATGTTTATAATTTGATTTATCTTTCATTCGGAGTACAAGAAATTCTTCGTCACCCTTTTATATTAAGTTGATTGAAATGGTTGAAATGGTTCAAATGCAATCTCGTATATGTAACGTATACAGCGATACAATGGGCTCACTATATTACTGAAACTTTAACAAAATTATATATTACAATTACATACGAATCTGATATTTCATTATTTTATTGACTAAACATAAGAACATTTATGCTCATTTTTATGATAGAGCTATAACTACTAAAGAAAACGCAGGATACATAGCAACATTAAGACCATAATTAGCAAATACGTTAAATTAAAAAATAATATGAACATCTAAACTACTACACGATTAGCAGATTCCAAAAAAAACTACCACAGGTTAAACTACTGTTTTCTACACAAAAGTAAAGCTTTGTTAATGTATTAGTTAAATATCAAAATAGATCAGTAGCGTGCGACGAACAAAACTAAGTATTAGGTGCAAACGACAAAATAAATGCTCTACAAAGATCCAAAATTATTTACCTTGATGTCTTGTAAGACCTGCAACCAATAAACATGGATTAGATTATGCCGGATTTATTTAGATTATAACGAAACCTTATATTATAGATAGATAATAGCAATGTCTGTTCTTATCTAACCGTTAGGCAAAGGTGTAATCGTCATCACTTCGGGTGCAAGTATTTTGTATAGCTATAAGTCACGACATAGTACGTATATATTTTCATAATATGCAGAAAATCGAAATGTCATATAAGTGGATTATAATATAACATAGTTATTTTTCTTATCTACGAAATATAAAATGTAATAATAAAAACAAATGTAATAGTAAAATGGGGTACGGAGTTCAAAAATATCCTGTTTACGTAAAAATTCAGGTACAGACAGAAATAATTTGAGTCGTTGCCAATAACAAGCGGTTCAAAGTTGGGATGAAAAATGTCAAAGCGGAATATCTGAATGTATTTTCTGTTTCTGAACTTTCGATTGGTTTGCCCCAACTAAAAAAAAGAACAACGTAACCGACTGTGAGTTCGCGAGGGTACTTGCTTCTACATTTTCAAGAGTACTCTTATCTAGATACATGATTATATTTATAATTACGTAATTTTGTTATCACCTTCAATATTGTATTTAAATTAAATATAGTTTTGTATTGATTCTAATAATTTGGTTAATTATTGACTGTTATTTAAATATATGTTCAGTATTTTTTTAATCAATAGCTCCATATATTTACGATCGGATAATAAGAAACTAGTCATTTTAAATATTTTTCTTAATAATAAACATGTTGAACATCATAATTATGATTTTATAAATATAATATCATAATAAATTAATGAAGGACAAAGTGTGACTTACATAAACTATTTTTCCCTTTCGCTATTGAGTGTGTCTTTCGATATGTTATACATTTGACAAAAGGTAAAAAAAACACACACACACACACATTTGACAAAAGGTAAACAAACAAGGAATATTACTGTAAAAAGGTACAAGGAAAAGTTTTTTCAAGTTTAAAAAAGTAGAGAATGAAGAAAAACTTGATATGTCCTTGGAAACGTAAAAATTTCATGTTATAAAATGAATCAACAATAATATTTCCTATTCAATAGACATCAACGATAATACCTTAGATAAATACTATAAAAAATCAATTCAGAATGCCGATAAGTTCAGACGCTGCCGGTTCGGACTCGGGCGTCCGGAGTTCCGTTATCGACCGGACGTGTCGCACGGTAGTTATGGTGGCGTATGTTATGTTGCTGCTGTTAAAAATTGTTGATTTTCGCCAACGCTAGGTGTAATTTAAATATCCGGGACACATGGCGGTCGAATCGCAAGAGCGCACCCCGCCATGTGCCCCGTATGGGCCCAGAGAACTCGGGGGAGTTTTAGTGGGTAGGCCGGTCTTCTTGACCGGAGAGCCCCACACACGGCCGCGTCTTGCCAGCGCGGTGTGCACATGGTGACAAGGTCGCATTTCCCCCCCTCAAAAAAAAAGTGTAATTTAAATATATAGTCGCTTCTTAAAAACTAAGTTAAAGGTTGTCAAGTATGCATATGTATTAATCAATACATAGTATAAAACAAAGTCGCTTTCGCTGTATGTCCGTATGTATGCTTAGATCTTTAAAACTACGCAACGGATTTTGACGCGGTTTTTTTTAATAGATAGAGTGATTCTTAAGGAAGGTTTGTATGTATAATATATGCATAATATAGTAGAGAAACACTGATAAATTTAAAGGTTTCTAATGTGATGTCGTAAATAAGCACGTTTTTTTGCGCTTATATTGCAAACGCTGGCTGAACCCTACGAGATAGACCAAAATAATGTACTACAGTATTGTACAACTTACAAAAATCCACAAAAAAGTCCGCGATGGTATATGTCTATCTCTTAGGGATAACCCACCATAACCATTTTTTACTGCATCCGTGCGAAGCCGGGGCGGGTCGCTAGTAACTGATAAAGTGACAACAAGAATTGGCCTTATTTCTTTTTAATTAAGAATTATCCAAATCAAAATATTGATTTTTCTACATTAACCTTTTTAGGCACTTACTGACGTCAATCAAAACATATTTAAAAGTATGATAACATAACATAAAAAATGACTACACGTGTTTAGTGAGTTTTCGAATTGAAATATTTATCTATATGCAGGACTTAATTTGATTAACATTATGACTAATAAGTATATATAATAGAATTTGGTTTGTTAACACCATTGATAGTGAAGTCCGCATATACGAGCATCTTAGGTGCATAGCAGTCCCAATAACTTTGTTCGATTGGGCGGAGCCAATGTAACTCCCTTCGCGCAAAGTGCAGCGACATGCTTGCGGCGGCGTCTGAGCCGTTGCATCCCTTGCAATCCCCCTCCCAGCAGCCTTCTGCTTAGCCACGTGTTGGCCCCAACCAATATAGGTACAAGCTATTTGGGTGTACTTTCCATCACTCCGAGTCTTAAGAGTTATTAGGACTAACTGCTTAGACTGAATTGTACTTGACGGCAGTATCTCGAGCACATTTCGTGTTCTTTGTAACAGATTTTCAGCGTCTTCTCTGTAGAGTAAAAGACCCGCAACGAGGCCTACCAGTTGCCACATTGCAGATAATTACTGCAACGTAGGTACGTTGAAATACAAAAAGTCAACGTTATATTTTGATTAGTTACGAATATGCATTATAAATAACACAAAATATTGAATATTTACAGTTTTAGTAAAAGATGTAATATTGAAATAAAATAAACATTTAATTCAATATTACGTGCTTCAGCGAACAACAGTGCTTTTAAAGAGGATGGCGGGGAGTCTGATGAACCTTCCAAAAATCTTCTCTCTCAAAAATGACTGATTGTGCTAGTCGTTAACCACAAATCAAAGGACCGGTGAAAATGTAACAAACTATAAACTAGTCTAGAAGATTAGTAGTTTATAATTCGTGAAATGCATTGCATATAAATGATATAAATATCCCAGACAAAAAATGGTATTTTTTTTCCCCTGAGGAATATGCATTAAGTTGCATACCCCGGCTGTGGCGAGCCGGCGGTTATGTGGGGCTCTTCTCCCCAGAAGGGGGAGGCCTACCCACTAAAAACCTCAGGGATGGCCTTCCTCAGGCATGTAGGGAGCCCCCGTGAACATCAAGCTACTTCCGGGTATCTCCAGCCTCTGCTCCCCCGCAGATACAGGGGAGCCCTCCTCAGGGGAGGCTACAATACCTCCCCCGATCTCCACCATCGACGACGCCCCCCGGCCACGGAAGGGGCGTGGTCCCTCCCGGGTCGCCGTATCCGCGGCGCGATTTCCTCTCCCCCGCCGGCGACCCACGGCGGCGCCGCAGCTGTGTTACTGAGCCCGGCGGCCTCCTTCTGGAGCATCACTGCTTCACAGAAGGAGGCCACAGCCCTCCAACCTCCCTCGTCCGCCAGTATTGCCGCAATCAATGCCGGCGGAGACAGATGTCCGATCTCTGCAAGCAAGACTCAGCGCTCGGAAGCGCACGTGGGGCACTCCGCCAGCGTGTGCTGGGCCGAGTCGAGGTCGGATGCGCAGTGGTGGCAATGTGTGGAGACAAAAAATAGCCTACATTTTTTTAGCATTTAAAGACATATAGTAGCTCTTTATTTATATTTGAAACATTATAAAAACAATGTTAAATATAATATAGTGATAATTAGATCTTAAGAGTGAATAGCATAATATTAAATGCACAATCAATGCAGTTATAAAACAATTTGTACAATCAATACACTCAAATAGCTGTATTAATTTACAAAAAACTCTTTGGATTGTCTTCTGGTTTCTTCAAGTTTTATTTTAATCAAATCTGTCTAATTGCTATATGATAGGAGACCACAAGGGATAGTTAATCCTATCATGATCGTAGGAATATCATAGTATCTACGGCGCTGATGGCTGTGTTGATATTTATCGGTTAGGACGATTACTAAACAAAAATTCGTACTGTGGCAATTGACATGTATCAAAACAAGACTAACAAAGGAATCTATAATTTGACTATGATTCTAGAGATTATATATGTATATATATAACAATTGATACATATAGGAATACAGTAAAATAAGCAGTTACCAGCACCACGCATTTAGAGAGCGTGAATGTTATATAACGTGTGGTCCTAAACCTCCAAATCTATACCCGACACGACTCGCCGAATATGACAGCCAAAATAGAAAAGAAGGATTAGAGTAATGAAAGGGTTAATCCAGCGTCGGCGGCAGGGTTATCGACCGAATTGCGGCGACGCCTGAACTCTTAACTCGGCTCTCGGGATCATCTAGGACCGCCGTAGAGGTAGGTCAAGAACCAAGATTATTTAGAAACCGCGAAAGTCGTTCCGAGCGTTAATATCTTAACTTATTATTGCCATATCATTTTATTGTTTTATGTTGTGTAGTATTTTTTTCTTGAGTGCAAATACGGAATGTTGGAAATGTAGACATTTTTTTTATGTTGAGTGTCGTTAGATAAATGATTTTAGCTACAACTATATGACTAGGTTAAATAAATGAGTTTATTTACAATTGTGTATGTATCAGACATTTAAAAAACAATGTTGGGTAAACTTCGTATACCTACCTGCGAAGAAACTCAAGGGTCATTGAATAAGATCTCAGCTATCTGAGAGAGATATAGAGAATTGTTGCCAACAATATTGTATTTTAACATTTAAAAGGGTGGCATTTGTACATTTAAAATGTTGGCAATGCATCTATGACTCCTCTGGTGGGTGTTAATGGCTTACCCCATGACATTTTATAAGTATTTGGCGAGAAACCGATACCTTTTAAACTGAGGATAGATAAAAAGACACCATGTCTGCTAACATGGTTTCTTCTGTAAATATGGAACAATATTATGGAAATTTTGTAAACCAAAAAAAGCAATGATTTTGTATCGCTTGTAATTAACTAGGGCAATACGTCGTTCTCTAGAGAGAAAAGTTTATTGGAACTTTTCATCGAAGAAATGGTGGAACAATATCATACTACACAGATACACTACAAAGATATTGCATTACCGCGTTCAGTTTCAGCCCGCCAACAAAGTTCAATCCCCGTCTGTCGTGCGTCTACGCCCAAGCCGTTGCAATTCATATGGACCCGCCGCCGTGGCACTCGTCCTCAGTTATGTCACGTACGGCGCTATTTTTGCCGCCTTCGGCCGCGTTCCGACGTGCGGGTAGCTATACATTGTGTTGCGTTGAGACGTGCAAGGGTTGGTACGGATATTCCATTTGCACAATTAGGTGTATACCGTTAAATAACGATCTATTAAAGATAAGCTTTTTATCGTTTAAATAAAATCTTACTAGTTTGTAGGTTTTTTTCTCTTACATTTATAATCAATATCACGTACCTTACATTTTATAATGCCAAATGAACGATATATATTTGTTATTGATAGATAGTTGAGATAAAAACACTTTAATAGCTTTTCCAGAAATTTTGGAATTATTTATAAGCTTTTAGCTGTAACAAGCAATACAATAATGAATTCTGGATGGCTTGCACTTGGTAAATAGGAAAGTAATATTTACTACGTACGGGTCGCTCGACTGCGTATGGCTCTGTTCAACCGTCCGCTGAAGTATTAGTCTGACATCGCTCGGTATGACTGATTATATATATAACAACCGAACGGTCATTGCTAAGAGATTTAGTGGCCTTAGAAAAGTCAATATGACCGTCGGTACAAAAAGAAATAACAACATTTCCCTCAAGACTTAACAACCTCATAGCAATATGGGTATCAAATGTAAGGTTTTTATGAATCAAATAAGCCAGGTTAGAGATATTATTATAAACTTTAAATGGCTGCCGCTCTCGAAATGGCGGATCACTTATGTTATCCAACCCATGCTTTTGTGGGTATAAAATGAAAGGAATGAAATATGAAATACTTTGTTTGAAATCTCGGTCCATAGAAATATTTCTTTTAAATTAATTTAATATTAGACGTGGTGACGGCCCTGATCTGATGGCCTGCAGTTGGCAGCCGGCACGGTCCGGCACTCGACACATGTGACGGAGACAGTTCATCCGTATGTGATAACGACGTCTTTTTATTGCGTCAGAAGTCGTTTGGGTTAAGATAAAGGTACAGATATATTTGCATACAATATAGTTTAATAATGTTTTATAATCTTGATCCTTCGTGGAAGTAATCTTGATTTATATTTTTGTTATTAGATAAGAATACTTTGCAAATACGATTTGAATAGAATAACTAGTCGGCCACTTATCCTGGTGGTTTGCACTGGCAGCAAGTACGATATGACAACACGAGGATCAAAGTTAGTACATCCGTTTACCTTATAACTACGATCTAGTTATTATTGCGTCAGAAGTCGCTTTGTCTGACAATACCACATAAGATATAGATTCTTGTCACAGATCTATAGATATTAACAGTATTTCAGTAAGCTGATCCGACTTAAATGAGTGCTTATTTGTTGGATTCATCTTCGTCCAGAATAACTTCAATAATAATTAAAGAAAGCGGGGAAAAGAAATAGATTTTTTTTAATAATACCTATCAATTAATTGTAATTACGTCATCTTTCGCAGTTGATAGTTGACATAATTGGAATGTTTTTATAAGGCAGTATGTGTTTGCTGAGTCCGCTAACTAGTAGTAATTATTATTTATTATTATTTACAATTTATTGTACACAACATAAAACATATGTAGTTATAAATAATATACAGAAAATTAACTAATACAAAAGGTTAGGCTTATCTCTTACGAGATCTCTTCCAGCCAACCTGCAGTAGGAGACATTATTAAAAGTACAAACAATGTGTGTACCTAACGTTAAAAACAAAACATAATAATAAAAAAAAACATAAAACATAAAAAAGTAATGCAAGATAGTAGTCGCTAACGTTAACAAGAAAAATACTTGACAGTCAAATGTATAACGCATCCTATAATATAAAGGTTCAGGTTCCCATTGGAGATACGGAACCCCAAAAACGTTACTTTAAGATTGTCACGCACGACCGCATAATTTTAGTCCCTGAATGTGAAGGAATTATGAAGGATTACCATGCTTCTTAACGTTTGAGAAATTGTTCAGTTGACACCCCTATTTGGGGCAACCGTACCTACATCGGGAAAGTTACTGAGACAAGAGAAGTTCAAGGGCAGGATCTTAAGCTTACACCGGTCCCGACGGGTTCGAGAAACATGAGACCACTGTGAACAGAATCATTTCTGTTTGTAAACAGACTTGTGCGATTTGTTGTAAATATGTCTGTAGGGAATGAAATAACCACGCTTCAGTGAACATAAAAATTTTGTTCCCTTAAGTTAAAAAGTTTTATAATTTTTTATATAATAACCTTACATTGATTTTAAGCGTTTAAAAAATACTCGTATCAATGTTTGTCGTGCGTGATATGTGATTTATATTTTATAATCACTTAGCTCGAAACAACTTGTGTTAATTTTTTTAATACGCATCTGTAACAAATTCTTTTAATAGTCTCGATATATTTTTTAAGCAAACATGTTGTTGTGTTTCTTAGGCGCTTCTCATCAAATCACATATACGTTCCCCATCGAAGGGTACGAAGCGATTAGGCCTTAACCAACCATACTGGCCCACTGTCGATTAGTCTACTTCATATATACCTCTGAATTAGTTCGCAGGTGTTACTACATTATGTTTTTGTTCACCGTAGGATCGTCATATAAATGTACACACAGCAACGTGTCAGACTTTACATATTAACCTTAAAACAGGTTTCATCTCGTTTGTAATAGAGGTACGTTTCGTAGTGCAAATGTAAAGTGTTAATTGTAAATTTAATTCGACAGACGAAAAATCATTGGTACATGGCAGGATTGTCCCAATTCGAATACTAGCGCTAAAATCACGACGCTGGAAGAGTTTCTATTCAAAACAAAACAACTTTTATCAGAAACATAAATAAGACTCTGTTGCGGGCGTTCATGGGCGGCGGTAATTGCTTACCATCGGGTGATCCGTCTGCTCGTTTGCCCCCTATCACATAAAAAAAAAAATATCATCATTACATAGTATAAAACAAAGTCGCTTTCTCTGTCGCTATATCCCTATGTATGCTTAAATCTTTGAAACTACGCAACGGATTTGAATGTGGTTTTTTTAAAATAGATAGAGCGAATGAAGAGGAAGCTTTATACCTAAAATAACATCCATTAAATAGTAGAGAAATACTGTTATTTATGAGGTTTCTATTTTAAACTATATTCTATTATATATAACGTTCACAGTTTATTGTTTTTTTATATCGGTATTGCACCCGTGCGAAGCCGTGGCGGGTCGCTAGTAAGTATTAAATTACAGTAATTTGATGAGATTGCGTTTCTAAGTAGTTATAGGAAATATTTAGAATACGTTTCGAGAAAGTTTGAACCTTTGACAGAGAGCCATCTTTCATTTATTAACATGTTTGGGAAGGTTTACATTAGCATATTGTTAGAAGCTGTTTGTTAAAAACAAATATACGACCGTACATATATACATCGACACTATATAAACAGAGAAAACTTGTACTTTTGTTTATTTTAAACGAATAAACTCAAAATTACTAGATCTATGCCTATATAGGTATAGTTTTAGATTCTGCAAAGTGCACGAAGTGGACGAAGCCGCGGATTGAATTGAAGTTACTTATTTTGTAATGTATATCCGTTTTAATTAAATTGTTATTGTGCAATTTATAACGTTTAAGAGGCCGATGCCAGTTTTGTAGCTTGAAAAGTAAAAACATATAAAACTTAATAGCCAATATTCTCCCCAATGCCATTCACCATTTCACGCGGAATATGCCGTAAAAGGCAGCAAGTGGCCCTGGGACAGGTTAATTTGCAGTTGATATGACTCGTAAAGCCAATTACGGCCCTCCCAAATGCTGCGAATAAAAATTTACGTCACAACATATACTGCGTGTAGGTAAATCATTGAACACTTACGCGTATTTTTGTACGAAATGACTGTCATTACATGATTTGCAGCTGATACCTACCAGTTTAATGGCGAATTGATAAGAAGTTAGCAATGACATTGCAATACTTTTTAAATAGCTCTTTGATTGCAATTTAATTAGTTCAACGATTAGTTCTCAGATTTGTCTTTTGTCAGAAATGTATTTAAAATTTTTCTTAAATATTTACATGTTAATACATTTCAATAGTTACATATAATGTCCGTAGTTGTATTTACAGCGATACGTTAAAATGTTCACGTTCAGACTGATTCATTACTTTATAAATAGCGTTACCTTGAAGATATTATCGCGGCATTGAAGGGCAAACGTAAAATGTTTACAGTATAAAATAGTGTATATAAAAGATTAAGGAATATACCCCAAACCAAACTATTTAACTAAACAGATAGCGATTGTACTATGTGCACAGTAAAATGTTGACATTGTGCGTAGTGAAAGGAGTATGCCCATTCGTAGTATCACCTTTACTCGTCCTTGTGCCTTAACTAAACTAATACCAGAAAATAAGTAACAATTTTTAACAAGACTCTGCAATATACCAAGCCGAAACCTCGCCGGAGATAAATCCACATAATAATTAGTAATTATTTCACTTCCATTTCATTCGCCGTGTATTTTTATTGATGATATTCTAATTTCATTGATAAATAGTCTCTTTGTATTGCCATATATTAACGATCGGATCGATTGGTCAAAAATATATTCGATACATTCTACTGTCCTCTCGTGAAAGGGTAAAAGGAATACCAAAACAATTAATTTTCTTTAGTCTTTTTTCTGCTTTCTCTAATATTTTAGTCATTATTCTGCTATTTGTAACGAAGACGAATCCGCCAATTAGATAAATTGATCCAGCCGTTTTTGAATTTATTTTATGTAAAACAAAGATGTTTTTTTATGTAACTATATAGTATATGCATTACTATTACAAAACTAAGATTTAGTAATATTAACATTAAGTCATTTAATCAATTTAAATTAAACGTGCGATTTATTATAATCGAGTAATAATTTTCACCAAGCAAAGGATTTAAGCAAAAGCATAAGACAAGATTCTGCTTTAAGAGTTTCTTTATACAGATAGCTAATATCAATGTTGCTAAAACAATTATTTTTAAATTAATTAATTATTTTATATGAATTATTGGATAGTTATAATATTTATTGGATAAGATAGACTTAATCATTTTATAGTTTTAATCTTCTACTCATCATCATCATTTTTGATAATACCTATTTAATTATAGGTATTATCAAAAATGATGATAGGAGAAATTCGTAACTTGAAAGTCTTTGGTGTTTAATTTCTATTTTACCCATCGAAATAGAGTCAAATAGTTTTTAATAATTGAATATATAGTTAAAAATCTACAATATATCATAAAAATCATTATGGTACAAAATCATTTTTGGCGATACTAAAGTCCATACTACAATGGCATTCTCCTTTCAAACTTTCTAATTATCATGCAATGGGCATTCTTCTTTCAAACTGTCTAATTATCATGACATTTTGTTTGACTAATTTATGTTGTATCTGTAAAACTCAAAAAGTTGCTTATGTGTCTATTACTTCAGTATATCAATAGTTTTAAAATGTATCTGAAATGTAAAGAAAAATATATTATCTAGCCTCACAAGTCAGTACAGTAACCAAAAAGGTCAGGGTTTCAGCATAAGCATTTTCGTTGGTGACACTGTCTATTTTCACCACCATAGAGGCAACATGCATACATATAATAAAACATTACCATATGTATGCATTCGATACACGAAACGATAATAACAGAAACTGATCAGTTTTATCTTATTAGGATTTCGAATACTTTAAAATGCATACTGGAATACATAGCGAGTATTATAAAGATATAAGTATATTTCAGGAATAATACGACAGTTGTGCCTAGGACGACTGCGACTAGACAAATAGAGTGAAAACTCGGAAAAGTAGTGTGAAACGTGCGAACCACGTGTTTTTATTTACTCTACTATCATACACACCGAGCCGGCACGCACGATCGAGTTCTCAATGAATCGAGGCCAGCGTATGACCCAAATTTTTATCCGCCATGTTACAGCTTATGGCGCCCACTGCGAGCGTGGACAGTGCAACGCATGGGACGTTTTACCTCACGCAGCGTGTATTTTCATCTTTACGCTTTCCATTTCACTGAAATTCTGCTTTATGTCGGTTAGCGATGCTTACACTGAGATACGCGAATGCCTTTTTTATGAAAAATTATAGTTTAATACTTGCATTTCAAAGGAAATTTAGAGGGGTATTCTGTTGGGCGACTAAATAGCGGCATAAGATTTCAAATATACACTATATTAAGTGAGTGAATCTATAGTGAGTGTATTATAAGTAGAGATCGGATAATCGGATGCATATTTACCTAAAGTTAGTTTAAGACAAAGTATGGAAACGGCTTTTTATTGTTTTGTTAAATAAAAATCCCGGATTGCGGAATTGGATAGCCGGATGTTTATTTATTTACCTAATTTAGTTTTTGACAAAGTATGGAACTGTCTTTTTTTTTTATTTCCATAAATAAAAATCCCGGAATTCCGGTACTGTAGAACATTTTGTAATGCAGAACTAGTCGGTAATATGAGCTTAAAAAATACCACGTGCTAATTTAGTAATTTTCAAACAATATCACTACGTTAAATTTGCAGTCCCGTATTTTCCCGGGATTATTATTTAACAAAATGTATTTTAAAAAGCCGCTTCCATAATTTGTGAGCCAAAAATTAACTTTAGGTAAATATGCATCCGATTATCCGATCTCTAATTATGAGTGAGTTAAAATAATTATTACGTTTGAACAGTTATCGAACCGATTGGTCCGCGCTGATTCTGTAAGCTTAGATCATTCAACAAAACGTATAGATTACTTGTATATAAATTTACATGACGGCCTCAAATGTTCACATTAATATTAATAGAAAACAAGTGCCCTCCCAAGAGCTTACAAAATTATATAAGATGCCTTACAATTTTCACTCATAACGTAGTCAGCCTCCTGAGTAATAATACATATTCATAAATTGCATGTAACGCGTTATATAAAATATACGCAAAAAGCTCTGTATAACAGTTTTTGCCATTTCAGCGTTTTGAAGCAATTTAACCTGACACAAATCCCAAGCGTTGCATCAGGCTGACTCTGTGCAATACTACTGACACCGGACACCCGCACGGTGTATGGATTGCCAGGATAATTCGCCTCATTATCTATTAGTTTAATATCCCGTACAAAATTATTAAATTTTCATCATTAAATTCAATTTTATCACTAAAAAGACGGTAGAATCTTTTACTTTCATGACTATTTGGCGAGAACAAAAAATTTGGTGTCACGTTGTAATCCTAAATTCAAAAGAATAGAAGACTAGAGATTATTTCACCGCATAGAACAGCGGGACTTTTTTAATGACTAATTTAAATTGAAGAACATGTTTTAACATCTTTGATAGGCGTAAAATTATGTTAATAAGTTCTGATTTTCCCTGAAACATCTTCATAAATACTGAACATCATCCTCCTACCATTGTCCCATTCTTAGTGGTTAATGTATCATATTTTTTCCCTCTACACTGTTTAGGTTTCTTAGCACTCTGTAACACTTTTTTTTCACTGATTTTAAGTACTATTAAAGACACTTTTTTTTTTATTCATATTGATTAAATTCACATTTACAATTGTACCTTGCATTGGTTATGTTTACGTCGAATTGTTACTTTGACATTGACAGTTCTATAGTGTGGGCCGCTTATCATGATCCTAACACCATTATCTATGGGCAAATTGGGCAACCAAATCTAGCCAAGCGTCGTCTACAAAGATAGGTTCTTTATCAATAATACTGAAACATCACTCCGGAATTCATAGATTAAAAACAGTGTCGTAGATTATTAACTGCCCACAGATTATATACCGGATACTAATTAACAACAAACTATTTGCACTGCCGTTACAAAAATATCATTTAGAATTAAACTTAAATTTAGGAAGATCAATTCTTCCTTTCCTTTATTTGTGGCGGATCGACATAGTTTCCACACCATCCTAGTTCCATTTAACAACAAACATCACATAGGTACTATACATCGTCTATATAGTCTTTGCCTCATCGGTGGTAAGCAATCTGTAACGGTATACTAATCTGTGACTTGGAGATCTGAAATCTGGGAATTGGGAATCGATCTATTGTAAAAATCTCACGCATATTTCGTGATATAAAAATCGTATAAAAGTTACTGAAAGTGGTGTGAGGATCACAAATTTCAGGAGTATTTTATTTCCCATAAAATTATCCATATCTTTTGGACCAACATAATTTAACCTAGTTGCCACCGGCACTTAGGAAAAATAATAAACTAAAATATTTACATATTGAAAGCCCGATAAAAAGGTCAGTAATAGTTGCATTTATCTCTTTAATTCTTTAATCTCTTTAATTTCAATTTGTTCCCAATAGTAATGATTTTCACAAATAATTATTGATATTTGTTTTGAGCGGGTAGGCTTAACCACCCATACCAAATCATGCTGAAATTAGTTGTTCAGTTGCTAATCTCATGTATTTGAGGTAATTGGTGTTTGTATTTAATCATAATAATATAAATAATGTAAATTCTTGTTCTTTTAAAATGTAAATGTACCATAATTTGATGAATGTTCAATAGATCTTGTTTGATATTTTTTCTTTGTAACCTAGTTGTCAGATTTAATTGTATGAAGAACAATAATGTAGATGGGTTCCTTCTGAACCGCATAGACCACCCACAGTGAGTCCATGACTATGATAATGTAGCATTTTATGATATGTAACAGGGCAAAAAGGTACCGGGAGGTTGTTATACCCGGCCCTACAAATTTATGTAAGGAAAATTTATAAAATAAAATATCCTTGAAGAATATCATATAAAAGTTAAGAAGAATAACTGCCATATATTAAAAGAAGAGTGTCTGGACCCAGTCTCAAGGAAAGTATTCAGTACTAACCACCGGGGGATGGGAATCTAGCTTAAGAATTCATGTTTTAGATTTTAGAATTACCATTTAATTAAATAGTTTATTTCAATACCCTGATCAACCATTGTTGCTAAATATCCTTGCCGAGATTGATCAAACAGCACCAGAACCAACCTGCCCTTTGATTAATAATTCAAATTTGTTATTTTAAGTACATAATAAAGAGTACACTTATTTCTAATTGAGTATTATTTTATTTTTATTTAATTGTAAAAAAAACTTAAATATATATTGTTAATAAACTTAAAACTTAAATTAATAAATCAGTAACTTTGTTATTTTGTATTATTTGTGTTTTCTTTATAAATCTAGTTGGTGAGTAAGAGTATTATTACATTACATTTGGCGCCCGAATATACAGGAAGTTCTGTGGCTTTATGATGGCCCATTATTCTGGTCTATAGCTCAGATAATGTTGATCCATCTCGGTAGGTATTTTTCATATAATATTTTGGAGGTTTTAGTACTATAAAAGAGATACAAGTAAAGTTAACATATTGTCATTTATTAAGTAATTAAAACATATGTATAAAGTGAATGTTTGAGGCAGGATTGGTTCAATAGTATACTTGGTTATAGTGTCAAGATTTCTCAATATAAAATACTTTTTTTTTACATTGTTAAAATTCTACAAATTGCAATAATAGTAACTTTTGATATAAATAACATTAAATTAAATTTTTGTAACAATGGAACAAAGACCAATTACTTTTAACTTGCTTAACAAGGATGAACTTGAATATGAAGTAAAGATCAGAGGTGCAAAACCAGCGGATACTGTGGTGGCCTTAAAAGCACAGATTCGTTTACTCAACAAAGACATGCCTTCTGATGAAATTTTAATATGTGATCTTGATATTAACATTGAACTGAAAGCTATACAAAAGAAATTAGATGAACTTGACAAACTTATCACTAGTTCTGCCGGTAAACCTTCTTCACTTAAGGTATTAAATAGAATTCAAAATCTTGCACACCACTTGTTTCATAGAATGGGTCGCTTATCTCCTATTGAGGATGATGACAATAACTTAAATTCTTTATTACTTTCTCTACAAAATCGACTAGAAAACATTCTAAGTAAAATTGATAACATATATCACAACTTTAAAAGCAGCTTAACACTTGAACAACCAACAGCAAGTACAAATTTACCTACACAAAATACAAATAATAATGATTCTTCAGTACATAAACTTAATTTACGCTTCAATGGCAAATCTTGCATTAAAGCATTTTTACAACGTCTTGAGGAGTTATGTTTATCTCGTGGCCTTCCAGATTCAAAGCTTTTCTGCTCTGCAGCAGAGCTATTTACAGATGAAGCACTTTGTTGGTATCGTGGAATCAAATCAGATGTTAATAATTGGATAGAACTTAAAACTTTACTTCTTGATGAATACTTGCCATCTGATTATGACCATAGGTTGCTGCAGGAAATTAGAAGTCGCACTCAGGGCACTGATGAGAGTATAGTCAACTATTTAAGCATAATGCAAAATTATTTTTCTAGATTATCAAAACAAATATCTGAGGAAGAGAAATTGAATATTGTCATGTTTAATATTAGGCCATTCTATACTACACAGCTTGCTTTAAGCCCAGTGGAATCCTGGAATGACTTGAAAAGAAAATGTAGGTTCTTGGAGAATGCAAGAGAGCGGACAGCACATTTTAGTGAGCCCCCTAAAGTCACAACTTCTTCATTAGCTCCTGACTTAGGTTATAAAAATCACAAATCTCCACCTTTAGTATCTGCTATTCAATCTACAAATAGCCTTTTCTGTGTCCGTTGTAGAGTTAATGGTCATAGCCTGAAGGGTTGCAAAGCACCGTGGCTACTTATCTGTTATCGCTGTGGAGAGAAGGGGTTCAATGCTAATAACTGCCCAAAATGTGCATCTTCAAAACATGTCTCAAATTCAAATTTTTCAAAAAACTCCAAACAGTGAACCGGGGTCAGAGCAGGGTATATAATAACAAGTACAAACATAGTATTAATAATGGACTTGATAATAAACAGTCAAGATCTAAAATCATTAACGTCCCTTCAAATAACAAAACTTTATGCGTTTCACATATAACACCGGTTCACTCAATTTATACGAATGATACCCGCGCTTATTTAAAAGTTACAATTTATGGTATAGAATTTAGAGGTTTGCTAGATTCAGGTTCCCAGATTTCCATTGTGGGCGGGCAAGCATTTAATTATTTTAAAGATTTTGCCACAATACATAAATCTAAGGATTTAGAATATATAAGAACAGCAAATGATTCTACGTCAGAGGTCATAGGTTATCTTTTATTGCCAGTGTCATTAAATAATAAAATTAGAGTAATTAAATTTTTTGTCGTTCCTGGGGTTGCCACAGAGTTACTATTTGGACTAAATTTTTGGAAAAATTTTAACATTGCACCTGATGTTTTATCATTATTGCAGGGCAATGAACATTTATATAAAGATAATCAAGTAAATTCTATTATCACGGCGAACCGTGTGGTTCACGATTTTGAAAGTTTATCTTATCATGAGCGGGCTCAAGCTGATGACGTAATACGCCAGTTCGAAGAGATATCAGCAGAGAAAGTAGGTCTAGGTAGGACTCATTTAGTTAGCCACGCGATTGATACCGGTGACCACCAACCGATTAAACAGCGATACTATGTTGTCTCTCCCGCTAAGCTAGCAGAGTTAAATAAACACCTGGATCAGATGCTCAAGGATGACGTTGTAGAACCCAGTAGTAGCCCATGGAATAATCCCGTCACCTTAGCTGTTAAATCAGATGGTACCTCACGCTTCTGTCTAGATAGCCGTAAACTTAACTCAGTATCAAAACATGACGCCTATCCAATGCCGTACATTAGTCAAATCCTAGATCAGTTGAGAAATGCAAAATATTTATCTTCCATCGATCTTAAGTCCTCTTATTATCAGGTTCCTCTAGACTCGTTGGAATCTAGAGAGAAAACTGCGTTCACTATACCATGTAGAGGGCTATTTCACTTCAAAGTAATGTGTTTTGGACTCACTTCAGCTCCAGCTACCCAACAGAGATTGATGGATAGACTCTTTGGACCTGAATTTGAGGGTAGAGTGTTTTCTTATATTGATGACCTGATTCTAATTACACCACCAGGTCCTGATGCTTTCCATGACCACCTACGGCTTCTACTCAAGGTGAAAGAAAAACTTAGTTTCGCAAATTTAACAATAAACATGGGAAAATGTCAGTTCTTTAGGAGACAACTTAAATTCTTAGGCCATGTAGTTGATGAATGTGGGCTACGCACGGATCCAGACAAGGTCAAGGCCATAGTAGACTTTCCCACTCCTACTTGTAGAAAAGATGTGAAACGTTTCTTAGGAACAGCATCATATTACAGGCGTTTTATAAAAAATTTTAGTAACACGGCAAGCGCTCTTAATGCTCTTACATCTACACGGAAAGGCGCGGCCCCTTTTAAATGGACAGCAGAAGCAGATCAAGCATTTAATGACCTTAAAATTGCGCTATCTACGTCTCCCGTTCTAGCATGTCCAGATTTTTCTAAGGACTTTGCTGTTCACTGTGATGCCTCGGATTTTGGCATTGGTGGCACTCTAACGCAAGATATAGACGGTGAAGAACATCCCGTCGCTTACTGTAGCCGTTCATTAACACCAGCAGAACGTAATTATTCCGCCACAGAACGTGAGGCTTTAGCAGTGGTTCATGTTGTTGAACATTTCCGTCCTTACCTCGAAGGTGGTCGGCCGTTTCGTGTTATAACTGACCACGCAAGTTTGAAATGGTTCTTAAAATTAAAAAATCCAACAGGTAGACTAGCACGTTGGGGTTGTAGATTGTCTGCATATAATTTTGTTATTGAGCACCGTAGCGGATCGCAGAATGTTGTACCGGATGCACTGTCCCGTTCTGTACCAGTAGCAGCCGTAAACACCAATGCATCTGACGATGCGTGGTACAATAACATAATAAAACGTTGTACTGAACGACCAAGAGCGTGTCCAAATTTCCAAATTATAGATAGTAGGCTTTATAGATTTACTAAAAACAGTAATAAACTCTGTGGTGACTACCAGTGGAAAGAAGTTGTTCCTATTGAGCATAGGGAGGATATTATTAAAAATAACCATTCTTTACCTGTAGCGGCACATTTAGGTGTTGCCAAAACTTATAAAAGATTAAAATTAAGATATTTTTGGCCTGGTATGTATAAAGATACTGTGGATTTTATAAAAAATTGTAATACTTGTAACTCATATAAGCACAGCTCACTAGCGCCGCCAGGCTTTATGGGGGAACCCAAAGTTTGCTGTCGACCATTCCAGTGCATCAGCATTGATTTAGTTGGTCCACTGCCCATGTCTCGTCAGCAAAATACATATTTACTAGTGGTTGTGTGTTGCTTTACTAAATATTGTTTATTGTTTCCATTGCGTCGTGCCACAGGTAAAGTAATAACCCAAAGACTTGAGGATCATGTGTTCCTTGTACACGGGATTCCACAAACGGTCATATCTGACAATGGTCCACAATTTATAAGCCGCGAAGTTCAGGCGCTTTACGAAAAGTACAATATCCCGCAGGTACACATGGGCCCCGTTTACTGTCCACAAGTTAATACCGTCGAAAGATATAATCGAACGATAATTACAGCTGTTTCCTCATTCGTGGAAGACGATCATAGGACGTGGGATGTCAATATTCATAAAATCCAATTCGCCATTAACACCGCGGTGAACGAATCCACATCTTACACTCCGTTCATGTTAGTACACGGGAGGGAAGCGGTTGCGGATGGCAACATTTATAGGAATTTTGAGGACATCCAAGATTTGGTTATAATACCTCGCGATGCATATGCTTCGAACCTTGGTCATTGGCAGATATTTTTGTTCGAGTCAGGGAATCTTTGCGGAAGGCTCACGAGAGAAACGTAAGATACTACAATAACAAGCGTAGGGATATATCTTTTAACGTTGGTGATTATGTGTGGAGGCGAACGTATAAGCAGAGTTCTGCTGACAAATATTTTTCAGCAAAACTTGCTCCTAAATATGAACGTTGCAAAATAATACGTAAACTTTCCCGTCTAGTCTATGAGCTCGAAGACGAAAACGGAAAATATATAGGCAAATGGCACATAAAAGACTTCAAAAATTTAGACACCTCTGGCGATTAAATGTATTTACTTATTTTTTTTTTCAAATAACACATATACCTATTTTTTGATAAAATTATCAAATAAGTGCCGTGGGTCAGGCGGTTTACGAATACCGACCCCGCCATTCTTCCTGGCGTCTCGTAGAAGCCGAGTGTAGGATAGGCACCATTTAATAACCTTTTTAGGTGCCATTGCTGTTGCATGTACATGTTCCTCCTCCGATTTTTGTTCACTAATTTGACCTTGTTACTTATTTTCTTTTCTGGTAACACCATTTCCCTTAAACTGTATTGTTGGTCTGTTGTGACAATGCATTTAGATCAAAAACACAAAATTAAACGTGTCTTTGATCAGTATATTATGTGTTTAACAAATTTTCCTTTACAGTGAAATAAGGTTGAAACTCTCGACGGAGCGGTTTGCAACTCTCAAAATAAGCCTTTGCTATATTCATAAAAGAAAAAAAAAAAAAAAACATCTAGAAATGTATGGTAAATTGGTGGCGCAAAATTGTCGATGGGGGGCTCATGTACATGCAACACAAATGAATGGTTTCGATACCTAAAAGCGTAGGTTGTAGTATTTTTATTTTTTTTATTTACCTTTTAGGCTATTTGGTACTGGTTCCCAAAGCCCTATTTACATCATTTTCTTTTTATTTTTTTACTTTCTTTGGTTATGGGTATAAACCAAAGGATGCAGGCTTATGCAGCCACATATTTAGTTTTATGTGTTTTCTTAAACTTACTTGCTATGAATGACCATGGTATGGTTTCTTAATAGGTTTTATTTAGTTATCTTTAGTAGGGAGGTGCACCTTGCGACTTGTGTTTATTTTGTTGTTGTTGTTTATTTTTTTGCATACACAGTAATTGTCAGAATAGCTAAATAGTTTAGAGGGCATGCATGCATTAGGTATAGGTGTTGTGTAGGACATTGTTCTTAGTTATTATTTCAAATAGTAAATATGTATTATTTTTCAGTAACATCTCTTTTAGCCAAGTTTCAAATTGTATGATGTTTATGACATTGTTGTAAGACTGTCGAGGGCGACAGACGAATTCTCTACGCGAATTCTATCGTGGTTGGGGGGATACTGTAACACTTTTTTTTCACTGATTTTAAGTACTATTAAAGACACTTTTTTTTTTATTCATATTGATTAAATTCACATTTACAATTGTACCTTGCATTGGTTATGTTTTCGTCGAATTGTTACTTTGACATTGACAGTTCTATAGTGTGGGCCGCTTATCATGATCCTAACACCATTATCTATGGGCAAATTAGGCAACCAAATCTAGCCAAGCGTCGTCTACAAAGATAGGTTCTTTATTAATAATACTGAAACATCACTCCGGAATTCATAGATTAAAAACAGTGTCGTAGATTAATAACTGCCCACAGATTATATACCGGATACTAATTAACAACAAATTATTTGCACTGGATGGTTCACTTTATAATTTGGATTATCCTGTAGATTCTGAAAAAATTATGGTAGACAACACTTATAAATTTTCTGATTCTCTTAAAGACTTAAATACAATATTTAATAAGGTAAGGGTCAATCTTAAAAAATCACATATAAAAAATCTCATTATTATAATTTGCGAAGGCGTCATGTCGAACTTCAAGTAGGGCAAATAGTTTTTAAAAGATGCTTTCCTCTTTCGAATGCAGCCAAACACTTCTCTGCAAAGCTAGCCCCCAAGTTCGAAAAATGTGTCATCACAGAGAAACATTCTCCTGTGGTTTTCACCCTGAAAACAGTAGAAGGTAAACCCTTAGGCCGCTGGCACATAAAAGATATAGTCGGACCAGGTGAATGTCCTACTGACTTACTAATTTAAAATAATTTCTTTAAAGTGTGTTATCAAAATGTATTTCCTTTCATGACTCTTTGAGCATTCCTTAATAATATTTATTTAGATTAATCTTAATATTTATACACTTGGAAAATGATAAACACATTAACTATTTCTATGTTAAGTGTCTTGGGTAGATACTCCAAGCACTTTAAATACTTACTTTTCATTAAAATAAGCCTGTATTGTTCAATGAATACTTTCATATGAGTTGAAGCCAATAAGTCTGTACTTATATGCAGCATAAACATTTTTGTTTGGGCAACAACTTTAAAAGTTGAATAGTACATGTAGCTACCTTTAAGTGTTAGGTCTTTCTTTTTCTTACTTTCCTAACACTAATCTATTTGTTCATAAATACTTAATACACCTATGTTTCTACACATTGAGTGTATTCAGCCTTGTATTAATTAATGATTACTTTCCTTTGAGTTGAAGCCATTTAAGTCTGTAATTATTTTGCAGCACTGAGCGTTCTTGTTCATTTTGTCTAGGCGACAACTTATAAAAAAGTTAATAATACACGTAGCTGCCTTGATGGGTTAGACCATTCTTTTTGATTTTTCTTGGTAATAATATACTTATTAGTTTGTACGTAAATTACATACTAGAAATCTTATTCTCACATATCTGAAAACTTAATATGTAGTTGACCTACATTAATTGTCCTACTTTACAAGAAAACCAATATAGAATTTGCTTTACTTGTAATGATGTTCTATTATAGTATTAACCTAGTGGATGATGTTTTAGTATTTTTGAAATTAGGAAGTTTAAAATTAGTTATTTTAACATGAGCATTTACACCTTGGATGTACTAGTGTGTATTGTGAGTTTATTGACATTGAGTAACTTCCAAGTTTGCTTTTTGAGTTCTTTTGTTAAATAGCAAGAGTGATGTTATAGAAGTAACTATCATCAGTACAGTCAGCCACAAAAATACTCTTTACACTTCGTATTTTTTACGAATTATTTTATTTAAAAATTTTCAATTTTTAAATAAAATAATTCTTTTCCCACCTGGAACGGTACTGTAACGTGTTATTTTTTACTATTGTTTTCAGCACAATTTAATCAACAAAATTCTGTTAATTTCATTAATTTACAAATTTAATTCTTGTTTACATATTCTATTTTTTTCGTTAACCTTTTAAGTGGAAGTAAGAGTGAAGGGATCGGAACCTGTACAGCCTCAGCATAAGTGCAATTTTTTGTCTTAATTTATATTTAATAAATTTTACTTATAACAAGATGGACATAGGGACAAAACATTTAGTTTCTGTATTCATTTAATCAGCATACAGATGGTGTTGAGTCTGTGATAGGAGTTTTAGTTGGAATTGTAATTTAAAACTTAAATTTCAATATACAGATCTATGGTTTTAGAGGTTTGATAGGGTGAAGCCATAGACTGTAATAGTAAACCTTAACATATTTTCATAACTAATATATAACTAATATTATCTATTAGGAGTTTACTTAAACAAATTCTTTTGTTTTGGTTTATTAAAAGAAGTTTTCGTTTCTTTCTCCTTGTTGGACAAGTCCGCCTTTTCTTCACTCGGTGATACTTCCAATTCGGAACGTGACGGCTTGCTCTATGGCGATCCCTCCGTGGCTATTTATTGGCTATTTCGAGTCATGGCTGGCATGTTGACGTTGGCGAGGAGGACGCGAAGGATGGGTCTTTCGGCGTTCCTCTCCTGGCGGATGTGCCGCTTTAGGCCACCATGAAGATAAACTAATAGTTTTCTTTTTAATATTTTCTTTTTAATATTTCTTTCAATAACGGCGTAATGCCTTAATTAATTGTTTCGTCCTGCAATCCCAGATAATGGTGAGTTGTATTTTCTTCTTTTGTTTAACTCTAAAGATTTCCCCACATGTTCGTGGGATAGATATTTCATATTTTATACATTGTTGTAGGGTTCACGGTATACCTCGGAATCACCTTAAATATAGGGCGTTTGGGCCGTTTCATCCCAACGTGACTTCATGCACCCAGCCATGCGGTGATGTAGGTTGTCTTACTTATCAACGGAAATCCCTGCCATCACCGATGGAATCTCAACGTATAAGGTGACCTCTTACCATTCTTACTGTTTTGCGTGTGTGAACCACCGTATTTTGGAGAAATTATTTTTCTGACATTGTGACATTCACATTGGGTGACGAATGGAGGATGGCTCAGCTCAACACTTACTGAACTTGAAGTGTAATGTGTGCAAATACCGTGCCCATTGAATGGGGGACGATTATATATATATATACTTTCTTTTTTTTTGATTTGTGTATAAATATTTTTTTTTTGTATTTAAATGTTCCTTTTAAAAATGTTAATTATAAACTTACATTTATAATCCTCTTTGTTTAATTTTATCACCTAACCATTTGAAGGTCTGTTTGTATTTATGTGGAGGCGCCCATATCATTAATCCTAAATATCTACATATATCACCAGGTCGGTTCGATTCCGATAAGGATTATACCCACACCCTGATCTTAGCCGGCAAAGTTCTTTTTCTTAAATATCATAAATAAAACGCTACAATTGGCCCTTCTTATTTTCTTCTATACTCAACTCTATATATAATCTTTATTATATTCAATTAATATTTATAAGTTATTGAAATTATTTCTAATTTATATTAGAAATATTAAGGAGTAATGAAATTGTCGTTTATTTCTTTTGTTATTTTAACTTTTATAATTATATAACAACATAATTGCAAGCTGGTAGCGCAGCACTGATCGGTTTTTCGAATGATTGATCCTTATGTCCAGCAGTGTACGATTCATTATTGTAATTACTTAATTATGTAGTTACATATTTAGTTTGATGTCTGCTGATACGTCTGTAAAAGTTTCACACAGATAGATTTCTTGGATATTAAATAAATAACATAATAATATTAAGAGTTATCGAAAAAGTTTCTATGAATAAAATCCTACGAAATGTTAATTTCATAGGTAATAACCTAATATTTAAAGCTTAAAATCTGTTTTGATGTTTAAAATGGGCTTATCACACAGCATTGGGGTTAGGCAGATAAGTTATCTACGGGACACGCTATCGGTATTTACAAAGTTGTAAAATCAACAGCCTCGATAAGATAGACTTTACTACGAGTTGGACCGGAATCTTGCTATGTACATACTTTTGTGTCAGACATCCGGTGTGATATGATTTTATGTAGACAATTGATAATGATACATTTTGAATGTTTTATTTCTGATAATTTTCAAATCATAACCTAATGTAAGCACACATAATTAATTGATAGAAAACATTGCCGATAATTTTAGACACATAGGCCGAACAAAACTCTCACTCAAAAGAGTATGAATACTTTTATCTTAAATATGTAAACAATAACCAGTTTTATAAAGTATTGTTTAAAGTTAATTTTAAATTAACTTTTAGAGAATAGTGAATTAGAAAAGGAAACTCTCAATTCTCAAAATATTTCACAATAAGTAGAAAAGATTCGGTGAAATTAGTATAAATCGAATTCACATTAGCATATACGAGAATGCTGTAGTAACCTAGTCGAAACAATAAATAGTTGCAAATTGAATAACTGTCACATACGTTTTTTAATTTATCCTTATTCTGTTTTTGCACTAATCGAACGACGGTCTTGATCACGCGTTTTAAAAAACTTATGTGACAGTTATTCAATTTGCAACTATTACATGAAATGAGTAATAAGTTTTTTGTTGATTCTGAAAAATGATCGATTTTGAGTTGATACACTATTGTATTATTAGTGCGATGTGTTAGATTGGACAAAAAGGATGAAAGTAGATCAAGATATGATTAGATAATGAGTGATTTATATTAATTATATTATAATATATATCGGGAAATATTGTCAGAAGGAAGATATTTGAATTGAAGTTACGTGTAGTGAAATAGAACAAAAAGAAATGCTTGTCGGATTTCCCCATTGAAAAAGATAGATGAAAACCAATTATTATCAATATGCCACTATTGTATAAGTAATTACAGACATGAGTATAATAAATATAGATAGGGTCTGGGGGAGTACGGGAAATATAGACAGAGTATGAAAATATAGGTAGGTCTAGTATATCAGTGTCTGCTTTTTTCACATAAGAGTATAGTTTCCATCCTACTACTTGAGATCCATGTGAAAAAAATACGCTCTAACAGAGAAAAATGGTCGTGGAGAATTGTACTCTGTAAAATCACGAATACCACAAAGAATTAATTTATTCGCGTTCGTCGATAGCATATCTTATAAATCAATATGAAATCAAACTAAGTAGCCGCTTAATTATAAAACAAAACAATAAAATAAGTGAAAAATAACGTGAAAACGATATTAATTAAAAACGCCAATCGAATCGGTGCAGGTAAAACTATAGATCTATAAGAGATCTATTGATAAGGAAATTTTTAGTAATAATAATTAAGTACAACGAATAATCACCACTACATAGTAATATATAACCAAATTACTTCTATGAGATGTATTTATTCGACATTTATGACAGGTGAGGTTAAAATCAGATTATCATTTCAAAATAAAATGATTAAACAAGAGCATGAGACAAAAGGTCGATTTTAGAAATCGAACATGAACATTATTAGGTTTTGCTTCAGTCATAGCGACTCCACAAACACCGTAAGTCAGTCCACATCCAGCTCAGAGACCGCGTGCCGCCGGGAGTATTGACCTCGCACTGACGATAATAAACGTGTCTCCGTAAAATTCAAGACCATATAATATTTTACTATTAATATTTCAAAAATAACCAAATAATTTTCTTACCGCCTCAGTCACCTTGGTCTGCCGCGGAAATAAATCCACGGGAAATAAAGAGAGAACAAAACACAATCACACGCGTTCAATTTTCAAAAGCGCGCCAGAGCCGCGAAGTTGTGCATCGGCCGATCGGATCGGAGGTCGATGGTTGCAGTAGCAATCGATGCGTCAGCGCTCGCGGAGTTCGGCGGAGCCGGCGACGTCGCACGTGACTACTGCCCGTGTGACGGAGCGAGCGAGCGTGGCCGTGCCGAGGAACCGCTCGCCGCCCCGCCACCCCCGCGCACCTACCTACACGTACCACCATGGAGCAGACGTTTGATAAACAAAATTATACTTTATCTTTGTGTTACCCAAAGACAACTTAACTTTTAAGCAGTGTTGGTTTAAAGTTTCTCTACCGGTTTATGGCTAAATGAAACTAGATTTTTTCTTGTTATATAATTAAATCGGAAAACATGCAGACTGCCCACCTGATGATCTGATGGTAAATAGATAAGCATCAGCTTATCAATGCGCAACAAAACTTGGTGTCATCATTACTTTAATGAAATCGGTTGCACAATATTGGGCTTGTCTATGTCTTGCGTAACAAGCATGGTCTCGTTCCTTCATTCGTTTAATCATAACATGTCGCTGTATTGTAGAGCATATATATAAGCAGGTCCTGTAGACAGAGTTGGATCATCTTTCATCACAATGATGTGGTACCAGTGCGGGTTGGCGGGAAGTGAGTCTACTACAAAAACACACCTTACGCCATTTTCGTATATCGGCGATCAGGGTTGATGAATGTTGTATAGCGAGATTTATTTATTGTAAAACTGGACTTCAATTTAATATCACGTGCAAAACAACTATCCGACTGTCTCCTAAAAACATAACAGATATGATTATTACATATTCTGCTCAAAACGAATGCTGCGAATACGATTTAAATTACTTGCTATGGCGAGTATGAGATTATAGGGAAGATAATTTAAGATGTTAACTACCGGAAAATCTGATATATATATAATCACATTACATTCACAGTTATGCAAGAAAATGGATTTATTAAATCAACAATTAACTGTAAAATAATAATGCTGTTGCGAAATGCAATATAATCTGGAATCCATAAACAATTGATCTTGAGCCTTGGTTAGTACAAGAAAATTTATATAATTCAGTTTGCTTTCCAAGTAGGACTAGAAAAACAAGAGTACTAGAAAACCCAAAAAAGTGATGATCGGCAAATCTGGAAAAAGTCTGCTCGACGTAAATTTATCAATTATATATTTACTTTGACGTTTTTTTGCTCAATGCACAATAAAGTGTATATAAATAACTAAAAGATTGTGATAACGGCATTAAGATGATAAGAATAAAGTTCTAATTGACATGACAAATATGTGTTCATTAAAGTTTCCGTTAATGAGCAATTAAGTCGTTACGGGTTCCGAGCGTCGTAGTAGTCATGACGCGGTTTATGTAAAGGAGGCCAATATTTCATCGCTCTACCGTCTATTGCAGCCAACATTACCATAACAATCGCTCCTATGTACCGCATGTTTTGCATACAGATATTATTTCCTATAACATAATCGTGAATGCTATGTATATACTATATATAGTTAGTGCTACGGTGGGATTCTAAATTGTCGAATATATTAACAAACAGCTAAATGTAAATAGTGTTTATGTCAAATACGAAATAATGTCTAACAATGAGTAAACATTTCGAAGACAGAAATGTTGTAATTTATGTAGTGTAGTTTTTAATAATATTAAACAACACTATGGTCATAGTTTTATCGGCGAATTCTGTTCATAATTTGTGTTTAAATAAACTATTTTTAAAATATACAATGCTGCTTATAAGTGACGTCTAAATATAATATCGTTGCCGTTTCATTAGCTATCTTTTTCAATTGATTAAATTTGGGCTATCAGGAAACGCAAAACTAATTATAAAAATTGTTCATTAAAAAATAGAAGTGCTAACCTAGATAGTATTTTTAGATCAAGGTTGAGAAAGCTTCACGGAAGTATTGTGGAAAATAAGCTTTTGTTTTTCGTAGCACATGTAGCGTGGCGCGATGTAGCGTCCATGGCCGCTCTTGTTTAAAAATTGAAAATTGTTATTATTCACAAAAGAAATCTAGAGTGATACAGTCATTCAATTTATTTAAACTTTTTATGACGATGATGAAACTTATGAATAAACTAGGTAGAATGGGGTAAAAATAATACCACACGGGTATTAGGAGCGACAAGATGAACTTACTCAACCACCTAAAATTAGAAATAGCAAAGGCTAGCTGATTCATGATTAATAGAAAAGCTATCATTATTCTGGCGGCAATTTATGTGATTTCAGGTTATTCTGAAAATAATCAACTCAAATAAATAATAGCCATGGGTTCAACTGGTCGTAGAAAAATGCATCTGTCTCAAACGCCATGACATAAGCCTACTTTTTTATTTGTTAGCGTAACTTGTTATTGCTCTACCTTCTCTCTCTACTTTCATTCTGTCAATATTTCCTTCTACGAAAGACTTCAAAAGTCGTAATTCTGTATCTAATTACAAGTATTTTGCTTCGTCTATTCTCGATCACTTGCAGAGTGTCCGACCTCTAGTTCAAGATGGGAATCTTGAAGTAGAGTTCGGTTACTTCCTTATTTATTTGCAGTTTAGTATTTCAGTTTAATCAATAATCTTCATCCTGCGCTAGCATCACATCTCAAGTCTCTACCTATCGTTTCGTGTCATAGCCTAGGTTTTTTCATTCTTCATTGAGAATATAATGCTTTATTGTGATTATCGTTCACTTACTCCAATGATAAGTTTTTTTTACATTATTGTATATGCTATTTAGACAGTAATTATAGTTTATAATTATTCATCAATCTTTAACATGCAAACACATTAGTATCGAACAAATCAATTCCGGGCTAAAACGTTCATATGCAATCAAGCAGCTTCGGGCCGCGAGCGAGACGGCACCCACTCGATATTATATTGAACAAGTTTATAACTACGTGTATTAGACGAACGAGTTCCTACAACGTTTTCTCATTTCCCGGACGAAACTTTTCTAATATTATAGTTTCATTCATATTGTCGGTAGTTTCGCGGAGTTTTCTTTCGAGGAAAATGAAAGACTATTTCCATAACTATTATTTCGCTTTTATAGCTTTGTTAGTTTCTTTCACTACAAATGGATTTGTTAAAGTTTTCCAGTTTATCGCACGGAAATAATGTTTGTTTTGGAGTGCTGACGAGCAATGCCATGCAGGTTTCTGGATTTTACAGATTAGAATATTTTGCAAAATGCAACTCATAAAATATTTTCCTATGGTAAAAATTATATTTCTTTCCTCGGGCCTTAAACTATCTCCACACTAAAATAAGCCAGAGTTGGTTAACAGGTTTGATCAGATTTTCCCATAAGAGGGATATTTAGTGTCAGGGTAAAATTATATAAAAAATTACTTTCGCCAGGATTCAAACCATTCACATATGAAATTTCAGTAAAATTGTTTTAACCGTTTTTAAATAATAAAAATACAGGTTTATGAATACAGATAAAGTTAAAACTTTTGAGATTGATCTATAAGATTTTTTACAATAATAACTGTAACTCTAAAGTTATAAAGATAACAATACTATTTTATTTTTATATTCAGTACCATATCTCAATATGAATGTGAGTGGATAGAAGAATACAAGAAAACTTAAGAATTGATGGATGGATTGGGTAAAAAGTAATATGGAAATTATCAGAGTGGATGTGAGGATATAGATAAGAGTGATGAGTGGGAATAGTAGGACACTTCCCACTGTTCCCATATAAATTGGGGGATGATAATGATTCTTTACCATAGCTAAACACCTATTTAGTGGTATTAGAAAACGAGACAAATTGTGTGATTCAAAGATAATATTAAATACGATATCATTGAAGGAAATTTAATTTATATTTGGAGGAATGCTAATTTAGCGGCCGCGGTTTTGTCTACGGTACTGTGATCTCGGTACTGGTTTACGAATTTGACATTTCAAGGGTTCCGATGCACTTTGCACTGATAGCACGATGTGCTTTCGTTTTTCGAATTTCATATGTGCATTTATCTGACGCTCTTACTGTGAAGGAAAACGTGCGTCACATCTGCCATATGTATACACCTCCAAAGAACAAACGTGTACATATGTAGTAAATCAATCCGTATTAGGCCAGAGTGGTTAACTTAGGCCCAATCACATAACATAGTTAGGGTAGGCTCGAGTTCCTCGGTGGGGACGTATATTAGCTTTAATAATTGTGATGGTTTTGCTTTCGTTGGCTATAAGGTTCAGATTATTCAAAATTTTTATGCCCTGTTCTTGATTTTGAATGATCTTCCTTGAGTATGGGTTTTCTAATAATTTACTTGCTTACAAATTTTCGTGTTAATGGTAATTCTAGTTTCATTTATTTAAACTTACAATTGCACACAAAAAGGTACAAATCTCTATGGAACAAATAAACACATAGTATATATAATATATACGAAAATATTAGACTTTTTTACTGGATGATGAAAATATTGGCTACGAACCGAATATTAGGCACTTTCTTTGGATGTTATTAAGTATGAGGTATTCTACTATAACGTAACGATTTGACTTTTCGTTGTCCTAAAAATATAGGTTTATATTTCATGAAATACGTCTTGTTTACACAGTGACCAGGTGTGGCCTGCGTGGGCTGCCATCGACTTGCAATAGCCAAAGTAATAAATGAAAATGCATAATGCAGTGCGATTTTCTATTCTAGTTTAATATGTATGACGCTGAAGGGCTCGTCTCGTTGGAGACGACTGTAGCGTCAGGGCCTTGACCGTGACTGGAAAGACAACAATACGAATACAAATTTAAAGTACGAGTCTGTGTACTGTAACAAAAAGCTTTTGCTACAATAGCTTTTTTATGATAATAAATAAACTATATTAAAATTTGTTTTTAACAAATGTGACCGTATAATTTGTCTATAGTTATAAAGTGGAGTTTGCCCTATGTATCTTATATGTTATAGAAGTATATAAAGAAACCTTATATAAGTGATTATAATACACGCTGTTCGTTGTTACTTTATGTATCGAAAAATTTATAAGATAATGTTGAAACAAAACTCTGTCTATCGGTAAGCATTTACATCATCTGCTGCACTTTTAATACATCGTTCAAATAATAAAGTTAAGTTATATGTAACCGAAGAAATTGCGTAGAACTAATTACCAAATAAGGTTTCCATTCATTAGGAAATCATCAACAATATACCTCTTTACACGTATCATTTCTAATATCTGTGTACGAACCTGTAATTATAACCAGCACTATAATTTTTCATTACCTGCTGCGTTGTTATCAAATTGATGATTTAATCAAACCCCATGCTTTAAAAAAGAAGGAGCCATTACAGAGATTAAGGGCTTTCCGATATAAGTGGAATCTTCGCCAAAGGCCAGCAACGGACAAAGCGATCATAAATTTTTTACTTTAATTGCAGTCAGTTTATTTATTGTACACAAGTAATCCACTTTACCAATAGCCAGGAAATAAAATCTATTATTTTTAACGTTTTGAGATAAAATTTGTTTGATATTAATTCGTATACATAAATTAACGCTTAAGTAACGCAATTTTTAAGGACAAGCACAAATTTTTTTATTTTTTATTCAAACTATTTTTGTGGCACAAAAATTACAAAAATTAATGTATTTACATTAAAATGAAATAAGAAAGAATTAACAGACTTCAAAAACATTTGAACTGACTAAACAGTTTACTAATTCTTTATTATTTTAATTACAACTCTTTGCAAATTATGGGGAAACTAAAATCAAAATTGTATACATGCTGATGAGTATGTAATAATATCGCAATATGTACACAATGGGATAAAGATACGCCATCATAGCGGAGTCGGAGCAGACCAAGATCGAATTGAAAGTAAATGTTGATTTTTAATTATGTGGCGTGCAATTTATGCAGGGCGGTGTCTCGGGCGCCTTGGTAAACATGGAGCAAGCATTACAAGCTCAATTGTGTTTGAAATATGCAGAGACCAGCGAATTTCTCGTTTAAAATGTTTAACAAGGCATATATACATACACAACTATATTATATGTGTCACTTAAAAATGGTTTTCACGTTAAATCTGTAAGATTACGGAAAACTTGAAAAAAAGCGGGAATACCTTGTTGTTATTATATGAATGCTGTAGGCTAATACCTCCTGGATAAAAAAGGGAATTGTAATCTGTAGTCGGAAGTATTTGAGTTAATTAAAGTAAGGAGCAACCTAAGGACTTTAAGAATTTCTCCCACATCTGGGAGGGACTACTTTCCCTATAAAACAATAACTTTCTCAATCAACGCACCTATGTATCACCGACATCAACTGAATAAAGTTACCTTTACTCATACCAAGAAAAAAAATAGGTGCTGTTAGGAAATAATGGCCCGTCGGGCGAAGTTTCATTAGAAAAAGTTCTTTGTCGAGTTAAAAGTTTCGCGCACAATGGTCGTAATTAAAAGTTGGCGGCGGTGACATCGCCAATCCGCCATAATCCGCTGGAGGGCGCAAAAAGGGCGCCACGTTCGCTACAGATAAACAACCACGCTTTTTGTCGCAGCCGGCGCGAACAAGAGTTCTGGTATTGCAACGTTGTTTAATGAACATTGAAAATACTGGAGACAAACCTAATGGGACACATTATAATTACAAAAAAGCATTAGACACGAAAAAGCTTAAAAAAATGTTTTCGTATTGAGGCGCATCTTGTTCTTTATTTCATTGATTACAAAATATATTACGAGCTTCGAATGATGCTCATTGAACATTCCTGACATCGAATTCCTCTCATTTGTTTACATTATTTTATTCCATGTTTTTCCACATTTGTTCCACTAACGGTAGTATATTATAATCTATGTGTGTTACATACACACATAGGTTATAATATAATATACATAATCATATAATAAAATTACATATTCACTATCGAAAATAGAATTGCGTTAGTAATTCACACAAGTATACAAACACGTAGAGTATTCTGACATGTACTCGCGAAATCAATTTGAAACAATTGATAAATCATTGCGAATATCACGTTACAAATTAATGGGCTGGCGATACGGAAATTAAGCCGGTGCAGACAGGGCGGGCAGGTCGGCGGCGGGATGGGGCGGGTGGCAATCTAGCTTGAATAGTCTGGACGGCTGAATGAAATATCTCGCGACTGCCCATCAAGCTAGCGAAATGTATTAGGCTTGACAGCGTCTAGTATGGACTCCGAAATCGAGGATTTGACTTTATATGTAAGCCAGATTAATTTATGAAATGAAGAAAAAAAAAGTTTTTTTATTCTAAGTTATCTGTTACAATTTAATTAAATATTTGTTATAATTATTAATATTAAGATATGATTATGTACTACACAACATTACAAAATCGTCAACAAGTTTCATAAGATAAGCTAAGACTCTTAATAATACATTTTAAAGAACCAGAGTTCTTATGTATTTTTAAAAAATGATCTCAGACATACGAACATTTTAGAGATGATTTTGAAAGTGATCGCAATGGATTTATTTGCTGTTGTTATCCATTAGTTAGGTAAATTTATTTTGAATTACATATGTGTTTATAAAAATATTGAATTACCAATAATGTTAAGAAGTTACTGCTTTGAGCACTACACTGTTTAAAAAATAAGCTATATTCACACTCAACTGTTGTTATATAGATAGATATAGATATATAGAATGCCCAAAATATTTTACAACTTTTCATGGTCGCGTTTAATTTTAGTGCATAATTTGTCCGTTCAGAAATGTTAAGCTCAATGTATAATTATTCTGTACTCGCAATAAGAATTTGTAATTCTTTATCACAATAAATCTACTTCATATTATTAATCATCACATAAATAATATCAAATAAAATATAACAACACTGACAACGCGCGATGTGATAACAAATGTTCACAAGCGAGAACCATAACGAATCTAATAAAATGCAAATGGATTCTGGAAGTACTAACATAATTCCGCTATTAGCGAGTCTACGTGATATATTATCAAGTTAAAATTTAATTAATTCCCCCTCCCCCACCCCTCTCTGTCGGTATTGAGGATGTTCAATTAAAATATCTCTGCGTGATATACGAGACTTGACGGTGATAGGTTCAAGGTTTGTTATTAGCTATTCCAAATTTGGCTG
This sequence comes from Scirpophaga incertulas, assembly GCA_036419045.1. Lineage (NCBI taxonomy): Eukaryota > Metazoa > Arthropoda > Insecta > Lepidoptera > Crambidae > Scirpophaga > Scirpophaga incertulas. Next base: position 22,356,417 of record CM071639.1, on the reverse strand, counting down.
ATGAGTGCAGTTTAAAATAAAATATGATCAGTAACATTATTGTTTTAGTGTATTATATGTACACGTTACATGAGTCATTATATATGTACACTAGCTGACATGACAAATTTGTCTTACCCGTACTATATAAATTATTTCTAGGGCATTATTAATGTAGAAATAAAATAAGTAACTTATAAAAATGACTATTGAAGAATAGTTGTGATAGACGGGTGACAATTTAGGGTTGTATGTATTTTTAATGCCGCATTATATAAAAAAAAACAAAGTATAAAATGCTAGGGTTGGACTACCCTTATCACCTTTTTTTTTCTTTAGGGGGGAAAATGCTCGATCGACGACCTCCATAGTCGAGTGGATAATACACCGGTTTCAAGGTGTCGCCATCTCTGAGGTCCCGGGTTCGAATACCGGTGGGGGCAGATGTTTGTGTGATGAATGCGAGCATTTGTACCTTAGGCATGGTTGTTGATATATATTTCAATAAAAATTATTTATATATGTATAATATATGTATGTCTATCCGTTACCCTAGATCCCATAGCACAAGCCTTACAGAGCTTACTTTGGGCTAGGCTAATTGGTGTAAGTGTAACAAATATTTATATGTATTTATATATTTATATGCTCCTTATGCACCTTGACGCCGCGCTGGCTAGGCGCGGCCGTGTGTGGCTCTCCGGCAGAGTGCCGGCCTACCCACTAAAAACCCCCCAGGTTCTCTGGGCCATGCAGGGCACATGGCGGGGTGCGCTTTCGCGATTCGACCGCCATGTGTCCCGGGCCGCCTCGACCAGATTGGTCAAGCCACCGCCAAAGCAGGGACTGTCCGAGAACCCCTGGACAGTCCCCCAGACAGAGAGACAACACCGTGGCGTGCGCGCTAAGCCAGGCGCGCACACTACCCTTATCACCTAGGAGAATGAAATGTTTTATAAAAATTGTAGCCTATACGAGTATATTATTGTTATATATAAGCTAATTATTTTTCTGTCTAGCAAACTTTACAGCATAAACAAATTTGATCATAACATTCAACTAAAAAAACATATACAGTCCAATTACAAAGTTTGTTATATTTACATCCGTAGGTAATATTATTATATTATTGTAAAGTATTATTGTAAGTAAATTACAATATTATTGTAAAGTTTCATTAAAATCCATCGAGTAGTTTTAACGTGAAAGAATAACTAACATCGAACTATAGTTACTAACTTTTGCGTTTATAACATTTATAGGGATTTTATAATAGGCACAAAGCTACCATTTGTTTGCAAGATTTGAAAGCAATCGCTGATAAAATTTGTAAGGCGGCAATAGATAGACGACTAAAAAAAGGGATTTGGAGGATAATTCACTGACTCGACTAAGAGAGAGATACAAGCTTGTAAAGTACCCATTGCCGTTTGATAAAATAATGTTTATTCAATTTGATCTGACAACAAGCTCTTTGAACCGTCAATTTTTTCCTTATACTCATTCATTTTGTGGGATAAGCAGAATGGACACAAAAAAAGTTTATCGCATGTACTGACATCCTGCTAATATTGTAAACGTGAGTCTGTATGGATGGATATTTGTATGTAGTTTTTACATGAAGGACTACTTCATGTAAAACTACGGAATGGATTTTTATGAAACTTTGTAAAAATATAGCTTATATATTAGAATAACACGACGTAATATACGCTCCGTTAATATCAGTTACTCCAAATACTAATCTTGCGCAGACAAAGTCGCAGGCACCAGCCAGTTTACAATAAATTGTGTTCTTACCGTACAAAAATCTTCTAATATATAAAAATGAATCGCAAAATGTGTTGGTAAGCGCATAACTCGACAACGCCTGGACCAATTTGGCCAATTCTTTTTTAAAATGTTTGTCGAAGTTCAAGAAAGGTTTTTACGGCGAGAAAAATTCGAATAATTATCGGAAAAACCTTAAAAATAACCCTTTTTTCCATACAAACGTCTTCTAACTAAAACGTACAGTCAAATTGAGCTTTAATGTTATTGAATAAAGTTCATATTGCAAGCATTCACTTATGTCTAAGCTATGAAGGTTTGTTCCTAACATCAAAAAGTCAATTTACGCTGTATTAACGCTGTATAAAGTTGAAATTCAATCATATCTATCGAAACAGTGCGCGTGTGTGCGTTGGAGCACAGAATACATCGTCGGAGGATTTAATGTCACGTTCCAAAGTTGAATAGTCACAAAATGTAATAGTTCATTTGGACCTTTCTGCAATTTGGTTGGCTATGCGACATTATCTATAAAATAAGTAGGAACAAAAAACTGCTACTTTACAGATCTTTTTGACAGGACGAAGTCTGTCGGGTCCGCTAGTACATAATAAAATTTGATATGACACTGTTAACCTCACAAAAATCTCGATTATGAGTCCACTTAAAAAGACACAGGTAGTACAGTAACTGGTAATGTAATAAAAAATAACATTAGGTCGAACAAATTTTAAAAATATCGCCACTTAGTGTAGACAAACAACAAATTCAACATTTTACGGGTCAATTTCGCCAAGAATAGGTATTTATGGGAGTTTTATCGGCTAAATTCGATTCATCCCGCCACGCCTGGCCCCGGGATACCAATTCCAACGGGGAATTAAATTTGCTCCTCACCCGGAAAAGTTAAGGCTTTTTAAAACGAAGATGACAGGACACGTTGTATACTAACGAAAGCTTTTTTAAGCATCCGTTTTGTCTATGGTAATGTCTGGAGCTATCTTAACTGTCTTAGTTGTAATCTCGAGTTCATTGATAATTTTTTTTAAAGACCTAATTACTTAAAATATATATTATTTTAAAATTAATATAGTTTTATTTACACAGTTTTTATGAATGAATTTATTTAATTAGAATGTAGTGAATAAAATTATTCTTTCTTTACGTTTCACGATAATCCATTACGGCTGGTAGGTATGATCAAAATCATTAGAAAAACCTTTTAGATATTATGTTGTAACTGGCAATATCTTAAATTTTCTTTTAGTTTTGGATATGTATATTAAAGAAGTGATTGAATTTTGGATTACTATAAGGCAATCGACAATTTATTCACCCACGAATAGTATAGAAATTTTCGTATGAAACGTACTCGTTACCACAAAACGTGAGTGAGATTAGTTTATGTTGTTTATAAATATTATTGGGTCTTAATATAAACCATTTTAAACTAAAGACACTGCGTTTTATTTTATCTTTATGTATCAAAAATGTTTTGATAGATTTTACAGTTATTAAAGGACATATACCAATTTTTGAAATGAAGAGATTATATGAATATGTTGTCAAACGTGTTTCAAAACAGCAGTTTTATTAGACCGCTTTTACACACGTTTCCCATCTCAAATTATTGAATAATTTTAATAGATTTTTCGATTAGAAAAAAAAGAACAATACGTCTATGAATAGTTGATAGAAAAAATCGTATGCTAATCAATTTCCTTGATACATATACAAGTCATTTTATCATGTATTGTTCATATACAATACAGTATGTAATTGTGCCTAGAACTAGGGATAATACTGATAGATAATGAGTTTATTTTGTTACAACACACACATCCATACATATAACATTAAGTACATATTACAAAGAAACCTGTAAAAGGATGTACATATGTGCAGCAACAGGGTTTAGACTTGGTGTGTGATTGTCGGACGATAAGAACACCGATTTTCAGTCATCACCCAAGGATGAAACGCGGGCACAACTAACTGTGCTATTCAAACATAAACAAGAATCCATGTTTGTATGTGTGTGTTATATATTATATACACAATCAGTCTATTATTGTAAAACGACATTATCCGACACAAATTGTGTCACAACACTCGTAAATTGTTAAAGTTCCGAGTAGCTCCGAATAAGTACGATGCAGAATAAACTCACTCGATCGAGTCGAGCGGAACTATTGCACTGTTTGAATTTACGATTAAGTTTGTTGGAACAAAATCATGAAGTTTTGATATTAAGCAGTCGAGACAATGATTTAATTACAAGTGGCCAATTCTGTTTGTTTTTAATGTTGTCGGTTGGAGGTCACACATTATATAATATTAAGTCGTAATATAAACCTTTTAAGCCTGTTTTTGGCCTGAGGTTTTGGCAATATGTAAGCCGGTAGAGACGACAATGAATTTTGTTATACATTTAATGATATTTAGATTAAAATACTACAAAAATTTATAAATAGTTGAGTAAATTTCTTGTTGAGAACTTCTTGACACAAAACCACCAGTGCACATAGTCTGCGTGGCGGGTCCATTGTGGCCCTAATAAAGTATACATTATGGATTAGATATATACATGAATTATTCATCGCCGATGCCGATTCCCAGAAAGTTTCACACATTTACATATTATTTAGTTTAGGGAAAAAACTTGCGTTTGTTTTAAGTGGGCATACGAAAATGAGTTTTAACTGAACTGGAACAATGTTTGTGTTCTAATAATGTTGTTAACTAACTCAGTTTTAAACTGAAATACAATTTATTACGTTACTTAATAAAATGCGTAATTTGTCAGCGTGTTTTGAAGTTAATAAAGTATCATAATGTACTGGTCAATAATAGTAACCTTTGAAATCGATTCTTCCCTTTTAGGGAGAGCAATCTAACGTCCTGTCATATCCAACAACTAATAGTACAAGCCTTATCGGCCTCCTTATCAAAATTACTATGATTCTGTTTACATGTATACTTATAGATATGGCCACCAATAGTAAATTAAAGATCTACTTGTCAAACTAATTATTATTATTAATAAAATTTTATATTTAAAACCAGCTTTCCATCCGCGGGTAGTGCCGCTGGCTCGAGGAAAGAAGACATTTTCCAAATAGTAATTATGCTATACCATTCTCAACGTCAAACAATACTCCATACACAATTTCATCAAATTTGTCTCTGTTACTTTAAAACTATATCAATTTTAAAGTATAGTGGATGTAGGTATACAAATATGTAGGTAAATTAGTCGCGAATATAAGGTATGGAAGAAAAAGCTCTACTGCGCCGACCCCAGATAATGGGAAATGGGCAAGAGGATGATGATAAGGTATGCGTGAAATTTTTATATACCCAGTAATATCCTAGACTACAACTATACTTTTTTATATATCCAGTAATAACTTTTTTTTTTTTGTTTCCCTGAGGAAAATGCATTAAATTGCATACTCCGGCTGTGGCGAGCCGGCGGTTATGTGGGGCTCTCCTCCCCAGAAGGGGGAGGCCTACCCACTAAAAACCTCAGGGATGGCCTTCCTCAGGCATGTAGGGAGCCCCTGGGAACACAAAGGCCACTTCCGGGAGCCCTCCTCGGGGAGGCTACCACCTCCCCCGGTATCCAGTAATATCCTAGACCACAAGTGATGCAATTCTATTGTTTTATGCATTAAATGGGATTCGTCGAGAACTTTAGATGGATAACTGAGGAAACAAAGTTGTTTTGCAGATGAGCTTCTAGACCCCAAATATTAAGTGAACGAGGCTGAATATGCCCAGGTCATTAAAATTTTCCTCTCTCACAAATATTACAAAGACTTTTGTGTCAGTATCGATAGTTACCTATTGATACTTATCAGTAAAATGTGAATGGGAACATAAATCGTGAATGGGAATGATTCTCCAGAACTAAACAGTGTATAAAGTTTACTTTGGTTTTTTATAGGATAGGGCAGCCAACGAGCCAACGGATCACCTGATTGTAAGCGATAACCGCAGCTCATAGACACCCATGCAACATCAGAGGAGTCACAGATGCGTTGCCGGCCTTTTAAATGGGAATATGCTCTTTTTTTGAAGGTTTCGATATCACATCGATTCGGAAATACTGCAGGCGACAATTCATTCCACAGTTTAGTAGTTAAACAAAGAAGTCCTTTCCATCAAGTTGGATAAGTACAATAGGTAATCGAGCGCCTGGTTCGTTATAACGTTAACAGACTGTGTTGAAGGTCCGTTAAGGTAAGTATTTTTCTTACATTGTTTTTCATTTTAAACATTTATAAGAATTATCTTTCGTCCCGCCGCGTATAGAATTTTTCTGTAGGATAGAGATATTTTCCCGTGGTAAAAATATTTATTATTCTTCCTTACATTTTAAACTATCCCCTTACCTAATTATAATAGCGGTTTTTATTGGATTATCCCGATGGAAAAGGATATTTACTCTCGACAAAGAATTCTTACGTCTTTTCCTGGAACTCAATCCTCGTACCACATTCTATAAAAATCTGTTGCTTCATTTTGACAAACAACAGACAAGTTTTTACTACATTCGTAATTGTTTGGGATTTTAAAACAACAATGCAGTATGGAATAAACACAGAATAATTAAGATTCGGCAACTTTAACAAAATCTCAGCAATAGAAATGTTTACGCAATCCATTTTATTGGTAGTTAAATAAATGTTTCACTATCGGAATAAGTAGACAATCCAGGCTGAGGGCTGAATTATTCGGTGGACCCTTGTAATCGGTCCTTAGGGTAGTTCCGAGTCCCGGACCGACAGAGCGGCTAGTGCCACTTGTTGCGCCGAGATAAAACATCGTCGTCTGGGATCATTTATCCGGGATCTTTTTATGGGGAAACACTTATTAAACATATAAAAGTCTTTGTTGCAGGGTTTTATAAAGTCAAATATAACAAGCAGAATTCTTTCCTGATAGTAACTGATTATGTTTACACGAACCACAGTGTAAGTTGCCAGCTTGTGGTTTAAAATGTAAAGCTACAGTACCAAAAAGTTTTTCATACCATTCAAACCGGCTTCACGGTCGAATTAGCGAAAATGGAGGTAAGCAAGCAAACGACCCTGCTGTAAATTCCCCATCTGTCTGTGATATTGGTATGTATAGGATAACGGGAAGCCGCAAGCCGCATCTATTGCTGATCAACAATTTATTAGTGTAACAGAAATAACAAATGCGTAAACATTACAATACAGGAATAAATAAGAAATTATGTATTTAAAGTGACGAGGGACTAGTAGAATTTTGTTATTTATCTGAAGAAGTATTTCTTTTATGATATTAATAACAAAATTGCACAAAACCAAGTTTATACAATCCAATAAACTAGAAATAATAAAATGATATACCTGAAACAAGGATTTCAATCCAATTTATTCTGTATAGCAGCGCAGGGCCTATCGGTGTGGAGATTTTGTGGGAAGGCCTATGTCCATCAATGGGGTCTATTGACTGAAATGGTGATGATGACATTATTGGACAGTCAAATTAGTCCTTTAACAAATTTATTATGTTGTTGTTGTTGCTACGGTATCGGATGCAGGAAGCATGCTATTTTCTTCCTTATTGACTTGACTATCATTCGTCCAACCACCCGTATGCATTTCTAGAAAATATATCTTTTTTTGAGGGACTTATTCTGAAGCCGCAGATGGCTGCGTTCAGTTTTACCGCGAGTGTATTTCTGGAAGGCGCAGGAACGGAAGGTTCAGTGCCTTGCCTGATAGCGATTCCGGCGCTGTTACGGGGTGTAGGGTCGGGTCAAAAAGAGTCGACGCAAGTTGAGCGCGCTTGACGCTCAAGATCGCCGTGTAGTGTAGGGTGAAATATGTCTTGACAACCTTTGCAATACTTTAAATATGTTGTTGTACTAAACAAGTATACTGTTAAAACCACTTTGACTGTATTCGCCAGTGAAGCCAAATGTAAATGGACTGATCTGACTGACTAATTAATGTTAGACCGTTTTTTTATGTTCCTTAGAACAAACCACTGATTTCAGTCATTCAGAGTTTAGGTATGTTTTTACTGGTTTAATTTATGTCTAGTATCAACATTATTACCAAGGAAACATTTCATTATAATAATCAAGATATCAACATTTGTTCATTTATCAAAACTTGATAAAAAATGTTGCTTGACTTTTTCGGCAAACGCTGCCCGCAATTCTCTAGTGGCGACTGTCACGGCGGATGCCTCTGCGGCTTATCCTTTCACTTGTTGAGTCCGTGGTTCCCACAGGATTACCGGGATGGTACGAGGTTCAAGGTCAATTCACTGTTCAAGAGTAATTCGAAATAACTTTATTTAATTTGATTTAAAACAAACACTAATTTCATAATAATGATCTGTTTAATTATATCGTTTGGTAGATCATTTTACGTTCACTTACAAAAGACTTCTTAAACAATTGCATCATTTTTTTTAATATAAAGGAACTAATGATAATAATAAAACTACATCGTAATTAATTTAATAACCCTAACACATTTTATTATCTTCATTATTTTAAAATTTACATATCACTTCAATATCGCTGACGAAGAAAAAATTTAAAAAAGCTTTTCTAAAAATCAAAAATAAATAATATTTATTATATAGTACAGAAATCTATAAAAAGTTATCACAGTGCAGTCGGTCTTAATCAAGGAGGGAAAACTGTTATATATTCCGTTCCAATAACGTTGAAAGATCGTCTCTGGTCTAGGAAGATTGCGCGGCGTTCCTTTGCCTGAAAATTACCGTCATAAAACTAATACCGCCGCTCGCTGGCCGCCGACAGACAGCTATTGTCATTAAAGTTGGCTTTGTTTTGTAGTTCAGTACAAAATTAATTGAAAAATAACACTTAAAAATTGGAATAGAGACATTTTACGGTTAAATAGAATCTAGTTTTACCTTTTGATATATTATAAAAATTTCATTAGAGTTTTGTTAAGAAAAGAAACTATGAATATATATCAAACATTATGCATGAAATCTCTATGCTTAATACATATAATAACAAGAATATACGTACGAAAGCAATTCCTAGGTAGAGACAAAGTTCCGCCTTTGTAAGCGTCTGCATTCGGGTACAGCGATAGGCTATCCCGACTTATCAATGGCCCCTTTGAGCGGCCGCATCAGCATATTGGCTCTTTAGAACGACGGGAATGCAAACCACCCAGTTTGTACCGTCAGCAAAATTCTATAGTTTACATTAATTGTCACAAAATTTTCTCTACCTCACATATGCTCAGCTAATCAAAGTTTTCAATACCGAATGACATGTATATTTAATAGGTGAAGGCTGAGTGCTTGTGAAATGTTTTGCCGACAGTACATCCGCAACGCATGTAGCCTGCTATTATGGAAAGTTGTGAATGCCTGTCTGGTACGCCAGACAGGGGTAATATCGGCTTTTGTTAAGATTTTTTTCCCTATTTTCGCAGGCACTAAGCTAATTGAAATTCAGCCGTCACGATTTTCAGGAAAGCTTTTGTTCTGTATTCGTGTTTTAACTGTATGCTTTGGTATGAATTCGCACATATGGTAGGTATGTATAAGTAAAATAGCTATTTATGTTTTGTTTCATAATACGGTAAAACATATTTTGATTCTTAATATGTTAAGAGTACAAAACGTAGTTGCTTTATAAGAATTATATTTAAAAAAAATGCTAAATTTTTTAGAAAACATAACTATATAATATAAAAAATTCATTAAAAAACTAAATATTGACGTAACATAACATAACTGTTTATTGAACACCAAAAACAAGTACAGACAAAAAAATATAACAAATATACAACAGGCGGCCTTTTTGCTAAACAGCAATCTGTTAATTAATTTATTAATAAAATTGACTGAAATTTCTATTTAATTTGTTAGATAAAAATTACTTAAATTGTATAACTAGTATTTGGTTGTAGTCATCTAAAGTCGTAGCCTAATATTGACATATTTTTAATAAGTTGGCTGCTCCGATAATAGAGAATATGCACACAGTTTTATTGTTGAAAATTTAAAGAACTGTATGCACTTTTCAAAATCTAATAACTTTCCATTTTAATTAGACCATTCCTTGGTGACTTACTTAGGTTTTTATTGAATAATGACGTATTATCAATCAAAGTTATTTTGGAAAAAGTTTTTAAGAGAAATCAACACAATTTTATTTCATTTCGCACCGCCAGCTGCGATCAATGAAATAAATCTTCGTCTTCGAACTTGGTGTCATATTTAATGACGGATATACAACACACAAGACGAAAAAGTTACCGAATAGCCTTTCGCTACATCAGCGAAATTTAGCATAACTTAAATTATACTTAATTAATAACTTATTAAATAATTTATATTGCTGGCAACATCGTAACGTATTTTTAAGTTTTAGCCCTTATTCGATGCATAATATATGCATTTGTATTGTCACATGAAAGAAAAGTTTCTTATCGAGATAATTCTCACAAATTTTCCACATTTTTCAAAATGCATTATCTCAAAATTCCTTTTTAAGGCGATTACGTATTATTATAGAGTACATACAAAATCAAATAGTTTGCAATCTCTAATAGACAGATAGACGTAATGGATAACGACATATGAATTTACATTCAATTAGAATTTAGCAAAAAATTTTATAATAAATGAAATATGAAACTGAGCTGTACCCTTGGCATTGCCAATTACTATAAGGTAAGAGCTACTTGCTCGAGTGTCATCAACAGCATTAAATAAATATACATAATATTTTGCTTGATGTTATGAGAATTTATATTTACTCGGAAAAGATAATACCAGTTTACGCTGAAAATTATCCAGCTTACAAAGGTAAGGCGAAAGCTGCACGTAAGTGGCAATAGAATGCATTAATGAAAGTTGCAGCCAGTTTTAGACTAGAGTAACTATTCTATGAAGGCGGGCGTGCCTCCACCGCCCCCGCCCCCATCTTCCGGACCTTAAATTAAATAAAATAATGACTATATTAACTATGAATGCGTTTACTGTACGAAATTGTAAATTTTGACGTTTGGTCACAGATTAAAATGAAACTTTTCACATTTGCCGCGCAAACAGTTTGTATTTAGAAAAAGAGCAGTCTTTCCGTATTGATCGCGACCCGGCGCATGCGCGCACAAAATTTGCAATTACAAGGTGCTCTGTGCAAATTTCGTCCGAGTTTATAATTTGAAAGCAGACTCGAGTTTCCCGCTCTCGGCGACTGCGAGGGATAAAGACGGAGATACGTGGAAATAAATTCAAGTTAGCGGGTGCAGCGTTTTGAAAATATGCGCGTTTTTCACGGCGCACCTCAAGTTAGAGTTGGAACTTCATATAATAAATAACAATTAGTGAAGTTTTATAATTTACGAGCGTCAGTGTGTATGTTCGTATTTTTTGTCCGCTCTAATATCCTGATTGTTATTCGTATCTGTATTTTCGAATATACTTTTCATTTATCGCTTCAGCGATGGGAATTTCTGAAGAAGCTTATTTATGTATTCTAAAAATGTATATAAAGATAAATGATTTATAAGAGTATTTTGGTTGTATAGTTTTTGTTATTACTTATTTATGTTTGAATGTATTTTGTTGCAGGATTCTTATGTATTTTTTGTCAAGTACCTTGTACCTTTATGGGAAAGCAGTTATAATTATTTTTTCAGATATGTTTATAAAAGTGAAACTCAGTTAAGGTTTCACCATGAAAAGCTCCTGGAATAAAGTAGAAGGAGATAAAATTGATCTACTGGTAAGTATATTCTTTCAGAATTAATTTGCAACTCTATGTAGATTTTTTAAGGGTAATTGCAATTATTTTTTTATTAGATACCCTTTAAATAACGTAAAGATACAAAATCTCTACTAATTTAAAAAAAAATTATAAACAAGAGAGTTTGTATGGATGGCTGTTTGTTACTCTTCACGTAAAAACTACTGAATGGATTATAATGAAACTTGACAATAATATAACTTATAGCATCTACGAGTATCCTATATATAAAATGAATCGCAAAATGTGTTGGTAAGCGCATAACTCAACAACGCCTGGACCAATTTGGCTAATTTTGGTCTTGAATTATTCGTAGAAGTCCAGAGAAGGTTTTACGTAGAGAAAATTTTAAAAAAACTTGATAAAGTGTAAAATCAACATCTTTCTATACTCCCATATACAAACAATTTGAATTAATTCTTAAAAGCCAATTTAAACCTTTGGCAAAAGAATCGAAGACAAAAAAGTGACGTTAGTTCTGTCAAACAAATTTTATGTCATCATATGTCATTTCGAGTAGGAACAAAAAACTGCCACTCTACAAATCTTTTTGACAGGACGAAGTCTTTCGGGTCCGCTAGTATATAGATATATATATCAATCTATATATAGCATCAAAATAACACAGGTTACAATTTATAAAGATATACGCCACGCTAATATAAGCTACTCGAAATAATCCTGCGCTGACGAAGTCGCGGACACCAGTTAGTGTTAATATAAAATAAAATACTTTTCTATGTGTACTAACAAGGAAATACTATAAAATATACTATCTAGAGATATAATATAACATAACATAATATAACCCTTTATTGTATTCATAAAATATTCACACACAAAAAAAAAAGAAAAATAGAAGAAGATAGAGAAATAGGAGAAGATATCTTACATGATATGTCTGTATTTGCAATTTTTAGAGCACGGTATAAAAAAATATCCTTATTAGTGTTTACATGAAAATTGTAACAGTCACAATGAAAATTTTTATTTAATGTTAATAAGATCACTCTATCTACAAACAATGATTACCTATTCTTGATCGAATGAATACTACACATAGAAAGTGATTCGAAATTGTTGGTGAATTTGCTCTCGAATGAATCATAAGCCTTATAATGTAAGCAAGTTAAGAAATAAAACGTTCAATTTTATTTACTTATTATAATGAATCGGTGAGAAGAGTGAATTTTATTTTTAGTGAAACTATTGTTAAATTTAAAACAAGTGGTTTTTGTTTGTTGATCTTTTCTACTACTCCTTGTTTTTATGTGAAATTCTTAGTTTCATTATACTAATTAAAATTATAAGTACTATTTTTAGTAAATTAATAATACTTATTTGTAAATTATATATTATATTATTACATATACATTGTACTTTTTGCTTTCAACAAAATTCTTCTACCCACTTCCGCCTTTTCCACGTCTATAATCAAAGCTCAATTTAATCCAAAGCTCTCAAATTCCACAGCTGCGTCCGAAATTACTAATCAGGCAGTACCTAGACATAGCTACGCTGTCTGAAAGTGCATGCAAGCAAGTGCAGGGGGCGGGTCCGTCTCGTTGCCATGGTAATCGCAAGATGGCGCCCGCGAAATTAGTCCGTCTGCAGCCTTTATGCGGCCGTCTTCATTAAGTCTGCTTTCAATTTACTTCCGAATCGACCGGCATGATCGGAAATATGGTGTAACCACCTATGTTTTAAGTTGTGATTTTTCACTTTAACATGACAGCTTATTAAGATAATTAGATTTTATACTATTTTTATATATTACATAAAGTGATTACGTAAAATAGACTTTCAGAGTTCTTTGAGTGTTATTTTCGAGAAGGCTCACTCAAATTTTGAACAGGTGTTGATTTTATTATATTTTAATCCTTGTACTTTTCCGAGTATAAGCTTAAGTAGGTGTTAAGCTCTTTGTCTAAATAAATTTAAAATCATTGTTAAAAGTGTACTTATTAGCAAATACGGTTACTGATTATATAAAAGACATGAATGCTTGGACTTAATGTTTCTTAGTTCCACCAGGCATTTCCATGACTTTTGTAATTATACTTGTTCCTATAAGTTGACCTTTGTATGACTTGGTAACGATATATATTTTTGTAAATATAGTTGCTTCTGTAAAACTTATGGAGTTTCTTGCGCCCGTTCTTCTCTATAACTAAAAGAAGTCCGAATGGGTAGTAGGAAAAAAAATTTTGGACTATTCAAAAGAGCATATCTCATTGCCTATTTGAAATGAATATTTTGACTTTGACTTTGTGTCTTTAAATGTTATATTTGTCAATAAATGGCCGTATGTTTAATAAAGATTATTTTGATTAATCTATCATTAGACTTATTATGTTGGATCTGAATGTTAGACAACAAAGGACAGAAATTACGGACACAAGAATTTTAAGATAGATGTGTGGTATGACTCTAATGGACAAGATCAGAAATATGTAAGAGAAAGTTTCAAAGCGCCGAAGAAGATTCTTATCTTCTCTGTCACTGGCGCTAGTGTTACTTAGCGTGGTATGTGGTACGTGATGAATCATGCTTTCACAAAATTATGAATATAATTGTGGATGGCAATAAGCGCAGCGGAATACCTAAGAAGGTATGAATGGATTGCATAAAAGTGGATATTCATTTGAATAATAAATAACAGTACAGAGACATAGGTAGTATAATAGAGAGGGGTGGAAGCGGAAAATGTCTTGCGCCAACTCTACCTGACATTAGAATACGGACAGGATGATAATGGCAAAGATAACCTTATAAGATACCTTATGATCATTCGAAAACTGTTCATTTCATGTTCAACAAATCCGCAATCCTATTTTTTTACTAGTATCGTAATCTTACTACAGATTCTCTAACATAATTATAGCCTACACAGTGTAGTACAAAATGCAATGACAACACATAATTATAGCCTCATAGTGTAAAACAAATTAATTGCAATGACAACACATAATTATAGCCTACACAGTGTAGTACAAAATGCAATGACAACACATAATTATAGCCTCATAGTGTAAAACAAATTAATTGCAATGACAACACATAATTATAGCCTACACAGTGTAGTACAAAATGCAATGCAAACACATAATTATATCCTCATAGTGTAAATCAAATTAATTGCAATGACAACACATAATTATAGCCTACACAGTGTAGTACAAATTGCAACTACAACACGTAAAACCCTTTGTGAGTAATACAACTTTTCGTTTTGACCCGTGAATATATCGCAGAAAAAGCCGTTTTCTCTGCGAGTTTATTGCCTGCATGTGGCTAAAATTGATATGTTTTCTGGCAGCAAACAGCTTTTATGAATATTGCAGATACCTCTAAACCATGCGGAAATCACAGCATCATATGGCATTTATATAATATATTTAAAAAAAAATTGTGAAAATGGAGTAGTTTTGTTGTAACTGCAATTATAGAATGATACATAAATAAGAGAGTCGTAATTGCCAAAGACGACAATGAATTACGATACGAACGCATTGCAATTGTTATTTTATAACATTTATTCAATAGTAAGAAACAGAAGCTTTGTTCTGTGTTATTAAAACAATGTTAAGGAAAATATACATGTAAAGTTCCCTTTTTTACTAATAAATAATATTTAATTCTACAATTTATTTCATTTTCAATTTATACTTATCTAATCGTATATGTTGATTATCGTTGACAAATTCTTATTTACACGCCGTCTGTTTTCGTTTTTGACGTGACAACGTCTATTAAATTGGTACGGCGTGGAGTCATTCCCGAAAACACCGTAACGGCCGAATCTGACGCCACACGGAGCCACGCACATTACTCATAATAATTAATTTATGTATAACTTCAGAAGCAGAAAATTTAAACAAACTATTAAATAAAAATATAAATGTTATACATTACTTTTTCTTTCAAGTTGGTTCTCTTGACACATTGTGTAACGTTAGTGTACACAAAACTATTTGAAAATATCGATACAAATGTATGTATCGAATCGTCATGTCGATGACGAGTAATCGTATAAACAATACATAATAAATATGTGGGCAGCTTATCGGTATAGTTGCATCCCATCTACATAAACGTAATTCAGAAAACTGAAGAAAGCATGTAATAATGAAACAATTTGTAAAAATATCATATTTATTGTAAATAATGTATTATTAGCTAATATAAGTGATTGTGGGGCATCTTACTAAAACAGTTGATTTGTGATAATTATCTTGACGTAAAATATAATAAATTCTGCTTCATAGAGTAGGTATAATAGATCTCATCCATTAAATTTCTAACAAGTTGTATTGGGATAAGACCACTCTTACAAAAAACAACATGTCATTATCATGATCTGTAATTTAAAAAAGGAAAGTACATTTATCGCGCATTCAAACATAATTAATCTTGTTTGCCTCCGCTAATGTGCAACTTAATACATTGGTCAATAATATGCTACGAAGCACTTTATTTTGCTTACATACTTTAATGTTATTACATGGAGCTAATATTTAAAGTATGTTATTAAACGGATTTAAATCCAGTAAAAGTGTTTATGCTCTATTTAAAATTAGCGACCCGCCCCGGCTTTGCACGGGTGCAATGAAAAAATGGTTATCCCTAAGGGATAAACATGTACCATCGCGGAATTTTTTGTTGAACTTTTTAAGGTGGACAATACTGTAGTACATTATTTCGGTCTATCTCGTAGGGTTCAGCCAGCGTTTTTGCAATATAAGCGCAAAAAAACGTGCTTATTTACGACATCTCATTAGGAACCTCTAAATTTATCAGTGTTTCTCTACTATATTATGCATGTATTATACACATAAACTTCCTTAAGAATCACTATATCTACTAAAAAAAACCGCATCAAAATCCGTTGAGTAGTTTTAAAGATCTAAGCATACATAGGGACTGACAGACGGCGGATAGCGACTTTGTTTTAGTAATGTAGTGATTATACATACATAGTAGCAGTGCATTTATATACAAATAAAATAAAAAAAATATTCTTCAAATTGCATTTTTACAATTACTTTTGTACTTGAAAGATGCACGTGATGTTCCTAAGTCTATGGCGGGGGACCTTGTATTGAAAAGAACCAAGAAGAAAGCCGGCGAGGGCAACTTTTTTTTCCCTATATTTTTACAGAGTCAATTAGAAGTTGGCCTCAGATAAATAGTCTGAACCCAACTTCCTTTACAATTTTAAACGAATTTATATTATATCTATATCTATACTAATATTATAAAGAAGTAAAGTTTGTGTGTTTGTATATTTGTTAAATTGTAAGGGGTAATCTCGGGATCTACTGAACCGATTTTAAAAATTCTTTCACCAATAGAAAGCCACATTATTGCTGAATGTCATAGATTATATAAAAAAACCGAAAAATTAAAAAGGTTTTTACGTGGTAGTCCGTTTTGCAAAGTGAATCGGAGAAAAAACGGGCAGCGGACGGCGCGCGGTGGCTTCGGGTTTAATTCGGTTCGCGTTCGTGCTCGCTTCGGAAATTATTAATATTATGCCCAACGAAGTGGGCACGGGTCAGCTAGTATACTATAATTTTATGATGTTATTTATTATAGTCAAAGTATTTGGTAAAGTAATTATTGAGTTATTAAAATAAAACCCAAGCATTGTTATCATTTAAATAATGCTTAACAGTATAATAAACTTAATTCACAAGAGTATTTTGTGACAAGTAGTTCAAATTTGTGAAAAGGCAAATCGATAACACTTTGTGTAACATTGTTGTAAATGTGTATTAATTAATAATTAACTGACTAATCATTAATCCAATTATTACTACGGAGTTTTAACAAATAAGCTTCGTGCTTACAGCAGCACATACAATATTCTATTACATTTTAAGATTTCAATTTATTATTGTTCTACTAAAATATTCTCTACTTCCCCTTTGATTGCTTTTTTATTACTTCGCTTTTATGGCTCTTAGTTATAAATAAAGTATTACTCAACTGTTGACACTCGACTTTGGCTCTTATGAGTTCGACGTAGGGCCTGATTTCGAGGAAATGTAGCAAATGTGAAATGAAATTGTTTCTATACCTAAATGTGCGCTCCATAGTCCATAACATTTTCGGAATACTACACGAAGGTATCTAATTGCCCATGAGGCTAGGCTAAAATAATATTGTGCTCTATGATTAGGTAACTGTAAATATAAACATAATTTCTGAAGAAGTAATAGGTATTAAAAGCTGGATCCAAAGTACATGTAGTAATTGTAATTATATACCTAATTTGGGTATCTATTTATTATTTGTTACATTAACAGATCACACCCTACTAATGTTATAAACGAGAGTTTGTATGGATAAATGATTGTTACTCTTTTAATTAAACTACTGGATGAATAGGCTTGTATCCACTATGAACAAATCTGATGCATTAGGTTGCATAACTATTAAGATGATCATTTAATTATGAAAAAACAAAGTTTAAAATAATAACTTTTGATTATTTATATTTTTATAAAATAAAATTGCACAAAATAAGCCATAAGTCACGTGACAGCAAACACCAATTAAAAAGTGTTACGTCACGCCGTGCGAAACGTCAAAGTCGAAATGTCATTCCCAAGTGTCTTGTGGAAGTGCGAAAAAGAATGGGCATCATTCCTTCTCGCGAGTGTCAGCCACTT
This sequence comes from Scirpophaga incertulas, assembly GCA_036419045.1. Classification (NCBI taxonomy): domain Eukaryota; kingdom Metazoa; phylum Arthropoda; class Insecta; order Lepidoptera; family Crambidae; genus Scirpophaga; species Scirpophaga incertulas. Next base: position 22,338,201 of record CM071639.1, on the reverse strand, counting down.
TTTACGTATCTGCTGATGTTTTGGCACGTATATAAATAATTTTTTTTTGGTGTTTATACTTGTGCTTGTGCACTGGGGCACTATGCAGTACTTGTAATACGATGAATCCATTTTTTATTAAAAATAACTTCACAATACCGAATATTCCGATACTAAAACAGCTGTGTTTTGCACGGCGTGACGTCATTCAAGACGCCATGACAGTCATGAGCGTTTTTGATGACTAATGTCAAATATTTAATTAAATGCAAAATTATTCTTATAAATAAGCATTTTTTTTTCAAAAATAATAATTATTTTGTATAGAATAGGCATCAACGTATATTAGTATCTAACTACTGAAATTTAGGCAACAAGCCTATTTTAATGATAATTTATAATAACTAGAGATCGGATAATCGGATGCATATTTACCTAAAGTTAATTTTTGGCTCACAAATTATGGAAGCGGCTTTTTAAAATACATTTTGTTAAATAAAAATCCCGGGAAAATACGGGACTGCAAATTTAACGTAGTGATATTGTTTGAAAATTACTAAATTAGCACGTGGTATTTATTTTTAAAAGACCGAGACTCCGGGTTCATTTATACAACTATGCATACGTATTTACCAAAATGTTCTACAGTACCGGAATTCCGGGATTTTTATTTATGGAAATAAAATAAAAAAACAGTTCCATACTTTGTCAAAAACTAAATTAGGTAAATAAATAAACATCCGGCTATCCAATTCCGCAATCCCGGGATTTTTATTTAACAAAACAATAAAAAGCCGTTTCCATACTTTGTCTTAAACTATCTTTAGGTAAATATGAATCCGATTATCCGATCTCTAATAATAACATACACGCTTTATAAAATATAGCGTATATGTTTTTCTAATGTATACATTAGAAAAACATATACGCTATATTTTATAAAGATACCAGCTGGTACCGGCGATTTAATCGGCACAGATAGTAAATTTTTTCTTTCTTACTACACATTTATCGTCACATTTTGGACAATTCTACCATCATCTACCATGTGCGCAGACGAAGTGGCAGACCTCCAGCTAGTCTAAAATAAAACTTAACAGGTAGTATTTAAGTTACACTTATGAATGACTTGACCAGGATAAATATTAATCTAGTAGGTCATATGAAAAATAAAAACAAAGGAATCGCGAAGCTGTGGTTTTTAAATACTATTAGTTAGAGAAGTATAAATATTTTTCCGTAAACATTATGTACTGTTAGCTATTTCAGCCTGATATGAACAAGCATAAACTGTTTGTTTTATAGAGTAATGAGTATGCTTGATCTTAGTGTAAGTCGCTACGTGACCGGTCATCTAAGACAATATACTCATGATTTAAGAAGATTTAACTGCTTTTGTGATGGAAAATGCTTTTTATAGTTCTCTGTCATCTTCTGTATACTTCATTAAGTTATTACAGTTAAACGTTTGTTGAAAAAGGCAACATAATATAATACGGAATGGACATTAGCTTTGTTTAATTTCAGAAATACGCCAGTAACGAAAAATATTCTCCTGCAGAATTACTTATAAGAAGATCGCTAAACACAAGGTTACCTGTTGCTCCGATGGTATTGATACCTCAAAAAATTAATTCAAAAGCTTTTAGGAACGATCGACAGCAAAGGATTAATAGAATGAAAGAATATTATGATAAAGGGACAAGAGATGCTGCAAAGTTAAAACCTGATCAAAATGTGAGGATGTAGGATGGAAATATATGGACCGTTTATTTTGAAAATGGTGTAAGTCCATTTTTGAGAAAAATGAGCTATCACGTAATTCATGCTTAATTTAATGTAATTTTTTTATTTACAACTAGTCCGTGTTTAATTTCTCTAAAAAATCCCATGTTTTGTACAACTTAAAACAATAGAAACATAGCCAGACCTCATAAGATTTGCCTGTATTTTTAAATCAACAAATAACCTTTAATTTTCTCGAAACAAAAGAAAATGGACTTACACTAATTTCTAAATAAACAGTCCATATGGAGAAAGGCAAAAGTTCTTAAAAAGGCTGAAAAGAATAGGTCATACTGGGTGCAAGTTAATAATGGACGTACATATCATCGAAATAGAGCTCATATTTTAGATGCAAGTGATCGCAGCAGTCTCGGTTTCGATGACCATAATTTTCACTTGATACAATCTTCACAAAGTGATGTTAATAGAAGGATAATACGCGTCATTATAAATAACACGAAGTGGTAGAGTAGTTCGACCACTAGCCCGATTTTCACAGTAGTTTTGTACGAGCATTCTGATGGCATTCTATGATTTGATATATAGACTTAATTTTTCAAGTTCATGTAAAATAAGTCAATGTTTATTTAAAACAGGAGAAGTGTCTTATATGATATAGTGGGTAATGTTAGTTTATAATAGTTTAGTAATGAGTTTATTTGTTGTAAAATTATTTCATATGTTCAAAGGAGAAACTTAAATATGCAACCGCTGTACGCAATTGAGATGTAAGACCCAATATTAACAAACAAGTAAGTGTCACTTGAAGTACAAAACGATTGTTTTATTTACATAAAAATATATACAATAAAATATTACAGGTGGTATGAGGTCAAACAACTGATTGAAATACTTCCAATAGTATTACAACAGCCAATACCTAATCACACTTAGTAGTAGCGTTATGTAATAACACCTCTCACAACGAGAATCTCGTTAAGTTGAGAAGGACAAAGCCATAAGTACCTTGACTTGGCCCAGAGATAACTTTCATGTGGGATGTTGACTCGTCGATCATTGTTCCGGTGGTTGTGACTACGAATGGTTTGATAGCGACGAGTCTCGATCAACATCTTAAGAGATTCTCGTTTGACCAGGACAGGAGGCCTTAATGATAAGAGCGATACCAGTAGAGCAACGCACGTTTATATTCAGGAATTGGCGCTGGTGTGTGCTTATAGTACGGTGGCTCATGCTTAACAAAGCCGTGTTATTATTACTATTTAATAACTATAACTTAATATAAAATATTGTCATTAAAATCGAAAAAAAAGCGATGTAACGTATGCATACACAAAAAATCTATTGCTGGCGATTTTCGAATATCGAACTTTCAAATTTCGACTTCAATTGAATTTCGAACATAAAAGCTTTGCGAAATTTATATGAAAATTCCTAACATGACAAATGTCACTTTTAACATTAATTAACTTCAAACTTTCGAATTTCGATTTCAGTAAAATTTTAAAGATATTATCTCTGTGATAAAATTTATATAAAAATTCGCATTTGATGTATATAAATGTGTCAGGGAACAGTAACATTCTCGATCAGTAATTACCCTAACATGACAAATGTCACTTTTAACCATTAATTTCATTTCTTCAATCTTTATTAATAAAAAGTTAACGAAAGAGTTTAATATTAATTAAATGTGCCTGGCAAAAAATCACATCTTCGGTCAGTAATTACTATAAAAATTGACAGACAAATGTTATTATTTATATTAATAAAATTTATAACTTGTGTATTAAGCATATTTAATTTCCTTGCATATTTTTGAGAAATTGACTATATGTATATATGCCTCGGCGGAAAAGGCGCCTGTCTCGTATAATTTAAGTACTCTTGCGGTTTATCCTTCAAACTCATACTTGACCTGCAATTTCTTGACCTTTAATTGACCTTAACAATAATGTACTGTAATGTCTTTAAACACATTATGACGGCAATGTACTATTCCGCGTGTGTACGCCTACCCAGATATACATAAATGTTTATACCTACTTAATGAGTCCAAAAAGTACCCGCATTGAATGACGGTCATTGCCAGCGACCTATATAGTTTTGACGGCCGCTTTTGTTTTCAGTCCCGGGGCGTCAATCCATTCAGTAATTACAATTTACAAGCCAAACGCACTCAATGGAGGTGTGCCTGTCGCGCCGGGGCGTACGCTGAAAAATCTCTTCCACCTATTAATGAGGCATTCGTAGCATCGCTGTAACTGCATCCATTGATTGTTCAACACTGAACGTAACATAGCTGCGTAGTACTGACCCCGCAATGTGTTGGAAATTGTAATGCTGCCCGCATCCCCATACGATTATACCAGCACTTAGTACCGGTGAATGGGGATTGTATTTGCCGGAGCGGGTTGACCATGAACCGCGCGCAGGTTACTTTATTCCTATATTCGGCTGTTTTGACGAAAGGGAGAGTGACCTGTTTTTGTCAGTCTCGACGCTTTGATTTGTTTTGTTGTCGCCTGAATGTTTTGATATGACGCATTACTGTGTGGTAATAGTTACCTAAAATAATTACCGTTGACTTAGAACCATGCAATTTCATGTAATGTCATGTAGTATAAGTAAAAGAAAGATTTGAAACATACATTTGCAGCTACATCATACACAATTGCTCAATTTTTTGACACTAACAAGGGAAACTACACCTAAACGAGAAGTACCCCGTTGACCTAGAATCACGAAATCAGCATGAAACAATGTTTTGAAGTAAAGATAAAAATCCGGAAACCGTAAATTTGTAGTTGCATTATTAAAACTATATTTTTTCTAATTATGACATATAGTTGCGAAACCCTTAGTGTGCGATTCTGACTTGTACTTGGCCGGATACTTTTTCTTTGGATATAGTGCTTCTTCAAGTTTGTAGTAATCTAATGCGAGCGCAGAGATACTACCTACTGTTTAATAATAAACTTCTCCCAAGGATTTTTAACAGGGATACTAAACTTATATTTTATGTCAATACGGATTTTAAATTTGGATATCATTTTAATAAACATAACCTTAAAGTAAAAAACCTGATTTTTAATTAAATATGTTTCTGGTGTTTTGTTATATAATGACATGTTAATGGAATTAGTCGTGATTAGTTAACGCAAACAAAGAACAAGGACACGAAAGTGAAATGATAAAGTTAAAATAAGAGAAAAGAAAGAAAGGTAATGATTACTCACGGGAGCAGCGGAAGCGCGCCCTCTGCCGCGGCCGCGCCGAGACTCGCTCTTCACCGTCTGCAATGTCCCGTCCGGCGCCAAAATAAGCTAAAACAACACAGACACACCGAGGACTTAACATAAAGCAAAATAAAGTAAGTAAAATAAAAGAACGTTAACACAAAAGGGGAGAAATGAATAGAAAACAGCATGCAATGGACATACAAGTTAGATGGCGACAGATTAGATTAGTGACTTAGTTTAGTTAGTTATGTTTTAGGCGTGATTTAGTGGAAATGAAATTGCTATTGAATGTTTTTTTGTATGTAGATGGATTTATTGTTCAATAGTTTTATAGTTCTTAACGTTATTTCTAACAACGCCACCTGACCAAAATTTTTACAACTATCACTGATGTGTGCTTTGTAGAAGAAGCACAAAACGCACGATTTCAAATGCTTCCACTACTCACCGCTAGGGTACGTATTGCTATTTGTTTTGTCGGTTTTTCTACAGAGGGCGCTACGTACAATTTCGCGACGAACAGGATTATTTTAATTTGGATATTCTTGATAAGATTTTATTTCACTACATTTTATTGTTTATTAAGATTCATTTATTTGTATACAAGTATTTATCTGTTTAAAGATTAATTAGCATGTATTCGATTTTGTACATAATATTGTTTTTAGAAGATATATAGATAATATTTTATTTCTCTATTATTAAATTTTTATGTTCTAAACTATTGTGCTACATTTCGAATAAATAAATTCTGTGTAGTTGATATGTTGATATTAAAAAAAAATACATAGGGTTTAATTTTTTTGTCATTTATAAATGTTATATGATTGGGACGTGAAAAATATACTTTTGACAATAAATTAAAATAGCACTGAAGTTATTTCATCACAACTCTATAGATGCCCAATGTGGGGTATTAGACCTTATTAGACTGTATTAGGTTGTATAGGATTAAGCCAAGTTGTATAGTATCATGTAACCTGATACAACGAAGTAATTCTAAAATAATCCACGATTTAATATGTTATCGGAAAAAAAAACTAAATAAATTTATATTGACAGATGTTAGAAAAGTTACACGTACCAAGCTCTTTCTGGTTTTATTCTAATTAAATTGGTCTCAGTACTGAACTGTACGAATAAATAAAGTTACTGTTGCCGAGCACATGGCATGGGCTCACACCTGGCGTTTTAGTTCGTTACTCCTGTTTTTGTGTTAGACGCGAACGACATTTGTTCTGTAGCTTTCTCGCTCGCTCACTTGATTCTCTTTCTAGAGTTCTTTATTCTTATTTAAAACGCTGTCTTGTAATTATATTTTTGCCTATGTGAAGAGATTATTGTGGATATGCCAATAAGAAGACGTATTTCTAAAAAAAACAATTTTCATTTATTTTTAATCCATAGATTAATATTTATTTAAGTGACATTATGTATATACAATACATAAACGTGGTTTATATTATGTAGATAAAGTGAAATCAATAAAGCTATTCCCATTTCACAATATTTTCGGCGAATTTACTAATAAATTTTATTACACTATTATGAAAGAAAGGCTTGATGAACCTTTTTGAAAGTTGGTATCAATTTAAGAGTTCGGTTGTGTTCTGACGGAATACAAAATATGTACAATAAAATTGGGAAAAATTCTTACTTTTTTCTAATACACCTAAAAGCTAGGAGTGATTTAGTGAGGTACGCTGTTAATGTTTCGTTTAAGTTGACTGTAGCTTAACGTAACCGTACCTTACGGTACTAAATGATAAACCAACTGTCGTAAACGGCTTTTGCAAGAGCCTCGTATAAGATTTGAATTGGAGGTAAACAAAACAGTACAAATGACTAATTTAAATATCTATTGAAATTGAAATGTTGTATACTCATAGATTTTTTTTGACACTGGTCACCGCTATGCCACGATAAAATTTTAATATTTGTACATTTTACGACATAAGCTTTGTATAAACAATTTTATCTCTGTGTGTCATAATTCTTGTTTGGTGTAGTAGTCTTTGTTTGTTTATTTGTACAATAAAGAATATATATAATACATTGTATTCAATATAATGAACTTAAGAAGGACTTAGTGTTTATGCCATCGTAAGCTACATTTATTACTCTTTCTATCAAAGTGCTAAGTGAGCGAAGATAGCAGAAGAAACGACGAATTTGCTTCTTTTCATAATAATTATAATTACACTGGGAGATAGATTTGAAAGAATAATTTCGTCAATGAAATCTATTCATTTCATGGTTTCTCAATGAACTTATTTAGAAATATGATGTGTGGCGGGTGCCAGCTGAGAGAGAGGCGTGGGTGCCTATGGCATGTGCTGTATGTAAGCGTGTGTTATTGCGGCAGGTCGCGTTTGTCACGCGACTTCCCCGCGCCAATGACGACTTGCCTTAAGTACTGTTGGCGTCATTAAAGCTTTGTAGTTTGATTTGTCTGTATAATTCTACTATCAGAATTCTTTATGATGCCACTAACATCATTAAGCCGATTCTTTTCTCAAACTTAATTTTATAACATTGCGTATATCAAAATTTTACATCCGCATTTTCGTGCAGTTCTTACAGATTTAATTACTTTGTAATTAAATTCTGTTTTAAGTCAACGTTTGTTCAATAAGTAAAATTTATTGTTACACTACAATCCAATTTTGGAATTGACGAATGCTCAATTGTCTCGTATGATTGATGAAAATTACTGTTATTTAAAATCGGTTAAAGGGCAGGTGCAACGTAACAGCGAAGATAATAAAGGCGCAAGATAATCTCGCAAGTTAATCTGTACAGTAAAATAACGAGGTTAATTGGAGAATATTTTATTTCACCCAAAGCCGACCGTTTGCGAACCGTTACTAAATTACAATGGGCAAATATTTAATGCCGCCGCTCGCCGACAGATGGCATACGAAGAACAGAATTACCTCGTGAAGTAACAAAAGCGTGAATTGTATTATGAAATAATTTGATTGTAAAATAAAAAAAGTTACTAAATTAAGTGTACCAATAATATATATGGGTGTCAGGGGTACCGATTTAAAGTAATAGGATTTAAGTCAAATTCTGCTGCGTGCGGTGTTTATTAATTTAATTTATAAACGAGACTGGCATTTCCGACTAACCCGTACTAAGCCAGCATTCTGAGTGACGACCAAATCTCCTAATATGTTATTTGAACTGGAAAAACCCCAAGTGCTTGGTGATACGGTATTGTGCTTGAGAATGCTCGGGTCCTGGCTAGTCCTGGCAGCCTATAAAGTGCGTACACTGAGAGACGTATCATCACCATCTGGTGATGATACGATAGTCTTGAAATCAGACAACTTCCACTATATTCCAAGGTGGAGTCGATTTCATTATTTACAAGTTCCTCGCGAACAGCTTTGTACAGATCGGAAGAATGTCGAATAGGCGAGCGTATCTAATATTTCGAATCACCAAACGGTATTCGTAGAACGTAATTTTTATGTTTTCGCCCCAACCTCGACCCGCTCTGACGGGAAAAAGGAATAATAATAATAATACATGCTTCCACGACTCACTACACCATTGTAATGGGAGACCACAATAGCTAGGCAAACAGGGCAATGATAAGCTGAAAGTGGGGCAATTTGGATCCGGAATTCGGAACTACCATGGTCAAATGCTAGCTGATTACATGGAACGAGAGGGATTATATATGATCAATTTTTAATTAACGACTTCCAGCCTCTCGAACAAGCCAGATTCCAAAAATGTTACATCCATACCATAGACCATATTTTTGAGTTTAACTTGCCATTATGGTTTGTGTTGTGGTCTATGAAAAAGTCTTCGATTTCATCGAGAACTGGGTCGTTACTCTCTTTGGATGTGCTACATATACCTACTATCGATATATCCAAGTGCATCATTAACTATGGGTTCTTCAAAAGTCAAAAGAGAGGGCTAAACTTGGAGTTCGTTTGTAAATATTTCTAGTAAATATGTATATTTTACAGAATCTTTAATTGTTCCAAAATTGAACATTGTTCAATTTCGGAAACATATATCTCGGCTGTCGACGATTTGGCAAAATCCGCGATGATATGACGCATGGAGAGAAAAAAATATCACCAATAGGGCCAAAAAGTACTTCATCCGTTTTTCTGTTTTCTTCATTTTTGTAGGAGCTGAGACTTTAAAAGACACCGCACCAATATGACGATATTGAAAATGCTAAATATTTTGACTATACATTTTGCTAGCTCAGCAAAGAAATTGACAATATAAGCGTCTCATGGTGGACGGAGTCCAAAATGGTGGACAGATCAAATAAGCAAAAAAAAAAACTAAACAAAAACATAAAGTGCCGCGCTGTAACAGCAGGCTGACAGTAGGAGATAGAGTAAAATTGTTGACAAGATCAGCAGGAGTCACGTTTATTACCAGTGAAAAACGACTAAAAAGAATTGATTTTCCTATAATCTATTTAGATTTTCATCTACATAGCTTAGTTACATTCTTAGATTCAATATGCACACATACACTTAAATACACCGTAACATTTTAGTGCAAGGCTGAATGAAGATATAAAAGCTAGATAATCTGTTCTGAATCAGCGAATTCGTCAAGTGATAAAATGTGATTTTGAAGCAGCGACTCGAAGAGCAAACGAATCTAAATTTATGATTTCATCGATAACGTTATAAGTAAGTGATTTTGAAACATTAAATAATATTTGTAAGAGTAATTGGATTTAATTTTAAATTTAAGTGATGTAAAATATAAGAAGGTAGGTGACTTTAAAATATAAATTATATATTTTTTTTCCATCGCATTAGGATTAAGTTTAGCATGTCTTCGTGTCATGTAGCGGTACCCTATTCTTATACCTGAAATATATACATTAAAATACATAAAAATTGGTCGAGTCGTTTCGGAGGAGTGGGACTACAAACACCGCGACACGAGAATATTGTATAAATAGAAAATCAATAATGCGTAATATGGAGACTCACTGAGTGTTAAAGTTGCTAAAAGCAAAACGTTAGAAAAATTTGCAAATACAATTGAATTGTTAATACAATATATTGAAAGTTAATAAAGGAAAATGTTAAATTTGATCTAAGAACCCACACAAATTTTGCGTATAAAATAATTCTTCAGAATTATCAATATTTAGAACATAACGGATATTAGATTCTCACATGGGACAAATATTTAGTATGACCTGCAGATATTTGTTTCAGTTTGAGCATATTTGTATGTGAGATTCAATGTTTGTATTTGGACCCACGATACAGGATAAAAATCGTAGTGTGGGGCTACGGACGTTTTTTGGGGCATCGGTAGTATAGAACTACCGATGCCCGTATTTTGGTAGACTAAAAAGTAAGGTGTGGTTAAAGGTAGACTACCAACATATGCCCGAATGCACCGCTACCCGCATTTCATTAGAAATCGAAGAAAATATAACGATAAGAGTTTCTTTTATCATTATAACAGTTCATACGCGTCCCTGCGCGTAGCGTGAGGCTATTCTAAGTTAAAGCGATTAGGCCTTAGTCAACCATGAAACGTCAGTGCAGGGTGGTCTAGTGCTGAGACGACAGAACCACCGATGCTTACGAGATTCCTTTGCCTACCAATAGTTAGACGAAAATACTACTTCTACTAATCTATAGTCTGTGATGGATTACTGCTTGCGTTCTCTTTTTGATTTAAAGGTCTATGTAACCAGGTCATAAAATTAAAAAATAAATAAAAGCATTCTCTTTTGAGTTTGGAATGTTTTTGTGTTTATTTGCAATTGTTTTCTTTTTCTTTGATCATGTGCGTTATTATTGTTTGAGATTACCTAACATTGAGTTAGGAAGCTTCTTTTTACTTTTTTAAATAACTATTAGCTTTTTAAATTTAATTTATTTCGTGTTCTCCAAGTAACTTATTTATTCAAAATAACAGCTATGTTGTTTCACAGAATTTTCAGTTAAAATTTTTGTTTCACAGTTGTTGGTTTGTAATTTAGTTATTTACCTAGTAAATTTAGTAACGAATATTTCATAATTCTTAGCCCATCAGAATGTGGGTTCAAAGCAATGTTCATATAGGGTATGGGTCCTTTTACTTTCCCCTTAATAATATCAAAATAAATATTTTAGATTCCTAAATAATTACTAAATTTGTGGCGTATTGAAGTAAGTACACGTTTTATGTCCGATAGAACTTCTATTAATATTTACATAATGATAAATAATTTTCAAGTCGGAATATTGCTTCGCTCAGCTAATTATACCATTATAAGATCATAATATGAAGGGTGATGAAATGATGGAAGTTCCGCAGTGACGTCCCCAGGCGTTCATTTTTAATCGTACTATGCTGTTAGTAACATATCGTCACCTCGCACCCCTGATTTGAACCTAATATTAAACAAGCTTGGGGGAGTAGTTAATATAAAAATATGCTTTCTTGAACTTGGTATGTCATGAATGAATGCTCTTCTAATGGGCACGGGTAACTGTCCAATTAAGTTAATAATAAAATGTAGCTGTATTGGTGTTTATCACCATTATTATCTTTTTCATATTTAAATTATCATCACCAGCGTAATTAACTGGCTCTTGTTACTCTTACAAAGTAAGTAGTATACGCACGACCACAAAGAGATCGATAGGGGTCATCCATAAATTACGTCACACGAATTTCTTGATTTTTTGCCCCTACCCCCGTCCTTGTCACAGTTAGTCACATTTGTGAACTCCCCCCCCCCCCCTAGTGTGACGTCACAAATTTTGAAATTATAGAAATTATTGAATGATAAAAGCGGTTTCGAAATCAGTCTTATTTTCATTTTAATAAAATTAACATCATATCAATTAACAAAACAAAAAAATGATTACTTATATTAAATAAGTAGGTATATGGTCATTTCATGATTTTCTTATTATATTAACTTTTACAGTAGTAGTTACAGTTTTATAGTAGGTGATTTGATTTAATAGATTTTGTAATGTGACGTCACGAAATTTAAGATCCCTCCCACCCCCTTGTCACACAATGTCACACTTCGTCAACCCCCTCCCTCCCCCTAACCGTGTGACGTAATTTATGGATGGCCCCATATGGCCAGATCTACAATGTTTTTTTAAAAACGACTTTATTTATGTAATACTAGCTACCCGCCCGGCTTCTCACGGGGGCAATACTTATGTAAATATACTACAAAATGTCCTTATACACAACGTTCACAGATTTTTTGTCATGAGACAATACAAACATGTTTTGCTAAGCGCGAAAAAAAACGTGCTTATTTACGACACCACATTAGAAACCTCTAAATTTATCAGTGTTTCTCTACTATATTATGCATGTATTATACATATAAACCTTTCTAGAATCACTCTATCTATTAAAAAAACCGCTTCAAAATCCGTTGCGTAGTTTTAGAGATCTAAGCATACATAGGAACAGACAGACGGCTGATAGCGACTTTGTTTTATACTATGTAGTGATTAACAATTTTTCTTCAAGCGGAGAAGGTGACAACAATGTGCATAAAGAATTTAATACTCATCGGCTATAGCATAGTTATAACGAGGGTGAGAGTTAAATATAAGTATGGAAGCTACACAGTCGCTGAAACCCCGTCCATAATTTTCCTTCCACGATGTTTGCACGTTGATTAAATGTATTCGAGCGTAAAATTACTTCGCCAAAGTGCGCTCCAAGTTTATTTATTTGACACCATTTGTATCTTTGAATACTTTTTATAATAATGTAGATGCTGCATAAATGTAATTATGATTAGTATTGAAACTAAGAAGACCATTTTCAGAAACTCAAACAAGATTTTAAGAAAAATTGTTAAATAAATAGATATAAAAATTTTTCCTTAAAATAATTTGATTGTCATTAACCCCTCAATTACTAGAGCTACAGATACGGATAAAAAAATCTAACAGTATTTTCGGAGTAATCTAGTCTAAACACGGCGAGGCTAAATTAAGACGCCGCAAGCTCACAACATCAGAAGCTGATTAACCCTAAGCTGTTATCGATCTGCGGCTCCCCGAAGTTGCTACAGGTGTTATTCGGCAGGGTAGCAAGGGGACGTCACGGCTGGCTGGATGCTCGCAAATTGGTCAGAAAATTCTTGTTATACGACTACTGCTCGTTTGCTGACGCATTTTGTTTACATTCGCATTTTTGCTGCATTTCAACTACACTTGTGAAATTTGCGAAAAACATTTTTAGTTAATTAGCAAATTATGCTTTCGCCTTTAAAAATATTTTTCATACAAATCAATTTTAATATATACATGTGTATATTTATATGTCTGTGTATTTATTTTTTCAATTTCCATTCCACATGTTATGTAATTAAGTATTAATTTTCCCAAAAAATCTTTCTGTGTAAAATTAACAGTCTAGTTAAGTTTTAAAGGAAATAATATATTTCTGTGTTTCACTTTTGCGGCTGTCAGCATTCAATATTTATGTAATGTGCTTTATGTTATGTTATCAAATAAATATTTTTGTATTTCAAATTTGCCTAAAGTGACTATATTCTAGCTTAGCCTAATTATGTTCAGGTGTTTTGGGCTTAGTCAACTTCAATGGCCTAATTTCTAAACAACTTTGTATTTCATTTACCGTAGAGATTCTGATAATTGTACTTAAAAGTTTGATACTCAAAAATCATATTAGTTTATAGCAAGTTCAAACTCCGGAGCTGTAAACAGCAGAGCCGAAACTACAGTGCCACGTTAAAAAGTAATCCAGTAAATGTATCGTTGTAAGTATATATCGCAAAATTCTAAACATGTTATATATAAAATTAAGACGGTATAGTTTCGATGTAAATAATTTCGCAGTTATCAGAGAAACACAGACGAAAAAGAAATAGACGCTTTCGCCCATGACAATAAATCACTGCGTTCAACTTGCCATAAGATCGTTGTCGCGTACCCATTATCCTGTGCTCCAATAAAACACCGAACTAAATTGACTTGTTCATGTCGACCGGCTACGCCGCGATTGGCCATTGTTTAATGTCACCGCGGACATGACATACCGCATGGCCGGGTTTTTATCCTGTCGCCAACGGATGATTCAGTACAATCACATCACGCACGCATAGTTGTTACGCGGCGACCGCAGCGCCATAGCGGCGAGTAGCTGCACTACGAACTTTTAACTTTGATAGAACTCACTAGATGGCGATCTATGTAGCTTGCCTAAAAGTTTTTAGTTCGAAAGTGCTTAGATGAATAAACTTGAAAATAGTTTAAATTAGATAATTTTTGTATAAATACAAACAAAACGTTGGTATTATTAACGGAATAACGCGAATTAAATGAAATCATGATACAATATTATATCGTATACAAATTACTTAATAGGTTTTCACAAACATTTTGATTGTTTTAATACACCTATAGCATGCAAAAAGGTATATTTTTTAAAAAGTTTAATTTTGATGGGATATGATATAAATATCAGCCTTGTGACGTGTGCGTCCGTTTAGATAAATCAATTTGTCACAAGCACGGATCCTTCAAACAAAACTCACGAGTGAATCTGTGCAACTAGAATGAAGTTTAATTTATCAAATTGAACCGCCTTCCGCTTGCAAAGTGGCGGATACGTTATGATGCCGCGACTGGCTGTGACGCACGTAGCTGTTGCGACATTAGGAAAAACAATACATTATCGATCATTTGGAAGATTATTTTTATTGTTGTGTGTAAATTGTCACGATTTCGGAAAAGCAAAAAATATAAAACTACATTCCTGAAAAATAGTGTGGGTATAGTTGTCGTAATATATAATAGAAATAGATAATCTATTCGTAAATTTGAAAAACAAAATTGTCAATAAGTTATTTTCTTAAATTACTAATTACTTCTGTTACGAACTAGTGGATTGTCCTTTTGTTAATCTCTTTTGTATCATAATGTTATATTCTAGTCGTTGTATATTATTGACTACTCTAACAACCTATATATAACAAATTAAGAGAGTTGCACATCACTATATTTTTGTAATTTAAATATTTTGATTAATTATAAAATAGATATACAACCAAAAAACCAATAACTTGTAATCATAATCTTTTTACACCATAAAACTTTTTAAATGATAACAATATGTTCCACGGTGATTTATTTTAGAAACTAGATAATTAATTTATAAACTTTTTTTTATTATAGAGTGTTTAGGACTTATGAGTTTCGGACCGCGGAAAAGGAAAGGGTATAGCGAGGTAAGGAGGACGAAATGGCCCCCATGGCCCATGACGGAATTATCATTTGTACTGGTATTGGCTCTCTAAAAGAATACGAAATGTAAGGTCGTTGACCCCTGACCTTGACCTGTCTTTGAGATAATCGAGAAAGTTAGTATGCGCGCCGATTATTTTCAAAATTTTTTTCCCGAAAAACTATAAAAGCTAGAAGAATGGGACCAATTGCGTATAATGAGGGATACTTTGAAAAATATTCTGTATTTTTTTCAGAGTTCTCGTGAAATGACAACTGTGCAAAATAATTAAACAAAATATTAATATTTTTTTTTAGTACTGTTCTATTATGTCTACCGCGCCAAAAAAATTATATAATACTCTTTAATTTATATACTTACACCACACAAAAGCTGATCAAAATCAAAGAGGCGCTTCTTGAGTAATTATGAATTTACTTATTGTGCGTACGGCTGGTAGGAACTAATTAAAGAGGTCGTTTTTGGATTAATTATTATAATTTTATGTTAAACATAATTTTAATCATCATCATCACTATTTTCATTTATTACAACATTGACTGCATCATTTGAAAATATTTTCGACAGAATTTCAGCAGGACGTAAAATGCGAGATAGATATCTCGCATGAGCTAAATAATATATTACACTTACGACATGAGCGCAGCATCCAACTGTCCTGTTTCCATTCGGACAATCACAACAATATCCTCGGATTCCTTCGACACTGTTCATATTAGGAACATAATCAATGAACAATCGGTAATGTTTACTATTTACATGTCTGAAACGAACATTTAACTTGATGATATTTCAGGTTTGTTTGACGTAATATATATAGAGATTACTCATGACGTCCATTATTTCAGCTAGGTATGAAACAGCCAATGAGAGCTGATAGGGAACCTGTAAATAATATTCTTAATTGTTCTTCGTTTAGTCTTGGAAAATCTAAAATTTCTGATGACACCAGTTGTTGCAAAGCCGTTTTTCTTCGATTCGAAAGAATTTGGTAACGCCAGTCGCTCTTTAAAGTATTGAACAATTGTCTCATTTAAACCTGTATCAGAATCCAATCGCTCCTCCATAGTCGAGTGGATAGTACACCGGTTTCAAGGTGTCGCCATCTCTGAGGTCCCGGGTTCGAATCCCGGTGGAGGGCAGATGTTTGTGTGATGAATGCGAGCATTTGTACCTTAGTCATGGTTGTTGATATATATTTCAATAAAAAATATTTATATATGTGTAATATATGTATGTCTATCCGTTACCCTAGCTCCCATAGCACAAGCCTTACAGAGCTTAGTTTGGGCTAGGCTAATTGGTGTAAGTGTAACAAATATGTATTATTATTATTATTATATGTGTGCAGCGTAATCGTATTTGTAATGACACGAATACACTTATAATAATCTATTAAACATGAATAAACACGTTTCCTAGACCACGCGAAGCGGCCGGGCGGGCGCCACCGTACACGATCGAACAAGTTTTTTTAGATATTACTCAAGAAGCGCCTCTTTGATTTTGATCGTCTTTTGTGTGGTGTAAGTGTACAAATCAAAGAGTATTATATAATTTTTTTGGCGCGGTAGACATAATAGAACAGTACTAAAATAAAATATTAATATTTTGTTTAATTATTTTGCACAGTTGTCATTTCACGAGAACTCTGAAAAAAATACAGAATATTTTTCAAAGTATCCCTCATTATACGCAATTGGTCCCATCCTTCTAGCTTTTATAGTTTTTCGAAAAAAAATTTTTGAAAATAATCGGCGCGCATACGAACTTTCTCGAATATCTCAAAGACAGGTCAAGGTCAGGGGTCAACGACCTTACATTTCGTATTCTTTTAGAGTGCCAATACCAGTACAAATGATAATTCCGTCATGGGCCATGGGGGCCATTTCGTCCTCCTTACCTCGCTATACCCTTTAAAAAAGTAATAAAAAAAAAGATTTTGACATTACGGTTTCGGTACTTGACTGTCACTTCGGATTTTTTTCACGGCATTTTTATTGAGTTATATTTACGGCGGATTAATAATTGATCATTTACATTTACATTTGGAAAAGTGGTCGGCACGCGTTCTCCTATTTTTTACACTACAAGTATTGTAGTTTATGATATATATTTATAACCACATACGGTAGGGCACATTAGTACACACAAAACACACGTTCAAGCCAAGCCAGAACTACGGACCGGTAAGTAAGCAATATTATTATATAGTTAAATAATATAACCAAATTACGGGCGTTCGGGAAAACGCAACATTTTTTGGTAGCAGAGCGTGGTTTTCTTTTCGGTTACGGACCTGTTATTATGTAAATTCTTTGTTTTGTATTTTATATAATTATTAAAATGTCGGACGGTTACAACGAAATTCGTCGCATATTGCAATGGTTGGTAAGCGCATTTTCTCTGGTGAGTAGACCAGACAGGGTTGAGGCCTTGAAAGAGCGGGCTTCAAATGCGAACAGATACATGGCGGACCTGGATCAAGCTTTACAAATGTGTTATGATAGGGCTGACATGAATCCAGACAATGAAACTTTGCAGGCAAGGTTGATTCAAGCTCAGGCCGACTACAAGCAATGCTTAGAATATTATGACAGCATTATTCAGGCGGTAAGGACACTGGATCTGGCCAGTAGTCCCACGGTTAAGGGTCAGTCAAGTAGTAATGCCTCAATTTATACTAGATTGCCGGATTTAAATTTGCCCAAGTATTCTGGTGGGTATGAAACTTGGATGTCATTTATTAACATTTTTGATTCTTTGGTACATTGTCGGATGGATATATCACTCTCACAAAAATTAAGTTATCTGTTGAGTTGTCTATCGGAGAGCGCTCACCAGGTTATTTCACATTTAACCATAACAGATAACAATTATGAGACTGCAAGGGCGCTATTGATGGGCAGATATCAAAATATTAGGTTAATTGCGGATGCCCATGTGGCAAAGATATTAAATTTGCCTTATTTAAGGAATATCATGTTTATAAGGGATGATTTTTTAAATCATTAAAGGTGGCCTATAATTGTTTGGAGAAATTAAATTTACCAGTAACGGAGTGGTCATTCTTGTTGCTCCATATTGTATTGAATAAGTTACCCTCTGATTTAAAATTAAGATTTGAACAAAAATATGGAAGCGGAGATGAGGCAAGCCCGTTGCCTAAATTTATTGACCTTTTGACCTTCTTGGAGGAAGAAGCACGGATTGTTGACAATGTAGGCTCACCTCCTGCAACGGCTACCTCAGGGCCATCTGGGAGGCCTGTGTCCAGTCAGGGAAGACCTGTATTCAGTCAGGGTAGGATTAGGCCACCCACTCGGGGGACTAGGGTAGGTATGGCTACATCGGACCATACTATTAATAATAGGTTGCAATCCAAGCGGGTTGGTTGCACCTTTTGTGGCATCATAGGCCATTTTATATCTAAATGCCAACATTTTATAAATTGTTCCCCTCAACAGCGGAGGCGTTTTGTGCAAAATCACAAGTTATGTTATTTTTGTTTAGGGGATCATCTTGTTAATAGTTGTGCAGTGGCACGGCCATGTATTCATTGTAACGGCAAACATCACGGGATGTTATGCCTGAATAGGAATGGTGGAGTTAGGCCTGCAGCGGGACGGATTGGTTCTCCTTCAGGAGGGGGTCAAAGCGGACAAGTACGGACTTCACCTCCTCATTCTGGACGAGCGTCGCCTCGACGGGTGGACGTGCGCGCGACACCTCCATATACGGGTGGGAGTGGCTTTAGGCCTACTTCACAGGCATCTCCACATACGGGTGGGGGAGGCACCGGGCCTATGGTACAAGCACCCTATGCAGCGGGCATAGGGCATATTCAAGCGGACGAATCTCGTGACGTCACTGCGGAACAGTATGCGTCTGCGGCCTCGTATGCAGCGAGAGCGAGGGGTTTCTCACCACCACTCGCGGAACGGCCGCGATTGAGGAACACACCGCCATCTTTCGGTCATCCGGTTGGTTACCGGACACCGGATGCCAGTTGGCACCTGACTCGGGCACCATTGGGGCGCTCGAGACCCCCTACATATAACCCTCTGGCGCTGTCGGCAGCCCAGGTTTTTAATCGGGTGAATGCTTCATTTCATAGTGACGTTCAAGAATAGGTAGTCGCCGCCACCTCGCCAAATGCAACCTTTTTAAATACTATTTTATTGCCTACCGTTGCGGTAAGGATTTGTGATATTAACGGTTTTTATGTTAGAGCACGGGCTCTAGCGGACACGGGTTCGCAAGGTTGCATGATAACAGTTAATTTGGCGAGACGGTTAGGCCTATACATATTTAATAATAATATTTCGGTTCGTGGCATAGGTGATGTGCTCGTGTCACATGTTTATGGTCAATGTACCTTTAACATTGTTGGAGAATCGGTCTCTCAACCTGTTATTACAGTTACAGCACTAGTGTTGCATGATATTTTAGGAGAACATCCACAGGTGGAATTACCTTCGGAAATTTTGAACTCGGCTTCTCACCTGTCTTTGGCTGACAGAAAATTTTTAAATATTGGAAAAATTGATTTGTTGCTTGGTACTGATGTGCTTGGTCAATTATTGTGCACCGGACGCACTATAAATTTAAATAATAATGGCTTGGTTGCTATACCATCGCACTACGGATATATGATTATGGGCCCAGCATATGATACGGTTTCTGATACGGTTTTTACGGGCGTTTCTCTTTCGGATTTAGTACAGCGTTTTTGGGAGACAGAAGAGGTACCCACGGTTTCACGGAAGGACCCGCTCGACGAAGAATGCGAGCGCCATTTTATCGAAAATGTTTATCGGTTACCGAACGGTCGTTTCGTTACTCGGTTGCCCTTTGTGAGCATTCGCAAACCGCTGGGGCAGTCCTACCTCACTGCTGAGAAACGCCTGCTTTCTATGGAACGTCGCATGAAGCGAGATACAGAGTTTCGCGACAAATACATTGAGTTCAGCGGGAATTTTGGATACTATCGGCGCGACGGTGCGTCCGATCGGTTATATTTAAGTGTATACCTTGCTATCGGTTAAAGGCTAACACCATGCAGCCTATGATGGGTGACCTACCTAGCGATCGGGTTAGTGTCACCAGACCTTTTCACGGTGTCGGTACGGATTTCGCTGGTCCTTTTATTGTCAGGGCTTCTCACTTGCGGACCTCTAAGACTTACAAAGTTTATTTATGTGTATTTGTTTGTCTGTCAACGAAGGCAGTACATTTAGAAATAGTATCTTCGCTTAGTACGGAAGCGTTTATCGCGGCGTTCGGACGTTTTGTTTCACGGAGGGGGTTACCGAGTTTGGTACGGTCGGACTGCGGCACAAATTATCAGGGTGCTGACAGGTATCTTAAGGAGGTCCATGATTTTTTAACGAAACATAGTACGGACTTGGGACAAGCAATGGCTACTCAGGGCATTACGTGGAAGTTTGATCCTCCTGGATGTCCTTATTGGGGAGGCATCTTTGAGGCTGTCGTGAAGGTGGCTAAGACACATTTGAGACGTGTTATTGGGGGAAACGGTTCTTACGTTCGAGGAACTTACTACGGTCTTTTACAGAGTGGAAGCAACTTTAAATTCACGGCCTTTATGCCCACTCTCTTCGGATCCCAACGATATGGAGGTTTTGACACCGGGTCATTTCCTCATCGGCCAGCCCCTTGCAGCTCTCCCTGAGTATCCCTTTGAGAATGTACCACTGAGTCGACTTTCTCGCTTTCAAATGCTGCAACAGATGTCACAAAATTTTAATAAACGGTTTTATTCGGAGTATTTGCACATGTTGCAGCAGCGGCTGAAATGGACAGATAAAACGGCTCCTGCACGGGTAGGGGATCTTGTCCTGATTAAGGATTCAAATCTTTCTCCTCTACGTTGGCGTAGAGGACGCATTTTGAAGCTTTATCCAGGCTCTGACGGTGTACCTCGGTTCGCAGAGGTCTCGATCGGCGACTCTGTGATGCGCCGTGCGGTGGCAACCCTGTCCCGTCTACCGGTAGACTAGCGAGATGAGGGTTGCTCATCTCGGGGTGGGGGATTGTTTAGGACTTATGAGTTTCGGACCGCGGAAAAGGAAATTTAAAAAAGTAATAAAAAAAAAGATTTTGACATTACGGTTTCGGTACTTGACTGTCACTTCGGATTTTGTCACGGCATTTTTATTGAGTTATATTTACGGCGGATTAATAATTGATCATTTACATTTACATTTGGAAAAGTGGTCGGCCACGCGTTCTCCTATTTTTTACACTACAAGTATTGTAGTTTATGATATATATTTATAACCACATACGGTAGGGCACATTAGTACACACAAAACACACGTTCAAGCCAAGCCAGAACTACGGACCGGTAAGTAAGCAATATTATTATATAGTTAAATAATATAACCAAATTACGGGCGTTCGGGAAAACGCAACATAGAGTAATTGTTTATAAATTTCTGTTAATATGGTGTTAATATTATCGTATTAGCATGTTTCGTCATTATTTATTTTTAATACATATTTAAATACAATGTTTCGCGTTTTAAGATTTTTTAACTTTACTTCAAACGTTGATTTAACAATAAAAATGGTGAAAATTTGTGAATTAAATTTTATTGCGACAGACACTGTACACATATCTTTAAACGCATTACATTTCTTTTTTTTGTGATAGAAACAATGTAAAGTAATAAATACGTAAAAAACTATTTCTTACGTTTACAAAATATAGAATAGTTTAAATAGGAGAAGATTGGACTACAAAAAAGTTTATCGTCGATATTTCTTTAGTCGATTGACGAGGTTTAGTATTTTATTGAAATGTTAAACTCGACCGATTGAAACTTTTAACCGCATAAACACCAAAAGCTCATTCCGATGAGTGAATGACTCAGATACTGTCTATTACGTTCTGAGTCAGCGCTCGGCGTAGTATTTGGATGATTTTCGTACGAAACAATGAAATTGCCGGTTTGATAGTCGATTGTAACAAAGCGATGTTTAAGTCTGGTTTGCGAATTATTTGCTCCTCAGGCGCATCAACACAACAGTGTGTCTCACACTTTGAAGTGTGCAAATACATGTAACTCAACAGGGACATAGTTCTAACTAGATACCTCTCCATCTGCATAAAATTAAGCGTATCTTGGTCTTATGCCTACTAATATTAAATGCGAAATTTTGTATGGATGGATGTTTTACTGATGGTGTGGATTTTTATAAAACCTTACAATAATATAGTTTATACATCAAAATTATACACAGGCTACAATTTATATAGATATTGTGTGAATTGTCCAAAATATGATGATAAGTGTCAAGTTAGTAGGAAAAAATCTATCAACTGCGCAGATGAAGTCGCGAGCACCAGCCAGTATAATAAAAAAAAAATTAAAGCTTTGATACTATTATTATAATTTTCTAGAGAGTTCACTGTTCAATTCTGATTATCTAATATAGTCTTAGTATTTATTGTCTTTAAGAGAATAAGGAGATGATAATAATAAGTATACAATGAACTTATTAGGTGTGTAACATAATACTGAGACAAATTACAGTATAAGAAAAATGAAATAGACATAACGCATTCAAATCATTTCATCTAAGTGCCAGACAGCATTTGGACTATGATCAAACAATACAGTTTAATTGTTATTCAATTTACTCACTGATATTCGGTTTCTTGGAAAGGTGAAAGAATCCACATTAAAATTCGGATAGACGCAACAAGGGATTTTTATTTATTACTATATTAATTAAAGATTATTGTAAATTTGGAACGCGGTCTTAACGGAAAAAGCAGTACTTCCTTTCTACATGAGTGCGACTTGCGATATCTATTGATATTCAAGCCTGTTGGGCCGATTAACAAGTGCGTTGGTAAGACACTTTGAGGTCCACAGCGACATGTTTGTCGACCCGCATCGATTCTTGATTGTCTGAAGCTGTACTTAGACTGTGAACACATGGAGGGGACGTCAACACTGCGGAAATATAATAATAATAATGGAGATATCTCGCAGGCGAACACACACTGTCATTCAAAACAAGACTCTTAATTCTTAATTTGTATAAATGTAATATTATATATTTTAGTATATATAATAATTTATATTTTTATACAGAATGTTTGAGGTCCGTCGAAATGAAATTTAAGCGGTGTATTAGATCGGCTCAAGGTACTTTTTTTAAAGTGCATATTTACTATACCTACACGGATGTTGGCGAGACGCTCCTATAAGACATTGGAGTCCATTACATTAGACTACCTGTCCAAACTTTTCACCCGTACGTCTCTGCCCCGACGGAGAAACTACTTGGAGATCGGGAAGGCCCATTACATCGAACAACTTGTCAAAAAACTGATAACGTAATACATTTAAAATTGGTTGATGGCAAAATGAATGCAGAGTTTTAAAAGCTAGTCAGTTGCAGACGTAATGGCAATCAATAGTGTGTTCGGTACTTGGATAAAAAAATATTAATTTATTTGTTTCTATATTAATTTTTAAGGGAGTGTAGTAACTTAGTTGATACTAAAATTTTGTTTCTACAGAAATATATAAAAGCTTAATATTATTTCATGACGTATGTTAAACTTGATGAAGATGAAAACATAATGGATAAATGAATATACGAGGCGTGTTTTTAAATAAGTACCGTTTTGATTTTTTTTTACATGAAAGCCGGTACCTTAATCCACATATGTAGTTTTCTTCAATATTGAGGCACTTGTCATAACATTGTACCAATATCCCCCTCATAGAAGTCTGCCGGTTGACTTTTTAAGCACTGCATCAGACCTGTTTTGACTTCGCCATCGTCTTGAAGATGCTGACCGCCTAGGTGTTTCCGCCCAAAAGAAAGAACTAAAGTGTAAACCTTATGTTGCAGTACATTGCTCACAGAATTAACGGCAGAGTTCGCGGATCGTAGATGAAGTGGAAGATCAATTTAGTGAATATCCTAGGAAGGTGAAATGATCCTAAAGATCGGCGACATTTTGAATTACACTTTTTTTTGCCACACGCACATCTATTGTTTGCACATTGCTGTCGCATTTCCTGACATCCTGACAACAATATTATTGCTTCGTTTCTATTTGACGTAAAGAAATTTCGAGATAAGGAATATATCATCTTATGATATCAACTTTTCTTGAGCAACTTTGAATTGAACTTACTGATCTTAATTAAGCTAACTTGCTAGACGGGGTTTTCTTTTTGTAATTAGGGTTTCATTTTTAGGGTTCCGTACCTCAAAAGGAAAAAACGGAACCCTTATATGATCACTTTGTTGTCCGTCTGTCCGTCCGTCTGTCAAGACCCTTTTTCTCAGGAACGCGTGGAGGTATGAAGCTGAAATTTATATTAATTACTCAGGTCTACTGTCCCTTGAAGCTGTGAAAAAATCAAACTTCTAAGCCAACGCAATCAAAAGATACAGCCGTTTATGCCGCAAATTTTAGACACTTGCAAGGGAATCAAAACCTACAGGGTGCTTCCCGTGAACTCAGAATCTTGAATTTGGTACGAAGCAATGTCTTATAGCATAGATAAAGGAAAAATTACGAAAAACCATAAATTTTTAGTTACATCACATAATATATATTTTTTTAATAATTTTAAACTTACTACCCATTTTCCTCATAAACGCGTAGAGGTATTAAATTGAAATTCATACCAAATACTCAGGTCTATAATACCCTTAAGCTGTAACAAAAATCAAACTTCTATGTCAACGTATCAAAGAAACAGCAATTTGAGCTGCATATTTTGAAAACTCGCAAGTACTCGCAAGGGAATCAAAACCTAAAGGGTACTTCCAGTCGACCTAGAATCTTGAAATTTGGCAATGAAGCAACGTTTTATAGCACACATAAAGGAAAAATTCCGAAAACCTTAAATTTTTAGTTACATTACAAAATATATATTTTTTATAAATATAAACTTATTACTTTTTTCCTCATGAACGCGTAGAGCTATCAAGTTGAAATTCCATATCAAATACTTAGATCTAATTGCCTTTAACCATGACTCGATTGTCGTAATGAACGAACTTTGTAAACCTTGCAGGTTTGTACGAACCCTCGGTGCGCGAGTCCGACTCGCACTTGGCCGGTTTTTTTATAGATAAATTTAAAATGTTTCTTTTCTTAGGATTAGTTTCATTTCAGTTTGTAGACATAGTGTTAAATTAATAAAGTTATTGATCTTGCGTTTGCTTCATAATTCCAGTTTTTGGAACGCTATTAGTAAAATAGAACAAGCATC
This sequence comes from Scirpophaga incertulas, assembly GCA_036419045.1. Lineage (NCBI taxonomy): Eukaryota > Metazoa > Arthropoda > Insecta > Lepidoptera > Crambidae > Scirpophaga > Scirpophaga incertulas. The sequence goes on along the minus strand of CM071639.1, from coordinate 22,312,700 downwards.
CGTTTTTGATCTGTTCATTTTGGGCATTGGTCTGCTTATTTTCTTCGCATAAGAAACCGATATCATTTTCTTACCTACCTACCTTTTCACATTCTGTTTTTTTGGATCAAATTATCGTATCAGCAACTTCAAGTAATACGAGTATGTATTTTCTTTAATGGATCGTACTAAGAATTATGTAAATTACTACCTACTTACCTATATAAAATTGCGTTGTTTTGATTAACACGGGTCGGGTCCGAGTGGGGCGGGGCCATAGCTAGCGGTGCCTCCCACTCGGATACGAGCGAGCATCCCGTTCATTTTGTACTCGTAGTAGTCAGTAAACCGGTCCGAGTGTTCGGCACCCAGCATGCTGTGTGCCGACCACTCGGATCCGAAAAATGTGTTTTTTTATTGAATTCATAATAATAACAATATATATTTATCCATATTTTCAAACGTTCATATGTATTTAATCAAAATTCGCCTTAAAAAGTTTTAGTTCCCAGCTATTACTTTTTATTTGTTCGTAAGCAGTGAATGTGTTTATTTGAATAATAGTTACTAGATTAGATCTGTACTATGACACATCACCTGCTACCGAATACAAATCAGTATTACGTGATATATGAAGCCAAATAGGTCGTGGAGATCGAAGCGGGATCTGGCGGGCCGCGCGACCTTGGTCATCGACTTACAAGACGCGGGAAGTTGTACTTGTATACGAGTATTCAAGAGATTTAACTAGGGCGAGTCATAATGAACTTTGCTGTAGCTTTTGTTCAATGAAACGGAATTTATTTGCGAGAGACATTAACTAGAAATTTATTCAGTATCGGCTTTCTTGTATGTAAGCGATATTTCTACGTAAAACAATATTCTTTGTTCTTTCAAAGGATTTAGCCATTATGATATGAAAAAGTCATAGACAGTCAAACATAGTTGGTGTCGTATTTATCAAAATCATCATTCATCACAGCTCATATCCCTACTCAGGATTACTAGCCTTTTTTTTGTTCCCCTGAGGAAAATGCGTTAAATTGCATACCCCGGCTGTGGCGAGCCGGCGGTTATGTGGGGCTCTCCTCCCCAGAAGGGGTAGGCCTACCCATTAAAAACTTCAGGGATGGTCTTCCTCAGGCATGTAGGGAGCCCTCGGGAACGCGACTTCCGGGAACGCCCAGCCTCCGCTCCCCATACAGGGGAGCCCTCCTCAGGGGAGGCTACAGTACCTCCCCCGATCTCCTCCATACGAGTACTAGCCTATCCTAAGCATATTAGGGTAATACCACTTCAATTTCTACAAATGTGTAATGCAGGTTGCCTGTTTTGCTTTATCGAGTTAAAGTTAGTTAAATTTAGCTGACCTATTTTATGTTAAAGGTATGTAATTAAAATTTATTGAAACAATGTTGATTTGGAATAAAAGTTAAGATAAAATACATTTAACAGTTCATATCAACGAATAAATACAAGTATTTATATTAAGCATACCATTTTATGCTATTTTAATCATCAGAAATATAATTGACTGATAGAAAATATTCCTAAATTAATTTATTAAACAAGAATTAAATTGGTATGCCAAATCAGTTTCCATTATTTTTGGCATAAAACTAACTAAACAAATCATTTAAAACTTTCAACAGTAATAATGTAATTTCTTAGCATAGACAGTTACGGTATACCCAAAAAACGTTATTCTATTTATTCAGTATCTTTAGATCGTTTTGCTCTAATCCTCCTATGATTGTGGCTTCTTTCGAGTTTAGAAGCGATTAGGAATATACAAATAAATATTTGTGCTGATTCAGCGATACTTCATTATAGATTTTTCATTGTATTAATATAACTTTCCCATCATCAATTCTACGAGGAATTTTTGGAGACCCAATGAACCGGAAAATCGAGTTTTCTTTATAACGCCTTCAGAAAGTATGAAAGGGACTTTAAAGGGTTTAATTAAGCTTCGAAATCTGTGGCCTAAAATTTGCTAAAGATTATTTCGTACCACTTGAAGATCTAGCAGGGCAGGGCTTATGAAATGAAACTCCAAATTCTTGTTGTTTGTTGTGTATATGGTTTTTATAGTTTTCTTGCACTATTACCGAAATAGTATAGAATAATACTGTATTTTATGTTATTATTTTATATAGATTCGATTTTGAAATGCGCAAATCTATCCCAGAATAAATATGAGGATATATATATATATTTATATTGTTGAAAACATAAATTTAATTGTGTGTATTTGAGAACTCATGTTTACGATGTGCAGAGCAGATATATAACCATTGCTACTGGGCCCTAGATCAGCTCATCTTAATCTAAAACGCGACTCATAGCAGTGTTTAGTCGCTGGCAAAGTTACAATTTAATATCTCAGTAGTCGTCCCACGACGGATAGAGGCAACTTCAACAATAGGTGGAGTTGACTCGCTCCCAGATTTGTGGCTGGAATTACAATAAATTTAACGACTCCGCCGACATAATTGTCAAAGTTTTTGTATATATTTTTGTTGTGGCTTTATTCTGTTCTGTGTTCATTTAGAGTTATTATAGTTGAACGGCCTGTCTTTGTTGCTACCATTTTGTTGTTACGTTTTGTTCGTGAGTTGTCAGTGGTTTCAAAGTTTTATGAATTAGTTGAATAATTAATTGTAGGCTTTCTACATACAAATTAGCAGCATCAAATACATCATCATCATTCATCTTGAAATAAATAATTTTTATTACACTGTCCCAAGTAAGCTTAGCAAAAATTTGAATAAAAAGGTTCATGAAATAAAAATAGACATCCACGGCAGTGGATCTTAACATACAGTGATAGTACCTATTTACTTACATTATACTATCTTTTAATATAAAGACATATACATTATTTATAAAAGTGCCAAAAACCCAAAAACCGAAAGACATGGCGAAGGGTCTACGACACAAAAAAGTTTTTGAACGTCTGATCTAGGGTAACGGATATACCTACATATTTTTGAGAGTAATATATATATTACTATGTTACTAATCATGACTAAAGTAAAAATGCTCGCATACATCACACAAACATCTGCCTCCACCGGGACTCAAACTCAGGACCTTAGAGATAGTGACACCTTGAAACCGGTAACCGGACTATAGAAGTCAAAATTTTAATGTAACATACACACAAAATGTCTGTATAAAGTATTTTTATTTATATATTTATACTGAATTTTACAGTCAAATTCCAATTTACTTGTGCAAATATTTATACTAGTGAAATGAGTGAATTCCAATCTACTGTCACTTACTAATGATAAATAGGTATGATAAGATAATGTTAATACAAATTCTTGTTCGAAAAAATGATGATGTAGTCATAAAAATGTGAAAATGATATTTAATTAAAGGCAGTAATTTCCAAGCGCCGCGCTGGAACAAGCGCTTGGCACTCGGGAGATAAGGGCAGATAATGTATTGCGCGACAAAGGGAGACATTTAGAACTTCGCTTACGCAAAAAGGAAACGGAGATTCCAAAGTTCGTAGCTATAACCTATACCTAAATTTGGTTCAAAGTGCGATTTTTACAGTACAGCTATTATAATAAAAATTATAAACAAAGTACAAGAAATAAATAAAATTATTTTTAAATATATTGTTGATAATATATTTCTATAAATACCATACCTTTCGCGACATGGTTCGCGTGCCATAGGAAAGATATATTTTCCCATATCAGACAGTAAAATATGTCAAAAAATGACATCATAATCGGTCCAATAGAATTTAAGTTTATTCGTAATATACACTGAGATATAATATTTTTTTGTTTTTGATTTATTTAAAATGCTTACTTAGAAAAATGTCAGGAAAGTTTTTGTCCTTCATTACATTAATCACAATAATAGCGTCCTAGTCAAAGACCAGCCGCTGAATACTTAGTATATGGTCATCTATGTTTTGTTAATTAGTACCTTAGTCATGGTTCATATATATTTCTATCAAATATATTTATATTTATGTAACATGTGTATGTCTCTGTCCGTTACCTTAGATCCCATAACACAAGCCTTACAGAGATTACTTTGGGCTAGGCTAATTGGTGTATATGTATAAGAAATAGTTATTTATTATTATATCTAAGTCTACAGAATCTACAGAAAAAATATTTGAACTTATGTTGCATTCGCCGAAATTTATAACACTACATGATGTTTAACTAAATAAATATGCTATCAACGTCTGATGTGATTGAATTTATCAATCACATCAGACGATATAAACACTATTGCAATGGTGTATAACAATTTGATATACTTAATGTGAAAAGTTATAAGAATGGTATTAGTTTTATGTCAAATCGTTACGTGAGCTATAAACACATGTAGTGCAGTATTAAAGCGTACTTAGAGCCCTTCCCTGATTAAAACTCAGCCATATTGAAACACCGAATATTTCAGCGAGTAGAAATGAACCACCATTTTAAAGTTTCCTCCCACTAGAAAGTACTAAAGGCGGAGAAAAAGCAATGTTCTTTTGAGAATAACAGTTAAAAGCACTCCGCGAAGTGAAAATAGTGGCGATGAAAGTACTTTTAGGTTTTACAAATATTGAATTTTTATTGAGCAACAAAAATATTTATTCTAAGATTTTCTTATTATAAGAGACTGCTGCGAAGAGCAGTTAAAGTTACGAGTTATAACAGAATGTTACATACGAAATATGTCTCAGTAAAAACGATGTATGAAATGAGCTTCGGGCGATACGGTATTACTTTCGCGGTGAAAAGCGAGAGTGAAATTTCTATTCGGGCGAGAAATCCTGGCGTCGTGATATTTGGGCTATGGATGACGGCGGGGGCGACACTTGACGCCGCCACCCGCGGTGCCGACGATTTGTACCTTTACCCTGTCTACTATAGAGATGTCGGCAGCGATTGAGCTTTCGATTTTGCGGAGTCGGCTTTGTGTGTTTGCCGCTTTGCGTGTTCTTCGATAAAGAACTTAACGTAATTAAAATTTTTATATGCTGGTTTCGCTTATGCGGTCTATTTAGATTTTACATATATTAGTCAAGTGAATTCATTATATCACGTTGTTTCGTTAGTTAATAAAATAAAGTTAAGTTAGTCTCTACACTAGTTAGTTAATTAAACTCTATTTGTATTTACCATCTATCATAATCTATTATTCATTACCTAATAACGGGTAAAACGATAGTTTTTTAGATACTGTACTTGTCCAAACGCAAACGTTGTTACGATGTTTTTGCTTATCACTATAAAGATATAGTTCAATTTTGCGTCATAAAAAAATAAATATAAAATATGTTATCACAACTTGTGCAGAATTGTTTTTCAATGAATCCGTAGTTTAATCAAGATTCTTCTTTGGAATGTTCTATTTCCATCTATAGAACTTCAACAACTGATGCTCCGTTCTAGCGGTTTTCTTCCAAAGTGGATCCGCAGGAGGCCTCACACCATACACATCTCAAAGGTTTTTTAGGCGGCGAGAATTGTGTAACAACTGCAGCTCATTTGAGGCATGCGACAGCTCATTCAGCATGATTCAGGGTCAGGGTGAGCAGCGACATCACGGATGTAGAGTGCTAATCTTGGTGTTATAAAAAAGTACATTCGCTATTGTAACTACCAATTGTCGACCTGTTGGTAAAATTTTCTGCAAAGAAACCGCACAGCTGATATGGAATTTTTGACAGCCTATTCAGCTTTGGTTCACGTGAAACTCCATTCAGTGTGGACCTTTTTAAATCGCAACTGCGGTGTGGTGCTTCTTAAGGTAAACGTGACAAAAACTTTTAATTTAGTGTGCCTTGTTGACGCACGTTAAATATACGAGTAACATTTTAATATATAACTTTGCAGTGTACAGCTTTCCTTTACAAAAAAAAAAACATTACATAACATTTCAGAAATTTCCTCCATGGTTAGCTAATAACATTTGGCCCTCAGGGTCCAGCCTTTTTCAACCTTGTCATTTATCCCGTCATTCAATGCATTCAGTCTATATTTAATGTGCCATACATTGGCAATTTGGACAATGGAACGATCGTCGGCCATAATAATACTGCTTAAGATAATCTCCGCCATCTAATACACAGTAGAGTTCCACCATCCGGCTTGAGGCTAAGTCTCTCGAAATGTGAGTTTTATGGGACTGACACTTGCAGTTCAAAAGGTTCTATAAAAAATTGATTTAGATCCTTGTTGAATTAATCCTTCCATTTGTAAAAGAAAAAGCAAAATTTCATGTAGTGCTCAGATCAATTAATATTCACTTTGCATACTAATATTTTGTCATTACGTCGCATATTTTTCATTTTTGAAAACACACTGAGTTGCTCGCTAAGGATTAGACAAATTTAAAAAAATATTCTCTCTTATATAATATAATAATAAATATAGGTTTACTGATCCAGATTCTTCTTTCCTCTAACACGGTACTATTATAAATAACATCTCAGTCACGATGCCAAGGTGGCGCAGCCGTGGGCCAGCTTAGTCACCACGATCCTTCCAATAGTAAAAGCGGTGGACCAATTCTTTTTCATGCCAGGCTCAATGTTATCTTCTATAGGGCTTTTATAACTGCCACTTTAGAACCAAATGGCTTAATGAGTGACAACGGTAAAAGATCCTACGCGAAGACGTTTCTTGGAGTATAGAGTAGTCTTTGGTATGATATATATTTTGTAGCTTATCTTCCAGCAAGATACATCCAATAACTTGCTGGAACATGTTATAATAGTAATTATCATTATATGCTGACAGTTGTTAAGTTATCTTTAACACAGTTTCTTTTGAATTGATCTATTTATTTTTTATGATTGTTCATTCATCTCAAATTATTTATTTTACGTATCTCACCGCCATCAAAAACGCATACTTTGTATATTTCCATTTAGGAACTCTGTGTAATACAGTGATATATGGAGTGCGCTCTGAACCTGACCCAGGCTAGGATTAACCGGGTGGCCGGGGATACACCCCGTGCCCGGGTTTCGGCCAATCCCGTAGACAAAACACAGACGGTAGGCAGTTATGAAAATCGTACCCCTATTTAATGTACAAACGAGTAGCATTCGAAACTTGAGATATTTTGCAATCACTTGTGGTATTCTTGTTAAGTTTCATTTAACAAGAATACCACAAATCGCTTTTCACTTTGAATTTTTCTAGGGTGAATAAAAAAAATATAATACTCGTTCACAGAACCTGATTGATAGGTTATATAACTCATTAATTTGTCATGGTCGTCGGTTAATAAATGTTTGATACGCACTTGGTCGTATCAAACTCATGGGGGCCTCATGTTATTTTCATATAAACTTGATAACGTAATTTTTAAATGTGTAATAGTGTGATGATCTATAAGGACGGATCCTCTTTTGAAGAAATTCACTCGATAAGTACAAACTCTCCTTTTCCTAACAATATTGTATGAAAACAATCAATTACCTGACGCTTCTATTATTTATATTTTAAATACAATTACATATAAATACTGTGTCCCCGCAAATTTTCCTTTAAAATTTCACAAAACTATCTAGGGTTGGCTGGAAGAAATATCTCTGAGAGATAAGTCCGCCTTTGGACTAAATAACTTAGTACCTCCTAATATATAGTATTTTTGTAATATTGTATACAATAAAGAGTTTATATTATAAATTATTTTAGTGCAAGAATAGGAGTAACAAGAGATTTCAAATTTATTTCGAATATTTAATAGATTTTGCACTTCGCTTAGCCGGCATAATACAGAACCTCACAGAAATCACTGTAAGGAAATGGTTTTGTTTTACAAAGGGAAATGTTTAGTTGATTAGTATAAATTCATGCTATACCAGAAATGCATGTTTATTATAGAAAAAAAATAAATTTCATTCATATTTTGTGTATGATAGGTATGTCTCGTTCCATTCTGAAGAACGATGTCGATAAAGCCGTAAATATGTTTTAGCGGATATAAATAGTAAACTATTTCAAGATTTAATTCGAAGTAATAGAAATTCATAACATTATGTAAGCGCGAATTTGGTGTTCTGGATATTAATATATAATGATGAGTGTTTAGAACCGATGATTTGAAAGTTTGCGTTCTACAAAGCTTTGTAGCGAATGCGAAATTTCTTTGATGTCTCGAAGATATTTGTAGTTGAAACAGATCTAGGAGATGTATTACTCAACAGCAACAAATATGGGATCGTGTCAAAATACAGTGAGGACAAATATTCGGAAACATTTAAGGTATTCCCCGACAGGGCACACGGAACAGGCATATCCCTTCTTTATGTGTGGGGCGGTCCCTCGGGCGTCTGGCGTCTGTCTGACCCTGCCCTTATCGGGGCGATGCTGTTATCTCAAGGTCACTCGGGCCTGTTTATGGATGCAGCCCCAAACTTCTAGTACTGTCACGTGTTTACACCGACACTTTAAAGAAAAAGGCTTCGGGGTTAGGTGTTTACATCTTCCCTATTACGAATTGTTATTGGTTTCATAAAAGGTGTTGTAGCTTTCTTATTAAAATAAAAATAATTTACATAAAATGTGAACTTTATCTTTTTTCATCGAAAAATTGAATCAGTTATAAACATAGTCAAACTATAACACCGTACATAGGAATTTGATAAGACAAAAATTAAGAGCTACTTTTAATAAATCTCTAAATATTCTATACAAAACAAAATACGATTAGCGACATGCCAGCTATCAGAAATGAAGATATAATGAAAGAATTGTACCAGTGCCAGAATCACACTAAAATTATAAAATTTGAAAGTTATAGGCGAAGCCTCCGTAGCTATCAGCTACGCGCTACGAAAGGCGTAGTCGCTAAGCACAGCCACTGTAGATGTTGCTACGAATTTGTAGGTAGTTATATGCATTCTATGTCTATCTCAAATCTATGCAGGGTGGCTACAACTACATTGTATTTTTTTATTCATAAACTATTTCGACACCTTTTTATATTTCAGGTCAATACAAATTTGTAAAAAGGAACTTAATAATGACATTAAGTACCGTCTCCGTAGTTGCTATTTTAATGTAGAATTTGTTACCAAGTTACTATATTATTCCATTAAGTTAGCAGTTTGTTGTGGAAGTTAATAATTGCGGATGAATGACTCGCACAGATTGACTCAATTGAAATGCAAAATGCTAAGACTAAACAAGGGAGGTATCGTAAATATAACAAGAAATCAAGAAGTTATAAATTATATCTTCAAGACTCTAAGCAAGTCAATAAAACAGGAAACTAAAATCTATTTTCGAAACTTAAAAAAATTAAATAAATAACAATTACATCGAAAATATGCTCGATGTGTGGGTGGTAAAAATTCCTCTACACAGATCCAGGAAGGTACGGTGGGGGACGAGGGGGCGTCACTTTCACCGTCGCGCCAAGGTCACGCGGACACTGCACATACACGTAAATGTACACTACGATTCGCGGGTACCCCCACTCGGTAACTTGGCGTCTACATTTTGATTTCCGAGTTTCAGTTCGCATTTCGATTCACGTGTCTAGGCTGTTTGAGATATTTTGAATTGGTTACGATCACATTTTATAGTTCCAGGAACTTGACTAAATCAGTCAAATGCATTTCCTTGAGAAGTAATACATATTTTTTTTTGCTTTAACGTTATATTTTAATAATTTAAAATAATAAAGTTGCCTTCTTATTTTAGTATGTTTTTAACTTTCACGTCAACAATGGGATGCAAAAAAGTGACTATATATGGTTCAATTTAGAAAAAAGACACAGTCTGTCGTATAGGAAAACGCAAATCAGCGATTTATTTCTAGTTCATTTATTCGATAATACAACAGCCATTTCTAGACACAACAAAAGATTAGACTTCACGAACTATTAGAACATCTAATAAAGCTAAACAAAATGTGAAAAACATTCGATTATAGACTAGACGCGCTCGCAATTTGTCGACTCGGCGTAATTTAGGCGGGAAATTGATTTTTTATGCCATTAAAGGCGGGGGCCGCCGTGGGCGCGGGGGGCGCACGAAAGTTATCGGATTTTCGCGCCTCGAGCACTGAGCTCTCGCACAATCGTCACTCTGAAGGTCAATGGCTTCGATACACCAACTACCGTCTTCAACTTGATTGATAAATAATGCGATTTTGATCTCGAGCTTATTTTTGCGTATGAATTCTGAATTGCGAATGTTTTTCTAAGAGTTGAACTATAATTTTATGTTTGTTGGAGTTCTTAATACGATAGTAACTATTCATTGTATAGCTTGGTTGGAAAGGATCTGATTAAGATAAATACTTCGTGTTTTTCGTAATTATCATTTCTAATCGTAGCATACAATATCGGCTCTATTTTAATATTATATATCTATGTAATTAAGTGTATACACAAGTATGTATTGATTTACAGATAGCTTCATCTAAAACCTTAATGCAGAAGCCCAAAGCAAAAAGAATCCTCGTCCCTCCCTTAATAACTTTAATTGTTCAGAATCACGACGCAGGTCGGCGTCTACGAAAGTCGATCGAACACGGAAGCTTCGGAGCGTACGTACGTACTATATTGCAACGCTCTTACAATCGTATGACTCACACTCGCCCAAGCGGCGTACAATATTCATCAAAACAAACGCACACGCGCGCCGAGCTGTACCACACCGCCGAAAGTTGAGTGAAGTCGGGAACTATCTCGGTGTGAGTGAATGAGAGGGAGAGTGTGACGAAATTTCACTTTCCGTTTTGGCAACGTCGCGCGCCCTCCCCGTTCGTCGACATTTGAACGGGGGTGCACGACTAGTTCGGTTTGAAATCGAAATTTTTCACGCCGCCGTTTCTACGTAGATATTTTGGCACGTGTAAACGAATGAACTTGAATTGAACGTGGTTTTTGAATTCGGTGTTAGTAGCTTATGTTTATTGAAGATATTGTTAAGTTTTAACTGAACGATTGCTTGTTGTTTCGGCATTAATTAGATATGTCGTATATGATTTGCATTATTATAATAATGCAAAACATATACGACATAAGGAAAAAAAGTTTACAATTTTTATAACTCATGTGCCAAAAATTTACAGATTGTTTTCCCGATTAACTGGACTCGTTGAATTCCAATAAGGCAATCTTATACTTTCACCAACTAAATATATGGATAATAACGAAAGATAAATGCAACATCAAATACAAAAGTTGAGGCGAGCCGTAGTAAACTAACGGTACTGTGTGTGGGGCATTTCAAATACTTCAAAAACTCTGACGATTCTCGGAAGTGTCATCCGTAAACGTGTGACAGAGACAGCATGATACTCCGTCACGTTCTCACGACTATCGACTCACAAAGGGCTCGAGCCGAATATCTATTTTTCGTACAATTTAAAACTTTTTGGTTCCGCTTTCCTTTAATTTGTGCTTTCTGTCTTTAGAAGCGTCATTTGAACATTCTTATCTTGGGTACAGCTAAAACATCTATTGAATTTTCACTACTATTACAAAATCAAGTTATGAAACTCTAACTTTACAATAACTCAAGTTATGTGTTATTGACAGAGAATTCTACGCAGAGTAATATTATACAGTGACCTGACAAAAGCAGGATTATGGAAATAGCGCGATTATATAATATTGCCAGTAACTATTCTTAGATTACGACAATAAGGAAAATGTAACACCGTAGGTACCTTCGTAGGTGAAATGTGTTTCGAACAGACAAACAACCGGTTTTTATATGCGTAAAGTATATGTAGAGAGATGTTTACAGATTACTCAATTTATGTTTAATTGAATAATGCTTCGATTGGCTTAAATACTTAATTGATTTACTTTGATGCTTGAATATGAATGTTCAGAACAATGGTACTTTATCTTACTTGAAGGTTTCAATTTAATTAAGTAAGTGCTTCTGGCAGGAGTAAATATTGAGGTTTGTCTCTACGAACACGTAACATATAACTAACTGCAAGCTGTTAGTTAAATTATATGATGCCACTATCTCTACATTTTTCTTTTCTCCTGCTTTTGCAAACGGATGGAGCTAACGAACGCACGGAATGCTCTAAGTTCTAATTGTATAATCATTCAGTTATAAAAAATATATAACGTGTTCAATTTTTTTTATTGCCGTACGTGCCGCCAGACGAGCAAGCGGTTGAGCGGCGAGCAAGTATGTTATATTTAAATTTCGATTTAATACTATAAATTTAAAATGCTAATGGATTTTCATACGTATGGATGTATTTTAAACCAATTTCAGCACAAATCCATGACAAATAGGAAATAGCTGTCAGTTCAAAAGAAGTTTCTTATTGTTTAGCACTTTTTTGTCGGTGTAACAGACCTTAATCGCGCTTTCTCATTTTCCTAACCCTTAATACAATGTACCCAAGTTCACGGCTCGCGAATCGATTGGTTAAGGTTGTAGCAGGCTGCGCAGGAGTCGGGTTACGCTGTGACGGATGCGGCGGGCGGAAGTGGCATGGCCGCCGGACGCGCGCCATCTTGCTTTTGCTCTGCGCGTGCGAGCACGGATGTCCTTTTGTTTTTTAAGTGCACTTACATTGATCGGTAGCAAAAAGATTGTAAAGGTTGCATACCTCAGAATCTGCGACGACGTTAAGCATGTATTTTGTATGTAATAATTTTATATTTACTTTCTTAATTATATCGAATAACTTATAGAAGAAAAAGGATAAAACTATCTATGTTACGAGATTAATCAAATTTGTTGGGTCATAAGGTATTTTTTGTCATTTGCTATGGTAGCTAGTTATAAATTTATTCTCAGAGACGTACATCTGCGCAATCAATTTAATAATATTAAACTTTATTCTTCTGTATATACAGTATCTTGTCCCATCTTTTTTTGCGGTTGTTGACATTTGACAGCTTAAATAACTGAATAAAACCTTATTGTTGTTGAGTTCGGCAAAAAATCTTTTATATTGCCAGGTAAAGGAGCTTTTGTGAGTCGTATGCGCTTTGTGCAAGGCTGGCGATTCCGTTGCGCAAAGTTTACTGTCTAAGAAATTATTCGCTCATTTAGTTTATGTTCACACCTGGCAACTGCGTCGGTAACAAACGTTAATGTTGTACGAGTATTTGTTACTCATTTCTTCAAAATTAACAATTACGCATAATTGTGAATAAACGGAAAGTATAAGTAAGAAAAAAAAAATGCAAACATTTTTTGTAAGCATTTTTTATTATTTATACATATTTAACATTTTCAATAAAATGCAAATTCACATATTTAAAAACGGAATGTGATAACTAACTCACATTTAAATAACATTTAAACTATACAAATAAATTAACGTTCTAAAACGAGATTATAATTTGAAAGATAATAACTAATTATTCTTCTTTCTCCTGCCCTGATCCGAATTCTATTTGGGGTCGGCGCAACATCTCTTTCTCTGCATTCTCCTCTATCACTCGCCATTTCGAAACTCACATCTCAACTTCAGTTCTTCAACATATCAATAAAACAGTCCATCCATGTTTTTTTTTGTCTTTCTCTCCCTTCACGCTCATTCGCTTTAATGTCCATAATTAAATAATAATTTTTAATTTATTCATTTAGTTAATTTGTTTAATCATTGTAATTTTAGAAACTAATCTATCATTTTCTTAAAGCTACATGTGAACGCAGCCGTAAGTGTATCACGTTATACACACAAAAGGTCCATTCCAACTACTAATTTATTGTATATAATTAACCAGTTCGACAATGAAAGCACAAATCGGTCTAATTATGCTGTAAAAAAGAAAATCCCGATACCGTATCGTAATTAAAGAAACGGCAACAGAGCGTTTTGCGTAGAACCGAGCGGGGAAAATGCAACGTCGCATTTTCACCCTCAACGGTCCTCCCCCCTTCCCCCTTCGCCCCTCCCGCCGGCCGTGGTGACTCATTCAACCTTTTAACTCCTGACGCTACGCTGAACTAACTCGGATCTCGACCGAGCGCGGAACATATTTTGCATAGAATTTTTAAACAAAACACCATCATGTAGCGATTATGAGTTTGACGTTAAATAGTTTTAGTACGTTTTATGTATATTTTAAAGGGATGGTTAATGAAATTATAAAATGCCTAAACTAAGTGTTAAATTTTCCGTATATTGTTTATAGTTGAGTCTATTTATAGTTGAAATCTTTCTCTCTACCCGAATTTTATTATAGGAACGTTTATTTTTCACACGTCTGGTATTTAACGACATTTATTTTTCTTTTAATAATTATTTAAGTAGATAATCTATATTGTATATTTCATTGTAGTTAGGAAAAGTTTTATGTTTATTTTTATTGTAAAAAAAAACAGGTTAAACAAACAATAATAAAACTAATTGAACAAAATGTTGGTTTAGCTGTGGATAATACACAAGCAGCTACCTACGTAGTTACCTTTTCAAATGTGATTGTCAGTCGCCATCCGGGATTCGTGTAGTATCTGAAATGGACCTAGCACATACCTGAAACAATGGAAAAAATGTTTAAAAGTGCAAACACAATTTACTTTGGTACACAGAAACTAACATATTGAAGTATAATTTAAATATTAGGAGTAAATTCCAAGAAATAGGAGTACTAGGAACGTTAAAATTTGACAGTCATCTTACTTTACTATTTAAAAAAAATAAGTAATACTTGTTTTTATGGAAGGGCAACATTAATGCAAGTACAGCTTTGTCATAACCATAAATGTTTTATAAATTGATTTCAACGGCATAAATAAATATATTAGTAAAATACATCTTCACTTAAATTAATTTAGAAAAAATAATAATAAATATAATCTTCATGAGATGAAAAGTCTGGTTCTGGGATTCGAAACTTGTAAATATAATTACTTTAAAATAGTAAGACCTCAATTTTCTCATAACTCAAGGATTGTGAGTCAATTTTACACTACCTAGACATCAAGAAGTTGTTAATGAATACTAATTCAAAATTTACAGGGTCCTTCTTATGATGTTCGGAAATGTAACCACAAGAAGTGATGAATGAACCGTCATTCTGTTACTATGATTCAACCTTTTATATATTTTAAAATTGGAACAGATTTGTAAATTCTCATTAGGAATCATTTTCGTTTTTTTAATTTGTATCACTGTAGGTGTCTTGATGCGGTGCCCAGTTGAGGGAAGTAAAAACAGCACGAATTATGGAATTCACTTTTATTGCCAGCACGTATAAATTGCAAGCACGTATATATACTATTACTAAGTTGTCGCCGATATGGACGCTGTAGAACAGAGAGAGAATATTGCTCCTAGCGGAGCTATATAAGCACTAATAAAAATGGGTTGCCACCTAAAATAATTTTTTATTATTTGTTGGTGATACCAACATGTTGCGGCCCCACAAAATTAAAGAGAATATAACTTTAAACCTTAAAATAAAAAGAATACAATTTAGGTTGTAATTTAAAGTATCACTAATGTGCAAAACAACGTACAGTAAACATATTATTTTTTACTTTCAAATTATTTTTTTACATTCAATATCTATTTACACATATCTATACCTATATAAAAATAATAATAATAATACAGAATATACAAGTATTTGTATTTGAAAAGGATCTACTACAGTTACAATATAAAACTATTACACATACTAACTTATGGTTAAACATTATGCTTTTATTTAAAACTATTACACATACTAACTTATGGTTAAACATTATGCTTTTATTAAAGCTATAAATACATGAAATTTTAATTATCAAATGGCAAAACACAAATAGTAGACAGAGATCTGTTATAAATTTTACCATTTGGCATCTTAACATTGAAAGCCCGTACATTACCATCTGTTCCAGGGAAAATCTGAACAATTCTGCCCATAGGCCAATCTAATGGAGATGTATTTGTTTCTTTTAAAAGGACTAAGTCACCAACTTTAACGTTGGGCCTTGCCACGCGCCACTTAGATCTACATTGTAAAGAATTTAAATACTGCTTATTCCAAACATTCCAAAAACATTGTTTAATTTTATTTATTAATTGCCAAAACTTCAACCTATTGCATGGTATATAAGAAACATTAATTTCCGGATATGACATTAATGAGTCACCTATAAGAAAATGCCCTGGCGTTATATAAGAAAAGTCATTAATATTTGAAGAAGATACAGGAAGAAGAGGTCTAGAATTAAGTACAGCTTCTATCTGTGTAATTACAGTCAAAAATTGTTCATATGTTAACACAAGTTTTTGAATAATTCTTTTCAAATGATATTTCATGCTTTTGACCGCTGCCTCTGCCAGGCCAGCAAATACTGGTGAGTAGCTTGGAGTAAAATGGAATCTTATGCCTAATTTAGACCCATACTTATGAACTAACATTTGATGTTCTGAGGAGCTATTTAATTTATACAAATCTGCTAATTGATTTTTAGCTCCTTTAAAATTACTGCCATTGTCGCAATAAATGTCTGAGGGCAAACCTCTGCGAGAACAAAATCGTTTGAAACCAGCTAAAAAACAATCGGTCGACATATCTGAGCAAAGCTCCAAATGTATGGCCCGTGTTACAAAATCTACATAAACACAAACATAACCCTTTGTTATTTGGGCACTTCTCATACGAGAATTTTTTATTGCAAATGGTCCACAAAAATCTATTGCAACCCTTTGAAATGGCCTTGACGCAGTTACACGTTGCTCAGGTAGAGAACCCATCAATTGCTGAGCTGTTGTAGCCTTAAATTTAAAACAAATTAAACATCCACCAGTTATCTTCTTAACTTGCCTAATGCCATTTATTAGCCAGTATTTCTGGTTTAAACTTGATAAAAGCAACTTTGGCGCCGCATGTAATAATCTAATATGTTCACTTCTAATTATTAATTCTGTTATTCGAGAATTTTTTGGTAATATGATAGGATGTTTCTGTGTAAATGGTATATTCGCATTTTGAAGCCTACCACCTACACGCAATAAGCCCCTATCATCTAGAAATGGATGCAATTCTAGTAGTGGACCCTTCAACATGTCCTTTTTTAATATTGCTTTTATTTCTGCTTCGAAATGAATTTGTTGCTCATGTTTAACAATAACCAAAAGAGAATTTTCTAACTCTGTACAAGTCAAATATAATTGTGTGTTTCTCAATTTATTTTTAGAAATATTGTTACAAAACCGTAATATAAATGCTAGTACCCTTACCATTTTATTAATATCAGAATATTTCTCAATAAACTTCGAAAATTCACTATTTTGTTGAGCTAATAATACTACATTACAAGAGGAAGTTGGAATAGATTCCACTTCACATAATAAGCCTTGGTGTAAGTCTATGTTTTCACAAAATTTATGCTCAACTTCACGAAGAAAGGCTGGTCCCTTCCACCAAAGCTCACATGAATTGAGCTCGTGAGGATCCACCC
The DNA here is from genome assembly GCA_036419045.1 of Scirpophaga incertulas. Taxonomy (NCBI): domain Eukaryota; kingdom Metazoa; phylum Arthropoda; class Insecta; order Lepidoptera; family Crambidae; genus Scirpophaga; species Scirpophaga incertulas. Next base: position 22,295,337 of record CM071639.1, on the reverse strand, counting down.
CCCTACTTATTAAATCAGAAGGATTCTGTTTTGTTTGAACATGAAGCCAGTGCCATTCTGACGATAATTGTTGTATTACCCTGACTCTATTTGAAACATATGCTTGAAGTTTTGATGGATGGTTTTTTATCCATCCAAGCACAATATTAGAGTCTGTGTACATGTATACATTATTTATATTAATTTTTAACTTTAATGTATTATATACTTTTGAAGCTAATTTAACCAATAACAATACTGCGTTAAGCTCTAGCTTGGCACAGTGAGCTTTGCCTTGTTTGTGAGAGGGTTTATTCGTGACTTTGAACAAAGTAAGAATGTATCAGGAATACCTGAGGAGTCAACCACTCGAAGATACAAGCAACAACCATAGCCCGTAGTACTTGAAGCATCGGCAAATCCAATCAGCTGAACTGCAGAGCATGTTGTTGTTATCGGGATATTTCTATTTAAAAAAATTGGTTGCATGCGAGACAAACTATCAAGAAATTGGAACCATTCATTTTTTAAATAATCAGGGACGGCTGAATCCCAATCTAATTTTTCACACCAAAGTTTTTGCATTAATGATTTTGCCTTAACAATGATAGGGCTAACAAAGCCTAAAGGATCGTAAAACTTAGAAATATAGCTAAGTATTATTCTTTTCGAAATTAATTTATTCTGCTTATCAATTGTAGGACAAGATATTATAAAACAATCATTTTTCAAATCCAACTTTAATCCTAAAGTTTTAATACTATAATCATTTTCTTGTTTTATATCTTTATGTTCAAATTGTTGTTCACTTAAAGGAATGTCTGATAAAAGGTCAGAATTATTAGAAGCCCACTTGTGCATTTGTAAACTTCCATAACTAAGCAATTCACATAATTGACGTTTTGCTTGTGTTAATATTGTTATATCGGAATGTGAATAAACAATATCATCAACGTAGGTGTTATTTCTTAAAATTGATGCTGCTAATGGAAGCTCTTCAGCATAAATATTGGCAAGCTCAAGTAGGCATCTTGTAGCGAGAAAGCTAGAACTCTTTAAGCCAAAGGTAATTGTATCTAATCGTATGCATTGTATAGGCTTGTGAGGGTTGTCACGCCATAATATATTCTGCAGCGAAGTGTGATCAGGATTTATTAAAACATTTCTGTACATACGCCTAATATCAGCTGTGAATGTATAATCCCCAAACCTAGACAATAACAAGACATCAAAAATTTCCCTTTGGACAACAGGGCCATTATATAGCATATCATTTAATGAAACTTTTTTAGTTGTTTTCATTGAGCCATCAAAGACAACTCGCAACTTAGTTGAAATACTATTCTCATTTAATACTGCATGGTGACCCATGAAATAGATTGGCTCCTTATGAAAATCAATCGAGTTAAAATCTATATAATGTGCATGGCCTAACTCAATGTATTCATTAATAACTTTTTGATATTGTGAAAACAAATCAATATTTTTATGTAATTTTTTCTCCAAACTTAAAAATCTATAATATGCAATATCAAAAGATTCACCTAGTGCATTATTAATTTCTTTCAATGGATATTTTAAAGGTAAATCTACTTGGAATTTATTATTTTCAAGTTTTACAGAATTCTGAAAAACAGTTTCAGCTAATTGAAATTCTGAAGAATTTTCTTTAATAATTTCAGGTACCGATTCAGTTTCCCAAAATGTTTTTAAAGTGTCCCTGATATCTGTGTCACATTGTGAACATAAAAGTGTTACAACTGATTTTGGTGACTTACTAACAGATGGGAGTGCTCCAGCCACAATATGACCGAATAATGTATTTACAATGCAAGGTGAGGAAGCAGGCAAGACAGGTGCAGTGCGAGCTGGATTGGGTGCGACACCCCCAGCATGCTCCTGGTTCTGCAGTTGCTCATGCAGCTGCAGCTCCAGCGGTAATAAGACCTGGAAAAATATATGTGCTCCCATTAGCATATTAACCTCAGAAGGGATGTTAAAAGTTTCATCAGCTAATTCGACACCATAGGGTATTGTAATTAATGAACGATCAATTTTATTTTGAGGAATTTGGCATGTTATACTATCAACTACATTAAAATTTATTAATTTATTGTAATTAGATGTCAGGGAATAAACTTGCAATGCAATTGAAAATGAAATATTATTTGTTTTATTTCCAACTCCTATGATTTTAGTATTTGATGGCATAGGAGTCAACCCTAGAATGTTAAGTAATTTTTTTGTTACTAAACATGTTTGCGAACCTGTATCCAATATGGCTTTCACCTGTATTTCCCTTTTGTTGTGTGTGAATAGTTTGACACGTACTGTAGGGATAAGAACATTTTCATTATTAAAATTCAAATTAGAAAATAATGATACAGGTTGAACCACAGGTTGACTTTCTTCTGGCTCGGAATGTAATAAAGTATGATGTGCTTTTTTACATTGTGCACACCTAAAATGGAACCTGCATTTACCTGGTGAATATTGAGGCAAGTATCGCACAGATTCTTGGTTTTTGCAAATATTGCTCTGTCCATATATGGCAACAGTTTAAATTTTTTGCATAAAAATAATTTATGATCAGGGGACTTACAGTATAGACAGCTGATAGTAGATTTTGCAGCTGCTATGTTGACTGCCTTGTAGCCCTGTTGATGCTTCGCAGCTACAGCTGAAGGCGACGCATTCTCCAACGCCAATGCACGATGCTCGAGGTAGTTAATGAAATCCTCCACCTTGGGCTCCAGACTTGCATCCATTTCGAGATGATAGGCCCGCAATGTGTATGAATCCACTTTACGTTGGAAAATCACCATTAATATTGGATCCCAGTTACTAATATTAATATCAAGATTTTTTATTGCTGCTAAGTTTTGTTTGACATTACCAATAAATTCTCGAATATGACAGGGCAATGACCTTTGAATAGGTTTTAAGTCTAATAGACAATTCACTAAATCTGAGATAATCCTATACTTATTGTAATATCTATTATCTAACAGTGACAATGCTTCTTTGTAACCTTCGGATGTAAGTGGTAAACATTTAATTAATCCATACGGCTCACCTTCTAAGAATGAGCGTAGATAATGCAATTTTTGTATGTTATCCAAATTTAGATCATTATGTATAAGAGAGTAAAATAATTGCTTAAAATCAGGATATTCACAATATTTGCCATTAAAACTTTTTATATTAATTGTAGGTAACTTGGTTTGAGTTTTATGACCCATGTTTGGTGAATGTGATTTACTTGAATCTTGATCGGTTTTCTTACTTATATGATCATTTAAAGTAGCTAAACAAGTCAAATATTTAGACTCCGAGGCGTCATAATCCTCATTGTCGTTATTGTCTAAATAATATATTTCTTTATTCAGTTGATTATATTCATTAAAGCAATCTTCCAGCCTGTGGCGTTTTGCCTCCAGCTGAGCACATGTTTCATGATTCAAATCAGATGTCGAACATAAATTGAATAATCTTGTAATGTTACCTTTGAGGTACGACCGATCCGATCGCATTTTCTTAAGCGCATCGTCTCCACCAGGCATGTTTATTAGAACTCCACAGGCGTATCCTTTTTATGTATTAAGTACAAATTTATGATACACTATACTAATTATTACTTTAAGTCTAATTAGGCACTATTTAATACTAAATAAATTGTTCTTAAACGAGTCACGATCACGACACGACGACACAAACAACAAAATGGCGTCACTCGCAGAGTCAGTCAGGCAGTCGATCGAAGCACAAAACGCCGTATCGTATTTTGTTGAGTATTGCAGCTTTACCGATAATAAGGTTGCAGTAAAACTGTGATATTTATTATGTTATACAGCTTGATGCTCTCCAACCAAAATTAAATTGCGTGCTTAATTGGTAGGTATCTTTGTTAATCCCAGTTGCGTGCTGATTTCCGCCTCCAAAGCAAATAGCCAAACACCAATCACGCTTCGCTAATTCTCTTTTATTCCTTGCTCGATGGACCATATGTAGGTGTCTTGATGCGGTGCCCAGTTGAGGGAAGTAAAAACAGCACGAATTATGGAATTCACTTTTATTGCCAGCACGTATAAATTGCAAGCACGTATATATACTATTACTAAGTTGTCGCCGATATGGACGCTGTAGAACAGAGAGACAATATTACTCCTAGCGGAGCTATATAAGCACTAATAAAAATGGGTTGCCACCTAAAATAATTTTTTATTATTTGTTGGTGATACCAACATCTACACTGATGGGACATTTGCTGGCGTTAATGGAACAATGTGATAAATCCATCGACGCAGGCCCAGCTGACGCGCGGACATATGGTACCTACTTCCTGAGGCTCGTTACCTGCGTGCAGCTGCTTAGGCGCGTGCGCCGCGCCGCGAAACCGTAGAGCAGCACATGTGAATATTGTTCTACGGTGCAACACCCATGACTCAAGGGTTTGCTATGCCTTATGCTAGTGAGTTATACTAAATTAGAATCTATGTAATATTTTATGTTATTATCAATCACTCAAAAACTGTTCATGAGAGGACAAATCAAATATCTACATATTTATATCCTAAGAAAATTGTCAAAATTTCCAGTATCTAAGCTATAATTTAATGAATACGATTGAGTTAAGATTGGACAATTATAGTATTCACAGACCTTTATATTTTTTTATTGCTTTTCTCATAAATATTTATACAAAAATCCTGATTTGAAACGGCTTCATAATATTGATATTTCGTTGATTTTTATGATTATTTCAATCAAAAAGTAACCCTAATTAGGATTTTGGAAAAATTTATAATCGTAGGTTACCTTATCTCATCCATTTCTAACTTCCTAAATTTAATTTTAGTAGTAACTCCCGAAGCTGAAATATACTATATAATACACGTATAGTTTATAGTAATAAAATAATCAATATTATATTATTGAATAGACTCTACCATTATTAAGCGATATTGTATCTAATGCCTGCGTAACAGAAAATTAACTAAAATGGAAGAAAGATTTTTATGCGGGATAAAAGATTACACGACAGTAAATTGGAGAATATGGATGTAAAGATGCGAGGATTCTCATTCTGTCGTCGTTTTCTTTTAAACTGTTGTTTTCATTTAAACTACAGATTTCAGTACCAGGCTTCTAGATTTACCAGTGCTTATTATTTAAGATTCTTGCAAGCATGAAATTTGGAACTTAGTAAATTATTCAAAGACAAAACGATCTATTACGAGTATTCTACATTTAAGTACCATAATTGAAGTATATTAAGAAAATGGAACTATCACGTCATATGAAAAAAAAACACTGGACGGAGAAACAAGAGTTTAAATATAAATGTATAATTTAGTTGCATAAAGTTAAATAAATCAAATGTAAGTAAATGTTAATATTGCAATATAATGCCAAACATTACTACAATGCATACAACATTTTGTCTTAAATATATGGAATTAGTATTTTGGAAGGTTTGGTCAGGGTTTATATGTTGCTTAGTTAAATACCATCCAATATTAAATAATGTCTAGGCGTAAGAAAAATAAATTCCTGAAGTACATTTTATTTATTACATATTTTAAATATTCACAGATTTATTTAGCGTTTTTATTCAAAATGCAAAGTCACGAATAAAAGTAATTATTTAATTTTGGTATATTTATTTTTCTACTATGAGATTAGCAGATAGATTTCATATACATTCGCTTTTCCAAATTTATTTAAATTATCATCAGTTTCATGATAGGAAGATAGTACTTATGATATTGTCTTTATATTATGTTAGCAGAGCCATTTTCAAAATGCGTTCACACAAGACCCAAAAGCGTCTCTATCATCGCGCAAAGCACAAAGTCTTCTACCTGGGTGTACCATAAAAAACAGGTCAACGACCCCGGCAGCTGCTCGAATTCAATATGGCCGACATTTATGTCAAAAATTAATAAATGCAAGCCAGTTCGTGTTTGATGGATCATGTATAGAGCGATTTATTTTACGTCCCATTCAGCGTATAAGCATTTTTGTTATTAAAATGATTTGAGTATGTGATGAGAAATTATTTATTTTTTATATTCAAAAAGTTTTTGTATTTTCTACTTGTTCAAAGATGTAAATAGGTAAATTTTGTAATTCAATTTACTACCAGGGAACATAACAGTTCTTTTTTGCTTGATTAGGTACACTTGATAAGAAAAAAGCAAGCATCTCTTCCGATTCTGATCTACACCTGGTATATTAAACTTGAGAGGATCACTAAATTGATTCTTGTCGAAATTAATAATGATCACGTCTGATCTGGATTTGTTAAAACAAAATAATAAGACATATGTGAATAAAAGTAAAAAAATGCATTTTAAATAATGGATTATAAATTGGTGACGATAAAATTAGTGTGTGTACATCACATAAGAATCTTATATAAACTTAAAATGAGGTATCGAAGATGATAGAGTGTATTTTTCTAGCGATACATTTCGCTAATGTAACTTTAGACGCTGAGAGGTTATCAATGATAGAATGGCGACAGTCTTAACTACAGCGGTAAATAGGTAAATTAACAATGGTGGTTGGAATTTGAATCGCTCGTTTATATATGTATCTTATTTATACTCGTTTATATACTAGGAGGTAGACTCTGTACCAGGGTCGTCTGCATGGGTACCTCCGTCTTACCTATTTCCGCCGCCAAACAGCAGGGTTCGCTTTGCTGTGTTCCGGCGTGAAGGGTAAGATAGGCAGTGAAATTACTGGGTACTGTGACTTTACATCTTATGTCACAAGTTGGCAACGTACACTGTGGTTCTTATGAGGTTTGCAGATTTGCTGCGAATCTCGTGGGAACCACATGTACTATAGGCGACTGTTACCACTTACCATCAGGTGGGCAGCCTGCTTGTTTGTCAACTTTAGCAATAAAAAAAAAAAAAAAAAATTATAATCCACTACGGTGACAAAATGACTTACCGCCTAACTGACGGTACGCAGTCACCGTAGGCTCTGAACGCCAGCAACACAAACGCGTTGCTGACCCTTTAATAACTTATTTACTTATCTTGAAGAACCCATACTGTACTCCCTGGGGAAAACGTCGTCAGATAGCTAAGTATTCTACAATCGGAACTTGCGTGAGAGTAAATTCCTCAGATTTCCTTCTTTGCGTGATTTGACTCACTTGAATATATAGAGTATGAGGATTGGTTTGATAATGCATTGTGACCATATCGTTATAAGGCAATTAAAAAAATCAATCAATCAGATTTTAATAATCACTTTTGCACGTCAAAGATGCCAGCACGCTATTGGTCCACAAGTTTACGGCGGTAGATTTTATAATGGAAAGAACCAGCCAGAAAGCCAACAATTTTTTTTCTCCCTGTAATTTTATAGAGTCGTTAATTTTCAACAATAGCTCAAAAATAATTTACTTGTCACACGTGTGATTTCATTTTCAGAATTCATTTCAAAATTCGCTTCGCATACGATTAGTAATAGTGATACTATATATTTGTAAAGTGCATGTAAATAATTAGTTTGCGTTTTGAGCCGTGTCGATATGTCAGAATTGTGGGAACTCCATATTGTTTCATTAATTATAGATTGGCGCCGGCAATATGTTATTTCTGTTTTTAAATAATTATTGGTTGTCAAACTGTTATTTTTGATTATTATGCTATTTCGTAGGCCATACAATTTATGTTATTCATTGTTTGTTACAAGTACCAATTTTTCATATTAATGTTTTCGAATAATAACAAAGCTGACATCAACAAGATCATTTTATTTAAGTTTCGAGGTATATTTCGTCAGTACCTTAACAATACATGAAATAACAAGGAGTGTATTTAAATATTTAAGTGCATAGCTATCCACATTGATTAGTTTTAATAATAAAGTAATGTATCCTAATAGTTTATACTTAATTTTTTATGCAAAAGCCAACATTAAATCAAAAATATAAATTCATTTCACGATAGAACCAAACACGAAATACATTTACTTACATATAGTAATTTATCATGAAATGGATTGAGGGCACTCCTTATTGTCTCCTGAGCCGCGTAACTCAAGTTCAATGCAAAACGACAGTCCAGCACTTCCTTTGCAACAAGATCAGATATCATAAATAAGCTTGGCGACAGTTTCAATGAAGCGATAAGTAGGCTGCAAATGCTTGTCTGTGTACGCCGCTTCCCATGACTTCATTAAAAAAAAGTGATGTAGCATCGTTCGTAAGTCAAATAAAGGTGGCTACTAACGTTACAGTGTTCGAGGCGCGCCGGAAACGAGTCGAAAACCGGAGCCGAATCATAAATTATACTTTACTGTTCCCGCCCGGATCCAGTTACGTGCAGTTGTCACGTAATTACGATAATCGAGTTGAGGATTCCAATCGATTGTTTGGAATCGGAACGGTAGGTAAGTGAGCGATTTTGCAGAGGTTATCATTGAAACGGTTAAAAAATAAAGTAAAAAATTAATACTTTTGTAAAGTAAGATACATGCGACTAGCAATCATTTATTACAAGGTGCATACATGAAATATTACTAGCGTTGTATTTTGCTAAAAAGTTTCAACTAGATTAAGGACATGCTTGACAAATCAAAAAAAATCTCTAAGTTTTAAACTACAAAACATAAAATTAACAAAAATAAAATCAAAGTCAAAAGGGTGTCATTATCAATCAGTTTGTATTATTTATTGATAATGACAGTGATAACTAGTGCTCGGAATAGGTAGTTTAATTTTATGTACTTGCGATTTTGTGACATCAATAGTATAGATATGCCTAATAACATTCGTGTATTTTAATTAGCGATGAAACGGATATCCGGTAACTATCCGGTATCCGGCCTATCCGGCCTATTTTCACTATCCGGCCGGATACCGGATAGTAGGGCACTATCCGGCCGAATACCGAATACTAGATGTTTCCCGCGATACCGTTCGCGCCGCTGAGTGATTTATACGCCCTAAACTCGTCTATATCCGCCCTAAACTCGTCTATATCGCGCTTTTCTGTGGGAATACAAAAGTTTTTAAGCCTATCTATATTGTTTCTCGTTGTCTAATCTATCTCTGTATCAAATTTCAGCAAAATCAGTTCTTTAGTTTAGGCGTGAGAGAGTAGCAGACAAACAGACTGAATTCATAATATTAGTAACGGATTATTTTGCACATACACACACATATATGAAACGCGATAAGCGGCCGAATATCCGGTGGCCGGATATCCGGCGCTCCGGCCTCGTAGTTAGCCGAATATCCGGTATCCGGCCAAATCACTATCCGTTTCATCTCTAATTTTAATATATATTTATTTTAGTAAGAATTCTGTATGAGCGAGTACAATTGTTGTATAAAGTGTACATACACTACCATTAATTTACTATTTTTCAAAAGTTACGTTAACTGCTAAATGCCGACAATAAGCATTTTCAATTAAAACAATGTACATAAACAAACCAATAAATAACATTTCACCTGTGCAGCAAAAACGTTTGCTCAACTACGTATTAAGCTCGCTAATTAGCAGCAACGTGCACCCAGTTTTATTATGCTTAATTGCAATCGAGTGCACCGTCATCTCAATCGCCCGTATCTATGAAAGCGTGTTTTGCCATAATTACACCTTCTAGGGAGATAAGCCTCCCCGTTACCTAGTTGCATAAAAACTGCAATTTGCGTATCAGTGCTTGGGCCACACAATAACATCAACCCTTCTAGAAAGAGCTGTCCCCCCTCCAAAGGTGAACCGTATGGGCTGGTATGGAAACTCGGAGGTCAATAGAGGCTGGTGTTAGCTCAAGGGAAGCTTGCGCGGTCGTTAGCCTACGCTGATTGTCCGATGAGTGGCGCAATGACTCAGTTGTGTATGTAAATAAGAAATATGTAGGGAAAGGGGATACGACCTGGCCTTCTGATACAAGAGCTAAGAAAAAGGCGATTGAATAAGATAACTTACAGTTGAATCGCCTTGCTTGTAGACTTGTCTTCATTGGTGCATTGTATATTTGTCTTCGATATAAAAGTATTCTTATGAGAGTTACATGATATAATATTTAAATTCTGATGCATAGTTAAGTATTATGAACATCGATACGTTCCAAAATACATTCAATTAATTCGCTCAATTTTCAATTTAACAAAACAAGATCTTTATGTAGGTATTTCTACAATTAATTCCATGATAATGAATAGAGAGAATGTTGATATTTTAAATAGGCATTGCAATCAATCTCATTAATGTTATGAATATTAAAAAAAAATAGATATTCTTCATATAATTATAAATGAAGACTATGTGATTTTTTTTATATAATTATCTAACTTATTTAGTTTCGATCTAACAAAAGTATCTAAGAATAGAAATGGCAGTTTTATTTTTAAATAAAAGCATTTTATACAGTTCGAATAACATTGATAAATTTTATGCAATCTTAATTAAATGCATTATTTTATACTTAGAGTGACGTCATACTTCAGTAAACTCGTACTCAAGTATGACGTCACAAATGCAGTGTTTTTGTTGTTTAAAGAAACACCAGATGACCTAACAATTAAAATTATTTAAGAAATGTGCATTCCTAATTTTTATGAAACAGTACAGTGATCCGTTTTTAAGAAAATGCGCTTTACTTCGATTTGTGTATATTATAAAACTTTGTAATGTTTTTTTACAAAAAATTATCTTAAAGTGTGCTATATTTAATTATATTTTTGATTAGTATCTACTAGATTGTTAGTTCCATCAAATACAATGTGAGAAAATCTGTATATTGTAATAGCAAAGATATTCGTGTATGTATTGTTCTAAAACCACTTTAAAAGAAACCTGGACAGCTTCTTAAAGTTTCTGTAATTTAGAAGATGAATAATATTTCGACAGAAAATCTGATCTACCTAATTGTAAATGTAGACAGTTGGTTTAAAAATTGTAATCACCACAATCAGATTTAAAAATAATTACAGAAACTTGCTTTTTATATTTAATTATGAAGCTTTTTATTTATGTAGCGAAAAATTATTTATCAATTTGACGTTAAATCTTATCTTAATATCCTCCAATATTTTTTATTGTTTGTATTGAATTCCTAACTACTAAAGTGATTTGGAAAGGATATAAGGTAATTTTTATTCCAGGAAAAAGTCCCTGTGGAAAAATCCATTAGGAATAGTGATACGGATTCTAATGTAATTTAGTATGGGTAAGTTGGTTGGAAGTCAGAGGAAAAATACCAGATAATTTTAAACCTATGTAAATATTTTTTTCTTATGAGATACTGCGATATAATGTATCTACGGGCACAAACCCAGTCGCTTTATAAATTGCAGTAATGTACTGGTATAAAAATGGACGAGTTAAAACTACAAGCTTTATAACGATCCCACGTCAAGAATGAGCGTGAAAATATTGAAAACACTCTTTGTAAAGTGCGTACGAGTTGTGTTCAGCTTTCCGAGCCCTCCAGTTCTCTAACTAGGGAGTGCGTTCAGTAGGTTATATGCCCACCCCTGGTTTATGCTTGCCAGCACATAGTACATTATATAGTACCTAAGCCTACCCCAGTTACGGCACGCACGGACTATCGACTCGCAGTCCTTTTCGCACTAATTAGGTCATAACTGCGAATTCATTTTTATTATTACTATTATCATCGTAGATCATGGAATTATTATTTTTTGATTTTATCTTCGTATCATGCTCAATTTAAATAAATTATTACAGTAGCATATGACTGATTTCTACAACGAAGAAAAGTATATTTATGACTTCTTAAATGTTTTAAACGAAAATCACAATGAAAGTTTAATTTACAATATTATATAGACAATATAAGTAACGAATAAACTCAAAAACTATTGTATTGGTTTTAAAATTTCTTTCACCATTGGAATGCTACATTATCCCTGATGGCTATATTTACCTATGGGAAAATTCGAAAAGAACTAGACCGATTTCAAACGTTTTTCACCATTACAACGCTTCATCATTCTTGATTAACATAAGTTATAATATATTACCGCAGGAAAATGTATTTCTGTCACGCCGGGGCCGCTATTATACTACAAATTTTATCAACACAATATTGAATTGAGCATCGTGCAAAATTGTAATTATTAAAACAGTAAACTGTAGCGATAAATAAGTCGCTACTATTTTATCAATTGTTATAAACAGTTCCTGAAACAGTTTGACTGATATGAAGAAATTCAATTATGAAATATGTAGTATTAAATTAAAATGCCGATTTATTTGATTTGCAGTTTAAGTTGATAGAATTTATCTAAAACGCAGAATGTATGTAGGCTTTACGAGTATAATCGGTTCAGACGTCAAAGTGAGTGCAGATTTGTAGGTTACGCGTGCACTGAGCCCGCAGCGAGGGCGGGGCCTTCCTGCTATGTAACGCACATAGCGACCCGTCAATAAGGAAAACTTGCGTAATTTGAATTTCTTTCATTTCGCCACGTTCTTTATTTCATCAACAAAGTTCTCAAGTTATTTTGTTCGCAACTGGATTGTGTAACAGAATCCTATTGTGGCAAACCGAGTTAGAAACAAATACTTTAATTTTGAGAGCGGACACAATGTAACTGTGCGATAATAAATAAACAACATTTATTTAATGTCAATATAAATAATAATTATTTAAGTAGCTTGAAATTCAATTCAATAACAATAAACCAAGAAATAGCTCAGTTCTACATTAACGTTAGTGTCAATATCGACCTTCTTATCTTATAGTTGAATTATCCTCTTTAGTTGCAATTCGTCAATAAATTAATTCATTAATGTATATAGTAAAATCGTTAATTGATATTACGGAGCCATCTATACAATTGAGTTGAAAATTAAATCGTATAAAATAATTTAATTACGCATAGGTAGGGATCACGAAATTACTATTGCAAATGCCGGATCAATGTAAGATTAAAGTTCTTAAAGACGATTATGTTTCAGAAGCGTTTCAGATAAAAACGAATGAAAACCTACTCGTATATTAAACTTAATTCAACTTGAATCGCTAGTTTGTAAGTAATTTTTAAAAATATTTTAGTATTTACATAATGCGAATGCCTAAGGCGCAAGCAATTTTTATTCAGTATCAAATGAGAATTTTTAAATATATTGGTTGCCTAGTATTGTTTTTGTGAAATAATAAATTCTATGAAAACAATTCATTTTCTTTAGAAAAATAATGTTGCCAAGAAGTTAAAGAGAAATCATTTATCAAATCCAAATATTGCAAATTGTATAAGTTTCAGAATAACCGTACATTAAGTAACGAATAACATATAAAATTAAGCTATATATGAATTCATTTTAGATCAATCACAAATGTAACTATACTTAACAAGGAAAAAAATCTTAGCGGCATCTTTAATTCCGATTGTCTTTATGTATAGCGGCGCGTGCAGAATTAGATCTCTGACATAGAGGGGCGGTCAGGGTGGGAGGGGAAGGTGGGGGGCAGGGGGTAGCTTCACGCTGCACGGCTCCGGCGCGTGTCAGTAGGGAGGTCTCTAATGAACTGTACGAACTGGCGTGCCTAGTTACGTATGTAAAACTATAATAGATGTAGACTTTTGACGAGGTAAATTAACGCTGTTGTCATCCGTTTACTGTACGTGTTTATTGGACACAGAACCAGGTTCAGCCATAACTTAACTACCACGTATACATATCAACGCGTCAATTCTAACGGGTTTGATCTTTTAAGTAACTTCATCTTGATCTTAAGTCATAACAATGCTACTACTTCGTTGCGTAGGATTATTGTCTTGCACATGAGTGGACGACAAGTGCTATGGAAACGAATAAAGAGACAAGCTTCGCCTGTGTTTCCTCAACAATAAGTGGCAAAGAAAATGTTGCGTTACGATTCTAAGCTCGTAGTTAATGACATTATTAATAAGAAAGCAAACAAAATAACAGAATTGCAAACCAAATAGGTAACCCATCTAGAGTCAGCCACAGTACCCACGGCCTCAAGATCAAAACCCACAGGTCACATCAAGTTTCATACAAAAAATAACAACATGCATTTTCTATATAATTTCTAGTCAGAGCTTATTTAAACAAAACTTCATACTACAAGCGTTATTAAGTTTAGAGTATGTCGCTAGTATTAAGAGTTTATTAGGATTTATGTAGACACTGACGTCGATATTTTGTCAATGACGTCATTCAAGTGAGTTACACTTAAGTGAAAAGAGCTATTAAAAAAACAGACCTTTAGAGTTTCCTGTCTGCATTGAGAAGGTTCTCCCAATATCAGAACAGGTGTGTACCTAATTTTTTCTAGTACGTACGGTACGTAAGGTATTTGTTCTTTTAAGCGTATATTTGTTTTTTTTTTTACGTCAATAAGCGGCTGTACAGGCCTATATTGAATAAAGATTATATTGATATGATTCTGATAACTGATTTTGTAATAGTGTCTTAATTTTGCAGTTCACTATTTACTAATATCGTATTATTTTTGTTTGATGCCTTTGAAAATTACATGATTAGTATATAGTGTTTCAGATGTATACTCATTATATATCGAGTTCGGGATTTACACCTCCCTATACATTATATGAGACAAATATATTTTTGAATTCTGTTTTTGACTTAATCATTTTTAAACGATTTTGTGTTACTCAATATGTATACTCAAAAGTTTGAGATATTTCTTAGGATACAAAAAAAAATATGGTCCTTATTTTCTTTAGAGCACCATTACTTATTGGGATGTGAGTCTTGCATGTGGGTCCTAAAAGGTTAGGAAAATCTGTAACTTTTATTACTAAGATAAGATAACTTTATATAATTAAGATATAGGTAATCACTTCTGACCGTCAATGAAACTATGCTAATTGTTTCACAAGCCTACAACAGTATATCTTGTACTGGAAACAATAAACAAGAAAACCAGGAAGGGTCATTTTTCTCTTCCTGTATTGTACAGCTTTTAATTGGAAGCCGGTCTCATTGATTGTAAATTTTCACTAGTTAAGTAATAGGAGATGTTAGAAACAAACAGCGATACAAACACTATAATGCGATAGCAATAGATAAAATACAAGTACGTACCCTATAAAGAAGTCTTTCACAATTACTGAACCATTTTTATATTTTCACTGACTATTTAAAACAAGTGCAGCAAGTTCACTTGAACACTATCGTGCTTTACATTTTTAAATCGTCTAAAAGCTCCCGAGACGCGGTGAGGTCGACGCGAATGCGTGGTCACGCGCCGCTCGCGAACGACGCATCGTCGGCCGCTACACATTCATTAAGGTAGATTTCAACGCGAGTGTAAAATATTTTACATAAAAATGTACATGTATACAAAATTTTAGGAGGAAGTTCAAAGAAAGATGAGAAAATAACTGATAGGTTTGGTAAGATTACCAATAATTTTATTGTATACATAAAACCATTCCCTAGAACTGACACTGATTAACTGACTAATAAGAACATGAGACAGTGATGACTTCGGAGAGGGTCTACGTACTGTATCGATTTTCTAAATGTGAACATAAAATAAATTGTCACGTCAAGTAATAGCTAAGTGCCATAGACATATAAATTTTTGGTACGGGTCGTGGAACAAATTTTATATATAACATGACAATTTGTCATGCCAAGCCTATTTTAGTATTTTGCGATACTAATGTTTGCAAGAAAAATATTATATATAGAATATATACATAAAAATAACTACTGCTTATTTCTAAGGAACTATTCGCCTCAGTCTCGTGACAGCAAACAGATTTGCAATAAATGAATAAATTATGAAATTACAATAGAAAAATTCGTACTTAATTAAATATATTACTAATGAGAACTAAATAAATGTACGTACATATATAATAAAATTACATATATAAAAATACATACACTTGTAATTAAATAAGTATGAGTAATTTCCGTATTACTAAGATTTTATAAAAAAAAGTCTCGGTGATAGAAAAGTATAATTTGTCTATCATTATCAGTTATTGACTAAGAATTCGATTATTGCAAATTTACTACTGTTTTTTTTACAATGATTTTTAAATTTTTATAGTAAATTTTCGTCCATCAACTACATCCAGTTGCGAGCACAAAAAATAATATTGTACTTACAATAAACATAATAAAACCAAGGAGACGCAAAATATCCACATTTAATCCACTACCGAAACCAATCCAATTCCAAGCTGACCATAAATTATTATAAATAGCAGGCAAACATGCAGGGGCTAACAAAAATCCAATTTTAATACTAATAATAAAATGTGGCAAGTCTAGTTTCGTGTATAATGCACGATAAGGGTGCATTTACGCACCCTCACGCACTACGCAGTCGTTTCGAATGCAGCATCGCTATTGGCTGGCGTGGACGTGTGCGTCCACTGCGTGCGTCTGTGTAGTAAAGTCGACACCATGTTAACCTATACAGTTTAACCTTTCAACCGCGCTTACGTTGTACGTGATACAGGCAGTGTTTATTTTGCACATGTAATGCTTGACGCGGTGTCCTCAGTACGTACGAATAGAGTTATTTATAGTATTCGCTTCTAGGTTGTATGAATTAGTTGCGTGCATTGGGGTAGTCTTTGCTCGGAAAAAGTATTGATTTGTTGCATACCGGCCGGCTCCGCGGTCCGTTTTGGCGAATGGTTGGGTTGTATTATCTTAATTCTAATTTTTTATTTACGTGTAAAATGAATTTTTGGAAGTCGTAACTAACACTAACAATTCTTTAGAATTATACTTAGCTTATAACATCATCGACAACATTTATGTAAGAAGTCATCTTGAAAATGGGTTTATACAATTCATTCATCAAGATTATATATAGATTTTAGTAGTTTTTGAGTAAATTATTAGATTTTTCTTTAAAAATATATGAGTTCTTGTCCACATTTATTTATTAATCGTATTTAAACTGACTGACATACAAAAACCCTACAAAATTGCTATTTGCAGGATAAAAATGTCGTGTTAAACCTGATACCTAATTTAATAACTTGCTTATTATTAAAATAATATATTTACTCAATATTATGTAATTATTAATACATCCGTAAACATGCTTGATCCTATATGAATACGCCAGGATACGAATAAATTTTAATCTAATTGACCTGTTTAATAAGTTAGAATAGTTTTACTTCGACATACATATTGTACTGAATTTTCACTCCGCTCAATGTGAAGTTTATTTTATATCTAATATTAGCTTTCTGCCCGCGTTATATTCGAATTTCCCACAGGAAGGATATGTTTTCCGTCGGTAAAATTATCTTATTTCCTTCCTTGGGTCCTCGGGTTTTACGATTGGTATATACGGGGTATACTATCTGTGTATAAAATTTTGTTTAAATCGCTTCAGTGATTTTTACAATACTGCCATACAACCTTTCACCCCCTCCTTTCAACCCTTTACAACCCTTTACAACCCTTTTCTGCTTTAAAAGGTAGCCTCTAGTAGTTTTAACAATATTTCCATTCAACCTATTATCCCTCCTTTCAACCTTTTACAACCCTTTACAACCTTTTTTGCACGAAAAAGTAGCCTATGTCCTTTCCCAGGCTCTAGACTATCTGTGTACCAAATTTCATTTAAAACGGTTCAGTAGTTTTGGCGTGAAGTGGAACAGACAGACAGAGTTACTTTCGCATTTATAATATTAGTATGGATTATTAAACATATTGTTAAAACAAATTTGAGATGTTTGACAAATATTAAAATTCAGCCATAATACACTATACGTACATAATTAACGAATACAGCCGCGTTTCCACACTAATCATAACAGACGCCAAGGTTAAGCGATCGCAAGCGATAAGACTAAGTATGAAGCTTGCGCCATTACCATCAGAATGAAACATAATCTGTGAATAGCTACTCGCCTCAAACCGGTCTCTTTCATTTCACTTCAACGAGCGGCTTTAATTCCACGTTTAAATTTTATTATCCACTAACAATAGTGCTGTATTTAACTGCCAACACGGCCGCCATTTTGGATTTGTCCTTTATTCAGTGGTCACTGGTAATTCAATTTTAACGTTGTTTTGGCTTGTGCCTAAGATGGGTATTATTTCTGACTATGTATTATTTTAATCAAAAATACTGTATTTTTCTCGGAGGGATACTTATATGTCGTGTGTGTAGTATATATGATTACATATATACTCACTAAGAGATTGCAATATTAATAGAGCCATTTTAAATAAAAACGAATGCTTCTAAATAGAAATATATGTCTGTTCGGTAATAATTTACTTGTAAGGAAGTTATAAAGTTATTTATATTCTAAAGATGACAAATTTTAAGCAATGTGCGCAATAGCTTGTCTATATATATGTGTAATTAACATGTTAATTGTAACCTGTTGTAAAAATCTAATAAAGTAGAAAAAGAAAAACAGCTGATTAACTGTTTTGCAAATATGTGTCCGCAATTTACAATACGCAGGTAAATATGAATAAAAACGTTAAAAGCATTCATTGTAGTTTACACACGGCGCATTTGTTTAAATAAGCTCAGTTGCTCTGGCTTTATACAACTAAAAGCGCAGTCTAATTTCTAAATCCACGCGAGGCCTCCGCGCTTTAGAGCATCGTACAAAGCTTTGAAAACACAATGTATTCACTCATCATAGTTTATATAAAAAATGATACGAATATATGTATATTAAAAGGGGGAAGGCAAAACACGTGTAAAATAAAACTTACTATTTTACATCAGGTGAGTGGGCTGCATTTTTATTATAGCATACAAAAACTATGTTAGACGATATTATGTGAAAATACTTAAAGACAGTTTTACTAGCGTTCTAATAATTATACATTTTAGTTTCAGATACCTTGAGTTAAATTTACTTACTCACCACCGTCACCGTTCATACATGTTGAAGTTAAACGGATTAGGGCCGAGTGAGTTAACCACGCTGACCTAGTGTATCCAATATACATAATTCCATAATCTTTTTCGAAACTATAAATTAGATAAAGAACGTTTTGGAATAAAAAACGTGTGCTAATTAAAGCAGAAATAAAAAATAGAACTAGGCAATAAACCATTGCCTTACTATATTGAAATATAAAAAAGGCACTCATAGTTGCTTACATAAATAGAAAAAGAAAACTATTGTGTTAGACTAGCTTATCGGAAAATCGAGGTTAAAAAGTCACATTCGAATATTGAATTAAAAAAACCAACATCGATCGACATGCAACAGGCGAGCATGCAAGATGCACCATTAACAAGACCCGTTGCCGTTACATCAGCTGATATCACAAAAAGCCGGCCACATCTGCCGGCCGTGGGCCCGTGAATCATTGGCCCTTGGCGCGTGCCCGTATTAAAAAAAAAACAAGAAAAAATCAAAGTGTACTCCTACCGGCCGTTATAATCGCCTCACCCCACTGTGCGTAGGTGATTACGTGCCATTCCAGTTTCGGTGCGAAATTCGAGTTTTTGCGGAAACTTTCAAGTAACGGTATTTTTTTAAACGTTTTTATCTGCTTTTTTGGTATAACATTTTGGATTAGAATTATGTAAAACCGACATTAGGTATGCTTTGACACAAATTTCAACGCTTACTGTAAAAGTAGATATAATGACTATAAAGGAATACTCAAACTAAACTAAACCCAAAGAGGAATAGCAACTTTTGGGGGTCTACGACAAGCTCTTAGCGCAGTATTGTTTCAATACTACTACCTTATTTTGTAAGGTACTTAAATTTGGCTTACATAAATATTGTTTTGTTAAGAGGCTTTGTTGATTTCTTTGCAAACCATTCACTCAATTCGTATCATGAGCTATCTTTTGACAGTAGACAATTTTGTTATATGTGATATTCAACGATCTTAACGTAGTGCATTCCTTAGCCGGATTAATAATTATGGTGCAAGGCAGAAAAAAAAAATTACATTCTTACGACACAAATAAGATACACATTGGGTAAAGTTTGTTATTTTTCTTTGTTTTATCATAAAAATAAAATTGCGATTTTACTGTTATGTAAGTAAAAAATCGTACAACTATATACTGTGTATTATATCGCATAGCGATAAATTATACAATAACTCTGAATTGGTTCCAAATGGCCAATGAATATGAAATTGTCTGGTAGTTGGAAGGCGACAACGCTGAAGGAATCTAACCTAGGAAACGGCGTCGTATGCGATTGCAAGGGGAGAGCGACCTTCTTATTAAGACTAAATGGAGCTCATACGGCGGTACTGGCTAACAAAAGATTTGACCCATATTTTTTTGTAATGATTTAAGATTTCACTGTCTAATCTAACAAATCTATAGATTTATCTGTAGAGACAGAAATGTATGTTTAGAGTTTTTGACGAGCATTTTTACAATATTCCTACGGTGTTAACATACAAATGGTTTGTTTACCTATAAATGGTTTGGAAATATAATGGATAACTCAAACAAATCCTTGTATGTTAGTTAAAGGGATTAGGTAATTCTCTATTTCAGGCTCTTTCATAAACTAAACAAATTTGTCTCCCGTGATGTGTTCTTGCTCTGTTCTCTAGTCGCACTTGGATACCCCCATGGATGACCAAATGTGAGTATAAGAGTGCAGTTGTTCCTATGGGTCACTCCTTATTACGTCAAGCTATAAGGTCATTAATACCAACGGCGCAGACTGAGCTTAGTCGGTAGGTTATTACGATCGAGCCGACTCTATTGGTCTGCAGTCCAACATAAAGACGGTGACACTTGTTTATATGAGGATTCTCAGCCTATCCGCTCCAGAGGGAATAAAAATAACTCGTGACTCCTCCTTTGCCCATGCTCAGTCTGTAGTAGGTCGATGCGAGGCCAGATACATATTGCTCCCACACTTTTGCGCTAAATCGGTAGACACTTGCTTAATGCATATTATGTGAAGTATTACATTTGTGCACTTCAATTATCCTCATGTTTACTGGGTTGTTTTATCTGATACCCAATCACTCTATTTAGTTAGAACCTAACAAATGCGAGAGTTTGTACGGATATTTCTTTACGACAGTTCATTCTGTCTCACCTCGTCTGATCATGACGAGTACAGAGTTAGCATAAAAAGAAATAGGCGGAGGATACGGCTGTATGGACACAGTAATCCCTTGCCTTTCTCAACGCGGCGGAGAATTAAAAAAAAAAGTTTAATTGCATTTAGAAAGAAAAAGGCAACGAATAGACAAATCATTCATTATTTCCCACCTTTAACTGGTAATAAAACAATAGTGTTATTGGATGGTCTTTGTATGAATTTGAGTAATATTACTGTAATTTTCAAACAAAACATTCCTGAATTATAAGAGACTTTTAAAAACAGTTAAATTGCAGGAAATTAGAACTATATAATTCTAAAACTACTAAATTATGTAAATGTTAACGGAATTTATTGAATTACATATTAGGTACTCACTAAGTAGTTAGCTTAGACGAGGCACAAGGCTAACATTAACAAAATATATTTATTTTGTGCAATGTAGTTAGTTCAAGACGCTGATGGTAAGAAAAATAATAACAATACTCTAAAATTATGTTATTTGAATAATACGAGTGAAATGCAAACAAGTATTCGTACTATTTAACCGTAAATATGTATTCTTATTTCAAAATTTTAATATAAAAATGAATCCAAGCTATAGTCTATATAACATCACGGTATTACCGATAGGAGCAAAGCTTAAACGAAAATATGCTTACATAAGTCAACCGAGTAGTAACGAATGTGATTTTGAGTAAAGGAATAAGTACAAATAGAAACGCATCAGACTTTATATGTGATCTTAAAGTAAATCTTATATCGCTCGTAACTGAGACGGTTTTCGTAGTGCGAATGACGCTTGACATTAGTAGTTGATTGTACAAACATTTTCATAATCTCACTAGTCTCCAGAATTTAAAGGCTTGAATAAATTTGACAGTCAGGTAAATATTTTTAGTTGCACTCTTAATATAAATATATAAGAATCTAGTCTATAGCATTAGCATGGGCATATTAATTGGTTTGGTTTGATAATTACTAACCGGTTTCAAAGTGTCGCCATCTCTGAGGTCCCGGGTTCGAGTCTCGGTGGGGACAGATGTTTGCGTGATGAATGCGGGCATTTATACCTTATTCGTGGTTGTTAAAATATATTTCTTCTGTATATTTATTTATATATGTATAAATATGTATGTCTATCCGTTACCCTAGATCCCATAACATAAGCCTTACAGAGCTTACTTTGGGCTAGGCTAATTGGCGTGAGTGTAAGAAATATATATATATTTATTTATATTTAATTACTAGCTGACCCGACAGACGTTGTCCTGTCCCATGCATTTACTCAACAATATTTTGGAAAATATGAACACAAAGCAATAACTCAACAATATTTTGGAGAATATAAACACAACAAAGCAATAATTATCGCTGATAAAATGAAATGACATATGATGACATTAAATTTGTTTGACAGAACTAACGTCACTTTTTTGCCTTCGATTGTTTTTCCAAAGGTTCAAATTGGCTTTTAAGTATTAATACAAATTGTTTGTATATTGGAGTATAGAAAGATGTTGATTTTACACTTTTTTTAATGATTTTTTAAATTTTCTCTACGTATAAACCTTCTCTGGACTTCCACGAATAATTCAAGACCAAAATTAGCCAAATCGGTAAAGGAATTGTTGAGTTATAACATTACAACGAAAAGTGACATTGATTTTTATATATAAATTAATCTATATATATAAAAATCAATTGCTGTTCGTTAGTCTCGCTAAAACTCGAGAACGGCTGGGCCGATTGAGCTGATTTTGGTTTTAAAATGTTTGTCGTAGTCCAGGGTAGGTCTAAACGGTGAGCAAATAAGGAAAAATTGCGAGTAAGATAGAGTAAGACGACAATTTCATTTTCCCATATAAAAGTTGATCACTTACTTTCTGTCAAACATTTGACGGTATTTGTACTCTCAGTTCCACTCGAATTGAAGAACGCATTAAAACAAGAGTTTTGAATCGACAACATAATATCAACTTTGCTTATAACATCGTGTATTTAAATTTCAAAATATAAAAATAATTAATGTGTTGACATATTTGATGGGTGCCAACCTATTGTCTATGGTAAAATGTCACTTGAAATGTAAACGCCTCTTTGCTGTGCACCTATACTATAATTCTTTAATATTCCTAAAAATCTAAAAGCAACAAATTTCAATAAAATTAAAAAAGTATTGTGTCGTGTGTTTGTAACTTACTAAATATGCCTCCAATAATTAGGCGGTACGAAGTTCACCGGGTCAGCTATCTTATATAAAAATGAATCGCAAAATGTGTTGGTAAGCGCATAACTCAACAATGCCTTTACCGATTTGGCTAATTTTGGTCTTGAATTATTCGTAGAAGTCCAGAGAAGGTTTGTACGTAGAGAAAATAAAAAAATAAAATTTGAAAAAGTGTAAAGTCAACATTTTTATACAAACAATTTGTATTAATACTTAAAAGCCAATTTGAACCTTTGGCAAGACAAAAAAGTGACGTTAGTTCTGTCAAACAAATTTAATGATTTTGAAATTTAATTAATTTAATTTAATATGTCATTTCAAGTAGGAACAAAAAACTGCCACTTTACAAATCTTTTTGACAGGACGAAGTCTGTCGGGTCCGCTAGTTCATTATAAAAATTATTTTTGTATTTGTCTAATTTTCCACAAAACTGTAGCTAATAACGTTAAGGAAAACTATTTTTTATGAATGATTAATTCTGTATTTGCCGATTGATATTGTATACAACAGACCTTTACTTGTGTGAATGAAACTAGATAAAAATGTGTAACAATTGTTACACATTTTTATCATTTACAAACGAATTCAACATTCTTACATTACAAATTATTTCATTATAAAAAATGGTTCAACTGATAAATTTAAGAAACCTGTGTTACTGAACAATGACCAGCTGTCATAAAAACTGTTTCAGCAGTTATTTTGTTCTACCTGTTGACCTGCGATCTTATGATGCTCGTAATACCGGTGATTTTCGTAGGACAAATGTAAAGCAAGACTATTTATATCGTGTTGCTGACTGACTATACATAATTTATAAACACACAAAACTCAATTCTATTGAATTAGAATTCGTTTAATAAAGGTAATACTTTATAAAACACCAGCCAGCCTTCTGATTGTATTGATAACAAATTTCAGACAAGGTCGAGCACCATAAATTTACATTCCTGTAAATTTATAGCGGACATGAGTCTCCATGCGAATTAAAACAGGAGAAAAAATCGAATCGTAGATCACAGAATTCAGATAACACAATAAATTCATTGATAAGTAAAGGTTTTTTTAAACCATATGTATACAGTCGTAAAAATGTCGCAAAATACTTTCTTAATTTAACTTAACTTGTAAGTCGCAGTTTTTTATTTAAAAACTGAGACATGAGATTATTAAAAAATATGCGTTTTAAAGAAGTTAATACCTATCTTTTTTTAACTATTACCAATTCACTTTTTTCATATAATTCGTATTCAAATTGGTTTTTTTTTATTAATATTGTAACAGAACTAAACCCCTTAGGAGTAAATTAAAAATTTATAAGTGACAAAACAAAAGATAAAATGTGAATTTTGTACGAGTAGCAAAGGATTGTAATACTCATTAACGTTGCTCTCTTTTCTAAATTCCTCTTCTTTTGATCTCCAGAAAATGGCGAGAGCGGAGCAAAAATAACATTAAACATCACACCGGGAATCGGGAAAGGAGGAACTAGGAAATTATCAGATTTTTTTTCCTCGCGGGGGAACTTGGTAAAGTGCGAGGCGCGAGGTGGCCTGACTTAATTTACGATTACAAGTTACCGGCTGCGAAGTAAGTTGAGCAAATTAGTTTTAAAACAAGCCCCGTAAAGCTTGGCTTCGGGGAGGTAGGTATTACCGTTATTTAGGGCCTACTCTGCCCATTCTACACCTGATGATATCGCACAAGCCTGAGCCTAACTTTTGATGCGGTGCTTTATAAATATATTTTCTGTACGGATAAGCTGTTTTAAATGTGAACATTTTCGATTATTCGTTTTATTGATACATATTGAAGTTGTATAATTATAAATGACTTAGAAATATTATATTTAATTACAATGTAACATACTTTTTGAAGATACGAACGTTGCCATCATTAATTTAAGCAGATATTCCTTCAGAGCTTTAATTATTTTCTTAAAAATATTTACCGAAATTTTGGTAATAACTATCACGTAATATGAAAAGGAAAGACATTCATATTTCATTAAAAAAAATTATTCGTCACAGTCAGTATGGCGCTACAGTTTTGCAATTGAATCACAGTCGCACGTGCAGGTCGAGACACCTTGACAATGTTCACTTCAGCTGCAGGGCCGTGAAAACTGCTTTTATTTAGACACCCGTCGATTTGTTGGCGTCGTCTGTACTTATTGTCCGCCATTATTACAGTTGCGTCGTCGCCCACTATCTACGTACGGCAGCTGCGCCGGCGCCGGCGCACGCTCGCTCCAATCGCGGCGAGCTACGCCTATACTATTTTATCGGACAATCTACCTACCACCTATTATATATATACTTATATTAAAGGTGTTTCTCTTTTGACGTTCGATTGATAACATATCGGTTAAGAAAGATGTTTAGGGTTGAATTATTTAAGAGATTACTTTTAGGCATCGATCTGTGGATTAAACGATTAACAATCTTGTTAAAATATCTGATCAATACCAAATTTTCAGTGAGCAGCGAATAAAAGCTTAAGGCGTTTGTGTATTTCATGTAATACAAATTAATACGCGAATAATTATAATAAATTAATTTCCTTTAGTAATTATTCTGAATATCTGTATAAAAAAAGCGTTATGCCCAGAAAGCGTCATACATTCACTGCTATACTCATTTTGGATTATATTACACTCTTGTGAATAGAAAATGAAATGAATTTAGAATATATAATAGTTATTATCAAAAAATAAGTAGTATACTTTCTTATTAAAAAATATTTATCCTCAATCGATCATTGCGTTGGTACAGACATATTAGTTATCTATTAATATTACAGTAGCTAGAAATTCACTATAAATAATTTGTTAAATAGTCTCTACCTTACTTTATCTAATGTGGTACTGTTATTTCGACAATTTTACTACATATATTTTTTGCTATCTAAGAAACCATAAAAAAAGTTTTGTTTAAAAGGACAAAAATATTTTCAACAATATACACTTAAAAAACTATGCGCCTGTAAGCTTGAATTCGAATAAGAATCGTGTTCCAATGAAAATTATGTATGAAACAAATAATAGTGTTTTCCTTCGAGCCTCGACAAACAGCGGAGTCATAAACATTTCCAAGATGCTGTAATAAATCGCAGGAGCTTTTATCGCACATTTTAATGGCGCCTTGTTTTATCTAATTCTCGTACATTTACTATAATCGAATATTTTTTCTACTGAGATTAATGAGTCGCATAGAACTTATTAACATTGTACAGATATTTATGTAATACCTACAAATAAGTATGAAATGTTTAATATATATATGATAATTAAAAAAGGTAGTAGTTGTGTTAAGTCGAAACATGGCAGCCGCCGTGTCGTGCAAACTTCATTGGTTTCCAAACGTCATTTTCACCGAACGAACTTTCAATTATTTGGCAAATTGAAACAAAAGATGCTCTTCGTCGTCTAGTCGTACTTAAAAACTCGTTAGCGCTTATTTCCATTTTGCCGTCCCGATTGCCTATGATTATGTCGAAAACGAATAGTAAAGAGAAATAAAGACATAGACTGTATGAAAATACTAACGATTCCTTCACGCGCTATTAAATTCGCCGTATTATTGTCTTTTATTTCTTTTTTATGGTAATCAATTGTGGCCTTTTGTTTTGAATTTAGGTGTTAGGAGTGCCATTCCGATATCTCAACGTTTTTATGTTCCTTTATGTTGTAGGCAGATTTTATTACTGTTATCTTTTTCAACAGTTCTGACGGTATTTGGCTCGTGTATCTTGCGAACGTAAACAATGTTTGTGGAGAATTTTATTAAATACTAGCTGACCCGGTGAACTTCGTACCGCCTAATTATAATTATGTTCTGATCGAATCAGATTTGTCCGAGTCGCCTAGTACTTCCACCATATCATCATGTCCTGGCGAGCCAAGTGGTTCCCAAGTAGATGGAGCCAAGTTGATGGAAATAAAGAGTTACTAATACATTTCACTTTTTATTATTTTTAAAGGCTTATAACCTGGTCTATATGGACAAAACAATGGAACGTTCGGATACACGGGTTCTTTTTACATGAGATGACAAAACAATATAATAAAAATATTTTTGAGAGTTAGTAACACTGTAAGGTTGGCACCCATCAAATATGTCAACACATTAATTATTTTTATATTTTGAAATTTAAATACACGATGTTATAAGCAAAGTTGATATTATGTTGTCGTTTCAAAAGTCTTGTTTTAATGCGTTCTTCAATTCGAGTGGAACTGAGAGTACAAATACCGTCAAATGTTTGACAGAAAGTAAGTGATCAACTTTTATATGGGAAAATGAAATTGTCGTCTTACTCTATCTTACTCGCAATTTTTCCTTATTTGCTGACCGTTTAGACCTACCCTGGACTACGACAAACATTTTAAAACCAAAATCAGCTCAATCGGCCCAGCCGTTCTCGAGTTTTAAGCAGACTAACGAACAACAATTCATTTTTATTTATATAGATTATTACTATTTAGGACTGTTTTTCTATCGCCAGATAACTTTTATCCTGGAAATAAATATCTTATTTTATATGCCAGATTTTGTATGCAAAATTTAGCAGACCGTTATATTTATTATACAGTCGAAAATTCGACTTTAATTGTTTTAATTAAATAGTTAATTTTTACTTAATTTTCATTTCTTTTAGTAAAATTAGGCTTTTCAAATGTGGGTAATCCATATGAGGTAAGATTATACTTAAACCATGTTTTCTAACTTTAGGTACACGGTTACCATGACGACAAATTCAGCTAAGATGACGGTTAGGACTAAACTCATAAGTTATATCACAAAGCAGATAAAGTACAAAAAAAATTGTCCTAATTGAATACCAAACCTCCAAAAATAGCCAAAGACTTCAACCATATTACCATGTCAGTTATAATCAAACTTTGTATATTTGTCAAAAACACTTTATCTCAAACACAAGAAAAGATAATTTCGATTGTAAACGAAAAGATAAAGGGTAATGATGATCTGTGAAAGTAGCGTCGTAACTTCATAAGAGACGATAAGTCTCGACAAAATGGCGCGAAATAAAGCGGGCGTATAAATTAATGCAAATCTCACACACGCAAGGTAATACAGAGTATTTGCGTCACTCAAATCGATTCCAGATTTTTTACACAAACGCAAATGATATCACATGTTTTATACATGTGTATGAAAATAAAAGGTGATATACTTAGGTACATGTTTACATACGTAATCTTGATATAGTTTTTTTCGAAGCACGTGCTACATACATACATCAAAATTGGATTGAGGACGTTATAGTTTCAATATGGAGTACGGATGGTATTGGTTTGTGACTGTGGATGTGTGACGAACGTGGAATCAAATTAATTTATTAGAATTTATGAAATTTTTTAAAGTGTTTGTATTATTATTTTGATATTGGCATATGTAGATGAAGATATGCTTTCGACATCGATCAAGTATTTGTTTCTATTTTCGGATGTTCCTAATTTAAATGGACAAATCAATGCCTGGATTCAATCTCCTTTGCTTTTTAGTTTCTAAAAAAACATGTCAGCTTACCTTCTTCTCGGTGAGCTTCTCGCACCGTCGCTGCTTACAGATCTGGTGCGACTTGTCGTTGCGACAAGGCGCGCAGTCGCCGCAGTTGTCTTTGCGCTGACAACCGATGCATTCTCCACACCGTTTTCGCTTCTTTTTTGTCTGTGGTACAATAACAATATCAAAATTGTATACAGTTAAAAGTATGGTATTATTAAAACTTATAGATTCGTCTCGACTTCACTGGGATCTATGAGAAAATATTTTGAAATCATGAGAAATAAGATCATATCCATAGAATCCATGTTCATATTTACATTGTTATAATATCCTTACTAACTTACTAATAATAATAAATATTATAAATCGGAAAGTGAGTTTGTTCCGCTTTCACGCCGTAACTACTGAACCGATTGCTTTGAAATTAAATATGAAAGTCCGTGTTAAATAATAGGGTACTTTTATCCGGGAAAAAACGACAGATTCCACGGGATGCGCAATAAAGGCTTCGCTCAAAAACTACTGCACAGATTTTCATGCGGTTTTCATCAATAGATAGAGCGATTCTTGAGCAAGGTTTTGCGGTATACTTTATCTCGGAAAAACTGATAGACCCACGGGAAGCGCGATAAATCCTTCGCGCCATAAACCGACTTCCGCGCATATGTAGCCGTGGGTAAAAGCTATGATCCCGAAATCCACGCGGGCGAAGCCGCGGGCAGAAAGCTAGTATTGTTATAAAGTATTGTTGAAAAATTGAGAGAAAGGAGACTTTCCTGGTATGGTCATGTATTAGGAATAATAGAGAATGATCATGTTACTAGGAAAGTTATGGAAATGAAAGCGTGTAGGGAAAAGGAAGGCCGAAAAAAAAATGGATCGACTATGTAAATAAATAAATATTTGTTACACTTACACCAATTAGCCTAGCCCAAACTAAGCTCTATAAGGCTTGTGCAATGGGATCTAGGGTAACGGATAGACATACATATATTTTACATATATAAATAATTTTTATTGAAATATATATCAACAACCATGACTAAGGTACAAATGCTCGCATTCATCACACAAACATCTGCCCCCACCGGGATTCGAACCGGGACCTCAGAGATGGCGACACCTTGAAACCGGTGTATTATCCACTCGACTATGGAGGTCGTCAAAAATGATGATATATGTTGAAGAAGTGGGAGTGAGTGTCGAAATATCGAGTGACAGAGGAGAATGAAAAAGGTAGACATGTTGCACCGACGCCACACAAAGTTGGGAACACGGCAAAGAAAAGAAAGATAAACTATAACATGTATGTATGTTGTAAATCATTCAGAGTTTTAGAATATTATACAGTGTGTATGTGTGTAGGTATTGTGACCATACTCTTAATTCTCTCTGCTCAGTGAACCTTTAAATTTCTTCTCAGGTGTTACCTTGCCTGGCCGCCTGGCTCCGGGGCACGATGACGTCGATCTGCGACGTCTCCATGCCCCGAGTCAGGCCGCCCCGGCGGCGCTCTGCGTACTGGTGGAACGAGGAGATCGCGCGGCTACGGGTCGTTGTAGTAGCCGCGCGCCGCCAGTACCTCAGGGCCCGTCGAAGACGGCAAGCCTCAGTCGACGAAGTCCTGAGCGCCAGAAGCGCGTACGGAGCCGCGGCCAAGGCGCTCGGCGTCGCCATCGCCGACGCCAAGGCGCGGTCCTGGCGCGAGCTGCTGGAGGGACTGGAGAGGGACCCATGGGGGCGCCCGTACCGGATGGTACTGGGCAAGCTCCGACCGTGTGGGTCCCTCCGCTGACGGAGACCCTGGACCCTCTCGTCGTGGGAAGAGCGGTGGATACGCTCTTCCCGAGGGTCCGGGACAGTCCCCCGCCGCCCCGTCGCCCGGCCCTTGGTCGGACGACCTCCGGGTGACGGAGAGCGAGCTCGCCAGGGCCGTTTCGCGGCTCTCTGCGCGCAGCACTGCCCCGGGACCGGATGGGTCCCGGGAAAGGTGCTAGCGCTGGCGCTCAGGGCGTTCGGGAGCACGGTGAGGCAGCTCTTCACGAGCTGTCTCCGCGAGGGCGTGTTTCCCGTCGACTGGAAGTCGGCCAGGTTGGTGCTCCTCAGGAAGGAGGGAAGGACTGGTGACGCTCCATCTTCGTTCCGTCCGATCTGCTTGCTGAACGAGGCGGGGAAACTCTTCGAGAGGGTTATCTCCGCTCGTATCAGCGAGCACCTGTCGCGCGCGGGTCCCGACCTATCGGACTGCCAATTTGGATTCCGGCGGGGACGATCAACGCTGGACGCTGTCCAGCGTGTTCGTTCCCTGTCGGAGTCCGCAGTCCGATCGGGGGGGGTGGCGTTGGCGGTGTCGTTAGACATCGTCAACGCCTTCGGTACCCTCCCCTGGCGGGCCATTAGGGAGGCGCTCGTATACCACGAGCTGCCTCCCTACCTGCGGGCCGTGGTCGGGGACTATCTGCGCGACAGGACGATCGGCGTGATGGGACGGGACGGGATGGAAACGTCGAGGAGGGTCGAATGCGGCGTTCCGCAGGGGTCGGTGTTGGGACCCCTGCTATGGAACCTCGCATACGACGCGGTCCTTCGCACCAGCCTTCCTCGCGGCGTGAGTGTCGTCTGCTACGCTGACGACACTCTCGTCGTGACGACTGGGGCCGACTTCGAGCCGGTGCTCAGGCTTGCCGAGCTTGGGGTGGCATGTGTCGTGCGGGCGATCCGCCAGCTGGGTTTACAAATAGCGCCTCACAAAACCGAGGCGCTATGGTTCCACGGCCTTCCGAGGCGCCGGGAACCACCCAGTTGCCGGATCCGGGTGGGTGACGCGGTGGTCCCGGTGGGGCCGTACATAAAGTACCTGGGCCTCACCCTGGACCGCCGCTGGAGCTTCGAGGAGCATTTCGTGCGGTTGGTCCCCCGAGCCAAAAGGGTGGCGGGCGCATTGCATCGCCTGCTGCCCAATCTCGGGGGACCGAGGGATAGAGTCCGCCGCCTGTACGAGGGCGTCGTGCGATCCGTGGCCATGTATGGGGCTCCCGTGTGGTCGCAGGACTGCGCGAGGTCCCCCCGCTGCAGAGCTCTGCTACGGAGCCTGCAGCGGATAATGGCCATACGGATCGTACGAGGCTACCGTACAATCTCGTACGAGGCGGCGACAGTTCTGGGACGCTCCCCCCATTCGACATCCTGGCCGACATGTACGCGGCGACGTATGCGTCGCGGCGTGTCGACCGGGGGGCGATGGGGGGAGCGCCCTGGAACCCGCGCACGAAGTGCCTAAGCGGGAGTGGCACCGACGGATTGTGGAGGCCTGGCGTGCGCAGCTCGAATTACGGATCTGCGCGCGCCAGCGGGCCGTCGGTGCCGTACTCCCGCACCTCGAAGCTTGGCTCAACGGGAAGGAGGAGGTCACCTACCGATTGACTCAGATACTCACCGGGCACGGCTGCTTCGGTGAGTATCTGTGTCGAATAGGACGGGAGGGATCGACACATTGTCACCACTGCGCATCCGACCTCGACTCGGCCCAGCACACGCTGGCGGAGTGCCCCGCGTGGGCCTCCGAGCGCCGAGTCTTGGTCGCAGAGATCGGGCGAGATCTGTCTCCGCCGGCATTGATTGCGGCAATGCTGGCGGACGAGGGAGGTTGGAGGGCTGTGGCCTCCTTCTGTGAAGCAGTAATGCTCCAGAAGGAGGCCGCCGAGCGGGGTCGGGAGATGGCCGATCCCGCTCGAAGGAGGCGGCGCCGGGCTCGGTAGCACAGCTGCGGCGCCGCCGCGGGTCGCCGGCGGGCGCGAGGAAGTCGCGACCGCTACGGCGACCCGGGATGGACCACGCCCCTTCCGTGGCCGGGGGGCGTCGTCGGTGGAGGGGACCGGGGAGGTGGTAGCTTCCCCCGAGGAGGGCTCCCCTCTAGAGAGGGGAGCGGAGGCTGGGGGTTCCCGGAAGTGGCCTTTCTGTGCCCGGGGGCTCCCTACATGCCTGAGGAAGGCCATCCCTGAGGTTTTTAGTGGGTAGGCCTCCCCCTTCTGGGGAGGAGAGCCCCACATAACCCCGGCTCGCCACAGCCGGGGTATGCAATTTAATGCATTTTCCTCAGGGGAACAAAAAAAAAAAAAAAAAAAAAAAAAAAAAAAAAAAAAAAAAAAAAAAAAAAAAAAAAAAAAAAAAGGTGTTACCTTGCCTATTTTCCTTAGCAAAAAATGTATCGGATAAATGTATTTGTGAAATTCTAAAATTCACTGACCATCTTAATTTGAAGACCATTGCCGAGTCCTCTAAGCCTCTATCGACTAGCATAGTTTGTAATTTTATTCAGTTTCTATTTTAAATTGAAATAAAATCTATTTTCACGTGCATTCAATGCAAATACAACAGACGCTGAGGTCGTAACAGTTTTGATAAATATGTACAATTTGGACTATGCTTCACAGTTTATCATCACAAAACGATCAAGTGAACACAATGATTTACGATCTTGCACAAATATTTGTATTGAGTATGGAATGTTCTTTTCTTTATATATTGTATGACTACACAAATTATACGTCACATTCTACATCACATGTCCTAATTACTTACTGCGATGAGAATTAGCCCTTGTTCTGTCGCTCCTAAGGATTAGAATTGCATGTGAAAGTTAGCTTAGCAGAACAAAAAGGGTTGCAATTATTGTGCCAGACAACAATTTCGGTGTATTCTGCGCTGTTTCGATGCTCGTCTCGGTTCTGCGCTGGCGCATTCATGAACCAGACGGTTCTTGTTCGGGACAATGCGATTGAGTGATTTCATTATTTACATTAAAAACCTTTATAATGTACATATATAAACAATGTATTTAGCAGCAAAATCAAACAAATCTAGTAAATAAGATAACATCAACAAAACATATTTCATATTTAGGAATCGCCCAATTATGATTAATTTACCAAGCTCTTTGTCATTCACAAAATGTTTCCTCCTTTTATAGGATGTAATAAAACCTGGTTAGTTCAATGTATGTTGCAGTTTATGAATAAATTTATAGGAATTACTTTATAGCTTAGTGCTCTTAATTGTAATTGATTCGAGAACATCTTTAAACAATTTGATTGTCGACATCTGCACATCGGCGGAAAAAAATATTTATTTAAAGCGATGGTTATATTTATTCCGCTCGTGTTCGGTTATCGTCGGTAGAGATCGGAAAGGAACAGCTGACTATAGTGAAACCAAGTTTTTTATTTCCGCATATTCACGACACGCGCGAAATGTTTTATCAACGCTTCTAAATTCGCGACACAAGGACACTGTATACGGATATAATAATTTACACTATTTTACCATTTATCTTATGGACATGTACTAAGTGTTGCCAAGGTCGGGATTTTTTATCTTGTCTAACTTACAATGCCACTTAACAAATTTATACTACAGAAAACTCACTCTGCCAATTTTCACGAGTACCAGTGTAATAGTAGGAAAACTACTGTTCGGCCCCACAACAAAAAATTATTGGGGCAAATACTCTTAGTGACTTTTACATATATAGAAAGATAGGAAAATGTGTTATTAATAACACTATTTCATAATCCTAATAGCTTATTAAAAACTGGACGGAGTACCTATTTTTGTATCATTTACAGTGGTATTTCGTGCAAGTCGAAGTAATGCAAAATATGTAATAACGCTAAACTTATAAATAAAAAGCATTTGCTTTTTTAATAAATACATATTGATTGGTATTTGAAGTGCTTATTAACGTCTAATCGCCTAGACAAGCAGATGTTTTATATGGCAAATTATTTGCCAATGTCCAGGGATAAGTGTATTTGCGACGCAGTTTTTCAGTGATATTTGTATACCACATGCTACTATTACATGTTTTATTTAAATAATAAATAAAATAATAAGTATTAAATAAATAACATTTACATATACTAATTATTTTTCTAACCTGATATTTAACTTGTTTATAATTTCACATTTGTTAGTAGAAGCTTGAAGTGAAAATATCTAATCAATTTACTCTAATTAGTTAGTTACTACTAGTTACTAACTAAATCATTGCAGTGCTTGCACTACAAGCATTCTAAGAACATCGATATATTTGATCTATTAATTAAAACAAAAAAAAAACATTTCCTACTAAGCAATTCATTATTCTAGGAAAACACATTTGGATTTTCCGTCTTTGACTCATCGGAGCAGTCGCCTAGCCATAGAGGTCATACAAATCAATGTAAGTATGTATTCGGGACTGATAACATCTCACAATCTAGAAATGTTTTAATGAGATTTTTTATAACGCATTGACTTCGTGTTACAGGTATTATGGTCGTGTATATGAGAACGATATAGAAAAGAATTTGTGTGACGAATACACTGCAAGATTTTATTTCAACCGTACGACATTCAATAAAAATTAATCTTTCTCGTTGAATCGGCCTCAACTTTTCGAGTAGTCTCTGTAATAAGTAGTTTTATTGAAATTGGTTTTAGACTCAACGCACCACGACCTATTTTATAAATGTTACAAAAACCTCTGAACTATTTGGTATTCACAGAAAGGGTAGCATAAAATAATTACATATTACTAATGATTCATTTAATCGCAATTAGAGTGGACTGTTTATTTTCCTTAAAACTTTTTAGTATTTTTTAAAATTCATGAAAAAGTGGTTTTAGTATGTATGAGACAAAATGTTTGTCGAAAGTTTTTTACTGGGACTATTTGTGTGAAAATATTGATGAACAATGAAGCAAGTTACAACAGCTGACCGTCAATGTACATGATTGTAACTAAAATATAGTTACAGGTTGAACATTAAAACAAAGATATCGAATTTCTAAGAACATTTTAACGGTCAGGCAAATGAATGTTTAGCATTTGCGTGTGTATAATTGGGGTTTTGATGATATCAGTGCTTCATTCGTTTCGTTTTTGAACATCCAACGGCGGCATTGCCAATTCTTGTAGATACGTTTTAATGAGTCATGACAACTAATTCTCTCACTTATTATGTTACTAATTGTGGCATTGTGTGACTGTGAAAAATGCTTATTAATACTGTAATGCAAAAGTAACTCTGTTTAATAATTTCATTGAAATTTGGTACACAATCTAGAGTCTGAAAGGAAATTTTTAATGCGAAAAAAGAACTGTAAGGGGTCAAAATAGAGGACGAAATTTTGTGTAGAAAGCATGCCATTTTTATTGAAATTTATGCTTCCTATATTTCGATTTTTATAAATACGACATTTAAGTTTGTAAAATGTTATAATACTAAAGGGAGTAAAAATGTATTTGAATAGGCTCATAAACTGCTGAAACGATTTTAATGGAAGTTGATTAATGAATTTATTTTTTTATGAGAATATATATGTGATAAAACAGCTGATCTGGTTTTAATGCAATTTAATATGTAGATGGTTGGAGACACGGGAAAGAATAATGGATAATTTTTACCGCGAATAAAATATCTTTCCGTATAGAAAAAAAAAACTAGCCTATTCTAATATATTATTTTATTCAATACTGATGAATAAAAATAACATTTTCCGTTATATTTTAACAACATTTATTTTAACATTATCAAGCAGTTAATTTTACTATTACTACCTTTAAAGATAAATCAAAGATACTGGTAGTATTAAATTAGTTACTAAGTAAAAAACTTGTATTTTACTGTTACTCTGGTATTAAAAGCTCTAAGTTATTTGCACTATAAGGTAAATTTTCGATTGTTAATCTTTTTTATCGCTAGACATTTCACTGATCCATCATGAGATAACAATCGCTAGTCATCAGGCAGCTGCTTGGGGCATGCGAGCTCCGGCAGATGGGCAAAGATTTTAATTATGTTGAATAATGTTGTCCTAAAACTGAAAAAATATAATACTGATAATCTCTTGGTCACATTACTTGACTTTTTGCGTGGCGTTTTTGAAATTATTTTGTATTCTTTAGATAATATACTGTCTACCGCTGTCTTTAACCGATTTTAATGCAGTTTTCAGCAATAGATAGAATGATTTAATAGACTGGTTTATATGTAGAAAATACATAATATTTTTTTGCGTTTTGTCAGCTTATAGACATCTGTCTATATATCTTGTTCATGAATAAAATGTATTTACGTATTTTATGCGCATGTGCTCTACAAAAACTTAAGTGTATTATTTATTATTAAAATAACAACATTTCTTAAATAATTGACTGTTTCGTTAATGATGATATTATTCAAGGAATAAACACTGTTTACTTGTTTATCAAAACAATTTGATTGGTGTATATTGTTTAGTCAGTTCAAACAAAATTATTCAAATCATTTCGTTTCTAACTTAGAGACTAATTACTTCTGGCGAATAAAAATTATAATATAAATTTGTTTGGATTGTGATATTTTCGCCTTAGTATATATATTATTTTTTTTTCAATTCACACGAATACTAGTACTAATTAAACTATGAAAAACTGTAAAATCCATATAGTCGTAATTCTACTAAACTGATCGAACGTCATTCACGACTTAATAATATCAAATAGTCATACCAATATCTTTTTAACTGCTTAGATCCAGTGAATGTTTAATAGTGACTCAGAGAAGATATAATATGCTTTGTACATTAATCTTAAATTTATATTTATATATTTAACTCTCTTATATTAACATATTTCATATTTATCAACAACTTTGTAAGTGAGTTCGAGTAACGCGAACTAAAATTCATGAAACATTCACACAGAAGGAGAACACAGCTGATGTACTAGATAGACAAAGCATTGTACCGCTCGCTCACTTGAGGAGTGGTCGCTCTCACTACGAGTCATGAAATTATTAGGACCAAAGCTTTGGACTGAGTTTGGTCGGTTGGTCGAACATAATCACGGCGATTCTTGGGTTATGGTGGTATGCATGGGGATTATCAGCCTCTCCTATCCCGAGGAAAAAAGTGCTCGGATGCGGATATTTCTGGGTAACCTTTGAAGTTTGTGCTTTTCAACGTAATTAAAAAACACACTTTCAGTAATTGGTTAAGATTTATGAAAATAATCTAAATCTATTTCAAAAAATAGTAATAAAATTATCACATTCCTCATAACAGATTTTGTCGCAAATTCTGCAATAGCGACGCGGATAGATTTCAGTGCGTGATCAAACAGGAATCTTAAGATCGGATATTCAAATAAGCGGATGTGAACCTCGCTGTGGGTTATCGCTTCCTCTCGATCGAAGTCGCAAACCATTTCGAAAATACAGGCCCATTGTGGACTTGATATGTACATTTATAGTGATTTTACGATTATATATAAATATATGTATCGCGGATATATGATAGAATATTGATGGAAATAAAACGATGCTGTTTTTAGATTCTACAATGTAATTATTTATTTAAGGCAAAGATAAATTTAAATCATCGTCATTATAGATTATGTACGTCCTCACCGAGGGGCTTGAGTTTATCCTATCTTTGTTAAAATCTGTGTGGTCCGCAATCAACTACGTTTGGTTCAGCGTTGGTTGGTCGATTTCAAATAAGCTTATGAAATTCTTCGCAAGATTGGCTCACGATGTTTTTCTTTACCACTAATAATAAAATTGTACCCTATAAACAACAAAGACCCTTGATGATAGTTCCTATAGTCCTATGACAGTTCTTTATGACTAAAAATGTTTATTTGATGATTTAAACTTAGTTTACTGGAATTCAATGTTTTTCTATTTGTGACAGGACTCATAACTTCTTCATGATTGTATCAATATTCGATTTGCCACATATGGCATTATAGTTTATCGCGAATATTCTATCTAAGAAAGACTTGGGGATATGATACCTGATAATGATGCGATGATGTTAGCGATGCACTCATGATGACACGTGTCATGTGCAAGGGAACCTGTTATAAACAGGAACAATTAATTGCGTAGGCAAAACAAAAAGTGTAAAGGTTGTTAAAGACGTAGGTAATTAAGACGAATATAAAACTAAGCACCCGTTACTTATATTGTCTTGGTGCTTAATATTGCTGTTTTTGAATATGATTCCTTCATACAGGAATCATATTCAATCATTCAGCCGTGGTTTTTAATTGATGGACTAATGCGGTAAACTTTTTTCTATCAGCTTGTATATTATATTTCAATTTATAATTAAATTGATAAACTGATTCAATTTATAAACATAAAGCTACAATTATAATTATTTTTATTAGCTTACTGTATTCTAAATTTAAATCAATAAACAACATAACACTACTGACAACTTTGAATTATATTTATGTCTTTGTTTCATCTTTAAAATTTGGGGTTAACATATTTGTTCTACAATTTACTAGCGGCGGCTTTACATCACTTGCGTGGATACTCGTTTTCGGTTCATTTTCCCCGCTGTCAATGGAGCAATACTACTCGTATACATATACAGTTTAACAACTTTATTGCAAGTATTTTCTTAGAT
Organism: Scirpophaga incertulas; assembly: GCA_036419045.1. Classification (NCBI taxonomy): domain Eukaryota; kingdom Metazoa; phylum Arthropoda; class Insecta; order Lepidoptera; family Crambidae; genus Scirpophaga; species Scirpophaga incertulas. The sequence goes on along the minus strand of CM071639.1, from coordinate 22,256,104 downwards.
AAGTCGACATTGCTGTCTTGAGCCAAGGTGTTCATATCCAGTTTTTTTCCATAAGCCTCTTACTTCTCAATTAGCATTTAGACTAACATCTAAACAATTGGCAAATTGACATGCAGCAATGATAATTACATCGCATAGAGTATCCCGCAAGCCCACCTGCCACAAAGGTGCGTGTCTCCATTATGGCTGAAAGCGCTGACATTTGTCCAAGCCGGAATGTCACAGTGCCCTGGACCTTTTCTAGGTATTAGATCGGTTTTTATTGTGTCATTGCCACAATTAACAATTGCGGGCTCAGAACACGTCAAAAATAGATATAAATAGATTGTTTCTAAGCTCTACCTGTATTATATACACTATTCTAATATTATCTAACACTATATTCGACCTTAAGTTCTAAAGCTACACGAACCTTCAAATCAGAAATACGTTTTATAATGGAATGGAATTGAACGATTTTGACGCATGATTCTTAATAATTAATAATAATCTTTTGACTGAATTCAGTTATCATAGTAATTCAGTCATATGCAAAATTACTACTTCAATTTATTTTGTAACTTAAGGTTAAAAGTGTTTTAATTAAATTTACCAGGCAATCTTAAGATTTGAATTAAATAATTTTTTATTTAATTTTCACTGCGCATTATTATAATAAAAGAAAAAGTTCCAACCTATACGCAAAAAAATATAAAATTTTAAAACCCCAATCGAAATTAGGCGCCAAAATTCAGCATTAAGTATAATGAAATCAGCAAAGTTCGTTAATACCTCGGCTCCAGAACTGCCGCCTAATTGCATTCGCTGTTAAATTTGAATGGAACTCATAAAATTTTCTAAGCAGGACACGCGTAAATCGTCCGACTTTAATTTGTGTTTTAAACGAGAGAGGAAGTTAATTTATTGGCGGAGCAAGAGAATCGGCTAACTATTAAATTTATAGCCGCGAAGACAGAGAGTTCGGCCATTTCAGAACTCGGGCTCGAATAAAAACTGCTCCCCGAATAATAAAAGGTGGAATTACGGTGAAAGTTTCTCTTTTTCGGGATCTCGCCAATATCCACTTTCTACGGCGTAGTCGGATGTAATTCTGGGAATTCCTATATCTTTCGCGGAATATTCAGCCCGCTTCGTTGTTTACGTCATTGTTGCGGGACTCGTGTAAAATTGCGCTAGAAATACTGTACAAAACCCATTCGAGACATTCACGGACATCAAAGAATTTCAGCATAGTCTATATAAATATGTGGCGAAGAATGTGAATGAATCAAGTTATCTTCATTTTGTTCATTCTGTGCAAACAATATATAATCATTTTAATTTTTATATATTTTATTGAGAAAGTTTTTAGAGACTCAGTTGTGTATGTGAATAAAAGAAACGTTATAGACAATAATTGTATTTGATATAACTTTTTAATGTTCATTTTTAAAATAAACAATAATATAAGTTTTTCATTGATTAATCAATATTTTCTCATCGTTGCTGCTTTGAATAGTTTAACACTGAAGTATAATAAAAACACTTATTGATTTTAGACGAGAATAAAAATCACAAGCTAGAATTGACAAAATTGATCCTTCAAGTCGAGACGAATTTATAAAGTTTGGGAAATGTTAAAATTTATGCACGGTACAGGCAGATTTTATTTATAATGGTTTCTGCTTTTTCGTTTGTATTTCATGATTTACTAAAACATTTAGTTACTGCGTTTTTATTGTTATATTTTCAATAACAACTACAGTGTTTAGCACTAAGGTCTTATGATCACTTATCATCAAGTAAGGTAGTAGTAACAGATTCACTAAATAAACATAATATAGAAGTAAGCTTAAAGGTCACGGACATACAAAATGTACTAACCTGTTTCTCACTGGAGATGTCGTCGAGTTCCATAGGGCCGGTGGCCATGGGCGGCGCGCCGTGCAGAGGTGACTTGAAGCCGGCCGTAGACGACACGGCGGCCACCTGCCCGCTACTCTCTGACCCCACCTCCATGGTGGACCCGTCAGACTCCGAACTATTCGCGCGCATTTTCCGCCTCTCCTTCTTTCGGAAGTCAGATCTTGTTGGCGACGATCCGCTCCCAAAGCCGTTTGTCTTTTTGTCATAGCCATTATCTATCATCATCGGGTTCTGGAAATTGGCATGGTGCAGCCCGTTCGGTGTGTACTTGTCTTGGAGCGACTTCACGTCGAAAGGCTCATTTTTGAGTACATGGACGACTGTTGGGCTTTGAATATTGTGAATGAGGCTACCATTCTGCTGGAGTATCGTCCCATTTTGGTGTAATATTCCATTCTGGGCGGGAAAGGCGTTTATGGTGGCAATATTCGGCTGATATAACTGTATGTGTCGATCGTCTATGTACGCTTGGCCGGCCGGCGCGAGCTCCCTAGCTTGTAGCGGCGCCGGTACGATCGGATAGCTCCTAGCGTTGACCGCTGTGAGCGTATGAAACGTGGTCGCGTTGACCGGAGATAGCGTGGTGAGCGTAGTGGAGAGCGGCGTCACCTGCGCCAGCGTGGTCAGGTGCGGCGAAGAGGCCGTCGTGAGCTGCGTGAGCTGTGTTAACTGACTAGGACTCGCGCTTGGCGTGGGACTGGTGGTGACCGGCACCGGTGTAACGCTTGGCAGCCCGGTTTCCGGTATTACAGTGGTTTCCGGAAACGTTTGGAACTGGCTCTGGAATGACGGCAGCTTGTTGGCGATGGGCTGCAGCGTACCGACTACGGACTGATAGGTCTCGAGCGGAGCAGAGAAGCCGGCCCGCAAGATCGCGTCCTTGGAGTTAACGGTGATGGGCATGGACTCCCACGGGCGGTACTGCGGCTGGCTGGCGATGACGGAGACCGTGTCGCCGGTACGTTCGTAGTACTCCCAGGCGGGGTCGATGAGGCGCGCGTCCGCAGTGAGGATGCGCTGCTCGTTCTCCATGTCGCCGAACGAGGAGAAGGGTGGCAGGAGCGTGCTGTCGGCGCCAGCTTTGCTCATCACAGGCGCGCGCGCCGCTGCCGCATCCTGCTGCTCTTGCGCATTGATCTCGCACGTACAAAAATAAACTTCACTAAGTCTAATTATTGAACACTGCGACAGTACTGGAACTCGATTTTGTACTCTTGAGGAATTTAAGTCTAAGTAGCACTTATTATAAAATTATACGGCACACCGGTTTACACTACACTAATCACAATAAATCTTCCGTTTTACCACTATAAAATAAATATTGTAAAAAGTCCTCAGCGGCTTAACTTACGTGCAAATACTAAATGCTTATAAAAATCTTTGGCTGACTCTTCAATAAAAATGTTTCTTCGTCAACTGGTTATAACGATCGATAAAATATTTTGTGCACTCGTCTAACGATTTTTACTATTTTGGAACGTTGAATACTGGTCGTTGATAGATAATTTCTTTTGCTCGTTCAAAAGCTACGTGTTTATTGTAAATACCGATCACTTTCAGACTTAAATTAATTTGTACTGTTTGGGAGTAGCGTATACTATTTACGATAAAATTTTATCGTTAAAAGGTTAAAAAAATAGTGGTTTTATATTTTGGTTTTGGGAACGAAAGATATGACTGGAGGCTTTGGTTTGGTGTTGTTGTGGCGCGGGTTGTCAGTTGTTTGCGGGCTCGCTATCCGTGCGGCATGCACCAATCTGGGGACAAACAGAAGCACATTAATAATTTTGCAAAATTTTTCTAACAGTTATAAAGTTTCAAGTCTCTACAAAAATGCACTTTATTTTCTAATTGTTTTCTAAATTATATAATACTATTTATACTATGGTTGAAATTCTTTTGTTTACTGAGTACCATTAAATAGTACCAATAAAGACACAGAAAAAAATATTTCCTGTTGCAAATTATTTGCCATAGTACCACTAAAGGTATTTCTACCCACCTTTTCTTGTGAAAAATAGAAAGTAGGTTTGCGTTAACAACATAATAAATACTTCATGAGCCGATTAGTTTATTTGTATGATTTCCTACAATCGAACAAGTAAATTAGTACTTTACGAATATTAATTCTGTTTAGTATTCTGTTAGTTTGTTTGCATATATTTTTGTCACAAAGCTTAACATCTTGCAAATATAAATATTATAAATAAATAAATATATATATATATATATATATATATATCTTATTTATTGCATATAGGGGTATGCATATTTACATTTATTCGTTTTAGAATTATCCCGCTGATAAAGTCATAATTATGTTTTACGTAAATTTTAAAAGATGAATTACAAGAAAATCTATACATAATTACTTGTCCTGTATTTTACAATCTAGGACTAATGTGTAATTCTAATTACTCTATGTACAAAAAAGGATTTTCTGTTAAATAACAGCGTGATTATACTTACAACTCTAGATTATAATGAAATATAAGAGAGTACAAAGCCGTAACTAGAGTTAAATTAGTTCGTATATTTCAAAATACATAACTAAAAAGCAATAATTGTAGTTACCCCTGCAAATATGCGATGTGTTTCGTGGAATAAAGAAGTAACCGTGTTTTTTTAGATTATCTCGAAGTACATCAATCTGTTCCTAAATTAAATAACACGTGTAGTTGAAGGCAACTGTGACCTGCGATTACCTCTTTGAAATTTTTTTCTAGACCTTATAATAAAAATATAGGACAGTTTTTTTAAGGTCCTGAAAAGTAAGTGAAAATCACTTACTTCCTTTTTCCAGGAATGTGAAATGCAATAGAAAAATGTGAAAATTTAAGTAATAACAAAAAAAATATTTACAAAATAAAAGAAATATCAATAAACAGAATAATAATATATCAATAATAGTATAACTGAAAGCAGCACGTACTCATAGTACGGACTCGAAAGGAAACTATTATTAGAGATCTACTAATAGTACAGTCTATATCCGAAACACTATTTAAAGACGCGTATTTTTGTGGTAGTTCGAATTGGAACTGTGTCGTATTCATTCAATCTTGATTAGATAACAATGTGGCGCACGCTGAAGCCAGTAAATCATATCCGAAATAGATCGCTTAAAAGGTGCTGTGAACTTGAGAACGTCTCGCAACATCTTCGGATTACTTCTTAAAATAGTCTCAGATTGTCAGACGGTGGTTTCACGGCTTTATTTGAGACTGATTTTAATAATACCAGATTTATAAGTTTATCTAGTTGTATTTATTAACTGTCTACATACTTTCTGTTTGATACACAATCAGTTCGCTAGTTATGAAATATGTTGATCATTATGATGACGAAATAGACTTTCAGTTTTCTGTTTTTCTTGAAAAAGCTCTCCCAATTTGCGAACAGGTGTAGAGTAAATATTATTAATTTTGCTTGTTCGTGTGCACTTGCAAGGTTTTGTTACCTTATGGTTAATCTTGTAATGACTCGTAAAGGCTTATGTAAATGTATGTACAGTAAAATTTAAATGAAATGCCATATAAATTTTACTAAAATTGATGCGGAACTTTTACAGAAATTTATCAATAACAAAACTAAATAAAAAAAAACAATTTTAATAATCGACCGATTATCGACCTCTTCACAATACCTATATGTAGAAAAAGAAATTAGTAACTTAAAAAAATATTGAGAAGAGAGAGATGCCCATTATTGAAAATTGGCCACCCCAAGGATCTCCAGACAGACCGATCCTGCGCTGCTAGCATTCAATGCTGCTTCCAGTGTAAAGCCTCTAACCTACAAAGAAGTGGGTTCTACATAGAAATTCAACATACTTTTAGTATTGTCTATGTTCATTCTAAGACTTATATGTAGGGAAATTCTGTTGAGATCTTCTAGCACAACAGACAAGAGAAACATGATTTATTTAGTAAGAATTTACATAATCAACTGTACGCCATGGGCAGATAAATCTATAGCGGGAGCCCTCGTGCTGGAAAGCACCGATATGACATAAAAACCAGCAAGTCTTTTTGTCTGGTGTATTATCAGCATTGTCAATTGAAAGATGGTATCCGTCAAATTTAAACCCAACTTCCATGTCAATATTACAAAAGTGTCGATTTTCCTTATACATTTCGCGACAATAGCAATTGTATCATTTATTAATACTACAAGCAACTACAAAGTTACAATAAGCCTAAATATTGTTATTATAGTACCAGCGGTAGCCGCAAGCCAGCTGGTGGACGGTTTGAGACAAGAAATTAGTATATATATGACAGTTTATTTTTTCTTTCACATTTGTTCATAATCAAAAAAAGGTTCAATGTATCACTTTGAAAGTGGACGTAGAACTATTCAACTTTTGTAGAATATAACTGTAAAAGTAAAGAAACATAGGAACAAACTTTTTTAATATCATACTGAAGTATAGATATTATTTAGGAACGAGTTCAAGGAACGTTCTCTGAGAAATATGAATTTAACGGCGCTGCGTTTCTTTGAAACCAGCGAACGGTTTTTGTTGTTGTCTGTTTATTTAGGAGGCCTTTTTACGAGGTGGATTGCTGTTACGCACCATATCTGACAACGGCAACGACAATCTCCAGGCGTTTGTACGACTCTTCGCACAAGGTATAACCAATTATCCATCACGTCCTTAGTCAGGACGATATATGGAATGGGAAAACTTATGTCCCCGTATTACCTGGACACAACCCAGTTAGCTTCGATCTCAGTTTTAACGCCTACGGGGGACTATCGTGGACATAACAACAATCCCTTGAAGGGTGGCCTATACGGGCATATACACTACTCTAGCGGGCAGGCCACATATCGGGTGGTCATAGAAGGAGGATTGCATAGGGGCACCTTTTACCACCTATCTTTTATGCGTCTGCGTCGAAGAGAAACATAGGGGTTGTTTCCCACTCTCTTCGTCTTTGATATTCTTTTACAACTCTTAAAAAGTCCTTCAGTGGTGGGCATGTGCTAGGAAGCGTTTTCGGTAAGCCACCTACGAGGTAAATCGCGAAATCAGTGAAGACCGCAGAATGACGCTGGATGCTAGCAGCGCAATCCGTCCGGTCTGAAAATCCTCGGGGAAAGCTTATGTTCAACGGTGGAGGTCTCTTGGCTGAATGATCATTAAATTTTACAAGAGGCGTTTTATATATATTTCCTAAAGAACCTGACAATTTGTTTATTAAGAAAAAATCTTGAATAACACCTCTAATTTTTTCGTAACAATTTTGTATTTTTAACCGACTTCAAAAAAGGAGGAGGTTCTCAATTCGTCTGTATGTATAATATTTTTTTTTTTTTATGTATGTTCACCGATATTTTCGTCAATTATAGACGGATTTCAAAAAAATTTTTTTTGATGGATAGAGTTTACTTCTGAGGTGGTCCCATTTTCACCAGTCCAGGATCTGATGATGGGATCCAGGAGAAATCGAGGGCAATCACCGAAAATTGTATGCTCGTATGGTGTTTTTGTTACGTAATCACATCTTACTCAGGTATATGCTTCAGGGTGTCAACATCTGATGGTGCTGTGCTGATGATGAAGCTACAGTACTCCTCAACGGTTAGGAGTTTGAAGGCAGTACTGCAATTGGTCGATGGAAACTATTTAGTAGTATGTAGGGCTAACATGTTGCTTGTGAGGTATGCTTGAATCAACATCTGATGCTGCTGTGCTGATGATGAAGCTACAGTACTCCTCAACGGTTAGGAGTTGGGAGCAGTACTGCAATTGGTTGATCGAATGTATGTAGGGCTAACGGGATACTTGTAAAGGCGCATCCAGATTCACGCCGAGAACACGCGAGCACCTTGAATGAGATTCATTGCTCGCCCGTCTTGTTCTCGTGGTCGCCTATTCTCGGATCGGTGGCGGTATTTTGGCCCGAGTCAGAGTGTTTCGGGTGAAAAATATGAACGATTCGTCAAACGAACGTATTAATTAGTGACTATATATTAAATAAATTGAAACCCTAACCCTAAGTAAATGAACTAGCATCTATTTTTAGTTCAAAACGCATTAACACAACTAAAAATCGAGAAATAAATGGTCTTTTTAAAAAAAAATCAAACCGACTTCAAAAAAAAAACACAAACGACAAAAACAGACAATAGCAGTACTTACATAACTAAAAAGCGATAAATAACCTAATTTATTCACTTAATGCATATTATATATCTACAATTATTTAAATATTTACAACTTAATACCTAATACTTTAACAAAGTCTTCTTTAACTATTTAAATATTTACAGTTATCACTTATTTTTGAAGTCGGTGCCAGCCAAACAAATAAATGTAATTAAGAAAACTGACCGACATTAAAATTCAAAGCAAAACTAAGAATAGGAAATTGCATAAGCGCGCTGAAATAATTTATTAATGGAAGCGACCGTCAACGACGTCTGCCCTCACGCGTCTGCCCGCGTTCGGGTGGCACACTCAACCGGCTGACCCCGCGCCCCGCGCCCCAGGCGCACCTTCTCCTTGGTGTGTGTGGTTTTGCGTTTGCTTACCGGCCCGGGGCCGCGCGCCTCAGTCAAACAGCACCACAGATATACTAACGGACTACGTTACCTAGGCTGCAGGCTGGCACCGACTCCAAAAATAAGTGATAACTGTAAATATTTAAATAGTTAAAGAAGACTTTGTTAAAGTATTAGGTATTAAGTTGTAAATATTTAAATAATTGTAGATATATAATATGCATTAAGTGAATAAATTAGGTTATTTATCGCTTTTTAGTTATGTAAGTACTGCTATTGTCTGTTTTTGTCGTTTGTGTTTTTTTTTTTGAAGTCGGTTTGATTTTAATTAAAATGTTGTATATATGTTGATTATTATTTTAAGACTGTAACTTAAAGTAAACAAATTTTCAAAATTATGTTGTGCGTTAATTTATTATCTATTGACATATGTTTGAAATTGTCATAAAGTTTACTTTCTTAGTCACTAAGAAAACTAAATGTTATTACGGAAATAGCAAAATTCTTAAAAATCGTCATATAAAACGAAAGTTTTCCTGATACTTTGTTCGTTTAACCATTTAAATTTGACGTCGAAAACTTAATACGCATTATTAATTTAAAATTTCCTTTTGTCATCGACAATCTCTTGTCAGTTCCTTGTTCTAAATTTATGCGAAGCAAAATATTTTATTGGCCGATTGCTGTCAGCGCTCTTCCCGCAGAGCCTGTGACGTCAGACACTTAACGGGCATTTGAATTCTGTAGGACTGTCCTGTGTTTTGCAAGTTGCTGCTTACTTTGAGACACTCCTGGCCGTTTTCACCAACCTTGTCTTAGCTTAGGTGACTCCTAAGTGACATGCTGTCACTTTTTATATTAACTAAAAAGAGTGAGACAGCATGTCTCTTAGGAGTCACCTAAGCTAAGACAAGGTTGGTGAAAACGGCCATCCGTCTATTTTCAAACGGCCTTATTTACATGAAAAGGCGTATATTTCGAAGCACTTCGATGCAAATTTTGCAAATTATATTTATGTGTTGGTTGTTAATCAAAAATTTGCGTTTGATGGTCCTGTGCAACCACTTTTGATTTAGCTAAGTCCTGAAAGGTTATTTAAAGAAGAGAAACCTTTTCAATATCTTAAAAAAACTAAGAATTTGAAGAAAGAAGTTTGTATTATTCTAATTGGATAGCATTAATAATATAATTTGTTAATATGTTATAATAATTATGATATATGGTAAGTATATACTAACATACTACCATATTACATCATAATTATAGTAGTATGTACTACCATACTACAAGATAAATGGACAAATATTAGTATTATCGGTGTTTTGTATGTTTTACTTATTTACTTTTATTGTACCGCTATTTTATAACAAATAGGTGCAGTATATGAAGATAAAATAGTTTTTTGTTTTGTTAAAGTGAATTTAAGCGCTAATTCTGCGCGTTAACCGTCAAATAGAGTTGATTGATATCTGCAACTCCAAAGGCGGGACATCAAAGCATCCTTTGTTTGCTCTATAAAGCGGGCTAAATTGCAACTCGCTCGTTTCGACTGTTCTTTCACTTCCCTCCTCCATCGCGGATTTTCCTCAGGGAAAAAAGGAAAAGTTTGATCTACACCCTATTCACTACATCCAACGAAGTCGTAAAATCAAAGGACCAATACATAATTATTGCTGTTTTGTTCCGTTCTCGTATCTTATTCTATTGCTGATGATCGTTGAATGAGGTAATGATTTGTTTTTGAGATTTTAGGGTGTTTTTGTGGTAACCTGACTATTGACTGTTATACTGTTTCCTGAAAAAGACAACGAGAACTCTGCATAAGTGATAAGTGACTACATGTGATCCTACGTGTGATTCGTGTAAAATTTGAAAGCCCTTAACGAATGATGCTCGATTCATAATTATTAAAAGCAGCAAAATCCCTAGATTTATAATCATTTGATTGATTGAACGACGACCTCGATAGTCGCGTGATTAGTACACCGGTTTCAAGGTGTCAACACCTCTGAGGTCCTGGGTTCGAGTCCCGGTGGGGGCATGTTTGTGTGATGAATACGAGCATTTCTACCTTAGTCGTGGTTTTTAATATATGTATATGATAGGCTAATTGGTGTTAGTGCAAGAAATATTTATGCTAAGCAGCGATTTTGCGCTGCGGCGATTTGTATCGAAAAGTGCGACGCACTTTTTTCTGTATACTCAAAAAGATTTATTAAAATTGATTAATATTTGTCTAAATGAGAGTGTTTTATTTGACACCATATTTTTTTCCTTTATTAGAGTAATCAAAATATGCATAGCATTTTCCAATAGATTTTTACAAAAATTGCTTAGCACTCAACCGGTTAACTTTTTCATTCCAAGCTTAACTATTTTTAAATTAAAACAAATAGTAATAAATTAGGGTAATATGATATACTGATTGGACAGATAGTAGAACATAAAAGAACTAAATGTGTAATTAACTAGCAGTTATTTATTTCCTTATTAATAATCTTTTTTCAAACTACGCAAAAAAGGATTGAAACAGAAGTAAAATTAAACAAACTTGAATTAGGATCCATTTCGATGTTGTTTGTGGCGGATGACATTCCAAATTTGAAATTATAGCTACACTACTCCCACAGAATAATGTCATAATTAATTATAATTATACTGACTGCTATAATGAAGTATTTGTTATTGTATAGTTTCAGATCACATTTGAGGGAAATTATAAAATATTTTTTGTATAATATATACTCTATTTTTCTAGTTATCCATGGTCTGTATAGTTATACTATATAATCTGTTCACTTTTAATTTCTTTCGTATATGCTTGCTTAACGTCAAATTTTTAATTGTCAACACAGACAAGAAAATATTTTATTGCCAGTCCATATCCGTCTTCAATAAACAATATTATTTTCATGTATTCCGTTCAATTGTGTAACTATGAAAATAACCAAAATTTTTATATATGTATTACAATTTGCTAACTGAATATTTTCGGTTACAGGATTTCTACGTTGTGGCAATATTACTAACATCTTGAAAAATACCTACAATTTAAACACCGTATTTTATTATTACTCCCCAAACGTTGAGATTCTATCGTCGGTAGTAACATAATTAATAAACATGGGAATTTGAGTAAATGGATGTATCGCTTGACAGATTTCCAATCGCATATTTATTTATTTATTCAGCAAACTTAACAGCTTTCATATTAGTAATACAATCTTCAAGTTAAATACATAAATAGCCAATAACAAAGTTTGTCATATTAAAATTAGCAGATGACGTATGTAGTTAGTAGAATATGGATAAGTACATTAGAGGTAACTAATACAAGTAACTAGTATATGGATAAGTACATCTGAGATAATGAAATTTATCTAACAATATGAAGAAGTATGTGTGCATGCGTGTGTGTGCATGCGTGTGTGTGCATGTGTGTGTGTATGTGTGTGTGGGTGGGTGTGGCTACTCTGAAATACTGTTTGAGAACCGGGGCAAATGCTTTATAATACTGTTTATGAATTGGTTGCGAGTCAGAAAGAAAATGTCCGTATCACAAAATCTATCTTCGTAAGTTTGTATAAGACGATATAATACGGAGTGTTTGGCGTAATTTGAGCGAGCTGATCCAGCGTAAAGTGAGCTCTTTCGCCTGGTGCGAAAGAGCTCACTTTACGCTGTTATATTATACCTAATTCCAACAAATCAGTTCTTTTATTATTGAAGTGAGTCGTTAGGATGCATACAGCATTGCAAAGCATACGAACGTTGTCTGTTGTGACAATCGTAGACTGATATGGAGGTTAAATATTTTCGAGATTTATTCACATTCTTATTGAATTATTGGCGTTACCTTTTTATTTATTTTCGAATTATTTTGATAATAAACTTAAAGTAACTGGACATATCATAATTATAACACCTGGAAGTAACTATAGGGTAGACAACTACAACTGATTATGGCCGTTTTTATACTATAATTATCTGATTTGAGCAATTTATATCTCATGAAAGTATGTCAATATAGAAATTTCAGTTTAATTATTAATTTATATTGTTTTTAGATTTCTAAAAAATTAGCAATTATTATTTACGTAATTCTAATGAAACGAACACATTTCTAACATTCTCACATTAAATGTAACATTTGTTTATAAAGAAAGTATACCTATAAACGTACAAATAACAAAGTTATTTTAAAATTTGTTTATACGCTCATATAAATTTGACGAGTTTACTTAGGTATGACGTCACGATTGCAGTGTTTTTAGTATGGAGCGTTTATGAGCCACCCGCGACAGCGCCGCAAACATGTCGATGTATCTTCAAAAGTAATAGGCGTAGGTGTACTGTTGGTTCTGCAATATTTCTCACTTAAAAGAGTACTCTTATTATATATAGAATTTAAAAAATTGTCGTCTACCCAATTGTCTCGCGATAGCAATATTCATTCTTGTTACCAACTTGCTATATACTACTAACGGGACACAAACACTGGTGAATACCAGAAACACATCGAAAAGAAATTCCAACTTGATATAACATGCCTTCTGGGATCAACATAAAAATGTAAATTCCATTATCATGTGTGACCTATTCCCGACCTTATTCATCGTTGTATCGCGTAAAATATGCCAACAAAGCAATCAGAACGCTAACCTCTTTCGTTAACAAAGAGTGAAATAAAAAAGTTTTAACGCACCGCGTGTGCTCTGTGTGGGTTGATGCAGGCGTGTGCATGCGATGCGATACTATCTGGGTCTCCGTTGTCAAGGGCAACCGTACGCTGCAGAAAGCGCTGCGCTTTCAGCTTTGGCCTGTAATTATACCGCTTATTTTTAGCATCGGATGTTGTCGCTTTTTTGTGCAGAGTCGCTTGTTTAGATGATTCGATCCTTGGATTTGGTTGACGATTAATTTTATAACTGTATGAGTAACTAGCGTGGTTTTTTTTATTGCTAGACAAATCTAATATTAATTTACTATTTCATGATAGGTTATTTTTCTTTCTCTTCTATCTTATTTATTGTAATGGTTGTATCTTATTTATTTGTTTAAATAATAGGCCACCAGTGAGCATCTTCATGTTATAATCTTGTAGTCTTTCATCTAAGGAGAAGATGTGTTTTTTTAGCCTCTTCATATTGCCATCAAGTGCAAGAAGATTAAATAGGTTCAAATTTGATCCTTCACTGTAGTCATATGAAAATACTCGTGAATTCACTATTACTTATTGCACCAACCATGAAGTTCCATTAGACATCTGTCTGAGCAGGTAATTTGTGAAATCAATGGAGTATTTCAAGATTTGAGTTACTTGCAGAACCCCACAACTCAATTTCATATGTCCAAATTGCTTTTATAGTGCAAGTAATTTTTAATACAAAATGATTTTTTTTCCTATTAGCCTGTCTAGTTTTCTTTACTAAAGAAATTATTTTATTACCTTTATTAGTTCATACCGGGTGCGACGTCTATCCAGTTGCAACTCTATGTATTGGACATAGGCAGTTCCCTCTACGAAGAGCAAATATAATCTGTATATACATGTTAAGACTTTTTTTATAGGATAGGGCAGCAAACGTGCAAACGGATCACCTGATGGTAACCGATAACCGTTGCCCAGAGACACCCGCAACACCAGAGGACTCACAGATGCGTTGCCGGCCTTTTAAATGGGAATTTGCTCTTTTTTTGAAGGTTTCGATATCACATCGGTTCGGAAATACTGCAGGCGACAATCCATTCCACAGTTTAGTAGTGTGTGGCAGAAAATTCCTAGAAAAACGACTTGATCTTATTCGTCATTTTGATAGTCCAATATCAATCCAATCCAGGTGTTCTTGTAAACAATATGAATCCGTTTATGTATGTTGCATTTGTAACTCCTTTAGTAACAGGCAAATACACAGATCTAAATAGAAAATTATATCCTATCGCTTTTATCAAATTCTAATCTTAGTTTCGACATAAATACTTTTTGGAGTATCTTCAATTTTGTTAGTCTGTAGGAAGTTACTGCGGTAGGCGATTCTGGTTTAGGTATCACATGAATCACTAACATACCTAATAATTTATGATAGTACATTTCTCTGAGAATAGCATTATAAAGCATACACTAAAACGATATCACCTTTCTGGGTACTTACTTTAATACAACAACAAATTAAGTCAAAACCGGGTTTTCTTATTAGTTAGGATTTTTTATTGATCTATACACTGCTTCATTTACGGAGTATTTCATGGAGAGGAGCTTTTCGCTCGCTTTTCAGGATTTCCTCTATTATTGATTATTAGAAACTTCTTGCTCAATACTTTTTAAGTTACATTTATTTGGTTTAAATATTTAAATTAGATGGAATGCAAATGCCCCTTTTTTGTAACGGTTTTCTTGTTTGTCGCCAATTTGCGGTATTGATATACTTTTTATAACCTTTAATGACTTTCTATAGAATAAAAGAACTTATTGTTCTATCTCTTTCCTTATTAATTTTTTCCGTTATGTGAATGTTAATAAAGCATCTTTTTTAAAGTATTTGTTGGAAACATTATAACCAACTTTACTTTGAAACATATTCTATTAAAAAAGTCTATTTGAATTTTTGAAGTCAGCTTATGATCTAGAAGTCAACATTAAATTAACTGTAGCAACATTTTCAAATGTTTGTATTAGTTTCACATAGTATTTGGAACAATTGAATTGTTCTGACTGTTCCGTAAGTCACCTTTCAATTGTCATTAACATTTCAAGGTCAGAGTCAAGTTGAAGAACAAAATATAAAATGGTAGCAAAACAATGTTTTGTAATATTAAAATGAACCTTGAGAGCTTTCAAGGATTGTCATGAAACCAAACAACATCTAAATTCTCAATAAACCGGTTTCCTTTATTTCTGGAAGAAAATACAAGAAACTTCTCGTATGGGTCAGAGTTCCCTGAATAAACAGTATTTTCCTGCTCCGATTGAGTATTCAACATAAAAGAAACACATAATGTTTATTTAAAAATCACAGTAAATACACTTTAAAGAATCTAAACCAACTTCACCTGCTGGCAGTGCATCCTATCATCTAACAAACGAAGCTCTGGTGCATAATCTAGTGGACCAATCCGACGTGGTGGCTACCCCCTCCCCCAAAATGATGAAATACAATTATGTAGGCTGAAATTATGATAAATGATTTATTTAAATGCCAAGTTTTAACGACTTGCGTAGTCGAGTTAGGATAGCAAATCGGTTTCAAGGTCGCCACCTCTTAGGTTCCGGGTTCGAATGCCGGTGAGGGTAGATTTTTGTGTGATGAATGCGAGTATTTGTACCTCAGTCATAGTCGTTAATATGTATTTCTATTATATAGACATATAGTATAGACATCTAGGTAATGGATAGCCATTACCCTAGATCCCATAACACAAGCCTTACAGAGCTTACTTTGGGCTAGGCAAATTTTTTTTATACTAGGCTCGGCTGATGACTTCCTCCCGCCTGATGTTAAGCGGTGAAAGAGGCCCAAATGAGATGACAGAATAGTGACGTTACTCCACTCTCCTACCTGCCCTATCCCTGCCGGCCCAAAATATGCTTTTTCACGCCTCTTTTGAAGGAACCCATGTTATAGGATGAAGGAAACACATACGCAGGCAGAGAATTCCAAGTGCGGGAAGTACGGCAGAAGAAGGAATCTTGGAATTTCTTAGTGCGGTGTGGAATGGGGGATATAGTGTACGGATGGCTCCGAAGACCCTTACGTGTGTTTCTATAAAGGAAAGCAGAGGGAGGGATAAGGCTAAAGAGTTCGTCGGAGCATTCCCCATGAAACAGTTACTGACGACAACGCGAATTCTTCGCTCGTGGAGGAAGCTACAGAACCACGTACAGAGCTCTGCGGGCAATCCGTATGCCGAAAGCTTGGAAAGGAGAGCCTTGTGCCATACTCTATCGAAAGCTAATTGGAGTAAGTGTAAGAAAAGAGAAGAAGATATTTATTTATTTATTATTTGTTGAAGAACGTACAAAAAGAAAATGTGCTTTCAAAAGAAAGGCTGAATTAGGACTAAGTAAAGGTATGAAATCCGTTGCTATCACACGATCCAATGGCGGTTAATAGGTAAAATTTGCATATAGTGACTTGTTGTCCATATCTGAAGCAATTAGCGGGATAGCCCAAACCGATCAGATCGGCGACTCCATCGTTTTTGCATCGCCAGCTGCCGTGTATCCGGCGATACCTGCCGGAAACTGATATCGGGCTATCGTGTGACACTGATAAAGACGGTCCGATACATCTACTAGTATACAGGAATAGCGTGCGAGTTCATTTTTGATGACAATGTGATTTGATTTCGCTAACCACGTCTTTTTACTGGTTAGTAATTCTTTGTAGCGTGAGAAGAACGATAAGATGTTAACGTAATCTTACGCAGAAAAATTACAATTGCCAATCATTAAATTTGTACAGTTATTATTGAACTGCAGGTTGTAAATTTGATGAATATAGGTATAACATTTTCATAGTAACATTTTTCGCAGGACATAAATATAAATTTTGTTCTATCTGGAATTATTAGTACGAAGGTACAAAACAAGAAAGTTTAAAAATTACGAAAGAAAACTTATTAAATTATCTCGTCGATGTTCAACGTCCCTTAGTCGAAGACTTATGTAAGCTATTAACGTATATATATCATTAAAATATCAACAACTAATTTATTTTAATTGAATTATAGATTCAATTAATAATTTTATAAACCAAATAAATATGTATGTATAAGTTCGCAAAATACTGGTTGATTTAAACAGAGCCAAGTGACACTTAACTTTTTTATAAATTATAAATAAAAGGCCCAAATTTAGCTGTACTCGTATATGAAGCAAATTACTTGCACCTCTTGGCTGGAAATATTAGATCTACCGTTTTCTCTGCGTTCTCTGTAGCTCAGAGAGTAGTCTAAAGAACTGTTTGCAATCGTGCCATCTTTGCTTAGTTGCCACCGCACTAAAGCTGGTCTGGCTCAGTTCGGTGTTAGAGTCAATTTTTTCCACGTACGTACAGACTCTGACTCTAATTTGCCAATCGAATTTCAATTCAAACGAGACTTAAAAGAGCATTACTCCCCAGTTAGCGACTAAGCAATGCTTCTTGCATAGCAGACGTCCATGAGCAATGGTTACTACCTACCGTCATTTGTTATAGGTCTAATTTTAAAATAGGAGAATGAAATACAATATTCGAATTTCGAATCAGAAAACGTATTATACAATTTTATAAATCACCACGTTAGGATACCGAGGAAAGTTTCTCACACAGCCGTGGCAAAACAACAATTGTAGAACGCGCATCAGATTGTGGTTCACAGCTTTAACAGGATGCGTGCATCAACCTGATTGCCGGTAACTACGCCCGGATTCGATCCTCACTATTATTTTATAGCTGCCGTTTATATAAATGTTGTACTCGTACACGGATCTAGATTATACAGTACGTTTTTGCTTTGACGATGTAATTCGAATTATATAAATTAAAAAATGTACTACGACGCGTTATACTTAGTAAGTACGTTATATTAGATGGTAATTTAAACCGTATTTCACCCATGTTATATAATACTAATTCAATAAGATATATTGACTGTTAACTTGATAAAGTTATTCATATTTATAATTTTCGTTTAAATAGCATATATTAACAGATCACTTTTAGGATTTTTTTGGATCAAGACGCGGAAAATAACTCGAAGTTTTAGGAAATTGTGTGTAACGAGGCGAAAAAATTTCGTTATCATGTCATAAGCAAGTTCTTGTTTTGCAAAATTATTTTGTACTTGTACAAGATTAATAGTCGTTTGTTGTTTTCAGTTATGATCAAAATGAAACAAACATAATTAATGAAATAATTCAAACTTTACGAACGACCAAATCTGCAGGATGTTGTCAAAATGTGTAATTAACTCTATTTCTCGTTTAAGATTGAATAAAACTATTAAACAAAATTGATAATTGCTTTGTTTATTTCATATTCATAAAATTATTGCATCTATTTCATTTAAAAAGGTGTTGTTTTTAATTTAATCACAAATCTATGCATATTGTGTTTGTGATCTCACTTTTTCCTTCAAAATGAAGTTTTGCATAAATAATGACAACTGTCGTTACCTAGAGCAATTCGTAAATTAATATGTAGACAATAATAAAAATATAGAAACTGAATCAGTGTTTATTCAGCTTCTATAACCTAATTATTTTTTGTATATGATTCATATGATCATAATGGTGTCACTTAACCCAGCAACAATCATAGACAAGACAAAATTCACTCAGGATTGAAGATCGAAGAACTTTAGAATGATAAGAACTCGCGAGTCCCGATATAGAGTTACATCCCTTCATTGAACCCTGCCGGCTGAATAGCGGCGCAGATGTGGCGTTTTTTACAACAATCTTTCCCACACTACCACTTTTTCTGATGCCTTAATACCTCTACAAATAAACCGAATGCACTTTCCCTTGCCCAATGCGTACAATTTTGATCGCTATCCCTTAAAAAATAAAGATTTTTAAATCCGCCGCGTGTCGATTCAAATGCAAAGCAACACAGTCGATACAGTTTTGTAAAGGTTTTTTTGTGCACGTCTGTCGTTGCTATCGGATGCGACATCGGAAATTGAACTGTTTTTATACTTACACCTTAGAGATGGAATTGTTTGAAGGAAGTCACATGTGTGCGACAATTATTGTATGATTTAGTATTGTTTTGATTCCAAAAGTTTATGTAGGTATTAGGTATAGAAGGAAACAAAGGGCATTAACAAAAGCAGTTAAGTTCATTATGTTGAGATGAGAAAGGAAAAGTTTGCTCGGCAAGTGTTTTTATGAATTTTCCGACTGAAGGCTGGACGGGCACATTCAATGGCGAGCGTTCACCGGCGAGACTACTAAATAAAATATTCTCTACAATTACATATCTACTAAAACTTCGCGTTGAACTCTGTCGACGGCGATGCTTAGGTTTTGTCGCAGACAAATATCTATCTATAAACAGCAATGTAAAGCGAAGCCCAGCGTTTGCACCGGAGCAATAAGAACCGGATTATCCTTCGCAGAAAGTATGAATCAACTTAAGATATTACTTGTGGCAATAATCTGGATATTGGAGAGCACAGACGGATGAAGCGTTTGATCTCATGGTTAAGACTTTAAGGCAACATTACTTTTATAGATGGCGGGATCTCCCGTTGTTCGTTACCTTAGCCTGGTTTATAGTATGGCTAGACAGGGACAATATTTTATTAATTTTAATATGTACTTAATGTAAAAATCTGCGGACAAATATTTGTTTATGCGTAATTTTATTTAATACTTTTTAGGGACTTGTTCGTTTCTTTGTTTTCCAATTATGATACATTCTGTTATCAAATGTTTTACGTCATAAAATTTTGTAAACACACAACAAAATAGTCTTGAGTACCTTACGAGAAAAAATAAAATACACAATACGATATGAAATTAAATAATGTTTTAATATTTTTTTTCAAATTTTAATAATTGTCGTGACACGTGTTCACATTAAAGATTTTTAAGGAATTTTAATAATTTTACTGTTAGCTACGTACACCTCAATAAAAGAGATAAATCCCTATAAAAATTGTGAATTAAGATGCTAACAAATGCCGCGGCGGACGCAAAAGCTATATCTAGATAAGAATGCGAGCCAACTTCAATATATCAATTTTGCTTCCGAGAAAGACGGATTTCTCTGATTTTGATGCTATTAAATTGATTCGAAATATTGTCGACAATCCGGGTGATTACGTATTCACAAACAGAAATGTAAATAACACCCGGCTATTTGTTGAGATCAAGAGGATTATATACATATTTAAATCTTTGATCTTGTTTTGTTTTAACATTTCGTATCAGTCATTCGCAAGATCCTTAAATTGAATGATTAATAATTAACCGAGTAAATAATAGTTTACTATTTACAACAGTAGCCTGGAGGCTAGCTATTTGCATAAACTTTTTCTTTCACCGCTCCCCAGTAAAAGAAATCTAATAGATTTAAATGGACAAATAATAGGTCCTTTTGAGCTGCCAGTCGCCTTGACTGGTGAAGTTTATTTACATTTTCTACAAAATGATTTCCAAATCTACTGGAAGATGTGCCACTTACCATTCTAAGAGACATGTGGTTTCAACAAGATGGTTGCCCAGCTCACTATGCCAGCTCAGTAAGAGAATATCTCGATGAGAAATACCCAGGCAGATGGATAGGACGATCTGGTACTATCTCGTGGCCAACCTGTTCCCCAGATTTAAATCCATTAGATTTCTTTTACTGGGGAGCGGTGAAAGAAAAAGCCAATCGAAACTGTGACTGACCTACGGCAAAGAATAATAGAAGGAAATGATTTTGTAAATAATGGAAGATTCGCCCGCTTGATATCCCGATCTTTTTTAAGAAGATGTCGAGCCTGCATTAGAGCTGAAGGAAGACAGTTTGAACACCTGTTGTAAATCTTGACATTTTAATAAATTATGTTAAACAATGTTTGTGTATTTAATTTATTTAACTATCTGTCTCTCTAGAATGTTAAAGTAAGGGCCTTAAAGCAAACCATGAGTACATTAAAACAAATTTTAAGAACGTAATAAAATTTTGTTCAAAACTACCTGTTTTTGGAAAAATAAAATATTGTCTGCAACCGTAGAAATTATTTACGAAGTATCATACTATTTTGGAATCCTTATTGAATGTGCCAACTTTTGCAGTTACTTGCCAAACTTGCATAGTACATTTTCTTTTAGTTAAAGTTATGTGAAAAATTAATATTGAATATTCTTCTAATTTGCAGCAGCTGGCTTTAAATTTTAGATTAGAGTATACAGAAACACTATTCAGGATTACAAAACAAAAGAAAATGATTAGAAAAGTCAAGAATTGTAGCAACAACAGTGAAAAAACCGTCACAGGGTGTAAATTTTATCGATTTTTTTTAAATGCTAGATTTTTTTTAATAGGTGACTTAGATTTTTTTTTATATTTTTCTGATAACATATATGGGGTAGCATACCACCTGCTTTCGGCTTGACGTCGGCTCCTGGGACACTGTATAATCTAAAACGCCATTCTCTAATAACAACACTCGATAGCTCTTAAAAGCTGCTTAGAAAGCATAGCATTTACATTGTACTAATGATTATCTGAATTATATATAATTATCTTCATATCGTTTGAGATAGGTGGGATTTATTCATCCATCCTTATAGGTGGTTGAATCAAGTAGAACAAAAGAAAGGTGTCCAGTGAGTTTTTTGTAATATAATTGTTACTTGTGAGTACTAACATTGCGTTATTTACTTGATATATCCTAGCATTAGCTCGCTACTTCATCTGCACAGATGGTAGATTTTTTTCTACTAATTTGACATCTATCGTTATATTTTTGACAATTCACAATTGTGTGACAGTAGGGTAATCCCTACTGACATAAACGCCTAAGTTTGTAAATATTAAGGACTGTTTGTTGCTCTTTCACGTAATAACTACCAAATAGGTTTAAATGATACGTTACAATGATATAACTAATACATCAAAATAATACAAAGGCTACTTTATAAACTAATTTATGAAGATACTAGCTTTTGCCCGCGACTTCGTTGGCGTGGACTTCAGGTTCGTCCCGTCTAGTCTAGTAATAAGTAAGAAATACGGTAACTAAGCACTGCAGAGCCCTAATCATAGGCCTATAGGTAGCTACTGCAGTATGTTCCTATAAACTACATTTAACGATCTTTTTCCTAATGTGTTTTTTTACGACTTCACATTAGAAACCTCAAAAATTGTAGCCTATGTGTTATTCTGATGTATAAGCTATATTGTGGTAAAGTTTCATTCAAATCCATTCAGTAGTTTTTACGTGAAAGAGTAACAAACATCCATACATCCATACTTACAAACTTTCGCCTTTATAATAGTAGTAGGATTGTATGAATTGTCTAAAAAATCACGATAAGTGTCAAGCAATTAGGAAAAAATCGACTGCGTGTAGACAAAGTCGCAGGCATCAGCTAGTATCTTTGTAAATTGTAGCCTATTTGTTATTCTGATGTATAAGCTATATAAATTGTAGCCTATATGTTATTCTTATATATAAGCTATATTATTGTAAAGTTTTATTAAAATCTACTCGGTAGTTTTTACGTTAAAGAGTAATAAACAATCATACTGACAAACTTTCGCGTTCATAATATTACTCGTAGTAGGGATTAATTTGTTCCTAGCACATACAACTATTTATTTATTTATTTCAATTTAAGAGCTGGGCTCTTGTCGGTGGAGCACCCTCCATCTATCTCGGCATTCCGCCATCCTTTTGACTTCCTGATAAGACATGACAACTATTTTCTCCTTCACTTGCTGCATGTAGACCAAGAAGAACCTACATACAACTAGGAGGCCCAAAATGTTCCTGAAGTACAGAGGAAACATAACTCGCCCGTTCACCTAAAAAGGAAGCCAGGCATTGCACAATCTGTACCGATTCTCGGCGGTTAGCGGGCAAATTGGCCAATTTGTTTATTTGTTTTCATTGGCCTCTCTGAACTTGACTCCCCATTATCGCATCCACGGGAGGAAGGCGTATTATTTATTCGATTAATCCGTGGGACCGTATGTCTTCAACAGTTGAAAGTTATCAAAACTGGATGTTTTCATACAACTGTATGCATTGCTTTTGCTTTGGCGTCAAGACTGCTAATTATTTCAATTTCCAAAAATAATATTCTAATTTATGAAAGTTAGATACAAATCCGAGTTATTTTTTTCAATTACCACAATTATCTCTTTCTAATCTCTTTGACGCCTAAAATTTAATATTTCGCAAGTTATTTGCTCATTAACTAAAATTTTAGTTTAAATTTGTAATTGCTTTAACTTGCTTTCGTTTGCTTCTGTTAATTAAGAGGGTACACAGTTTATATAAAGAAAAAAACTCAAATAAAAACGTATTTGACAAACGTAATTAAAAAAATACAATTTTCATATCGAATGCAGCAAAATACCGAAAGTTTTTAGATTAGAAACTAAATAAATAAAATAAATATTTGTTACACTTACACCAATTAGCCTAGCCCAAATTAAGCTCTATAAGACTTGTGCTATGGGATCTAGGGTAACGGATAGACATACATATATTATACATATATAAATA
Source organism: Scirpophaga incertulas (assembly GCA_036419045.1). Taxonomy (NCBI): domain Eukaryota; kingdom Metazoa; phylum Arthropoda; class Insecta; order Lepidoptera; family Crambidae; genus Scirpophaga; species Scirpophaga incertulas. The sequence goes on along the minus strand of CM071639.1, from coordinate 22,232,473 downwards.
ATTTTTATTGAAATATATATCAACAACCATGACTAAGGTACAAATGCTCGCATTCATCACACAAACATCTGCCCCCACCGGGATTCGAACCCGACTCGACCTCAGAGATGGCGACACCTTGAAACCGGTGTATATTATCCACTCGACTATCGAGGTCGTCAAATGTTATTTGTGAACCTCTAATACAAAAGCCAGAATAATTTTCAAACGTAAACCCTCTTTAAGATATCATGACATGCATAGATGACATGGTCCATGCATGATAGCATGTTGTAGTGTTAGATTTTTACTATTAAGAACAGGGATAATTTTGAAGATCGGGCTGAATCTTGAGGTTGAGTGATATGATGATATTTATATGAGATAGTTATGGATTGGATAAGAAGCTTTTTCACGATATATGGCAATGACGTTCGTGGATCGATTTTTGGATCTAGAAACATTTTACCGAACGAAATAATACGATGTTAACATTGTTTCTCCGTGTTATATTCGAAATGCTTAAGAACTCTACTGGATAATTTACTTACCGCACCCTCAGTATTTATAATTTCTGTCTTTCAAAAGAGTTAAGCTTCTATGACCTCTGCTTGTTCGGTATTTTCTACTGTTGTTTATGTAATACACAGATACTTTTACTAAATCTCATTTAAAACTCATTTAAAACGAACTGCCGGAGTTCATCTGTTCAAAATTCATTTGTTAATGAATCGCAGTAATAATTACGACAAGTAACCAAACTTCTATAAGCTATCAAATCATTAGGTAAGTAATTATTTTATCGGGCATAGTATTAACATCTCAGAACTTAGGAAACATTTCAATCTTGTCAAATAAAGCTGATAGCTAAGAAAGTATTTTATAAAATTCTATCCTTAAGAGGATATCGGAGTCTACGCGGATGAAGTCTCAGTGTACGCTTTAAAACCATTAAGGAGCAAAATGTAGTTATTGTTTTGTAACAAATCAAAGTAATTTTAAGATGAATTCTGAAGACAAAACCACCAACTGTATATTGTTATGTTTACAATATTATTATTTTTTATTGGCTGCGTTTAAATTTCTAATTATTGTTAATTTAAACTTACTCAGTAACTATGGGAGTGATTCGAAAATTATTTTTGTGTTTTACACTTTAAATTTTAACCAAAAATCCTTTCTGATCCCTACTGTGTGTATACAAATGTAAAAGTTACTCTGTTTGTCTGTTTGTTTCACGTCAAAACTTTTAAACAGATTTTAGGTATGAAGATGATTTGTAATTCGAGAAAGGACATAGGTCAATTTTACTTAGTAAAACATCTTTTTCTATTACATATTCTTAATACGTAAGACAAGTTTTTTTGCAGTCAAACAAAAAGACGGACCACATCATGGTGCGTGGTTACAGCCGCCTATAGTGCATGTGGTTTCCACGAGATTAAAAAAGAAAAAAGTAAGTATAGAATTAAAAAAATATGAATGCCGTTGCGTTTATATTTTTTAATATCCAAATTTGTATTTGGAATTGCGGCTAACCCGAAGATAGTTTTTACAGACTTACCTGAACTTAGTTCAAGGAAAGCGAGATACTGTGACAGGTTATAGGAACACTAAGTTTTTATTAAAAATAGAGTCGGACAATGCAATCTGGATAGAGAAAATAGAACCAGATTATGATTAGATCAATACAAAAGACGAATTCATCGTAACAGCGAAAGATAATAAAGACTCACAAGTCTGCATACGTATGCATGAGAATTATGTTCCACAATATATAATTGAATACACGGAAGAGTTTGTGTAGCATACAATGTTCAAACCATTATAAGATTTCCTAAAAGCAAAACAAGCTAGTCATGAGTCAAAACAATAAATTATTTATATTTTATAAAGACATGCTTATTTAATTAGTCGTAGTATATTCACAGACTTTTTGTATAAAGGCACAATTTATGCGTTTCAATTCACTTGAAACTAAACTCAAGTAAAAAAATTCAAGCCACAGTGTACATTTTATATAAACTAGCTTATTACACAGCTCCATAAATTGAATGGTATGTAGCAGTTTAATGATATCTAAATTCATCTTAATACCAGCTAGTCTTACTATCGACATAAGGGAACCATTCCAAACTATATGGAATTAAAATCATGGTTCGTTTGTCATTACATATATTTTTGTTATAAACGAACATTTCTAGAAGTCTTGAAAAATTATTTAGCCTATTATAAACGACGATGTAAAGTTAATATAATAATTACACCTGTAGTCACTTTAACACATTGTATGAAATATATATACAATTCATTATTCAATGACTCAGATAAAAACTAAGAAATTCCGATTCCATGTGTAAATATCTATCTTGAAAAATGTTAATAATGACGCACACAAAACTAAAATGTATCCTAAAAGCTAAAGTTATATCATTACTATGGGAATTTTCATATTTTTTTTATTTTGAGCCTTTCTAACAATTATTGATTATTAGTAAACCAGAGTCTGAATTTAATCTATTTATTTATAACTCTGAATATTTTTCCTTTACAATTTAGTTTTTAATTAGATTTTATTAAGTGAAAATAATTTGTTTATCTGTAAAAGTTTCATATATGAACTAAACGAAAGATGAATTGAGCGAGTGATCTCAATTTTTCAATACATCTAAATGAGATAATTCTCGCTCAAATCCTTTTTTGATCTGCTATTACATAATTTGCCTTCTTGGTTGATAAATAAACAAGAAAATCTTTCTATGGCCGAAGAAATATTTAAAAACAGTGCAATACAAAACAGTAATTTTCATTATATTTTGGAAAACCTTAATTACACTATTCTCAAAAAAATTAACAAAATCAAATAAAAAAAAAACAGCGCTGGATAACCTTCACTTTTGAAGACGGTTTAAAATATTGATCAATTTTAAATGTAAATTATTGTAGACATCAATTTTCATTCTTGTTTACATTACATTAAAAACGACACAGCTGCATATTATCGAGATCCTTCCACTTATTCGTTTAAGTTCTCGAAAATTCGATCTTGGCCAACGTTTCTTTCAACTCATCTACATGCAACTAGATTTTTTTATTGATATTTTTTAATCAGTGAATAGATTTACAGCTATATAGATTTGCAGTCATAAGTATAGAAAGGCTTGCTATTAACCATACTGACTTCAGTGTAAATATTAAATGGACGCTCATCTAAAAAGACTTGACACGTGAGACTAATAGATGCGGGCGGGTTATAAAGCTACAATGCAAAACCCTACAAGAAAAGTTAAAAATAAATAGATAACAAGCAACTAATTAATTAAAAAAACTTTGCTGCTTGGACCCATCAGTTTAGGATTCGATTAATAAGAAAATTTGACAATACTTTAACTTTATCTGCAGTTACGAGTAGCACCAAATAAACTTTAAGCTCATCGCTGGGTCAAGACAAATAATATCGTTTTATTCTCTGTATAATACTTTCCGTATTATATATTTTTTTCGTTTTTCATTAAATAAGGCTAAATGCGTTGAAGAAAACTTTAACGAACTGTACAATATAATTACAAAACTGGTTAGCTTCTTGGAACCTTTTGAACTTTCAAGATCGAAACGATACTTGTAAGTTGTTTAGTATTGGGAAAGTAGGTGATAATTTAAATACCTTTCATCGAATGCTTCATTTACTTACTCTTCATAAACAAAATATCTGTGAAGTGAACTAGATAAAACCTTTAAAAAGTTTAATTTGATACGTTGTCGAATTTCATTGATTTCAACTTTAGAATACGAGTATGCCACTGTTTGTGACTTAAATAAACTGCCATTGTACGAGAACACAGGATGTAGTTAAAAAGTGCAAAACCGCGCTACATTCACTATTTACATTCCTCGTGCTTTGGAATTGGCATGTTAGAAATAAATTAAGTCATATGAGCCACACAGCGCAATGATGCGTCATTGCAATACGCAGGATTCTTTGGATGAAAGTACACTACGTTTGTTAAAAACTCAGTAACACTACAGAAACCACCTTACAAAGTTTTGTCGGCGACGCCAACTGTGTCAAGAAAACTTTAATCGATTTGCAAAAGCTGCACACAGAAAGCTCCAACGGAAGCACGCAACGAACACCGGACCTCGCGTCACGCTCTGCTGCATCCTCTATATAGAAAACTAACTAAACAAATCCACAAAAACGAAAGCTCCACAAATTACACTGCACATAACGTAAGCACGCACAAAACTTTCGCGGTACCTTCTCTGTTCGCTTGATCCATCCGCGCCTCCTTTTTTCTTCGTCTCGCTGCCTCGGAAACACAAAACGGTCCGAAGGACGCAAGCGAAAAATAAACAAAAAGGGAGTGTAAGTTCGCGATCGCGCGGTTAGTACGCGTGTCTCGTCCCGCGTGGGTGTTACGCGCGCGTTTATGCGCGGCGGCGATCGGCGGCGGACTGGCGCGCGCGTCGCCGGGCGCAGCTGCCGCTCAGCGGGCCAATGGCGGCCGGTCACGTGACGCGCCCCGCGCCCGCACACGCTTGTTTACAAATAATAATAATACCGGTGGCGCCGCCTCTACGGCTACGCGCTACGAGCTACGCACAGCTGTCACTGCATTTGGTGGGATTCGATTCGAGCTTCGCTTAAAGCTTCGATCTGTTTATTTCAAGCTCCGCGTCGGCGTTCTAGCGATCCACACGAGAATTTAGCAAACGTTTATGTACATTTTTATAAATTTTTCTCCCCCCTTTCGCCCACTATTAGAATGTATACTGTGTATGTACACGGACACATTAACACAACTACAAACTGTTATTTTCTTAATTAGGGTTCCGTTTTCATAATAAAATCATTTTGCAATTTTTGCTAGAGGGTGCAACCAGTTCAATTCTATTTGGCGACAGGTTGGTAGTGCGATTGTTCAGTCCGTAAGGTGCAAGAGGGTTGGAGCCCCCAGCCACCGATGGCAATGGCACACTTACGGCACTCCCCTCGGTCTAAATCTGATCTGAGGTGCCCCATGGCCTGTGTGGATAGCCCACTTGACGCAATCACTTTTTTAATTGATCCCTTCGTACATTATCGACACCTCGCTGATGACGTGGGGAGTTCCTTTTTAGGGAGGCTTTTCAAAATATTGATACTTTAAAGAATGATGAACAAACCAAGTTGATAATTGTTTTTTTATAAAATCTAATTCTATTCAAAACTAAATACTGAATAATTATTCTCGAATTAGAAACATTTTCTTGAATTGTCATGAATAATTATTACTCACACCTGCAGATCAAATCTGATTGGATCGGAACTAAAACCAAATTAGAACCATTCAACAAATTTCGGTAAAATATTAAAAGTTTCATCTCACTTCAACATAATATAAAACAAACCGGCATCATTTTATCGATCATATCAATTTTTTTTTTTTTTTTTTTATACTACACGGTAGCAAAAAGGCTTACGGCCTGCCTGATGGTAAGCAGTCACCGTCGCCTATGGACGCTTGCAACACCAGGGGCATCACAAACGCTTTGCCGACCTTTTTAAAAACTATTTACTCCCTTTTTGAAGAACCCCATACTGTAATCCCCGGGAAGCCTCAGCAGGGAGCTCGTTCCACAATCGGAGCGTGCGCGGAAGGAAATTACGTTGAAACCGCACTGTGCGTGACCATTTAGGCTCCAGCATGTGAGGATGAACACCCTGCCGATGGCGAGCAGTGCGATGGTAGAATGTGGCCGTGGGCATCATGTCGAACAATTCTTTGGAACAAACCCGTTGTATAAGCGATAGAAAACACACAAAGAGGCACAGTCTCTTCTCAGACTTAAGGGCTCAATCTCTATAGTATTTTCTTGTATCCATTTATTTAATATTAGTAAAATATACTTGTTAGTTTAATGCATTCTTTACGAAGTTTGAAGAATCTTGGCAAATTAATACTGTTAAAAAAGTAATTTCATTCTGATTAATTACTTCATTGGCTAAGGCCTGCGCACGCTTTATTGAAGATGCAGAGTTGCCAGCATTTTTATCATTGCAAGTTACACATATAATAATAAATTTTGAATGTTAAAAAATATCACGCAATAGGCTATTTGACAATGCGAAAAATAAAGTGTCAATTACTGTTAACAGTATAAATTAAGAGTTAAAAAATGATTATTTATTAACGTAAGTTGAAAATAATGATTAATTTATTTTAAAATCCGTAAATAAAAATTGCATTTTTTAAACGTTTGTCACGTGACACAAAACGCTCCTGATTGGTCGAGTTTATCATGACGTCACTTGCTTGTAAACTTCGTTTGCCTACTTGTGTTGCGCCTAGTTGTGGTAGATTATCTCCGTTATATTAAGATTTTTTTATTATCCATTGTTTTTTTTTTTGTTTATTTGCACTATTTTACAAGTACTTTCAACCATGGACAACGATTTTGTAAAAGCAGACAGCAGAAACCTGCCGCAAGTCGACGTAATCATGGTCGGATTATTTTTCAAAAATCATTCTGACTTTTATGCTTCGGAGCTAAAAAATGTAAAAACGGCAAAGTAAGTACTGGTAACTTAATTATATCATAAGAAAGTGAAATAATGAATAAAATAGGTTATAAATATTAGGTTTGTTTGGCACAATTTCATGAACATAAACGATAATTTGTTCACGTTACGTCGGTTATTGAATCAAAATCAAATCAAATCAAAATAATATTTATTCAACATAGACCTGTGTAGAATGTCTTCACATTGTTTAACAAGTTCCATTCTTTGCCGTTTGACAAATGCAGATCAGGAAGTACCAGCATCACACATTCTTTTAATGCGATCTGGCTGGCAATGAAATTTAAAAGGCAGAACTTTATCTTTTAAAATTATTTTCTGACTGAAACCCATTTTGTACTGATAGTAATTTGCCATGTCATTTTCCATCTGTAACGAACAAACAAGTTTTAGTCGGGATCTTTTAGTGTACTGCTTATTGAAATCATAGGACTCTTTAGCTACAAATTTTAACAAATATTATGGAAAACAGGTAGCAATATTCGAAGTGAGTTCAAGAAACATTAAAAGTATTATAACCTCAAATCAATAACGAAAATATTAACATTCTGAATGTAATTAATTATTACAAAAATATAAATATTATGTTTATTTCCATCGAAATGGTCTTCATAAAAGAAAATATTTGTACTATTCGCTATGTCATTATGATCCCTCCGAGAAAGTTGCAACCACTTTCGGCGCACTTCGATATTCTTTGGAACACTGTTTTTTCGGAGTTATTAACGACGTATTTGTACATTTTGGAACTGCACACTCTGATTTACTTTTTATCAGTGATTTGTGTAACTCATTTTGTTACACAAATTACTGATAAAAAGTAAATTAAATCGCACTTTCGTTTTTTGTTTACAACAAACAAATATATATGCCAGTTGTCACAGATCAGAATACAGGCAAGTGACGTCACCGACCTCATTGCAGCGCGCATATTGTCAAAGTAGCGTTTTGGCACACTATTTAAATATGAATTTTTAATTCGATGTTTCAGCTAATATATACCAGAATCAAAAATAACAACTTTATACTGGGTTCCTTAGACTCTACTACATAATATAAAATGGATTTTAAAAACCTGTCAAATAGCCTATTACGACAGCGTTGTGTCGTTACTTCAACCATAATTGCTAAATGTACAGCCAATTTTAATTCAAAAACATATTTCTGGACTACGAAGCATGGAAATATTTTAGTACTTTTAATAACTTTGCACTTAATAATTTTTATAATATTGTTTTGATTTTAGCTCTTGTTCAAAAACTATTATATATTATAATTGTACATTAAGTTACATGTACATTTAAAATTACATTTACATTGTTGTATAATTTTCACGAGATTTTCAATAGCTCGATAGATCAGTTACTTCTTGTATTCAAAGTCTTAAATTGTGAATAAATTCCAGTTTCCTTATATTAATATAAATAAATAAAAATGTTCTCACGAAGTAACGGAACCGCTGGATAATCTCCTTAACATACATATCTATGTATCACAGTTTACTTAAAGACTGTTTCGATCCATCACTAAGTTAGGATCATATAGTAATTTATTGTACTATTACTTAAATATATGTACATATTTAGTATGAATAGTTGCTATATTGTCAAAAAATTGCATTTCTAATACAACATTTGGGTTAGTATCATAAAAGGTTTAAAGTAACAAACTTTTATACTGTGAACAAATCAACACGGCTTATTATAATTTTAAGTCTATTACTCCACAGAGTACTTATTTTATAAGCAGATTACGTCGATTTGGTCGTGATTTTTTTGTCAATCTGTGCAATAATAGACAAAAACACAGATAATTGAACGTCTATCATTTTCAACCCTAAGTCGATTTTACGACATCTACACGTGTAAAGAAAATAATGACATGTATTTTTTTATTATCATTGACTATACCAACCTATACCTATACCAACAAAAATACACCTTTTTAAAATCGGGATTACTCCGAACCTCCAAACTTATCAACTTCATACCTCTATATATAAGTATAGGTATAAAATTTATATTATGAAGACTGCGTGAATTATTTGATGCCATGTTTCTAGCGAAGTTCTCTGACTGCTCCTTAGACACGGATGTGGATTTGTAAAGCTTCGTAACATTTCTATGACATCGTCTTACGAAAGAGAAGATCTAAGAAAAAACATTGTGAATCAACACCTGTTTTGAGAACAATTTTGTCATAGATCTATCGGAAAAAAAACTTATCTATAAAAAAAATATTAACTAGAAAAAACTTGTTATATCTATTATTTACTAAAATAACTTTAATAACATTGATTAATTGCCTTTGGTGATGGTTTGTATATTTCCAATATATATATGAATGACATCGAACTTGCGTTTACATATAGGTTCTTATAGCAGCAGTGTTGAATTATTGCATTCTGATTTCATAGCTAGAAGCATTATAACTATTCACTTTAAGTAACGGTATAGCAAGTTGGTACGGACACAGTGGGCATTGTAGGTTACACAGGTCTTCCAGACATGAAATCTTATTGGAAACGCAATATGTCAGGCAGTAGCTTTTTTGCAACTTTGTTGCATAAAACAAATACCTTAAGGCTTAAAGGCTTGTGGTCTGTGACAATTGGTTTCAATCCCAAAACCTAGGCAGTGTTTGCGTACGTATTATAATTTACAATTTAATAATTAAATTTCCTGTAAATTAGTCATTTTCTTGAGTGCACATGCACAGATATATTTAGAAATAATGTTGTTAAGATTTCTGTTGGTACCTCCGTTTTACCTATTTCCTATATACAGTGCTTTCATTACTGTAATCTGTGAATACTGTGACATTTCATCTTATTTTAAAAGTTGATATTCTACAGTGGTGCTGATAAAGATTTGATGCTAATATCACAAGAACCACATTTATAATGTTGATAGTAAATGTTGTTCCTGTAATATTCACATCGCAACCGTCGGGTTGTAACTACTCATCATCACCATATTGAAAATCTAGCAGATCGCTCAGGTGAGCGATTTTCAATATGGTTACATAAAAAAAATCAAAGCTTATAAACGTCAAAGCCATAGGTCATACTTATTTCAAAGATGTATTGTTTTTGTTTGTATTAACTGCTATAGTTCCACGTGACAAAACGTTTACCCACATCTCCTAGATTAGAACGTTGTTGTTGTTGTGCGTTGTTCTAGAAAACTTTCTCCTCACACTACCAATTTGTAGAATAAATGGTCGCCTACTGTATTTAAGAATCAATGTACATCTTCAAAAAGAGCATTTACCCTTAAAAAGGCCGGCAATGAATCTGTGACTTCTCTGGGTGTCCAATGGGCGGCGATAATGGTTTACCATAAGGCGATCCGTTTGCTCGTTCGCGTTATCATATAAAAAAAAACTAATGCGTAATTCGTTCAGGTAGATGAATTAACAAAAACGTAGTTACTTATCCTTTAATTTCAATAATGCAACAAATACATACAAACAAACATAAAATAATAACGTCTGCACTTCACCAATTTTTATTGAGTCCCATGGTAGTACCAGCTGCGCGGTAATAGGCTAATGTTGCTAATAGACTACACAGGTTTTGGATTGCGGAACTATCCTTTACACGGCGGTTATGATATCCCTTAGAATGAAAGAACAGAAACAGAAAATATAGATTATTGAATTTACAAAATATAAGGCCTTGAAACATCTTTGCTTAAACTATCATCTTTGGCCTTGAAATTTCGAAATGACACCTTTATAAATAGATTCGTCAAGATAAGATTTCAATATTTACAAAAGTCAGTTAAATTATAATAACAATAAATAATCTACGTAAGATTTTTAATTTGTCATGTAATTTATTATACAACCGGGTAGCCATGGTCACCATACTTTTCTCAGCAGCGCTGTTTCACAGAACTGAATTTTAAGGTAAGGATTTCTGGTGCTAAGTAAAGGATTTTTTGGAATTATTAATCATAATAAATGAGGATTAACTTTGACGAACATGCTACATTCCAAAATTTTGAGAATGGGTTAAACTAATAACGTCAGGATTTATAATACGCAAATATACGTAATCAAAGAAATATCAAGAATTGTAGTATGTATTCGGAAAATTACAGCTCTCTAGCTGTGCATAAAAATGTCATCTTGGTACGATCCTGCTCGTACATAAAAAAGATACAAATTATTCTTTCGATTTATACCGCTACGCTATCATACGACTGAGAACGAACAGCGCAAAAGATTTTCATAAATACAGAATCTAAGAAAAGAGAATATTTTCAGAAAAATGACGAGCGAAGGGCTGGGATGATAAACAGTTCTGCGAAATAGAAATGTTCGCAAGGGAAGCCGTGTTTTCACTACCGCCCCTACCACGGTGACTCATCGCCAAATCCCACCACCTAAATAATTACTCATTTGTTTCTGAATCATTATTTATTATCCAATCATGTACTTCTTTTCAATAGAATAACATCAGAATAGAGTTATTTTAATTGACGAAATGGGATAAATTTAAGTTTAAGCTGAACTTAATTCTGTATGTTTTCAGATATAGATAAAAAATGTTTTTTATACATTATTATCATATAGCTTGCCTTTGCCATTGCAATTTGTGAACAAACGACGAAGATTGCATCGAGTGAAACTTCTTGCATCGCGCGCGATTTCGTCGCTACAAAAGTGCGTAATATCGATTACTCGCTCCCTACCCCATGAGCCGTCTCTTTCTGGCGACGCACATTGGCGGACGGAGCCGAAACAGCTTAAGCATGGCCGCAACGCACTGCTGCAGCTTACGCGGGGTAAGTAAACGCCATTTTCGCCCTCACCACGAGTTCCGACGTTTCGCGGCCGCGGTGGCGTCCCCCGTCCGCGGTAGCCATGACAACCGATCTGTCACACGCATAGAACATAAAACGCAAGCATTGATTTTTTCCCCGCTTCTCTTTTACGCGTGCCGAGTCGACTTTTTGCTCAAATTTTATTTTTAATGGCGCGAGTTTTGGCGCTTGACGCAAATACTTGCAGTCCGTGTGGCTAGTTTGTGGTGAAATATACATTTGAGGCTTAGTTGAACTTGCAGATTGTTCATTCATTTATTTACTATTGTTTGACGCCTATTTGTAGATATGTTAAAAAAATATACTAATATGATATTGTGCTAAATTTTGGACGGATAATGTTTTGAATAAAGACCTAGGTAATTATAAAAATTGTTTGATAAAATAAATTATTAGAATTGACTGTGTAGATCATTACAGATTAGTAACTATCTTGAGTTTAGATATTCGATCAGTAGTTATGAGAAATTATTTATAAATTATATTTTGTTCAAAATTTTTATTAACATATTTGACCACAATGAAGCTGTTAGCGGCAGTCTCCGAAAACGGGTAATATTGGTAAATAAACATCAAGTTTACAGAGGCTAAGGGAAAATTTGTTAAGGTAGGCCGCGACCAAGGGTGCGAGGGTCGGTCCCAAGCCCTCCAGATGTGGCGATTTCCACCCTCTCGCTCCGTTAACTCGATTGAAGGAAAATATGCTACCTTGAAAATGAATGAGGATGCATAGAGCCATCAATATTCTCGCATCACCCAAATGGGAGTTACCATTCGATTTTCGATCACATATTTTATTAAATTCTTTGTAAATAACCGCTATATACATATTTGATAGTGTTGTACTGTTCGTTGATATTAGACAATGTCCAATTTCATGTTATTCCTACGAGTTAAAAGTAGATTGTCCCTTAAAGGACGTGCACATATGAAAGTTAGTGATGTATATATTTACATTGTCTTAAATGGAAAACCGATCTCTGCTTATCTCCATGGGACTTACATATGTTAAGATTTACAAATATTTTGGTGTTTTAACCACAATTAACTATTTTGTTTGCATCTACACATAATATGAATCTGATAACACAATGTTGTTTTGTTTTGTCAATTTATCTTCATAGACTATTTGCCCACTAGTGCCCCGAATTCAATCCTAAATTATGTTTTGTCCAGTCTGATCAATCGTCTCAATTTTGGAATGTCGGTGAAAATTTGTGTTGTAATTTTAATCATACTGTAGTTCCGTAACTGACCTAATTGGAGGTCTAGGGTTCATTTAGCCCTATCATTAGCGAATATGTTATTGATTTGTCATATCCAAGTATATATATTATACACTTACTTGTTAAGGGAAAGATCACCTAAGCCCCGTATTTATTAAGTCTATTTTAGTTAATCGGTGTCTCGTTCTATATTTCAATAAATATCATATGTTAGAAAGAGAATATAGATTAATAATAGAATATAGAGAAATATAGATTAATTCACTTAGTGAGGCTTAACTTAACTTTATTAATGCAGACTTAAGACCTAACGTCCTTATTTAGTTAGAATAGGCGCGAGCCCTTAATGGGGACGTCTTTAAGTTGTAATAATGATGAAGATTTTCATCGTCAACTGCCGTATACAAAAGTTTTAGCACCTCCGCGCTTTTTATTACTTTGATTCTAAGTTTTAAGCAAGTTTATATGTTTTCCTAAATATACTTATCGATTTTCTCGAAATTCCAACACGTTTGTGAAAATAATATAAAAGCTGATATTTTAACATTAATTATGGCTCTTATGTGCATATAAAAATCTTAACTAAGTAATCATTTTTGAACATCGGCTTTCCTTACATATAAACAGACTGTATCCGATATAATACGGTAGGGATGACTCTTAAGTCCCAACGGGACACTAAAATAATTCGAATAACACAGATAAATAACTAACGCAGAAATACTCCGAGGAAATTTATGGAGTAACCAATTTGATTAATGGCGCTTACGTGGCTGTAATAAATCTATAAAAATTAATGCAGTATTGTCTACTGAGTCGTTCTCTTAGTGTTTTTACGGACGAAAGTTTCAACATCAATAAAATGAAAAATAATTGGAACCAAAACGTTAATTCTATATTATAATAATAAGTCTAAATTCTCAAGAAGCAAAAAATTATTGATGTAACTTAACTATTACTATGCTACTTTAGTACTTTATAAATAACTTTAAAAAAACCATGTCTTATTTATTTGTAAAAATAATTGCTTCAGACTCGGAGAATAATAACAACTTATTTTTCACCCACAAACATGGTTTGTCAACTAAACACCCACTACTACAGCCTCTGTCAGTATGAAAGGATTAACAGCATTTGCGACTTCAGTAGTATGGGTTGGTGCAAAACGACAAATCCACGTCCATTTTTCCTGAGATGCACTCTCCGCGGGCATTTAGGCTATTCAAAATCGCTAAAATCTAGACCACGTAACATTAGGCCCGTGTAATACAATGTTTTGAGTCTAGTTTTAAAATTAGATTTAAGACGAATTACAATGTATAAAAGAATATTTCTTTCTTTTTTTTATATTACCTAATACATTTATTGATCCTATTAAAATAAACAGAATTGTATCCCTGTCATGAATATCCGAATATTATCAATACTCATTTACTTGATAAGCCTGGAAATGGTATAGTTTCTCAAATAGAGTACAGTAAAGGTTTGGCACGCTTGGACTTCTATATATTTTTATTCTTAACTAAGATACCATGGTGTGGTTACTCCAACTCTATAAAGTGCTATTTTAATGTTAGATTTCAATCTGCAAGCCACAAGAAAATAACAGTACTAACACTGTACTTGCACCTAAATACGAGTTGCACAGGGTTCGATACTGGGGTCCTTACTTTTTATCGTATATACCTAGTGCTGATATAGTGGAGGATATCAAATATAAACGAACAATCACGTTCGTCCTGTGGAAGGGCGTCGCCATGTAATATTCGCTATTTATATTTTCGCTCTTACCAAAATAATTTACGTGGGCTTTAGACATTTATTTTCTTAAAAAAGAATTTACAATTCACATATATCAGAATAGATACACAATAATAAAACAAAATAGACCTGCAGCAAAGTAAATATTTATGTAGGTAGGTAGTAGTTAAAAAATCTGTTGATCGTTTCACTCAACAAAGCGGTATACGAGTATGTGTTCTTGTGAATCCATGTTTTGTTACAACAGATTTTAGATATCAGTTATCAAATAAATCGTTATTGTCCTTGATTTACTTAACTTTTTAACATTCTCATATTCCAGATTTATTTCATATCTTATATATTAAAAAAGTAGCGTCATCAGTATATAAATATTTTATAGTTCGATTTAACAAAAAAATACAAATTGTTCCAGTATAGTCATATTTTTTTTTGTTTACTAATATTGTAGAAGCGCATTGAGATTAACTTATTCTGGACATAATATAATACTAGCTTATGTATACATACACCGTCATTAACTGTCTTAATTTTTTAACACTGTGTTTTTAATCATTTACGTTATCGACGTATAGCAAAAACCTAATGACAACAGGAACTAATATCTTTTACAAATATGTTAAGCATAACAGGGGCCGAAACAAATTTACGGTCCAAAATATCTGATTCTGCTAACCCAAATTTTTAACCTAACTGACATTATCTGACCATTTCTACAGATGTTTTTGTAGGTGTAAGGTATAAAAATAATAAATACTATTAAATAATTGGCCTCCACCGTCTCAACATTGGGTCGGACACTTGCAAGATGCAATTGAGAAACTGACAACTTTACATTTCTCTTTATGTTTTTGAGTTGATGCATGTCGCTCAAGCTTCGTAACTATATCATGCTGCATCAATATTATGCTGCTTATGCCCACAACATAATAGAGCATCATTGGTGGTTGCCCTCAAATCATCACTGGGCAAGTGGGCACTAATGATTACAATTTTAATAATTCAACCACCACCAATTATCAGATTGAACTAGGAGAACTTGTAAAAGCCAGGCATAGTTAGTTATTTAAAAGCCAAAAGAAATCGAAGGTGCAAATTTTTATCCAAATCAACAAGATTGAAAGAAAATTAGATGCCAGGTTATGCCTACATCATAATAGAGCATCCTAGGCGGTTGCCCTCAAACCACACTGGGCACCTAATGATCAAAGCAATGTGCGCACTTGGGCGTGCATTATGTTCACACTAAAAGAAAACGACAGCTAGTCAATGATTCATAAAAAAATCAGTTCGTCAAAAAATCTGACAAAACTGACCATTTTCCAAAAAACCTGACTTTAACTGACCAATGCCCAAAAATCTGACTTTGTCTGATTTATCTGACTAGTTTCGGACCCTGGCATAATGGCCCGAGTAAAGAGCCTTGTGGCACTCCAGAGGACACCAAATGCTATGCAGGTACAAAGCCATATCGTAACCGCCTGAAACCGACTTTCTTTATTAAAAGCAAAACCATCTATATAAACTATCACGGACACCAGTTGCACAAAAATTATGTAACTACGTTACTTTCTAGACCGTTGGAACCAAGAAGGCTTTGAGGAACTAGGGAAGTTAAATCAAACCAAATGTGAACGAGTAGAATCATCATTTAATTAGGAAAGTCATAAAAATATATGATGGTATTACCTTTCGCCATAATGCTTGTAACTAGCTAGTACAGACAGCAAGAAATTTCTTTTTTTTATTATCCTCCTATTAAAGTTCTCAGAAAATAGTACAAGCCCTGTCCAGAGCCTTTCAATCACACACATTCAATCCACAGCCCAATAAATGTTTTATGATAAGTCTACAAATTGTGTAAGTATCAAACTGAGATGCATGCGGTGTCAACCTGTCCTGCAGCTAGGCCAAGTTTAGAATACTCTAATCACTATTGCAAAAATATTTTCGTGCTTATATTATTTGTTGCTGACTGTACACAATTAAGCCTCGTTTTGACAATAAATCAAAAATACAGCTTCAATAATTATTATTTTATGAAATTAATTTACTATCATTTATTTATACACTTACGACTAGTATTTACATATTAATGAACTAAAATATTAATACTTGGTTACATATATATCTAGTATTTGAGTACCTACTATAATACCTATTATAATACTCTGCCTTTAGGATAGAATACAATATGTCTAAGGTTCAAGTTTATATGAGGAACTATGTACATAAATGTTACAATTAAGTTAAAATATCAAATGCTTTCTGACGTTAAACTTTGTTAAACAAAAATATATAAAAGTATTAAATAAGCAAATGAATGGTTAAACTTTAACACCTAAATTTAGAATATTGTAAATAGTTTGTAATATTTAAATAATTGGGAGCATAATAGAGAGAATTTTATTTACCATTTAATAATGTTGGTAGAATAACCAACATTATTCACATATATTTTTCCAAGGTAATATTACCAACAATGTGCCATAGTCTAAAACACTTTGTGCTTTAATTTATATACCCGTGGCTTATTTAATTATGCATCCATATAATACTATTTATTATATTTTTAGAGTTACAGTTGTTCTCTCTTTACGCAACAAACTGAATTCATCGCCCTAGCGGCGAGAAGATAAAACGGCTTTAAGATATAATGTTTTCAATAAAATCAGATAAAACAACTCTACAAAATATTGGCTTCGATAGTACATTGACAACAGCTTGGGATCCAAAATACATCGGTGTATAGATTGTCTCCAGTTGATCCCAGCGCCACTAGACGTTTTTGTAAGTATTTCTGATTGCATCTTGATCGGTATCCATTAGGAACACTGCACATACCGTTGCAGCCCATCGAACTGAAAAAAAGACATGTTTTTATATTACGTGGTTACAATTTAATATTACAAATTCTTATGTAAACTTTCAAATGCAGTGTGAAAGTGCTACCATCTACTCAGCGCTAGATGTCGCTGTTCTTGGAAGATAATCTAGTTCAAAAGTTATGAAATAGATGGCGCACCGTTGGTGGCAACATATAAAAGTTTAGAATAAAGCGCAATTTTTCTGAAGTTGGGAAATTTAAGCAAAGTTCGTTTAATACATTGGTTAGTACTTTTAGTTTTTGGGCTAAGGCAATAAGTATTAATATTAGGAGTCTACTGCATCGAAATTAGCCTAGATTAGCATAGCTCAAGTTTTACGCAATAATGAACTTAATCACATAATGGAGGATCGGTGCCTTTGTTATCTCAAAATCAAAATAATCTTTATTCAACATAAACCTTTACAGGCACTTATAGAGCTAAAGAGTTACATTTTTTCCACTTCCACCAATAAAATTACTCTACCCCTGTTCGGAAATTGAGAAAACCTTCCAGAGAAGAACAGGGAAGAAACTTCGAAAGTTTAATTTTTTATTCCTCAAAAATCAACGCAATAAACATATTGGACAAACATATGTCTGGTAATATGTAGGTAGCTGGTAGACTATACTTATGCATCCATACTTACTTAGGTTTCTACACATAGATCTTAACATTCTCATCACTGCCATGTGAACTCTTTTTATATCTGTCTCTTCTTTTATTGCCCAATATGCAGATCCATACATAAACACGGATCTGATGATTGATTTTAGATGTGCCCCTTTAGAGGTAGAGTCAAGCTGTTCAAATGTCGCTGTGCCACTGTCACTTGCAGGTGACAGAATTGAGGTTATGACGTTGAAGATGGGTCGATATGGATAGCAGTACTCACCTGCTAGTGCAGATCTCGACACGCACCAGCTGCGTCATGTTGCCGGGCATGTTGACGACGTAGCGCCAGCTGCCGCGGTTGTTGAGCGCGGCGCGCGGCGTGATGTACTCCACGCGCGTGGGGCACAGCTCCACCTCGCGCGCCGCCTGCCGCCGCGACCGCTCCGTCGCCGTCTCTGCGCTGGGGAACTCCAACTTGAAGTGCTTTTTATATCATTGACATAAATACACTTTTAGACTGCTATCACAAGTGCTCTGTGTTGACCTTTTGCCTTAAATTACAGTACCTAAGGGTGAAAGTTTTTTATAATGTTCATATTTTTTTTTTATTACAGAGTTTAAAGAAAGGAAGCTATTCTTAATTAGTTTATATGTTTCATTTTTCTTTTAAGTTCTATGTCAGAGGTGATTTTTTCTAACACTAACTACCTCAATGGTGCATGGCCGGATTAACTTCGGGTTTCGCGAATCATCTGATGCGTAGACCAGCGCCACGACCACAGCGCCACCTACACTCCCTTATTGCATTTTGTACACACCTGGACAATCCTAACGCAATCCGTAACGCCTCGGCCCCAGTCAGGGTCCTTTTGGCGGACTCTCGCAGCAGCGCCGCGTTGCGCCGGCGCCGGCGCGCGGCCGCGCCCACCGTGCGCGGCGGCAGCGACAGAGCGCGCTCCACCGTGACGTCCGCGCGGGACGGCGATATATACCTGAAAATATTACAAATTAAACTTAAGACAACTTTAAGATAAAGGAAAACGTCTTAAAAATGTCACCGTCAATGTCACCATATAAGAGCACACGTTTCCTATTTAGTTCTGCTGCGGCCGTTATTCAAAATTTAAATTATAATACTAATCTCTTTTATTAAAAGATGACATCTGATGAAAGAGAAAAAACATGGTTATCGATGTACTTAGAAGCGAAACCCAGATCCTCTGAGCATTTGTGCCGATTGTAGCCCTTGTTAATTGCCTACCTATACTACCTACAGATATAGTTGCCCTCCAAAATCTATAATGCATACGTATATTATATTCATATATATGTATAAGTTTTTATTAAAACAACGTGCTACTCTAATATGCAACTATAGTTAAACTAGCAACGTGTAGCATGTAAGCCTTTGTATTGTCGATCACTGACAGACTGACACGATGAAAAGCTATGAACGTTACTGCCGTAAGACACATACTTACAAATAAAAATTTATAATAAATTGTCAAGCTCAGATTTTTGTATGTTTGTGTTATGTGCAATTCTCGTTATCAATATAAAAACGTTCAGGTCAATAATACATCAACTTAATCCCAAGTTCGATGATCATGTGAACTCTAATGTCACAATGATTAAAGTAGAGACACACATTAAAGTAGACTCAGCTATAATGCTGCATCATTACGACGCAGCGTTGGCTGCTTGTGCATACATAACACACAGCTTCCGAGCAACGTATAAATAATGTTATTATTTAGACAGTAGAGAAACTGTTTTACAACCCAGAAATTGTTTCTGCTAAAGTTGATGACTATGAACAATATATTTGTTTCGCTATCAACTACTTTATGAACTGCTCTTTAAAAGTATTTTTATTATACTATATTAAAATTATTTAAGATTTCAGATTTTCTAAATATAATAAAACAAGAAACTGACTTCCACCACTCATTGGGGTTATATTGGGTGACCCCAGTAGTCGCTTGTCGAAACCAATTCGGAGCGTCGTAATGATATCCAGTGCCACCGCTGTAGTCGCCAAAGTTTGGAGTGACATTCTGGCGATACAATTTCTTGTCGTAGCCATTATCAAACTGAGGTCCGTTGAGGTTCGGATTCCAGTACCCCGCGCCGTTCTGGTATCCAAAGAACTTGGAGAAGTTGGATGCATGGTACGCGTTGATATTGTAGGGAGACGGATCCACCGGCGAAGGCGGCTGCAGCGGAGTTTTGTGGGTGAATATGTCTGGAATTATGATAATAATATATTAGGGAAGAAATGTTGAAATTGCTTTCACTATATATTTAGAAATTCTTAAAAATAGTGTCGGCAAAACCAGCAGACTCTTTAATACGGTCTTCACGATTTTTCTCTCTTGGTTAAAATTTCCAGTCTAGTTCGAGTTACAACCAAGTCAAGGTTGTAACATTATATTTCAATAAAGTGAAATTTAATTTCAAGTGTTGTTTACATATTTTTGTTTCCCCCCTCTACTCCCCAATCTTACATTAATGAGAGTCTCCTTCCCTCATGTGACACACACCGCGCTCTCTCCCAGACAGCTCCAGGTTAGTTAATATTAACCAGTTTGGAGATGTTTATCAATTTTTCATTTAATTTATTTTATTTGCGATTCTGAAAAAAGCTTTATTTCCAATTTTATATTTTTTTTATAAAATCAATATAAAAATATGAATTGAAGTTTTACCAAACTTATGAGCATAAGAACCTTGAATTTCTCCATTAAAATTTTTAGAAATGTGGTAGCAGTCACATTATTCTCGCTTTGGCTAGTAAGTCAGGAACATTTGTTATCTTTTATAAACGTGATGTCACAAAATTTAGAATCCGCCTTATTCCTTGATACAATATCAAATTTCATTAAATCCCTGCCTTACTTAGCACACGTACGCCCTTAGACCAATTAGTCTACTGAACACCTCGACAGGCAGACAGACACGTAAATATTTCGAGAAACTCACCATGATTGTACCTGGTGTGGTACTTGGTGTTGTAATCCTTGGGGTAGGCGTGTTCATTGACCAGCGAGATCTGGTCCACGTGTGGCAGCGAATTGGGGCCGTATCCGTACGGATACTCAGGTTTTTTGTTGGCATCGAATTCTTCGAGGCTTTCGTCTGACAGCAGCGTGCGGGCGTCGTACTGCCCTGTCTGAATCAGCTGGCGAATTACTTGTCTGGAGAATAAGAAACATGTTTTCAAACATTTACACCTAGTGAACGAACGCAGCGAAACAATTAAGTGTTAATCGAAAATATATGGACTTTCCTTCACCAAGCGCACCTAACCTACTCTAGGCGATACTTCCAAAAAAATACACATTAATGATAAATAATAAATTTAAGAATTCATCTGAAACTAAGACGTATATAATTTCATATGTTGAACTTCACTCTCAAAAGTTACGATAAGTAAGAGTGAAGGCGGATGCGCAGTTTTGTATCGCATACTCGAGCGATTTTAACAAGCTAATTGACCATATTCAGAGTTGGAGCCCGTGTAGAATTGAACATAACAAAATTTCCTATTCAGGTTAGAACCTATTAGACAAGTTCTATATTCAGATTAAGAATCCAGGTAGAACAAAATAAATGAAGATGCTGCCCTCAAACTAAGTCTGGGTACAAAATGTAAGAGAGACCGGGCTGTCGAGCACGCAACCTGGTGGCGCAGACTCATAAAATTAAGCAAACGAATGCACCGTACTCAGTGTAAAAGTCCAGTTAAAATAAAACATATAAATTGCCGTACTCGGGGTAGGAGTCTGGATAGAGACAGTAGGTGAGGCCGGGAAGCGCGCAAGCGGGGGCGCGACCCGGCGGCGCAGGCTCGTACGCGCACCGTTGCCCGTACGGACAGCTATACCCGTCACCGCCACGACCAAATGTCCACACCACCTGGAATAAATTGGAACCTCTTTTATAAAATATGGTACGAGTTAGAAACACCCCAGTTAAGAGAAGAACAAGAACCTTATTAAAGACTCAATCGCCGAACACTATTGATCACATTTTCATAACAGCATTCTTTATTTTTTATTTTGCGAAGCCACCATTATTATTAATTGTTAATAACTACGAATCAACAACAAACTTAAAACCTTTCCAGATTTCTTAAATATTGATTGAAAATAAAGCTAGCTTACCGTTACTTATTAAGAATTATCAATAAATGTATAAATAAGTATAGTGCTCTGTGACGGAATGATTAAGGCGTCAACTCGGTTTATTGAAGTCTCGCACGAGTCAAATATTAAGTTTGCGTTTTTCTTATTTATTTAACATTTTTAATAAAATGCAAAGTTCACAATGTAAACTATTAATATATATTAAAAGCAACTGATTCCGGATGTGGTGATCGGAAACCGAGCTCAGCGCCAATCATTAAATGTCAATGCCACTTGTTCTCAACGAGTTCAACAACTTGCTTGACAGATGTTTTTAAAGTGACATGAAGGGTATAAGAGACAAAATTTGTTTATATGTTTTGATATTTACATACCAGTACAGTGAGTAAAGTGACACTTTATTACACTTACTACTATTTAAAAAAACCGAACCGATGAAATAATAAAAATAACCTTACTCGAAAATAACAACAATACAGAGCTAGCTGGCACAGCAAACTTTATAATACTTTATATTAATTATGAAATTTAATAATCTGTCTTCTATATTAGTATTATTTTTTATTTCATGAGTTTAATAAATAAATAGTACAGTTTAAGAAAGTTGTTGAAAGTTACCTAGGAGTAGTCTTATTTTGAAACCGTTTCCCGTACGATAAATTTATTTAACCAATTAACATTTAACCTATAACTAAAACTAACTTCTTTTTATTTGCCATATTCCAGTGAAAGAAAAACACAACAGCCAAAATTCAATCTACATGTCACAAAGGTACACATAAGAGTTACATCAATCCTCTTTCGATATCCACGACGTGTGTGTCAGATTTCAAATTAAGAACCCGCTGCGTTTGACGTAGCGAGTTCTAGACAATTAAAGGAAGACTTCTAGTACAAACGACCTAGCGAAAACATTATATTAGCCTTGCTAAAAAAAAGATTTACAAATAATTGAAGAAGTCGTGTTCATATTTAAATTACTCACGAATTCACAGATTACGGAGCACCCATGAGGGTGTGACATCGTGGAGGCGCTGGGTGTTGGAGAGAAGTACTTACAATATACCTACTAGGAAATTATAACACGATAACTATACACAATTGGCAAACCATCTGGTAACCCCAGTCACGCATCGCGTAGGACATCACATAGACGCTGCCGGTGACCACGCGGATTAGCTAGCTTTCATTTACGTGAGGTGAATTGATACGTCAAGTCTGTATAAACTTCAAATAGTAACAGGATAACTTTGTACGCACTCTTGTTTAGGCTTTCTTCTTTCAAATGGATCAATCTAGATTTCTTCAGGGTGGATTTGGTACAGTTGAACGGTCTTCGTTGTTTGATTTAGCTTGAAATGTAAGACTAAGGGAAAGTTTACTACTTTCCTTAACTGGCAGGATTCATAAGCTATTATAGAGTTTTAAACACTACCTATAAATAAAAAGAATTTCAGTATACTAGGTGCTATTGATAACTTTATCAATCAATAAAATTACTTAAATTAGGTATTGAAAGATAGATATTTCTTTAAATTAAAAAAATACAAGTAAATAGAAAAGGTTTATAAAAAGGTAAAACTATAAACTGTCCGATTCGCTAGACTAGGCATTATAAATAGATTTAAAATAAATATTATTCTTTGTTTGTACCATAGATTTACATATTTCTAAGTCGGTAAGTAAATACTTAAGGTAAAGTAGTTAATTTAAATATAAGATTAAATATGAAAACGCTTAATTTTACCGGAAACGAAAATAATCCATTCAATAATACACTTGAATTATATGACGGCGAAATACGTGTAGATAATACTAAAGTTGCTAAACTGCCAATAAAACACAAAAATGGCGCAGAAACGCCACATTCGACATTTATTTATTCTAATGACAAACTAGTTCTGTCTAGAAAGTGCTAAATCAGAATGAAATCTAGATCTCTGGGTTGCGCAAGTGTGTAGGCGCCATATATTAATTGGCATATATGAAGAGGCAAGGTGAGCTTACAATAGGCGCTTTGTGCTTGTCACCAGCGTGCTAAGTTTGATAAGCAGGTGATTATAGCACAATGATTTTTAATATATTGCTCGTACGAGTTAAGATCTTGGTTCGTTTACTATGTCAAGATCTCGACCTGAGACTGAAAGTGTTCCAAGACCACTTATACTATGCAAACTTGATGTGATATGGTGTCACGAAATGTACAAGCAATTAGCAATCAATGTCACCGCATAGACCCTCACCTGTTCTGAAGTACCGTCTTGATACAGCTACGAATCATTTAATATGACTGCATGTATTTTTTTTAACATACGTACAATGTGAGTAGTATGTTTTTTTTATATTTCTACGGTCTATTCGACCACGTTCGTCTAAGTAACGTTAGCTACCTTCTAATTTTTAAGTAAGCATTTACAAGTTTATTTCTCTAAAACCTTTCTTGACACCTGGGTATATCTATATACGATCGAAAAAGGAAAGGAATAAGTTTAACCAGGAGTCAGGATTCATCACCTTTGGTCACGTCATATGTTAATATATATTTAGTTATTCTTTTTCAGGCACTTTGATAACATACATGTACATTTTGTATTTTGTATGGTATTTAAATTGACTATTGTATTGCAGAGTCACAATCACAAGTGTAACAATTAAATGTTAATGAAGAACATAAATGAAACATTCAATCATTTTACGTTGATATATTGTGCAATTTATTCTATGCTTATGACCAAAGCTACAACTCTATCGCTAGACGCTAGGCTTCGCGGAATGTCGCAACATCGCTAATTCTTAACAAGACTGTCGAAGATAAAAAATAAGCTTACATCACTGAACTTCCGACTTGTGTACTTCCACAAGTGTTATGTTATATACCTATTATACGAGCAAATGAAGAAGCTAAGAGTACTAAAGTGTTACCGTTTCATTGTAAGGAATTCTCAGACCACTTTAACTAAGAAATCGATTAAAATGCGTGGGAATTAATTTGAACAAGAATTGCTTGGATTGAGTATACCGCAAGGGATTATATCCCTTCCCTTCCAAGGTATATAAAGACCCCCAAATAACCACCACAGGCTGCAAGCACATTCATGATTATCGATAATGTCTTATCGCTTTCTATTAATTCGCACTGAGCGAGTCTGATGGACGATGTCCAAAATAACTCTTTGCTTAAAGAGGTCTCTGAATGTATATGATATTATCATAGTGATAAAAATGATGAGCATACGTACGTTACGTGTGCTCATCGTCGTATGAGATAAGACTATACATGAGGAAAATAAAGTTTATTGTTGTTAGTAGCAGTAGAGAAGTGGTCCACCTGATGGTACAATATACGCAACATTGGAGAAAATGAAACTTCATTTTCCCAATAACTGTACGTCTATCTTATGTAACTAAGTGGTGGTCGCATCGCTCTAGTTTCAAAGAGCCGTGCCTCATATAGAGTATTGTTTGACATAACAAAGACATTCCTAAACAAACATGCCGTTTTTGGGTTATGAGTAAGCGACATTCGTAACAGTGCCTAATTTTAGTCATGTTTTACTGAAATATATAATAATGTGTGCCTGTGTTTGTAATTTATTTAAAAATGCTAAATAAATTGTATAAATAAGTTGGACGTAGAGTACTTTTTAGTCGTATGGTTATGACGTCAAAAAGAAATGGTGAAGACAAGTGTTAAAGTTTCGTCTGAGCGCGAATGTTTTGTTTACATTTTTAGGTAGTCTCAACTGCAGTGAATTATTTTTGTACTTTTAATTAACTTAAGAACAATGAGACGGCAACAAACCATTTACGCCAAACTAAACCGAAACTGTTACGCCAAAATCTGGATTTCAAATTGTATTCACTTTAACTAAACTTCATTCATACAGCCGAACCACATTTTCATCATTTTAGGATTCCTCACTTCTAAAGGAGAAACGGATTCCTTATAGACTCGCTTTATTATGGGTCTATTTTTCAATCATCCTTATTTTCTATTCTAACATTTCGCAGATGAATACTATGAATAATATCTATAGGGTACTTCCTCTAGATTGTAGGTGTAGAGTCCATCCAATCCAATTTAATCCTTAATTGGTTGTTTCACGTTTTAAAAGTGAGTCTGAGTCACACTTTTTTTAACAAAACAGGACACAAAAGACCGGAAGCATCCAACACAGGTTTTACAACAATTTATGCAATACATCGCCGCCTATATGAGGTAACAATAGTAAGGCAGTTATTTTTCTAGCCACGCTTTGGTAGAAAGCTAGCATATAATCTCCGCAATAAACGTGGATCAAGTGAAACGACCTGATAAAATCTGGTTTGCTCTTGCGCATACTAAACGTGTCCTTACTTAGATTTAGATAAGATTTGACTAGCGTACAATGAGAAGTGGCGTAAAATGTAGATTATTTTTTAGGAAACGTAGAGTAAGGTTGTGTCAAGCTTACTCTGCGAACTAAATACAAACGTATATTTTTTCATATACCATATAGGTAAGAAATCATGTAAAAAAGATGGAAAATCAACATATAACTTATCGGCCACTTATGTCATCAATTAGATTAGACTAGATTATATAGATAGAATAGATTTGCTAATATGATGTAGTTAACCGTGCTGACCCGATGTGTATTCTTCGTAATGGATGTAGGTATCTCACGGTGTATGTGTATCTGAAATTCTAAAATTGTAAATCATATTGGTACACAGACGCTATCTAAGCATATGACATACAAAAGCCTGTAGTAAAAAAAAAACCTTGTGACATGCGATCGTTTCATTAAAACGGAAGTATAGGACTGATTTCACAATTCGGAAATTTCTGCCAATTTCCGAACACGCTTAAAATCATTAAAAGCTTTTATTTATCTTCACGTGTATGTATGTCCTGGAATCTTGCGATCAATATTTCACCCACTTTTATTAAAGCTATCGAGCTGTAATTTTGCATACGCGTTTAGTTTTGATGACAATACAAGATTTCATAAATGCTGCTATTTTGAATCAAATATAGTGGACGATACAAAATGGCGACTTATCGTTTTGATAACAACCTCTATAATATGGATATCAAATGAAAGAGTTTGAAAAGAGGAATATAAAAAGTAAAAAAAAAAGTAAAATAAAATTAATAAAACCTTAAAAAAGCTTTATTTAGCAATAGATATAGAATAAAATCTACTAAAAGTGTACTTTTAAAAAAATATATTAATTTTATTTATTACTAAGTTGTGATCTCTTAATCACAAATTTGTTTTGACTTAATAGCTATATAGTAAAAGCCTATTTTGAATACAGAGAATTTTGATGTTGATAGTAGACTTATAAAAATTGTTGGTATCAAAAGTTATGAAGGTGGTTCATTCGCGCTCGTGATGTATACGGCACACAATGGAACCAAGCGGAGCATTTTATTTCAATATTATAATCGTGAATGAAATTCAAGTAGTATAAAAATTAAACTTTTTTCATAGCCGTGTTATTATAGCACACCCTTAGACAACTTTTGCAGTGTCTATGAAAAGAAAGGGAGAAGTACAGCATGTAGAATAATCGTCAATCATCCAAATATCTTAGAATCCCTTCCTTTGATTATATTTCACACATTTCATCCAACTCCAAAGGAGCAGCAAGTAACTATCATACAATTAGTACGATTACAGGAAATTCCGCATTGTGCTCACCATGCTATAAGCACCATTCGCTGCACTCTCACATGTCCTTGTATAGCAAAAAATACGATGACATTGTGTTTATAAAATGCGTGCTAAGCTTCAAAATCGTAAATAAAATGGGCGAGTCACTATCGAATTCTTAATCATCTTCAAACTATTGATGTGATCTACTGACACAACATGAACTACTAGACATTGTTAAAGAATTTACTTTCCCCGCTAGGTAGAGGAAGAAATGCTGATAAAAATGCACTAAGTGGCGGGTTATCAAATTAAGTTGGTGTCACACCGAATAAACTCTACCCATTAGTTTGAATATGTACCACATTTATCTACTTACAAATATCGTACCTATTTCTGCAAGATGCTGCTATATTGTTATAATATGACAATATAGCAGCATCTTGGGTATATTATATACTTAGATATATTATATCTTCAGGTATATTACATACATATTACCCTCTCTCTCTCTGTATTTAGCCGTTGTTATTTACGTTTAGTTAATAATTAATCTACTATATAAAAATAAGTTGGGTTTTCATTCCTGACGCTATAACTCCAGAACGCACGTACCAATTTCCACGGTTTTGCATTCGTTGGAAATGTCTCGGGCTCCGTGAGGTTTATGGCAAAGAAAATTCAGAAAACATTTCAACAGAAAAGCGGGAATTTTTGTTTTTTCAAAAATCTGCCACTTTACAAATCTTTTTGACAGACGAAGTCTGTCGGGTCCGCTAGTTATTATATTGTTTTCTAAATTTTAATGGATATATTACATTGAACAATAATTATTTAGACTAATATACTTATTCATGTTTTAGCTATGTAGTCAGCTGTAGCGGTGTGTCAGCGTATTCAAATGTTCAATGCAACAATGTATTGGCACGCCGCGACACCTGTGAGTCATTGACAACCAAACTGGAACACAGCACAGGAAACACTCGCTCACAGCCACTACGCCCAAGTAACTCGAGTTAAAATGTGTATCAGACGGCAACTTAAAATAGAATCGAATTATTGAACTGTAGGTTGACACTTGTGGCCAACTGTAATATTAGAATAAAGCTTGCTAGCTGTCATTAAAGGAGCCCATTGTTAGTGCACGCATAATTATAGGCGTACCTTAGAAATCTGTATTGGGAATATTACCCCGTTTTTAGGGTTTCGTACCTCCACTTTGTTATATATATTGTCGAGATATCAAGCTGAAATTAATATCACAATACTTACGGATACTCAGGTCTCCTATCTCTCAAAGCAGTGATAAAAGTAAATGTCTAAATCAACGCAATAAAAAGATATGGCCGCCTATGTTTCATGTATATGCCATTTGACATTTGCAAGGGAATCTAAACCTATAGGGTACTTTCTGTTGACCTAGAATCATGAAATTTGGCAAGAAGCAATGTCATCTAGGACAAGTAAAGGAAAATCCGAAAATCGTAAATTTGTAGTTATTTTGCACAAAAAAAAATATTATAACATAATTGGGAAAAACAGGAAAAATCTTTGAGACTTAATTCTAGTAATGAACGAACACTTTACATGTCGACAAAGGACAATGCACCTTAAAGCACGGAACTTGGTACAACCCCTCGACCACTCTCAATAGAGATAAGTTATATATTTTTGGAAAGGTCTTTCATAGTAGAACAACTTTTACTATGGCGAGTTTTTTCAATTCGTTGTCGGTTCGGCGTTAACGATCATTATTTCTGCTGTTTTTGGACGATTTATTGGTTTTTAATAATAAAAAATAAATGTGAGTGCGTGTTTGACTGAATAGCAATACAAAAAAAAATATCGAGTGGGTGTCTGTACTAGAATAAGTATCACTCTTAATCTTCCTACAGGGATTATTATAAAATATAATAATAATAATAATACTTTATTCATTAAAAATATATACATTTTCATCTACACACAATGCTTACTTACCCTCCGTACTAGTTATTAACTGTGTTACGGCAAGGTAATGAATGACGATAGTCCTATCAGTGGTATACATTTTTGACTGATAAAAATAAAACTTCACTTATACTATTACAAAACAACACCGTAAACATCATTACACACTCGATATGTCAAGTAATAAAATAATATATTACCTATATATGTAATAAAATACACATATACACATACACCTACATATTGAATATACACATACATATACATAGATAATCATACACATACATAAAATATAATAATAATGATGTAAAAAAAAAAAAAAAACTTTGATTTAAGAAATACTTTTAAATAAAGAAATAATAATATATTTGAATTTACTTTATAATTTTAAATAGGTTTTCAGTCTCATCATAATCGCACATTCGAAGATATTGTTTTAGTTTCCTTCCACATATATATTTAGTCGAGCCTTCTAACTTCACGAATTTGTTGATACGATTGAATAAGAGTGGACACAGAAATATGGAAAAACGTTGAGCGAAGACAGTTTTACAAGAAGGAACCTTATACACAGTATGTAGTCTACGCTCTGAAATGTAGTTACGTTGTATAATCAGTTGTCTTAAAACAGCAGTCTTAATAAATAGTTGTCTGACTGTTAAAGTGTCAAATTCCTTGAACAACTCAGATGTGGGATATCTGAGGCGTTTAAACAGAATCACTTTTAGAATTAATCTTTGTGCTCTTTCAAGCTTAAGAAGTGTAGACTTAGGGGCACCACCCCAAGCAATGATGCCGTATGAGAGCAAAGATTGGCACAAGCTGTGATATACAATTTCATTAGTACGATTACATCCCAAATGACGAAGTTTCTTAAAAATAGGTATTAATTTACGTGTTCGGTTTTTTAAATTATCAATATGTTCCTGCCAGTTTAAGTGCTTGTCAATTACTATCCCTAAATATTTAACGCTATTAGACATAGTAAGAGTATAGCAATCACAATTATCTTCTGCGTTACATATATGCGCCCGCAAGGAAAAATCATGTGTTTGTTGTAAATTATGCGACCTAATAGAAAATTTTATATATTTAGTTTTACTTAAATTTAGTGTTAAGAGATTATTATTTAGCATTGTCATTACCTTTTTCATGCCTGCCTCGGTGACAGATTTTACCTCATCCCAAGAGCGCCCAGTAAAGAGCATGACTGTATCATCTGCATATGATATTATTTTACAATTTTTGAGGTTTGCGTTACATAAATTGTTTATATATATTAAGAAAAGAGTCGGCCCAAGCACCGATCCTTGTGGCACACCATAATTTATAGATGCCTTTGCACTAGACATATCTCCAACCTTGAGTGACTGCGACCTGCCTGACAGATAAGACTTTAATAGATCCAGCGGAAGACCTCGGATACCGCATTCTTCGAGCTTACAGAACAACAGGGGAATCGAAACGGTATCGAATGCCCTAGCCAGATCCAGGAAAATACCTACACATTTCAGTTCACTGTCAAGGCTTTGAACCACATGAGAAACCAATTTATCAATAGCATCGATCGTCGACCTATTTTGACGAAATCCATATTGGTTATCTGACAGCAGATTATTAGCCTCTAAATATTTGACAAGTCTAGCATTGATAACTTTTTCAAGAATTTTAGCAAGAGTTGGAAGGAGTGATATGGGACGGTAGTTAGAAATATCACATCTGTCACCCTGCTTAAAAAGTGGTATAATCATAGATTCCTTCAACAAATTAGGAAACAAGCCAGACGTTATACTCAGATTGCAAATATGAGTAATGGGCTTACATAAAATATTAACAAATCTTTTTATAAAACTAGAGGATATACCGTCCAAGCCAGTAGAAGAACTGTTTTTTAACGAACCTATAATTTTTTTTACTTCTTTTTCATCTGTCTCTAAAAGCATAAAGGAATTTACCAGGTTGCAATTAGATTTATAGTGTCTGGCTAAGTCTGCCTCTGTAGTGTTTAACCTGTGCAAAATTTTTGACGAATAGTTACTTCCCGCGGTTACAAAAAAATCGTTTACAAAGTTCAGAGACTCAAGTGGGGTATATTTCATTTTTAAGAGGTTGCCCGAAATATCTATCTGCCTTTTAGATTTGTTAATAGAACAAACACGTTTTATAGTATTCCACGTCTTTTTCATATCCTTTTGATTTTGTTGTAGTTCAGATATATCATGTGCTTTTTTTAAATTTGCAAGTATGTTATTGCAGTGATTTCTGTAACGCTTATATGTAATTTTTATATTTATATCGTTAGGATTATTTTTATATTTTTTGTGTAAGGTATCTCGGAATCTTATACAACGCAATAGTCCTGGAGTAATCCAAGGTTTTATAGTTTGTTTTCTATTAGGTAATTTAATTTTTGTAGAGCAATTATCAATAACATTATTTAGAAAGTTAAAAAAAAATTCAGTCGCAATATTTACATCTGTAATTTTTAGGAAATCCGTCCAGTTATTTTCCTGTAAATTAGTTTCAATCGCGTGGTAATCAAGTCTTCTATACGACGAATTTACAGTTTTGATACTATTAGAATTATGTGTCAAATCAACCTCCACATGCAACGTATTATGATCTGTTAGTGAAGACTCACAAACTAAAGTTAGAACTTTATTTTTTGATTTCACCAAGCAATGGTCCAGGCAGCTTTTATCCCTGGTTGGCAAAAAGTGACTAGAATAAAGACCATGCATAGCCAAATTATCAAGATATTCATCTGATCTCTGGTCATTATTATCTTTACTAATGTTTATGTTAATATCACCGACCATGATAATGTTAGGTATTTGTTTTATTTTGAATAATAACGAGTCCAAAGAATTCAAAAAATTAGTAACAGAAACAAAAGATGGAGATCTGTATACACAAATCAGAGAGTAGCTGTCATCAATTCTTACCACAAGACAGTCACAATCGTCAATCATAGGCTCATATACATGCACATACTTTAAATTTTCCCTGACATAAACAACGACACCACTATTTTGATTTAAGTATCTCGTGGTACTGAAGTGTCTAAAACTTTCCAACTCTGGCACATTGTTATTGTATTGAAGCCAACATTCAGTCAATACAATCACATCGTAATTGACTTTGCATCTTGCTAAAAACACCTCGAAATCAGTAAAATTCTTATTTAAACTTCTTATATTTTGCACCAGTATTTTCAACGAATTATTAAACTTTGTCCTATACACCTGTAAAGAATTTAGATCACCAACCAAAATTGAGTCACCAACGCTGATCTGATCAATGTCAGTGGCAACTTCCTCGATATAATTAGCCATAATCCTTTGGTAAAACTAAAAATACGAAAAGTTTTGTTGTATTTAGTTGGTGATCAATTTTTCGATTTCTCTGAATTACGACTTGACTGTGCGTGTAAAAATATAAGTTGAATAACATGTTATTTCCGTAGTATATATAAATGGCTAAAATATACACGAGACCGATTAAACTTTGACAAGAAAAAAATATAAGATAAATATTATAATAATAAGTATAATATGTTAAATATATTTCAATGTAGTTGTATATCGAAATATTATAATATTTTTTTGTTAATAAGTTATTAATACAAATATATAAAATTAAATGTAAATAATTTCTTATGTAAGTAATAAATATATCACAAAAAGTGTTCTTACGACTAAGTCTTAGGTCTAAGCTACAGCCACAAATAGTAGCTATTATTCTTAGCCAGTTACTCAAAATTTTAACATTACAAAACATTTGAGGAATCAATTTGCTAGCGAGATTAATTATTAATGAAATATATTTCTGAATAATTCGCTTTTGCAAACACGCGAATATAACTATATTGTAAAATAAAAAGTCGGTTCTAGTTTGCCCAGATACACTTTGAGTTTCAGACACATACAATATTATTACGAAATTACAGCGATAGTAAATTAAATGATAAATGCACGCATGCAACAAATCATACAAGCCAAAACTATAATTATATACTATGTTTCTCAGTGTGCAACCAAGAATATTAACTTTATAGTATATCCGAATAATGAAGCAGAATATTAGATTAACTATTAAGATATACTGATATTTTCCAATAATTCGTTCTTGTAAAGACACGCATACATAGCCAAACAAACGACAGGTAACATTTACAGTTTTGATCCCATACACATGTAATGCTATTATGAATTTGCAGCGAAAGTTATTATAATGATACATGCACACATAGCTACGTAACAGTGATAACTCCAGGTTGACAAAAAATGCGGTCAAGGTCGGCTTGCGAGCGCACTAGTTGTGCCGGCGATCCTTCCCGCGTCGGACGTATATTGCACCTTGGATGCACCAGCAGTGCGCGAAACCCTGCTTTTTGGATATGTTCCGTGCGTTACGAAATAACATGCGATTTTCCTTTGTTAACCGTTCATTAATGTAAACCTTGCGTGATGTTCCTTGGACGTCAATATCAGTGCTGGTTATGTTTCGCCTTACTTTGGAGGATTTCAACAATTGGTCGCGTTTGGCGCGACGAAGCAAACGAATTACTATGGGACGTGGGAGCTTCGGTAAGTCAGACTCATCTCCAACGGTTGCCGGTTGTTTACGGGGCCCACCGGGTAACCCAGTCAATATCTTGGTCAGTTAAATCCACTCCTAGCTTGCGCCCAGTCACCATAACAATGTGCTGTAGGTTTTCATTTTGATGTTCTTCAATACCCAATATTTCTAACTCATTTTTAAGATTATTTTGCGTTTGTTTATTTAAATCAAATTTGAGGTCGGCGATAGTAGCTTTCAACATTTTTGTTTCGAGCTCTTGGGTTTCTAGATTAGAGATTCGATTTTCATGGTGACCTATTGTTATGCTTAAGCTATCCAGACGCTCGTGACATTTGGTTAAGGATGCGGTGGCCTCCGTCAGCTTCAATTTAACACAGGATAACTCTTTGGTCAGACCGCGGATTTCCATCATAAGTTCATGTACTTCCTCGGAGGTCATTGCCGGTACATCTGATTTGGTGTCGAGAGCGAAAGTGGGTGAATCACGATATTCTGGTTTCCTTCTCAAAGTAACATTCATTGAGTCATAGGTAGGCTGAACTGGAGTTTGACTATTGTCACCTTTTTTCTTGAGAGCCGCACAGTCGGGACACTTCCAGGACTTCTTCCGCTCTGCGGACAGCCCTGTGATGTTAATACAAGGGGAACAAAATATCTTCCCACACCCACTTGACATACACTTTATTTGCGCAGTATCTTTATTTAAATTTTTGAGACAACCGGCGCACTTCATTTCGTTCATTTAATTCTTGACACTATGCAAATGAATACAGGGGCGAAAATCCTATGTGATCGTTCACACACCTCTACAACTTCAGGCACACGCGAAATTATTTGGTTTTTGTTTGGTAAATAATCTATTGTAAATCACTGCAAAAACACTCACGATTGATAAAGTTGCTAAATTTTACTAAAATATGTTACATTTAAGCACCTTTAGTCGGTTTTAATAATTTTTTGAACAAGATCAGAGAATACGATGTTAATCAGTTATGTGCGGGTACCGCCATTCTAAAGGCTAAAGGATAAATATATTACTAAAGGATGCAAGCCGGTGGACAACAGGAACGTCCAACTGAAGCCAAGCGCAAAGATTATGTCAATCCGCCAATGATGTATGTCATTAGAAGCCTGTGTTTAGTAGTAGACTAAAATAGGCTGCCATGATGAGTTAAATAACATTGAAAATATTAAGAAAACACAGTTTAATAACCAAACCAAACCATTATATATATATATTGTACAAAAAAAGCAAACAATATTTATTTCTCATCGTTTGTAGTACTCAAATACTATACAATATACAGACAAAATATTTTAAGGCTCATCTATTAATACATCATTTAAAAATGACGCTGGTGTATTAAATCCTACATGTCTTGCATATCCCAAATACCATGTAATTGACAACAGATGCGTGCAAGTGCCCATGGTGCGTCGACCTGTCATTTTATTTTTATTTTATTTTATTAGGAAAGCTTACAGCTACATTTACAATATAAAACAATAGAAGTAACATTTATAGGCTAATTACAAGCTTCCACATATAAATGTCATACATGTATAATAATGATAGGTTATATTGTTTTCATTATTTAATAATATATAACTCAGCCGCGGGATACAGTATTTTTTATGTACATGCTTACTTGATATTAAAACTAATATGAATCTGTGGAATAAAAATAAATAACTATCTAAACTGCCTATAACTCCTAACGGACAACGAATTCGACAATGCCGTAATAGTATATATTATTCTACTAAAAATTAACTATCCAATGATGTATATATTATTGCTATTGGTGTATGTAAAGGGGTTGTAACAAAAAGTGCATTGTCATTTGTACGGAACCGACTTGCGCGAGTTCGTCTTGCACTTGACCGGATTTTCTATCAAAGATCATCATTCATTAATTCTTTTCACTTCACAGGCCTTCGACAGAATTGCAAATTAATGAAAATTGCACAATGCTTGCAGGATTGACGGGTGTGGGATGAAAACGTCCTCGAGTATCTTTTATATTACTAGAAAACGTAGCGTAACTAAATGCTAACAAAGTAGGACAGGGGGGCAATCGCACTAACAATCGCAGCTGAAACGAAACCAAATCGTTCCACTCAACCAATCCGAGAGCTAGAATATCACGTCATGGAACAGATGACGTGATATTGTGGCGTTCGGATTGGTTAAGCCGAACGGTTCGGTTGCGTTTCGCTTGCGATTTATTAGTGCGATCGCCCCTCTGTTCGTTGTGGAGATCCATGGGGAAGGCCTATGTCTAGCTATGAATGTCTGTGAACTGAAATAATCATAATGATGATTATGTGTGTATACATGTGTATGATATTTTTGATTTATTTTATATAAAAAAAACATTATACTATTTATTTTATGTACAATGTAAATAACTAAAACAATAAATAAAAGAAATAACATATTCCCATTCAATATTATTTTAAAATACTTCTTAGAAAATGAATGCTTTCACGCCCTATATATATATACCATTTCATTTATATTTTCGAAACTTCAACTAGTAAACCAAATTATATAATAAAATATACTCCGTGAACGATATCGCATCCTGTTTCTTCGCTCTCAGTTACCAGTGCGTTTATCACGATCTATATTATGATAACTATTCCAATATGCGGTTACTCCTCCGTTACTTCGATGAATACAATGTCGGTAATCCATAAATTATTATAAATGTCACATCCGTAATATGAGGTCTTAGTTATTACGGAAAAGTTATTTGGTAAATAAAGGAAAGTTCATATTTGCCATTATTTGTTAGCTGTGGGTCGTGTCACTTTGTAATTCTCCAAATCAAAATAATGTTTATTCAACATAGGCACTTATTGACGTCAAACGAATACAAAATTTAAAAGTACCCACAGCTCTTAAGAGTAACATAACCTTACACAAGTACAACCTACAAGGAGAAATAATGACTCTCCACGTGTTCGAAAATTGAGAGAGCCTTCTCGAGAACAGGCTAGAAACTCTGATGATCTATATTTTTTTTCTTAAATATATAATAATTTACATACTTTTAATTATCTTATGCCGCTTAAGTCCCATAAGACTACATATAGTATTATATTATTTTGTAGCTACACTCACAAAGACTTTTGTATATATGAAACTTCATGTGTTACATGATTGTCCGGTTACAATGTGCACGGAAATGAAACAAATAGTTGCATCACCCAATGATCAATAGGTAAGCGTTAAAGTAGTCTCATAAATTCTTCATTATACTAATATTCCAATCAATCTTTAAATATAAAGTTATGTTATTAAACAATATTGTCGTTGACATTCCAGCCTCGCTCCACTTTCATATTATTATCTGACAATAAATTTTCTACAGATTGATTGAGTATTGGAGTAAAAAACATAAAGCTACATTTTACGTGGTATTTGTTTAGCAAATTAAAAAGCAGTCATAAAATTATCACTGATAATCATGAAAACACTTTGTGAGTTTAAGGAGAATTTTGCTAGGAAATTCAAATCTTTAATGCAATGCAAAATATTTATTATCTATTGGTATTGCTGCATCTGGGCAGAAATAGGTATAAGGTCTTATGACACCTGGCGGCTTTTGAATTTATTCTCATTAACACAAAATATTAAACAAACTTTTTACTTCGAGCACCGCATTGGATGTTATCGAAAGTTATAAGAGGATCAAATGGTAAAAACCCTTATTTAGCAAATATGTGACACGTCACTTCTGTCTAAATGTTATAATACTTAAATATATCACGAAACTTCGTCAGAGAGTGCCTACCTTATTTAGCTAACAAATCCGGATATATTGGTATTCAATAAAAAGTTGAATGACATAGAACAATCACCAGAACGCGTTTATCAATCAAATCGAACCAGTTTTTTACCCGGCAAATCATTAACAAGCTTATTTGTTGGGTGTGTTGTTTAAACTATTCGAATGCCGATAAAAAGTGACGTGCTTTATCATTATATGTCGTTTATGGGTTACTAGCTCGTGACTTCATTTGCGCAGGACATTTATCGTGATATTTTGGACAATTCACAAAATATTTATAGCCTTTATTTTATTCTGATGTACATTTAATATAAGCTATATTATTGTAATGTTTCATTAAAATCCATTTAGTAGTTTTTACGTAAAAGAGTAACAATCGTCTATTCACATTTACAAAATTTCACGTTTATAACAGAAGAGATGGACTAACGTCATAAGTTGCAGTGATGTCTACAATTCTTCAACAGACGTAGTAAAAACAGTAGTATTGGTGATTTTACGCAATAGTAACAGTACCACGAATTTGTGCCAAAAATTCGCTATGCTCACATTGGTACAGACAATCTTTAGACCCTGAGATAGAACATAGGCTACTTTTTATTTCGAAAAAATAGGGATGAAGGGGTTGAAATAGATGTTGAAAGTTTGTATGAGATTTCTTGATTTTAAAAGATA
The DNA here is from genome assembly GCA_036419045.1 of Scirpophaga incertulas. NCBI lineage: Eukaryota > Metazoa > Arthropoda > Insecta > Lepidoptera > Crambidae > Scirpophaga > Scirpophaga incertulas. The sequence goes on along the minus strand of CM071639.1, from coordinate 22,193,832 downwards.
AAACCATGATGATGACTTTATATTTAAGCACTTGATAAGAAATCATTAAACATTTGTTCTAGCATTTTTGAAATTTCGACCAGCTAGGGGGTGAAAGTTAGTATGCAAGTTCGTCAAATATCACGTTATAAGAAACAAAACAAACAAAATATTTTTGTACTCAACGTGAGGCTGGCCCCTGTAAGAGTCTCTTAGATATAAAGGACCAGAACTGACAAAAACTAATTTTACGCGGGCGCAGCCGCGGGCGGAAGCTAGTGTTATATATGTGTATGATTAAAATAATTGTTATATCGTTGTTGAGTTGCAATATGTATTGAAGTAAATTTGATGGCATGACAAGCTTACGTGAAATATTGTAATGATATAAAAATATGAAAAATACAGACTAAATTATTATTTTATAATCCTTTAGCATGAGTTTAATTAGTGTAAGTATATCAAAGATAATTAAAAAAACAAATGACATTTGATTACATTTCATTAGGCTAATTTGTTCTGATTATAAATAAAATGTTTCCTCTCTCCGGCTTTAACGATGGCATGCCAAATATGTAAATATGCTTAAATAGTATTGTAAACATCAAATGTACTGTACAGTATTAGCAAGTATAGGCTCTGTAAGGCTATGGGACATAGTGACAGAAAGCCATAGATATATAGTTTTCTTAGAAGTATATATTAACAAGCATAACTAAGGCAACAAATATCTCGCAAATTGAACTCAGAGATTTAGTAATTATATCGTCAACTAAAACTTTAAATATATGTAAAGAAAATAGAGGTATTTTCTTATATTATATTCTCGTTGGCTTTATTCTATATCTACTCTAGGGAAGTTGCTAGGCAACTTACTTGTTAGATTTATAATATATTAATTAATTTGAAATGTAAAAGATATAGCCTAGAGATATATTTAATTATATTTATAGTGTACAACAATAATGTTTTAATGAATAATAGACTTTAAATGTCGTTTCTCTATTTACAGGTGAGTTTGGTTTATTGATTTTCTAGTAAAGCACTGTTAATGACTATTATTATTTAAAATGTATTGTTACGTGTAAAATAAAATAAATAATCTCTATTTACAGAGCAACACAATAAAGTTTATTTATTTCTTGGCTATTGAGACAAATAACGATCTTATATATATATATACATATATGATTCCAGAACACCGAAATTAGACAGTCTAACAGCCCAGAGAAGTACAAGTAAGAAATTCTGGAGGTCAAATTTATTATCTCCTCTTTTCATAATGATAAAATAGTACAATTGTATCTATTTGCATATCAATATAATAAATATGTCTAATATGCCCGGTAAAATTTCGTTGTTATGATCTATAGTTAAAGTTACTTATCATAAAAAGAAAACCAAAACCAATACTTGCAAAATTATGTTTCATATAACGAATATTTTACTTTATAATGATTAGTCATGTGCCGTGATCGGCACATGACTAAATTGCACTATGACAAAATAAGTATAATTTTAGTCTTATTATTATTATATAATGAACAAAAAAATTTTGACGTAACTGAGTTTCTTGCCTGTTCTCGAGAAGGCTCTCTCAATTTTCGAACACGTGGAGAGTCATTATTTCTCCTTGTAGGTTGTACCTTGTGTAAGGTTATGTAACTATTAAGAGCTGTGGGTACTTTTAAATTTTGTATTCGTTTGACGTCAATAAGTGCCTATGTTGAATAAACATTATTTTGATTTGGAGAATTACAAAGTGACACGTTCTCTCACCCCCACAGCTAACAAATAATGGGGAAATATGAACTTTCCTTTATTTACCAAATAACTTTTCCGTAATAACTAAGACCTCATATTACGGATGTGACATTTATAATAATTTATGGATTACCGACATTGTATTCATCGAAGTAACGGAGGAGTAACCGCATATTGGAATAGTTATCATAATATAGATCGTGATAAACGCACTGGTAACTGAGAGCGAAGAAACAGGATGCGATATCGTTCACCCCGAGTATATTTTATTATATAATTTGGTTTACTAGTTGAAGTTTAGAAAATATAAATGAAACTCACATTTAACATGCTACATGTACACTTGACATTATAATGTTAATGGGTTATATTTTATACATTTATGATACAATAAAAACAAGTGTTGGTAAACTAATAATTTAAAAATAGCCTTGCCTCAACACTTTGTTTTCTAAAGTAATACAAACGTTGCTAATTATAGAGCACTTTCTTGAAAATAGAAATGTAAAAAAAATACTTACATTTGATATACTTACAAATAATTCATATTATCACATATAACAATAAAGTTTTCACAGATATAACATTTAGATAACAAATTTTAAAGAGGGAATTATTACACATATAAAACACTCAGTTAAATAATAATAACAAAAACAAAAAATATACGTACAAAAAAAATCACATAATTTTTTGTAAAAAGTATCTTTTAAAATTGCTTGTGTGACAAAGTAAACATCAATTTGTGAAAAAATATTATATGATTCTCATGCATAAGATACAAATTACGAATTAGTTACGGATATTTGAGCAATCCTTATTTTTGTTGATGTCCGACTAAATATATCAATAGACCCGTATATGGTGAAAGAGATTACTTTAAAAATATTACTTCAAAGGAATATATGTATGTTTCAAAACCACATCGTCAAACGTATCAATTTGATGCATTGGAAAATATCACGAAATAAGATCTAGTAATATGACAATGTGAAGAAATAAAATTGCAAATCTTATAGTATTTTTTTTTAATTTACATATTTAAACATTTCCGTTTCCAAATTAGCTCGGGTAATCTATAAACAGTATGTCACCGCACACTTTTTTTGTACAACCCAAAAACAAACAAGCGAGGTCTAAATTTGCTCAATAAAAAGTTTACAGGCTTGTCGCATTCGTAATTAAACTGACCGCGGGCGTATCAAATCATATCTCAAAAGATATGTCACGCCCCGTCGCACTTGATTCGATTTATCAGATCTTGGGATACATTTAAATATAATTAACCTAACTAGCCGAGGAAATCCGTGTACCGCTGTTTTAATTTAGCACGATGAACCTTGCGTTTGGTTAATTACATGCGTACAATCAGCTTCGGTGTGGGTTATTTTTACACGTATGTTGGCGTTGTACATACATGAGTCAAGTACATCAATGAATTTAATACTATTATCAAATATATTTTATTATAAATGACACATATTTTATACTGTGTGTCGTTTAAAAATGACCTCGCTTCATATGCCCATATTATTTTTAATGTTTCATGACACATGATATCAGATTAGGCAAAAATGACGAAACGGAATTAGATGGCATTGTACGAGTCAAACAGCATCGGATCTAGAAACGATATATAAACGACGACAATAAACGTTTGTATATAGCATCCTCCATGAGTCTCATAGTCCCTTCCACTACAAGACAAACCCGAGGCTGTAGTGTTCTTTTCGCGTCTACTCGTGATTCTACTGGTAATTTTATTCGGTTATAAAAAACCACTCAGATGTATTCGCCAGCTAACGTGCTACTTTGTGAAACTAGCAGAGAAGATCATTCTACTGTAATAATTTAAATATGTTATAATGCTTCAGCAGTACTCTGATGATAATGGACGCATGTAACTGACAATTTGTTCACAATCGTATGTTCCATATGTTACTATAACTTTACTATTTACTATTTACTCTACCGTTAACATTATAACTTTATATGTACAGAAAACTGTATGAAAATGTACTTAGTTGCTTCAGACTAGGTGTTTAATCAGATATAAAATATTTTTACTACTAAATGGTTGATTTATTTGTCTAATTCACAGTTGGAATTTGAGAATAATCACGGCCATGACCTTGTGGCAACTTTCTTTCCAGCCACATGACCCGCCGCCGCGGACCCAGACGCCATTATGTTAGTTACATAACCGTGAATTAGCATGGTGACGGAATTCTTTTTCGTATTTATTACTGTCAAAATTCTTGGGAGTCTTTGAGTTACGAGACTTGGTATTGATTTCGTTTCAGTTTATTTGGTACTATTATTTTACGAATCTATAATTACGATATAGACAATATTGGTTGTGAATAGTTAACTGTGTGAATTCTGGTTGTGAATAGTTAACTGCTGCACTGCAGGATGTGTTTTTAGCTGTGGTAGAGCAGTGGGGTTCAACATTAAATACGATATCATCCCTCCATGGAAGACTTGAGAACAGCAATCGAAAAACTCAGTAGAGTGCGTTACTAAATGATTATGTACGAGGTGAAAATTATGTCGAAATCCTACAATACACCCACTCTCCATGTAGCACCCACTCTTTTAAGTAAGTTGTTGACGAGGATGTTTACTTAGAACAAATATTCCACCTAAGTAAGTTCAACTTCTAAGCGTCATTCAACGAACCCAATACTGCTGGATAGCGTTCCGAATGTTTTAGACATATTCTCACCTCGTCTACCGCAAAGCCTCAAGACGATAATTTTTGATCGGTTCATGTTACCAGAGTTATAAGATATATGGCACTAAAACATGGTCACTTACAATAAATTTCATTTTTAGATAGAGGCTCAAAATCACCTAAGGGGCAATAAAAGAATTATATTCGGAGCTTCTCTAAGTAATCGAATGAGAAATTAAATTAGTCAAATAATTACGAACCTTAAATATTAAGCACTTTCGAACTTATTATCTCGGCTCTAATTATGTATTTTATTAAATTAATATGCAATCAATTCGGTTAAATTGATTCTCAAAATATCATACGTAATTAGGTTAGAATAATATTAGATCTTGTATTATTAGATCTTGTCAAAAAATCATGGATATTACAAATCTATAAAAAACAATTCACATAAAACTATTTAAATTGGAATCGTAATTCACTTTACCGCAAATATTTCGCCACCGTCTAAATACACTTAATACAACATCCAAGGTTGCATTAATACATACCACAAGTGATTCGACCTAAATGACAGTTTAAAAAAGGTTAGTCGTATCATAAAACAAACATCATAAGGTACTTATGTGAAGAAGCTGCAATATTTTTTCGCCTCAAGACATTACAAGAGGGATCTAGAATGAATGTCAAAGTAAATGTCATTGCGCGCTTGACTGTACTACTAAAGAATAACTAGTACTACAAAAGAATTTTCCGAATATTACTAAACAAGTAATATTCGAAAAAGATCGTAAACTTTATCGCTTTACAATAGAATTTAGGTACTACAATTACTTGTAGGTTAGATACCAGTGCCAAACTGCATTTTTTCTTTGTATTACAAAATAAAATTATAAATATTAATAGTGCTTAAACTGAAAATTAATAAAGACTTGAAACTTTAATCAGTTTGCTACGTATCCGTCATTAACGGTATTTGACAATAAATCTTCGGGATTGTAAAACATATTCTTCTGTACACAGCTCAACTCTACGCATTACACAAGATGCTCTGAGTGTTAGTGCGTGTGTGGTTTAGTGACGAAACAACCACAAAATCTATGCAAATAACAATATCTTTATATATGTGACGGTACAAAGAAGTAAAAGTTTTGTTTTGCTTTAATCCTGTACAAATATAAATGGTTTAAAGATTGATTTTACAGACTGTAACATTTTATAATTGTAGTAAAAATCATTTAGAATTTTTAGTTATTTCGGTAATTTTTCACATATCTAAACTAGCACTAGATTAGGTACGATCTCACAGAAACCATATGTATTGAAAGCGACTTGTAACCATTCACTATTAAATGAGAAATCAACTTGTTTGTCAAAATCCTTACTAATATTATAAATCGAAAAGTGAGTTTGTTTGTTTGTTTGTTTGTTCTGCTTTCACGCCGTAACTACTGAACCGATTGCTTTGAAATTTTGCAGACGTAAAGATAAAAGTTTGGATTAAATAATAGGCTACTTTACTTACCCGGAAAAATCAACAGATCCCACGGGATGCGCAATAAAGGCTTCGCTCGAAAACTACTGCACAGATTTTCATGCGGTTTTCATCAAAAGAGAGAGTGATTCTTGAGCAAGGTTTTGCGGTATCTTTATCTCGGAAAAATGGATAGTCCCACGGAAAGCGCGATAAAACCTTCGTGCCATAAACCGACTTTCGCGCATATGTAGCGATAGGCAAAAGCTATGACCCTTAACCCTCTATAGACCCGATCCCGAAACCCACGCGGGCGAAGCCGCGGGCAGAAAGCTAGTATCATATAAATAAAACAAAAATAATAAATAGTATAGATCAAAGAACACGTTTTACGGACAATTTTTTCGTAAGAAAATAATAAAAAAATTCATCAATTTTAAGAAATGGCTCTAAACTTTTTGTATGATTATTCACGAGTAAGGAGAATTTATGAAGACATCATTAATTAGCTAAAATATATTTTTTCTGCTTCACTGCCTCTGTAACCGTTTGTCGTGAGATGAGCTTGTTCGTCAATAATAATAATAAAATATAGCATATTTTTTGAGTTGGGTAATTTTATTTTTGGACACGCCGCAGGGCTCCTTTAATCCAACAGTAATTAACTCTATCAGTTGCAGTCTGTCAGTAACATTGACAGCCAATTGTACATTACAACCCCTATTAACTCCCAAAACACAGGACAGATTTGTAGTCATCGTCAGATTTGCTGTCCGAAAATTAATTCATAATTTCGCGTAGTAATAAAACATATTTCACAACTGTGATCGGCAAAGTTGACCTTTTGTGAATGGTAAGTACACATCGGCATTTCCGTTCGGGACGGCGCGCGCCTTTCGTGGAAGCATTGAGGCACAACGAAGGTGGAGGAGGTCGCAGTGACAAGGACGGAGTGTCGCCTTCCGCGGCGGGACCAAGTTCCAGGGTCGCATATTCAAGGTCTAGAAAGAACTCATTTTATCCTTCAATTTAGAATGATTCTTTGTTTTTTTATTAATTTACTAATCTATTTATTCGTGTACTTATATAATTGCCTAAAATAGTATTTTTAAATCGTTACTGACACTAGTTCTGGCATAAATGGTTTAAAATTTGGGCATATTGATATTTAAGAGAACATTTTTAAAAACCTTAACTTTGTAGTATGGATTATATTACAGCGAAAAAATGTTAAGAAACTTCAGAACAAAATATTAGAAATTAATATATAACGTATCTTGGAATATTATCTTATGTCGAAAGTTTATTTTGTCAATTATAGCTTTATTGAAAGAAATTTAGTTGAAAGAATGAATGAAGGAAGATTAACGAAAGAGATACACACTGTAAGAATGATAGGACGAATCGGTGCAGGTCGACCTAGGCGGACATATCTCGATCAAATCGAAGATGACCTAAAGAAAGGCCGGGTCAAGAGTAATCGCAACTGACGAGCATGCATGAAGACGCTCATGAAAGTGGAGGAAGCAAGAGAAGTGTGCCAGGATCGTAGCAAGTGGAGAGAGCTGGTCTCTGCCTACCCCATTGAGAACAAGGCGTGACATATATGTATGTATAGCTTTATTAAACATTTTATTGATTTAAAACACTAAAAGATTGTATTGTCATCCCTTATATGATAAATAATTAATTAATAAAATTAACAAAGACGTAAACATAACTAAAAACATTAAATATATATTTTTTCACAATCACTATGAAGACATCAACACATTTTAATAATGAACTAGTACAAAACAATAAAAATATTTAAATTAGTACCAACGTTTTTTTGGTACTTTAATACTATAATACCTTGATATTTTTAGCTTAAAGGCTATTACTACGAAAGACTGCGAAGTTATTCTTCACATGTAAAGCTCATGTCGAAATATTGGTTAAGTGTTTATAATTTGACAAGTTTTGTACATAACCAATGAAAAATTGTGTGATACATCTATGTACATATGTATGCATATCATAAGATGTTTTTATTGATACTTGACATTGTCAATTAAATTTTACTATTAAATCTCTATTAAGTCAATTAAATTTTAATATTAAAATCTGGTGGGCGTTTGATGTTCGTGCTCAAGTTTGGAAAGTCTGCCGCCTCCAGCGCTCTAGGAAACCTATGCATACCAAATAAGTCTATGTTATATTTATATTGTTCATGGTTCAAATTACCAAATTTGTAGATTCTACAAGAATTTAAGAATTGTTACTATACAGTTCCGCTTAGGGAATAAAAACAAAACACTATTAATGTTCTTTCAAAATTATTGTAGTATTTGTAAAAGAAAAGAACCACATCATTAATATATTTCTTACAAAATGAATTACATATTTTTTTAATAAACTACACATCCATTTTACAGATGTCCTACTGACTAAAGAAACCTTATGGTATGGTATGGTAAGACATACCATACCATAAGGTTTCATACATTCATTCATACATATATATATATATCTATATATACACTGTTGCATTTCGAGTGTTTTAATCCCAAGCAAGTGTACAATTTAATGGCAAGTATCGACTAAACATTTTAGAGCCATATTTTTTTTTCTTATTGAGAAATATTTGTTTATTTAGTAACTGGTTAGGTAACTGTGAATTATAATTACTTTAACTTAGCTGGTTATATAATTGTTTGTTACAAAGTTGGCAAATTGTGAAGGGTAGCAGTTAAAAAGTGTAAAGGGTAAAAGTTATTTGTAAAAAAGAGTTATTCTCGCATTACTCCGTATTCGTAGAGTACGTTGGCAAATCATTGGACAAATTAAGCTTAGTGTAATATAATCTATACATATAAACAAATTCATTATTACATCATACAAGAACGATTGAACCGATTTAACGATCAACCTATTTATAAAAACAGCAGAAAAACTATTCAAATAATAGAAGAATAAGACTTAACCGAAGAATATATTTTAGAAGCTACTAAAGCATACTCTTGTGTCAAGGTATTCACTAAAGCTCGATAATCTTTTCTTTATAACCTTGTTGCAATAATATAGTGTATGAGATATATCACAACTAGTTTCCGCGATGGCCGTCGTGGGAGTGTGATGTAACTGTCTGCAGTCTGCGCCGGAGCATACTAAAACTTCGATTGTAGTTGAAAAATTATACACACAATACAATAGCTTTGATATTTTGAGCTACTAAAACTACTTCGAATTATTAAACCTGAGGGGCTAAGGGTCAAAGCTTCCACTTGCGATTTCTACAAATCTTTTCTTTTGCTAAGTAATACTTAGATTTCAGTGAAGCTGACATTCAAAAATTGTTATTTATGAAATCTGTGCTAATCTTTTATTAGAAAATAGTGACAAATGTCTACGTAATATTAGTGGTGAATCGCATTCCAAACTCTAGTTTAATTTAGACAAAATATCCGGAAAAGTACCATTTTTGACCAGATTAACCAGAAATGTGGTTCTATCAAGTAAGAACGCTATAATTTATTAAAATTGTACTTCCACGTGACACATATTAAATGACATATAACATTTAAAAAATATATGATAACGGCGTACATAACACTAAACATTATGTAAACCTGTACCTATAAACCAATAAAACTATCCATAACTTTATTGTTTTATTCATACAACATTAAACTAATTGAAAAAAACAGTTAATGATTTATTGTATTACGCTAATTAACATAATACTGTTCAACTAAAGAAATAATGCTAGACATTTTCAAAGAATAAGATTTCATCTCAATCTGCTCCATTGCTCTATGCTTAGTACCTAGATTGGAATTAGAAGCCTATACATAAATTGATTTATCCGATCAATAAACAACTTTGTCTAGCTTTGTTTCAGAAGCGGTTGTAAAAATAATATAAAACTATAATTTTATTTAGCTTATTGGCTATAAACTTGTGACTGTCAGTTGGCCTATGTAATAAGTATGTCAATTGATGTGACTAGTGTCAAGTGCGCGACAGTGAGGCAATAGCGTCTCCGAATACGTCGAAGGCAATATTTTCAAGGCTAATACAACCTTTCCCCGGCTAGAGGCGATGTATTGTATCCAAAGCGGTACTCTAGTTTCCTTTGTAAATAGTTAGGGCGTGATGTGATGACATAGCGTACGGCTTGAATACATTAGCAGCTACTCGGCTCTACTGCAAGGGTCTATTGCATATTTCATTGTAATGTGTCACGCTTAGATGTACGGGTAAATACGTACATTACTTTTCGTCTTTATATTTCGTAAATTTTCTTATAGAATTTTATATAAGTTGACATGTAATGTTGTTTTTTAATTGCGAATAACTAAGTTAGAATAATCTATACATATAAATAAAATTGGACTGTAGTCTGTCTGCCTGTCTATTTGATTGTTGCGGCTAATCTCTGAAAAGGACCGATTTTGACGGGACTTTTATTGGCAAGTAACTGATGTAATAACGAGTAACTTAGGCTACTTTTATTTTAGAAAAATAAATTAATGTTGCAATGTCCAAGTACTGTCCAGTGCCGCGATCAGCTCACGCACTAAAAAAACTAAATAAGCTAACTAAATAAATAACTAAATAAGCTATACACGAAGTCGCTGGTACAGCTACTTACTATTATAATAGATAGTGAGTTAGTATTAGTTGAACATAGTTATTATTAAAATTGACAATTTCTGCAGCCAAGTGGTTAGTACTCCGGATTCAAGGTGTCACCATCTCCGAGGGTTCGAGTCCCGGTGGAGACTGTTGTTTGATGAATCCAAACATTTGTGCCTTAGTTATGGTTGTTAATATATTTCTTAGTTAAAAACAACTAATAACAGTAATTATGTATGTATAATATATTTATTTATGTACTTCGGACTAGGCTAATTGGTGTGAGTGTAAGAAATATTAATTATATTATTATATGTATGATTAAAATCGTACGAAATATTTACAATAAAATAACAGGTTTGTCATTGAACTTTCGAAATTGATCCTTTTCTTTAGAATAAACAAAAAACTTGACAAAGATTAAAGATTATCATTGCTCTAGACAAATTATCCGAGCACCAACACTAAACTGTCAATCATTGTTATGCCAACATGAATAATAGATTCAGCTGATAATTCATCACCCAAACGTCCAGTACATTTATTAAAAATTTTCGTTCGATTAGTCTCACGCTTTGACGTCAAAACAAGTACATTACACTGATAAAATATTTGTATAGGTATAATGCAATAGTTGGCCGCTAAATATATTATGATAATTTGATTAGTTTCAAAGTAAAGTCCTGGCTTGTGAAATTGCTGGTTTATTCTTACTTTATATTCTTTAATTTTTCATTTTGCGAGCTTTTTGCTGCACGGATCTATGCTGTAGCCGCTGATGGCTATGTTCAGCTTTGCAATGAGTGTGTTTTGTGGAAGGTGCACGAACAGAAGGTTCCACGCCTTCGCTGCTAACGACGCCGGCAACCGTTCCGGACGGTTTGGGTGGAAACAAGAGAGTCGACGCAACTTGAGCGCGCCGTCTAATGGCTAGGACGCTCAAGTTCGCCGTGTAGTGGAGGGTCAGAATTTACCCGGTACGTGACGGTACAGGGTATATATTTGACGAGAAGTAAGTGTCGACGCAGCGAGTGATAGAGGATTGTAGAAGGAGAAGACATATTACGCCGACTCCAAATAAAATTGGGAACATGATAAGAGAAGAAGATATTATATTGTGACGATATGGCACAACTTGCAGATCAGATCTTACAACGAATACAATGCATGCAGATCTTACAACGAACGATTTTCAAAAATTGATATATTTTCTCTGTCAGAAAAACAATTTGCTAGGAAAATTAAGGCAGTAGAATATACAATTTAGCCTATCTTTGCTTTTAATGTTAATTATAGGTGTGTATGTATGTATATAGTGAAGTTTATAAGTGTCTTATGTATATCAATTCATAGTATAAAACAAAGTCGCTTTCGCTGTATGTCCGTATGTATGCTTAGATCTTTAAAACTACGCAACGGATTTTGACGCGGTTTTTTTTAATAGATAGAGTGATTCTTAAGGAAGGTTTGTATGTATAATAAATGCATAATATAGTAGAGAAACACTGAAAATTTAAAGGTTTCTAATGTGATGTCGTAAATAAGCACGTTTTTTTGCGCTTATATTGCAAACGCTGGCTGAACCCTACGAGATAGACCAAAATAATGTACTACAGTATTGTACAACTTACAAAAATCCACAAAAAAGTCCGCGATGGTATATGTCTATCTCTTAGGGATAACCCACCATAACCATTTTTTTTCACTGCACCCGTGCGAAGCCGGGGCGGGTCGCTAGTGTGTATATATGTGTGTGTATGTAGTATATGTATGTATGTATATATATATATAATTATGTATAATGGAATGTGTGTAAACATTGGTTTAGGCCTGGGGTTCACTTGTTGATGTACTAAAAAGTTGTGGAAACTTGATTGTTTTATGTTAATACTAGCTTTCTGCCCGCGGCTTCGCCCGCGTGGATTTCGGGATTGGGTGTATAGAGGGTTAAGGGTCATAGCTTTTGTCCACGGCTACATATACGCGGAAGTCGGTTTATGGTGCGAAGATTTTATCGCGCTTCCCGTGGGACTATCCGGTTTTTTCGAGATAAAAAATGCCGCAAAACTCCTCAAAATCACTCTATCTATTTTGATGAAAACCGCATAAAAATCTGTGCAGTAGTTTTTGAGCGAAGCCTTTATTGCGCCATCCCGTGGGATCTGTCGATTTTTCCGGGATAAAAAAGTAGCCTATGTTACTCGGGGAGAATGTAGCTTTCAAAGGTGAAAGAATTTTTTTGAAATCGGTCCAGTAGTTTAAGCGTGAAGAGGTAACAAACAAAACAAACAAACAAATAAACAAACAAACAAACAAACACACTTTCGCATTTATAATATTAGTTGGATAAATGTAATTTAGCTATAAGTATGTAAATAATGTACGTTTCCCTTAAAGAATAAATAAATAAATAAACTTTAGCTATAATAGAACCAGGGAATTGTTGTAATTATGTTGAAAAACTGACCTCGAAAGTAACGTCAATATTTTTGTTTTCAGAATATTGTCTTTTATTAGTTGTACCTACCTTAATGACAACATTTCGATTTATCTATTGTCATTAATTATTGTGTATTGGTCTGGATGTACAAGTTATTGATTATTTATTACCTATTTGTTGGTACCTTTAGTTAATAAACCTCAATTTTATGGTAGTTGTATATTATATATAATTTAAAAGTGTGACATGATAAGATTATGACGTATAGCATTTATGCATATTCAACAAATGATAGGGTTTTGCAATATTAATGGCTCACATCACAAGGAGTGAGTGAAAAACTTACTAAATCGCATTAGCAAGCTGTACCTTACGTCTTAGAATATGTACTATATGTTTAACAGGTAGAACCCCGAGATTGGTTACATTGCGATGGTTTTATTACAAGATTTAAATATAATAAAATAATATATATAGAATTTATATACATATAAAAAGTTAAATAACAAAGATATGCAACTTCAGTTTTAAAAAACAATCAATTTTGTAACAATATTTTTGTATAGTCTGTCGTGCGATAAAAAAGATATAAATTGTTTGATAAAGTATTTATGACTATAATAAAAAAAAATATGTGCCAGTCCTGGGTTCGATAGCTTAAGATCCCTATACCTATGCACAAAACATTAATTAATTTGCTTTATTTCATGCACGGAACTAACTGTTCAGAAATTCAATACGATGTATTAAGTCTTATCAAAGATAATAATATGTAAGATAAAATAGCTATGACATTATACTTCGTTTTTTAATAGCTAAATGTGTTTAAATAAGGCATTAAACTTACCAGAAAAAATGTCCTAAGATGTAGACAAATTCTTTTCATTTTAGTAGCCATTATAGTGTTATGCTGACGACACCTGGAAGAAGAATTTGTATAATTAACAATACGAACAATTTATGTTATTAGATTAGTTGTTTTTATCTGATGTATTTTTCAAAATAGAGTATGCCACATATTTATCTTTACAAATTTTTCAGTGGAAATATCGCTGTATAAATAAATTAACTAGAAGATACTTGTTGCTTAGCCATTAATATGTGTTTGATTGCGTTGCTACTTCAGAGCTTGTGCTCAGTTCAATTTTATTTCAGTTGAGTTGCTTCCTAACACAATTGGCATTCTGATGCCTCTTCCATATTATTAGAATGCTATATAACCGGACATTTTATAGTTACTGGCTCCAAAGTTTGCTAACTACAACTACCAACTAACATGAAGAGATTGCAAATGAGTCTAATTTCTACGAACTCCACTTTACGCTTCCTTTAAGCGATTCAATCGAATTTCCCGTGACATTGAAACAGTAACCAATTGCTAGATAGCTGCTAGCTACTCAAACTCAAATCTTGCTGCTTAGAGCCTGTAGCTCAGTTGGTCTCGTCACCAACCTTCCCATCCGCGTGGTTGACGCGAAACGAATAAAAAGCCCATCTCCTGTGCGTCTAGATGACTCTTCAGATAACGGCGCCGTGAGCGATCGTGACGTCAAGTTTGGGGCTTTTCGTGCGTCCGACGAAGTTCCCACGAGTACAGATCAAAAGTGAAAATATAACTGGAACGTTTTGAATGCTGAATACTTCATTATTACGTCACAGCCATGTGTTTGGATAAGTTAAATTATTGCATAAAATAATTTATCTATACACAATTGAAAATATTTTTGATTTTTACATGGCAGAACTTTAACATCAAGTAATATGCTTTCAAGGAAGTACATAAAGAACACCACTACAGATGACTCCATTAGAACATCGCGCTTGTAAATTGTTTTGTCTGTTTTATGCAAATTTGCAAACTTATTGATAAGGTTCCGATGTCTGTACATAAGTTGTACTAATATGTGTGCGTAAAACCCTATATCGAGAAATATATTTTTAATTTTGCCTGATTCGTGGAACTGACCCTCTATGACCCTTAATTATGTAACGTGTTCATCGTTTGCATATTGCCTAGAGCACCTGCAAATTTAAAACTGTGTGATCCTAAAAATACAGTGGCAGTACAGCACCAAAACGTGACCTGAAATTATAGATTTAAAAAGTAGCCTGATTGTCTAGTACTACTGAATATTCCGACAACAAACCGAATATCCTCAGATAATATGATGATGTCGAATATCTACTTTGAATAAATGTCAAATAAATATATCAATCTCAAAATTTGTGCCCTAGATTATATTAATAGACTGGATTATTATATGTTGTAAAAGCCGATGGAAACCCAGTAGGTTATATTCGTCGACAAACATGTAAAGATAAGTAAATGCCATTCAAAAAGATTACCTGTGAGTGTGTTTGTGTACTCATATAAAGAGGCCAATACTGGGTGTCGACCGGGGGAGCGATGAAGGGAACGCCCCGGAACCCGCGCATGAAATGCCTAGGCGGGAGTGGCACCGACGGATTGTGGCGGCCTGGCGTGCGCAGCTCGAATTACGGATCTGCGCGCGCCAGCGGGCCGTCGGTGCCGTACTCCCGCACCTCGAAGCTTGGCTCCACGGGAAGGAGGAGGTCACCTACCGATTGACTCAGATACTCACCGGGCACGGCTGCTTCGGTGAGTATCTGTGTCGAATAGGACGGGAGGGATCGACACATTGCCACCATTGCGCATCCGAACTCGACTCGGCCCAGCACACGCTGGCGGAGTGCCCCGCGTGGGCCTCCGAGCGCCGAGTCTTGGTCGCCGAGATCGGGCGAGATCAGTCTCCGCCAGCATTGATTGCGGCAATGCTGCGGCAACGAGAGAGGTTGTAGGCCTGTGGCCTCCTTCTGTGAAGCAGTGATGCTCCAAAAGGAGGTCGCCGAGCGGGGTCGGGAGATGGCCGATCCTGTATCGGCGGGGGAGCGGAGGCTGGGGGTTCCTGGAAGTCGCTTGGCGTTCCCGGGGGCACCCTACATGCCTAAGGAATTCCATCCCTGAAGTTTTTAGTGGGTAAGCCTCCCCTTCTGAGGAGAGCCCCACATAACCGCCGGCTCGCTACAACCGGGGTTTGCAATTTAATGCATTTTCCTCAGGGGAACAAAAAAAAGGCCAATACTGGGTAATTTTAGTTTTATGTTTATAAATCGATAACATTTCAAATATCCTATCAATTTCCCTCTTAATTACTACAGTCAAAATGTAACCATGTATGAATAAGAAATAATGATACCGTATTATCGTTTTTAATTTATAAACCAATACGCATCTATCTATGGTTAGGCAAATGTCAAAAGAAAACAGATAAAGTCCACTATTAAAATAATTTCATTCGAGCTACGACATCAATGGAACAGTTTCCAAACACACTTCCAAATCCAAACCTTGATCCATTAAATTATATAAATAGTACTATTTCATTTCGACGAAGCTATATCAACTTAGGTATTTCAAGTCATATCAACATATTATCCCGGATGTAAGAGACAATCGAAATAACATTTATAAAGCACATAATATCATATAACTTAGTATAAAGCAAGACTTGAACCTAAGGGAATATAGTAATTGAAATTTTCCTAAAAAATAAAGTAATGTCAGTTTAGACCGTCAAAAGTTTACCTAAAAAAGCTATAGTTATTTAAAAAAACGCGGTCTTGCTCCCTTTTGTATTCAGTATGTCAAGTAGCCTTAACCAATAAATATTATTTGTTCCT
Source organism: Scirpophaga incertulas (assembly GCA_036419045.1). Taxonomy (NCBI): domain Eukaryota; kingdom Metazoa; phylum Arthropoda; class Insecta; order Lepidoptera; family Crambidae; genus Scirpophaga; species Scirpophaga incertulas. Next base: position 22,177,173 of record CM071639.1, on the reverse strand, counting down.
AATTTTTTAATTTTTACCACAGTTCTTTCATTTAATTAGAACGCATTAAATTCCTCCAGAAAGCTTTAAAATATTTTATAAGAATTACAATCAATGAAAATGCGTTAGAATCTGTTAGAATTTATTAGAACGCATTATAAGCATTAAAATGTATTAGAACGCACGATAATGCTTTAGAGTGGGTTGGAAATTTAATTTAGAGTATAGTGATATGTACTTAAAAAATTGGGATAAAAGTGTCTTAATATCGGGTGGTTTGATTCAGAATTCATTATGCTACCCCTGGTATAATATACAGCTTTATTCCTAATGTATAATCTACTAATAATTATGTGTTTCCATCAGAAAAAAAATGTTACAAATTTTCCGATACGAACTACAATTATTTTTACTTTTTGACTATTTGTTATACCCGATTTATACATAGTTATATTAAAAATATTACTTCATTCTTCTATTTGTTATAACTTTAATTTTGTTTATGTGCAATAAAATATTTATCAATCTATCTTTAATACATCTGTCTACTGTGCTATTACAGCAAGTACATGTGCAGGATTTTTCTAGGCATGGGAAATAGTTTATTTTTCATCAAGCGATAAGGAAGTTTGTGGTGATGTGATCTGATACTTATGCTAAAGTCGGCGTATAAAGTGGGCTTAATCAGGATTAGCTAATTGCTAATTGTAACACTAAACTCTAATTAGTAAGCAAACAAGATTCTAGCCTCAACTTAAAGGTTCACTTTGAATCTGAACTAGATGTTCAATTAGAAAGGTATTAGACCGCATAAGTGATTAGAATTATACCTTAACCTAAAGTTGAGGTATGGAAAATAACGACTGGTTTATTCTGCGCTGCCGTCTCTTAAACTATAAGTCAGCATAACATTTCTCATTATCTACTACTGTATCCTAACCGGATAAAATTCCGGATCCAGAATTAGCTGTGAGAAGAGTTCAGATTCGAACCTTAAAACTATAATATTAAAACAAGTTATATTTTAGACCGGCTAGCGTGAATATACTTATGATCCAAATACTTTATGTTCTTTTACAATTTCTTTGCGATTTATTTTGATTTATTAACGAATATATTTATCAATAAGATACACACTTTATTTATATTTTTTCTATATAATCGTTATTTAATCGTACGCAGTTTGTGTTTAAACTGTGAGCGCGTTGAACTCTTTTATATAGCGTGAGGTAATTATTAATAAAAAATACGTTGTTAAATTAAGTAAATTAGAAAATAATGGTTTGATTAATCGTACCACTGTAGGACTGCATAATTAGTTTGATTTGAGTTTTTAAATCAAAGAGCAATAATAAAGTAAAACCCCTTTGCGACATACAAACCTGGGGACGGTCGACACAAGATCAGAGGTTGCCGGCGTGAAAGGTGTGGATCGTGTCTCGTTACCGATCCTTACACGGTTATGAATGAATTACGTACTGTACATAAGTTTCAAACTAATTTATTTTACGAAAAAATCTGTGGTATTAATTATAGATTCCAGTTACAGCGAATGTAATCGTTGAATCTTCCTTGATTCTTGTTCGCTATTATTGTTTTATTTATTCAAAGTGAACAATTTATTATAACTTTTGCGCCACAATTAAAACATATTTATCTATACTAATATTATAAAGAGGAAAGATTTGTTTGTTTGTTTGTTTGTAATGAATAGGCTCCGAAACTACTAGGCCGATTTCAAAAATTCTTTCACCTTTGGAAAGCTACATTATCCCCGAGTAACATAAACTACTTTTTATCCCGGAAAAATCGACAGATCCCACGGGATGCGCAATAAAGGCTTCGCTCAAAAACTACTGCACAGATTTTCATGCGGTTTTCATCAATAGATAGAGTGATTCTTGAGCAAGGTTTGCGGTATTTTTTATCTCGGAAAAACGGATAGTCCCACGGGAAGCACGATAAAACCTTCGCGCCATAATCCGACTTCCGCGCATATGTAGGCGTGGGCAAAAGCTATGACCCTTAACCCTCTATAGACCCAATCAGGCCACGCAGGCGAAGCCGCGGGCAGAAAGCTAGTTAAATATAAGCCTTTACAAACATTTAGAAAAAATAGACAAACACTACGAGCTACTAACTTCTAAGTACAGATGTACAAGATAAAAAATTACTACAGTACTGTGTGAAACAGTAACGACGTAGGAATTGGAAAGGTCTTGCCCATTCGTTATAAACAATATCATAACACTTATTATATCCAACTAAATTCCAGCCGCTAAGAGAATGCGTTTCTGACAGGTGCTGTCATTAACTTACGTACATGGAATAAGGTTCATATTTGTATAATACTAACCACGATTCTCGAAAATGAACTTTAATTATACTGGACATAAGAAACAAACAGACCTCTGTCCAAAATGTATTCTCTCGGTGACCGGATATTAATATTACAAGCGCTAAAGTTTGTATGGACGGATGTTTGTTACTTTTTCATGTAAAAACAATTGAATGAATTTTAATGAATTTTTTAAATAATATGATGACGACCATCCATAGTAGAATGGATAGTACACCGGTTTCAAGGTGTCGCCATCTCTGAGGTCCCGGGTTCGAATCCCGGTGGGGGCAGATGTTTGTGTGATGAATGCGAGCATTTGTACCTTAGTCATGGTTGTTGATATATATTTCTATAAACAATATTTATATATGTATAATATGTGTATGTCTATCCGTTACCCTAGATACCATAGCACAAGCCGCCTTACAGAGCTTAGTTTGGGCTAGGCTAATTGGTGTCAGCGGGCCGTCGGTACCGTACTCCTGCACCTCGAAACATGGCTCCACGGGAAGGAGGAGGTCACCTACCCATTGACTCAGATACTCACCGGGCACGGCTGCTTCAGTGAGTATCTGTGTCGAATAGGAGGGGAGGAATTGACACGATGCCACCACTGCGCATCCGACCTCGACTCGGCCCAGCACACGCTGGCGGAGTGCCCCGCGTGGGCCTCCGAGCGCCGAGTCTTGGTCGCAGAGATCGGGCGAGATCTGTCTCCGCCGGCATTGATTGCAGCAATGCTGGCGGACGAGGGAGGTTCGTGGGCTGTGGCTTCCTTCTGTGAAGCAGTTATGCTCCAGAAGGAGGCCGCCGAGCGGGGTCAGGAGATGGCCGACTCCGCTCGAGGAGGAGGCGCCGGGCTCGGCAGCACGGCTGCGGCGCCGCCGCGGGTCGCCGGCGCCGGCGCCGCGAGGAAATCGCGCCCGCGGATACAGCGACCCGGGAAGGACCACGTCCCTTCCGTGGCCGGGGGCGTCGTAGGTGGTGGAGATCGGGGGAGGTATTGTAGCCTCCCCCGAGGAGGGCTACCCTGTATCGGCGGAGGAGCGGAGGCTGAGGGTTCCCGGAAGTAGCTTGGCGTTCCCGGGGGCTCCCTACATGCCTGAGGAAGGCCATCCCTTAGGTTTTTAGTGGGTAGATCTCTCTCTTCTGGGGAGGAGAGCCCCACATAACCGCCGGCTCGCCACAGCTCGAAACACTAACCCTGCGTAGGGTACCAGCTTGTTGTAAATAACAATATAATAAATTATATTGCAAATTATGACAAATGCTAAGCAATTGGTCACAAGCCTACTTCCAAATCACGGTACATCTTACGACTAGATATTTAGATCTGTCATAAACTATTTCTAAATTGACTTTGTTACCAAAGGGTTTGACTTGCGTTTCGTAACGATGCGTGTGGCGTTACTATTGCCAAATTTGTTACTCCTTCATGTCCCATGGTGACCAAAAATTTAAATCAGCTAGCTCTACTGTGTTTCGGAAGGCATGTGAAGCAATGTATCCTGTGATAATATTAGCCTGGACGAATTTCTCCTTAACACCATTGAGTGAGAGAACAGATAAACCTCAATACATTTAGTGTTATCATTATAAGTATGTGCGCACAATATAATAAAATAATTTTACATAACTAAAATATTAATATTCTATTACTTTTCTCTATTCCTTGCGTTCGTGGATATTAAAATCTGTATTAAATTATTTAACATCATTCAAAATTTAACATTATATTTATTTACTTTGTACAATCAAACATATATATGAATATTTAAAGCCAAACTTCTCCAATTAGTCACGTGTTTCGAATTATATCTGTTTTTGGTATAACATTAATCAGCTCCGGACTGATTTAATGAATCAACCAAAAAGAGAATTGAAAGCAGTCCGGTTCACTCGCTTTCGTTGATATTTTGGCCGTATCGATATATTTTTTACCCAGTAGTATGCCTCTTGTAACTAGTACAACTATTTGAAGCATAACGTTTCTAACACTTCTGACGTGATAACTTATTGGTCACCATTATAAAGTCAATAGAATTATAAAGAAAATTACCTCATCCCCGAGTCTCAAATTCAAATTCAATTCAAAATATCAAATTTTTGCTTGTAAGTTTTTGTTTATGTTTTCTGTACGATATTTGTGGAGATTAAATATCAAAACATTCTATCCCAAAAATTTAGATATCAACATAAATAGATATATACAGTATTAATAAATTACCAAGACAACTAGAACGAATTTTATTTAGGAACTGATAGATCAATTATGTCAATAGATCGATCAATCGATGCAAACGTAAGATGCGACAATTTGCTATTCCCGCATGCATTTACGCAACTGTTACGCAACCGGTGTGGGTAAACGATATAATTACTTCACTTTCACTGTTTCCTATGACAACTATGATTTACATATTTCAATACACACGGTGGTGGCGAGCGAAGTGTGTAAAATCAACAAATGAAAAAGAATTTGTCCTCATCCATATTAAACTAGTTCGTGGAAACTAAAGAACTTGGCAAGACTTCAATATAGGACGATGACTGATAAACTCCATAAAAATATAAAAGCTTTGCGATATTATATAAATACTAGCAGGCGCTCTCGACATCGTCTGCGCAGAGCACTTATATGACTATAAGTGGTGTACTTGGGATAATTCACACAATATATTTATAAATTGTAATATATGTGTTATTTTAATGTGTAAGGTATATTTTAATAAAGTTTCATAAAAATCCATTTAGTAGTTTTTACGTGAAAGCGTAACAAACATCTATCCATACTTACAAACTTTCGCCTAAATATTACATAATACATAATAATACATACTTAATACATAAGTATGTATTAACCAAAAAAATAACTAAATTTCTTAACATAATGAGACATAAATTTGGTTAAGATTTCTAGTAAGTCTCATAAGTACAATTGTGAGGCGGCAATTGTTAGAAATAAAATGAACAAAAGTATAAAATAATAAAAACTCCACTCCTCCTATGGGTGGTCAAGAAATAGTAATTTTCAAGAAATATTAAATGTAAGTTATATTCTTTGTATATCTATAGAGATATTTAATTTCTTGATAAGCTAATATTAACTGTACAAACTGTTCAGTTGTAACCTAATTTCCTGATCAACTAACATAATATATATTTTTAGTCTTTTATAAGCACTTGCTTATAAAAGACTAAAAATACTAGGCTTTATTACGTGGCTTATTAAATATTATAATATATTTTAATTTGCCGGTCAACTGAATTAAATGTCGTTTACAGTCTTGATAATGACCTTGATCAGTGTAAATTATGAGGAATTTTCATCGTTTGTCAAACCACGTTACAATTACTTTGATGTATTTAAAGGAACATTAAAGAAATGATCTTGTTAGTTATTGCTATAGATTTTTTATTTTTTTCTGAATGATCTTCATGTTTATTAGACTTATTAACTAGTATTTTATTCAACAACTTAAAACCAATCGTTATCATCCTTTTAAAAGCGTTAATTAAATTTGAAAATACTTTAATGATTAAATGCAATATTGCTCTTATTGTATACAATACCTTCCTTAACTTACAAGTGCACGGGTGTAATTCGTATTTCTCCTGTGATTTGGTTGTTATTTAATTGCACTTTCGAAATCCTAAACGGAATAAATTTATGCGTCTCAGATTCAATATTAAAATGAAAGTGTCGGAAATATATTCGAGGCGAGATTTCCAATGACTCCGCAATGGAACACATTGTACGCTGCAATATTTAAAATTCAAATATCACACAAACATTAAAACAATAGAAAATTTCCCATAGTCAGATAAACGAGCATTTAATCAAAATAGCTTAATGTTTTTGATTGAGTAGTAAAAGCTCTTCTGTCCACGTTATTATGGATATTTGTTGTTTTGTTATTATTTCAGACAAAAACTTGATTTGAAAACTGCTGACTTCTCCTATTAATACCTAGGCAACATCGCAAACTTATTATAGTGTTGGAACTTAACAGGAAAAGCTGTTAAACATACCTTTATTAAAATATTATGTCAAATAAAAAATGTATGCAACCTACCTAAAAATAAAAAAAACACAACACTTAAAACTTCAATTGATAAGCACAGCTTCGTAAACGTCAAGCACGGAGCGCACTAAATCGAACTTGGCGAGTTTTCGGGGTTGCATCGCTGCGTCGCGTATCCGACGCGGTTTGAATGCGGGCAACCACGGTGCGCGCACGCAAGCTCGGCACTGACAGTCAGCTGGCCGGCCCGCTGTGTGCTAATCGCAATCGCCAACACAACACGACACGCATAGTCGGCGGCCGGGAATCGACAGAGGGGATACAACCAAGATAATATTAAAATTTCTTTAACCAACGCCACGTAGGAAATTAATTACACTAGAAAGAAAGAAAGAAAAAATCGGGTGGGGCTGTGCCGAGGCACACGGCCGTTGTTTTGAACATGAAACGTATATGTCAGGGAATCGCTTTTAAAGTAAAAGATTGAAATAAAAACAAGATTGACGGTGTTTTAAGTATTTTAATAAAAAACTCAATGTCACAACACCAAGCTGACTATATAAGTGACATTTTCACACCACATTTTTGTTTCTAAGACCAATAGTTTTTCAATTATTAAGGTATGATGTTATAGACCTTTTCGTTACGGTCCACTTTTCAAACCTGGTACCCGTATGTTTCGGCGTGATTTTAAAGACGTTTCACGTCAAAACGTTTATTGGTCCTAACAATACATATACAAGTTACACATATACTAATGTTTAAAATTAGCCCAATTAGGCTATTGCCTCAGCATATGCCACAGTGACAGATGTGGCACTGTGGCTGGTATTCTGGTAACGCCTACAAACAATACAATTCTACAAGGCACATGACATCAAAAACAAACAACAAAATCAAACAAAACACGATTCATCGCTAAGCCAATAATGCAGGCACACAGAAAGCAAACACAACATATAGGGTATATGGGAAAAACTTTAAAACAATGAAATAAAAAGAATGGCAGACAAGACTGTACGAATAAATTCTCTTTACACAAAATTATTAAAAGTCTGTGGTCATTGTGGTAGCTAGCTACAAATAAGGTTAATCTGTGATTATGATATTTTATATCAAAGATTTTTTCTTAAAATTCATCGTTAAATTATGATATTATTCAGCAACCATGTACAGCATTGATATTAAATTCTTATTATGCTAAAAACACTAAACCAATGTTACCAAAAAACTACCGCGGCAACCGTTACATAAACATAGTTAACAAGGCGAAACTATTACAGGTAATAAGACGGATAGAAAAAAAATTATTCATCAACATTTATGTACACACAGCAAAGTGTCTTACTATATAAGATGGTTTTGAAACAGCTATTGCTGTTAATAGCGACGATTTTCGTATAATCTTGACGTATTTCTAATTATAATTTAACTACTAAAGACCTTTTAGCCATAACCCTGATTAACCATAAATTTAATGTTGATAGAATCCACTTGAATAAAATTGTATATGTATGACTTTTTTAAGTGAACATGAATGGCGAAATCCGAAACTATGCAGAATAGCGAAGAGTACTCAAAAGAGTTTCAACCATTGATACAACCTTCGATAGTGTCGCTAGTAAGGAACGAATTCTTGACAGTAAGTCTGCTTTATAAATATATCTTTGAATATTGACTACTTTTAAATGTAAATAAATTTTAAACGAACTGAATAATAGTATATATAATTTTAAAATGTTATATTCACTAACATAATATTAATTCCAAAAAGATAACAAATAAAATAAGTTTGTCCAGGTAGGTAATTAATTAAGATTTGATTCTTCTTGTTATTGAAACTATCACTTTTTGAACCAATAAAATATTAAATTATCTGAATATTATGATTCTATGACTACGTCATAAAAAGATAAATTAAATAAGTACGAGTATTTTTTAATGATGGGTGCATCTATTTGTTTAATAGGCACACATAGATCAGCTCTATATTATGTACGCACCTGACATAACCGAACCAACCTACATATATGGGAAAGAAAGCAATCCTAAGTATAGAGACGCATTGTAGTCCTCGGACAATCTTTTTTACAAATTCCATCTTAAAAGCTCTTTAGCGTATTTAGTCTTAATAATTTAACATACAATAATTTTAGGTAAAAATAATCAAATAATATATATTTGACAACCTAAGTAGAATTTACAAGAACATGTTAGCAACAGCTACTATTAGTACCTTTTTTATATAAATATTGTATTTGTTTATACTTTTTTATAAATTTTGTCACCTTTTTCTTTGATTTTGTTTTGTTCTGTCAAAAAGTGAGTTGTCATTAAAAATCAATACCAAGCCTAACATTTTATTTCTAAAATTAACCAAAATTACCTGAACCAAAGGTGATAATTACAGTCCGTAACATGTGGTATAACTGTTTTTTTTTTTTTTACTTTTGCCTCTACACTTGTTGACTCTACAAATTGGGAAAACTATCTCTTCAAGAAACAAGGGAGAAGGACCATGTGTGTCCTTTTTGTTACGAACGTCCGCAGGTCCGTAACTGTGTTAATCTATTATACCATCCCGATTATATTAATATATATTTAAATAAAACTATGTTTATGGGATTTAGTTCATCATATTCAAATAATTCTTACAATAAGTCAATGTGACATCCTTCATATATACCAACGACAATAAAAAATAAATAAAAATAACACGAACAAAATAGTTTCTACAACACTTTTTATGTCTCCTTATGCACAAACTTGTTTTTTTTTTACATAAGTTAATATTAATATTATAAGTTAATACAAATATTTTTAGGAGTATATGTGTTTAACAGTATACATCTATAGTTTGTAATATACATTGAATAGTTTCATAGTTTATCGAAAACCATTTTTTTATCTGTTCGATTTAAGTAACGTAACTAAATAAATATATCCTATCTATTGAATATCTGAATAAACTTACTTTGTCCTCGTCCAAAAATAATGTTCTCTTTCTTATAGCTTTCTCAATTTCAATGTGAAACGTCATGTACCCAAGTATTGCATCGGTCCCTGTTTAGTATTCATCCTCTGTGCCTAACATCTAACATGTTTAACCTTTCGCGAACCGAAGTAAAATTGCTGTAAAACAATTTCGTAAGTTTTTCTGAGATTGACTACAAAAAATTACACTCTTTTGTTTAATTTTCTAGCCCAAGGCTTGCACGGGAAAATGAGTAATTGCGAATTTAAAACAGTCTTGTCAACTCGTGTGAAATTAAATTATGTGTAATTTATGTTTGAATTAGATATATTCAAACTAAAAGTATAATATGACACTTTATTTAAGATTGTTCATCAAGAGGACAATCTCCCCTTGTTTTTGATTTTTTTTACGAAATTCGATGTTAGTGTTGATAAAAAAATGTGACCTATGTGACAATCTAATCTTTGTTTGTGAAGTACTAGATACTGCAGGAGATTTACTAGCTACCAGAGTCAATGTTCCAAGAGAGTCTATGCCGGAGACCCAAATCAGCGCGAAGAAATTTGTCTTACTCTCCGACGTCCCAACACCAACAAGGCTGTGAGGCACTGGCAACAATTACAGCTGCTGTGAGCTGCACAACTATTGTATTTTAGTTCATCTGTTTTTAATAATAGGTACATATTGAATCATTTTTAGCATGATTTTGGATAAAACATAGTTTGGGGTCTATTTCATTTTTAAATTAAGTTTAAGAAAGGAAATAATGGAATTTCATTATCAAATATTTTTTCCTCCTGTTCGTTTGATAAGAATGACGTACTAATTTCTGAACAAACATATTTTTACTAGCTGGCGCCCGCGAATTCGTCTGCGCAGAATTAGTATTTCGAGTAGCTTATATTGGCGTGGCGTATATATTTATAATTTGTAGCCTGTGGTATTCCGATATATAATAACTGTAAAGATTCATTAAATTCCATCCATATACATACAAACTTTCGCATTTATAATATTAGTAGGGATTTTGTTAATATCCAAACTTCGGTATTCTGGAATAACATCTGTGAGTCTGCATTAAGCCTGTAGACATAATTTAAAACTGAGTCATATGTTTTCCTTAGTTGCCTTTCAGTTCTTGAAACTCATTTGCACAAAACATGAAGCAATGGCCTTCGAGTGTATAAAATGGAATAACAATATATGTTTGGTATAGAATAGCTAATTAATAAATGTATACTATTATGTAATAAGAAATAAATATGATAGAAATAAGTTAGTAATAAAACGGCGGAATAATATTAAGAATAGCACTAAGCATAGTTAAGAAATAAAGATAAGTTTTAGCTTTGGAAAGCTAAATATAAAAGCTATGAATAAACTATATAGAATAGCGTAAGTAATAAAGAATATATGACTTTATTAGGGAAAATATGTTAGATATATGAAAACTATTGTTGAATTTGGGCATACTATATGTTAATGTATTAAATGAACAATATAATGGATAGCTAGGGCATAATAAATTATAAAATTGTAAAAAGGTAGCCACTGTGAAATCGCAAATTGTATGAAAATGTCGGATAAATGTCCTATCGCACACATATAAAAGTGCCTGTATATGTATGTTACCGAGCATTCTCAGTGGCCACCGGTTAAGATATAGTACTTGATATACTCTCCGAACATATGCCCTAGAGAGTGAGGACTTAAGTCCTGTAGGTAATTTGTGGGGGGTAAATTAAGCCGAAAACAGGGATGAAAATTCACCCTGGAAGACGTATTATCGAGTATATCTCGAGAGCTATAATAGATATAGTAAACGGCAACATAGAGGGAAAAATAAGCTCCTACAGATTACCTATATATGAAAGGGATAGAAATAAGAGAACATATAGCAAATAAGCATTTATTGTAGAAGCAAAGGGATAAATAAAGGACAAAAAGGGTTCGACAGGTGCTTTCTGTACGATATAGCCTCGCTAGGGGAGTCTCAAAAATAGCATATTTTGGTAGGGATGATTTTGGGAATAAGTGTCTATGTCTTGGCAATAAACTCCCCCTTCTCGGTACGGATTACGACGGATCAGCAGCAACAAGAGCATCGAGGCCGGGGTGCCGCAGGGCAGTTGCCTGTCACCATCTTGCTACTCCTGGTTCACGAACGACATCCCAGTGAATCCAGGAGTCACCCTGGCTTTGTATGCAGACGACGCGGCCTTCATAAGCACATCCATCAACCAACACCACGCGGCGACAAAAATGCAGCGACAGGTGGACCTGCTGCCAAAGTGGTTAAACGACTGGCGCCTAGTGACCAACCCGACGAAGACCCAGGCCATCCTGCTCAGCAGGGCCACACTGCCTGACAACTTGTCACTTCTAGGCCACCAGATCCCCTGGACACCCAGGGCGAAATACCTAGGAGTGACCTTAGACCGCAAGTTGTCCATGATGCCACATGTGGAGCGCGCGACGGCATACGCAAAGACAGCCAGAGCATTACTGAGGCCAGTATTAACATCATAGCTGCCACTCAGAACGAAGACCGCCATATACAAGCTGTATATTAGGCCACGGCTTACATACGCTGCGCCGGCGTGGTATGCCTTAACGGGAAAGGGAGCAAGGAAGAAACTGGCAGTCCAGCAGTCCCTGGCCCTTAGAACAGCAGTCTGCGCGCCGAAATTTGTCCGAAATGACGTGATAGCCAGGGACCTGAAGATGACCAGCATACATACGCACATAAGGTCACTCGCAACCAGCATGTTCCGCGGGGCTGCCAGTTCCGCACACACCTGCAGAACATCGCACCCCACCACGCCCGCCCTCCCGACTGGAGAGCGCAGCCACGAAGCCTCGTCCTCTCCGAGAGCGACGACTAAAAGAGGCTAACACAGCTCCCACGGAGCAATAAAGCCAAGACGGAGGACCATCCCCGTCACCCCATCGACCCGACAGTAGTAGTAACTACCGGCGCGGAGACCACTGCAGGGGGCCAACAGAGCCCCGAACAGTTTCCTTCGCTCATGAAGCGAAGATGGATGTCCCGACGACGACGATTACGACGGGGACCACATACTGAAGCGGACGACTGCCCGACCACAACCACAGAAAGCTCCTGAAGGCCCTGCTGGCCGACTGAACACAAGAAAACTGGCGTTTTGATTTCTTCCTGGAACAACCCCCGGGCCGCACCATTCGGAATCCTTCACTAATCCCAGCAAGCGAAGTGTGCCGTCGTGCACAATATAAATTGTTGAGGTGACAAATCATGACTTAGGGCTGCGACTATTTGCATTGCAAGTACTCTAAGACAGGTAGATAGCCATGAACTTTAAAATATAGATCGATTCTGCAAAGGCGGCAAGCTTAGATGATGATTCACCACATTTTTGTCAAAGTTATCACTGAACAAAGTAATATACGTTTCGATTTTCATCAAGGTAACATATTAGGGTCATACACAAAACACTCGAAAAAAAAACGCACAAAATAAAAGTCACGCAATCGATTCAAAATGTTATAATTTTTATATTATCGCACGCCCGTGACTTTGCCTACGTCAACTTACCTCGCGGGAAAATTATATATAAAGCAAAACAAAGCTAGTTTTGAATAAAGTTGATAGTTATTTGTCGGTAATACTCTAAATCATCAAAATTAATTCAGTAGCATTCAAGTGAAAAGGTTATAAACAATAAACTATGTACATTTATACTTGAAATTAATAAGTCAAGACATATAATAAAGCTTATTTAAATACCAACTTATCAAAAGAATGAACACAAAAGGTCTAAATTTCATTTCTGTAGAATTTATCTTTTCTGTAGACATGATATCTGCAGAAGAGATTTCTACAGGAGAGACAAACGAAACAAAAAAAAAATAATGCAATCAAAATTTTAACGTTAGAATCTTAACAATGGCACAGTTATAAACTAGTTCTTAAATCACATAATGCCAAAGTAGTTTAACATAAGAAATAGTCATAATTACTTTGCAATAAATCACTAAGAAAAGATGCACTGATGTTTGACAAAAACTTGTGTATTTAATTATGATAATATTTTATCAAAACGTATAGGACTTTCTTCTCAGCATTCAACCGGCGACTGATGCGTGACTCAGTGTTACCAACACAAAAAATAAAAGTTGAATATGCGATCTGTTACGAAAAAAGTAATCGTTTATTTTTTAGTCTACAGGAAAGATGTCAAAATTTAGAACAACATTTATATTTATTTTAAATGAATAATTAACACACTTATTTCTGAAAATCTTCATTAAGTGCATACCTACATACATACATGTCATTATAATAAAAATACCTGTTATTTTAAGACCACAAAAGTATTTTTTATTGCCCTCCAAAGATCTGTACTCAGTATCTGAACAGTCTACAGGAGGAGAATTTTATAATGATAAAGTTAAATTTAAATAACTAATTGAATATTTTTATTTTTCCTTTTTATATAATTAAATGGACATAAATGTGATTTTCATAAATTAGAAAACTAAGCAAGTTAAGTAAATACTAAGTTAGCGTTAAAGTAAGTGAACGCTTTTTTTTTAATTTTTGTGTATGACCCATTACTTATTTGTTTTACCTATTTATAGTTTAGTTTAGTTTCGGATACACACCAAAAGATACCCTCCCTTTTAAATACCATACCCTATCATTCCAACATCTGTACATTTGTCATATGAAAGTTAAAGACTCATAAAAATTCAAGAAAATAAAGTTATTAATAAAATACCACGTTCTAATAATTGGGTCTGTACACAAAATAGTATTTTAAACTAATTTAATTTGTTTTGACATCATTTTTAAGTAAAGTTTGATAGGTGTCTACTAAAGACAATTTTATCATCATTTATTAGTAGAAATTAAGACAATTTTAATGTATTATTCCAATAGTACCTTTCATAATTAGAGTACTATACCTATGTATACATTATAGTGATATATACTAGTATTAAATTATATTATTATATATCACGTAGTGTAATAAAAATACAACTCGTATGTATAGATGTTATCAATATTGTAATCTGCTAAAAACCATCGAAAGTTGAGTCGAATGCTTACTATTTGTTGATAAATTCATGGAATTTTACGATTCGATTACCTAATTCATTAGCTCGTAATTTATCATTTAGTCGGATTAACGGACAAACGGACGGTGAAAGCAGCTACTAAACGCCCCCAACGCGCTGATAATTATTAGCAGGTCAAACATTAAATAGACGGTACAACAGGCGTAGACATAAACTTGCCATGTACACGTTTCATCTCCTGTGTATTTATATATCATCGCATCGCTACATTTCCTATTATATGTATAATTATCAGTCAACTTTACAGAAATTCTAATCTAGGTCAGTTTTTATACTGAATACTATTGTTCGAGTATTAAGGAATGTTCGAGTAAAATGAATTTAAACTCCGACTTTTTCTAGTGGTTGGTTAAAACAATCTATTCATTTCTACGTTTGTGTAAATAATCTTCTGATGATTTATCATCAGAAAGTCCATGTCATGACTCAGCGGCGCTAGAACACAGCGATTATAATGCAAAGAGCACTGACAACTCCAAATTGAGAAACGTTACACTGGTTCTTTTAATCGTCTAATAAAAGTCTTGGATATAATTATATAGCTTTCCCTTTTTTATTTGAGATTGCAAAGCGGGACGCTTCTAGAATTATAAATATCATCTTTGCAATATGCGCTGTGCGCAGTTCCACTCGCATCCGTCAGCTGTACGATGATTTGAATTCGTAACTACATGCAAAATACTCGTAGATGTCGACTCGTACAGCTCGTATTAGGACCGCAAGGGTCAAGACATGCAATGGTTCCAAAACTCGGCCTCTGTCTTTTTAAGTTGGAAATATCAGGAAAAGGTAAGTTAATTGAATTATTCAAGTCTGCCCCTGTAGAGACTCCTGCACCTTGTTCTGTGGACTTGCCCGAGGTTTCGGGCCAGCAACCTCAGCCCGGGCAATGTGTTACTCGCAGTGGAAGAAAGGTAAAACTTCCAAGTAAGTTGCAATTATATGTATAGCTTAATGTTCAGTTTTGATTTCTTTGTTATATATCTTCGCTTTTGATGATAAATGATTAAATTTTAATTCGTTAAAATAAAACGATTCGTCTGTCAATGTGATAGCTAAGTGTGTGTTTATTGATTTGTTTATTTGTACATTAAGTATCCAGGAAAGATTTCTTTGTTTAAGTTTCCTCGCCTTGGAGGATGTTGTGAATTCATATTAAACCTATATGTACCTAACTGTTGACAATAGACAAGATTGTAAATATATTGAAAAATAAAATTGTCGCTTTGACATTGAACTAGCAAATACAGAAGTTTTCAATTATCTCAATCCCAAATTAAATAATAAATAATTCGAATCCTATAATATATTCCGGCATCTTATAACAAAGTAATAGTTAGAGCAAAGACGTAAGCCCCATAGAGTATACAAAAAAATTGATCTCTACTTACCTATTTGATTTTCCATTAAACATAAATTATGAATGTTTTTTTTATGGGCAGAAAGAAGTTTCATTGTATGCCCATTTTGTAAGAAACAAATTCCTTATTGCCTTATGTATAGTCGGCGCCATTTTAAACTATATGCTGTGTGCTGTGAAAGGGATCGTTTTCATAGTGCAAATATAACTAACGATGCGCGAAAAGAAAAAAAATGATATACTCGAGAAAAACTAGTTCGCAAAATAAATAAAAATTGAAATAGAATGGAACCACACAATCTCTACGAAATACAAAATGAGATCCGTCATTGCGTAACTGGGGCGTGGGAATTGCGCTCGCTCACGTCTCTGCCTCGTATGTATGCAAAAAGCGCAGCGGAACTCGCTTCCGACTAGACGTATCTACGAATGAGTTGCATACTGACAATGTTTATTTAAACGTAGTTAGTATGAGGCTTATTCAAATCCGATTATTCAGAATAGCTATATTTGCTAGGAACTGTCTTAAATCTTAATGCCCCATTCCATTCAAGCCATAAGGCCACTAGGGCCAAGGCTAGGCTGAGTTTAGTCGGTAGGTCTGTTGGATCGAGCCGCCTCGATTCACCAGGAGTCCGACATAATCAACGCATCCCTGCTTGCCTGTTGCGTTGGTATCCATGAGGATTCTCAGCCTCCTCTCCTGAGGAAAAAAAAAAAAAATATTAATGAAACTTTGTATATATAATCACAGATATGAGTATGTATCATCATCTCAATATGAGGACGGCAATAGTTCAAAATATTGGAATGTGAACAGCTATCTAGGAGGTAGACTCTGTACCAGGGTCGTCTGCATGGCTACCTCCGTCTTACCTATTTCCGCCGCCAAACAGCAGGGTTCGCTTTGCTGTGTTCCGGCGTGAAGGGTAAGATAGGCAGTGAAATTACTGGGTACTGTGACTTTACATCTTATGTCACAAGTTGGCAACGTACACTGTGGTTCTTATGAGGTTTGCAGATTTGCTGCGAATCTCGTGGGAACCACATGTACTATAGGCGACTGTTACCACTTACCATCAGGTGGGCAGCCTGCTTGTTTGTCAACTTTAGCAATAAAAAAAAAGCTATGTGTATGCAGCACTAGATCTTTGTTCAAAAAGTGTTTAATTAAAAGCAACGTCTATATCATAACAGCATCATTACAACTTTTTTGCAATGAATCTGGGTTAACCTGTAAAAGGTCGAAGCTGGTATTTGTTGTGTGAATATAAAGTCCATGTCTATATACGAGTATCATAGAGCAGCTAAGGCACGTTTGAAAATAAACTGAACGACAGACTTTTTTCGATTAATTCGCCCAAGATGCTTGTTTTATTCTATTGTACCTTTTGTTAATTGTATTATATTCCTAACAGTATAAAGATTCACGAATAATATTAATAATGAGAATAGCAAACCTTTAATTGTAGTCTCGGTTACTTTATTCGATCTTCACCGAGTACATTCGGTTTTGGAAATATTATAATTACCTAACTTATACCGAACAAATTATCCTAATTTCATTAAATTATCGATCAAACTGTATTACCTACTGTTCTTACTAATCCTTAAATATTTGTGCAAGAAATCTTATAAGCGCCCTATCTTATAGTGCTATAAGATAGTGCGAAGCCCAGATTCTAAAATTACGAATTTCATAAGTACGCTACTATGGGTCTTTTCTGACTTATTAGGAAATGATTTGGACTTTCTTTATTAATTAAATTGGTGACGCGTTCGCGGGCCATTGTGTTTGATCTTTTGTTCTCGAATTATACTTCCTACGAAGGCTTGGTAACGCGTCATCAATAGTTTAAAATTTATAAACCCAATTAACATGGTTCTCTCTTGTGAAGAGACAGTACACTGAAAGTTGTAGATGAGTACGGTTATGATTGGTGCAACTTTCAGAAAGAAGAAAATCGACGGTTCTAGTTCGGTCGGCTAACGAAAAGTTACGCGGCATATTTTCGTGTCATCAACCGCAGTACCTCAAACGAAAATCTTTGATACGTGCGTAACTTTACCTCTTATAATGAGCCTTATAGAGTCTCACTCTAAGAGGTTGTATTAATACAAATTTCTTAAAAAATATTTACCTCTTTATAAATAGCATATGTATGTTTCTCCGTTATACTAGTTCCCGCTTGGTAGGGTTGTGCTCCGAGTATAAAAAATATATTACTCTTTCTTACCAATTTATGTCAGAATTTCTCTTAAAATTTAAATAATATTAATTCGATATAATTTTATAAACCTTATTGACGTACACAAAAAAATATAAAAATTTGGAAATATTAAGTTACTTATCGTACATACGTACAAGGAACAAAATCACATGTTCGCAAAACGGGATAATGGCCTCACTACAAAAGTTTGAGCCCTACTTCTACTATTCCTCCTTAGTTTAAAAGTATTACTTGCAAACAGCACTGTATCACGAAAGCTATTCGTAAAGTATGGAATATGATCAATGTAGTTTTTAAAAAGCAATGGTCCCAATATCGAACCCTGAAGCACCTCCATAATTATGGGTACAGCAGCAGACTGAGTAACATTTGATGACATTTTTTGGACTCTATTTGTTAAATAAGACTCGATAAGACAAATTGAATCAGCTGAGACCGTAATACTGAATTTATCTTTATAGTGTTTCATGATCAACGCAATCAAAAGCTTTGGAGGAATCACAGAATTTTCGGATTCAAGATGCAAATAGTCAAATAATAAAACATAAACTACGTTTTACACAAAAATGTAAATAAAACAAAAAACTACTCAGGGATTCCGTTTACTTCACCAATAAATAATTTAACATACAATCTACAGTACGTACATATAATTTATTAGGTACACCGAAAAACACACCGACGATACCCTTCCCACAAAAAAATGCTACTACGATCATAGATTAGTATAACTTACTATTACTTCATTACATAAAATCCATTAGTTATTTTAGGTACTCTATTATTCTCTCAAAGACATACTACAATAATTTTAAATTTCAAGGAGTATGGCAACATTTTGTTTGTGTTGTAATTGTTCTACATTTTCACACCATGACATGGTTAGCATTTTAAATCCTTTTTGTGAATTTTTAATCCTACGTCGACACCAAAGCATAAATAACTACAATTTATCACTACGTACAAACTACAAGATCTTTGAATTGATTTTGTGACAAAATGAAGATCTCTAAATAACCGCTGATTGAGTAACACTACAAACCATATAAATTGCCATTTAAAGTCTGTAAAATTAGCAAATATTTATATATAAGGAGAGACTACAGTAATTTACAGTAGATTCATTTACGATTTTATAAACCAAATGTTCTTTTTCAATCAGTTTTAGTTTTCTTGAAATGATCTTCGAGATTATTATTCATTCTATAAATATAATTAATAACACTCAGAGCACTATAACATCCAACATAACGTATATGTGTATATGTCTAATTCCAATTAGTGTTAATCATAGAATTTTTGTAACACTAACAAATAACATAATTACACTGTAAAATGCAATCTGATTACAATACATTGAACAACGTTAGATAAATTTTACTTTACATGCTCTTCGCGCAATTGATAAACGAGAAATATACGAGATGACAAATGAATTAATCCGATTTAATGAATCTTATTCCATTTGTAATAAATATATTCGGTTTTCAACCAACCAATTTGCGGTTTATCAACCTACACATGTTATAAATACATTCCGTTTTCACCTATGGCAAAATAAACTGCATTCATACTGTGGGCTTACATTTCCAACAGAATCAAAATGAGATTGGTCCTTAAATTAACTGACATAAGGTACTGTTTACACTGTTTCTTGAGATATTACAATTGTAAGACGATTCTCGTCACCAAACGAATCAAGGATTACATTACTAGACTTAGATTACTAGATTTTTACAATTTTATACTAATCTATCTGCCAAAAAGCAAAATCTCCGTGCATACAAATAACACACAAATTAATTTAACGAAGAAAATAAACAGACTTAACAGCTGGGTTTAACCTATTTGTTGGAAAAATAAATAACAAGAAAAAAATACATCTGGCTAGTCTTTCAATCCTAATACAACGCATTAGAACGATAAATGTTTGCATAATTATTGCACATAGTTACACGTATTAACGACAATAAAAATCACCATGTTATGGTGAAGTATCAACTAGACTGGATAATGAATCCATTAAACATTACAAAAGGAATGATTAGGTATTAAATAAATAGATTTATCAAACCCCACTACTTTATCTTTTTTGATTGTTTAATATAATCTGACAAGTCCTAAGAACTTCAATGTAATATTGATCTTCAACAACTTGTTATTTAAACGTTCTTTATATTTTCCAGAGTCTTAAATACGATACAATACTTTTATACATTACACGTTAAAATATTAAGGTACATAAATTTCCAACAATTATGTAAATGGAATATACTTTAAAAGTTAATAACTAATATAATAAATTTATAAATGTATTGATTGATTTTTTACGCCTTAAATTCCAAAAATCCAGAAACATCTTATTCCGCTATGTCACGAAGTGTATCCAACACACAATAAATAACGGCGAATCAAAGTCCAACGTTAAAAAAAACAAACACATACACACTTATTCAACTATCAACTTCGCAAATAAAAGAAAAATCTACCTGAAATATGTATAACGCAATATACAATAGAATCGCACGAAACATAACAATACTAAGTATGAGGCAAATATAAAATTTTAATACCTTTCCGTATAGTGTATCTTATGTATAATCTATTTATTATATAAAAACTGAAAATTTGTGATCTAATTAACATTCGATTAATAAAATTTCGTGCATAGACTAGTCAAAAACAATATTTAACAAAGAAAACACTTATTTATCAAGTGTTCCAAAATATAATTGAACAACATACACGCAACGCAGCTTAGCACACCTTTAAAAATTTCAAAAATTTTAGGTTTATTTTTAAAGTTAGGGACACTTGTAAATTTTCAAAAATATTTAGCACATACGACGCTCAATCAGTCTACATTTTAAAAAGGAATTCCAATAATATTATATAAAACGGAAACAAGCCATGTTTTGAGAAAACTAACTACATTATAATTGCTCATTATGAAATTTGAGATATTTCTTCACGTTACATTTAAATAGTATGTAATGTTAATCTAGAATGCATGAAAGAGATATTTTAAATGTAATTAACACTATTCGTTTGATAGAATAGAAAATTATGCTAACATATAAATGACTTGTATACCACAGTGTTAACACGGAATAATATATAAGAAAAGCAATGAAAATATGTGTTTATATAAGAAACAACTCGAAATAAAGCAACAGCGGATAAAAACTGTTCTATATAACACACACGCCCAGTCATTCTCAGACCTAATTTATAATTAAAATCGGAATTGTCACATATCGGCATTACTAATATATATATATATAACGTTTAAATAGTTGCGTTACGTAATACTTGAACGCTCCCTAGCTTAAAATATAGTTAATTTAGAAGCGAAAAATCAATTACAATCTAAAATAGAATAGTAATTTCGAAAGTTACTGAGGTCTTGAAAGTGAGAAAATGTAAGCGCCAGATCACCTAAGATTCGAGTAATTATTGATTTTTAATAATTGAATTTTTATTTTTATACATAAAGTTTACACACAAACTTTTCTCAAACAATTGCACAAGAACCTCAATATGCTTTGCTATATTTTAATTATTAATTATACGACTAAATAAAATAAGACGATCATGTTGGAAGAATTTACATTAATTTCAACACAAGAACCCGTATATATCAATACTTAAAAGTGAAACAGAAAATGTATATAAAAAACGCAAAATAATAACTATGTATTATTAACTTTATCGATCCCTAAACCACATTGACAGAATATAGAAGACACGTAATGGATACAACTATCTATTAAAAATAATTATTATTTTAAACAATAAAATAGTTCCATTATACATCAAATATAAATAAATATTTTAAAATAAATAAACTATTATATTTTTCTCCTTTATAACAATAAACAATCGTTCGTTCGAATGTCACTGTACGACTGTATGTTCCAACCGAATGACATATGAATGAATGATTGTACAACGCATGGACTAGAATATTTTTATTTTCAAGGTACACGTGATATGTTCGGATAATGATCACAGTGTAACTACTGTGAACCAGTTTACGTCATTTATTAAACACGAAAATTTGACAAATTAACATAATACTTATTTATGCAACTGTTGTATAATCAGGGGTATTAAAACACGAATGTGGGTTGATAATAGTATCACATGAGTGTTTTAATACTAAATTATAACAGTTGCATACAAGACTTTATCTACAATCATTGATGTGAATCCTCTATATTATATATTGTTTGTTTGCGATTTCCAATATTCGAGTGAAAAAATGGCGGGAAATAACACGATAAGACGAGAATCCGAAGTTACGAATTAGTCTACAATTTATTGTTCTTTTTTCAAAATTTTGCGATCTGGCGGTGGTAATGTCATTGCATGAGCATGTTCTTTTTTTGAAATTCATAATATCACGCGGTTGGATGATATAATGATCATAATGTCATTGAGTGTTTTAATGTTGGCAATAAGCTAATTGTCAAAAATAATTGTTAAAGGTTCTTTTATAGAGGATTAATAGCATGATAGCAGATAAATAATTTTATATATGACATTTTCACCAGCAGTTCGCAAAAATTTTGAAAAAAGAACAATAAATTGTAGACTAATTTGTAACTTCGGATTCTCGTCTTGTATGCAACTGTTATAATTAGGTATTAAAACACTCATGTGATAATACGCCTGATTATACAACTGCTGCATAAATAACTATTATCGATGAACTGACACAAAAATTATGCTAACAAATTAGCCGTATCCTATTTGAGACATCAGAATTAACTTCCATTTTGGTACACCCTCAATTTTACGGCAATCTCTAGATTCAATAAAATAACTAAAAATTTTGTTTGAATTTCAAGAGTAAATGTAAATCTTCTGAACGTAACAAAGAAACTCGCAGTGCGTTCATAGAAAACTTACATACTTTAACAGAGAATCATAGCGAGATGATTAGGAACAATGTTGCTTCGTTTACGGAACCATGTTGAGTATGTTTCGGTGCTCGAGAGACTCTTTGAGGGCGTAGAATAGCTGCAATTGCTGTTCTGGCTTCAGATTGTATACCTGAAAGCAAATATGACCAGGGTTCGTAAATATGTCACTTTTTTTATTTTATGTACCTGAATCCACACCTGGGGAGCGTTCAAGAATTACGAAACGCAATTTTTGTAGATTTTTGACCCCCCTCCCCCCTTTGTAACGCACCGTAACGTTTTCTGTACCCCCCTTTAAACGAATACTTACAACGAAAACGACATTGAATGACGTACAATAAAAGCTAAGGATTCCCCGTGAAATATAAACGAAAAGATTTGCCAACTTGCGGAACAAATTAAAAATGACGACCAGACTAATACAATCGAGGGATTGCCCGTAAAACGTAAACGAAAAGGGTTGCCAATTTGGGAGTTATATATATATTTATTTAAAAAACCGTTACGTAACGTGTTGTAAGAACGCCCTCCCGCCTCTGTAACGCATCGTAACGTTTTACGAGAACCCCCCCAATTGATGGCAGCAGTTGGTTCCTGTGAGATTCTCTGCAACTCCCATAAGAACTATAGTATAAATTGGCAATTTGCCAGCAACGAAAAGTATCTCAGTTGAGATGATTATGGTTACATCAAATCAACATTTATACTACTTTTATATAGATCCGTATATCACTACATAGTATAAAACAAAGTCGCTATCCGCCATCTGTCTGTCCGTATGTACGCTTAGATCTTTAAAACTACGTAACGGATGCGGTTTTTTTAAATAGATAGAGTGATTTTTAAGGAAGGTTTATATATATAATACATGCATAATATAGTAGAAAAACACTGGTAAAGAAGACTGGCGAACTTCTATACATTTTCAAACTTAATGTAATATATACTATAAAACTAAACAAGACTAACAAAAAAGCTAATTGTCTTTATCCTTTAAAAGTTGGGGTTAAAAGGATATTTGCAGAAAAAAATATTGAGGTTAGGAATCGGACTACAGAATAGGGAATTAATCTCTTTTTTGAAAAGAATCTTAATTTGATCCTTACGTATCAGTAAACCATATACTAAAAATATAAAAATTTTATACACTCGTTAAGTACTATAAAAATTGCATTAAAATTTAATATTTTCAAATTTCGCGCGTAATTTGACGAAGGCGCCGCACGAGTTGTTACTCTGTAGCGATGGCGTCAATACGGCATGTAAATAATAAACAAAGCTCTATGTTTGATGCTATGTATTATTATATTCATAATTTTAAAATGAGTTATTATCTTTTATATATAAACAACTAATAAAGGAATAATAATAAAAGAGTAATACTGACATCGATGTTTTAATACTCCGTAACTCGGCAAAACAAAAGTCGAGATTTGCAGCAAAGAATTTTCCGACCATTAATGCATTTATTTTTGGTAAATTCGTACTATCTCCTTTTACAAAACTGCTTTCCATAGTGTGATTCCCGTGCGATATCAATTTAACTTACGTATTTATAACGTTCTCTTACATTAAAAAAGCAACCTACAAACTTCTTTTTTTATTGTTTTGCGGCTTTATACGTACTATTGATTCATAATGACATTGACACGCATAAGTTTACACTACCTTATGACGTCACGACATGGCGGCCTATGTTTCGCTCTTGTTTTACGTATAGATTAAAAAATTGAATACTTTGAAACTAATTTTTATATTATTTTTGTTATTTTATGTACTTAAACATGATGGTTCCGACTATTTAATGCATAAGCTATCATAGTTACAAGCTTTTAGATCTTTTCTAATATAGAGGGAAGTACCCTATTATTACTTACATTTAGTTATTAAACATGACACTGAACACTAAAATGACAAAAAAATATTTATTTACAAATATCACAAAAAGTTCTTTAAAATATCATGACTTAAAAAAATACTAGTTAGAAACATCGCCAGTTTGAATGTTAATTAAGGAAGACAAGAACTGATTAGAATTGTCACCGGTACCAATAATTCTTTGATAAGAAAGTGATAAACTTTCTGTTCTGGAATACATAAAAGTTATTGAATACTGGACAGGTATGAGTTGCATTATTTTTTTAGCCGACCTTCTAGTAGTACATAGTTTTCATTATACATTTTCACAGAGGATTACCTGAAATGATTAACTGAAATGCAGTGGCAATGAATATAATATTTGTATTTGTCAAAAGTGAAGGAATATGTCAAAATAACTGTAATTAAGCAAAGGATACGTATACTATACAGCCAAGTCTCTAATAATTTATTTTTTTAGATTGACGTTATACATACGCGTATGGTATTTTAACGAACGAGTTGCATTACACTGGATTATTTAATTAAATTAGTGTAATAAAAATGATATAACATTGATTTCTCACTTCTTTGTTGGAATCTAATCTTTATCTATAGATAATCCGACTAAAACGTTTTGTTTCATCATCGTAAATATTTCTGTTCAATAACCAGATAGAAGAAGATTGTTGAATTTAATTGTATAGTTAAAACTTCTTGTATTTATCATATTTACGATTATGCTATGTACGTTTTAGAAAAATATTAGTCCGTTTTCGCCAGTCTTCTTTAGAGGTTTCTAATGTGATGTCGTAAATAAGCACGTTTTTATGCGCTTATATTGCAAAATCGCTGGCCTTACGAGATAAGACCAAAATAATGCACTACAGTATTGTCCACCTTTGCACCCGTGCGAGTTGCCAGTTTAAAAATAAGCGTACAATTTATTAAAAGAAGACATGTAATCTCTCTAGTTATGAACGTAATATTATTATTATTACAGAAACAAAAAAAAAATCACAATATATGTACTGTTCCAGAACTATTTTCAGAAATTTAACCCTAAAATCACAAAGATGTACTTAAAAAAGGTTAAGTGTCTAATTATATGTCTGACCGAACTCTACGCATTTATTAATATGTTTTGACATTTATATTTATAATACATTACCTGTTGTAGGAGTTTCTGCGGGGTGGCGGTGCGTATGAAGCTGGTAATGTACACGTTGACGAAGGTGGCCATCAGGAACTGGCAGTCGAAACGGTCCATGATGCCTCCGTGACCCGGAATCACATCACCGAAGTCCTGGAATTGACGAATATATTTCGGTATTATATGCTGAACAGTTCAATTAATAAAGCTATTAAAATAAACACAATAGGGTAGACGACCACAACTGATTATGGCCGTTTTTATACTATAATTATCTGATTTGAGCTATTTATATCTAATGAAAGTATGTCAATATAGAAATTTCAGTTTAATTGTTAATTTATATTGTTTTTAGATTTCTAAAAAATGAGCAATTATTAATTACGTAATTCTAATGAAACGAACACATTTCTAGCATTCTCACACTAAATGTAACATTTTTTTATATAGAAAGTATACCTATAAACGTACAAATAACAAAGTTATTTTAAAATTTGTTTATACGCTCATACAAATTTGGCGAGTTTATGAGTTATGACGTCACGGTTGCAGTGTTTTTAGTATGGAGCGTTTTCGAGCGACCCGCGACAGCGCCGCAAACATGTCGATGTATCTTCAGAAGTAATAGGCGCAGGTGTACTGTTGGTTCTACAATATTTCTTACTTAAAAGAGTACTCTTATTATGTATAGTATTTAAAAAATTGTCGTCTACCCAATTTTGATGATAAATGGCATGTTTGGTAGTAGCAGCTCTATATATTTCACAAACATCTAGAGACGTATGGTACAGGAGACGAATGGTACAGGAGACGAATTTTTGAAACAATAGAAAACCAATTCGCATTCGAAATCGTGAGATTCGTATACGAATTACCGAATTCACTATTTCTGAACTTTTTATTTCGTGCGTTGTGCAACGAGTGGTTCAACCCACTCGTTTTTTATTTCTACTAGTAGAATATCCAACGCTGAAGTGACCTTGACAGTGATCCGTTTCACGTGTGGGATTTTTTTGTTGTTGTGATTTTGAATTTTTCTGCGTGAAACGGAATTTAATTAAGAATTTGTTTTTAATGGCAACACTGAATTCGAGTGATTCAAAAATCTAAAAAATTGTAAGCAGTAGAAAATAATTTCGCGCACGATTTGTATTCGAATTCCAAATTCACGTCTAATGATTCAAAATACGTCTCCTGATCTGATGACAAGACGTTTAACTAACGTGCCAATTCTCTATCCAAATCATTAAAATATTACCTAATGGTCTTGCTCTAAAATATATAAACAAGAATGATTGAAAAAATAATTATTAAATCAAGAATTCATTCAAAATTATGATTACCTTGATCTTAAACGCACGCTTGAACCCAGAAGCAAAGAACCCTCCGAATGGACCGATGACAGAACTGAAAATGCTCAGAGCTAGCGAATGGATCATGAAGGGATAGATGTTCACCTTCTCGATACCAAACTGTAAAAATAAAAATATTCTGTAAAATTTAAATATACTTCTATGATCAATAATAATACTGAATAAATTGAATGCATTGCTTATTTTTCTATAACAGCAGAAGAGAGTTATTACGCTTTCTTCAGTTTTATAATTTCTAAAATTGACCAATTATTTACCGCCATTTTGTCTAAAGTCTGTTCATACATATACAAACAAGCAAATGTCAAAAGTGAGCCCTCGTATGCGCTGTATGCATGCATACATTCCGGGTATGCATGCATACAGCGCATACGAGGGCGTGTGCGACTGCACATGCCTATGCGTCATGCGCAAGCGCACACATATGCGGTTGGGCCTTTTTTGACAATTCTGGACACAGTGCACTACCTTATTTTCTGAAAGAATTGTAAGCATTAATCGATTTATACATTAATTAACTTACAAATGCACAAAGACAATGTACTAATGCACAAACCGTTTGGATTCAATTAACACATACACACGAGCGAATTGTGGACCGCACTTTTGTCCAAAAAAATTACGAGACTTAAGCGGCAATGAGTAGGGTACAATGCGTGTAGGAAAAACACGTTTAGTAGATGTGCTACAATAGGCCAACGATTTGATGAAAATTGCATAAAGGCACTGCATACAGGTAGTACAGGACTGATTGGTAATTAAATGATCATGATTATAATGTCAAATCATTGTTAACTCACCACTTTCATTAGCGGATTCAGGAACTGAGGCAGCGTGTATTCGTGCAGGCGGAACAGAAGCGACGGTTCACAGTCCATGGTCATACGGCCCAATGACTCTGAGTATTCGATGGGACATACCAGGTATGGGTACTGGGACATCATGTACGAGATCTGCAACAATAGCAGTGACCCTTCGAACGTTTTGACACAGATCTGTGCAACACTATTAAACCGTCTTGTCACAGATCTGAGCCCGCACTTCCACCCGTTCTTTATAACCAATTTTAATCCATATTAAGAATCAAATACGGTTGAAACTCATGTGAAATTATAAGTGAATAAGTGAACCATAGGCACCAGTCGTCAGTCAATCGATCTTTCAATCGTAAAGTTCATAAACATCATTCAAGTTCGGTGTTGTGTTTCGACGTGTCGCCGCTCTTGCAATATCGTTTTACGCGAAAAAAAGGTACGTAAAGCTTTTATTTTATTGTTATTTATTGTGTATAGATGCTATCTGTAAAGTTTATACATATAAAATGTTATAGTCTATGAATAAATCTAGAAAAACAAGGCTCAGTGTGAAAACTGAACTCGGTACAAACTTTGTCTTTTTGATGTTTTTATAGTTTTACGTAATGTTTTTACGAAGTAATTATATCAGTTTTACGTGAAATTTTATTGGCATTTGAAATTGTCTGTTATTTTTACGCGAAAATACCATTTTTAGGTAAAATATAGTTTTTTCTCACATGAATCAAATAACATAACTCACACATACGCATACAAAATGGCGGACGATTTGTGTAGTACACAGACTCCATGACGCGCTGCTGTACAGGATGTTTAAAAAATCTGTGTTTTATTGTTTATTTGCTATTTATAGAATTTAGTAGAAGTTTAGTTATTACCTATTTATGAAATAATTTCAAATATTCTTACTTTTTATAATTGAGTTTTCTTAACAATCAATAACTTTTAACAGTCTTCAAAAAAATATTCATGTATTATTATTCGTTATGTATTATTCTTTTTTATGAATATGATTTTTTTAAATTCATAGTGAATTAATTAACAATGGAAAGTGATGTGCCGCGATCAACACCACCGACCAGATTAGTTGTGGAGATGGATGTGGAGAGGATGTCACCGACAGAAGCGGGTATTCTTTTATTTTTCATGATTTCTTATTATTTGATACTTACATTTCCATCGCCATTTTTAAAGAGTTTCTAAATTACTAGTAAATTATTAGTTCACTTTTTGATGTTTGATATTTTGGATCCTTTTATTTCAAGGCATTTTTGAACCATCTACGTCGTCCGACTGGCCGCCGCCGCGTGTATCAACATCTCCACCGACTTCTACTCTGTCAGCCAGATCTTTGGTCGTGGGAATGGGAATCACGCGGACACCCTCAGGGACATTCCGAGTGGCTGAGGATGTAGTTTTGGAGAGGACACCCTCGGGTTCCATTCGAGTATGTAGAATGAAATATAAATACTACAATCGAACTGTTTAAATAAGTAAGAACTAATATAAATATCTAAAAAATAATAATAATATGTGCTTTTACAGCCTTGGCGTCCCACGTCACTGGTCGCAACTGAAGGCGTGGAGATAGTGGACAGATTAAGGCCTGTCAAACTCTTTCCCTCCGAGGAGATCAATCATGTAACTATATTTGCCAATGTAATTTGATTAGGCCATGAACCTAATGTAATAATGAAATCAATAAATAATTATTGTCTTTGTACTTTATTAATCAGGCTCCAACAAAAACGGTACAGGATGCAGACTGGTAATATATGTAAGTAGGAATCATTCTGCACCATCAGATTGGTATGGATTCGGTATTTCATATATTATTTTTATAAATGCACTCGAGACTAAATTAACAATTTACTATGAAATATGGTATGTTGTAATTCTTATTTTTTATGGGACACGCAATATAATTTTCTCAAGCTTTTGGAACTTGTTTTTGTTTTGCAATTTCGGGCTTATGCTTGACTTGTCTCGACGGGCAGATTAACTCAATTGATAATGCAGTGATATTGCCTGCATACTAAGGCAGAGGGCGCATGTTCGATTCCCGTTAAGAACCAATGCATGAGCGTTTTATTTATTTAATAAGTTCAAGCTTTGCTTATTTGGTGGTTAGATGACTGTATAATAATGTAACATTTATGTGATATGATAATTAGAGTTCTAAGATAAAAAATGAGATTTCAGTTTTAGGCTTGATTTTAAGACTTAGAACTTAAATATCAAAAATAGCAAGCCATAAATATCTTGACATATAGCCGTCAATATATGTCCTTGAACCCTGATGACATACTAATATCAGCAAAGCACAGTACTATTAGCGATAGGGCCGTCTTTGCCTACTAATCGGTTTATTATATATTTCGATTGTATTTCTTGCTTGGGTGTGACGCTATTTGTTGAAATGCTTAGGTTTCGGAATGAATTGCATGGTATCTTATTTCAGGATGATGACATTTCTGACGCCCCGTTATCCCAACTCTTGGATTCTGGGAGCGAAGCCGACGACGACGAGTTTGATCATGAAGATCAAATAAACTTGGAACTGCAGACGATCTGGGACGATGATAACATAAATGATCGCAACGACGAGGTCGAAGCCGTCGCAGAACCCGCGCTCAGTGCGATTAGTACGAATTATGACTGGTCGGAGGATTATTCGACTTTTAAAGGTGTGACGGAGCACTTTAACGAGAGTGTTGGTCCGAAAATTGAGGGTACAAGCCCGTTAGCAGTATTCTCTCAAATTTGGAACCAAACCCTAATGGAATCAATAGTGGCCAGCACGAATCAATACGCCTGGGAGACAATAGTTAAATATACAGAGTCCGAAAGAAGTATCCCGGTTAAATCGCGTCTCCATTCTTGGACTGAAACGTCTGTGGACGAAATTTATAGATTAATTGCTGTGATCATATTAATGAGCATCTGCGTCAGAAACCGTATCGATGAGTACTGGTCTACCGGCATATTAAGCATGCCAGAATTTCGGAAAATAATGAGCATCAACAGGTACACTTTATTAATGAAATTTCTGCATTTCGTGGACAACAGTACGATCGATACGGATTCCCATGGCGCAGAAAGAAAACTGGCCAAAATAAAGTTAGTGCTAGATCACTTAAATAAAAAATTTCAAGACCTTTATGCGCCTCGCAGAGAATTGTCACTCGACGAATCGTTGCTGCTTTGGAAAGGCCGCCTAAGTTGGAGGCAGTGTATCCGATCCAAAGCAGCACGATTTGGAATCAAGAGTTATGAACTCTGCGAGGCCGCGACTGGCTATGTCCTAAATATTATGATTTATACCGGGAGAACGAGCTCCCTTGCTTGTATTTATGGTTTTCAATCGTGCACAGAGAAAATTGTCTTACATCTGTGTGATAGATATCTTAACAAGGGGTTTTCTCTGTTTATGGACAATTATTATAACTCGATTGAACTATGTAGGTTCTTAAAAAATTGTAAAACGGACGTCGTCGGCACCATAAATCGGCGACGCAAACAAATTCCTGACGCCATAAAGGCAGTTGAAAAAAAAGTTGGTCGGGGTACTGTGGTAAGTCGACACTGTGGTGACATTTCTGTTGTTTGTTGGAAAGATGTGAAGTTAGTAACTGCAGTGTCGACTTACCACAAAAACGACATGGTCGAGGGCAGACGGGCGGGAGAAGCGCGACAAAAACCAGCCGTAGTCGAAACCTATAATACATATATGGGAGGGGTAGACCTTAAAGATCAGAAGCTCTCTATGTACCTTCTTGAGAGGAAAAGAGGTTTGAAGTGGTACATAAAAGTGTTTAAAAGACTTTTAAATATTGCCATTTTAAATTCTTATGTAATATATGTCGCAAATATGGGCCAACAAAATCCTTTGACACACCGGGCCTATCGTTACCGCCTCGTCGAGGAAATTTTGCAACGATATGGGACTGACGGGAGAGTGGTCCAGAGGGTTACTAGCATCCCCAGTAATCGGCTGGACCGCAATCTGGACCATTTTCCTGAACAAAAGCCGACGGTAGGCGAGAGAACTTCGTCTCAAACTAGATATTCTAGAGCGCGGTGTGTTAGGTGTGCCGCAAAAAAAGAGCGAAAAATGAGCAACATTTATTGCAGCCAGTGCAAAGTTGCTCTTTGTGTTGGGAAATGCTGGCGTGATTTCCACACGCTGGAAGCATTGTAATTTCTATTTTTTTATGGTTTTTACGTAATATTTTTTTGTTATAACTGATTGCTATTCAGCTGATATTCAAAATTATCTAGAGTAGTGTGTTCCGCGTCCAAGTCTCTTTTTTATTAGTTCATTGAGTGTATTTAATTACCTTATGATCAATGATCAAATAATCTATAGATATGTTATCTTCATAGTAATATTTGCGTTGAAATGTGCTCGACCAAGTCAAAACTCACTATGTCAAAATCATGTAACAAGGAACAGTTAAAAGCAATAAGATGTATGGGCTTTATGACAATTTTTAACCTTATCGAGTTGCCATAAGGTTTAAAAGTGTATAGAAGGTTTAAGGGTGGTTAAGTGACAGCGCTTGACACTGACTGTTTACAAGGTGCGCCAATTGGTTCACTTTTGAGTCTTTAAGTTTTTACCCGCCTATGACATATCTGTATAAATATTATATCATTGGTTATGATCAAATAAGTTTAATTATAAATAAGTTATAATCTATTTTTTTAATTAATTACTGTGTACGATTTTTTCTATTATTGCATGTGAGTCAAATCTTTGAATAAATGAAAAAATATCATGACTTTTATTTCAATGTCGTGTTGAATATAAGTAAACATGCTGTATAAAACTATATTAGCACAGATATGTGCTAAGACCGACAAAGCTATATTGTAATGTCACAGATATGTGACAAGACAAACAAAGATAATTCATAATAACACAGATATGTGCCAACGCAGACAAAGCTAAGTTACAATGGCACAGATATGTGACGAAACAGATAAATGTGATATAAATTCACGCACACATGGACAAATTATCGAGTGTTTTCAATCTTTGAAATCATCGACTTATTTATTGATTTTCATAAATAGTTTGTATGAACTTGTGGCGGTGTGTTATTCATATTCATTCATCATTTATTCTAGTTTATGGTAACATAATTTTTACGGGGCGTAGACTAAAAATATGCCTACCAGTAGTTTTGAAGTGTTGGATATGAAATAGGTCAGTTGGTTCATAATTTAGGCTCTAGAATTTATTTCCGTATTCTATTTAGCAATTTAGGCAGTTTTATGCTAAGGCAAATGTACTAGTTACGTTAATTAGTGCTTTCCAATATCGCAAATCGAGTAATTAGGTCCTGGGACTAGCCAGTTGTCGACCTTCATGTTAACCTCAAAGAAGAATTATGCTAATCTTATTTGTACTTTTCAAATTAGAAATTAGTTTATAATTTGTTCTATACTTTCAATTCTATTGATATCAGTGGATGTGTATGTTATTCATCAGTGTTTCCAAATGAAAATATATTGTTTTGAAGAAGGTATTTATTATTTAATATTTTAATTCATACGGCGTGCACACTTTCAGGGCATGGCTCGTGGTTATTGGGCTGTAGAATATTATTGAAACATTATTTATTATCAGAATCTAGTCTATAACAGTAATTAGTTATCTGACTTTGAAAAACAGTCGTCCGTGAGAACAATTTCATTCACTAAAAGGCAAATTTCATAAAAAATACAATGTCGCGCGCATCCCACCTTTTCACTCACGATCGCTGCGACAGACGACGTAGATTTTTTTGACGCTCCTGTGACGTTCGAAAGGTTAATACAGCACTACAACTGACAACTGGAACATCCTGTACGACAGCTGAAGCAACGTCATTATGTGTGTATCACTGACCATTTAGTATGCCCAGATCATTAATGCAAATAAAAGATCACTGGTAGCTCCCCTCATTTATTTAACATTTATGCACGCAAAAACAAATACATGTAAACATCATTAAAAATAACATTGATGTACATAGGTACTGCTTATTTCATAAATGAAATTTCTTCCAGCAGACCTGCGAGAGGAGAACTTGTATGGTAATCTAAATAATGCGTGTATTACAGATGAATCATCGTGAATACAGATAACATAACGATAAAAAAACAAAACTAACAATATATATATACATATACACCAAATATTACTAATACCAATATACACAATAACATTAAACAAATAAGAATAAAACCCATAGACTTATCAATAACATAACTAATTCCACAATTAACGCCTCGAAAGATAGTACTCCCTTAAACGCAGCTTGAATGAGGATATAGTTAGGCAGTCCCGTATACTAGGTGGAAGCGAGTTCCAAAGTCTAACCGAATGAGCCAGGAATGAAGAGGATAAGAAGTTCGTATTACACGAAGGAACATAAAGAAGGGATTTTAGATAGATGTGAAATAAGAATTTATCTACACAAGTGCAGAGTTTACATAGATATCTAATTAACCACTATGTATATTCAAAAATACAATAAAATCACAGAGTACAAGTAACACATGCATGATGAGGTCCACCGGACTGACCATCTGAATATTGAGTTGTTATGACATTGTTATGTTGTGATGCTATCTCGACTTAAAATAAGAAATATTTCCCGACTTAAATGACATGATGACAGAGGAGAACAGACAATTTTAACCAAGCAGTCTGTAAAAAATATAATAAAAATGCTATTAATTTCTGTTTTTGATGACATTTTCAATGTCACTGGTGATCCGCCCTGAAAATCCCTGAAAACTTAAACGATAATTTATCTTCCGTGGAACCAAAGCTTATGTAATTATTTACAGTTACTTTCTTAATTTTAGTACCATTATTACTGTAGTATGCCAAACTCACCACAAGTCCAAAAGCGACGGTGGATATGCCACCTCCGATGAACCCTTCCCAGGTCTTCTTGGGGCTTAACTTGATCAGGGGGGTCTTGCCGAAGAAGAAACCGAACACGTACGCCATTACATCGTTGCAAATAATCATGGACACTGGTACTATGAACCAGATTAAACCTGAAACAAATACAAAGGTCTGAAAGAAGAAAAATATATTCTGGCAATATAGGAAGTCTATGGTTTTGGATTCTTCAAGATGTCGACCAACGTCACAGAGTGAAAGGTTGCCGCCTCCTTTTGCGAAGACGTCATTCGCAATCTGAGGAGCGGGCGCAAAAAGAAGATCCTTTCAGTGAATATGAATCAGTGATTTCAGTATATATATATATATATATATATATTATAATATATATATATATATATAGGAAATATCAGTATTTACTTTAAATTGTGTCTTAAATTTTTTGTTTATCTATATAATATTAATCTTTATTGCACCATAAAACTGCAAACGGTGGCACCAAGGCGTTCTCAACCAGTGAACCGGAAAGGATGAGGTGAAGGCGAAAAAAGAAAGAATAAACACTTGTAGAGATAAATATCTCACAGAGGGACGTACGGCGGGAGCTGGAGCTTTCTTTGGACGTTCATAAGTCGAGTGGGCCGGACGGCATACCGTCAGTGGTGCTCAAACAGTGTGCCCTGTGATAACGCCACTTTTCACGCTTTCTTACACTAGTGAAGTGCCACCTTCGTGGAAGACTGCCAATGTGCATCCGGTGCCCGAAAAGGGCGATAGGTCGGACCCATCGAATTTACAGGTCTATAGCTATAACCTCCCTTCTCTCTAAGGTGATGGAGGTGTGATAAACACACAGCTCC
The DNA here is from genome assembly GCA_036419045.1 of Scirpophaga incertulas. NCBI lineage: Eukaryota > Metazoa > Arthropoda > Insecta > Lepidoptera > Crambidae > Scirpophaga > Scirpophaga incertulas. Next base: position 22,141,249 of record CM071639.1, on the reverse strand, counting down.
TTAAATGCCTAGAAGATCACGACTTGTTAATCATGTTAGTTACATAGATACACACATATCTACTCACTCACTCTTTCCCATGGGGGTAGGCAGAGATCACAGTTTTCCACTTGCTACGATCCTAACATACTTCCCTAGCATCCGCGACTTTCATTATTATTTTAATATTAGAAAAAGAAATAATTAACACGAGCAAAGAAATGAAATGATAGTTTATTGAATATAATTAATATTGACGACCTCCATAGTCGAGTGGATAGTACACCGGTTTCAAGGTGTCGCCATCTCTGAGGTCCCGGGTTCGAGTCCCGGTGGGGGCAGATGTTTGTGTGATGAATGCGAGCATTTGTACCTTCAGTCATGGTTGTTGATATATATTTCTATAAAAATTATTTATATATGTATAATATATGTATGTCTATCCGTTACCCTAGATCCCATAGCACAAGCCTTACAGAGCTTAGTTTGGGCTAGGCTAATTGGTGTAAGTGTAACAAATATTTATATTTATTTATTTATAATTAAAAAATAGTTTTTTTGCTTTAATATCAATTGCGGACTTAGAACTAAGTTGTTAATGGTTTTATAAACAAATATCAGAATTTTATGCTTTTTCTTATTGTCTTTTATTGTGGCGATTACCTTATACACAGGTTCTTGCAATGGCTGTCTTAAGATCACAATTAGGCAAATTACTCGAACTACTGTCAGAGATAGAAAATTAGAATGAAACTACTTTTCATTTATCTTTCGCTTCACTAACTCAAGATGACGCTATAAAATTTTTCTGCAACTAACAAAAGCTTTGATCCACCAAAACAATATTTTTAGGATTCCGTACCTCAAAAGGAAAAAACGGAACCCTTATAGGATCACCTTTGTTGTCCGTCTGTCCGTCCGTCTGTCAAGACCCTTTTTCTCAGGAACGCGTGGAGGTATGAAGCTGAAATTTATATCAATTACTCAGGTCTACTGTCCCTTGAAGCTGTGAAAAAATCAAACTTCTAAGCCAACGCAATCAAAAGATACAGCCGTTTATGCCGCAAATTTCGACACTTGCAAGGGAATCAAAACCTACAGGGTGCTTCCCGTGAACTCAGAATCTTGAAATTTGGTACGAAGCAACGTCTTATAGCATAGATAAAGGAAAAATTACGAAAACCATAAATTTTTAGTTACATCACATAATATATATTTTTTTAATAATTTTAAACTTACTACCCATTTCCTCATAAACGCGTAGAGGTATTAAATTGAAATTCATACCAAATACTCAGGTCTATAATACCTTTAAGCTGTAACAAAATCAAACTTCTATGTCAACGCAATCAAAAGAAACAGCAATTTAAGCTGCATATTTTGAAACTCGCAAGTACTCGCAAGGGAATCAAACCTAAAGGGTACTTCCAGTCGACCTAGAATCTTGAAATTTGGCATGAAGCAACGTTTTATAGCACACATAAAGGAAAAATTCCAAAAACCTAAATTTTTAGTTACATTACAAAATATTTTTTTTTTAATAAATATAAACTTATTACTTTTTTCCTCATGAACGCGTAGAGCTATCAAGTTGAAATTCATATCAAATACTTAGATCTAATTGCCTTTAACCTGTGAAAAAAAAAATTCTAAGTCAACGCAAAAACGCAAAACGCAGAAGTACAACCATTGATACCGCATATTTTGAAACTCGCAACTACACGCAAGGGAATTAAAACCTAAAGACCACTTCCCGTTGACATAGAATCTCGAAATTTGGTAAGAAGCAATAGCAATAAAAATACCATAGTTATGACTCGATTGTCGTAATGAACGAACTTTGTAAACCTTGCAGGTTTGTACGGAACCCTCGGTGCGCGAGTCCGACTCGCACTTGGCCGGTTTTTATATCTATATATTGATAACAAACTGCCTACTTGATCGTGATTGGTTAGTCTCCTAGAATGCTCTACAAAATCTCCCCTACAAAAACAATAGAGCACGTTGCCGACTTGTGACATATGATGTACAGTCGTGGTACCCAGTTTCTTCTCTGCGTAATCTTAGCCTTAAAACCGAAACAAAACAATTCTAACACTTTCGTATTGCGGCATTAAGTAAAATGGCGCTATTCAAGCAGACGACCCCACTATATCTCCTTCGAATAAAAAGAACCCAAGGAATAAAAGTAGAGGCACGCTTATGAGGAATTTTATAGTTTGTTACAACAAAGTAGCACTATGTTAAGGTACTTACTATAAATTTAATGATTACTTAGATGATAACAATGCTTGAGTTTCACTTTCATGACTCAATAATTACAACGTTAACATTTTTATTTCTGTATAGTAAATAATACAATGTAAACGATTTATTAACATATCTATTTTTGTAGGCGAAGTTTGGTTCAAAGGCCTATATTTATACAGAGAGCGAAAAAATGCTTTGGCTGATTTCTTTCCCGCGGTAAAAACACATTAAACTGTTGAGACGACCTCAAACCATAACGGTTGTACGTAGTTTATTAAGATTAGATTGCCGTGTTGCACGCGGTAACCGGTTATCGTATTTCTGTGACCACAAAGCGAGATTAATCAAATTGTTTCAAATGCTTCATCTACTCATGTTCGATTGCATACTATTGTTACTAGCTGGATTTGATAATTCATTGCCGTTACTCCATTTTTGTGTATTAGATAAGTACTAATAATAATAGAAAGTCGTATCGTAGTCGTCGCATATGTCTCAGTCATTCATCATCATCATATTCATCACTTAGCCAATCATAGTCCACTGCTGGACATAGGCCTCTCCCAATTTGCGCCACAACACCCGGTCCTCCGCCTTCCGCATCCAGTCCCTTCCAGCGACCTTCTTCAGGTCGTCAGTCCACCAGGCGGGGGGCGTCCTACCTTACCCAGTCATTCGTGATATATAAATTTATTTAATTATAAATAAATATTCCTTACACTCACACCAAATATAAGCTCTTTAAGGCTTGTGTTATGGGATCTAGGGTAACGTATAGACATACATAATATTATACATATATAAATAAATTTGGTAGATATATATTATATCAATCATGACTAAGGTACAAATGCTCTCATTCATCACGCAAACATCTGCCCCCACCGGGACTCGAACCCGGGACCTCCGAGATGGTGACAACTTTGAAACCGGCATACCATACATATATTATACATATATAAATAAATTTGGTAGATATATATTATATTAACCATGACTAAGGTACAAATGCTCGCATTGATCACGCAAACATCTGCCCCCACCGGGACTCGAACCCGAGACCTCCGAGATGGTGTCAACTTTGAAACCGGCATACCAACCACTCGACTGCAGAGATACACAAAAATGTTTTATTTCTATACAAATAAGTAAAATTAAACCATTTATCAAAATAATGTAACTTTAACAGTTAAGGCATATTGTAATTACTAATACAGTTATTCGCCATCATCATATATTTCATACATTTTATCATCGATCAGTCACCCTAAGTTAGTGTGGTTAGAGTTAGATTCGCTAAACATGCTGGCCCAGCGTATCGATCAACATCATATATACCTTTCGAGATTATTTATAGGTTCTAATAAGGTAAAACATATGGGTACATGACATCATCGAACCTAGGAACTGCCGAGTAGGAGGACATATTATATACAGCTTGAAAAGTTAAGTTTATTCAGAATTATCCTAAACTAAAAAATATCGAAAAACTGATTAATAACACTATAAGTACTCCATGAACTCTGTTAAACTACGTCAATAACTTTTCGTTCAATGCATTTACTATCTGAAGTGAACAAATTTAGTAAACAATATGTTTCTTAATGGTAAACAACGACAAAAATATTCATATTTAATATAACATATTTTTTATATTACTTTTCCTATGTTCATGCAAGTGTGTTTAAAACACATAATACAGAAATATGTATAATAAATAGCTAAACGCCAAGACAATGTCGACTATATACCAACGTGCCTGTAACTAACTCAGATCAAATTACAACAAAAAATGTCCCGAAACGAATCACAAGAGACCGCGTATTTAATTAAAACTGACAGGTTGATTGAACACGAGGAAAACATTCGGCAGTAGGAAAACAATGCACAGTGCGTTCTCGTATCTAATAATATTTTCACAAAAATAGTTTCCGTCAGCGTCCGCGAGTTAACTTGCGATAAGAGCGATTTCGTTGATGCATGCGGCCATTATTAATTTATCTGTATACTAATGATTGTAGTATGATTTGACACTCGGGCCAAAACCTGGCAATTGCCAAAGGGAAATACTAGCTTGTATTGCTTCTTAAACGTAGTAAAATCACAATCCTAATGGCGATGCAAATTGATTCAAGTATAACCTTGCTGAAGACCAGCTACCTATTAAGAAATCTCATTTTCAATCTGTCACTATGAAATACGTTGGCATATATTGGAACAGCAATGAATATAAAAATAACTTGGAGTTGGCTGGAGATGTTACCCAAGTAATTATTAGAAATAATCGAAATCTATTAAATCCTACGCGTAATCATAGGAATAATTCTAGGAACGGATATAGCACTAGAAACATATTTATTGTATTAATTACGAAACTTATTGCTATCTCATATAATAAATCTAAAAATAGGCAATTTTTTAAATTAATAAAATGCGACAGTTGGTAGAGTGCCACGCAGTGTTGGTATTTATTGCAGAAATGACTGAAGCCTAAAAATTTGAAATACGTTTTATAGATTAAAAAGGTTTCGTTCCATAGCAGTGTTTAAAATACAGCACATGACATCCAATACAACGGGAAACTGTGTCTAATATCTACTATTACATGCATCGAGAGCACGCCTTGCTAGATACACATGTGTATCATTTAACAAAGCTAGAAGGATTTTCCCATAAACGATCACTTATGAGTTTCCTTTTGCTCTTTGAAACAGCTTGTGTTAGTCTAGATAACTACTACCAATTAACTATGACACTATTGTTCGCTTCAACTACCTGCTCATCATATTATGTTACTTACACGACAACAAGAACTTTACAGTTTGACCTTTGGATCGCTCGTATGCCGCTACCAATAGTGCCGTTATTCGGAGGACACAAGGATTATCGTAAAACTTTACGTATTGTTGAATGTACGGTTATGGAATTTAATTCTCGACCTATTTTGTTGACCTATCATCAAACATTGACAATGAATTAAGGTCGAAAAGTTCGAAATTCATATATTCAGAATATCAAGTGATGCCCATTTATTATGTGTAAATCATAGAGCAATGGTGTCGACATAGAAACATTCGTAACTCTTATATACCAGTTTGTTGTACAATATTCAACTCTAAGTGGTTTGCATAATAAAATTTTCGACTGTACATTATAATCAGTAGATCATATATCTTCCCACCGAGACGCTTCTAACTTAGGGAGCCTTAAGTTTATAATTTACTAAATTATGAAAATATTTCGATTTAATGATTATTACATAAGATTCTGTGTTTAACTATAATATAATACTTAGTACAATTGTATTGTTAGCAGATATATATATATAATATATATATATATATATATATATATATATATATATTATATATATATATATATATACTAGCATTTGCCCGCGACTTCGTTTGCGTGGACTTCATAAACTACATTTCACGATCTTTTTCCTTTTGTGGGTTATTCCTAAGAGATAAGATAACATATACCATCACGGACGTTTTTGTAGACCTTTTTAAGTTGTACAATACTGTAGTAAATTGTTTTGATCTATCTTGTAGGATTCAGTCAGCGTTTGCAATGTTTTTTTTACGACCTCACATTAGAAACCTCAAAAATTGTAGCCTATGTGTTATTCTGATGTATAAGCTATATTGTGGTAAAGTTTCATTCAAATCCATTCAGTAGTTTTTACGTGAAAGAGTAACAAACATCCATACTTACAAACTTTCGCCTTTATAATAGTAAATAAATAGGATAATGTGATCGAAATATATTTAATATTTTAATGGAAGTTGGGCTGAAAGTATTTGCTGTGACCAGCTTACTATTGACGTCTCTGATGGGAAGAGAAAAAATAGGCCTTGCTGGTTTTCTGGCTGGTTTTTTCTGGTACAAGGTCAGCCGTCGTAGAATTGAAAAATAACGTAGCTTTTTTTGACATTCAATGTGATTACGTAAATCCTAGAAGAATTTTATTTTATCGTGATGACCAGAATTATTCGACCTTAAATTCGCAGGTGTTCTTCACGATATCTGTATCTTTCTATTCTCGTCTATTTCTCGGCATTTCTGAATGTCGAGAAATACGTAGTACATGATGGATTTTAATATCGCATCTGTAAGAAGGCCAGTGGTGTTCCTATAGCGATAATAATACTATATAATGTATTTACTTTACTACAATTTAATTTCTGTTGCAATACGGTAGTATATGCCTAGGTATGCTTAGAAATTGTACTTTTTAAAATTTGACATCATTATCTAAGAACTAAATTTACTGTTATTAAAAATTATTTTTAAAGAAATATTTTTAAACTTTAATTATTATTAAAGTTGACATCGCTATTATGACAAATATTAAATGACATTCAATTTCTAAATTATTAATGATAGAATTATATATTATGAAGAATATTTGCATGCTGACAAGTAAAACATGATGGACTTTACCAATATTGTAACAACTCTATATACATTATCCAAATTTATTTGCTCTCATATTTTAGCAAATAAAAATGGGTTCAAAAATAAGATATGACATTAACATTCGACTGTAGTTCTTATAGACGTTGCATATTTCACAAGTAGGCAGTCTGCTTATTTGGCAGTTTTGTTAAAATATTTTGACTTTCGATTTATCGACTGTTCGAGATCTGTTTACCCGCTCGATTAAGGGCGGAAGACTTGCCAATTAGATTGCTTAGCGGATACTCTACGCCGGTTTAAGCAACAGTTTTAGGGTTTCCGCATTGTGAACACCGCGGGGAACATCGAGGCCACTGGACACCGAAAGTGGACACACAATATTTTCACAATGAATTGTTTCAAGAGCAACTTTTCGAACGATATATGAATAGATTTCAAATTGTATAGACCAATAATATTAGTAAAGATTTATATAATCTATGTGGCTGTCATTATCTAAGCCAAACTGAACACAAACTTTATAAATACCGACCTATTTTTGTAGCTTTCTCAAACGTTAACCAAACTCAGATAAGCGTTGACAGATATTTTTAAAACTTATCGATTGGAATGAATCCATAATCATGTTATATATTATCTAACGATCTGCAATAGATAAAATCGTAACGGATCTAAAATAGGCCATAAATGATTTCTTTCGATAAAGGCAAATTGTGCTAAAATTTTAACAAAACGTTTAATACAATAAATCTATGCCGTACCAATTTATTTAGTCAAATGTCTTTCTTTCTAGTTGACACGTACATTACTTTTTTCATACCTTAACCTAGGCCCACGGAATTATAGTAAATAGCCACTAGATAAAATGATTTGCTAGTCCACGCGAAAGCGGCGGAACCTTCTTGATGTAATAGGACGTTGGATGACAAAAGTCCAGGGACTTGATTCCTTTACACGACGAATCAACATTAACATCAAATTACCACTCGTTCGTACTGGCAGCTTGCAGCTGGCAGCAATATTCTAAGTGCTACTTAGAATATTGTCAAGTGGAAACGTAAAGTAATACTGACTAATTTACTTGACATGTGATGACTCCTAGCACACCCAGCAATTACAATGTAGTTGAGCCTAAGGACGGTCAGTTAAATACACGGCTACAGTATTATTTAGTTGTCTCAATATACTGTGTGAAGCAATACCTTAGGTAACAGTCGTATAATTCTAAAAGGCTGCAAGAAACTGCTTGTACAAGTACCGATTAACGTAGGTAAAAGTTGGGACCGAACGACATGTACCCTGTTGATAATAACAAACTTTTCCGTGATAATTAATTTATGAAGCCTATAGATCAGTGGTTCTTAACCTTTTAGTCATGAGGGACCATTTTACCAAATGTTATCTTGCCGAGGACCACCCATAGTACCTAAATTAAGGTTGTTGATAAAGAAAACAAGCACAATTTCATAATTAGCACTTATAATAAATAAATTATTTATTTATTATTGGCAAAAACTTTTTTTTATAATTTGATTTTGTGACTGCATACTCTTTACTAATTCTGAATTCTTGGTTCAGTGCTACTCAAAACTAAACGTGTGTCAGCAGTGGCATCCATCCGATTCTTCTTTCGTAGGCACCGCGTTTCGCCTTCGGACTCGTAGGTAAGCGCGGCTGCGTTGTTTAAACTCTACTCATTACGGCAGGTAACATATTATTAGGATGGCTTCGCGACCACTTGCAATGTCTCCAGGGATCACCAGTGGTCCGCGGACCACCGGTTAAGAACCACTGCTATAGATAAATAGTTGTAATAATTGTAACTTTTACAAGTAAAGAAAACACAAATTTTCAAGCAGTTTTATGAGTCATTTTTAATCTCAAACAATATTCTTACTGTGAACCGTATTAAATGTGTTTACATCAAAAAATAGAAAATACTAAAGTAGGTATCTCACAATTGCTTTCACATTTAGTCCGCTTTTGACATTAAGTCCGCGTTTTTGTACTTTGGTTCTGCGATGTAACAAATAAATATAACAATATGAAAATTAAGCAATATTTTTAAGCTATGTCTCAGCATCTGATAAGAAGGTAGCAAGTAGGTTCCCTATCGTTGAATCAATAAAAGCTATATGGTGCAGTCTTCAGGCCTGCGTCAGTATATGACGTCAGTTAGCAAATCTCACATAAGCCTGTACTTCGCCTAAAGCCTTTGTTCAACACTCCCATCGAAGATACTGCAAAACAAATTTTGGGCGGATGTAATAAAACTCATTGAATCTGAAAAAGCGGGGAATTAATGTTTGTCTTCGGTTTCATATCACTTCTTAGTAAGTGAGATAAATATGGAAGCGACCTTCCCTGGATTCCTTAACAACTATGGAACAGGCCGCCTTATGTCTCATTACCAATACACAACCATAGGTAAAGCCAGATGCATTTGGACGATAAAAAAAAAAAAAAATCTCTTATTAGAAATTCGATTCAAGCACCGAACCTTAGACATCAAACATTAGACCACATAAGCCGATATAGATGAATATTAATTTTAATGTAATAGGATGCTTTACCAGAAATTAAGAATTTAGGTTTTATATACATATGCAAATAAATATTGCAATACTAAATATTCACTTACTTCAACCCATCATCATATCCCTCTCTTCAGAGACGCGACGCAACATGTCCTCTCCTTTCCTCTCTAAGATACGTTATCTCAACACAAAAAAATTCTTCGTATCCATCTTTACGCATTCTATCCATATTTTCTGACTCGTACTTTTTCTTTCTCCTTGACTCACTTTAACATACAGCCGACCGTAATTGCAAAAGCATATGTACCTCACATATTGCTTTGCAGGTATGTGTGAAGGAACTGGCTATGGCTAGTCCGTTGTGACTACAAGTAAACGGCGTTAATCGGCACTTACGACATCCACCTGAATCAGAATAGTGATGATACCTCTTTTATCCTAAATCCGTCACGTACTAATAAATATTACTCCATTAATAACCGTTCCGCATATCAACAGTGATATCCCCATTGATATGAAACTATTATAAATATGAAAGTATGTCTGCAAACAGTAGTCTGTACGGCTAATGAACTGATCATGAAATTTGGAATGAGTATATTTTAGACCCAAAAAACATTAAATTTCGAAATGAAATAGAAAGAATCTGTTCTTATATTAAACAATACTATCGTCTTCCGTTTATGTGACCTCAACAGTGGGTTGGTGCAGTTGTTTCCATTCCAGCTGATTCACAGCGTACGTGCATTCTATTTCTGTCGGCTACACTGCAAAGTACCGAAGTACCGTGGTAATTTACGCGGCGAATGCCACTAACAGCGTGCGCATTTTAGCGACAATGACGGTAAGCTGGCACTACAGGTTATAACCGATTGCCAACGATTCATCTGCGATATTTTTACTTTACTTACATACGTTTCATTTATAAATAATTATATTATTCTAATTAAACTCAAATTCGCAAGTAAATTAGCCAACATTAAATAAGTGCCTGTATCCAATGCCCCGACAGCCCACCCCACTGTGAGACCCCCCGTGGCCTAGATTGAGAGGCTTCCCTGTCCATGACAATGTTGTGTGTGACGTGAATAAGGCCGTATCGAAGATATTGTTACACGACAACTGTATCACAGGCGGGCTTCGTATAACTTGATCTTACAGTTGTCGATATGTACTATGACTTCTTTGTCAAGGATAGCATTGATATGTGTCTACCATTCATTTATTTCATAGGTTGGACGATTTTAAACCTTAATAGGCAATCGATTTAGGAGCATTTCATAATTATGTTTACTTGAAGGTTCATACATACATTTTGTATCTTCAGTCTTCTGAGTTATCTTTTATAAAGAAATCAATTCATTTCATCGTTATTACAACAATGCTTGGAATATATTTTAGTTGATATATTGTTTAGTATCTTTGGTATAATGTATGTTTTTAGATTGATTTTTGTCTTCTAGACAATAGTTAGAAAATTAACAGTTGGAGAGATATTCAAGGATAAAGTAATAATGTAAAATAAAAAAAAAACTGTGTTTCTTAACAAATTCAAGTATTAATTTACAATGGGAATTTTGTTGCCGTGAGCCGCCGCGTATCTCGCAATAGAGTTTTGACATAAATTTGTATGTGTTAATTTTTTTTTACGTATTTTATTGTATAGTACTGACATTTTCTGTAAATTCTTTTTAACATAAATTTGTACGACGTTTCATTTTTTATGCTTTATGCCAAAAAAAAAATATTATGTAGTACTGACATTCTATATGAATTCTTATTAACATACATTTAATTTTTTTAGATATTATTTTAACGTAGAATAGAACACATTTACGGACCACAAGCACAAACACAAAACAGATACAATAATTTAATACATGACCAATTAGGACCCGACCTCAGCATAAACTGCAACAAACTGATCTATAGCAGCGCTGGTATTCTGATCGGGGAATGTGTAGTACTAACATTTTCTATGAATTCATTTTTATTTTTTGACATATTTTTTAATTGTGTAATACTGATATTTAGGCTTAGTGTAAGGCATTTGCTCCCCTCAAACACCATCAGTCTAAAGAAACTTTGAACACTCACCTTCAAATATGTTCTGTATGATGAGGTAGCTCTGCGTGACGACGATGAGTAGAGCGACGTGCGTCCAAGCGAACAGGCTGAACTGGCGCATGTAGTACCGCTTCACCAGGGATAAAACGAACCACACGAATCCCACACAGTACAGGCTGAACGAGATGAAACGGTGGTACGTCACCAAGAAGCGGAGGTAGTCCTGGTGGCAAGTAACACCAACTGTCAACTTTTCCACATCTCAACTCACATATTATGTTTGAGCAGAAACTACTCGTATGCAATCGGAACGCGTACGCATTGTATCGTACAACTAGACTAGGCGAAAAACAGCAGTATTCGCTGTGTTCCGGCGTCTAAAGTATGAAGGTTTAAATAATATGGCAATGAAACTATTGGATACTGTGACATTAAATTTGGACTCACAAGTTGGCCAAGTAGACACAGCAAAACGTCAGTCTTTATATGTTGACATTGAGCAAGCTCTTATGTCGCCCGTCACAGCGATGGTTTTCGTACTTCGAATGTAAAGCTTCAAATTTTGTTGACAGTACATTATGCTTTCTGGGGTTTGCAGACCACGTGTACTATACGCGACTGTAACCATATATCATTGAGAGAACAGTCTGCTAGATATTCAGTATATAATTATACAAAAAGTATCGGAACGCGATATGTTCATAATATCGTCACTATGCTAGCAAAGTCAGACGGCTGTAGCTAGCCAGAAATCACATGTCTTAAATTTTTCTCTAAGATGCCTGTTTTGACAGATGTCACCATCATATTTTATCTGTCAAAAGTATGACAATAAATTTTAAACTTAAATCACGGATCAATCACTATTGCACGGACCATTAGACCTTAGTCAACCTCGCTGACTCAGTTCGGATTGGTCGCCTCCACATACACCTTAGTATTACTTCACAGGTAGGTTTCCTCATGATGTTTTCCTTCGCCGGTGGAGCGTCAGATGAATGCACATGCAGAATCATATCGTCCACATAATATGGGCAGCGTGAGATTATAGACATATATGACTGTGGGGGACGGGACCATGTTCCCACAAAACGGAGAAAAGACACCTTCTCCTAACCTAGAATTGACATGTTACTTGTAAATAGATAATAAATAAGGAAATAAAAAATACTAACACAAACAAAAAAGAGCGCGGACCAAAGAGTCCGCAGAAAATCACACAAACCTTAAAAGTATTCGCGTCAGTTTCTGGAGAGATATGTGTCTAGGATAAATCTTAATTACCAGAAAACATTTAAAACAAACAATTATATACCTCTAAGTAAATCAACATTCCATTTCACGCAACTTATTGGTTCTCTCCATATCACGAAACCAAGTGTCTACTTGGCCAATGCGGACAATTGGTATTCTGACAAACGGCAGGGGATCGGTATTGTAACCCAAATAGTTGTCTTAAATTTCTGGATCAACCCAGTAAATTTACGGAGCTATATTTTATTCACGGATCATACCAAACACGAATAGATACTCGCGTTAGTTTAATGTGATAATGGCTAAGCGAGAGAATTTAACACATGTCCGTCAGGAATGTGTACAAGTAGAAATGAATGTTTTTACTGTAATTAGTTTAATCATTAGATATATTTGTTATCTCACTTAAAACTTAGAGAACATAATATGACTCTAAGCTGTACGACTGTCGTCACGTCACATGGAATCAATCTTAAATATGGAATGATATTTTACCATATATGACAGATAAGCATTACTATGCGACGTTTAAAAACTGACCCCGCTTCGCATGCACATACTTATCGTTTAACTTTGTTTTACGAAATCATCCGTGAATGAAACAGACCATACAGAGAACGAAACGGAAAGAGATAGCGCTAGCCAAACAGAATCGGGGCGAAGAGGGATGTCTTCCATACGAGGGCTGCTACTTAAGTATCCGGAATCTGGGATTTCAACATTTTTAAACGCAATATATGACCTCTATGGTAAAATTCGTTCTTTTTTTTAAATACTGGCCGCTATTTTTTTTTCCTTATGTACGCTAGTATTTTGTTTCTGATGGGTTTAAAATGTCATATCGCTGAAATGATGGAACTCACACGTAAAAATATTCGTGCTATGATTTATTACGATTTTCGATGTGGTTTAACGCAACAACAGTGCGTAGATCAATTAACTTCAACTTTTGGTGTTGAAGCTCCATCAAAAACCACTGTGTATCACTGGTTTAGTGAGTTCAATCACAAAACATTGAAGCTGTACGAAAACTAATTATGCAAGACCGTCATGTTACGTATCGCGAGATAGAGGCTACTCTAGGCATATGTATGACAAGCATTAATAAAATATTACATGAACATTTGTTCGTAAAAAAAATTTGTTCGCGTTAGATACCGCACAACTTAACTCAGCATCAAAAAGAAACTCGCGTCGAATGGTGCAAGAATATGTTAAAATAAATTAACGGAGGTGACTCAAAATCTTTTTATAACATCTACACAGGTGATGTATCTTGGATCTATGCGTACGATCCCGAAACTAAGCAACAATCTATAGTTTGGGTGTTTCAAAATGAGCCGAACTCTACGAAAGTGACTCGTGCAAAAAGCACTTTAAAGCAAATGGTGGCCTGCTTTTTTGGTATTAATGGTCATGTGGCTACAATACCACTGGAGAATCGTAAAACGGTCAATTCGGAGTGGTACACGACCATTTGTTTGCCGGAAGTATTTGAAGAAATACGTAAAAACAACAAGCGACGCAGAATCATTCTACACCACGACAATGCCAGCTGTCACATCACGCGAAACAAATACATTTTTGGAGGATCAAAAAATAGAATTGATGGGTCATCCATCGTATAGCCCAAGCCCAGACTTGGCACCTAATAATTTATATTTATTCCCAAATGTAAAGAATAAATTACGTGGTCAACGATTTTCGACCCGTGAAGATGCCGTCGACGCGTTCAAACAGCACGTTTCAGAGATACCGCAATCAGAGTAGAAAAAATGCTATAAAAATTGGTTTCAACGTATGCAAAAGTATATTGATCATCACGGAGAATATAAACCCATATTTAGCCATATACGTTTGTTTAATTTTTCTATTCCGGATACATAAGTACCAGCCCTCGTATTACGATGCGACTAAATTAAATTACATCGATTGCCCAAATTCGAACGGCAGTTTCGACGCGCTAATGCGATGTCTACCTCTTGTTTATATATAAAATGATAGGTATAGGTATCATTCCTTTTAACGAGATACGGTAAACATCCTAATATTCATTCTTATCATGAGAGTCTAATCATTTAGTTTTCTCGCGTGACTTAGATCAAAATATATTTTACTTGCAATCTTACTGCCAACACTAATAATAGCCAGTTAATTTTCTTTGTTACTACAGCAGTTGTAACTTAATTCATAAATTATCATTCTATCATCAGACATCATCATCATCTTTTAAACCTAGAGACGATCGCTATAGGACGTAAAAATCATAATACAATGACAAGATCTTCCAAGCCGCTAGCCCAGTGCGATTTTGTTGGGATTGCCAGACTAAACTTTTAATTACCAGATGAACAACCTCACCTGATAACCAACTCCTTGGACCACGTCAGTTGTAGATCGGACAACACAACTACTACCACTTACTAAATCACTACATAGTATAAAACAAAGTCGCTTTGTCTGTCCCCATATTTATGCTTAAATCTTTAAAACTACGAAGTGATTGAAGAAGAAGTTTTCTATGTATAATAACATTCATTAAAAAGTGGAGAAATATTGTCATTTTTGAGGTTTCTAATGTGATGTCATAAATAATTACATTTCAATCAATTCTAAAAGCGTATTTTTTTTAAACTACAATTTATTCGAAGCCGGAGCGGGTCGCTAGTTACCTATATTACTACTAATATGGGTAATTCGATTATTGTTACTTACTACTCCTGTAGTAAGTTGTATGAAAATGTTTTAATACCCTGTCTAACTACCTACTCCAGACTACAAACAACTTCTTTCTCAAATACTTCTAACCCACTTGGATCGTGGAGCGTTATTCTGTGGCATTATTCATTCTGCTGTGCATATCGCTTGTCGATTTTTGAAGAAGACTTAGATATTATACAACAAAGAAATACGGCAATATATTTAATAATGTTGTTTCTTTTACTTTTAAGATTATTTTGTTCATAATCTGTTATATGATTTTGATTTGTGTCACTTTATAAAACCAAAAATATATAAAATAACTTGAGACACTATGCGTTGGATATTCAGTGCTTTTTGTTCGGTATAAAGAAATATATGAAATAAAAATTCATAATTCACAAGTTTTGATCTATAAATAGATAACTTACGATGATAAAGCTCATTAATTCAAAATAGAATCCGCAAGAATAGTTAATAGGTATTTATATACAACATGTCACGTCAGTATTAACTGCGATGTTTATTTTTTGGCACACATGACAACCGACCAAGAAATATACTGGAGAAGGTTCAAGCGAACAATGGAGAATAATTATTTTGGTGACCTCGATACCTAACATATCAAAATCTACCCTATTCTAACTACACAAGAATCCATTCCAAAGGACATTATTCAGCCATTAGTTTAATAGAATGGTAATGTATTCAATTACGCATAGTATATTAGATGGGAAAGTTTTAGGTCTTCAGGGAATTCAGTTTAAGTAAATTACAAAAAAAGGAAACTTTTTTCTAACACGCTCGACAAATATTAAAAAATGACAAAATTTATTTTCTATGTGAGGGAAAAGAATTGCTTCCTCCGTGTCACAGGATTGGGACTGATTACTTGAGATTTCTCAACAGTAGGGGAAGTTGGTAGATTTTATCTATTTGGTATATATTATCTATTTAGGTTGGTACATATTATATATATTATCTATTTATCGGAACACATAAATATCCTCACTAATCTATATGTGAACAAAATTAGGTAAGATTGATATATCCCTTTCTTCCAGGACTTTCCATCGCCAAATAAAATGTACGGAATAAATCCCACTCTCAAATGGAATAAAAATCGTAGATTATCAGGTTTAGGAAGGCATAGTATACGTACAGCGTACGTGTACGTATAGCACCTAAAGTGCCAATAAATTGGAAGATTTTATCTTTGAGTTAAACATAGTCTTCTCAAAATGAACAAACTTTTGTTTCAAAAGTGTGTAAACTCTTTTGAGTGTTTATCCTTAATCCAAGTCAACACGACCCATTGATCGGCAAAGATAGGAACTCCCGCGACAATAATTTTAGTGACGTAATCTTTATTGTACAGTGGCAACTCGATAAACAGAATATAACTGCACAAACAATTGTTAATTATATATCAAACTAGAAATACATATTAAGTGCCTTTTTTTTCGCTACAGCGGCTAAACGAAAGTTCGGCTTAAACTGTGATTTGACAGAATGATTTTCTCATTGTTACTCCATTTGCTTTATCCGATATTCGGTTTAACCTACTCTACTATAACAAGAACTCTACTATAACAAGATAAGCCTGTGTGCAAATTTAATAGTTGCACAAAAGCTAGATATTTTGACATCTTTGAGCACTCAATACTGCCCTGACCATGGCGTCTGTTGCAAAAGGAGACAAAAGACTTTTTTTCTCGTGACTGCTTCATAATAAGTTTCCATCCATTTTACGATATTAACATATTACAATATTTTTGTAATTATAAATTGCTTTTTTTTTAATTGTATGTGTACACACCGCTAATGTAATGTATTCGCAGAATCGATTCCCGCACGGAAAAAATATTTTGAATAACCTCAAAAAATATATTTCTATGTTTGTGACTGTACCCACGACACAGGATATAAAACATAGATTTTTTTTATTATTTATAGTGCCCAATTTTTTTTTCTGCTGGTTAGCCGTACGTGATTTAGGTTGACATAAGTTTAATCTTTTGTGCTCATATCTATTTTACTAAAATAAATATAAACATATTTAATAAAGAATAAGACGATTACTCGAACGCACACGCCATTACACCACCAAGCTTCTAAAGCAGTGATCACAAAAACTATCAAATGTAAAGTAAAACATCTTAACGAGGCATTTTGTACATAATTAAATGAACTGTCAAGAACAATATTTAAGTACACTTATAAAACTTTACCTCGATTATTTAAACCAATCTAATTGACAATTTGCCCTCAATTTTCCATGCAATCAAGAGATGATAATGTGTAATTAATTACTTGATCTAATTTTGTTACTCACATATTAGGGACAGAGTTTATTCATTTCATCAAAATCTCTATAAGTTGATTTGGGCTTTTCCACACTCAGCCTCATGGTTGGGCTATTGTGTGTCCTACTTATAACTTTAACTCCTTACTCTATCCATCCCGGATCGTGCATATTTCTTGTGGATACTAGTGAGTATGCACAAGTATCGTATGTTGAGCGATTCTCCATTCTCGTTTCCACGTTTCTGCATTCCTTAGAAATGCTGTAGCATTTCTACTGCCTTCATATATCCTCTGCGTAGGGTTAGTTTGTCACTGCTACAGCGAAAATGTGTTGATGGGACGTAAATATAACTTTTCAATCATATTCCCCTCATCACTCATATCACCCTCTTTAGTCTGATGAGATAACCAGCAAGCATCTTAGATGCTACCGGACTGCATCTTTTATTTTGTTACTTCCCTCATTGGTTCATCATTCTGCTAGATGAGATTTTCGCTTTTCTTATGGAGCCAGATTTTTATATGGGCCGGTAACATGAAGTTCTGGTTCACGCATGTTTGTACTTCTAACCAAATTTATTTTCTGCGTCATTGCCAACAGTCTCTTCGCCCTTTTATCTATTACAAAGTTACTTAGCCCTTTTATCTATAAATTACTCAGATTTTATTTGTTATAGATTTAATATTTATTCAAACATCTCACATTCCAATATAAAGACAGAATAGTATTGAGGGCTTGACGGACAGTTGCACTGTCTGTAATAATATATATGTTAAGATAACTAATACTTCTAACTGCAATCGCCTGTGCTGCTCTGGTGTTCCTAATCTATTCTATTTAGAACGTTGTGTTTAGCTTGTCTAAAGTTATTGTTATTTTGATATTATGGTCGTTTGAAAAGAGGCCACGACGGTGGCGTTTGTAGGCTGCACGTCGGCTGTTTGTGAGGAACAGAATCACACAGAAACTATGATTGTTAAGAAGAATAATAAAAATTGTATTCGATTTTTCAATGTTTTTTTGGAATTTTTAGTTCTGCGACGTTACAAAAGTTGTGTGTGGCATAAATTGTTTAAATTCAATTTAAAAGTTTGGAAGAATCCAACGAACACTATGTGCGAAAATTTATGACCTGTAAAATGCAGTTTGTACGTTTTGTAATTATAAAAAAAGGTACATTGTAAATGTCACATATCACATGGGAGCAAAATTAAACATTTATACCAAGGACTTAATTTCGAAGTACGCATTTCACCCGAATGAAAATAATTTTGCTCTTGTCACCACCACCAGCACAGTTATTACGATTCTTCTGATTAGATAGCCTAATATATATTTGAAGTAATCATACTTAAATGAACATCATCTGATGGGCTACTGGGAAGAACTCTTTTATTACTGCACTATATTACATACTAACAAGGAACCTAATGATAAGTGCTTATAGTCGCTTGTAGTACTTGTATTTCCTATCACAATTACGGTAACTCTGAAAACCCCAAATAAACTGTATACTTTTTTATTGCCAAATTGCGACGTTGTATGTGAATTTCGCTGCCATATTATTCTAAAACACAGCAATAAGAACACTGCTACCTGACAGCAGAAATAGGTAAAATGAAAATATCTATTATAATAACGCTTAAATTAACTGTATTTATAGTAATGTAAGTTCTCAGAAGGTACTTTACATGGAATAATAATATGTATTTTAATAATAAATAATTTAAGGAGCACAATTGGGTGATATTTATATTAATGTGGCATAACCAGTGAAGTTTGAAGCTTATCTATATGTATTACATTAAAATTATATATAGTTCAATTAATATATAATTAAAATGTTACTATACAAACTTACCGTTCTATTGATAACCACTCCAAAGTAATCTATGAGGTTCTCGCCATAGAAAAAGTAGTTGGATGTCAGCAGGAAGTACCAAGAGAGCGAACGAAACCATGGCAGACCATGAACACGGTACACAGCATAACCAATGTTAATGATCTCCTCAAAACACTTGACTTGCACACACAGCACCTGTAATAATCAGCACTATTATAATTATGGCACTAAAATGAACAATTTTGTGTTTATTATTTCGTTCAGTCAACTTTACCGTAATCATAAGAGCAAGGGGGCCGCCATAAATGAGCAGACAGAAAGCTCCAATCATCAGCCAAGTGAAAATACCTCGAATAACCCAGTTCCGCCATCTAAAATATTTTTTTACATTTAAAAGACTGTAATAACATAAATCCAAACTGTAATAACACAAACAGAACTACTTAGCCTTGTCTGTGGATTTGTCCAAAATACTCTAGACCTATGCCAACTAGTAAACTAAATAGGTATTTAGATTCATTTATAAATTAAATTTCTCCATCATTACATATATTCCTTAAATAACTATAATAAATAATTCTTAAATAACTATGTACAATTTGATCAGGTATCTAAAATCCGATATTTTCCAAGACAATGTTTCCATGCCAGTTTTAATACCAATTGTTGTTATTTATTTTAATAAAAATATTGTACAAAGAAATTAAAAGAAGAATATTTTTATGAACTCAACCTCTAAAAAGTAGGAAAAGTAGGAAGGGTAAAAAGGGAAAACTGAAGCAAACCATTTAGCATAATTTTGAAAAAAAGATAATTCAACAAATCGGTAAGAAATAAAAAAGAATAAAATTTCAATAAATAAGAAATATATAAATTATTTACATTAGTTGTTACGTACATAAGGTGTTAGTACAGTAATTGCTACAATAATTACAAAAGCAAAAGTCAAAACACCATATTATTTCAAATATATCAAATTGAGGTGTACCAAATGAAATAATAAAACATGTAAATATAGGTCATCCCCAGCATCCCTACCTGATGGAGCTGGACTTAATGAAGGATTTGGGATGGTTGGAATAATAGGGAAATCAACCTAGTGTAGGATGCACAATGGCTAATTATGACGCTAAATGTGGAAGTCCCAACTATATAACTAACCCCTGCGGTAAAACTGAAGTCCTAAACCAAACACACTGGACCAATATGGCTATATTTTTAGTGTATTAACATTTTTTTTAATGGAAATTAGTCATATATTGTTATATTAAAAAAGTAAATAAATAAAAAATAATAAAAAATTGCAATAAGTCTAGTCTAAGTAATATATTATTATCAGGGGTCGGAAACAGGTAGAGTTATTCATGTACTTACACTGATTTCATACAGCGAAAGAAGAAAATGGATATGCCTCAAATCCCGAGAAATCCATTAGAAATCCCAGGGAGGTCCATATTAATATCAACATTTTGATGCAAGTATATAAATAACTCTACCTAAGTCTGACCTCTGATTATTATATTCAAAAAGGCTACAGATATATTTTACCACATCTTTGAATAAAATCGCTTAGGTCTTTTGCCAATAAAACATATTGGCCTAATAAGACCTAAGCATCCTAATTTTAGGTAGGCTCTGGCTGCTCAGCAACTGTGTTGATCTTGTTTTGTATGGGAAAAAACAGACTACTTAATTGTTTTGATTTAAATTTTATAGTACCTAAATATTTTATTTAGATTATTCCTCTATAAAAGAATCCATACAGACATTACCTCAGCCCACTAATGCTAAAAAATTCAAAATAATACATTCTTAATTCTTGTTGTTCAAGGACAAAAAACTAGTTTATATGACAACACTTTTAAAAGTCAAATTTAATTATAAATGGTAGCCTTATTGCAACTGAGCACAATAAGTAAATTATTTTACAGTTAGGCAAGACAATAAATTACCATTAACTCATGTATTAAAGTTTTATTTTTATTGATTCATTCATGTGAAAATGTAATTTTTAAATAAATATACAATACTAAATCTGTGCATACTTATTACTATGTATAGTATATATACAGATTAGTATCAGATTCTCCACAAATATTTTTAAGTTTATTACAAAAAAGTGACAATCTGTACAAATAAATAAAAATATTTTAAATTGATTGAGGAATTCAAAACAATAAATGAGACAGGATGTTACAAAATTACATTTTATAAAAAAATAAACACATTACTACACTTACCTCGAGGAAAGACCAGAAAGAGCAGAGTCTAAAATCTCGGGTGTTTTGTCTGTTCCTTGAGGTAGGGACTTCGCCAATTCATCCACATATTTTTCTTCTAACACTTTTTCCTCCTCTGAATCAACCTATTATAACAATGAAGAAAATCAAGCACCACATATAAACTGGGACTTCATAATATTATAAAAAAAATAAATACATGATCAGATTCTCCTGCCGTCTCTACTTTTTCATTCCCGTCTCCTTCGCCTCGACGCTGTCGAAGTTCGCTCATTTTACACAAATTTCACAGTAAAGAAAATCTGTTAAATTGTGCACTGAACGACGACACAGTATTGTTTAATCCATTTAATAATCAATTTATTCCACAGAACACAGTTTTCTAACTAGCTATTTGTTCAACTACTTCTCGCTTGTCAAAATAATAATCAATAAACGTTTTGTGCTGCCAGTAATAAAAAAATATTATTATCTGATCAGTTTAGTTAATACGCAGTGGCTCTGTGAATGCACCTCCCCTTGACTTCTGACAATGTTTACTAAGAGAGATAATAAGTGCAAAACTATTAGTTACTATTAATATTCTGCAACGTGTCCTAAGCCCATCAATGAACTTCCAATATCATCTACCCAACAACAAGAACAGGTGACCTATTTTTGAATTACGTATGCGACTTAGAAATCACCGATGTGACTAATATACCCCGATTTTCAATAATTCTTATTTTTGAATATCACTTATGTGACTACCTTAGTCATGTGGCAGGATGTGATTTAATGACGAATGCCCTCACCCACTCGTAAACAGGTCATAATTGTGCTAATGTTATCTGTGTTTTATTAAGAGAACATATTGACAAGAGTCTGAAGTTGATGTGTTAATTTTTCAGTCTTCTTAAATAGTTTTTTTTTCTCTGTTAGTAAACTCTTTTCTACTTTTTTCTTTTGTAATTCAGACATCTGAAAATATAAAATTGGTTAGTTAAGTAACTTTTACGGTTTACTGTAAGCATGTAGAATATATAGCAGTAAATTATAAGTATTTACTAGAAAATAGCTACTTAAATGTAGGTACAGAATAGAACCATAAGTACTTACATTACTTTAGTTTTCTTTTTTCTTCAGTTGGATTTAAAATTAAATAAGAAAATAAATATTTTTGAAATATTATATTAATTAAGGAGATAAATAAGTTTGATATCTTGTTTTTTTTCTCTCTCTATTAAGCCATACAAGCCGGCAATAACCGGCAGCAGCTACATTCTGCATGGAACCGAACCCTTACATATGTCGATCGACTTTAAAAAATTGGGTGTTTAGGAATCCTTGACCTCAAAGTCATCGCTGACTAGTTAGCGGTGATTTCGAAGTCGCATACGTAATTCAAAAATAGGTCTCCAGATCCACACTTTATGCGTTATAGCCGACAGTCAGACGCCTCGATGCATCTTCACCATCTGCACAATCTCATGGAATCAAACATCTAATGTCAGTCGCTCTAGAAGTGCATTTAATTTGTGCTGTCTCCTTCCGACTCCAAATACGATTCTAGAGTCCTGGTGGCGCCCCTCGGGGTAATAACAGTCTTAGAAATACAGGCCATAAGTTTAAATATATTGTAATTTGGACCACAAACTATATTCTTTAATCTATGGCGCAGTGTCAATTTTTCATGTTATTTAAATCCAAAGAATATATGTACTCGGGGGAGTTTAAATCTAAAGTTATAGCGAAAGCACCAAAATACGTAAAATGATCTTTTTGCTACAGTAACAATGAAAGCTATGTTAAATGTATTTTTACCTAAGCTAGTAGAAACTAACTAAAATATTCGGACTTTTGTATTCAGAAGAATTACTAGCAAATTAGATGCCCCTAAATACATTAATGTAATATTTGAGACTATTTCAACTCTGCACTAGCAATATAACTTACACACAATAATTACCTGACTCGTTGACATTTTTTACAATTACCTATAACCTGATATTTTCTATTTATTATTTGAGTTTGAAATTTTTCACTATATATCAGCTTAGACAATATTACGTTTATCATTAATAAGTTAATGTCAATTGTCAAATGACTAGGTTTTATTTACTGAATTTTTCAGCCTTGCTTCTTCTTCTTCTTGCTGATTTTTCTAATTTGTACACATACTGTATGAATTTGAATACATTGCATTTTTTGTTTAATCACACTTAAATTATTTTATATATACTAGATTTTTTATTACTACTATTTTATAGATAGATACGGCTATTTTATAGAGACTATTCTATAGATAGATACTATTCTCTACTGCTGTAAGAAATGTCATTATGTAAGTTAATATTGGCCCAAAAATCCTACATTATAACTTCCAATCGAAGCAATTCTTAATTTTTTCCACAAAAATATGTAATTCTACGATTGTGATAACCATCCCTTTATTTTTTAAAAGTCAAAAAGACTAATGTTATGGTTAATAGTGTTACTATTATTAACAATATTATTAAATTTAGAAGGTGTTCATTAAAAGTAATGAGGCATTAAAACAAACAAAAAAAAAATCTTTCACGATATGTGAATCTACTACATGTGTAAATTGTCAATGTAATATAAACATAACAGGCGCAAGAAATAAATGTAGATGTGATTTTATCAACAAAACATAATGTATCGATGTAAGTCTAGCGATATTTTCAATTTCAAGAAAAACAATACTACTTTGTTTTGAAATTTTCAAACGTGTGCTTGCATACAAAAAACGCGTAAGCCGATTATGTATTGTTGTATGATTATGTTATATTTATATTTATTTATTTAAGGATAATTCTCACATTGAATCGTAACAAAGCGGCAATGTAATTTCAATATCTATAAATTTCAATCGAATTTATTAGTAATTATTAACTATCAAGTTCAATAAGTACTTCTCGCCCAACTAATCTGATTTCCGGTTCCTATTTTTAATACTACCATCTTTCTAGATGAGTGGAAAGAAACGGACGCTATCGAGATTCGCGAATCCAGTTAAAATTCCACATGCTACATGTACGTACGCCTATATAAGCTAGGGTTTCTCTGAAGCTCTTTGTATTATTTCAGTTTTATATTCGTTTGAAGCCAATACGTGCTTGATAAGGATAAGCAATAAGGTCTATGTTGAATAAAGATTGTTTTAATTTGAATCTATTCGGTTCCATTATATACGCGAAAGAGTACCTCCCTCCACCTAATAAAATATTCTCTCCCTTAAACAGTTATGCATTGTGCATGCCATCCATGCACATGAAGAAGTATACGAAGCTATTACATTCGATGCCATACAACCAGTACAGATATGCATCAGGTAAATTTTTCTTCACTCTCTAGTAGGTACATAGAAACATTGTGAAGACGAATCCAAGTCTTTTGAAGCATGCTTTTATTGTGACAACTTCCGTTTGTGAAGAACGGTCCAGTGATTTTGCTGTCCTGATAACATTTTTTACGGTGAAAGCAAACGAATAGAAATTTAGCGGTTTCCTTAGTTTGCTAGGCCCACAATAGTTTTCGACTAACCTTCTCCAGTCCAATTAATATTTATATATTGATTTTTGATTTGGGGAAAGCAACCTGAATATCAGCGACTTTAGCGTAGTTGTAAAAAATAGACAAATCATATCGAAGTCAATATTTAACGGAATTGTGTTGGACACTACTACATATACTATACATTAGTATACAATGTGGTGGACACTATTATACATGTTTTACTAAAGGAATAAATCAAAATATTTATTTTGGTTTATCTTATTACGAATTTAAAGATTTGTGGTATAAATTAATTCAGGTACTGGAAACACTGAAGATGTCTTATTTTTGTAGTTTAAAGGGCTTGCACCCAGTGTCGTTAAACTAAATAAAAAAAAAATACTTATTTTTGTAATAAATGTAAACATGGCGTGTGACGCAGACGATTTAGATTTTCATTTTGAAAATGTATGTATTAATCAATGAAAAGTATGATCATATCTCTTCAATTACATACATTGTGTAAATGTTTGTGTTTTCAGACCAAATCAGCAGTGAGACAGTCTTTTGCTCGTATCTATGCCGCTCTTAAAGCGAGAGAACTGAAAACTTTGAGACAATTGGAAGCACTACGAAAACAATGCCAAAACCAACACCAAGATACGAAGAGAAATTGTGTTCAAAACATTCATATTCGTTATGATATTGAGCCAACGCTATTAGATAATGTAAGTAATTATGGTATTATAGATTTTGAAAAACTTAATTTTGACAATAGTACTTTTTTATTGGAGGAATATGTTAGTCCAAACGATGATCATATGTATTCGTATAAGACGATTGAAGACTTAATGAAGAATGACGATAATACGCAAATAGAGGCAATTGAAGCGGCAGCTATACAAGAGGTAACTAAGACAGAAACTTGTGTATGTTCTGTAAACATTAGATCGGAAGATATCGCTAGAAAGTTTCGCGATATGAATGCAAAATCTTGGATAGAACTATGTGACGAAAATTCACATCTTAAAAACAATGCTATTATTTCTGATCAACATATGGTTGAGGATGAAAGGAGTGATAGCTCTGACCCAGAACTGAAGAAAATTGACCCTACAGATGACTGGCTAAATACAATTAAAGGTCAGACTGAAATAGAGCCAGCACTTGCAGACACAATGGAACATAGTACTATAACATGTTCTTAGCAGAAGCTAGTTTAATAGAAACTATGTAATATCAGTTACTTAATTAGCTTTAATAATATTCTATATTTCAAATTTTTGTTCATCTGTGTTTAGTTGTATCAGATTAAACATAATGCATGAATATCTTTAGTTGGTGCTAGTGATGTTTATGAAAGCATCTTATATCATGACCAAATAGCGGCATTTTTATATTAAATATAATCTTCATTGTTAAAGATTACTATTAGTATGTATGTGATCTCCCATCCTTTCAAATCCCTTTGTTTTACTTATAATGTAAGCTGTATAATTGACAAATTATTTAATCTAACAAAAGGTATTTTAAAATAAATATTCAAGAGTTTTTTTCATATTATCATAGCATTAGTATACAAAACTTAAGCTAATAAGTTTCCAGAACTATATCAATTAATTAGTTGATATGTCATTTTACAGACTATGCAATTATATTATTATTGTTACTATTGTTTGGAGATGTAGAGATTAGTTTACTAAAATGTTAGTTGCGTTGATTGCTTGTCGTTTTGAAGTGATAACCTTTCCACCCCAATGGCGGTGAGTTGCAAGCAATGTGCCATGTCCTGTGCCAGTACTATTAATGTCCACAATTTTTCGGGCTATGTTAGTCTATGTGGTTCGTATGTAGTATTCATAATTTCTGATTCATCTATATTGCTCTTTGGTGTACACATACACACTACTGGCCACTCGCAAGAAACATATTTGACTAAAGAACTGTGTTAGATGGTTGAGAATATGCTGCTTTACTTCTAGAATGAATTGAATTCACTTTTTAAACTCTTGGAATTTGGAAGTACCTATTTGAAGTATTTGTCCTAGGTGTTAACATAGGGCAAATTGTAAATTTTCACCTTAACAATTTCTGCTGTAGAGCCTCCATTCTTTATTTCAAAACTCTAGACTATTAAGGCCTGCATGTGCATTGTGCTCACGTCTGCCATGGTCCAAAGCTATGACCACGATATTATCAAATTTACAAATGTATTGCCTAAAAATATCCTCCAGCGCAACTGTGAACAAATTCAGCAATATTGCATGGTTCTGTCTCATTGTAAATGCTTTAGGTGTTATGCCACATAATGGAGTAGAATCTTGAAGCAATAGAGACTAGCAGTTCACCTGCTTTTAGAAGATTGGTTGTAACTCCATCATCACTACTCCATAACCACTGATAACCAGCATCGAGATTTTTTTAATAATGTGCTTGCAATATTTTCTGGTTTCATTAAAGTATCAACATATTTCAATAATTATTTATGAAACAGTGAAAAGTTATTTTGTTAATGGTTATAACTTTGCTAGCTAGCTAGCTAGCTATGAATATGGGCATAGATTTATTATATTGCTACATTAACAATTAATATCAAATAAAATATTTAAAGTTTAAATTTACACTACTAGGATCAATAAATACAGCGAGGGTAGGAATAGGGATCAATGTTAAGCTAATTTCGGTGTTATGTGAAATAAAACAATAATTTAAAGCATCAGCTTATATTGTTAATACATTTTTACAAATGGCATTACTAAATCCTTACACTATATGCATTGATGACTTCCAATTACATTCCCTAATGAATAAATATTACCCTTTTCTGTACACAAGTACAGTATACTAATGGATACCAATTTTCCAATACCAATTCCTAAGACTGGATGGTATTCCACTAGACTGAAAATTATGGGAATCAACAAATTGAGAAATGAAAAAAGAGGATATGTTTGTAAAAACTTACTAAGGGATAAGTAGTGCAATTTCACAAACCATATTGTTGCAAAACTATTAAATTAGGGCAGGGGCTTTGGGTGTATAGGGGCAAAGTGGAGCAGGTTTCAAATTACCGTTTCAGAGAAGTCTTCTAGAGAAACTATTAGAGTAAAATATTCTAATATTTTTGTGGTTGTGTATCACATCAACATCAACAAAACATTTATGTCTAAAGTTTCTTTCAAACTTTAATGAAAATATTGCTCATCACAATAATATCAAGCACATGTAATTACCTAGTTACAAGCGGAAATATAAGATTCCTGTATAATCGTGTTTATTGTATTTTAGACATAAAATGCACACATCGCAGTATGGAGCAAGAGTAGCACTGGACTACACATTGGTTTCATCTTTGAATGATGCCAGAATATTTATTCTAATTAATAATCAAGTTTTCAGAATATATTGATTTATATATTTAGTGATATCTTGATTTATATATATACTATGATTGCTATATAAATACTATAATTGTTTTTTAGTACCAGTAGGTATTGAAAAGTCCTGTGATAGAATTTCAATCTGTACCTTTTTATGTGAATTCTCTAACACAACAAAACACATTATTATTAATTTTATTGCTAGTCTTATTTATATTATGGGTTAATTATAATTTTTTGTTTGCCTTCAATATTTATGATTTTTAGATAAACACAAACATTTTCAGTCTCTTTGGAATACCCTCCTAACTATTCGACACAAAGCGTAATACTATGGTTTTATTTATGGCACTTACACATGACATACATTTATCAGATAGACCTTATAAATTCCCATTGATGGATGGAATATGTTTTGTGGAGTTTAGATATTCTAGTTTGTACTAGACTTGTTAATTTGAATTGTGATGGCACGAAGAGGAGTGCAGTTACGTGGGTTGTGGTGTTGCTTTTGAGTTATAAAATGTGATAGGTACATTTAAAGACTAATGAAATTTAAGATTACAAAAATTTTAAAGAATGCAATACGCTTCTTACTTCTATTGGTATATAGGCACTAAATTTCCATGTATTCATTACAATTTTTAGGCCACTCGTTTACGGATGGTAATTGCGAACTTTATTGTCCATTATTTAAAGTTTTGTACAAACTAAGAATTATAAAGTGGTAAATGGATATTACAATTTAAAGATTACAATGTATACGATTAACACTGTTACGTAATAATTCCTACCTTGATATTTTGAAAGAAAGGTTAGTTATACAAACGCAACACGATTATGAGAAGGATACACTGGTATAAGATATTCAAATAAGTTGGAAGTATAAATTTAAAAATGATTACAAGGTTTGGAACTAAATAGGTACTTAGTGCGTCTACGAATGTTATACATGAATAGTATCAATACGAATAAGTTATACATCTATCTTAAATTGTACATTGTTAATGCTAATATTGTACATTTTATCAGTATTAAATAAAACATAGTTACTATACAAGACCAAAGTCTGTGCAGACGGCGGCTACGTCGCGGTTGTTTTGTTTCTCTGCATTATTCGCAGCCATGTTCAGTTCGACAAGTGTGTCAACACTGTTTATACTAACGCCTTTCAATATTTTTTGAGCAGCTAAACTAGTAAAATTAAAGCTTAAATCGCTCAAACTTGGAAAGTTATAAAAATCCTGATTGTCTTTCTTGTTTTCTTGACTGAGACTGTATCTCTTTTGTTTGTTTTCCAAAGAATTTAACTTTTCAACAGATGTGTTGATATCCTTCAATAGCTCTTGATTTTTTAACGCTAAGTTAGGTTCTGATCCCAGGACCGCTGGCTTGTGATCCATCGCTTTTGTCAATAAACTCGCAATGGAATCGGAACTCATTCGATTGTTTACATTTGGAAGACCATTCAACATTTGTAATGCCGCAGCCTTCTTCAACAGATCAACGCTTTTCAATTCGCTATTGGAATTGATATTGGGCTGGATTCCAGCGTTTGCCGTAGACAAAGAATTCTTCTGATACCTCAAGCTGCCTAAGGACCCAATGGCGTTGTCGTAACTTTTGGTAGGTGTCGTTGGATTACTATTTGCCGATGATTCTATGTTATGGATATTGTTGTGTATAGCTGGCGAAGTAGGGTTGGACGCCACTTCATTAGTATTGTTTAGTTGATTTTTGTACACAAAGCTATTATTGTTTGTACCACCCCCAATTTGTAACGATAATTTACGGTTATTATTCATAGCTGTATCGTTCATTGAATTTTTATTGAATTTATTCTCTTGAACCTTTACCGGTTCTTGCTCCTTACATTGTTTGTTTTTCTCAACACATACGTCGAATGATGTCTCAGTCGGGTTTTTTGCTTGCTGATTGCCGACGCCGTTTTGCGATACTGATACAACTTGTCTGTCGTCGTTGATTATGTATATATTGCTACCATTGGTGCTCTCTGTTACTTTGCCATTTTCGAATGTAATCACAGACCTAACTGGCGAGTTTTGTACATATACTTTGGTGTTTGTACCTCCACCATTTTGTGATATTGTATTTGTGGTAACTTTTAATGTAATGGAATTATTAGAGTTAGAATTTGCAAGCATGGCTGTGGCTGGATTTTCTACTTTAGATCCTATCTTATGAAGCGGGGTTGCGGTTTTTTTGGGCGTGTTTGGGCAGTTTTTTGGTGAACTTCTGGGCGATGGGTTTTTGCCATTTTTATTGGTTTCACCGCCAACTATTGGCGGTTTGGATCTATATTTGTGTAAGCTTTTAGGCGAGCTTTGTAAGCTTTGTACTTTGACTAAAGATTGAGCTCTGCTTAGACCCGGGTTTCCGTGCGCATGAGAATGACTAGGCGAAGGTTTCAGGGTGCGATCTGATATGTGCGACTCTAAACTGGAATGACCACTACTGCCACTCGTGTTGTAGTTCCTTTTGATTGGTGACATTTGATCTGAATGTCCACTGTTAAAATCTTTTCTAAGTGGTCGATGTGTAGTAGTACTCTCGAGGCTCGAGGGTCCGCTAGTAGACATAATGTGGTCCGAGTTGGAGCAGTCCATCCGTCGTAGGCTGCCACTCGAGCTGTCTCTCAGCTTGGGTTCGCTGTTTCGTTGCGGAGAACTGAAGTGATCTAGGATTGTTTTGTTTGTGGAACTTCTGCTTAGCGTGGATCTCGGTAGACTTCCTGAACTCGGGCTGGACTGTCTTACGGGAGAGTGGTCGTAATGTACGGAGCCTGCGAGACCTGATTCTGTGGAGAGGTGTCTCTTGTGCCTCCTAGGTAACGTTGATGACCGATTACTGATCTCCGAACCGTCATAATACGACGAGCCGAAAGATGCTTGACTCTGCAGCGATTCCTGGAATCGAAATAAAATTTATCATTAATTATGGCTCGAGTGTCTTTAGAGATTAGGCTTTGTTTTTAAAGCTTGGATAATTGTGTTAGTTATTGGTTCAATTATAGATACTTATTACCATAACAGATCTTTACCTAAAAATTGATGAATTGATTATTAGTCGTAGTAATAACTTTTTAATTTAATGACTAGAAACTATTTAACGTGCATTTTTCATTTTAATTTCATTTTAACCCTGCAGTGCAATTTTTGATTAGGTACTCTTACAACCCACAATTTGTATATTGAATTGAACAACATTTTGTAAACTACTTTCTTTTAGTGCGGCGAAACAAAATACGTAAAACTCGACGGGAATTTTATAAGTAATCGGCAAACATAATGTATACAATATACACAGGGTCGGACTGGGCCGGCAGAGCCCGGGTGGCTGATCGCAATCCCGAGGCACCTTTTTTGTACGACGCATAGTTTCCGAGACATGCACGCGGGCAACCGTAGCACAGGGGGCCCGCGCAGCGTTGCCCCTGTGCTACGTGCCCTGCCGCATGCCCCGCAACCCAGACCCGTGGGGGGCCCGCGCAGGCTGGGGACCGGCTGGCAAATGCCACCTCCACTGTATGGCCAGTCCGACGCTGAATATACATGCGTACAAGGCAAGCGCACAGCACTACATCATAGAATAGATGGCTAATTCCATAGAAAGGTTTTTAGTTCGTGTAAAACTTATTATTATCGCTTGTACTCTTTACTTAGATCTTAAATATGTAATGTATTGATATGTAACGATAAAACATATTTTCTCTACTCGCAGAATAACCGCCATCCTGTTGATTGTAATTTTACAATGTACTCACGTAAAGCAAATATTTACCATAAGAAAATAATACCAAATTATTTATTGATATTTTAATGCATAATATAATAACATCCACGACAAAAAAGGGAATCAGTTCGAAGTTTCATAATTTATGTATTTATTCATCTTACACTATACTTACATGCTAAGACCTGACGCGACAATAATAAAATGTGATATCTAATAAATTTCAGACATGTTATGTTAAAATCAAGTACTCTGTGGTTAAAATTATGTTAATGATACAAGTAACGCCATCTACTATGATTTTTAAAGCCATAGAAATTCATGCAATGAGCTAGTCTTCACAATCTTAAAAATCGGGTGGGGATGTGCCGAGGCACACGGCCGTTGGTTTTAACGTGAAACGTCTATGTTAGAGAATCGCTTTTAAAGTAAGAGAATGAAATAAATACAAGATTGACGGTGTTTTAAGTATTTTAATAAAAAACTCAATGTCACAACAGCGAGCTGACTATATAAGTGAAATATTCACATCACATTTTTGTTTCTAAGATTATTAGTTTTTTTAATTATTAAGGTACGATGATA
The DNA here is from genome assembly GCA_036419045.1 of Scirpophaga incertulas. Taxonomy (NCBI): domain Eukaryota; kingdom Metazoa; phylum Arthropoda; class Insecta; order Lepidoptera; family Crambidae; genus Scirpophaga; species Scirpophaga incertulas. Next base: position 22,108,430 of record CM071639.1, on the reverse strand, counting down.
TAGACCTTCTCGTTGCGGTCCACTTTTTAAACCTGGTACCCGTATGTTTCGGCGCGATTTTAAAGACGTTTCACGTCAAAATATCATAGTTTTTACAGTTAAAAGCTGCGAAAACGGCTTCTTAAATTGTAAAAACTAGCAATGTATCGATTATTCATTTATAAGTACGTGTATCGTCGGTATTACTAGCAGTTACTAGATCAACATGTAAAGTCTGGCATTTAGACTTTAAAACCATTTATTTTTGTAACATTGCTTAAATATTTCATCTATATTATTGAGAGAGAATGGTGGCTCATTCGTTTTGCTTGACGTGTTTTATGTTTATTGGGTTATCCAGTAAACATAAAACATGTTAATTAAGCAAACGAGACTTTATTATTCATGTCGATGTCAGTTTGAGTAAATAGATGGGTGGTGGAAAATTGTGAGTGAAAAAACGAGTAATTTTTTATAGATATACATACATAAAAAGCTATATTACAGCAAACCACAAAACAATAATACAACAATAAACAGACCTTACATTTTATGACCTGACCCTAACTAACTGACCTCTAATTTTCCAAACTCTTAACTTGGCGTATTTGGTTACTTTGTTCTTTTGCTTTTAATTTTGTTAAGCACTTCAAATTTTTCATAAACTTCTAAATTACTTGATTTTTTCATGTTTTGGGTACGTAGATATTCCGATGGAGTCATGACTTGACCTCAAGCCTCCAACCCTAATTTATGTCTATATGGCAAAACTAAGGTATTTTCCAAATTATACTTCATACATAACGTCAAAGCGACTATTAAGTAGTTTTTAATTTTGTGCAGTGTTTGTTAACGTTCAAGGTGGTTTATTTAATTTAAATTATCAACTATTTGATACAGACGTTGAACTTCATTGTCACAGTTCTTACATGTCCCCACCGAGGGGCACGAGCCTACCCTAATGTTAAACTTTGGACAACTACGTTGACCAAGTTCGGATTGGTCGAATTCATATACACTTCTACCTCACGATGTATTTTTTCATCGTATATAAGAGTGCCAAATAAATGTACACATGAAATTTGAATAACGAATTACACATTGTTACACGCCAGGATCGATTACCAAACGTCCCGATTAGAAAACGAAGAGCGGCTACAGAAAGATTTCATTGAATTAATTTAATATCAGAAATATAAATTGAACGTGATATAACTCTAACCACCTTAAAGTATCTAAGTACATTAAAAATATCGCATGTTCACATCACAAATAATATTAAATAAAATAAAGCAGCATAAATATGGTGTGTCAGTAATTTGGTCATAGCAAGAGAACATTATTATATTATTGGAGATTGGAGCGTTTCTCTATAATTGAATCAAGAAATTACCACAGACTAAGACACCGACGACAAAAATATAGCAAATACGAAATGTAAAATGTATCGTATCGTAAAGTGAAGAAAGTTGTCATTTAATTTTACAATATGTATGGATCTGGACAAGACAAATTACCTTTGAGTTGGTCTGCGTAGCAACGCAATGTAGGTGTACCGCCTTCGAGTTAAACCATTCGGTGGGCGGGAACTGGGCAGAGAACGTGCTCATCGCGCGCGTCTGCTTGCTGCGGCCGCTTCGTCTGAATAAGCGGGACAGCAGGGACACTTTTTCTGGAAATTATATGACAGTTAATCAAACGTATCTTTAAAAAAAAAGAAACAGTGGTAGAGCAAAGACGATGAGGTTTAATTGAGTAATTTAGTTTGCACTGAGTATGTGGCTGTGAGAATTGGTAAGTGTGCATAGGGAAGGGATGAGATTCCAAGTTGCAGAGTAAATTAAATGGAATTCGGTTTTTATTTTATCATTATTTTAGCTGACAGACACCTATCACTGGATAAAAATAACCCAGGATCCCGACCATTACACCAATCGCTTCTGCAATGGTATCATCTAGCGTTTTTTATCTGTGATCTTCTGCAAATTATTGGCAGTTCGGTTCACTGCTTTGTGGGAGACCTGTGAACGTTGCATTTCTCAGCATTTAGGTATTTGCCACCGATGACCTTTCCGGCTCAATGCTCAAAGAACAGTGCCTTTGCGCTCCCATCCTATGTTTTAGGCGTTTTGCCTTTGAGTATGGCGGAAAGAGTAATTGAAGTACCCTCTGGATTAGTACTCCTTCCAGTTTCAGCACGGCTGTAACTCTTCCCGCGTTCTCTTTCTTCGAACCTTGTTGTTCTTGAGCTGTCCGAGAACTACACTAATCATACAGAATTACGTCTGGGATATGATTGATATAGTTAGTCAGGTCAGTTTCATGTCGTATAAAGCTGTCCATAGAAGACATGTCCTAAGAGTTATAGTAGTAGTACGGGCAGTACCAAAGTGAAAAAAAAAATTATAAGTGTATTAACGAATTCAGTTTAAAGGATTGTCGTAGTAGGTACTCAGGGCGCTATAGACGAAGGGATGAAATATCTTGGGATCTTACTAGCTATGCGGAGCCGATTGCTGGAGCATAAGCTGTTGATCGTGGTGGCTTGCAAGTGGTGCAGGCTGCGCCTGGAAGCTTACCGCTACGGGTACGTGAATGTACTTACGCCAAATGCTAGACGAAGGAACGAGACATTTATGATCTTACTGGGCGATGCTGATTCGACGCTCGGCGGATAATCGGTGGAGGACGAACTGTCGGTCGTGTTGGCGTGCTTGTGGTGAAGACTGCGCGTGGAGGCGCACCGCTGAAGATACTTGCTGGACGATCCGAATATGCGTAGCGAGTGGCGCCGGTCTAGTGACCGCGGTGCAGGAAACGACGCGCTACGCCGTTTGTTCGGCCGGCCATACATGATCTTGTCGTTGGGGTTGCCTGGAAGCGGAAAAGGAATTGGTTTGTAAGAGATTATTTTAGAGTAGTTATATTGTAAAGATCGGCTTTTAGTAATCCAGCTTGACTACGTAGTCATAGAACATGTTCAATCTGCGTATTTCCTCGTGTTTCACATAAATTCACTTTATCGTTAGAATTTCATGTAGTAAGTAAATTATGTGGAAATCCAGGTGAAGCTTGTTATATCCATTACAAAATTGCATTAACCGTGCTAAAAGAAGTAGTACGCTCCTGGTATTTTGTATGTGTGCAGATTCTACTACAGTACCTACGGACCCGTGCGGTCGATGGTACGAGTCAAGCACGGTAAGTTAGCCTGATAATATTTCATAGTTTGATTCTGACATTGCCACAACTAATTGTACAAGTGCACTGAATATGCGGGTTACATAAATTTATAAACAGATCTCTCTGACGTTGTTTCGTAAAATCTGTCATACAAATACACGTGTGACCAGATGTGTGCAACAGACTTCCAATGTAGGTTGTGATGTTTCGTGCTACATAGTTTTCAAAATTGATTTAAATTAAAATTACTACTATGTCAGATAATTATTTTTTAAGAGTCAAATCTAGCGAGGTATTCAAGAAGATTCGTCTTCTCATTACAATAATTAGAAACATTGCAAAAGTCCAATATTTTAGTGGCGGAGTGTCGCGCTTGTGACAGTGACAGGCGAGCGAAGAGCGTCGTCTCCATTATTCATGGCAACACGTGCGCCTGCGCAAGTGACGCACAAAGGACGGCATGGCACTTGCCCGCATAAATCTGCCGGCTCGACAGCTCTCGATGCCTTGTAAACATGCGCGGCCCCGTTATTTGAATTAGCAAATCATCGGGACGCTGATTTCAATTTTAGCTAAGTTATGGTGAGTCAGTGGATACTTATTTTAGTTATATGCGGCGATGTACGATGAACTTAACTATATTTTATGTAGAGGTAAGCATAGACTTCTCCATTTCACCTGATTCTAAGTGACTCTGCATACGAGGAAATATGCAGCTGCAATAACTTTTACCTTGCCGACATCCAACATTGTTGCTTTGCGGCAGAAATAGGTAAGGACATATCCAAGCAGACGACACTGGTCTGCTGGAATACTGAAGTCTCCCTCTGTTAAGCTAGTGGGAGACTCCAGTGGGAGTTCAGTGTTGTAAGTACGGGGATCTACTACTTAAAATATTTAAATTAACGGGGGATATAAGGAGTTTCAATACAAAGTATATAAACTTGCTTTCAAAACTCAAAAATTTAAATTATCTTAAATCTAAAAAGGATAGCTCGAGTATGAATCGTTTTATAGACTAATTGCGAGTTGTAGGGGTATCCATATCTTTTATTTTCTGTCGGGCCAATTTAATTTGCTCAACGCAACTAATTAAACAAACAACGGCATTAAATGTTAAATAAAAAACTACGAGTATTACCCGAAAAAAGATATTCTAATGTAAGCAAATAGGAAGTATAAAAAAAAAATCGATCATCGATCTTGCGTTATAGTAATGACTAAGTTAATGAAGTGACTGAAAACAGAACCTTCAACAATGACGATGGAAAACATAAAATAAAAATGGAACCAAATGAAATGCAAACAAATAAGAGGTCGGTGCACGATATAGATACGAGTGGCATTCTATGTCTATTAAAATATTCCAGAACAGAGTCCTCACGAAGTGATCGCATCACAGAAATAGACAAGAATGTGGTAATTTTAGAGCACATTTACATTTTGCGAGCACGCAGTGCATGACGAAATAAAACTAAAAATAGTTAAAATGCAATAAATGAAATTAGTGTACTTTTGATAATAGTACAAACAACATTCACAACTAACTGCATTTTCTTTTACAATTCCTATAATATTAGACATTTTCGAAAAGTATTATTAGATTTTTTACCAACTTCGATGGTTTGTAAGGACCTTAAAAAATATATTTAAGTGTTGAAAGTATTAACGGGAGAAAAACAGACGTAAAACGACCTTCGTGTTTCTACGTCTGCTGTAGCTAATTAGTAGTTTTATTATTTGTAGTTGTAGCTATTACAGTTATCTTTCTAGGGTTTTTAATAGACTATAAGTTTTATAATAATACAATGTTAGGGTTTTTAAAAAACTTTGTTAAATTGTCTGAAGTAGGTAGGCAAGGTGAATAATGTCGGCAATGATACAATGAACATGTAATAATAAGACTTTGTTAAACAAAGTGCATAAACAATCATGATTAACAATTCCTGCCAAAGAAAGCCAGTCACGATTGCTTTGCCACTTGCGAGGGAATGCAGCCTCGTTTACATGCTAGCTAGTATAGTGCAAATATTTTGAGGACATAGGTCCAAGTCCGCCTTTTTGCCGCATTATATTAATTGAAATTAGCACTTACTGCCAAGTGTTAAGGTGGCATTTACGATATGAATGTTACAGGGAACATGTCGGAGATATCGCGATGGGCAGTCCAGATAAGTGGTTGGCTTGCTACATGACGCCGCGAGCTCTTCAGGTCAAATGCTTGGTCTCAATGCTGTTATTATTATTATTCCTCCGTATAAGGGTTACAGTTATCTTTATACTCTATTTTGTGTTTTAGGTCTAAGGTTTTCGATTTTTGTTTTATATCAACTTCGTGCTTTAGTAAATAAACTTGATAATGATCCCACATGAAATCATATAGACGATTAAGGTAAATATTAAAAACAAGGCGGACTGGAGCTGTGATGTCGTCTCTGTGATACGGCCGATTATCATGTAGTTGATAATACAAGCCATCTTCCCGATTGAAATTATTTTTTAAATTCGCTTCACGCACTACCCTTGAATAAAAGTAGCGATCTGTGAAGAGGAAATGACAACGATAAAATTCTATCCAAGGGTTGATGCCTTCTTCGAGGTATACTGCAATAACCGATTTAATGGTTTGTCGTGTATATTACATATATACAATAAATTGGTATATCGTGTTAATTCCCGTTATATATGTATATAGATGATTAAGAACCATTACAATTACTTTTAATGATATTTATTGCAAGTAATCTGGCATCTGTTGTTTTGCACCTACGTATATGTTCGATGGAAAGGAACACATTTTAGTAACTTTTTGATTTAAAGATTTCGAAACTGACCTAATTATATGAGTTAATTGAAATATTGGGTTCCACATAGACGTTGATGCGAGTTGGTTGATAAAAACTGAAAACCGTTTTGTTAAACATAAATAGATATTAGGTATTTATTTCTTGTGACAAAATAAACATCATTATCTTTATCTCGAACAATTTAATGAATAGAATGAACAGAAATGATTTTATAATGTGGTTAAAGTTAAGCAATTATATAGGTTTTCATTTGACCGCGAATCACACTAAGTATGTTGCAATCTAAGACGCTTTTACTTATATTTGAAGGAACCTTTTTACTTATATTTCAAGACTATATAAGTTACAGAGAGGGAGATAATAGATAAATTAGAATAACATTTCAGGGAATAGTGTTCTTCGAATTAGACTACTCCATAAGTAAGAACGTAGTTATACCTATTCATTGCATGAAGTCTCAGTGGATTCATTGGACAATATACAAAGATCATTGGTATATTACTAATAGGTTCAAATAGAATCGAATAACATTAAGTAATCTATATTATGGCTGATTACGGATCCCTCTAAATAAGCACTTGGTGAATAAGATATGTATACAATATTGACACAAAGCCATGATCCCACTTGATGGTTGGTTGTTTGCGCATGTTTTTGTTGCAGGCGTCGCTAATATTCTCGTGTCAGCTTCGATGGGGGCTCCTTATTTAGCTCTTCGCAGTCAAAGACACCATCAGGTCCATATTTGTACTGAGAGTTGTCAGGCCTCGACTGATTTTCTGTCTTCCGGTTCTAAATTTAAAAAATCTAAGTACTACCTAATTGAGGTCGGGTAGATCCCGCCATGTACGTAAGTTTGGTTTTTTGAATTTCATGCATACACACGGCTATATGCCAGAAAATACATGTTTACCTAAATAACGACTGTATTATTTATGCAATAAAGTTGAACTGCCTTGACGTGATGCTGACTGTACATTTATCCAACACTTACACCATGAAGGTAAACATTGCGGGGCAACCTGACTGTGACTTTGATATATAACGTCGACCAATTCTCTTCTGGGCCAGCTTGTTGGATTTAGAATACAATCTATTCTAAAATCAAACTCGTACTCAAATCTCCGTCTGCACACAGAAAGGGGTGGTGCTATTGAACCTATATAGTGCCATTCCTTTCCAATTGCGCTCAAGCAGGGAATGAAGAGAGAGTTTCAGTCTTTAATACGGGCCTTAGATCTCACATAATCGTTCTAACTTTGTTACTGACTTTGACTGACCCCTGCCCCACGGCGGAGACATAATGATGTTATTTTTTTTTATAAAATTGCGAATTTAGTCTTTGTCGTGATTCTAATAGATTTTCTTAAACGTTTCAGTTACGCCACGAAATTAATAGTAATTTAACTTTATTATTATTCAATTTCAGGATGTAACCCCTAAGTTGTTACATAATTAAACTATACGTTGCAGAAGAACAGTGCATTTACAAATTATCTCAAACCTGCGTTACAAAGTCAAACAATAAAAAATTCTAATATACGAAAAAGATATAAATATATCCGTTATTATATTGGTTGTTATGGTATTTGTGCGTTCACTAACGAAGATTTCGTTTTCAATATCACTGGCCTTTATCCACTTTGATTTCGTGACAAACATTTTTGGACTCTAATATTAAAACACGAAGGCAGTTGCCTCAAGAGCTAAATTATGGGATTTGCACAAATTATACCTACAGCTCGCGACAGAACGAAAAGACAATTCGAACGTAACTACCTATGTGCAGTATTATTACCTACGTATAGGTGCTATCCCTGCAGTTAGACGCAGCTGCAAGTGTCACCTATTCATGTTTAATCTCAACCCCTGATTGACATGTCAATCTATTGCGGGTGTTAGCTACAAAAACAATGGGTATTCGAGACTGTATAAATGGCTTTGTTTCTTAGGGTTAGTTTCTTTTTAGTTTAATTTTAGTTTGAAGACTTGGGATTTACTAATAACGTCGACTTTAAAGTATATGCAGTCTTATGCAATCGAGACATACGATACACTGCAACGATACGATCGAAAAACAACATACGAATGAACATCATTGGCCACGACATAGAACATATGACACAAATAGACTAATGCAGTTGCATTCCTACACATGACCTATATTCTTCACATCCGCTGCACCAAAATACCGGCAATTTTGACCGGCCGTTGATTGCTCTCGCGTGTTCGATGGAGCTTTGAACTGAATGTCAGGATTTCCTATACGATTAAAAGTTTGCTTTACATAAATCGGACGACATTGAAGTTGATTCACGGGATACAACAGGAAGCAATTTTATAGGAATAACCTCTTAAGCATGATGTGGAATGAAAGCATGAGCATGATGAAAGTATAAGTAGGATATAATATAGATATTTTGTATTTGATTTATCATCATGCCTCAACTGTCATAGAACAACTGTATGTACTCGTACTTACCACAAGTTTTCCTCGAGCTAGTGTGAGATTATTGTGTAAGATAATAATGACTACATGTTTGAATTAAGCGCTAATAAAAAGCTCTGCGTTAAGTTACTTAAAGCAGAAATGAATGTACCTCGACTAAAACTTATAGAAATAAATTTAGATAACCTAAGAATAAGTGCGCTTTCATTAACGTAGCAGATGCGCGTGATATGTGGATATAGATTGAAGAGAATTAGAAAAGATTTCGCCTGGATTGTTGTGACAAGGTGTCACCGTAAACTTGTGAGCCTCTGACTAGCTCTTCTTTGCAGCAAATAAGACACCAGGAAATATTGCTAAAACATTCCTTACAATTTTTATTATCGAACCAAAAGTTCTATCAATGACAACTTTTGTAATGTCAGGACCACCGGTCAAAGTATTTTCCAAAGTCTCAAGTAAAGTAAAGTCTAGAGATGTGACACTGGCTTTCAGATTAGCGTTGCTTTCATTTAAAATCAGGTATGCATATAAAAATAATATTTTTCTTATTACCTGTTGTATATTTATGACAAAAATACATTCATTATCACAATGTTGTTTTGAGCGTGGGAGCCATGTTTCGGCACGAATTGGGCCGGCTCGACCGGAGTGATATCACGGCCTCACAAAAAACCGGCGTAAAATAGCGTTTGCGCTGTGTTTCGCCGAGTGAGTGAGGGTACCGGAGGCCCAACCACCCCTTCCCCCCTTATTCCCTTTCAAAAGGCCGGCAACTCATCTGTGACTCCTCTGGTGTTGCGGGTGTCAATGGGCAGCGGTTATCGCTTACCATCAGGTGATTCGTTCGCTCGTTTGCTGCCCTATGCTATAAAAAAAATGTAGGTATACAAACAGTAATAAATTCGTAAAAGAAACATAAAATGTTTACCTACCCCTGTCAAAATCAATATATTCTTTATTCAACATATATCACATGAAGTTGGTTCAATCAAATTGTTTACTCTGACGCCAGATTCAGATAGACACAGACAGAAAAAATAACACTTCATGGTTTGTTGTCGTAACCTTGTAAACAATTAACGTAGGTTATTTGACATAGGTGATTGTAAAACAATTATTAAATAATTTAAATTTAATGAAGTAGCCTTCGCAAGATGAACAATCAAGAATATTTAAAGGTTTATTTATTTTATTATCATTTTACTCGTGAAATTTATAGAAGAATATAATTTTAAACATTATAGTTAGAATATTCGCAAAATCTTTAGACTATTATTTAATTGCAGCGAATGCTGTGTTGGTTATTAGCAATTCGCCATGGTCTTGTGGTTAAAGCATGGAAACTAGATTATCATGATTATTAATTATACTTAGATTTCGATGTTGCGAATTTTACGGTTATTACTCGTCGATAAATTGTTGGTTCATGTTTGGAAACAGAAACATTACGATATTTCCTAGGTCGTTAATATCATGGTATGAAATATGAAAAAAAAAACAAGTATTTGATATCACAATGACAAAGAATTTATTATTTTCTCAACTGCCATAATACATTTTATCATACCTACTAGGTAAAATTATAAACGCGGATGTTTTTTTCTCTTTCATGTAAAACTATTGAATGGATTTTAATAAAACTTTACAATAATATAGCTTATACATCAGAATAACATATAGGCTACAATTCATAAAGATACTAGCTGGTGCCAGCGACTTCGTCTGCGCAGGATCAGTATTTCGAGTAGCTTATATTAGCGTGGCGGAGAATTTACTAGCTTGTTTTTAATAAATTGCCAACTATACTGTTGGGTCTCGAATTCATTTGGACTAGGCTGTCTGTCTGCATCTAAGATCACCAGACTTCGAAACTTAACAAGTTAACAAAGTTTTTTTTGGACTGTATATCTGATAGTTTGTGGATGCAGTTTATGTGAGCGACAGCAAATTTGCAACCGCCTAAGAACCACTATGTATGCTGCCAATTAGTAATCTCACTTTTCAAACTCGAATTCAGCAATACAATGACTATTGCTTTGTGATAGAAATAGGTAACACGGAGGTATTCAAGCACAATACGACCCTAGTATAATCATCCTCAAAATACTAAATATTAGTCCTTTGTCAATATTTGTTTTTTTTTTAAATATCCAGTTAAATCTAAGGAAACTTGTGAGCTGGAAGAATTGAAAATAAAAGCTTGCGGTGGAGCAGAATTTAAAATTAAATTCACAAAACTGGACATGCTCTGACTCATGCAAGTTCAACGCTCTTAGGTGCACTCGATGTATTTTTATATCGGGACATGGAAAAATGAGAACTAATTTAATTCGTGAACCGGTTACGACTTAAAACATTGTACAGTTAAGGACGAGGCGATTAAGCTACACCGCAGATGCATTAACGCGAAGGAAAATATACAAAATTCGTTGCTGTCTTAGTCTGCTCATACAAGAGCTCCGCGATCTTAGCACCTCATGTGCGGAATTTTGATTGACCAATTATACCATCTGAAAGGTCAGAAATTGGTCATAAAAGGTCAGTTGGTCTCATTAATTGGTCAGCATCAGAAATTTTTTTTATTAAGGATTAAAGTTTTTCAAGGTCAATTAATAATTTTAGCACCTCATTCGCGGAAAAAATAAAAAACTCCACCTATGCGCGATCGGGAAACATTCGCTGATAATTGGTCAGCTAATATAAATAGTTGGTCAGTTTAATTTAATATTAAAAAAAATTAAAAAAGTTGTCTCTGTCGTAACGCGCATGCTTTGAGCCGGATGATTCTATCAGGGCAGTGAGTACTTACGCACAGCTCTTTACTATAAACCAGGCAGAGTAGGGGAAATATTTTTTTTATAATTTTCTTTGATATGTACTACTATCAAATATATATACATATTATATATATATATATATATTATATATATATATATATATATATATATATATATATATATATATATATATATATATATTATATATATATATATATTATATAATATATATAATATATATATATATATTATATATATATATTATATATATAATAGTGGAGAAAGAGATAGGATATTTTTTAAAAATTACGTGAAGGTCAAAGTACATGCATGGGATAGTTAACTAGTTTATTTTAAGCTAGGGTTGAAAAACTTAAATTATGATAATATATTGTAGAAATTAATTTTTATGTTAATTTTTTATATAAATATACTTTTTTAATTTAAAAAATTCATGTTTATAGGAATTATTATAAAATAAACTAGTTAACTATCCCATGCATGTACTTTGACCTTCACGTAATTTTAAAAAATATCCTATCTCTTTCTCCACTATTATATATATATATATATATATATTATATATATAATATAATATATATATATAATATATATATATATATATATTATATATAATATGCGAAGGACGGCACTGCGATTTTTCAGATTCGAATTCAAAACATTTTTAATTCTTGTTGTAAATTTGATAGTTATACTCGTAATTAGGTAGTTTATACATGAATCTTGTATTGTAATGAGCGTCCTTTATCAATTTTATCGCCATGCTTAGATGATGCTGCGACGCAATTAGTTACAGTAACTGTGATATAATTACATTAAAAAACTGAACAGGTATGTTATTCAAAGATTTGATCGGACTTTACATAAAAATGGACTCTTCTGGTTAAAACTGGAGAGATAGCAATCCTACTTAAGGAACAAGATGTGGTCAAAGTCAAAAGCTTCCATCTGTCATCTACGTGTTACCGATCACTCGAAGCTTTATCTACCGATTCCGTATATGTGTTTATTTAAAAGACAAAGCCTTTCTTATTTCAAGAGGAAATGCGTGAAATCGCACCGTACCCGTCTGTTGGCTAAGCAGCGGACGTGTGTGCGTTTCTCTTAGCAAGAGTGCCTACCCATTAAACGACCTTCATAGTTAAGTGGAGAGCACCGATTTCAAGGTGTCGCCATCTTTGAGGTCCCGTTTCGACTCCCGATGGGCCCGATGGCAAATATTTGTGTGATGAATTGTGCATTTGTACTTTAGTCATAATAATAAAATATACATTTCTGTCACATATATGTGTATAATATATGTATGTCTATCCGTTACCATACCATACCATAACACACGCCCTATAGAGCTTACTTTGGGCTAGGGTAATTTGGGTAAGTGTAAGAAATACTTTAAATCTATGAAATACTGTAAATTACAAACACCGAGAACACCTAAAAAGTTTAAGTACTTAAAATTATAAGTTGCAGGATAAAATACAAAATTGGAAATGGTACGAAACTATTTGCAACAATTTAATCTATATTCCATTACATGTCTCCAAAGAAACGAACTACCTCGAAGTTGCTTCAGACAAGACTTTATAATACTTATAATCTATGCGCTAAATATTTCAAGTTGCTAACAGTTGATACGTAGAATATATAAACTTATCTGTGACTTGAGTGATAGATAAAAACCTGTGTGTGGTATCTAAGTTTCAAAATTTCTTTCGATCTTTTACTGTCCGTGTCGGATGCGAAGATACGGAGTTTATGAAATATTGCTAGTTCATTTATCCCCAACCAGTCCCTAGAAAGGTTTCACCGGAAGAAACCGACCAGTCTTCTGTTTCGCTACTTTTACTCTTACCTATTTCAACCGCAGAATTGTGTTCGCATTGTTGATTTTTGTGGTAAATAGTAAAATAGACAGTGAAATGCTGGGTATCGTGACTTTACAAATACATTAAAACGTCCATACTGTGTTTTTTGTGAAAGATTAAAATATATTTTTGAATAATAAAAATATTAATAAATTACATATTTTTCACTGTATTGATTGAAAAATAAATACTATAAGTAGAGTTTTGATTAGATGCAAATGTAAAATTTAATAGACGAAATTGTATAAGTATTTATAATAAGACTAGACTCAAGTTTCTGCCTGCGTCTTCTCCTGCCACCTGTGCTATATCAGATTTTTCCATAGGAATGAGATATTTTCACGCAGTAAAAATTTCCTTTCGTCCTTTCCCTGTATACAAACTCTCCATACCACTTTTTTAAGAAAATCGGTTCAACTATCAATAGTTTTGACGCGAAAACCATAACGGATAGACGGTTACTTTCTAACTTATAATATTAATAGAAAAAAAATATTTTAAAGTTATTATTCAAGTACTTAATATTTTGTAATAACATTAAAAGCGCATATGTTGGATATCGGTTACTCATATTAAGAATATAAAAAAAAAAACATTAATAATATCTGCCATTTTATACTGACGGCCATCTTAGATTTGTTAATTTCTAAGTCAAACCGCTTATTTGGTACCCATATTTGAAGGATATTAGGAGGATAACAATGTATATAATTGTTTCGTGTTGGTAACCATATTAGATTTACAATAATGAACCCTTAAATTAGATCGAAAAGTCAATAGGAGGAGCCAATATTTTGATGACTAAATTTGACCCAACAACAACAATACAAGCTAAAAAAACCTATTTATAAAAATTATATATTAATTATCGATTTAATTTAAAGTTTATAAATCGAACGAAATTTTGATTACATTACGATCAGTCACATATATTGAACTAGCGACCCGCCCCGGCTTCGCACGGGTGCAGTGAAAAAATGGTTATGGTGGGTTATCCCTAAGAGATAGACATATACCAACGCGGACTTTTTTGTGGATTTTTGTAAGTTGTACAATACTGTAGTACATTATTTTGGTCTATCTCGTAGGGTTCAGCCAGCGTTTGCAATATAAGCGCAAAAAAACGTGCTTATTTACGACATCACATTAGAAACCTTTAAATTTATCAGTGTTTCTCTACTATATTATGCATTTATTATACATACAAACCTTCCTTAAGAATCACTCTATCTATTAAAAAAAACCGCGTCAAAATCCGTTGCGTAGTTTTAAAGATCTAAGCATACATACGGCGAAAGCGACTTTGTTTTATACTATGTCTTGAGAATAACACAGGTATGTAACATTTGAGATTTTTATATATTGGATTTTGATTGACGGCTCGACCTCCGGCAAAGTCATCTGCGGTAATAACGCTATCGCAGCCTTGGTTGGCGTTTCCTGAGCGGTGACATTTGCGGTTTCCAAAATAAAAACAAAAGATTATCACACCTACTAATGGCGGATCATATTTACGTAATCAGGAAGAGTAGTAAAACAAACACGGTAGTCATTCGTTTGTCGTCGTCTCGGGCATTAAATAGCAATTTGGTTAATTCTGCCAGACTGCAGGAGGTTCTTTATCAATCAAATTTGAAATGAATCAACTTTCCGGATTAGTATTTCGAGTAGCTTATATTAGCGTGGCATATACATACATACATACATACATACACACACGCCTTTTTCCCATGGGGGTAGGCAGAGATTACGTCTTTCCACTTGCTACGGTCTTTACATATCTCTTTCGCTTCATCTACTTCCTACGGTGGCATATATGTATGTTTATAAATTGTATCATATTTTTTTTTTTTTTTTTTATAGGATAGGGCAGCAAACGAGCAAACGGATCACCTGGTGGTAAGCAATAACCGTTGCCCATGGACACCCGCAACACCAGTGGAGTCACAGATGCGTTGCCGACCTTTTAAAAGGGAATAAGAGGAATAAGGGGAATAAAAGGGAATAAGGGGGGTTGGGCCTCCGGTACCCTCACTCACTCGGCGAAACACAGCGCAAGCGCTATTTTACGCCGGTTTTCTGTGAGGCCGTGGTATCACTCCGGTCGAGCCGGCCCAATTCGTGCCGAAGCATGGCTCTCCCACGGTAGAATATGTGTTATTCTGATGTATGAGCTATGTTATTGTAAAGTTTATAGTTTCTACGGGAAAAAGTAACAAACATCTAACCGTACTTACAAACTTTCGCGGTTATATTATTAGTAAGTACATTATTCTCACCATAATTTTATTTGTATCATTTATGACTATCTCACCGAAAGGCTTAAAAATGTTGCTACTTTTACCGAATCACTGACTTTCGTACCACAGGCTTGACCTAGCACGAAAGTCAGAGGCCGAACCAATTTTAAGAAATACTGTAAGCCTTGAATAATATCGTTTAATGTATAGAATAACTTTAATGTGTATTTTGGGCTTGAATAAATCATTATTATTATTATTTATGACTAGCTGGTGCCCGCGACTTCCTCTGCGTATAATTGGTATTTCGAGTATGTACTTTATATTAGTGTGGCATATATCTTTATAAATTGAGCCAATGTGTTATTCTGACGTATAAACTACTACCTGCGTTCAAAAATGATTGTCTCATTTGAAACATTTTGCCAACTTAACAATATAAGCTGTCAATTTGACATTTGTGTATGAACCAGAGTAGAATCATAGAATAATTTTTGATAAGTAAAAATTCAGTTTATAATAACATCACCAATAACCATCAGTGTCTGAAATTGTTAATTTTTGACGGTATACAAATAAGCCGCTGCTATTTTCTACGCGGTCCAAATAGCCTTTTATTTTTTGTTCCCTCTGAGGAAAATGCATTAAGTTGCATACTCCGGCTGTGGAGAGCCGGCGGTTATATGGGGCTCTCCTCCCCAGAAGGGGGAGGCCTACCCACTAAAAACCTCAGGGATGGCCTCCCTCAGGCATGTAGGGAGCCTCCGGGAACGCCAAGCCACTTCTGGAAACCCCCAGCCTCTGCTCCCCCGCTGATGCAGGGGAGCCCTCCTCGGGGGACGCTACAATACCTCCCCCGATCTGCACCACCGATGATGCCCCCCGGCCACGGAAGGGGCGTGGTCCCTCCCGGGTCGCCGCCGTATCCGCGGGCGCGATTTCCTCGCGCCCGCCGGCGACCCGCGGCGCACTACCGAGCCCGGCGCCGCCTCCTTCTGGAGCATCACTGCTTCAGAGAAGGAGGCCACAGGCCGCGGAGACAGATCTCGCCCGATCTCTGCGACCAAGACTCGGCGCTCGGAGGCCGGTGGTCTGTCCCTATGTATACCTAAATCTTTAAAACTATGCAACGGATTTTGATGCGGTTTTATTTAATAGATAGAGTGACTAAAGAGGAAGGTTTACAGGTATAATAGCATTAGAAAACTAAATTACTTTTATTATTTTGTGAACAATAAATGTAATACTAGTATAACTTATGAAACGAAACTTTCGTTGCAAATTCAAAATACAGTATACAGTGCTGATTATATCCAATAATTTTTAGAACATTAACAATATATAAGTGTATACAAATCTGAACCTACATCCAATAATATTTTTGATTTCATTCAATTTGGTTATTAATATTATCAACGTATAGTAATATTAAGATTATTTTGCCTTGAACATTGACCATATTGCAGCAAGTTAATTACTAGAAGCAAATTTTTAAACTGTTTTTTAAGGCAATCCTCCTCAGAATTAGCTTCTTTGTGCCAAATTATGCACACA